>CM048745.1:375768757-377098257 GCA_026315105.1 Locusta migratoria
CTAAAAGTGGCGGTGATGACTTAGTGGTTCCTGTTACTTTATTTTGTTTTACTTATAAAAGATAGATAGAGGAGTGATCGAATAGGAATCACTAGACACAGTGATTTTAGAAGAAATCTAAAAATAAATAGGGACTTAAGGGACCAACTTGTTTTTTTTGTTGTTGTTTAACACACCTAAAGAACTTTCAAGGGACCAACACGGAGATGAAATATGAGACATCAATAAATTTCTTTTTAAAGAACAACCCTAACCAACAACCCATTTTTCTTTCTTTATTTAATAAAGAAGTATTGGTTGTATTTTATTTCTTTACTGCTAATGTGTTTTGCCATTTTGAGACATCTTCAGAATGATATGCACACAAAGCTTAGTCTTAGGGCATTAAGATTTTGACTCCGTAGTTTGATTTATGCACATCAGCAGACACAGACCTATGTTCTGAAGATGACCAAACAGGATGAGACAAGTATATAAATAATATGAATCAAGTGCAATCAAGGCAGTTTTTAATTTGCATATTGTTATCACAGCAAATAGGTGAACATTACAATTTGTTTTTATTAAGCTTACTAATCTCTGTGAACACCAACTTAACAACAGCTGCAGTCCGCCATTACAGCACTACCGTACTCAACATTGTTGCACGCAAGTGTTGTCATTTAAAATGAGTTTTGCAATATATAGTGACATATCTCATTGATTCCATTTTCGGTATGGCTATGGGTTGACGAAAAGAATAGTTTATAAACACTGAAAGATCCGCAGTTTTAAGGGTTTGTATGCAGTGTAAGAACTCTTGGAAGGGGGCTGGGAAGGAGATTGTTTTGAAATCTACAGTACTGTATTCCACATTATCTGTGATTTACAAGTTAAAAATTCTTTGTTAACTTCAATTTCAATTATATGAGTGCTCCACTAAACTCAAAAGTACTCGCATATGCAAATCTCATCTTTACACCAAATCATTAATAAAATATCATAAGACAATGCCAATCCGAAAGTAGTTACTATACATATCAGATGAAAAATGCTCCTGCCAGAGCACAGAAATATGAATATGTTCTCTGACACAAAAGTGTGGAACCAGCTGCCTAGATCCTCATTCAGACTTCCTCACCAAAAAATTTGGCATGAAAACATGTTTGAGCACTTTAAGCGCATAACTTTGTAAATACTTTTGCCCAGTTAAGCCGTCATAGTCAGCAATGTCATCTCACTTTCAGTTTCTATATATGTATCTTTCCGTTTGTTTGCTGTCTCTCCCACTGCTGCTTTCTGTCTGTGTCAAATTTTCAATGTCTTCATCCCTTTCCGTTGCGATTCTTCAGCGCTGTCTGTTTCTGCCACTTTCATCGTCTCTCTGCCCCACTGACGTTGTCCCATTCATTTCCTGTCGTGTTGCTAGTATCCTATCTTTCTCACTTAGAGTCGGCTTTCATTGTCTTCAGTCACAATTGTCTCCTTTACACATATGTCCATGGGGATGGTTTGCTTCGGGTTTGACCTGAAGACCGGAAAACTTTAGCACGCGGGTACTGGGGATTGGAAAAATTGGACAAATTGTTATGTGCTTTAGTATTAGAGAGCCGCAGGCTAATGCTTTACGTATGGTCTCCATTCGTCTCAGTTTCCCACTGTTTTCTCTTTTGCTCCAAGTCCTATATCTGCATCTATATTATTTTGTTGTTGCCACTGTTCCTGACTTTCGACATCTCATGTCGTTTCCCACTACTGTTTTCATACATATGCCTTTCTCCTGAACTGACACTTTCTCTGTTCCACCATATATGGCTCTCTCTGCCTCTTGCACTGTCTCTGTCCTACTCACATTCAGCCGAAAAAAGCGCAAATATGGTCTCGTGTCAAAATTTTTGGTGAGGAAGTCGGAATGAGGATTGAGGCAGCTGGTTCCACACTTTTGTGTTAGAGAACATATTCGCTTTTCTGTGCTCCAGCAGGAGCATTTTTCACCTGGTTCCCGTCTTTTTCCTGTTACATTAGAGTGTACGGCTTATATAACATGAAATCAATGGTGAGTAAAATTTGGATAGTATTTTATATACCTTGATACATTTGTACAAACGTCAGACCAAACCTTTCCAGAATCATAATATTAGAACGCAAGGTAAAAATTTCAACGACTTGCCATGATCAGAAGTGTAGAATTGCCAATGCATGTAGTTGGATCTTTTAATACCAAAAATTATGATTTTTGTAGCGTATCACGTTAACGAATACACATTTCCAAAAATGGGAAACGGATTTTCCATATAAACACCTAAACAACATACACATAACATTTTAGTTATTTCCTATTCCTCAAGATACATTACCTCACAATCAGAAATAGGGTGAATACCAATTACTGTCGCATGCTATCATTCACGGACCGATATCTCAAGAACCACATAAGATATCATTCTGCTCTAAACTTTAAATAAAATTCAATATGTTATCTACATTTCATATGCAGCTACGTGTACCAACCATACGAGAAGTCTACGCAATGTGTTTTTACCTCTGCAAACTCTTTAAAATATGTTGTGTAATAGTTCACTAAACCGGATGCTGCATATTAACTGTAAAGTAAACTAAAAAAAAAAAATAATAAAATCACGCCTTCATCGACCGAACATTTCAATTTTCAAATCGCATGGTAAGTTTCAGAGCTGTCAGAACGCCGTCTTTCAGCACAATATGCATTTTCTAGTAAAATAGCGTGGTTTTTTGGCCTTATCTTGATAACGGTTTAAGGTTTATGAAAACTGAAAAATGCCGTTTACAGATGAATGTCTACAGGATGTATTGTAAATATTTGAACAATTATCTATGACTAGTTATTTAGATATCTGAGATTCACAATGCTAAAAACAGCTCAAATTGGGTGTTGTGCAAAACTATTACAAGTTTCAACCTCTGGATCTTGGTAAAGGATAACAATATCGAAAAAATTTAAAAACAGCCTTGAGAATATCATCATAAGAACATATGGTAAAAATTTAGAAAGATTTGCAATGAATAGAAAGTATCAAAGTGACCATCCCCAAGATTCGTTTCGTGGTCCCCCCCCCCTTCTCCTTTTGTACCCAAAAATCATTTTTTTTTTTTACCCCCTCAGGAATTGGCCATGAATGAATGGTGCTTTTGTAAGCTGTTTAAAAGCCCACCATAGACTGCACGAGATGTACAAAAGCAAACTGATTTTCTCAATTTGGATGGCCTCCTGGAGGTGTGACACTGAAAATTTTGCCGATGTACTGTATGATGGCTATAGTATACCCATTCTTCTAATATATACACAAATGATCACTAGACCTAGAGCTATCCACAACACTTTACCCCTTAATTCTAGATGAATAGAACCTGAGATAGGGGCCCTTAAAGAATCACAAATTCGCATGCGCCGTTTACGAACATATTAATAGCGCGCACTGCCGTGCGCGATATGATTAATTCCATCAAGTGCATTTTTGTGACTTAGAGCCACAGCGACAACCTACCCTTCAGACAGCTTATCAAAGTAATTCTTTTGCTCACATAATGGTTTTGGTGCAGCTATGAAATTCAGTGTGGTGTAACTAACACACACTTACAGTGGACAGGCATAATGTGGCACCGCAGTAGCTGAACGTTTCAGATTGCAGCTGAAGTCGGTTGCACATTTCTCAGCACATCCTGCCTCCGAACAATATTAAGTGCTCGGTAAGAGTTGCAAGTCATCTTTGTTGGAGCCACTGCCTACATATACGAACTATTTCCATGCCTCATTTCTACCATAAAAGATGAAGAGGAAGTCACGCATAAGTTTCTGGCACTGCGTAGCACTGTCTACGCATATGTTTCCTCGCCCCCTCGGTTGACGATGTCCTACCATCACTCCCTGCACTCCCCTTGATAGGTCACTTGTACATGCAAGAGTTGAGAAGGGACAAAAATGCTGAGACAAAGGTTAAAGCCAGCTGTTACGTGGAAGGTGCCTTAGTTAAGCTTTATCGGATTTATTAAAATACAACAAAATGTGTCGTCTGGTTTTGAAAAAAAGGTACTTTAGGAACAAAATTGAAAAGAAAAAATACGTATCTTTTAGGTACTTTAGGAAAAGAAGGGACTTTAGGGACCTCTGCTAAATACACTGTAGACAGCTTCCTATGTTGTTTATGTAAAAATGAAATCTTTTTGTTTTCATAATAAAAGATCAAGTATTTGCTTGATCAAAAGAAAATTTTCATAGACAGTAATTATTTTGAATTAATTATGATAAAATCACTAAAGACATAAATAATATATAAAATAATATTGAAAAGATACTTCAAGTTTGCTCTTAAAGAAGTGTGTCTAAAACTGGGGGGAAAAATCTGTTGTTACGCAGAAGGAAAGGGAAAATATATGTATTTTATTTAAAAGAAACCAGAGAAAGTAATCTTAGATTTTCATATGTGTAATACTAAGTTTATCATTGTCTTTAAGAATTAAAGGTAGTGCAGGATGGTTCCCTCAGACACCTTTCAGCGACACCAATGCTGGAGGATCGAAAATACACACAGAAGTCATCAGCAAACAAGAAAGAAAACCCTACTGCCGAAGTAAGACCGTTAAAAGCTATTGAAAATAAGGGTTCCCTAAGGACAGAGCCCTGTGAGACACCGTTCTCTTGTACAAGTGGTGGGCTAACCAACCCGGACCCGGAAAGTGCAGCACGAAAGGAAATTTTGTATGAAAGTGAACCCCGTAAGCCTCATTTGTACAATGTTGCAAGTATGTTATGGTGCCAGGTGGTGTCATATGCCTTGATGAGGTCAAAAAAGACCGCAACAAGGTGCTCACACTGAATGAAAGCGGTATGGATGGCAGACTCCAGAGCCACTTGGTTGTCTTTAGTGGAGAGGCCTTGATGGAAGCCTCCCTGCTGTGGGGCCAGGAAGCCCCAATGTTCAAGGATCCACACGAGTCACTTACTCACCATCCGTTCAATCAGCTTTCTCAAAACATTAGTGAGCCTGATTGGGTGGTAACTATCGAATGCCAGTGGATCTACACCTGGGCTTATCAGCGGGACGATGACACTACCCCGCCATTGGGACGGGAAGACACCTTCGGCCCAGAGGCGATTTAACAGGGCGAGCAGTTTGTATTTAACGCTGACAGATGACGGAGGAACAGGCTATGGATTTGGTCAGGTTCAACCAATGTATCAGAGCATGCAGCAAGGGTACTGTGGAACTTCTAGTCACTAAAGGGAGGATGCAAAACAACTATGGCTTTCACTAAACTCGCTGTTTGATGGCACGGAAGTTGGCAATGTAAGCTGCCGTCACAGAACTGTGTGCATAGTGTTCCGCTATGTGTTCAGCAATAGTGGAGAGGCATGAGAACCAATAGTGGCAACATACCCCTCCCAGGAGACCTGCTTGCTCTGTTGAATCAGTCTTCGAGCTCAGGTCCAGAGATGTTTAAAATTGATCAGATGCTCTGTGGAGGGGTGGCACCAGTGGCACTGAAGTGCTCACCAATGATCCCGGATGGTCTCAGGAACCTCTAGTGTCCACCACAGTCACAGCATGCACTTACACACAGTGGACCAGGTGTGCACGAGACAGTGGTCTCAGTGGCGGAAATTATGGCGGCAGTAAAATCACTAACTGCAATATCAACATCAATGGGAAACTGATCTGGAATCACAGCAGAAGAGGTGTAAGATGGCCAGTCAGCTCGGCAGAGGGACCGTTGGGGCAAGTGGTCTGCAGTCTGAGACCAGGAGTGGCAGAAAAATGGGGAAATTGTTGCTGCTACAAAGGTCATCTTGGATCCTCCAAAAGGAGGAATGAAAGGTAGATAGAAATTATAGTAAGTTCCCGAGTTGCCCAAAAACACTGGGTACAGTGGCAAGGACATAAATACAGCTACCACCAGATACCCAGTCATAGCCAGAACCAACAGAATCTAAAACCATTGGTTCTAGGGAGCTGGTGAGGGCCAGATCCTCGGCAGACCCAACGATCTCCACCTCATCTTCTGAAGCAGAAAATGTAGGGTCTTTTTCCTTCTTTACTTGGTCTTTGTGGCCTCTCACCGACCCTTTGGCTTCAAGGAATGTGGCTTCAGAGCCCGATAAGGACTGGGAAGCCACGTGACCAGCAGTATTGGGATCCACCAGCCGTGGGCTAAGGTCCTCCATGGCACTTTTAGAAGCCTCGGAAGGGAGCGTCCCCAGGGAGCACTTCTGAGCTAGAGGAGCTAGAGATTGCTGTTTTTTCTCCAGCTGGGGGGTAGGGTCTGATGCCCCCGGTTGTGGGTGGTGGTGGTGGTGGTGGTGGGAGAATTGCTCCCACACCTGGTGGGGGAGCATTGGATGAAAAGGTGCCTCCACCCATTAAGAAGGGAGTTTTGAGATTTATGGCCCATAGGGCACACAGCGAGGTTGAACTTGGGGAGCTGGCATCCCCTAGGAGATAGGTGATGATGCAACAGTTGCAAATGACGTTACCATACGAACAGCGTGGTGTCACTCATATTTCTTCTCACCTCAGAGTAAGTCGACCTGTCCAGGGTCTTTATTTCCATTATTTTACTCTCCTTATGTAAAATAGGACAGCGAGCAAGGTGGATGGTACACACACACACACACACACACACACACACACACACACACACACACACACGAGGTCCTGGTGTGATGGCTGCGCGCATTCCCAATATGTGTGGCTGGAAGTGCATCAGAAGGGACATACACCCGAACTTTAAACTCCTAGGAGGAGGGACATACAGTCACACCGATAGATAATTATTTTGACATTCTGAGGCAGTGTATCACCTTCGCAGGCCAGGATGAAAGCACCGGTGACAACCCTGCAACCTTTTGGACCCCTATAAACATGCTGGACAAAGTGAACACCTCGTCGCTGGAGGTTAGCGCACAGCTCGTCACTGAGCTGTTATAGTAGATCTCTGTGGACTCTGGACCATGTTGAGAATTTTACGGGGCTCGATACATCGGCCACATCAGCCAGCTTTTCACAGGCAAGTAGAATCTTTCACTGGGCCGATGACGCCGTTTCTATCAGGATGGACCCACTTCTCATTTTGGAAAATGATGCAACCTCGCCAAATTTAACCTCATGTTCTCCACAAAAACTGTGGCTAGGTGTCCATGAAAGACTCCCCATTGACACATACACAAACCAGGTAATGGTGTGTGTATGGCTCATATCTATTGAGGACCCTACATTCCTTCCAAGGCGTAGCCAGGGAAAGGAACGACTTTGACTCATATGCCATTGCATCAAACTCTGTCTTGCCACACTTATTTGCTCATTTCAGCCTGTTCCCACTAGCAGCTAGGGAACTACACGTCCACCCAGGCAGAGCCCCACTTATCTGGGAAAGCCTAATACAACTGATGTTCGGCAGGTTCCCCAGAGGTTATTTTCTAGGGACTGCTAAACCTCCTCTCCTTGGCATGTAGGAAACCTCGAGACTGAGGGTGGTTCTCTCTCTCTCCCTCCCTCCCCCCCCCCTCTCTCTCTCTCTCTCCCTCCCCCCCCCCCTCTCTCTCTCTCTCTCTCTCTCTCTCTCTCTCTCTCTCTCTCTCTCTCTCTCTCGAGGTTTGTATTGTTCTCATGACCCAGGCAATTGAGCCAAGATCCCCAGGCTCTAAAACATATAACGTTCCACTGTCGTGCCGTACGGTGGTTGGTGAAGCAAGCGCAGAGCTTACGGTGTGGCGGACTGTTGCCACGACGCAGTCTGCAGTCCGTACTCGGCAAATTAATGCTGAGCGCCTGAGGGGCCTGATATGGTAAGTGGATCTCTGTGCCTGGAAAGAGGAGAGGGTAGTTTGGGTATCCCAGGAAACAGAATTGACGTAATGTATTTGCAATCAACTGCTGTTGTTGCAGAAACTATAAACAGAAACTGCGGAAATCCTGCCTCTAAAAGGAGGCAGGTCATGGGGGTAGTCAAAATGTTACAGTTGCCAGTCATACCCCACAATACTGTATCAGTCTAATATCTGTAGCATCAAAGGAGATAAGCCATATAGGGCTCTTTTTCAGATAACAGATCAAAACATTTTCTTATATTCACCTTTCTGTTAAATGAAATAGGTTTGCTACAACTTGTACAATAAAAAAAATTGATATTTCAAAAATGATTTTTACTTTCCAATTTTTAAGTGCTAAATTATCATTTCTGTAACTGTTACAAATTACTTAACTCAGTACTCATAAAAGTATAAAACATTGATATTTACCTTTTTCATTATATTTGAAATTGTATTTGTGCACTAAATCCATGAAAGATAAATACAAATAAACATATCAATATAGCGATCAAATCGGCAAAGTATTGGATGTTAATTGTTGTCGGCGACTTTACATCTCATTTTCTGTAACTCCAACAAAACCTACACTTTTTATGACAATACTGAAAGAAATTCCACTGCTGATCGGATTAATATTTACAATAGCAGAATTGGTTTGCTGTATTCTGTCAATATCATGGATTGAATATACAAAAACTATCATGGGAAGTTTGAAATTTGTACATTATAATACCACACACAACAGTGCGCAGTATTAATATGTTTGTAAAAGGCGCGTGCGAATTTGCGATTCTGTTGGGGCCTATATCTCAGGTTCTATTCATCTCAGAGTGAAGGGGTAAAGTATTCTGGATAGATCTTGGCCTAGTGACCATATGTGTACATATTAGAAGAATGGGTATACTATAGTTATCATACAGTACACCGTAAAAATTTTCAAACTCACTTCCTGGAGCCAGTCCAAATTGAGAAAATCAGTTGGCTTTTGGACATGACATGTAGTCTACGGTGGGCTTTTAAACGGCTTACAAAAGCACCATTCATTCATGGGCAGTTCCTGAGAAAATCCAAAAAAAAAAACCCGCGATTTTTGGGTACCAAACAAACGAATTGTGGGTATGATCACTTCGATACTTTCTATTCACTGCAAATCTTCAAAATTTTTACTGTACGTTCTTATGATGATATTCTCAAGGCCATTTTTTTCGATACAGTTATCCGTTACCAAGATACAGATGTTGAAACTTATAGTTTTGCACAAAATCACTAAAACCCAATTTTTAGCCCTTTTAGTACCGCGAATCACAAATATCTAAATAACAAACCATAGGAAATTGTTCAAATATTTACAATACATCTTGTAGACATTTAGCTATAAATGGCATTTCTCAGTTTTTGTAAATCTTAGTCCGTTACAAAGATACAGTCAAAAAACAGCGATATTTTGCTATAAAAAGTGCGTATTGTGCTTAAAGACGGCGTTTGAACAGCTCTGAAACTTATCATGCGAAAAAATTTCACTTTTGTACATCTTAAAAATTGAAATCTTCGGTCAATGAAGGGGTGATTTTTGTTTTCATTTACTTTACAGTTAATATGCAGCATCTAGTTTATTGCAATATATTTTAAAGATTTTGCAGAGGTAAAAACACATTGCGTAGACTTCTCGTATGGTTGATTTCAGGTTACATATAGCTCCATATGAAATGTAGATAACATATCGAAATTTTATTTCAAGTTTAGGGCAGAATGATACCTTGTGTGGTTCTTGAGATATCTGTCCATGAATGATAGCATACAACATTAATGGTTATTCATGCTATTTCTGATTGTGAGATAACGTATCTTGAGGAATAGGAAATAACTAAAATGTTCTGTGAATGTTGTTTAGGTGTTTATATGGAAAATACATTTCCCGTTTTTGGAAATGACTGTATTCGTTATCGCGATATGCTACAAAAATCATAATTTTTGGTATCAAAAGTTCCAACTGCGTGCATTCACAAATATACACTTCTATGCATGACAAATCGTCTAAACTTTTACAATGCGTTCTAATATTATGATTCCGGATAGCTTTGAATGTTTTTCCGTTAATACTATCCATGACTGAGATATGTAGATTGAAAGTTACAACAGATATTCATGACAAATATGCAGTGTTATTAATCCCTCAATATTTCATCAACATTCACATCTTTCAGGCCACTGGACGTGCAAAATTCATCATCATAATGGTTGGAACAATGTCAACAACTTGAACTATCGTGAAATAGCAACATCATATAAAACAGAATTCTCAGCTAGAATCTAAAATATTTACATGCTTTTTATGGAACGATATTCATAGTGTTTAACAATGTTCTTTGAAATAGTTAAGCGTGTTTAGCAATCATCTAAATGTGAAGCTCTTTTTAGAAAGTAAACTACTACATAGTCAATTTCATCTGACATCTGTACAAATGTATCAAGGTAACCAAAATACTATCCAAATTTTACTCGCCATTGATTTCATGTTATATATAAGCAATACACTCCGATTTAACAGGAAAAAGACAGGAACCAGCTGAAAAATGCTCCTGCCGGAGCACAGAAAAGCGAATATGTTCTCCGACACAAAAGTGTGGAACCAACTGCCTCAATCCTCATTCCAACTTCTTCACCAAAAATTTTGGCATGCGAACATATTTGTGCTTTTTTTTTCAGATGAATGTGAGTAGGACAGAGACAGTGCAACAGGCAGAGAGAACCATATATCATGGAACAGAGAAAGTGTCAGTTCAGGAGAAAGGCATATGCATGAAAACAACAGTGGGAAGCGAAATGAGGTGTCAGAAGTCAGATGCAAATAGTCACACCTCCCGAGAACGGACGGAGGGCCCAATCAGCACGTTTGGAAGGTACCAGGTCAGGTAATCACCCCTCCCTGGGCCTGGCCTTTACCAGGGGGTACGTACGTGCCCTATTTGTCTACCCGGGGCGGAGAATTACGCGTTACCCGTTACCTGCTATGCGTGATAATGAGTGGGTCGGCCTTCAGACACACACAGGGAGGAAAGAAGAAGAATAGAGGAAGTAAAGAGAAAGAAGTGTCTCAAACGCCGAAGCGGAGACTAATGAGGAGGAGAGGAAGGCTAGGAAATTACAGCAAGGAGAGAAAGACAGAAGCAAAGGTTAGGAAGGAAAGAAACCAAGGAAAAAGAAAAACTAGAACAGGAAACCACCTTGACTCGCAAAGAACGCCCGTCTCCGGGCGAAGGCATGATCCGGATGGGAAAGTGAAGCAGCCTGGGGCTGAAAAAAGGCTGCTCCAGCTCGGAGCTCCGTGTGTGCCACACGTGCCCACAAAAGAGCTGTGCGCCCCCTGGCGGGACTTTCCACCTTACCACCAGTTTTTACCAACTCTCTTTCTCTTTGGCCATGTTCCCACACAAGCAGGGTCAGCCTTGCTGTTGTTGGGATTTTTAAAGGAGGCTAAACGGCTAGGTTATCAGTCCCTTGTTCCTAGCTAAGAGAGAGCATCTGTTAGTGAGCACGTAAGAAGTATGCCACGTCTAATGCACGAGACATTCAAGGTGAGAATGCATGCTAAGACAACAACAATTAAAGGAAAAAAAAAATCACTAAAGCAGTGGACCAAAGAGACAATAACACGAAAAGAGCACAGCAGAAGATTGTGGCTGGCTGATCACAAAGATAATATAGGATGCACCAGCCATTCTGCACACACTAAAATGCCAGTCATAGATGGGACTGACAGGATGAAAGTAAAAACATATTAAAACCGGTTAAATGGCAGGTGCCTGAAATATCAGGTTTAGAGACCCACTATTAAATCACATGATAAAAACCAGCAGCGCGAATAAAATCTAAAACACGTTCGACTATAGCAGCATTGTCTCTTAACATAAAAGAAAGCGCAACTGGCAGAGTAAAAGATTGTCACAAGGCAACTAAAAGTGGACAGTCCACCAGAATGTGGACCACTGTCAAGGGGGCGCCACAGTCACACTGTGGTGCGTCCTCCCGCCGAAGAAGGTGGCCATGCGTCAGCCATGTGTGGCCGATTCGTAGGCGACAGAGAACAACAGATTCCCTACGAGACGACCGCAGTGAGGACTTCCATGCGACCGTAGAGAGCTTCACTGCACATAGCTTGTTGGGTTGAGCAGAGTCAGCCCCCTCGGAATCCCACAGGCCAAGGATCCTCCGATGGAACTCCAGTCGGAGATCGCTCTCCGGAAGACCAATAGCCAATGGACCGGACGAAGTAGCCTGCTTAGCCAGCTGATCCACACGTTCGTTTCCAGGAATGCCGATGTGGCCTGGGGTCCAAACAAAGACCACCGAGCGACCAGACCGAACAAGCCTGGAAACAGACTCCTGTATGGATTGCACTAAAGGGTGTTTCGGGAAACATTTGGCGAGGGCTTGTTAGCCACTAAGGGAGTCAGAACAGATGACCAGAGACTCCCCAGGGCACCCTCTGAGATGTTCAAGTGCCTGATAGATGGCAACCAGTTCCGCAGTGAACAGGCTACTTCCACAGGGCAGTGAATGCTGTTCGATATGCTCACCATGGACGTATGCATAGCCAGTATGGCCGTCGACCACAGAACCATCCGTGTACACGACTTCCGCCTGAAACTGGCGACGGAGGCTCTGTGGCGCTGTGGAAGCTGTGGACGTGAAAGTGACCAAGGAGCGATACGGTAAGGCCAGTGAAAAGCAGGAAGGATAGGAAAGGACTCAAGAGACGACAGGACGGAACAAACACGGACCGCGATCGGAAGACCCGACCTCGGTCGTTGTTGTGGAGATGGGAGTGCAGCAGCTGGAAAAAGAAGCCTGTGATTCAGATGGTGCGGTATTGCATGAACATGGGCAGCATAGGAGGATAACAGCTGCTGCCGCTGAAATCGCAGGGGAAGGACTCCATCTTCAGCAAGTAGGCTTGCCACTGGACTTGTCCGAAAGGCCCCTGTCGCCAAATGGATGCCACTGTAGAGGACTGGGTCCAAGGCCTGCAATGCAGATGGGGCTGCTAAACCATACACAAAGCTCCTGTAATCTAATCACGATTGTATCAGCGCCCTGTAGAGCTGCAAAAGACTCATATGGGCAGCTCCCCAACTAGTGTGACTGAGGCAGCATAGAATATTGAGGTACCGCATGCACTTCTGCTTGAGCTGGTGAAGATGGGGCACCCAAGTGAGCTGGCTGTCTAAGAGCATGCCAAGAAATCGGCGAGTCTCTTCGACGAAGAAGTTCACCATATAAATATAGCTCTGGGTCCAAATGGGCAGCTCGACGGCGGCAGAAGTGCATAACCCGGGTTTTTGATGGAGAAAACTGGAACCCATGGGTTGAGGCCCACGACTGCACCTTTCGAATGGCTCCCTGTAGACGCCTTTCAGCTACCCCAATGCTAGCTGAGCTGAAATATAGGCAGAAGTCATCAGCGAACAAAGAGGAAGAAACCGATGACCCCACTGCCTCAGCAAGTCCATTGATGGCAATTAAAAATAGGGGTACACTAAGGACAGAGCCATGTGAGACACCGTTCTCCTGGACGCGAGAGGAAGTACCAACCTGTACCCGAAAAGATCGGAAGGAAGAAAAGTTTTGAATAAAAAGTGGGAGCGGACCTCTCAAGCCCCAAGCGTGCAGTGTAGCCAGAATGTGGTGGCACAAAGTGGTGTCGTATGCCTTTCTGAGGTCGAAAAAGACGGCAACAAGATGCTCATGCCTGCTAAATGCCATACGAATGGCAGACTCCAGGGCCACTAAGTTATCAACAGTGGAGTGGCCTTGGCGGAAACCCCCCTGATGTGGGGACAACAGACCTCTATGTTCAAGTATCCACAAAAGCTGCCTGCTCACCATACGTTCGAATAGCTTGCACAGAACGTTGGTGAGACTGATTGGGTGGTAACTATCAGCACCAGGTTTGATCACCGGAATAATGATACTTTCTCACCACTGTGGCGGGAAAGCCCCCTCCGCCCATAAACGGTTGAACAGGGCGAGAAGCTGGTGTTTAAACTCTACGGAAAGGTGCCGGATGAACTGGCTGTGGATGCTGCCCGGTCCTGGAGAGGTATCGGGGCATGCAGCAAGGGCAGTGCCGAATTCCCATTCACTGAAAGCGGAGTTGTACAATTTGGCTCGACGCATGTTAAAGGACAGCCGTCGCTGTTCAACCCGCTCCTTCAGCGCACGGAAGCCGGCACTGTATTCGGATGTTGCAGAGGTGCAAGCATAATGCTCGGCCATGTGTTCTGCGATGGAAGTCGGGTCGGTGCACAGGATACCCTGGATGTGTAGGCTGGGAATCGCTGCCATTGGACAATACCCAAATAGACGCCTAAGCTGGGACCACACCTGAATGCAGAGGCGCGACGGCCAATGCTGGCGACATACGTCTCCCAAAAGTCCCGTTTACCCTGCCGGATGAGCTGCCGAGACCGGGCCCAGAGCCGTTTAAAAGGTGTTAGATCTTCTAAGGTGGGGTGTCGACGATGCCGCTGGAGCGCCCGACGATGATCCCGAATGGCCTCAGCGATTTCCTGCGTCCACCAGGGCACAGACTTACGCCGTGGGGAGCAGAAGTTGTGGGAATGGTTGACTCAGCGGCTGAAACTATCGTACTGGTTACCTGGTGAACCACCATGTCCATGTCAAGTGGCAGTGGAACAGGAACCGTAGCAACTGAGGTGTAGCGTTGCCAATAAGCTCGACGGAAAGACCATCGAGATGGGCAGCCCGCAGGTTGAAAATCCAGGAGCGAAATGAGGACAGGAAAATGGTCGCTGTTGCAAATGTCATCATGGACCCTCAACTGGAAATGCGGGAGCAGGCTCGGGGTACAAACGGAGAGATCTATTGCTGAGAATGTGCCTCGTGCCACGCAAAAATGCGTAGGTGCGCCAGTGTTTAACAGGCAGACGTCTTGCTGCGATAAGAGCGTCTCTATGTCCCTACCGCGGCCTGTTGTCTGTGCTCCACTCCACAAGGGATGGTGAGCATTGAAGTCCGAATCAGAAATGGTGGGGGAAGTTGTGCCACCGGGGTAGCAAGGTCAGTAAACGAAATCATCTGATCAGTAAATGAAATCATCTGATCTGGAGGAAGGTAAAGCGAACAGATTGTCAGTTCCTGCATAGCCCGGATTCGAACAGCCACCACCTCAAGAGTCGTGTTTAGAGGCACAGACCCTGTCATATATGAGAAGATTTTTGTAATAGCCCGATACCCGTGAAGGGCTGGGGTCCTATTAGCAGGAAACCAGGTTTCCTGCAGGGCTACACAAAACGCTGGGAAGCGGCACAACAATTGCTGTAACTCTGGCAGACGGCGGAAAAAGCTGCCACAGTTCCACTGGAGGATCAGAGAGCCTCCTGGTCGCTGGGAAATGCTAAATTTGGCGGCGCAGTAGGGGTCGCAGTATCTTCTGTCGTCGCCGATTTCTGAGGCAGAGCTTCAACGTCCATGGCTTCTGAAGACTCAGCAATTGCCAAGTCTTTGGGGGACGCGAGGATCTCTATCTCGTCCTCAGAAGAAGAGGTGGAGGGGGGTGGTGGCAAGGTGGCCACCGGGGTATCCTTCTCCTTGGGTGGTTTCTTGTCTTTCTTCTTCTTCTTCTTCTTCTTGGTTTCGCGCTTCTCTTTAGGCCTCTCATGCTGGGAGGGTGCTGCCAGCTCAGTCCCCGAGACTGAGGAGCGGTGTGCAGCCTACGACCAGCTGGCGGTCCTTTCTCCCATCCACTGGCATCCGTTGATTCAGCGGGAGAAACCTTAGAGGGAAGGGATCCAAGCGACCCCTTCCTAGCGCGAGGAGACAGAGCAAGCTGTTGCGACTCTGGCTCTGGGGTGGGGACCAATGTCCCCTTTGGTTTGGTGGTTACCGCTCCCAAAGCAGGGTCTTTGGGAGCGATGGAATTTGAGGTGCCCCCAGTGGTTAAGGCGGGAGAGGTGGATGGTTGGGCCTGGGAGCCCACTAGGACCAACTGTACACGTGGTAATTCTATAGATAAAAATGCGGCTGCAGCAAAGGATGTCTTCATGCTGATGGGATGCAGTTTCTCATACTTCCTCTTTGCCTCCGAGTAAGAAAGCCTATCCAGGGTTTTATATTCCATGATCTTTCTCTCCTTATGCAGAACAGAGCAGGTGGGCGAGCAAGGGGAGTGGTGTTGTCCACAGTTCACACAAAATGGAGGAGGTGCACAAGGGACGTTAGGGTGTTCCGCACATCCATACTCTCGACAGGTGGAGTTAGCAGTGCACCTGGAGGACATGTGCCCAAACCTCCAGCACTTAAAACAGCGCATAGGGGGAGGAACGTAGGGCTTCATGTCAATCCGGTAAATCATCACCTTGACTCTCAGGCAATGTGTCGCCCTCAAAGGCCAAGATGAAGGCACCAGTAGCGACCCTGTTGTCCTTCGGACCCCTATGCACTCGCCGTATAAAATGAACTCCTCTCCGCTCCAAGTTCTGACGTAGCTCGTCATCGGGCTGCAACAGAAGATCTTTATGGAATATAATACCCTGTACCATGTTGAGGCTCTTATGAGGAGTGATCGTTACGGGAACATCACCCAGCTTGTCACAAGCAAGCAGTGCTCGTGACTGTGCTGGGGAAGACGTCGTAATAAGGACAGAGCCGGATTGCATCTTTGACATGCCCTCCACCTCGCCGAATTTATCCTCAACGTTTTCAAAAAAAAAAAAACAGGGGCTTTGTGTTGTTAAATGACTCACCGTCAGTCCAGGAACACACAAAGTATCGGGAGGCATACGCCTCACCTCTATTTCTCGCCCTACATTCCTCCCATGGCGTTGCCAAGGCAGGGAATGACTTAGGATCGTATTTCTCAGCATTGAAGTCAACCTTACCAAGCTTTGAGACGCCGTTTTCGCGACCAGCCATGCTTTTATTATCTCGTTTCATCTTGGTCCCACGGGCAGCTAGGGAAGTAAAGGTCCACCCAGGCAGAGCCCCGCTTGCCTGGGTAAGCCTTATACAACTGAGGTGCGGTAGGTTCCTCAGAGGTTGCTCGCTAACGACTGTTCAACCTCAACAGCCATGCATCTCCTCGGCACTTAGCACACCTTGAGATTAAGGTTTTTTTTTTTTTATAGAGGTTTGTACCGTCCTCGCGACCCGGGCGATTAAGCCAAGATCCTCGGGCTCTGAAACGTACAACGTTCCACCATCGCGCCGAACGATGGTCGTTGAAGCATGCACAGAGCTTACGGTGTAGCGGACTGTTGGCACGACACAGCCCACAGCCCAGGACCCCGGGTTCGCCAAGCCCGTACTCAGCAAATTAATGCTGAGCCCCTGAGGGGGGGGTCAGCCTTGTTAATTTGGATTTAGTGTGTGTTAATATTTATGGGGTGGTCGGCTGGATGCCCTTGCTGTCACCACCCCTTGCCCCCCCCCCCCTCTGGAAGGAAATGTCTTCATACAATGTTATAGGTGTGAAAGTGTAAAGTTTTATGTAGGTTTCATATTCATAGAATATATGACTCCAACTGTAAATGAGCAAAGCTGAAAATGTGTACCCATCCGGGATTCGAACCCGGGTCTCCTGCTTTCTAGGCAGGTGCGCTGACCCCTACAACACTGGGGACACAGTGATCACCGCACCTGCTAGGACTACCTAAGCACGCCTCCCACGAGACACAAACTTCCAGTCTTACCCTGCCCACAGTACTCAAACATGTAGTCACTGTGTACTAATTTCCATAAGAGTATGTATATTTCATGAAGATGTTTGTGAATTGTGTAACTGAGGCAGGACTTGGGTACCAGCCTGGTATTCATCTAGGTGGATATGGAAAACTGTCTAAAAACCATATCCAGGCTGGCGGGCACTCCGACCTCCTATGTTAATCCACCGGGCGGAATCGAACTGCGGCCGGTACGCCTCCCCGCATCAGAAAGCGGTGCATTAGACCACATGGGTAACCGAGTGGCTCCTCCAATTTTTACCAACAATATAATCAATATAAACCGCCAAGAATTGCAGCATAGCCAACATGCAGCTGCCTACAACTGTAGTATAAACAATGTCTTAAGGAATGTCAGGCATTCTAATTATAAAATTTATGTTATTCCATTACTGCAAGGGTGTCATTCCGTTACGATTAAAAATTAAATTATTGAAATTAATAATACTTTTCTTATTGTGGGGCTTCTATTTATCTCTCAAATCTGTATTTGGAAGCATATTTTCAACTTTCTATAAAATTGCATTGGTACTGAAAAATAAATTTCAGGCTTTTCCTGGTAACGGAATGACAGGATATAGCAATTTCAAACAAATTGTTCTGGGAATCATAGTAATGAAATAAATTCAATGTAAGTTATTGAAATGTACTAGCTTATGTGATTTGTATAGTTTTTCAGAGGTATTTTATTAAGATATGCCTTTACAGTGCCTTTTAGCATTGCTGTAAAAATTGGTTTCCAAGGGTATTCACAAGCTGAAAATTTTCACAAGTTATAAAGCCATTTGCTCAGTTCCAGCACTTCTTAGCATAAAAAAGAGCCTCAGATTAAAAATTTTAATGTTTTAGGTAATATAACTGGTAATTGGATTTGTCATAAGATTTATTTTCGTTTCTGAATTTTATGTCCACTTTCTCATGGAACTGTCCAGAGAGCATCCATCCTTCTCCTTTCCATTTTCTGGGACAGTAGTTCGTGGACCTCGAAATCTCGGCGAAGTAGCGGCCCAAGGTCCTGGAGATGGGCGATGGGATCTATAATATCATTTACAATAGTGAGGCCAGGGGTTGAGGAATGAGCTGAGGTCCCAGAGAGGTGACGGAGGTTGCCCCAAATAACGAAAGAGGGGGTGAAAGTGTAGAAACACCTAATGAATGACAGCCAGCTAGCTCGTCTACTATCGATAATGAAGTGCCGACATTGACCACACAATTATTTGTACTGAATGATATTCTCCAGTGTGGGATGTCATTTGAAAATGCTGAGAGCGTGTCTCCAGGCTCCGACTGCCTCACAACATGCCGTATTCCACCAGGGAACAGGGGTACATTGTGAATGTGAGGAGCAAGGGATGGAACATTCAGCGGCAGAGAGGACAGTGTTAGTAAGGTAGTCGACCTGGTCATCAAAACTGGGAAAATGGTGGTCCCTGGAGGTCGCTAAGGAGGAGAGCTGCCAGGTGTGTGGACGCACTGATGGGATGGGTGTCAGTGTCATATGGGAAATGATCACTGGAGTGTGTATCTGCAAGGGCAGACCACTCAAGTCAACGAGCAAACCGAACAGTACAGATAGATAAGTCTAAACCGGAGAGGGTATGTGTGGAGTTTGGTACGAACGTAGGTTCACCAATATTGAGACAGATGAGATTAAGATGGTTGAAGATATCCGCCAAGAGGGATCCCCTCTGGCAGGGATGTGGAAAGCCCCAGAGTGCAGCAGAATGGAGACGAGAGTTGTTCTATAAGGTATAGTAGATCTGCCCTGATGACAGTAGAAGGTGAGGGGGTGTAGATATTGCAGAGTGATTAGGTGAAGCCAAGAATGGGATGTCTGACAGGCACAGCTTGAAGCTGAGTACATACAAGGAAACAACTTGGCTATGGATAGTATCTCATATTAGCATCATGATGCCTACTTGAGATGGAATTCCTGCTACAGGGGGGAGGTAAAAAACGGACTGACGTAAGTGCAGAAGACGAAAGGGAGGAGGGTAATCTTTGGGGAGTGAGTCTGCAGAATAAGCTGCAGTTCTGCCCGATTAGATCAGATACCATGAATGTTCCACTGAAGGATATCTATTTATGCCTAACTAGATTGTTTCTCTGAAACTGCGGTCGTCAACCCCAGAGATAGGGTGGCATCCATAAGTGTCAAAACTGGCTCTTATTGGTCAATTAAGGGCGGATAACCCCTTGGAAAATCATTGGGACTTCATCATGAGATTTGCACTGCTTCTTCTTTTACCTCTAAGAAAAAGAGCCATTGTCAGGAAGGGAGCAGGTTGAGGCAATGTAGAGATCAGAGAAAGAACTAGCAGCCTACAGGCCCCAAGTGTGTGATTCCATACTGTGACTGCTTTTCACCTACTCTTCTTCTTAGTGTGTTGGGGAGGAAGGTTCCCTGAGGGAGTCCCATCTCCAGCACCAGCAGGTGCCAGAGAAGATGCTCTCTTCTCTGGCTGAGGAGGATGGAGTGGTAACTGCCAGGGAGGAGGGTTAGGGTGGCAGGAGGAGATTAGGAAGGAAGGAGTTGCAAGAAGTGACACAATGGGGCCATATCTTGAAGTTAACAATACCGGGTGAAGACGGTCATACTCCTTTCAAGTCTCAGGGTAGGACAGACGATCAAGAGCCTTAAACTCTTTAATTTTCTTCTCCCTTCTGTATACTGGGCAATCCGACGAACAAGGAGAATATGGACCTCGGTAATGCACACAATTGGGTGGTGTGGTCCAAATATTCCCTGCATGGAGAGGGTGGCCACAATCACCACAAACAGGATTTGTGTTGCACCTGGAAGACATGCGGTCAAAATGGAGGCAACAGGAACAACACTAAGGTGGTGGGATGTACAGTTGCACTTCACAGCTGTATATAATGACTGACTTTCTCAGGCAGAGTATTCCCTTCAAAAGCCAGGATAATAGTGCCAGCGTCAACACAATTACCCTTTGGTCTCCTCTCAATGATACACTGTACCAGATTTACCCAAGTTCCCCCATTTGATTGTAACAAAAGGTCCCTGTGTCATATTGAAGGACTGGAGACATACAATGCTCTTCCCCGGGAGGGGAAGGCCATGAAAGAAAGAATGGGAACCGAATAAG
Source organism: Locusta migratoria (assembly GCA_026315105.1). NCBI lineage: Eukaryota > Metazoa > Arthropoda > Insecta > Orthoptera > Acrididae > Locusta > Locusta migratoria. Next base: position 375,789,430 of record CM048745.1, read on the forward strand.
AACTAGGCTATTCCTATCTAGAGAGAGTTTGGCTGCAGGAGAGTGTCCAGACACCTTCACACATTTCATGTGCAGGCGTCCACCCTGGTACCACACATTCTGGTCAGGGGCTCATCTCATGGGTGCCCCAAAACCACAGCAAGGACCACATGGCAGGGCGGTCTTTGCCAGGAGTTCCAATACTCCAAAAGGATAGGTAACCACTTCTAGGCATACATGAGGAGTTTACACCTCTGTTACCAGTAGTGCTATCCCTTTGTTGTCAAGGGTATGTTTATATGCCTCTTTATCTTTTCCCAAAATGTATGCAAACCACCACTTCTTGTCATACCACTGTAGTTACATATCCACTTATACTTGGCAATGTCAACGTTTCTGAGGGTTTGGTGGTAAACTCGTGTAATGAATTTGGGGCATATGGAATTTTGAATGCTTTGCTGTAGTGACTATTTAGAAATGTGGCTATTTCTGTATAGTCACCCTGAGTTACAATGTATGTAAAATGTACTCCATGGAACTCCAGTGTACGAATTTGATAGTCATATTGCCGCGAGAGACCACGAACACAACTGCCGGCGTGGCGCAGGGGATAGCGTCACGGACTGCGGAGCAGAAGGTCACCGGTTCAATCCCGCCCAACGGCGAAAATTTATTTCTTTGTAATTTACAATTCCAGAAGGTTCTACATCTTTCTTATGTTCACTTGTAAATTCTACTTGTTTCTTATGTTAACTGTTCTTCTAATTTCTGGTAAATTCTGTCTGTGTATAAATAGCAGAGCACTCTGCCTGAGAGGCAGTCAGTGCTGCGTGTATGTTGAGTTCGTAATAAACGTGCTTTCAGTATAAGTGCTGTGTTTAGTTGCCTTCAAAGTCAAGCCTACTTCCATTGCAACGCAACATTGTTTGGTGGAGGCGTCGGGTACACTGTACAACAGCTGCATCACCGTGGCTCCGATTAGGCAACGTAAAAGCCGTCGCTTACACGTACTGGTTTTTTTTTTTTTTTTTTTTTGTTTTTTTTTTTTTTTTTTTTTTGTTTTAGGGCGCACAACTTCTACAGTCATTAGCGCCCAGACAAGAACTTAGATTCACTAGATCTCAAAAAAAGTTGGTGACAGTCAGAAAATCAAGAAGAGGCAAAAAACGAACGATAAAGGACAATGAAAAGGGTTAAATATCCTTCGATAAGTTGGCCAAGTTGATAAAATGCAAAACTCGAGCAGCTGCTCGTGTGTCATCAGCTAAAATTTCCTCCAGTGAAGACAGAAAGTGAAGGGCTACACAAAGATGATTAAAATTGACACAAGTCAGTAAAACATATCGCACTGTCAGCAGTTCACCGCAGCAGCACACCGGTGCAGGGTCGGCGGTTAGCAAATGACGGTGGCTGAAACGGCAGTGACCGATCCGCAACCGGGCCAGGATGACCTCCCGCCGAGAGGGGCGTGAGAAGGTCCTCCAAGCGGTCGGGATCGGTTTGACAGTTCGCAATTTATTGTTGTACAGTGAAAGCCACGCACTGTGCCATGACGACACGATACTCCGGCGAAGAGCCCGTTGAACATCGTCCGGTGGGATGCAAAAGGTAGCCATGCGAGGCAAAGGAGCTGCGGCCTCGGCTGCTATGTCGGCGGCCTCATTCCCGGGCACACCCACATGGCCAGGGACCCACAGGAAAGAAACGTGACAGCTGTCATCTGCTAGCAACTGGAGGGAGCGTTGGATCCGATACACGAGAGGATGGTTCGAGAAAGGGTCCTTAAGACTCTGCAGGGCACTAAGGGAGTCCGAACATATGGCATAGAAAGGTTCGCGGTAGCGGCAGGTATACAAAACGGCCTGGTGGAGGGCAAAAAGCTCAGCCGTGAAGTTCGAGCACCGGTCAGGGAGCTTGTATTGGAAACGGTCGTCGCCGACGACGAAGGCAGATCCGATACCGGCAGTGCTCTTGGAACCATCAGTGTAAATAAATATGGCATTATCGAACCGCGAACGGAGTTCGACAAGCCTCGAGCAGTATACCAAATGCGGAGTGCTCTCCTTGGGGAGCGAACTAAGTTCAAGGTGAGTGTGAACTTGGGCCTGATGCCACGGTGGCAATGGGCTTTCGCTCAACCTCACGGTGGAAGGAAGGGTAAAATCGAGCCGCTGTAGCAGGCGGCGAAACCGAACTCCAGGTGGAAGCAAGGCAATTGCAGACTACTGATATTGGCGATCGAGTGAATCGTCAAAAAATAATCGGTGAGATGGATGGTTGGGCATCGACCGCAGGCGGCATGCGTACCGACCCAAGAGTATGTCGCACCGAGTGGTCAAGGGTAATACAGCAGCCTCGGCATACAGACTTTCAACAGGGCTGGTATAAAATGCACCGGTTGCCAGACGTAATCCCCGTTGGTGGCTAGAGTTCAGACAGCGGAGAATCGACGGCCGTGCAGAAGAGTATACAAGGCTTCCGTAGTCGAGCTTCGACTGAACAATAGCCTGGTAAAGGTGAAGCAGGACGGTACGATCCGCTCCCCATGATGTGCCACTGAGGACACGAAGAACATTAAGGGATCGGGCACAACGGGCAGCCAGGTAGGACATGTGTGTGGACCAGCAAAGTTTACGAGCCAACATTAGCCCCAAGAATTTCGTAGTCTCCACGAAAGGGAGAGCAACAGGGCCGAGACGTAGAGAAGGTGGAAGAAATTCCTTGTATCTCCAGAAGTTGATGCACACCGTTTTCTCAGTGGAGAATCTGAAGCCGTTTGCGATGCTCCAGGAATCAAGAGATCATTGAAGACAACGCTCCAAGAGACACGTCCGCTGGGCGCTGCAATAAATTGCGAAATCGTCTACAAAAAGGGATCCGGAAACGTCGGCTGAAAGGCAATCTACGATCGGATTGATTGCAATGGCAAAGAGAGCCACACTCAAGACGGAGCCCTGCGGTACCCCATTCTCCTGGCGAAAGGTATCTGACAAAACAGAGCCCATCCGTACCCAGAACTTGCGATCCGCCAAAAACGCTTGAATGAAAAGAGGGAGGCGGCCCCGAAGGCCCCATGTGTGCAAAGTGTGGAGAATGCCCGCTCTCCAACAGGTATCGTATGCCTTCTCCAAGTCGAAGAACACTGCTACATAATGAAGGTCGACAACGTAACGAGGTGATCAGCAGCAGAGCGGTGTCGATGAAAACCGCATTGGGTATTAGTAAGGAGGCGGCAAGATTCGAGGAGCCAGACCAACCGAGCGTTAACCATGCGTTCCATCACCTTACAGACGCAGCTTGTCAGAGAAATGGGGCGATAACTGGAAGGAAGGTGTTTGTCCTTCCCTGGTTTGGGGATGGGGACAACAATGGCTTCACGCCAACTTGTGGGAACCTGACCTTCAGTCAATATGCGATTGTAGGTACTAAGAAGAAAGCACTTGCCTGCAGGAGAGAGGTTCTTCAGCATCTCAATATGAATGGAATCGGGCCCGGGAGCAGAAGATCGGGACAGGGCGAGAGCACGGTCTAGCTCCTGCATGGTGAAGGCAACGTTATAATTTTCACGATTAAAAGAGTGGAAAGAAGGCCGCCGTGCCTCCTCTACCTGTTTGCGAGGGAGAAAGGCAGGGTGGTAATGGGCAGAGCTCGAAACCTCCGCAAAGAAACGGCCCATTGCGTTGGAAACAGCAGCAGGGTCCACGAGGACCGCGTTCTCCACGGTCAGGCCAGGAATCGGGGAGTGGACCTTGATGCCGCATAAACGGCGTAGGCCACCCCAAACAACCGTGGAGGGAGTAAAACGGTTAAAAGAACTAGTAAAAGCAGTCCAGCAAGATTTCTTGCTGTCGTTTATGATACGACGACATTGCGCTCTCATACGTTTATAATTGATGCAATTCTCCAAAGTTGGGTGGCGGCGGAAGGTGCGTAAAGCACGGTGCCGGGCTCTAAGCACGTCACGGCAGGCTGCAGTCCACCAAGGGACTGGAACACGACGTGGAGAAGAGGATGTACGAGATATGGAACGTTCAGCAGCGGTGAGAATAACCTCTGTGAGGTAGTCGACCTGACTGTCACAGTTGGGAAAATTCTGATCGTGAAAAAACAGCCATGGAAGAATAAAGCCCCCAGTCGGCTTTAGAAATGTTCCAACTGGTGGGACGAGGAGATGGGGAATGATGCAGGAAGTGGATGATACAAGGGAAATGGTCACTGGAGTACGTGTCAGAAAGCGCATACCACTCAAATCGACCGGCAAGCTGAGGAGTGCATATTGCGAGGTCTATATGGGAATAAGTGTGTGTTGTGTCTGAAAGGAAGGTCGGTCCACCGGTGTTGAGGCAGACAAGATCGAGGTGTTGGAGAAGGTCCACCAAAAGGGAGCCTCTCCGGCAAGGTGCTGGAGAGCCCCATAGGGGATGGTGGGCATTAATGTCGCCTACCAACACGAAAGGTGAAGGGAGCTGGTCAACAAGGTGTAGCACATCTGCCCTAGTAAGGGCAGATGATGATGGCGAATAGATATTACAGAGGGAAGAGGTAAATGTGGATAAAGTGATGCGGACGGCAACTGCCTGTAGGTGAGTATGCAATGAAATGGGATGGAAATAGACGTCGTCTCGAAGGAGCATCAGAACCCCTCCATGGGCTGGGATACCTTCCACGGGTGGCAGGTCGAACCGCACAGAGGTGTAGTGTGGAAAGTCTGCACGATCACGTGGACGCAACTTAGTTTCTTGGAGGCAGACTAGAAGCGGACAGTGCAATCGAAGGAGTAGTTTTATCTCTTCCCGATTAGAACGAATGCCGCGAATGTTCCATTGAAGGAGCGCCATGATAAAAATGAGATAAGAGATAAGGATAAAAACCAACAAGCAAGCGGGGTCACCTCGACGGTCGCTGAGGACCGGATTTCGAGGGAGCACTGCTATCGCTGTCTAGTGGCAAAGGGTCGTGGTCCATAGTTCGACCGACGCGCCTGCCACCTCCTTGAGTTGATCAGGAGGGGCAGTTTCCACCGCCGGTAAAGGGCCGGGTGCCCGGCAGACGGAGCGTCCCGGTGAAACAGAAGACGGCCGAGGCCGGCAACTGTTGGACGGCGTGACAGATGGGTCACGCCTCGGCGGAGAAGGAGAGGAACTCTTTTTTTTGTCAGTTCTTCTGGAAGAGTGACGGCGAGAAGAGTCAGTTGACGGTTGGGAAGCCTGAGAACGCAGAAAATCCTCACGGACGGGTTCCTTTTTTGAAGTCCGGGCATCTTGTTTAGGTGCCCGCGGTTTACCAGAGGTTGATGAAGACTGTACTTTAGCAGCAGCAGGAGGAAGCGGGGACGTGGAACGGGCAATCTTCGGGCTGGCGGATCGCACAACTGTGTCAGCGAAGGTAAAATCACACGTCTGGGTACTTGAATCCTTAGTAGGTCGACTGGAGGTGAGGACCTTACTGTATGTGCCCGCTGGGAGGACAGCAGGCTTTCGACTAGCCAACAACTTTCGAGCGGCAGATGTCGACACCTTTTCCATAACCCGAATTTGCTGGATGACCTTCTCATCCTTGTATACCGGGCAGTCGCAAGAGGAAGCCGCATGGTCACCGTTGCAGTTAAGGCAGTGAGGGGACGGAGGTGGGCAATCCCCCTCATGGGCGTCCCTACCACAAGTGACACATTTTGCTGCATTTGGGCAAGAGTCACGGGTATGGTTGTACCTGTGGCATTGGAAGCAGCGTGTTGGGTTTGGAATATAAGGTCGGACAGAGATAACTTCGTACCCTGCTTTGACCCTCGACGGGAGTTCAACCCTGTCGAACGTCAAAAACACAGTACGAGTCGGTGTCAGCTGGTTATTTACCTTTTTCAAAACCCTATACACGGCTGTGACTCCCTGATCTGACATGTAGGTTTGTATATCTTCATCAGACAACCTGTCAAGGGATCTCGTGAAGACTACCCCCCGTGACGAGTTGAGTGTGCGATGCGCTTCTACCTTGACAGGAAACATGTGTAGCAGTGAAGTCCGGATGAGTTTCTGAGCTTGGAAGGCACTGTCCACTTCCAGCAACAATGTGCCATTGCGCTGACGCGAACAGGTTTTAACAGGGCCAGCAATTGCATCTACACCTTTCTGGATGACAAAAGGATTTACAGACGTGAAACCATTTCCATCGGTGCGAGAGACAACAAGAAATCTCGCTAGATTAGGCAGAGTCTTCTATGGCTGAGGCGAATCTATCTGGGTCAACGTTACAGAAGTCATAGCGGAAGTGTCCCCCGTGATTACCGGCGTCTCCGATGGCGCGCTCCTTCCTAGTGGGGGCCCTCTCCGAGGGCTTACCCGCCTTAGGTGATTGTTCACACCTCAGGTCACACCTCCCGAGAACTGACGGAGGGACCAATTGGCATGTTCGGAAGGTACCAGCTCGGGTAATCACCCCTCCCTGGGCCTGGCCTTTACCAGGGGGTACATACGTGCCCTACTTGTCTACCCAGGGCGGGGAATTACGCGTTACCCCCGTCACCTGCTACGCATGATAATGCGTGGGTCGGCCTTCAGACACGCACAGGGAGGAAAGAAGAAGGATAGAGAAAGTGAAGAGGAAGGACAGAAGTGTCTCAAACGCCGAGGCGGAGACTAATGAGGAGAAGGCTAGGAGAGTACAAGGAGAGAAAGACAGAAAACAAAGGGTAAGAAAGTAAGGAACCAAGGAATAAGAGAAACGACAACTAGAACCACCGTAACTCACGAAATTCGCCCGTCTCCAGGCGAAGGCATAAACCGGGAGGGAAAGTGAAGCAGCCTGGGGCAGAAGAAAGGCTGCTCCGGCTCGGGGCCCTGTGCGCGCCACATACATACCCACAAAAGAACTGTGGGGGCTTACACGGACTGGAACCGGAATACAAGGGATACACTGAGTACATCCTTCCAAAAGTCCGTATTATCAGAAGAACGATGGAGACGAAACCAGCAATAATCCAGCTGCACAACAGACACCTGTCGGTGTTCTCTGGAGATGCTGGACAGGACCCCAACAAATGGCTAAAAGGGTTCGACCGAGTCGCCAAGTACAACAGGTGGGATCATACGATGTGCTTGGCCAACGTTTATTTCTACCTGGATGGAACAGCCCAGCAATGGTTCGAAAACAACGAAGACAAGTTGAACGACTGGGAGACGTTCCAGGAGGAACTTAAGAAGACGTTTGGAGACCGCCAGCGACAAATCCGCTCAGCGGGAGAACAACTGAAGAACCAGGCCCAACGACATGGTGAGCCAACACAATCGTACATACAGAATGTTTTGGCCCTGTGTAACGTAGTCAATCCGAACATGACTGAGGCGGACAAAATCACGCACCTGATGAAGGGAATTGCAGAAGATATGTACCAAGCTCTTCTGATAAAAGACGTCGCTACAACAGAAGAGTTCATCAAGTCGTGACAGCGTATTGAAGAGATGCAACAAAGGAGGGTTGGACGCAAGAAGTATGACAGACTCCCAAATGTAGTCCCTATGGCTGTTGTGGAAGACCAGCATGAATTGGCTTCTCTCATACGACAAATTGTGAGAGAAGAATTACAACAGTGCATGGCAGCAGGGACTATTAGACCAAGCGAGCATCAGATTATGGCCATGGATGTGGGCCCTGTAAGTCACGAGGGAGCCGACGCCGCTGAGGATGAGGTATTTCAAACATTAGCTCCTGTCTGCCCCATCAATCGCACCCGACGTGAAGAATGGCATCGCCCTGCTATGACTTCCGCCACAGCCACCAAACGGCAGCCCATGAACCGACAGACGCGACCACAGCCAACTCCCCCAGAAACTATGACGCCCCGCAGAAGAACAGACGTCTGGAGGACAGAAGACAACACACCACTGTGGACGCCCTGGACATGTCGTACGCTACTGCAGATAGAGGCGGCGAGTATTCGATGATTATTTTGCCGCAAGACGTCAGCCGTCGGGGCAGTTCTATCCAAAGCAGTCACTTGCTGATGAATTCAGTCGACCTATGGGAAGAAGCCCATCGCCGTACCCTAGACGAGGTCGCTCCCCGACACACCGCAGCCGTACACCGTCGCCGTACAGAGGTACCAGCCGCTCCCCTAGCCGCTGCGCCCAGGAAAACTAAGCGAGGCGACCATCTACGGAGGTGAGGCCGCCGCAGATGAAAAATCCTCCATGGACGACAGTCGCCAAGATGTCGGGAAATCTCATTGACGTCATAATCGACGGCCAACCTGTCCGGGCACTTGTTGATTCAGGAGCCTCTTTTTCTGTATTATCGGATAATTACAGCCGCACACTAAAGAAGACAATGTTCTGTGATACGGGAGCAACTGTGCTGAAGGTCGCGAATGGAAAGTACGTCCATCCAGCAGGAACTTGTGTCGCAAGAATAACCATCAACGACAGGACACAGCCATTTGAATTTGTCGTGTTAACAGAATGTAGTCACAATGTCATCCTCGGATGGGACTTCCTTCAGGCATCCCAAGCTATCATTGACTGTGGAAGATCTGAGCTGCAAATTGAAGAAGTTGTTCCGCCAGATACACATCATACAGAATTTACTGGGAAGTTATTCGTCGTTGACAATGTGACGATACCGCCGTTGACAATGAGAAGAGTTGCAGTCACAAACAAAGATGACTGGTTAAACTGTGAAGTTCTTGTTGGTAGTAAAAAGTTTATCAGGCTCACAAAAGAAATTTACATACCAGCGGCTATCATAAGCATTACCGGTGGTCAAGGAGAGATTTGGATCACAAATTGTCAAGAGCAGTCCCCAAGGGAATGTGTATCTGAACTCCTGAACCAATCCAGGATGGTGAGCTCAATGTCATCAATGAAGACCCATGCCCTGCTATTAGTACAGACAACACGCTGGAGAAAACAAATGTGGAACTGCCAATAGTGCCTGGACTGACCAAGGAACAACGCCAGCGGGTGTTAGGTATACTACGCCTATTTTCGGGTGCATTCACACCTCAGCAGGGGAAAAGTCAGACGAAACGGCCCACAATAAAGCACCGTATCAATACTGGGGACCATCCGCCAATTAGCCAGCGTTCGTATAGCGTGTCGCCAGCTGAAAGACGGATAATTCGGGAGGAAGTGGAGAAGATGTTGCGAGATGACATTATTCAACCATAGGAGAGTCCTTGGTCGTCTCCGGTGGTCCTAGTAAAGAAGAAGGATGGCACGTGACGATTCTGTGTCGACTATCGGCGGCTGAACAGAATCACAAAGAAAGATGTCTACCCATTGCCGCGTATTGATGACACCTTAGACTGCTTGAAAGGAGCTACATACTTGTCAACTATGGACATGCAGACAGGTTACTGGCAAATCGAGGTTGACGAAGCTGACAGGGAGAAGACGGCTTTTATTACACCTGACGGCCTCTATGAATTTAAAGTAATGCCATTTGGATTATGTAATGCTCCAGCCACATTCGAACGCATGATGGACAACTTGCTGCGACACCTTAAGTGGACGACGTGTCTCTGCTATTTAGATGACATTGTCGTTTTCTCGAAAACATTTGAAGAACATCTGAGTCGCCTGTCAACAGTGTTGAAGTGTGTTCAGGCTGCAGGTCTCCGCCTCAATCCAAAGAAGTGCCTCTTCGTCGCCAAAGAGATAAAAATCATGGGGCACCTAGTCAACGGAGATGGTGTCCGTCCTGATCCAGATAAAGTAAGGGCAGTCAGAGAATTTCCAACTCCTCAGCACATTCGTGATGTGAGAAGTTTTCTCGGGCTGTGCTCATACTACCGACGTTTCATAAAGGGATTTTGTAACAAGGCACGTCCATTACAAGGACTTCTGCAGGGAGACGCCAAATTTTACTGGGATGAGACAAAAGAAAGAGCTTTCCGGGTACTTAAGGAGGCTCTAACTTCCACACCAGTGCTAGCCTTGTACGACGAGAATGCAGAAATGGAACTTCACACAGACGCCAGTGGCTATGGGATTGGTGCAGTGCTTGTACAAGTTCAGGAAGGTGCCGAAAAAGTGATAGCCTATGCATTAAGAGTACTCTCAAAGTCCGAGATAAACTACTCTACAACTGAAAAAGAATGTCTCGCGGTTATCTGGGCTATCAAAAAGTTCCGGCCGTATTTATTCGGCAAACCATTCACCGTCGTGACAGACCACCATTCTTTGTGTTGGCTCACTAGCTTGAAGGATCCATCAGGTCAACTAGCAAGATAGGCACTAAGGCTCCAAGAGTACGATGTCACAGTGGTATTCAAGAACGGTCGCAAACACAAGGATGCCGACTGCCTTTCGAGGAATCCATTAGTGGAACACAACAGCATCAATGAAATTTCAGCTCTCACTGAATTAGATGACGTTACAGCTGAACAGAGAAAGATCCAACATTATTAAAAATGATAGATGCCTTGGACAAAGGAGAACCGACCTATGGAGAGTTCCAACTTATAAACGGAACATTGTACAAGAGCAACTACGATCCACTGGGCCCCAAATGGCTACTTGTTGTTCCAGCTCATCTCCAGCCAGCTATTCTCAAATATTTCCATGATGCTCCAATATCCGGTCATCTGGGATTCGTGAAGACCCTAGACAGAATCAAACGCAGGTATTACTGGAAAGGTCTCTACCGATCTGTCAAGCACTATGTAAGTCACTGTAAAGAATGCCAGCGACGGAAGCATGTGCCGCAATTGCCTCCAGGACATCTCGTACCGATTCCGCCGGCAGCAGCTCCATTCCACCGAGTTGGGATCGATCTTTTAGGAAGGTTGCCGAAGTCGACAACCGGTAACCGTTGGATAATAGTCTGCACTGACTACCTCACACGCTACACTGTCACCAAACCTGTGCCAACTGCAGAAGCTCCAGAGATCGCAAAATTCCTTGTAGAAGACATTATTTTGAAGCATGGAGCACCACGTGTCATGATATCTGATCGTGGCAAAGTATTCCAGTCAAAACTAGTATCAGAGGTAATGTTACGGTGCAACATTGTCCACAGAATGACAACTGCATACCATCCACAGACAAATGGTCTTACGGAACGTTTTAACAAAACGTTAGCCAACATGCTGTCGATGTTGAGCAGAAGGATTGGGATACAATTCTGCCAGTTGTGACATTTGCTTACAATACCCCAAGACAAGACACCACAGGCTTCACTCCGTTTTTCCTGCTCCATGGCCGTGAAGCTGAGACGACAATGGATACGCTGTTCCCGTTCCAACCGGACGACACTCAGGATGACTATGTTAAACAGCTCATCACCAGGGTCGAAGAAGCATGATAGCTGGCTCGCACACGGACACTGGAGAAGAACCGTCAGCAGTATAACGACAAGCACCGACCTGTTGTGTACAGCCCAGGAGATCTGGTATGGATTTTTACCCCTGTACGGAAGGTTGGACTGTCAGAAAAGTTATTGAAGCGATACTTTGGTCCGTATCGTGTCATACGCCGCCAGTCAGACGTCACATACGAAGTTGAGGATCATGAGCCGTCGTCGAATCGTCGAAAACGAAGAGACATTGTTGACGTCCTGCGCATGAAGCCTTACTATGATCCTGAAGAGCAGGTAGATGACAATGGCTTCTTGTTCAAGGACTTTAAGGATGGTAATGTTCCTGATGAAGCCACGACAGGAACGTCTGTTGTCAATAATCGCGGAGACGGGAAGGATCCTCTTGGACTGTCATACAGAGGACCCATGACACGGTCAAGATCCAGGACATTGCAGCTGGCTCCACAGGGATCATAACAGTGGGTCGCTGTTTCTCCAGGAGAGGGTGCAATGCCGCGAGAGACCACGAACACCAACTGCCGGCGTGGCGCAGGGGATAGCGTCACGGACTGCGGAGCAGAAGGTTGCCGGTTTAATCCCGCCCACCGGCAAAAATTTATTTCTTTGTAATTGACAATTCTAGAAGTTTCTACATCTTTCTTATGTTCACTTGTAAATTCTACTTGTTTCTTATGTTAACTGTTCTAATTTCTGGTAAATTCTGTCTGCGTATAAATAGCAGAGCACTCTGCCTGAGAGGCAGTCAGTGCTGCGTGTATGTTGAGTTCATAATAAACGTGCTTTCAGTATAAGTGCTGTGTTTAGTTGCCTTCGAAGTCAAGCCTACTTCCATTGCAACGAGACAATATAGACGTTGCAAACTTCCTCGTGCTGCCAATATTTCGACTGTGACACCCACTGCGATGCAGGGCCTTATCCCTATGCTGTTGCTTAAAACTAGCATTCAGCCTGTATGCGAAAATTAGCTTTATGGGAGCAAAAAAATTTAAAAAGTTGTTTTTGTACTGAGCAGTACCATTGGAAAAGTAGCTTCAAAGTGCTTTCTCAATAGATCTGAGCTTTTACTGGAAGCAGTAAGAAACTGTAGTGGTATAGGCCTATTTAATACAAGCTGAAAAAATGACATAACTGAGATGCTGTGTTTCCGTTTCTCCTTTGTAGTACACAAGAAATGGGTGGATTATGTGTTTCTTATTAGTCCACAAGATAGCTCTGGACCTTTTCCAGCATCATAAATGAGTAGCTCTACAAAAAATCTCAGTACATAGAAAACTGGGAATTTAAGCTTCCTCTAACAGTTTTCATAAACAAACTTATTTTGCATAGCGGACCAACACTGACAGCTTATTGCAAAATAAACTGATGAACTCTGCTGTTGATTTTTGCAATGACTAAATTACATTTGCCCACAGAAATCTACTTTCAGAAGGTGACACTGTCTACCAGATTTTCTTCAAATACCTTCAGAAGTATGGTCTTAATTTCTCGTTTTCCAGGGCATGAATTACAATGTCATACATTTGCTTCTATAGTTTCAGATACAACAAAAATCTATGTCAAGATATTCTCATATGTTCCAAATTCATTACAACAAACACGCACGCACCTCAAAACTACTGCGCTGAGATGACATCACGGGTCAAAGTTGACAGGCGGTATCCCCGTATACAGGTGAGCAAAAATAAATAAATAAATAAAACCACCCATCTGGAACACATTGTTTTGTACACCTTATGAAAGTCCACCTGAAGATCTGGAAGATGACATTTCCCAAATCTGTATCTTGTCTGGTTCCAGAGATTATGTTGATTTATCATCCCCTGGTGTAAGTTCGCAACTATCAATAAAAATTTAAAAATTCAATGCTTAATAAATTTTAATGAATTGATAAAAAAATTCTTTGAATGTATTTCATTCTTAAATGTGCAGGGACTCTAGGTATACTACATTTCATCAGAATCTAACACATCTAGAAAAAAATTCATTCATAACTGTGTTAATTTCACAGAGGTGCCCAACATGGTTCCCCTTGTGATATTCAATAGCAAATTACTGAAACCGATAAAAATTTGAAGTTCAATGGAGTAAACATAAACTTAAAATCTTAAATGTAGCATCATATAGCTGTGGCAAATAAATGTATCATCTGGACTGACACACTATGAATACAAAACCTAATCAGACTTAAGATTCTCTTTTAAGGAAATCCATATATACTTGCAATCTATAAAAATTAAAACTAATAAACTTCACTACTAAGAGCTATAAATAGCCTAGTTTGAGCCTGTAGTCATACAGTGGGGAAAAAATGTCTCAAGTACACAGAGGAGTTGCAATGAAAGCGAACTTTTATGTTGTACTTATTGCAATTCTGCATCGAAATCATTTCCTATAACATTCTCGGAGAGAATCATGAAGGTGTAAATTATAATAAAATACCGTATGTCGGACTCGACATCAGCTTTATCTACTTGCACTGATAAACAAACAAACATAAAATGAAAATAAGACCAATAGAAAATAATAGAAACATGCCATCATCTGCATCAGAAATTTCAACTCTGAAGAAATTTGGTCAATTCAGCCGCAGAGAGCAAAAGTCATACAGAAATAGCTGACAAACCACTAATGTTAACATCAGCAAACATTCATTCCGTTATATTTCAAGATACACAATCCGGGAATGTAATAAAACACACAGTTTACTTACAAAAAATTCGTATTGTCCATCTTTGATCACACCGTCCATACAAAACAACAGGACGCTAGCTGCAAAATTCAAATTTAAGTTTCTGGCGCCACTCCCTATTGGTCAAATCGGAAGGCAGAATCGACGCAGCAGAGGCAGAGTCGACTTGACAACTATCTCGACAATCGGTATTTTACACAAAGACCAAATAGCGCAGAAAATTGACCTTAAAATATTTGGCACAAAGAAGAGCAAAACATACTTCATATAATGAAAAAATATAATAATATTAGTATAACCTGTGTATTATTGAAATATGTTCAAATAGTAGTTCACTAAAATTGTGTTACTGCAAAATAACGATTTGTATAAACCAATGTAATATTGACTAGATTGGTCCAATAAAATAAATAGTACTAATATACATGCTTCGTATTTTAAAGGATCTGCAGGTGTCTTCTTGGGCAAAATATTCTGCAGGTAAAATAGTTCATCATTCAACCCGTTTACATGGGCTCCCAAAACCGAATTTCGTAAACCGCTTTCCCTATTCCGCTTTTGGATGGTCGTAAACACTCCACAACCGATTCGGCAATACCACTTCTGAAGTCGTGCCTTGAAAACATAACTGGTAACAGAAAAAGTCAGGAAGGGTAAATTTTCATCATAATATGATGATAATTCAATTAGTATAATAGGTGTCTTAACGATATCATAAACGTATGAAGACTGAAGGCCAATTCACACTGTCCGTCACGACAACGTCACGTCACGGAACCGTCACGTCAAGTTGTATTCACACTGTCCGTCCGTGTCCGTCACGTCAATTCGTCCATCTCAATACGCGATGTTGAAAGTCAGGTTATTAGTGGCGATCTGTTATGTAGAAAGTCATAGTTTAATACTAGAAAGGGGGAACAACAACGATAAATGTTATTAACGGCCAAAGAAAACTTTACAGTGTATGTTTTTGGCCAATTTACTGGGAACTGAAACAACATTTCAAAACAGCGACATCTATTTTCAAGCGAAAAAATAAAAAAATATGAAGACATCAAACCATACTTGTAAGAGCATAAATAGCGCCTGTATACTTTAACCATTACGATTTGCTCGCTGACATTGTTAATACCGTCGTAAACAACTGAATTTTTGTCTTTCATTAGAACTGACACTTTCATTTAAAGTGTTATTTAATGAAAAATGCGTAATGAAATTACAATCTTATTCAAATAAACAGTTTGCTTCAGTCGTTTCTGTTAGAATCTTACGTAACATAAACCACTTTTGGTTTCAGATATCCGACCTCGATTTTAGGGGGACACTCAATTGACACAAATATATAAGTCGTCATGAAACATTTGAGATTTACCCCTAAAACGAGGTACAACAACAACACAAAGATGAATAAGACACATTTGCATATAAACAGTGCAATCGTCTACTGCAACACGTAATTCGCGTGACGAAAATAACTTCCGATGTTAGCAGACGGCCGTTCCGTCAAAACATTCTTCTCGAGAAAGCTTGACGGACGTTGACGTGACGTGACGGTCCGGTTTGATTTGATTGATTTGATTTATTTGGTATTCCATTAACCCATATTGTGATAGATCACATGGATGTGGAAGGAGTCATGTTACAATGGTTACAAAATACAGAGTTTCAATAAATAATTACACAATAACAGGCAGGTCTCATCAAGTGGTGATAATGTTACAGGTAGAACTAGACATAAAATTAGAAACATATAGGTCGAATAACATAAAACAATGATTGTAGAAAAAAAAGATGCATAGTACATAAAGCATATCAGTATAAATGGGTAAGATGTATAATACATTAATTATATTAAGACAGAGAGCCTTGACAACATAATTAATGTGGCAATACAAAAAAATTACAGAAACAATTATTATTTTGTCTGCATATACTCATCAAGAGAGTAAAATGACTTTTCCACAAGATATTTTTTCAGTTTGTGCTTAAATGTAGGCAGGATCTTAATATGTACTTTGATTTCAGTTGGGAGAGCATTGAAAATCTTTGTGGCAGAATAATGGACAGCTTTTTGTACAAGACTTAAGCGTTTAAGATTCCTGTGTAGGTCATTTTTAGATCTAGTATTATGATCATGATAGTCACTATTAGGTCGAAAAAGAAAAAGGTTATTTGAAACAAAAATCATTATAGAGAATATGTATTGAGAGGTGGTGGTTAGTATTTTTAAATTGCGGAACAGGTTTCTACAAGAAGCTCTAGGGTTAACACCAGTCATTATTCTGATTGCTCTGATTGGCTAATGGTTGATTACCCCAAAAAATTATGCCATAGGACATAATGGAATGAAAATATCCAAAATACGCAGCTTTGGTAGTATTTATGTCACTAATAGGGGTGATTACACGGAGAGCGTAAGTTGCTGCACTGAGTCTTTTATGGAGATCTAATATATGCTCAGACCAGTTCAATGTATCATCTATTAGAATGCCCACGAACTTAGTAATATCACATTGTGATAGGGGCCTATTTTGGTTACCGCAGCTTAAGTGGAATACCTTATTCTCTTGCTGAGCTGTATGAAATTGGATATATTGGGTTTTTTCAACATTAAGGGTCAGTCCATTGGACTTAAACCAGTGTAGAACATCAACAAGTACAGATTTACATTTGTTTTCTATTTCGCTGGTTGTATGTCCTTCAAGCAGAATAGTTGTGTCATCTGCAAAAAGAGTAAATTTGCTGTGTTTGTGTTTGTGCACAATGGGAGGTTATTGATGAAGATAAGGAACAACAGAGGTCCCAAAATGGACCCCTGTGGCACTCCACACTTTAATAAGCCCCAGTCAGATGAAATAGGACAGCCATTAGCATCGTTAAGTAACACCTTCTGTTTCCTATTTTGTAAATAAGATTCAATCCACTTTCCAACCCTACCTCTCAAGCCATAAAAATGGGACTTCTGTATGAGAATGTTGTGGTCTATGCAATCGAAGGCCTTTGACAGGTCACAGAATATTCCAATAGGTGATATTTTGTTATCTATTAACTCGATAATTTCATTAGTAAGAGAAAAAATAGCTTCCTCAGTTGATCTACCTTTCTGAAATCCAAACTGGTTTCTATTGAGGATGTTGTGGATGTTCAGATGGTGACGGACAGTGTGAATGCCGCCATTAGAAATACATTGCGGAATGTTCTGACAGATGGTGACGTGACGTGAAGTGACGGACAGTGTGAGTTGGCCTTGAGCTATCAATGTATCAGACCTAATTAAATAAGGTAAAGCAGTCAACAGTCTGAAGTGGGCAGTAGAGTTGTGGCGATTCGTGAATGAGTCATTCATTTGAACGAATACAAATAGAGAATAGTAAGAAACGAATCGTCGTTCAAAAGAATCGTCCGTCTCGTGACGATTCCAAGTTCCGACGATTCATGATTCGAATGCGGTTGCCGAATCGTGCCGAATGATTACGAATGCCGGAGAGGAGTCGAGAGGGGGGAGGAACCGTCGTTCAAAACAATCGTGTCTCGTGACGATTCCACGATACAACGATTCAGGATTCGAAATCAAGTGACGAATCGTGACGAATTATTACTAAAGCCAGAAAGCATGTGAACAAAGAAAGCACAGAACGAAGATCGTGATAATTATTAAGGCCAATTCACACTGTCCGTCACGTCAACGCCATGTCACGGCACCGTCATGTCAAGTTGTATTCACACTGTCTGTCAGTGTCCTTCACGTCAATTCGCCAATCTCAATACGCGATGTTGAAAGTGAGGTTATGAGTAGCGATCTGTTAAGTAGAAAAATCATAGTTTAATACTAGAATTGAAGGAACAACAACGCTAAATGTTATTGAGAGCCAAATAAAACTTTACAGTGTATGTTTTTGGCCAACTTACTGGTAACTGAAACAACATTTCAAAACATCAGCATCTATTTTCAAACGAAAAAATAAACATATGAATACATCAAACAACACTTATAAGAGCATAAATAGCGCCTGTTTACTTTATTCTTTACAATTTGCCTGTTGACATTGTTAATACCGTCATAAACAACTGGATTTTTGTCTTTCGTTAGAACTGACTTTTTCATTTAAAATGTTATTTAATGAGAAATGCATAATCAAATTACAATCTTATTCTAATAAACAGTTTGCTTCAGTCTTTTCTGTTACAATGTTAAGTAACATTAACCATTTTTTGGTTTCAGATATCTGACCTCGATTTTAGGGGGACCCTCAATTGACAAAAACATTTAAGTCGTCATGAAACATTTGAGAATTAGCTCTAAAACGAAGTATAACAACAAAATAAAGGTGAATAAGACTTATTTGCATATAAACAGTGCAATCGGCGACAGCAACATTTAATTCGCATGACAAAAATAGGTTAACTTCTGTGTTAGCAGATGCCCGTTCCGTCAAATCATTCTTCGCAAGAAAGCTTGACGTGACGATGACATGACGTGACGGTCCGTGACGGACAGTGTGAACGCCGCCATTAGAAATACATTGCGGAATGTTCTGACGGACAGTGACGTGACGGTCCGTGACGGACAGTGTGAACGCCGCCATTAGAAATACATTGCGGAATGTTCTGATGGACGGTGACGTGACGTGACGGACAGTGTGAATTGGCCTTTAGCCTATTCGCGAATTACAGATGACAGAAACAAAACGCAGCAAAATACATGGCTGCCAATACATACGACTATACGTCTTTTATACAGTTTACATATTATGTATTTAAACGAGCAATTCTTACACATTTATATTTCGCTTATAGGACACTGTCCGTCACGTCACGTCACGTCACCGTCCGTCAGAACATTCCGCAATGTATTTCTAATGGCGGCATTCACACTGTCTGTCACGGACCATCACGTCACGTCAACGTCACATCAAGCTTTCTCGCGAAGAATGTTTTGACGGAACGGTTGTCTGATAACATCTGAAGTAAATCTATTTTCGACACGTGAAATAAATGTTGCAGTCGAGGATTGCACTGTTTATATGCAAATAAGTCTTATTCACCTTTATTTTGTTGTTATACTTCGTTTTAGGGGTAAATCTCAAATGTTTCATGATGACTTAAATGTTTTTGTCAATTGAGTGTCCCCCGAAAATCGAGGTCGGATATCTGAAACCAAAAAATGGTTAATGTTACTTAACATTGTAACAGAAAAGACTGAAGCAAACTGTTTATTAGAATAAGATTGTTATTTGATTACGCATTTCTCATTAAATAACATTTTAAATGAAAAAGTCAGTTCTAACAAAAGACAAAACTTCAGTTGTTTACGACGGTATTAACAATATCAACGGGCAAATTGTACTGGATAAAGTAAACAGGCGCTATTTGTGTTGTTTGATGTATTCATATGTTTATTTTTTCGTTTGAAAATAGATGCCGATGTTTTGAAATGTTGTTTCAGTTCCCAGTAAGTTGGCCAAAAAGATACACTGTAAAGTTTTATTTGGCTGTCAATAACATTTAGCGTTGTTGTTCCTTCAATTCTAGTATTAAACTATGACTTTCTACATAACAGATCACTACTCATAACCTCACTTTCAACATTGCGTATTGAGATCATAGAGTAGAAATATCTCTGGAGTGAGTATTGCATTCTGCGCATGTTCTCAAAATTGAACTGGAATTATCACGTGATCTGGGGACTACGCCGTTCGTTAATTCACACTAAGTATCACGTCATGTCATCTTAGGGTTTCTCGGTAGCAAAGTTTTAACAAAATCGTCTTCTGGTGACATGGAAATTTATTTTCGACGCGCTCTGTACTTGCTTTTGTGCCTTTGTTGTTTCTTAATTTCAGTTTATGACTGTGATTTGCAAATGTAACATTACGAATTGCATTTTTTTTCATTGAGTGTTGTTCCAGAAGCAATTTTGGAATGTCAGATATCTCAAAGTGAAAACTCATTGAGGTGAACAAAGCTGAGTTTTGAGTTTTTGATTTATGTGTTTGAATATTGGTCAATGGTTTCGCTAGAAAATTCATGTCGATAATCTGAAATGATGTTTTCCTTCTCAGTACTTTCCTACATACAACTGATCAAGAACACGACCTTTACTATGGTCATTAAATAATTTCATAGTTGTTATTTTTTCATATTTGATACTATACTCAAAACATTTTATCATGGATAGTAGTTATAGCTCCACTTCTATTGCTAGGTACAGAGCTAAGCAAGTTGACGTGACATAACGTACAACTTAACATGACGGCCATTGTGAATTAGCCTTTTGCTTATGATCAAAGGTTATGTTGCATGTTATCCATTTATTTACTCATAATAACATAGGTGAATTATATTTGTTGTTATGTGTGTTACAGAAATTTTTTTGTAGCCCATTCATCGAATTGTCTGATTTTCTCTTGCTTGAGATTTCATCTGTTAATTACTAAGGGACTGTACATAGAATGCGCAATGTATATACGTAGGAGTGTTACCAGAAAGTAAATTTGAGTGCCAGCTTCCGAAAAACAAAAAAAAAAAAAAACAAAAAACAAAAAAAAAGAGTAATGAATAATCAGTTCCGTCTATAATTTTTCCAGACCTATTTTAGGCCAAGGATTACTATCAAGTCATTTTGCGACACCCTGGAATTTTGGTTGTGTTCCATTATATGAGGGTGAAACGGGATAACTCATTTGAGAATTGCTGAAGACAGCAAATCTGAATGTCGAATCAAGTTGGTTGCAAGAGATTAATGTATAGCATAGCTTATGTTCACGACTAAGTCGGAAACACTTTACCAAATTAGCACTTTTTTCATTTGCATATTAGCTGCTGTAAAGTAAATAATCAATGACTATCAATAACGATAGTAAACTGCAAAATATGGAATGGCTTTGACAAGAGACTGGACTTTTCAACCTTTTAAATTGCTTAATGACTTTAACAATATGCTGTTCAAATTTTCATTTGCACACTTTACAGGCAAGAACAGATCACTGACACCTGGACAGAGATACTGTTAAATTTTACTTATGGCCTCGGCCACTTAGTGTTATAATGTTGGCAACAAAATGTTAACAATACGAGGATAATAAATCTGCTGGCCACAGATGAGTACCTTCAAGAATCTGTTGATCAAAGAGCAGGAACATTATTATTTATTTCACGGTCAACACGAAAAATGATTCCCTCTTATTCCATGTGATTGAGTTTTCAAACAGCATTACGTGGTTATTACAAACATCAGCACACTACACCGCCAAAGTTGTAAATAAAATTTTACCCAGAATTACCAGTTAGCATATATATTCGCCAGTGACTGCCATTTGCTACCTGTGAATGTGTCACCTTGAAGTAGCATATAGGTGATTCATCATAGATTCGCAGAAATTGGAGAAATCGTAATTGGTAAAGTATTGAAAGGATAAGCTGTGAATTCGCACACTTCTGATTTAAAGCGTGACAAATCACAAGTTATGTCACAGCTACCGAAAAGTAGCATTCACATAAGTCACTGTTATCGGACCATCACTGTTTAGGTCATTCCCATTACAGACAAACATAAATCGTCCTGAGATCAAGTGACCATAACGGCAATAGATGATGACGACACAAAATCTCTTCTGCGCATTTGAATGCTCACTCCAGAGATATTTCTACTCTATGATTGAGATCGGCGAATTGAAGTGACGGACAGTGTGAATACAACTTGACGTGACGGTGCCGTGACGTGAAATTGACGTGATGGACGGTGTGAATTAGCCTTATTCCGCAATTTTCTGTAAGGATTATATTTTGTGTTTTGAGAAGTTCAAACTTTTTGAGTTCATCTACAAAGTTGTAGTTTTTGTAAAAACTTTATTTTACTAAAATATTATTTTCATATAAAAACGCTTTTTTAGATGTTTTAAAGCCATCTCAAAAATATTTTTTTACCATTTTGGTTTTTATGTTCAGCTTTCCTGAAAGAAACCGATTTTACAAAAGAACAAACATTTTAAAAACGTGAATTTCTTGTGTCTCGAAATAAATGTAAAATTTAGAGACGGATTTTTATTTTTAATATTTATTTATGTAGACATGTTTCCTTAAACTAATTGATTTTGCATAGTAAGTATTTCAGAACGATTAGATATGTGTTAATTACTATAGATTTAATGAAATTTATATTTAAATTGCCGCAGTATTCAAACAGAACGAAAAAAAATTATGAGGTTTTAGCAGCATTCGAAGTAAGTAAGTTACGTACACTAAACCTACTATGCTACTAAACGAGCTATTATAAATGCAGAAATAGTTGGTATTTGTATTTATATCCACTTGCAAAACTTCAAAGACTATTTTCTCGAGAATTTTTGAAAGGTGATTCAAATGGCTTTGCCTCATTATTATTTTAAGTCTGAACTTTATGTACCATAAATGTTTTAAAAATCCGATACCCACATTGTCTCTTTTTTATCATTCTGTAAAGCCGGGTTTCCACAGTCATGGATTTCTTACATTTCTGCATTCCCCCACCACCACACACGACAGGCAACATATGCATGGGGACATCATACTTGCATATTATCATCCTATCTTACGCATAAGTTACAAAACTTCAGACACAGTTAACTTTCTTGCACGATGTCACTTCCCCCACCATCGCTTACGAGCTTCAGCAACTGCCGATAGGTGGATCTGTTTTCATTCTAGTCTTGCTCATTCGACAGAACGGAACAGGGATCTAGAATTAATGTTTGTTTATGTACATGAAGAGTTTGCATTACACCAGAATAATGACATTTCTCTTTAGCTAAGTAAATGAATACTTCGTAAAGTGACAAAATTTCATAAACAATGTGACGTGAACACCAATTTAGAATTGTGCTGCTTGTTATAAACATTTATACATAGAGTAATACACCATTGTGTGATGTGATGAAACGAATTTGAAAACATTGAAACATTTGTAACTTGCTAACGTTCATAGTATTCCATAAACGTTAATATTGTAAACGTATATTCTGTATCTATATAGGCCTAATAATAATTAATAATTCACCATTGTCTGTAAACATTTCGATCAAGTGAAAATTTATATGTAGCTTTGGGGATTTAAAAGTAGACCTACTCTGATCATCATAAAAATCTTATGTGAATATAATAGGGTTCAAATCGGCACTGACATTGTGTAAAGACTATTCTGTATAGTAGATACAAGATTTCTTACAAAATTAAGTAGTGAATCGGCATTTTCGGCATCTGTTACTTTATCATAAATTAGACTAATCCTTAAAAAATAAATTATTGAGACATAAACTTTACTTTCCACATATTACTGCTGCAGGTAGTACCGATATAAACATTCTTTTCTGATGTATCTTCTGTTAATTGTAGATAACATACCTATGGTAGAAATAGTGTTCTTCAGAATGTATATACTGCAGTATCTCCAGTAGCCAGTGATCTTGCAAGTTAATATGAGCTGGCATGATATCTCAGATACGTGTTTTAACTTTTGCATAGTATCAGAAATATGGCTCAAAAGGTTTCCAAAATTGGGCTAAATTTCAAGTACCGGCGACACTGTGCTTTGTTGGCAAGGAAATGTTCGCTTTGAGAGTGTAATTTACTGATTATACAAGGGTAAATGCAAGACCCTGCACACCACAGAGCAGGAATAGCATTCATTATTTATTTCATGGCTAAAATGGAGCCGTGGTGGAGTAGCCAAGCGGTCTAAAGCGTCTCGCTGCAGAGCGCGCGGTTGCTCGCCATGGAGGTTCGAGTCCTCCCTGGGGCATGGGTGTGTGTGTTGTCCTTAGGTTAGTTTACCTAGGTTTAAGTAGTTTGCAATCTACGGACTGATGACCATGCAGTTTGGTCCGATAGATTTACAAACATTTGAACATTTGATTTGGTTTAAACGGAACATTTTTCCCTCTTATTCTGATTGTGACAGTTTTTAAACAACCATTTCCGACGTCATCGCTAACATTAGCACGCTACATTAACACTGCCATTACTAAAAGCTTATTCGCAACTTATTTTACCATTGCCAAACACTTCCTACGAAATTCCCACTTCTATATTTAGCAGTAGTGCATCTGTTTTTTTTCTTCGTCAACTTCTATATAATCTCTACAGCTAAAATGTGTACAGCTCCCACACGAAAAATGTCACTAGGAGCCATCTTGAAAGTCGTGTAAATAGCGCTTCCTACATCGGCGTTTGGAAACGCTTACATGTATATAGGGAATGTTGGTGGGGGAGTGCATGTGTAAGAAATTAATGCCTGTGGAAACCCAGCTGAAAGATTCAAGCCGTCGCAGACCACAAATTAATCGTGAACGAATCGAGGCGAATTCACACTGTCTGTCATGTCACGTCACTGTCCATCAGAACCAGTGATCACTATACTACCCGGATGGCGTTCTCTTACTGTCAAAACGTGCCGTCGTCTGCCACCGGCACCATGTTGCAGTTAGTCAAGAAACTATCGTTTATTTGTTTATTTATTAGCCTTTCAGCATGTTCACCACGCAATTGGCTTCGTCATATGGGGTTTTACATATACATTTTATCTTTTTAGATTACAAATTCATTACATAATTTACAGCATATACACATTATTACAGTTTTTCTTTTACATAAATAATTATCTGTCATTATACATCTTAATTGCTATCAATCTATGAATTTAATTTAATTGTGCATATTCTTTAAGTTACTTTGGAGGTATTCTTCAACTGAGTATTATGGCGTGTTTTTGAACCATACCTCTAACACTGTTTTAAAATTACTTAATGTAAGGATTTTTACAGACTGTGGTAGCTAATTATATAATTTAAGACCTAGTTGTTTCTGGCTATTTTGTATCAGGGACAGTCTTGAATATGGAATATCTAACATAGTACTCTTTCTAGTATATGTGTATGTACATTGACTCTGACAGTTAATTTATGTATATTTTCTTTTATATATAGTAGACAGTAGTAGATGTAGAGACTTGGGAGTGTCATTATACTGAGCTCACTGAAGTGGTTCCTAAAGGATTCTCTAGGTCCCAGCCCTTGTATACATATAATTGATTTTTTCTGCAATTTGAAAATAATGGATGTGTCTGGTGCATTTCCCCATAGCAATACTCCATACTGCAACTGTGATTGAAAGAATGCGTAGTAACAGAGAATCAGTAATTTTTTGTTTACACACTGCCTTAATTTATACCATAGAAAAATCACACGTGCGAGTTTGCTAGATACATTTTTTATTTGATCATCCCAAGAAAGTCGATGATCTATTTTAAGGCCCAGCAGTTTAACACATTGATTGTCTTCTTTTCGTACCTTTAAGTTAAAATATATTTCTTCAGTTTTTGTAGTATTTACACATAACTGATTGGCTTAAACCACTGATTACTTTTTTCATATAGTTGCTTATTTTTGTCTTTCACTACCTGTTTATTTTCACCAGATATAATCATTGTCATATCATCTGCATACAGCACATTTTTACAGGATATATAATTTGGAAAATCATTAATATTGACAATAAAAAGGAATGGTCCAAGGACAGACTGTTGTGGGATTCCTCTCTTAATTGTCATTAATTTTGACCTCTCATTGTTAACATACACTAGTTGTTGCCTGCAGCTCAGATAACATTTAAATAAATTTAATGTTTGGTCTGCAACGCCATAGTATTCTAGCTTTTTTACAATAATCTCATGTGATACGGAGTCGAAGGCTTTACTTTGGCCTATAAGTGTAGCACACATGGTCTGCTTCCTTTCATAACCATCATGAATTGCAGTTATCAGACTTTCGACAGCTTTTATGGTTGAGAGGTTTGATATAAATCCAAACTGACTTTCATTTAGTAAGTTATTATTTTCAAAATACTTGTATATCTGTACATGCCTGCAGCTCTCTATTATTTCAGAAATTATAGGGACAATTGATATTGGTCTATAATTTTCTGGTTTATGTCTGTCACCCTTTTTGAATACTGGAATAGTAACTGTGAATTTAAGGCATTCAGGAAAAATGCCCTCTTCAAGAATTTTATTTACAAGATAGAGCAGAGGCATTTTAATTTCCATAATTATACCTTTTAGTACATAGTTACTGAACCCATAGTAGTCCTCAGTTCTGGAGGCATTCAACTTATTTACTGCCTTAATAATATCTATAGCACTAATATTTTTCCAAGTGAATCTTTCATTTGTTTTATTCTTTGATTGCAAAAGGAAGGTCTCAGCATCTGAAGTATTTTCATTTTGTTTTACAAGGGAAATTGCTCAATTTACAAAATATTCATTAAGAATATTACAGTTAAGTGGGACAGTGGTTTCTTCCTTTCCTACATTTATTTCATTTTTTACTACAGTCCAGGCTGCTTTAGACTTGTTTTTAAAATTTGAAATGTATTTTTCATTTGCCTTTATTTTTGCTGTTCTGATTTCAGATTTATAGATTTTTCTCAGTCGTATATAGTCTTCCTTGTTCTCACAGTTGGTAGCAGCTTTAGCCTTCAACATAAGTAGAAGTATCCTAATTTTATCAAGGTGAGGGGTGTACCAGTTTTTTGTATGTTGTGGTTTGTGCCTTTTATGACTGCTACTTCTCTTAGTGATATGGGGGCAGTTAGTCTCTAGTGTGAGTTTTAATTGGGAGATGAAGGTGGAGAAACATTTATTTACATCTTCCTCGTGAAATAATATGCTGGACCACTCTATTAATTTCAATTCATTTTTACTTCTTTCAATATTCTCATATTTTAGAAGTCTGGGTGTAATCAACTTACTTGTATTTTCAGTAGGTAGATTACTAATTCTGAGCCATATGCCATCATGGTCAGATATTCCCAGTTTGATGGTGTCACACTCAACTTGACTTCTACAAATATTGCTAATTATGTTGTCAAGGCACGCATCCATTCTGGTTGGTTTTTCATTGAGGCAGCAAAAATTCAATGAACTTAACATATTTAGAAAGCGAACCACATGTGTTCTGTTGATTCTTACATTTATATTAATGTCTCCTGTTATACAAAATTTATAGTGCTCGTATTTAGCAATGTTTAAGATTACAGCAGAGAGTTGTTTTTCAAAAATTTCTTCATTAGTTCATGGTGTTCTGTAAACAGTTGCAATAACAACTTTTTGAGTGTGCAGTACCACAGCAGTTGCTTCAAAGACACCTTCTACGCATAGGCTAGTGAGATCTATGGCTGAATATTGCAAATTTAAACTTTTATTTATGTATATGGATACTCCCCCATGTATAATGTTTGGCCTACAGTAACTTGATGCTTGTGTGTAGCCAAATGGTACAAATAGGTTTATTTCTGTATTTTTCAGCCAGTGTTCATTTACACAGAGAATATTACAGTTAATTTCATCCAGCCAGTACTGGAGTTCAGCAACTTTATTTCTTAAGGAATGCACATTTATATGTAATATAAGAAACCCATTTCTGCTGCAATTAAGTATACTGTTTGTGGTGTGCACAATTTGTTTATTTATTTTTGATGTTTGTGTATTGCCTTTGACCAAGACATCTGTCTTGGTCAAGCTAGTACGTTTCCTTGATCTACTTGTGTGTGCTTAGAAATGTATTCTGATGGGCTACATCAGGTTACTTTATGATTTATAACAGTTAGTATTTTTTGGGCCAACAAAGTCTTTCCTAACCCACTTAGATGCTGTCCATGTCTTGTGTGGCAAGCTCTTTGACAATTAGCTTTAACATTTCACTTTGAAGTGCAGAATTTGTTTTCGGCAGACGATGGTTAACATGGCCATGATTACATTAAACCAAGGAACTCAAAATTTCGTTTTATGTTCATGATACCTAAGTGTGTCGTAAATATAACAGATAAGGAAGTCTTATTTACGTATTTTACGCGTTTCCCGATACGAACTCACCTTCTGCATTAAAACAAACATAATAGGATTTATTTAAATATGAATATAGATAGCCACAACAAACGTAACAGAACTACAAAGTATACAGACGTAACGTTTTGCGATAGGAACTCACCTTTTGCATGAGAAGAAACATAATAGAATGCATTAAAATGTGAATATAAATACAACGAATGCAACGAAAATATGTATCTTCAAACAAAACAAGGCCCTTCCCCAGTGTAAGTAACAATTTAAAGCAATTTCAATGACTAGTTCACCTTTCACACCAGAAAGAATGTAATAAAATTTATTTAAACATGAATGTGCTTATCCACAACTGTATACTTTACTTTTATCATTTGTTCGAAATTGAAGATTATTTCCTATATTACATAGCCAAAATTAGTTCTGACACTGACACAGAATTTCACTCTTGTTTACTTAAGTCATGTATTAAAGTGGAAATCTCAGGAAATAAATATTTTACAGCAATTTTTCAGCTGAAAGGTAACACACATCCACAGTGCTTCTCCAAGACAAGTTTATTTTAATTCAGATTCATGAGATTATGAATACAGTAAACATTAAGTAGGAACAAAGATATATATATATATATATATATATATATATATATATATATATATATATATATATATATATATATATATAAAGGCAGAAAGGGCTAAATTCTAGAAAGGGCCACACTGTTCTTGTTTGAATTGCTGGTAATGCCACTGCTAGTATGGCAGTCAGAACATACTAGATTTAATGTTTAGAACACACACAGCCCTTTCTAGAATTTTACACAGTCAACAAAAATAATTTGACAAAAATATTTATTGTTTGATTGGATTTGATTTGATTTTTTCAGGGAAGCCAAAACAGTGTTGGTCCAACCCGCAACTTCCCACACCGAAACTGAGTTTATTGTGCGGTATTGCTCCCTGTATGTCTAGTAAAGCCAACCAATGCCCTTGAACAGTGCAAGGAGTCCCTTTACCAGTTCTTTATTAGACACAATTTCTTCGGGTCTGGTTGTCCCAAATGTTCTGTGCCTTTTACTCTCCAATGCAATGCATCCGAAGATTAGATGTGATGCAGTTTCATCGCCGTCATCACAGATCCTACATTTAGGGTCCTCTTCTGTTATTCCCATTGTATGTAGGTGTTTTTTGAAATTCCCATGGCCTGTCAGCAATCCAACCATGAGTCTAATCTCTCTCCTGTTCAGACCCAGGATTGCAGAGCTTCTTTTAAAACATGGCTTTGGAATCATTACCTTGCCATATTTTTGTTGATGGACTTTGGTCCAATATTCTGCGTGCTGTCTTCTGAGCCAGTTACGTAGCTCCAATTTGATCATTGCCTTGGTGATTGTCAGGACAGGTCCCAGTCCAATAAATGGAATCTCTGCCTTCATCTTGGCTAATCTGTCGGCATGTTTGTTGCCACTGATCCCCGAGTGACCAGGGACCCCGATAGGTTTACTCTACTGCTTTCCCCTAGCTTCACCAGAACCCTGTGACATTCTGCAACAATTTTAGACCTTGTTGCAGGAGCTGCCAGTGATCTCAGGGTTGCTTGGCTGTCTAAATAGATATAGATGGTACAATCTTTGTAGCAACTACGCAAATTCTCCTCCACACACGCCCTGATGGCAGTGATTTCCGCCTGGAATACTGAGGCCAGTTTTCCTAGAGAGATGACGCCCTCCAGTCTTGGCTGCACCCCATATACCCCAGCCCCAACACCCTGGTCTGATTTTGACCCATCAGTGAACCAGACAATATCCCCCGTATGGTGTCGAACTAGTTTCTCCCACTGCTCCCTACTTCCAATTGTTATATTGAAAGGCTTGTTGAAGCAGTATGGGGTTATAATATAGTCGGCTGGCATTTCCCCAACCTTTCCTATATTTACCTCACTCACTATTTTAGTGCGTGATTCTGGATATCCCAAAGAGTTCCAGTTGTTGTCAGATTTGCGTCTGTATGCACCAGCCGCTGCCTCCATCTTGACCCAAAGGTGTAATGGGGGCATATTCAGCATGGTTTCCATCCCAGCAGTTGGTGTGCTGCTAATTCCGCTTGTTATGGCTAAGCAGGCTAATCTCTGCACCTTACCAAGCTCCTTAGCAGCAACCTGCTGTTCTACCTTCTTCCACCACATGACTGCCCCATAGGTGATCCTGGGTCTAATCACTGTGGTGTATATCCAGTGCATTCCCTTGGGGCTCAGGCCCCAATTTTTGCCACATGCTCTCCTGGTACTCACAAGAGTACCTTTTGCCTTGGAGCAAATTTTCCTGATGTGAGGGGTCCATGTCAGTTTCTCATCTAGGATAACCCCTAGTTTATTGCTTTCATTTGATACATTATTTCGTTACAATGAGAAAATTACACATTGCTGAACAGAATACGTTTGTTCAATTTTAGCCTCACACTTGATGAAGTTGCTGCCTATGTTTTCAGCTGAAAACCTTTTGCCGTATGTTTTTAGCCGCACCTGAATATACCTTGATGCAATCCTATGCACACACTATGTCTCGTGCAAATCTTCAACTCCACATTCGTTGTGAAAACCATGCTCAAGTTGAGGAAATGAATAGTCTGCAAATTTTCTAAGGACACACACAACAATCCTATTAATTAGGTGTTTCTGCCTCATGTCACCATTAACAACAAAGACTTGAAACAACTTTTCAGAGTACTCCACCACAGAATACACAGCATTACTTGTTTCAATTAGTTTGCCTCTGCTTACAAATTTGGTAAATGAACTCTTCCCTGCCACATTGAAACAAGAATAGATAGAATCATTTTGCGAACTTGGTGGCCTAAGAATGAACAGGCAATCATTACAGGTGACCTGTTTAGCAAAGATGAGGGCCACGTATCCTGGAATGTAATATAAAATGTTTTGCTTTTATGTAGAAAAGAAAGTACCCTCTTCAATAAGTGAGCACCACTTTTCTATCTCATTAGGAAATATGCTAGAATCATCACATACATCTACAAGAGTGCGCTTCTGTGACCTAAAATCATAGAGACCAGATGTTACCATTGAACCTGTATAAAAATTTACACAGTTTCCCTCGACAATGTTAATATTACTCCCCAAAAGCAACTTGCAATAGCACATTTTAACTGGTATGCATTTGGATTGTTGTTCCAACATCCCCTGGATCTAACACAAGAGAAGAAAAGTTCAATATGCTCCTGAGAAAATTTGTATGTTAACAAATTTCGTAGAGGACAATCAGCTCTACTCAAGATCTCTAGTGCTATGGTTTTAAATGACAGCATGTTAAAAACTATTCCAAAAGCAAAGGTGTTCCTTGGATGTTGCAAGAGGGAAACTGCATTTATTTTTAAACCCCTGATATAAGTCTCGCTTCTGCCGGCGGAATCGGTATGAGATGCTTTGGAGGTAATTTTACCACATGCTACCGTTGTTGGCACTCCTTACAGTGACTCACATTGTGCTTAACAGATCGGTAGAGACCTTTCCAGTAATACCTGCGTCTGATTCTGTCTAGGGTCTTCACGAATCCCAGATGACCGGATATTGGAGCATCGTGAAAATATTTGAGAATCGCTGGCTGGAGACGAGCTGGAACGACCAGTAGCCATTTGGGGGCCAGTGGGTCGTAGTTGCTCTTATACAATGTTCCGTTTATAAGTTGTAACTCTCCATTGATCGGTTCTCCTTTCTCCAAGGCCTCTATGGCTTTAACAGTGCTGGATCTTCCCTTTGTTAAGCTGTAACGTCATCTAATTCAGTGAGGGCTGAAATTTCATTCATGCTGTTGTGTTCCAGTAATGGATTCCTGGAAAGGCAGTCGCATCCTTGTGTTTGCGCCCGTTCTTGAATACCACTGTGACATCGTACTCTTGGAGCCTTAGTGCCCATCTTGCTAGTCGACCTGATGGATCCTTCAAGCTAGTCAGCCAACACAAGGAATGGTGGTCTGTCACGATGGTGAATGGTTTGCCGAATAAATACGGCCGGAACTTGTTGATAGCCCAGATAACTGCGAGACATTCTTTCTCACTTCTAGAGTAGTTCATCTCGGACTTTTAGAGTACTCTTGATGCATAGGCTATCACCTTTTCAGGCCATTCCTGAACTTGTACAAGCACTGCACCAATCCCATAACCACTGGCGTCTGTGTAAAGTTCCGTTTCCGCATTCTCGTCGTACAAGGCTAGCACTGGTGTGGAAGTTAGGGCCTCCTTAAGTGTCGGGAAAGCTCTTTCTTTTGTCTCATCCCAGTAAAACTTGGCGTCTCCCTGCAGAAGTTCTTGTAATGGACGGGCCTTGTTACAAAATCCTTTTATGAGACGTCGGTAGTAAGAGCACAGCCCGAGAAAACTTCTCACATCACAAATGTGCTGAGGAGTTGGAAATTCTGTGACTGCACATACGTTATCTGGATCAGGACGGACTCCGTTGACTTAGGTGCCCCATGATTTTTATCTCTTTGGCGACGAAGAGGCACTTCTTTGGATTGAGGCGGATTCCTGCAGCCTGAACACACTTCAACACAGTTGACAGGCCACTCAGATGTTCTTCAAATGTTTTTGAGAAAACGACAATGTCATCTAAATAGCAAAGACACGTCGTCCACTTATGGTGTCGAAGCAAATTGTCCATCTAGCATTCGAATGTGGCCGGAGCATTACATAATCGAAATGACATTACTTTGAATTCATGGAGGCCGTGAGGTGTAATAAAAGCCGTCTTCTCCCTGCCAGCTTCGTCACCCTCGATTTTCCAGTAACCTGTCTGCATGTCCATAGTTGAGAAGTATGTAGCTCCTTTCAAGCAGTCTAAGGTGTCGTCAATGCGCGGCAGTGGGTAGACATCTTTCTTTGTGCTTTTGTTCCGCCGCCGATAGTCAACACAGAACCGCCACGTGCAATCCTTCTTCTTTACAAGGACCACCGGGAAGGCGAAGGACTCTCCGAAGGTTGAATAATGTCTTTGTGCGACATCTTCTCCACTTCCTTCCGAATTATCCGTCTTTCAGCTGGCGACTCTCTATACGAACGCTGGCTAATTGGTGGATGATCCCCAGCATTGATACGATGCCTTATCGTGGGCCGTTTCGTCTGACATTTCCCCTGCTGAGATGTGAATGCACCCGAAAATTGACGTAGTATAGCTAACACCCGCTGGCGTTGTTACATGATCAGTCTTGGCCCTACTGACAGCCCTGCTGAGATGTGAATGCACCCGAAAATTGACGTAATATAGCTAACACCCGCTGGCGTTGTTCCATGGTCAGTATGGGCCCTACTGGCAGTTCCACGTTTGTTTCTTCCAGCGTGTTGTCTGTAATAACAGCAGAGCATGGGTCTTCGTTGATGACGTTGAGCTCACCGTCCTGGATTGGTTCAGCTGTCCCGATACACATTCCTTTGGGGACAAGTTGCGACTGCTCATGACAATTAGTGACCCAAATCTCTCCTCGACCTGCAGTAATGCTTATGATAGCCGCTGGTATGTAAATTTCTTTGCTGAGCCTGATGAACTTTTTACTATCAACAAGCACTTCACAGTTTAATCGCTCATCTGTGTTTGTGACTGCAACTCTTCTCATCGTCAACGGCGGGATCGTCACATTGTCAACGGCAAATAACTTCCCAGAAAATTCTGTATTACGTGTATCTGTCGGAAAAACTTCTTCAGTTTGCAGCTCAGATCTTCCACAGTCAATAATAGCTTGGGATGCCTGAAGGAAGTCCCATCCAAGGATGACATTGTGACTACATTCTGTTAACATGACAATTTCAAACGGCTGGGTTCCTGTTGTTGATGGTTATTCTTGCGACACAAGACGTACTTTCCATTCGCGACCTTCAGCACAGTTGTCCTCATATCACAGAACATTGTCTTCTTTAGTGTGCGGCGGTAATTATCCGACAATACAGAGAAAGACGCTCATGAATCAACAAGTGCCCGGACAGGTTGGCCATCGCTTATAACGTCGAGGAGATTTCCCGATATCTTAGCGACTGTCGTCCATCGAGGATATTCGTCTGTGGAGGCCTCACCTCTGTAGATGGTCGCCTCGCTTAGTTTTCCTGGGCGCGGCGGCTAGAGGAGGTGCTGGTACCTCTGTAGGGCAATGGTGAACGGCTGCGGCGTATCGGGGAGCGAGCTCGTCTAGGGTACGTCGATAGACTTCTTCCCATAGGTCGACTGAACTCATCAGCAGGTGACTTCCCACTAGGGCGCTGCTATTAGTCGCGTGTGCACCGATAGACCTCGCACAGGCAGCTAGACTCTTTGCGCGAGTACGGTATGTCTCCGCCATGCTCTTTGGGAGCTTTGGCGCGAAGATTCGTACGTATCGGAGTGGCGTCGTCACTCTCTCTCCGGTTTCAGCTTAGGTAAGATGTTTTTAAGGTCTAAATCGTGAGCCACGGCTAGGTCTATGCTAATCTTTGTAGTAGTAATAAGTTACGTGTGCTTTAGGCGTGTGTGAAATATGTTATTCTCGGGAATGTGGCGTATTCCTCTCGTGTATGTTTTCCAGTGTGCCTTTGATTTCTGTTAAAAACGGTAAATGATAACTAGTGAGTTTTAGTTTGGTGTCCATTACGGCATGTGAAACAAAGACCTATTCTTTGTTCAACGTTTTCCAGCCCTTTAGGCGTTGAAATAATGCTACCTCTTACTATTTCCGTAATAGCTTTCCGCGTCCTTCTGGCTTCTTACCAGTTCACTCGTGTGTAAGGTTTGTGTGAAATTTAGTGGCCCCTTCCGGGTATTGGAAGTGGAACAGAGTGCATGTGGTTATGAATATCGTAACTTGGAAGATTCGGCTTATCTGCCTGGTTGTGCATTGTGCTGTAGTTCATGTCGCAGTCATCTGTGAGAGTAAAGGCGGTATTACACGACGATCCGCAGCGAAAGGTATAGGTCTAGCGCAACAGCCATCTAGCGGCGAAACAGGTGGAACTACCACGGAGCCATGATTATTAGCAGACACTGTCTCCGCGCGCCGGAATAGAGACCAGTTCTAAACTCCCGTGAATCCGCGCATGCGCACTAGGCATGCGCGGAAATGGGTATTGCAGGAGGCTTTCTGCTTGTTATTTGTGTATGACATTCGTGGTTAGAAATGATTTGTGATTTCAGGCTTCCGTGTTGCGGATTTTGCCCGTTTTTTTTTTCTGTTAGTAGATTTTCATAAATGCAGTAATTAAACATAACAGCCTTATTTTCCAGCTGACCTTTATACTAGGTCATATTCTCAGAATATATGACATCAACTGTGAATATCAGAGAGCCGCTGAGTCATTATTCAGGCGTACAGGGCGAAAATTGTTTCTATAACCCACACGATCCCTTTATCATAAGTTACGTCAGCAATCGTTTATTCCTCAATGATTTGCATACAACTTTACAAACAACAACTCTTCAAAACAGGTCACGTCCTTCCCCACGAAGTTCCAAATTTGTTGCGGTTTCCGGTACTCAGTACTTTTATTAGCTGTAAGTAGATTCCCCTGCTTTCCTTCTTTCCGGCCACAGTCGAACCCAACATCTGGTTTTCGTTGTTGTTGTTGTGCCGTAATCTGAAGATTTACTGACACAGCTCTAAAAAAGTGTGTCCTATGTGCGAAATGCTGTATAAATGTAAATTTAGACAGACATACATTTTCAACCTAGTGTCGTAATATAAAACTGTCGTGTGGTCTGAGGCTCCATGTCATAAATTGCGCAGCCGCTCCTGCCGAAGTTAAGAGTTTTCCGTCAGCCATTTGTGTGCATGTTGTCACTGGCGTGATTTAATTTAAGTAGTGAGAAGTCTAGGACCTAATAACCTAAGTAATTTGGCCCTTAGCTACACAAGCCTTCAACTTTTATAGACATTGAAAGTGTTAAGTCTATAACTCAAAGCAATAGTGTAGTGACTCAATTCTGTGCAAACTAAGTAAGGGAAAAAGAAATACTTAATAAAAAAATTACAACTTCACATTAAGTAGGAACCGTGAGCTCACAGAAATAATTTAAATGTATGTCGTCCCAGGAAATCATAGTTTCCCTCGGGTTCTTGTGTGGTATGAATGAACGATTAGATGAGCTCTGTTTTCTTCGCGTTTCTTGCACGTTATTGGTGTCTACTGCGCATGCGCGGATTCGCGCGAAGGAATATCCGCCGTGCATCATGTAATAGGTTTACGTGAAGCAGTACGTAGTTCCAGATAATCACACTTGTGGCTGCATGGGTGTACGCCTCAGGTGTATCGTGTAATAGGGCCTTAAGTGTCGCAGCTACGCACTTGTGAATGATTGTGTCCCATGTCCTACCAATCCTCCTGTTTTTTATGTTTTACAGCCTCGGTTTTGGTTATCTGGTCCCTCTTGGTGTGTAAACAAAATTAGTACTTAGTAAATTACAGTGGGATGCACTTTTATTGTGTTTTTAAAATCGGTGTTGCCCCCATTTCCATGTGAACTGGCAATAAACCAGCTTAGTTAAATTTTCCCTTCTTTGTAATTTAACCTCAGATCCGTTTTAGCCGGCCGCGGTGGCCGAGGAGACTGAGGCGCTCCAGTCACGGTCTGCACGGCCACTACGGTTGGGGGTTCGAATCCCCCCTCGGGCATGGATATTTGTGCTGTCCTAGTTCGTAAGTAGTTCATAAGTAGTTTGTAAGTTTAGGGACTGATGACCCCGTAGTTAAGTCCCATAAGCTGTACAAACATTTGAACATTTGATCCGTTTTATTATTTTGGTTTCCCTCTGCTTCCCGGAGGAAACCTCATGAATTCCGTTGCGCAAATCTCTTATCTTGGATCCCTTTTGCTAGGACATGTTAGTTTTAAATAACTGCAGCTCTTTATCTGGCGGTTTCCAGCCAGGATTCGTTAATTGAAATTTAACAAACATCTTTTACCTGGCAGTACCCTGCCAGGATCAGTTATTTGAAATTAACAAGCCGCTTTTAACTTCCTGTTTTATATAAATATAAAAAAAGTAATTTGACTGATTACAATGTTGCACTTTCTGTTTTTTTTTTAATACATGACCATATTGTAAAATATATACCACCAGAAGATAATAGCAAAGCACATCGTAACCGGTTGCCAATAAATTAATCGTGCTGTGATCTTGGCGTCTTTCCTTCCAGAGATAATTTAGGTTTTTTTAAATATTTGTAAGTCATGTAAAGGAGGTTGAACTTTGGTACTAGCCCAGTATTCACCTGTTTAAAAAACACATCCAGGCACCTGCCACTCAAACCCACATCACTAATCCAGTGGTTGGGCCAGCATGCCACCCTGTAAGCAGGGCCTTAAACTGCATGGCTAACCAAATACGTCTTTAGTGTTACTGGTGTTAACATTTCCTAAACTTATAGCAAAGGACTAAAGTTACACACATCTACATAAATACTCTGCAAGCCACATTCAAGTACATGGCAGAGGGTTCATCAAACTGCTTTTATGATGAAACTCCCTGGCAGATTAAAATTGTGTGCCGGAACCGGGACTCGAACCTGGGACCTTTGCCTTTTCACGGGCAAGCGCACTACCGATTATGCTATCCCGACACGACTCACGATGCCGCCTCACAACTTTACTTCCGCCAGTACCTCGCCTCCTACTTTCCAAATTTCACAGAAGCTCTCCTGCGAACCATGCAAGACTAACACTCATGGAAGAAAGGATATGGTGGAGACATGGCTTAACCAAAGCCTAAGGGATGTTTCCAGAATGAAACTTTCACTATGCAGCAGAGTGTGAGCTGATATGAAACTTCCTGCAGAGTGAAGCGGTAAAAACATCGCTTGTGTCAGCTGTGAGGAAATGTTACGGTATTTGTCGGTAATACGCATGTGTGCGGTTGTCTCTTTATGGGATGATTGTGTATTAAGAGATATGTTATAGCTGTAGCATTTCGATCGTTTTTTATTCTTATGTCTGTTTTTACAATCAATGTAATTCTATCTTCGTGAAAATAGCTCTCTTGTATTCGGAATCTGGTGCGGCCAGGAAAAATTAAACCGAAAACTTCTCCAGGTCAGGTGCGAGCGTGGGCATGTATGTTTACTTGTATAGGACGTACACGCACCAAACCGGCGTCTACGATGAGTCAACAGGTCCGTACTCGCCTGCAGCCAGAAATAGCATGGAATGTGAGTATGCATGCTAGCTTGCGCGAAATACCTATTTCGAACTGTTTAGTCGTGCGATTCGATGCAACGCAGATGCGATCCACAATTGTGGAAATACATATAGATACTTAGTAGCATGGATGTGGGGCATTTATATCTTCTTTTAGCTGTGTTTACGAATGGACGTCTCTCGGTAGCGTATCGGAGATGATTGCAGTGGTAAATTAATGTTTTTTGTCGGTAAGCATCGAGTTAGATAACTTAAAGAGGATTAGTTACCTACGTTGGAGGTGCATTTAATCGTATGTTTAGTCTCTAAAGGACTGCTCTTGGAGATCGATAAAAAATCTGTTGTTGCATTAGTTCGAAATGGTGTAGACTATTTTGCATTGCTGCTTGTAAGGATTATAAGACCTTGGCTTTGATCTAGATCTTTTCTTGTTAGCTTTTCTGTGCGTGTGCACGTCGATCAATTTTTTTTTTATTTATTTATTTATTTATTTATTTATTTATTTATTTTTTTTTTTTTTTTTACACTGTGTTACAGATGTTTATCGAGAGTAATAATTTGGTAGAAGGAGTGGAATACGATGGTGGTTTGTGCGCGTATGCTCGTGGTATGTAGCCTATTGACTTATAGAAAGGGTACCAGAAATATTGTCTGCTGGGCTATCTGTTGGAATCAAAGCTGTGGTTGGATGTTTTGAACGGGTCAAGCAACCAATACAGTTATTGGGTGCAGAGAGAGAGATCGAAACTTTATTAAAAATGTGCTGTGTCTGGGGTACCTTGTCTGTTACTGATCGCGGTTATAACACCGTCTGTGGGGGAACTTAGAATTGGTACTGGGTTAGTGACGGCTGTAAGGATAGCGCTGTCTGGGTTTGCGTTTGGACGTATACAGAGCTTACAGCATGCTAGTTGGGACAAAAAAAAACGAGTTGGAATGGCTAGATTCGTTTGTTGTTGTAGGTTCGTGTTGACTGCAAGGTGTAGTTCTGTTACTGTGTTGTAAATGTTTGGCGCTTACAGAGAGTGCTGTAGGTTAGATGGGATGGAATTTAAGTAAAAAGTGTTGATATACCCTAAATACATGTCACGGTAGAGCTCTAAAGAAACCGACTTTGGTGGTTGTAAAATAAACTTTGCAATGATCTTTCGTCGAAGCATCGCCTGTTTAATCGTATGCTAGTGTTGTCTACTTTACGGCTGGTGTACATTATGTTATGTAGCGGATATGCCTGCTGCGGTAAATCATAATTCTTTCGTCGAAAATCAACGTGTGCTAGTTGTAGCCAATGGAGTGCGTGTGTACGGATCTACATGCATAGTAAATTCCGCAAGTTCGATACTGCAAACGTTGGAGATAAGACGAAGTTACTATTTCTGGAATACATGGGGGAAATATGTACGTCCTGTGGGTATATATCTTATAAACTGCAACTAATTGATGTTTTTTAATGGAGGTGCCCCCATCTATACTACAGCAGCAGCTTCGTGTAGATGGCTTCTATCTCCTGGATTTTTGGACGACACACAAGATTTCGAAGGCATATTTTAAACCGAGCATGATTTCGGATGGAGGGAGTCATATCAATGTGGTTGCAATTTGTCGAAGAATCACGAGCCCTGGTGTATGCAATTTTATCGATTTTGTAAAGCGTTCAGGCAGTTGATTGTTAGGACTTTTATTTTTTCGCTGGGTCGAGACGATGGCATTACCAGGATGGAGGATAGTGCAAGAAGATTGTTTAAGTGTTCTAAAAGAGAAGATTCGGTATTTACAAAGTGCGCCGTTGTACTGTGCAAATGCTTTTAGATTTGATTACTTGGGTATTAAGAGTACCCGGAAATTAACCGCTCTCTCGGATATTATGTTATTTAGTTTCAACTGTAAATTACTTGTAGAGTCGAGCGAGGAGCTATATATTTTCTTTAGCATTCCAGGACTTTATTATCAACAGACGTAGATATCGCCTACGATATTCCACAAGTCCTAAGAAGAAGGGTAAACGAAAACTGGGATATATGGCGAAGACAATGGCTTTTAAAAGGAGGCTATTGCATATGTGCAAGCCCGGTTTAAACAGTTAGTGTGGAGAAAAATATTTGCTTTTACACTAAACAGGTGGGGGGATTGGTCTCGCATCGTTGTATTGGCCGAAATTAGCGGAACACGCGACAAACGTGTTTGTACTGTGTGTGACTCCCATCCATTCCTTAGAGAACAGGTTATGATCGAAGTATGCGGGCGTTGGTTGTGATATAAGAGTTTGCGAACATTACGTTGCATGTACTCAGTTGTACTGTAACAAGAAAAGAAAAAAATTGTAAACACTCCATGTCCTGTATAGGATCATGTGTTGCGGTGTGCAGGTTAGCATCTTATTTTGTGGTAGACATATATTTGTAATTAAAATAATAAATTTTAGTTCGGATTAGTGGAATGCACAGGAAAGGAACTTGGACTAGGAATTTTGTGGGTAAAGGGCGGGTCGAGCTGGAAATCTGTGTTGCATTGGACAGGTAACCTCGGTTCTGTGGTTGCTGTATTGTCCAATAAGTGTGCTGTTAGGCCAGTACTTTCGAAAAGTTTTAGTGTAGAAGGTCGGAAATCGGTAAATTATTTCGACTCTCCGTTGGGGCGCTGGAATATCGGTGTGAGATAAATGTAGTTTGCAACGCAACAGGACAGAGATTCCTTAGACGGGATGTTGACTGCTGTAGCAAGGAAACAAGAGGTAAAATTAAAGTACCCAAATTCTCGGAAGGCGCATCTATACCTCGATCTAAGAAAGAAACGTAACAGGGCAAGATCGCTAAAGAGCGGGAGAGAGTGGTAAATTTCGGAACTTTCGACATGGCTCAGCTCCATTAAATAAATGCATTGCGAGCTATCGTTGTCAGAGTGGTGCGTCTGCGTAGAAGGTTTTGATCATTTGGAGATGTAACTTAGGTGCTTTTAAACACTTAGCATATGTTTCTTTTATGTAGCCTGCCGAGAGAGTGCTCTGCGTTCTGGACGATTGTTAACGGTGCTTGCAGATGTATATTTAGAGACGTTGTGTTAGATGTCATTGCCGATTTACGTTATTTGGAATTTACGTATAAACAATATGTCGTCTTATGCTGCTGATGTTGTTGCTGTTTTATCGAAAGAGTGGTTGGCATACAAGTTTACATTCCGTTCGATGGCTGTTGCTTGAATCGTCTAAACGAAGAGATACATTTATAGATCTAAGGTTGTGGTCGAGTTCCGAAACGAACCATTTCTTTCCTTTTGGTTAGTTGGCTCTGGTTAGAATTGTTTTTGTATATCGAAAGAGTATATGTTAAGATGGATACGTAAGTTTGTGGCGTTTATTATTTAACCTGCGCTATTATTATTAAACACGCCTGTCGGCTGTTGTCTATGCGAAGAGCATGGAGAGAGATGGGAGTGTAAATTCTTACTTGCAAATTTTGCATACGAGTTTAATGGTGCTTGCAGATGTATATTTAGAGACGTTGTGCTAGATGTCATTGCCGATTTTCGTTATTTGGAATTTTTGCATAAACAATATGCCGTCTTTTGCTGCTGCTGCTGTTATATTATCGAAAGAGTGGTTGGCATACAAGATACATTCCGTTCGATGGCTGTTGCTTGCATCGTCTAATCGAAGATATAAATTTATAGATCTAAGGTTGCGGTCGAGATCCGAAACGGACCACAACTCGGATGTAGTCTATGCGAAGAGCATGGAGAGAGATGGGACTGGAAATTCTTACTTGCAAATTTTGCATACGAGTTTTAATATTTTACTACAAGCTGTAGTATACGAGACTAACTAAGCATTTCTGTTCTAAATTGTTTTTTTAGCATCACACCGAAATTCTTGTTTAAAATACATATGGTCTGATGACCCCATATTTAAGTCCAATAGACTATACAAACAAAAATACATACGAAGCACACTCTGGCAGCTTTATTTATTTATTTATTTTTTGAATAATAATAATAAACGGCGGAAATTGTTGTTACATAAATCGAGATGTGGCGCATGGATCGCTGCGGCGCGCTTAAATATCCAATTTAATTGGCTGCTGACCAGGCGGGGCGCGGTCCCCATAAAAAGAGTGCAGTACGCCCCTGCCCTGGGCGCAGGGATCAGCCAGTGGGGGCGGTGTAGATGCGGTCAAGACAATCTTCGCGGTATTGTTTGTTCTCGTGGGTAGGGCGGGTGACGGCGTCCTTTGAGAAGCGGCCGCGAGCGTGGAGGAGGAGGGGGTTGGATCTGTCGGTGGCGGAGGCGGCGTCTATTGAGAAGCGTTCTGGCAATCGGCCGAGCGAGTAGGGGTCGCGGTATTGGCCAGGTGTGTGGGAGAGAGTGCGAGTACAGACATGTCGAGGGGTCTACAGGTCTGGACCTGTCGGAGGTGTTGCCTGTCTGGCAGCAGCGCCGAAGGGTGGAGGGGGGGGGCGTCGTGTGTGGCCGAGGGAGGTGTTGCAACATGTCAATCATCCTGTGGCGGCGTCCTTTGATTAGCGGTCGGACAAGTAGCGTTGATGACAATCAAAAAGATCTAAATGTAAACTGTCAATCATCTTTCGTCCTTACGGGAAAACCTATCAATCATCCTGTGGCGGCATCCTTTTATCTGCGGTACGGCAATTGGCCGAGGGAGGAGGGGTGGGGGTAGCGGTACTCGCGAAATGCATCATGGGTAGAATCTCAGTGGCGTTCAATCCCCACTACCCCACTACTAACAGTAATACATAAAACCAGATTTACTAGTTTTTTAAAATCTGAATGTGTCATCAGTAGTATCATGATGCCGTTTCTGAACCACTGAGACTCGACTGTCTACGTTAGTGTCATCGATGCTAGGTATCGTTACCACCTCCCCCCCCCCCCCCACACACACACCTGACCCTCTACCCTCAGCCACTTGTCTGACCGCTGATGTACCATTACTTCCCTCCACAGTCGGACAA
The DNA here is from genome assembly GCA_026315105.1 of Locusta migratoria. Lineage (NCBI taxonomy): Eukaryota > Metazoa > Arthropoda > Insecta > Orthoptera > Acrididae > Locusta > Locusta migratoria. The sequence continues at coordinate 375,832,404 of CM048745.1, forward strand.
CAGTGCACTTCCCGTAAGGACAGGATGAACTACAGCGCACTTAGTAAGTCAATGTTGCTCTTTAGGACAAATGACAAATAATGTTCTCGCAAGCAACATGACCGCATCCACAAGTAGACACTTGGGCTACTACCATCCTTGCCTGCCCCCAGGCCATCCACCAATTATTTTTTATCCCTAATGTACGTATCAAATTAATTGCGACATCCTACGATTTTGCATTAACAATTAGAACATTCCGTTTTCTCTAGGAAATCATCAATGAGCAACAGTAGATATCTTGCTGTTCGTAAGTAATGTTTAACAACAACTGTTTATAAACAAATACCAGTGAAGTCATGGGTATTGTATATCCATTACATTCAAACGTTTATGACGGCAGGTCGATTGGCAGAACGAAAACGTAATGAGGGGTCAGGAAGAGACATAGAATCAAGAGTTCTTGGTTCAAAACATGATCAGAACCACCAATCACTTAATTCCATTAGAAAAATTGTCATTATTTTGAAATGAAATTAAGGGGGCTGATAAAAAACCTACATACTATGTGTAACAGTATTTTCAGGTAAATATAGACCTGGCATAAATAAATTCGGTGTAATGCTACAGGTTGTTGTACTCTAAGTATTGCATAACCTACGTACATTTATCGACAATTACTTAAAAACAATTCTAACCAAAATGAAACAATTATGACTATCCAAAAAAAGTTCTGTCTTCCAGAAGTTGTTAGCCACCTGAGGAGTCTACACACTGCTGAGATGGGGTGGCTTGCGTGCCTCAGCGATACAAATAGCTGTACCGTAGGTACAACTAGAATGGAGGGGTATCTGTAGAGAGGCCAGACACACGTGTGGTTCCTGAAGAGGGGCAGAAGCCTTTTCAGTAGTTACAGGGGCAACAATCTGTATGATTGACTGAGCTGGCCTTGTAACATCAGCTAATCTTGCCATGCCACACAGCTACTGGAAACAGCTGAAAGCAAGGGGAAACTACAGCTGTTACTTTTCCCGAGCACATGCAGCACTACTGTATAAATATATGATGATGGCATCCTCTCGAATAAAATATTCCAGAGGTAAAATAGTCCCCCATTCAGATCTCTGAGCGGGGTCTACTCAGGAGGATGTGATCATCAGGAAAGACAACACTGACATTCTATGGATCGGAGTGTGGAATGTTAGATCCCTTAATCAGGTAGGGAAGTTAGAAAATTTAAAAAGGGAAATGGATACGCTGAAGTTAGATATAGTGGGGATTAGTGAAGTTCAGTGAAAGAGGAACAGGATTTCTTGTCAGGCGAGTACAGGATTATAAATACAAAATCAGTTGGGGGTATTAAAGAAGTATCTCTAATAATGAATAAGAAAATAGGAATGCGGATAAACTACTATGAGCACCGCAGTGATCACATAATCATAGTCAAGATAGATACAAAGCTAATATCGACTACAATAGTACAGGTTTATATGCCCACTAGCTCTGACGATGATGAGGAGATCGAAGAAATGTATGAGGAGGTAAAGGAAATTATTCAGACAGTTAGGGGAGAGGAAACTTAATTGTGATGGGAGACTGGAATTCGGTAGTAGGAAGACGAAGCGAAGGAAAAATAGTAGGCGAATATGGACTGGACAAAAGGAATGAAAGAGGAGATCGCCTGGTAGAATTTTGCGCGGAACATAATTTAATCATAACAAACACTTGGTTTAAGAATCATGAAAGAAGGTTGTATATGTGGAAGAGACCAGGCGACACTGGAAAGTACCAGACAGATTTTATAATGGTAAGACATAGATTGCGGAACCAGGTTTTAAACTGTAAGACATACCCAGGGGTAGCTATAAATTGGTACCATAACTTGTTGGTCATGAACCGTAGGCTGAAACTGAAAAAACTGCAGAAAGGTAGAACAATAAGGAGGTTGGACCTGTTGTAGTCTTTCCCCAATGTTATTCAATTTGTACATCGAGCAAGCTATAAAGGAAAGCAAGGACAAATTTGGAGAAGGAATTAAAATTCAGTGTGAAGAAATAAAAACCTTGTGTTTTGCTGATGACACTGTAATTCTGTCAGAGACAGCAAAGGACCTGGAGGAGCAATTGAACGAAATTGACATTGTGTTGAAAGGAGCATATGGGATGAATATTAACAAGAGCAAAACAAGGGCAGTGGAATGCAGTCTTAGAAAAATTGCCGATACTGAAGGAATTAAATTACATAACGAATCAATAAAGGTGGTAAATGAGTTTTGCTAGTTGGGCAGTAAAATAAAATATGGCGGTCGCAGTACAGAGGATATAAAATGCATAGGGAAGAAAAGCGTTCTTGAAAAAGAGAAATTTGTTAACATCGAATATTAATTTAAGCATAATGAAATCCTTTCTAAAGACATTTGTGTGGAATGTTGCCTTGTATAGGAGTGAAAGATGGACAATAAACAGTGCGGACAGGAAGAGGATAGAGGCTTTTGAAATGTGGTGTTACAAAAGAATGCTGAAGATTAGATGGGTGGATCACATAACTAATGAGGAGGTACTGAACAGAATTGGGGAGAAAAGAAATTTCTGGCATATCTTGACTAAAAGAAGGAATCGATTCGTAAGACATATTCTTAGATATCAAGGAATTGTGAATTTAGCGTTGGTGGGAAGTGTGTGGGGCAAAAATCGCAGAGGAAGACCAAGAGATGAATATAGTAAACAAATTCAAATGGATGTAGGTTGCCGTTCTTATGAGGAGATGAAGAGGCTTGCTCAGGATAGAGTACGGTAGAGAGCTGCATCAAACCAGTCTACAGATTGAAGACCACAGCAACAACAACACAACAACATTCAGTACTTTAATCAATTTCTTTAGCTATGTGCGATAGATACTGTCATGGAATAGGTAATCACAAGCAAAGAATCTAGATGAGAACTTCGTTTTAAAAATAAAAACGCCTAACAGTAAAGTGAAATACAGCTCGATCTCCACTGTGATCGCAACACACACACACACACACACACACACACACACACACACACACACACACACACACACTCACAGACACACACACATACACACATCATTCTCTCGGCAAGTTGTGTAAAACAAGTCTTACAGTCCTATCGATAAACTTATGCTGAATGTTTGAACACAATATCATAACATTTTATTATTTTAAGCATTCTCTCTCCATGCACTTCGTTTAGACTATGTACACAACAGCAGATGGATGTCTTTAAAAAAATAGCACGCGTTAGATAATAAATGGGATATAATAGCAACAAATGCCGCAAGTCAAAAAACAAACTTGCATGTCCATCTTAACAAACACTCTTTCGATGTACAGATTATTTAAAAGCAATTCCAATTTGGACTACCCAAAAAAAAAAAAAAAAAAAAAAAAAAAAAAAAAAAAAAAAAAAAAGAGGAAATGTTCCATATCCGGGACTCGTTCGCCACCGTAGGTGTCTAGCCAAAGTAATTGTGTACATCATCTTGATACACTGTGTTAGGTATTGCAATACAGTTACAACTCGTACAGTTTCCAAAATTTAGATTAAGACGTATTAAAGAATTTTATCGGTCACAGGTATGTGAGAATACAACCAAACACGTTCTTCGTTTAGACTACAGTATGTACACAACAACCAACAAACGTGTTTAAAAGGAAAAAATAGCGCGCGTTAGATAATAAATGGGATGTAACGGTAATGAACGCCACAAGTCAAAAACGAACTTGTGTGTCCATCTTAACAAACACTCTGTCGATGTCCAGGCGTGTAACACAACAACAACAGTAGAAGACATATTGCTTATAAAAAAATCGAATTTTCTGACGAAAATAGCGAAAAGTTGTTCATTCAGTTAACGATTCAACAATTAGAAATTTCAGGGAAAATCTTCAGCAGTTAGAATGGGATGATGTGTATAAGGAAGCTGATGCTAATTTAAAATACAACTTATTTCATGATACATTTGGAAGAGTATTTGAAAACTGTTTCCCCAAGAAAATAGTTAAATATAATGATAAGAAACTATGCAAGAAACCATGGCTTACTAAAGGAATAAGAATATCTTGTAACCGAAAAAGGGAACTGTAACAGCAAGAAAGAGTAATGACCTAGAAACAGTCAAATATTATAAAAACTACTGTGCTACATTAAGAAAAGTTATTAAAAAGTCCAGAAGCATGTGCATCATGTCTGAAATTAGTATCTCTGATAACAAAATTAAAACAATTTGGAATATTATTCCCAGGGAGACAGGGCAACCAAGAGCACAGGGAGACAGCATTACCATCAAACTGAATGAAAAGTTTACAACTAACAAGCCAGATGTTGAAAACATTTTTAATATTTTTTTTAAATGTTGTGGAGAAATTAGGATCTAGGCAGAAGCTAGGCAGTTAATGGAACAGGCCATACCACACAATTTGATACAACAGAAATTCCACCCACCTCTCCTTCTGAAATTAAGAAAATAATAAACTCTCTCAAGAGTAAAAGCTCACATGGAATTGATGGTATTTCCAGCAGGGTAATAAAAGCTTGTTCTCAAGAAATAAGTAGGGTTCTTAGCCACATATGTAATAGTTCTCTGAAGCGGGGTGTTTTTCTTGGTGGACTGAAATATGCTATTGTTAAACCACTACACAAAAAGGGGATGCATCTGATGTCAACAAATACTGCCCAATCTCACTTCTGACAGCCTTATCCAAAATTCTTGAAAAAGTAATGTATTCTAGAATAGTTTCACACATAGGTAAAAATAAATTTCTAACAAAATGTCAGTTCCGTTTTCAGAAAGACTTTTCAATACAAAATGCTATATATACTTTCACCAATGAAATATTAAATGCTCTGAATTACCGGGCATCACCCATTAGGATTTTTTGTGATCTCTCCAAGGCTTTTGATTGTGTAAATCATGGAATTCTTCTAGATAAACTAAAGTTTTGCAGTATGAATGGGACAGTCTACAAATGGTTTAAATCATAGCTAACAGGAAGAGTGAAGAAAGTTGACATAAGTAGTTCAAAAAATATGAAAAAACAGCTGATTCTTCAAACTGGGGAACAATAAAAAAGGGGTGCCACAAGGTTTAGTCTTGGTCCCCTTTGCTGTTCTTAATATACAGGGTGTTTCACTAAGTGTGTTTGGCACTGTAACTTAAAAAATAATAGGTGACGGGAAATTTTAACGTGGTAGGTCAACACAAGAAATGTTACACTTTCTGCGGAGCTATGAATATAGTTTATTGTATCATTTTCCAAAGAGTTACAGGACAAAGATATAATTTTTTAAATGGAACAATAGTTTTTTCTATCGTGCATTGGATTAGTTGAAACCAGCTGTGTCCAAATCAATTTAAACTGCATTCCTATCACTGTTAGTTTGGGAGCTACAACCCTACTAAGTTAGGGGGCGGATGCTACGACAGCGTATCTGACTGGCTGGTGGTCATGAGACAGTGGGCCGTACCCCAGGTGATAGCCACTCGGCCAGTCAGCTACGCTATCGCAGCCTCCGCCCCCGGAACTTTGTGCTAGTGCCGTAGTAGCTAGTTCATAAGTAGTTTGTAAGTTTAGGGCCTGATGACCCCATAGTTACGTCCCATAAGCTCTACAAACATTTGAACATTTTTTGAATTCACAGTACATACAATTCCATACAGTAAAGGGAATGACACCATTAATAAATATAGACTTTGATCAGAAATCTGTAGCAAAGGTAGAATATTCAAAAATTTTAGGTGTGTAGATTGATGAGGGGTTGCAGTGTAAAAAGTACATTGAAAATCTGCTGAAACTTTTGAGTTCAGCTACTTACGATATTAGGGTAATAGCAAGTTTTGGTGATATACATATCAGTAAATTTGATTACTATGCCTATTTTCATTCTCCGGTTTTTTATGGCATCATTTTCGGGGGGTATTCATCATTGAGTAAAAAAGTATTCATTGCACAAAAGCGTGTAATCAGAATAATTGCTAGAGTCCATCCAAGATCATCCTGCAGACACTTATTTAAAGAGGTAGGGATCTTCGCAGTAGGCTCACAATATATATATTCACTTATGAAAATTGTTATTACCAGTCCCACCAAATTCGTAAGCAATAGCAGTGTACATAACTACAATGCTAGGAGAAAGAATGATCTTCACTATTCAAGGTTAAATCCAGCTCTGGCACAGAAAGGGGTGAAATATGCTGCCACAAAAGTCTTTGGTCACCTACTAAACAGCATCAAAAGCCTGACAGATAGCCAAGTAGCATTTAAAAGTAAATTAAAAGAATTTCTGAATGGCAACTCCTATACTATAGATGAATTTTTAGATATAAATTAGTAAATCTGAAAACAAATTTAAAAAAGTTAAAAATAATAAAATATAATAAAATATTGTGTCATATAGTATTTATTGCAAAGTAACAATTTGTAAAGACACCTTTCATTAACCTATCACAGTCCAAATCTTTACAAAGTGTCATATATATATGATATGTGGAACAAGTACTAATCTAGTCTAATCTGACAAGGTAACAACACTTCAAAAACGGTTCCGTTTACATGGGCTCGAAAATCGATAGCGGAACTGGGAAGTAGTTTTGCAAAATCGATTTTGGAGTGTTTACATAACCAACTAAAAGCGAATTGGTCACTGTTGTAAACGGGGTGGTGTCACAAATCGTCGTCTATTTGTGAAAACAGGGTACCAAATAGCAATAATCACTGCGTTTACATGCAACCAATTTTCAGGAAGACAAAAACCAATTTTAGTAAACCGTATTTCGCTGTCGTGTTTACATGTCACTGCCTGAATCGAATTTCCTATCCCACTTAATATGTCGGCAGAAAAACAGCTGATTCAGTCTCCATGATCGCTTTTTTTCTTTACTTAAATACACAGATTTATGCTCACTCTAATATTTATACTTTTATGTCACGCTAGAAAATGTCACTCTGTTCTTATGTGCCGAAAATTCTTAAGAAGAAAACACACTGTGACAACCAAAGAACGCTTCAAAAACGGTTGCGATTACATATTCACGAAAATCGATAGTTGAACTGGAAAACCGCTTTATAGAAGTGGATTTCCAGAATCGATTTTGGAGTGTTTACATGACTAACCAAAAGCGGATTTCGGAAATCGGTTTACGAAAACCGGTTTTAAAAGCCCATCACTACGTTTACATGTAACACATCTTACAGAAGACGAAAACCGATTTTCGTAAACCGTTTTTCGCTGTCGTGCTTAGTGAAAAATGGCGGCACGTGTACTAGCTGTGGTAAATTGCTCCATACACTTCGAGTTACTATCGTCAGTAAAGTGTTGGTCATGTGACGTTAACGTGGAAAAGGGTATTAGAGCGTGTTCAATAATGCATAAATGGTACCACACAAGTTGTTTTGCGAAATCAAACTTTAGTAAAACATCGTGCGACTGTGGAAAACATTGTAACGGTCTTCAAGTGGCTACGGAAATGTGCAGTGCTGGAATAGAACTAAATGTTTTACATGAGCTTTGCCGCGATATAAATACAGCTAGAAATTACGTGGAATTTCTGGAGAATTTAAAACAGACAATTAGTGTTTCTCTTGAAAACAAAACGGCGAATCTGGAAGTGTGTACAGCAGGCCTAGGCCTAAAAATCTACAAAATACACAAGAAAGTCGGGTTTGGGTTATAATTGGCGGTGCAAACGATGTCTATTGAAATCATGGAGGTAAAAGGAGGGGAGATGCCACTATGGGCGTCTGCTGTACTTCTGTTTGAAGCCGGCCGGCAGCCATGTTTGTTTGTTCAAAAGACTCACAGATCGAAATGGAACGTGCTTCCCTTCAACTTATTAATGCTGTCAAAACGGGTAGTACAACCGCAAACAACGCACAAAGGCATTATCAGTTGCAAATCTTCGACAAGTCAACACAGCAGCTCAGCAGAAAACTAATGTTTTGAACAAACTGTATTGGCGGAGCTAGGTTTATCGCCTTCATGTTTGTAGCGTCATGCCCACTCCCCTCTTTTTACCTCCACGATTGAAATGAACTAAAAATTGCCATCCGTGGCTTGAGGAAAGCCCTGGACACAGTAGAAAATGAACGTGTAATAGTGACTGGAATACCACACATATTTGACCTAAACCAGGAAATCACTAAGGCCAACACACAATTTCGTGAACTATGTAAAGCATACACAGACACACACACTTCTTAGATGTGCAATTCCTGGAAAGGAAACACTTCACTAGGTATGGTTTGCACTTAAATATGCATGGGAAAATACTGATAGGTACGAAAATAAATGAAGTAACTAAAAGGATGTGCATAAACAACATCATGCCTATTATTATACCATCACATGAGGTAATACCATCACAGGTAATAGCGCCAACAAAAATAGCAGCTAAAGAACAAACACACCAGTAACAGTGATACCAAATGTACCAGCACAAACAACAGCTGGAGATGAAATGCCACGAACTACATCAATGCCATCAGCAGTAATCCCATCAATAACAGACACAGCAGAAGATATGGAAACAACCATCAGTGGGGTAGCAAGTAAACGGAAAAGAATACCTCCTTCCCATATGAAGGATTTAACTGCAGGTATGACAAAAAGGAAACCACCAAGATAAATAACAATAATTACCTAACAATTCTCCACCAAAATATGCAGAGTGTAAAAAACAAATTCAGCAGCTAGAAGTAGATTTGCATTTCTCAGACAGCTCAGTTATCTGCATTACAGAGCACTGGTGTAATCAAAATGAAATTGTACACATTAACTTACCCTCATATGTCCAAGTATGTTCCTACTCCAGAAACACTATGAAAGGTGGAGGATCTTGTATTTATATTAAAAATGGTATTGAATTTAAAGTAAGAAATGATATAATCTCGTTAAGTGTAGACAAAGACTGTGAAGTGTCAGCAATAGAGATAGCGACTATAGATGTGCCCAAGAAACTAACTATATTACGTGTTTACCGATCTCCTAGTGGCAATTTAGACATATTCTTTGCAAAACTTAACTTACACAAAGCCTAGAACTAACATTGACTTTAAAACATAACATCCTTTTGTGTGGAGACTTTAATATAAATACAGCTGAAACTGATGATACCAGTAACACCTTTCTGAATATCCTACATAGTTTTGCCATGTCATCACTAGTCAACAGTCCAACAAGAATACCTGCTCATTCATCTTCTATCATTGACCATGTAGCTACAGATATAGCCAGAGAAGTGTGTGAAGTACTTTTCAAAAATGGACTGACAGACCACCAATGCCAGATCATATAAGTTAAAGCTTGTGTGAAGAAAGAACCCAAACTACACGTCTATAAAAGAATCTACTCCCCATCAGCCCTACAAAAATTTTCCTTGTAGTTAGCACATAAACATTGGGAAGGAGTTTATGCAGAAACTGAAGTGAACAAAACATTCTCAAACTTCATGTTTGAGTTTAAACTAAAATTCGAAGAAACTTTCTCCAAAACATTAGTACCTATAGGAACATTTACTAAAAATACATGGATTACTAAAGGAATTAAAAAATCTGCTCAAACCTTAAAATACCTGAATTCTATTAAAAAGGACAACAGTGATCCAGATTTCTTGAAGTACTTTAATAATTACAAAAGGATCTACAGAAAAGTACTCAATCTGCAAAAATTTCAGCTAATGATAAGTTCATAAAATTACCAAATAATAAAAGTAAAGCTGCTTGAACTGTAGTGAAACAAGAAACAGGAAATATGAAACAGTGGTGTGCAAACACAAAAACCAAGAACAAGGAAAACTTAGCAAGTAACCCGAAAGAATTAGCAAATTATGTGAATACCTACTTCAACAGCATTGCAGCCAAATTGCGAAACAATTTTCCGAAACACGTAAATCAACCAAGACAGCTGTATGTAACTAACTCAATGGTAGTATTTCCAACTACCGAGAAGGTATGCAATGTTGCAAAACAATTAAAGAACAAATCCTCAGCAGGTATGGAGGAAATTCCAATGTGTGTGCTAAAAAAATGCATAAACAACATCAAAGTTCCACTGGCAGAAATCATTAATGAATCCTTCAAAACTGGTTGCTTTCCTGACTACCTGAAACATGCAAAAATCTTACCAGCTTACAAGAAAGGTGATGTAGAAAATACTGAGAACTACATACCAATAGACCTACTGTCATCCTTCTCTAAAGTGATAGAGACAATAATGAAGAATAGACTAATGGACTACCTAAATAAATTCAACCTCCTCTGCAATGACCAATATGGTTTCAGGCCTGGCAGAAGCACAGAATCCGCTATAGCACAGGTCACAAAAACAGTCTTAGAGGCACTAGATGAGAACAGTTATGTAACTGGCCTTTTTCTAGACCTTTCTAAGGCATTTGACACCGTTGATCATCAGATATTGTTATATAAGTTAGAGGCACTAGGAATAAGGGGAGTGGTGAGAAACTAAATTTAATCGATGAAAGGAGAAAATATAAAAATGCAGTAAATGAAACAGGTAAAATTGAGTACAGACGACCTAGAAATTAGATTGACAGGAAGTGCAAAATGGCTAAGACGGAGTGGCTAGAAGGTAAATGCAAGGATGTAGAATAATGTATAAATAGGGAAAAAATAGATAAAGCCTACAGGAAAATAAAAGAAACATTTGGCAATAAGAAAAACAGCTCTTTGAATATCAAAGACACTGATGGAAAACCAGTTTTCAGCAAAGAAGGAAAAGCTGAAAGGTGGAAAGAGTATATTGAGGGGCTCTACAAAAGAAATGAACTTTGAGACAATATTGTAGGAAGGGAAGAGGATGTAGATGAAGATGAAATAGGAGATACTGTACTGAGAGAAGAATTTGACAGAGCCCTGAAAGACCTAAGTCGAAACAAGGCCCCTGGAGTAGATGATATTCCCTCAGAGCTACTGAAGTCTCTGGGAGAACCAGCCATGACAAACCTCTTTCACCTGGTGTGTAAGATGTATGAGACAGGTGAAGTACCCTCAAACTTTAAGAAAAATGTAATAAACCCCATTCCAAAGAAAGCAGGTGCAGACAGGTGTGAAAACTACAGAACCATCAGTTTAATAAGTCATGGTTGCAAAATATTAACACGAATTATATGCAGAAGGATGGAAAAGCAGGTAGAAGCCGACCTCGGGGAAGATCAGTTTGGGTTCAGGAGAAATGTAGGAACACTGGAGGCAATACTCACTTTACGGCTTATCTTAGAAGATAGATTAAGAAAAGGCAAACGTACATTTCTAGTTTTTGTAGATTTGGAGAAGGCTTTTGACAATGTTGATTGGAATAAACTCTTTCAAGTTCTGAAGCAAACAGGAGTGAAATATAGGGAGCGTAAGGTTATTTACAACTTGTACAAAAACCAGACAGCAGTTGTCAGAGTTGAAGTGCATGAAAAAGGGATGCAGTGGTTGGAAAGGGAGTAAGACAGGGTTGTAGCCTTCCTCCATTGTTGTTCAATTCGTACATTGAGCAAGCTATAAAGTAAGGCAAGGAGAAATTTGGTGAAGGAATTAAAGTTCAGGGTGAAGAATTAAAAACATGGAGTTTTGTCAACGACATAGTAATTCTGGCAGATACAGCAAAGGACCTGGAAGAGCAATTGAACGGAATGGACAGTGAGCTGAAAGGTGCATATAAGATGAACATTAACAAGAGCAAAACTAGGGTAATGGAGTGTAGTGTAAGAAAATCAGGTGATGCTGAAGGAATTAGATTGGGTAACGAAGCAATAAAGGAGGTAGATGAGTTTTGTTACTTGGGCAGTAAAATAACAAATGATGATCGCAGTACAGAGGATATAAAATGCAGAATGGCAATGGGTAGGAAGGCGTTCTTGAAAAAGAGAAATTTGCTAACATCGAATATTGATTTAAGCCTAAGGAAGTCCTTTCTGAAAGCATTTGTATGGAGTGTTGCCTTGTATGGGAGTGAGACATGGACGATAAACAGTGCGGACAGGAAGAGGATTGAGGCTTTTGAAATATGGTGCTACAGAAGAATGCTGAAGATTAGATGGGTGGATCGCGTAACTAATGAGGAGGTACTGAACAGAATTGGGGAGAAAAGATATTTCTGGCATACCTTGACTAAAAGAAGGGATAGATTGGTAGGACACTTTCTTAGACATCAAGGAATTGTGAATTTAGCGTTGGAGGGAAGTGTGTGGGGTAAAAACCGCAGAGGAAGACCAAGAGATGGATACAGCAAGGAGATTCAGGCAGATGTAAGTTGCCGTTCTTATGTGGAGATGAAGAGGCTTGCTCAGGATAGGGTATTGTGGAGAGCTGCATCAAACCAGTCTCCGGACTGAAGACAACAACAACAACAACAACAACAACAAACAAATGGTTTAGTTCATATCTAAAAAAACAGAGTACAGTCAGTAGAGATCACTCATGTCCACAGTGGATCAAATTAGATTGAGAAATACATATCGGATGCACAGCATATCAATATTGGGGTCACCCAAGGAAGCGTACTAGGCCTGATATTGTTTCTGGTGTATATAAACGACTTCCCGCAACGTTTCACCCATGGAGAGAAGATATTGTTTGCTGATGACAGCAATATATTAATCACCAGCAAGACACTAGCACAGACGCTGCAAAAATCTACTGAAGTGCTGAGTGAAGTTTACAAATGATTACAGAAAAATAAAGTAAACATCAACATTAAGAAAACAAATACAGTTTGATTTAGAATAAATAGACAAATGAGTCCATTAAATTTAGCTCTAGATAACATCTCCATAGAGGATGTACATTCAACAAAATTCTTAGGGTTGTTCATTGATAGCCAAATGAAGTGGAACAAACATGCCATAAAACTCTCAAATAAGTTATCCACAACATGTTATGCTCTTAGAGTCCGTGCATCCACATGCAGTGATAAATGCCTGAGAACTATTTTAGTTATGTCAATTCACCTACCAGTTATGGAATAATTTTCTGGGGAACCAGTGCTCAGAACTTGCAAACTGTATTTAAAATGCAAAAGAGAGCAATTGGAATCGTAACAAAAAGCAGTAAGTGGGCCCGCTGCAGATAGCTTTTCAAAATGTTAGAAATTTTAACTGTTCCTTGTGAATTTATATATAGAAAATTATAGTACAAATACCAAATACCATAACAATAACAATAACAATAACAAAAAAACAAGTCCCCACCTTCACCTAGACAGAAGAAATAAACAGAGGACTCAAAACAGTTTCTTGTATGAAGGTCTAAAACTATATAATAAACAGCCACAAAAAATAAAAGAAATTGATAAAATGTATTGCTTTAGGAAACAGCTTAAACTGTATTTGCAGGGACACTGTTTTTACGCCGTAAGAGAATATCTTAGTAATAAAAGTTTGTAAATAGTTTGTCTAACAATGTCGAGTATATGTAATATTTTATAAGAAGAAAAATGATTGTTAACAACATATGTGTCACAATGTCAAACTAGATGTAACAAAAAAACCTGTTTTGAATGTAAATGAACTGAACTAGAAATAAAAAAATCTGTATAAATATGTAAATGTAAATGAACTGACAACATCCATACCTTTCAAAATGTCTGTGGATGGCTAAAATAAATAAACATGGCACAGCCTGAATCGGATTTCCTAATCCACTTAAGATGGCGGCTGAAAAATAGTTGATTCAGTCCCCGATTTAACCAAAATAATTGCTCTTTTTCCTTACTTAAATACACAGATTTATGCTCACTCTAATATTAATACTTTTAGTTCACAGTCGAAAATATCACTGTCGATATGTGCCAAAAATTCTTACAAAAAAAAAAAAAAAAAAAAAAAAACCAATCTGACATGCCAGGAGCGCTTCAAAAACGGTTGCGTTTACATGGGCTCGAAAATCGATTGTGGAACTGGAAAACCGCTTTAGAGAAGTGGATTTCCAGAATCGATTTTGGAGTGTTTACATGACCAACCAAAAGCTGAATTGGGAAATCGGTTTACGAAATCCGGTTTTGGGAACCCATTGGATAAAGTCGGGTGTCCGATACCAGTCATCGGCTTTGAACAATGACGTCATACTTTGTCCAGAGACATTACGGTCACGATACTTTTGATACAAGGATTGCATTATAATAAACAATTGAATGTATTAATCTTCGTTTTTCGTTGAGTCACAGACATAATGTATGTCTGTGATTGGAGTGGTCAAATGTGTATATGACTCGAATTAAATGAAAATGAGATTATGTAACATTATAAACGTTAAAGAACGACAACGAATATTAGATAACAAATGAAATATGCAGCGAAATTATAGAAATGTGACAAGAGAATAACTATCTGAGTGGTATAAAAAGTATTTAAGTAACATAATGAGACTACCGCGAGAAAATTGGAGATTTTGGCCGGAAAAATTCTAAATCGGAACATATAAAAATGTTAAAAAAACAAAGTCCCATAATTACAACATGTTGTAATTAATATTAATATTCATACACCTTAACGGGACTATTGCGGGAAATTGGGAGTTTAGAGTGAGTTTAGAGTGAGAACATATTAAATTAGAACAAAATAAAACACTAGAACATATTTCAGATAAAATTATTTGGTATCGCTATCTATACTTGACCTATTTAGGTCAAGTCCAATTACCGATACCAGTCCTTTATACTTTATTGTGAACAAGAAAATAGGAAGAACTGGTATCGGTAACTAGACTTGATGTATATAGGTCAAGTCTAGATAGCAATACCACATCTTCATATTTTTGTAATGTACAAACAGTATCCAAACGGACATATCGCAATTGGATATGCAGTATCTATATGTGAAAGAAAAATATGAAGGGCTGGTATCGCTATCTAGACTTGACCTATACAGGTCAAGTCCAGATACCGATACCAGCTCTTCATATTTTCTCGTTCACCAAAAGTATAAAGGACTGGTATCGGTAACTAGACTTGACCTATATAGATCAAGTCTAGATAGCGATACCAGATCTTCATATTTTGTCATATATCCACCTATACGCAATATCTATATGTGAAAGAAAAATATGAAGGGTTGGTATCGCTATCTAGACTTAACCTATATAGATGAAGTCTAGTTATCGATACCAGCCCTTCATATTTTGTGGTTTACCAATAATTATTAGGTATCTGTATCTGGAATTGAGCTATATAGGTCAAGTCCAGGTACAGTACCGATAGCAGCCCTAAATATTTTCTAGTTCACCAGTATTTATTAGATAACACTATCTAAGCTTCACCTATATAAGTAAAGTCTATTTTTATAGATCGTAAATATCGGTGTCTAGACTTGATCTATGTTGGTATATATGTGAAAAAATTCGGATAGCTGGTACCGGGAACTAAAGTACCCGTATGTACACATTTAGTACGTGTCGACATCTGCACATGCCCTATAAAATTAGGTCGAGTTACCAGTACCAAATCCTCGCAGTTTTGTTTCACTTATATATGCCGCTCACAATGATGCCCAGATTAGTTAAATTTTACTTACAAACGTGGCAACGAAAGTTGTTTTTGTTGGCAATCATGTAACTTCCCCATTACACAATCGCATACAAATGAAATGTTTTGTTATGAAATCGTCATTTTACGAGAATAGATGCGCATGTTATGGTGATGACAATGATGTCTACATAAATATATTGTTTACAAAAAATCAAACTCACAGTATACTAACGGACATATCGTAATTGTAATTAAAAATATAGTTCGATTTTTCTAACGGAAATGAAATTATTATTCAAGGACTACACGAAGGTATAAATTTTGTAGCAATTATGAACATTAAAAATCAGTAACACTACATATAAAAAATATCAAAAAACACGTAACATAGCCATAAAACAATTTACCCTCAAATAACAAATGACGAAAATTTAATACATTCCATGTGTTTAATAATCATTATATTACATATTTTAAACCTGTAAGAAATCATATATTAAAAAGGGGATTTTATTATAAAAAATTCACGAAATAGTGACATATACGTACATTCTCATGTAAGTATTATCTGTGGAACATATTTATCAGCGAAAATATGAATAATGACGTAATAAGTGACGTCCTTGGTCAACGCCGACGTTTGGTATCGGAGACTAGACTTGACCGGAATCGGATTTCCTAATCCACTTAAGATGGCGGCTGAAAAACAGTTGATTCAGTCCCCGATCTAACCAGAATAATTGTTCTTTTTCGTTACTTAAATACACAGATTTATGCTCACTCTAATATTAATACTTTTAGTTCACATTCAAAAATATCACTCTGTCGATATGTGCCAAAAATTCTTACATGGGCTCGAAAATCGATTGTGGAACTGGTTAACCGCTTTAGAGAAGTGGATTTCCAGAATTGATTTTGGAGTGTTTACATGACCAACCAAAAGATGAATTGGGAAATCGGTTTACGAAATCCGGTTTTGGGAGCCCATGTAAACGGGGTGCATGTTAACGGGGTGAATGAAATGAAAAGATCGATAAATCAAAGCTCATCAACGGAAATAAACTCCTTTTCTGTTAGTTCTCGAACTCGTGTATACGCGGAAGATTCATTATGAAATTCTTTGAACAATGTGAAATGAACGTGTATTTACGTTAATAATTTTTGGCTTATAGCATAGTCGCTGATGTTGATGTTTACTGGGAGGTAGCGCAGCCTTGTCAGCTTCGAAATGATTCAGTCACTGTGGAAGTTTCTGAGTTATTGGTATTTCAGATATTTAATGGTGACTGAATTATACATGGTAGAGAGGTGGGAGAGAGCAGTCATAAGTATCCTTTTCGTCATTCGTATACAAGAAGGAAATGCAAATAATTACACCACTATTTGAATAGTTACGTGATTAACCACTGTCACACGTAATAGCAGTCACACGTAAATGCAGTATTCTGAGTACAGTACATGTCACAGTATCGCTTAGATTGTGTACTGCTCCAGTGTGTACACTTTAACCGGTTGTTTACAGCTATTCGACTTATATGTTTGTGTGGTTCATTAGTTTTCGTAATGAAAAGGTTTCTTATGTGTGCTCGGGCATCACTGCCCAGGAGTCCGTGTATTACTTACGTAGTGAAACTGCACGACGTTGTAATACAGCTATATTACAGTAAGGACTCATACTATGCTTAACTTAATGCCATCATTATAGAGCATTTCTCGAAATATTTTGAACAATAAAAATACGTGTAACGGGTCAGCTGTGTAAATTTCAGAATTTGTTTATTGATCTTTTGGTGATTTTGTGCCATAATTTGCTGCTATACAGTTCAGATTGTGAATAAAACATTGTTGACCAATTTGCGGCGACAGGTTGTTTTGCTTGCTTAGTGGAATGTAGTAATCTTCAAACAGCATTCCTAATGTATTTTTGATAGTGTAAACAATTGCTAGTTTTAGACCGATGTATCATATTTGCTTTAATGCCCACATCCAAGAAAGGTGAGATCTCTTTATTTTTATGTTTTGTAGTTCACCCACTATCTTCCATGCAGTCTTTGAGTAACAAAAGCCTTATATGGGACATGTGACGAGGCAAATTATATAATAAGACAGAGGTAGTTGTCTGTGGAGATTTCAAAATTAATTGTGTAAGTGACAGCTCAAGAAAAAGTCAGCTGTTGGATCTAGGTCTATTTAATTCCTATAACATGATGCAAACACTATTTTTTCCAACGTGAGTGCAAGGAAATAGTTTTACCATTGACAATTTTGTTTTCATTCTTCATTATTAGTGGGGCACTCTGTCAGCAGAATAGTAAATAATCTATCAGACCATTATGCCCAAATTTTCGTTCTAAAAAGTATTTGTTCTTAAACATAAATATTAACTACTCAGATAAGGTACTCCAGTTGCAATTGAGACCTTTTTAAGCCTAATTAAGGAACAAGAATTGCAGGATGTTTATACTGCTGATAATGCAGATGATAAATATAATGCTTCCCTGAACACATGTCTTAAGCTGTTTGAAAGTTGCTTTCTGCTAGAATGCTCAAAACAGGGCACTTCCATTAACAGGCAGACAGGGTGGCTGACAAAGGGGATAAGAGTATCATGTAGAACAAAAGCGGGAATTGTATGAAAATGTTAGCAGTCAGAATGAAGATGTGGTAGCTCATTACAAACAGTACTGTAAGGTTCTGAAAAGTCATTAAGAATGCAAAAAGAATGGCAAACTCTCTGGATAAAATTAAAACTATCTGGTCAGTCTTGAAGGAAGTGCAGTAGCACGTAAACGTCAGTGCATAGTAGAAATGTTTATGTAACTGACAAGTTAGATATATGTGCAGTATTCGATAATCACTTTCTGAATAAAATAGGTGAACTAAACAAAACCCTAGTTTCTGCAGGTAATCGTATACAATTTTTAGAAAATGCCTTTCCGAGGCTGTTACCTGAAATGGTCCTCCATGATACTTCCAGGGGAGTTTGAGTCAATAATTAAATCTCTTAAAGACTAAGGACTCTTGTGGATATGATGGGGTATCTGGCAGAATTCTAATGTACTGTTCTCCATATCAGCCCAGTACTAAGCCATATTTGTAATTTTTTCCTTTCAGAATGGTCAGTTTCGTGACAGATTAAAGTATTCGGTAGTGAAACCACTTTATAAAAAAGGAGAAAGGGAAAAGCAGACAACTATAGACCTATTTCTATGCCATCAGTTTTTTTTTAAGTTATTGAAAAGGCTGTATATTCAAGATTAATTGATCATTTCAGTTCACATAATTTGTTGTCAAATGTACAGTTTGTTTTTAGAAGTGATTAACGACTGAAAATCCTATATATTCAGTTCTCTGTGTGGCACTTGACGGGTTAAATAAAAGGCTACGGATATTAGGTGTCCTCTTTGATATAACAAAAGGGTCGCTCACAAAATATTGTTGCCGAAGTTAGAGCATTATGGAATACGAGTAGTAGCTGACAACTGGGTCATCTCTTACTTTAATAATAGATAACAGAAGGTAATTCTCCACAGTGTAGAAAATGGCTATGCCTTTTGAGTATAACAGGTGCTTGTAAAATATTTTTTTTTGCTGATGATACCAGCTTGGTAGTGAAGGATGTTGTTCGTAATATTGGTTGGTTGGTATGGGGGGGGGGGGGGTTAGGGGGACTAGACTACTATGGCCATCAGTCCTCCACATAATATTGGCACAGTATCAAATGATGTAGTTCAAGAGAAGTTCATATCTTGTAGAAAACAAGTTGAAGTTAAATCACAGTAAAACTCAGTTTTTTTTTTTTACAATTTCTAACACAAAATTTGATGAAAGCTGACATTTTCATTACACATAATGGGCATATGATAAGTGATACTGAACAGTTCAAATTTCTAGTTATTCAGATAGACAGCAGGCTGTCGTGGAAAGCCCATGTTCAGGATCTTGTTCCAAAACTAAATTCTGCTATATTTACCATTAGAACAATATCTGAAATAAGTGGTTTTTCAACACGAAAAGTAGTCTACTACGCTTACTTTCACTCATTTATGACGTACGGCATTATTTTATGGGGTAACTCGACTGAAAGAGAATGGATATTTTTTGCTCGGAAACAGGCGGTTCGAGCAATATGTGGGGTAAGTTCATGAACGTCATGTTGACCACCTTTCAGTAGACCTGTAGACGGGGAAACCGCCTGTCAGCTTTGACCCGTGACATCATCACAGCATGGTAGTTTTGAGCTGCCTGCGTGTTTGTAGAAGGTGTGAGTGATTATGGGGTGGTTGAGTTAAAGACGATAGTGGTACATTCTGTTATCTATAATAACTACAGATTATTTATATCTACAATACAGAATTATTAAAATATCCTGTATACTGGTTTTCCGACATCTTGATGTCATGGGTCGAAGGAGATGGGTGGTATCCCAGTCCACAGTTATGCCCCAACAAGCCAATGTATCCATCCACTACAGATTTGTTTAGAAACCATGATGAGTAAAGCTACTTATTGGCAGTGGCACCATTGCCAACACCACTCGCGGACTCATAAACTCTACTTCAGACAGCTTGGCAAACCCTGAGCTGGGACTGGTAAGTGCCACCAGCCTTCTGACACCATTACTCTGGGCACGCTTCAGCAAACAGTGTGGTGGAGTGCTACATGTTTCAAGGAATAGGAATTGTGGCTTTACTGCCTAGGTCATAAGGTAGGAAAATACCTCTATTGCTGAACTTCAGTTGCGTAAGGCATGAGGAGATCTGTCTAGACAGACGTTATTTCCATAGCTACTCATGGGATTTAGATGGATCCTTAGTTGTTTTCCTTCACACCTGCCAGTGGGATGGGTGTACCACTGCGAGGTACCAACACCCAACCGAACAAGAGGGCTCAGCTAGCCGGTCCTCCTGATTCAGAAATAGTGAAAAAAGCAAAATGAGATTTTATTATTAGTCAGGAAGAGGATTCTTTTGAAAATGTGCCCCATTTTGACATGCAAAAGGGACTAGAGCGTACTGTATCAATCTGAAGGCTGTGATGCATTTGCGCAGTGCAATGCTTTTGGTCGAAACATCTGCTTCCTAACGAGCAGTAAACCTGCATAAAGCCAAGTCACTTGGAAAATTTGCTATAGAGTCAGAGCACCATAGTACACTTGATTTTAGTACAGGTGTCGTTATATGCAGGGATCTGTGGAAATCCAATGGAGGAATTAAAGTGACTGGGTTTCTCAAGACATCTCTGATGTCTAGAATTTTATGAAAAGGGTGGATGGGAAGTTAATGAAATCTAAATCCTTCATCCTCACCTTTAATATCCCGAAACTCCCTGAATATGTAAAGGCAGGCTTCCTTCATTTAAAAGTACACCCCTGTGTCCCAAACCGTATGTGCTGCTTTAAGTACCAGTGCTTTGGGCACACCATCTTAGGTTGTAAGGGAGGAGCCACATATGACGCATGTGGTAAGGTCGGCCACAATGGAGTCCCTCGTTTGCGGCCTCCAAAATGTGTAAACCGCTCTGAGGAACACCCAGTTTCGGCTATGGCTTGCAGTGTGTACTTGGAAGATAAGAAGATTCAGGAAACCAAAACCAGAAAGTAGCATTTCCTATGATGAAACCAATAAGATCTGTAAGCCCGTGCAGCTTCTAACATTTGTCACATTTGCTGCTGCTGTTGTTAACAAGCAAGTTCCCCGGGTTGATGCTTCTACTCAAACGGAGGTTGCTAGTGTCAGCTCTAACACCTGTGTTTGTGAGTGCACTTCTGATGCTGCTGTTGTCACAGAGACTGCCGCACCCCCTCCCAATTTCCAGGTATTCAGAGGTTAATGTTACTGACTTTGAAGAGCTCCTGGCCTCCCATTTGCAGGGCCAGGGCAGCAGATCAGCACTGTCTCCTCTATCGTTGTCTCAGCTAACACAAAGACTTCGAAGTCCAAGAAAATGACTGGAAAGAGTCAAGCCAAGAAATAAAACCTCAGTCTGTTGAGATCATTCTCTCTGCTCTTCCCTTTGGCACTTCTCAGAATTGGAGTGCAATTTTTGCCAGGGGCAACCACCACACCCCAAGAGCAAGCCTCCACCCTTTTCAGGCTCTCAGCCCCAGTGGAAAGAAAGCCTGAAAGTTCTACCACTTTGATAGATGGCTTCCATACTTCAGTGGAACCCTTTGGGATTCAGGATGCATGTAGAGAAACTAAGTATACTGTCTCAGGATAGGCCTATGTTTATGTGTCTCAGTGAGGCAAATTTCAAGCCTTCCATTCATCCTGAAATCTGTGGCTACAATCTAAACAAAAAGGATGACCTCAGTGGGGTGAGAGCTAAAGAGAAGTGGCTGTTTTTGTCGACACAGCCTACCACTCTGAACTCCTCTCTTACCGCGAGCATCCGAGCCGGCGATATTCGACCTGCGCCCCGCGGGCCACTTTTGAGTGGCCCGGCAAGCTAGTCGTTAAGTATTCAGAATTTCGCAATAAAAATCTCTAATGTCTAAAATGGGAGAGGTGCGTACAGCAAAATTGACGAAGCCAGTGCCCTGAATGAAAGCAGCAGGTTCTCCACATTGCATGTTGTTCGTTGTGAATCGGGCCCCTCTGACTGGAGCACTCGAGTGTTTGGCCCAGTATTTTCCCCCTCCTTGTCCTCCCCGGGTGGCGGCTGTAGCAGCTTGGACAGAGCTCGCAATCGTGTCCTCCTTGGTGCACTGAAGTATGTGTTCTAAAACCTCTAGAGTGTGACACTTAATATGCTTTGCAAGCGTTCAGCATCAGCGAAAAGGATTCGGATATAAGTATGCCATTTTTGATTCTTACTGAGAAGAAACGTATTTGTTTGTAAATTATGTTGGGAGAGCATTGTGCTTAATATGCAACTCAACCGCAAATATCAGAGCACCGCCAGCGCACTGTCATTACGAAAATACACACTCCATAACACACGAGGGGCAAGGTAAAAATAAATTAATCTGTACTGTGTGTGCTGAAAGTTTCAATTTGTTGCTTTTGCTTTTTCAAAAATCAGCATCAAAAAAGAAATTTGGACAATTTTCCCTCTCTAAATTCTTTTAATTTATGTAATTTATAGACATTGCAGAAAAAATTTGAATATAGGTTAAAAAAATAAATAAATAAAATAAAACAAGTAAAACCTTCACTCACAGTGTTTATGACGCCTTTTTCGGTGTACTCACAGGGTGACCCATCAAGAGACCGACTTGAGTTGACAATAATACTGCACATTTTAGTTGTGACTGCTGTTACCATTACAGTGGAGATTTGATTTCATTTTACGAAGACAGTATCCGTCAAATGTCATAAGTGAAAATTTAAACTGTGCATTACGAACTGTTGTTTTTCTGTAACATGTCCTTGACGTTCACAGTTCCTTGTGGTTTCGTTAAACCGTGTCACCTAGATGTCAACTGGCTCGAGTCCATTGCCGCTGATCGGTGGAACCTGAGTCCGGTGGGCAGGGACTAAGTGGACGATTTTCGCAGGATTTAAGCTTGTGTGTACACAAGTCAGTACGTTGTTTTGCTTGTGGTGCGGATGCTCTGAGTGAAGACTGAAGAGTGAGAAAATAATTTTTCATCATGTTGGGAGCAGATTGCCTTTGTTACAGCAAAACAATAAAAAGACTGTTTCAAGATCAGTGAGAAATTTGATTCTGTTTCTTTGTCTACAATGATAATAACAATAAATAAAAAAAGTTTCATCTCGGGAATAATCCATTATAGGGGCTCGGTAGCACAGTGGTCGTGTGTCAGACTACAAATCCAAGGGTCACGGGTTCAATCCTCGCCAGGTCCTAGGATTTTTATTTGTCACATTCCACTTCTTTCACCTCTGGCAGCGTTACTGATGTGAAAAATATCGAGTAGCACTGTGGTTCGAAATCCACGTTAAAATGGAGGTCCCTCTATTAGTGGCTGGGTCAGTCGGTTTGTAGGTCAGAGGAAGGCAATGGCATACCACCTCCGAACAGGACCGTGACTAATAAAGAATTGTGGTGTTCAAACCAATCTTAAGATTGTCGAATGCAGTGCTAGATTTTCTCGTTCTCTGTGTCTTATTTGATCGTCATTATATTTATTTTGCCTCTCTTGTAATCATTCTTTTTTAATACTGCATGTTGTGTGCAGAAAGTGTGACTTTTAAGTATAAAAGAATTACCACAGCGCCCATTTCACTATATAATCAATTAAAATCTCATGAAATGAGCTTGAAGAAATGTCCAAGAAGTCTGATTCTTTCAACATGTCATCTTCTAGCACTCAACTCATTAGTGACTGAATTTTTATACTTGGAAAAGGTGTACAAGTCATGTAAAGTACTGCTTTATGTAGTATCAAAAAAGAAATTAAAAAAATCTTGCCTCATTAACTTTGAGTTAAAGCCTATTTTCCTTATTGTTTGTTTATGATCACATTTGTTCTCCAGCCAGTTAGACTGTACATTACTTTAAAAGGCATTATTTCAAAATATCAATATAGTAATAGGGTAGTTTACAACTCACCGCAAAGACACGACAACGAGCCGCGACAGGCACACAAAAAAGACCCACACGTACAATACTTTCAGCTATCGACCATGGCCTCCTTCAGAATTAGGAACTTTCACGCAATCACACAGGCACACAACACAGTCACATAGACGTCAGCTCTGGCTGCCACTTCGTCACCCAGAGCTGACATTTGTGTGACTGTGTTGTGTGCCTGTGTGATTGCATGAAAGTTCCTAATTCTGAAGAAGGCCGTGGCCGATAGCTGAAAGTATTGTATGTGTGCCTGTTGTGGCTCATTGTCATGTCGTGAGTTGTAAACTGTCCTATTACTATATTGTTAATTCCAACCTGGACTTTGCATTATTATTTCATAATATATAAGATGACGTTGGGGCAATGGGACTCACAGGCAGGCAAAATAAGGGACAATCCCATAACCTAATGTGCTAACAGGTGCAACTAATGTCATATGCTCTGTGAAATTCTTATATGGAAATATTACGAAGGGGTAAGCTGTTACCGAGAACTTTTATGATATGATGTGTCATAATTAATGTTCCACACTCTCCACTATTGTGTTGTTAATTTGTTTCCCACCCTCTCAAGGCCAAAATCTTCTGTGACTTCTTAACTGTTCTTCCAGTTTCACTTAGATCAAAAATATGTGAGCCATCAGCAAAGTTTTTAATGATGCTTGGATAACCTCTTCTAATTGCCGAAGATAGTTAAACACATTGAATTGTTAAAAACCTGTAGCTCTAGACATACTGCACCCTTTGGTGTTCAGAAAGACAGTTGTTGAAAACCTTTCATTTAGTCAGTGGAGGCTTTCTCAATTTCAGTCCTTGTCTTGGGGACAACATTATTTTTAATAGCTAATTCTTATGCTAGATTGCAGCCATCTTGCATCTCCCCCCCCTCTCCCCCCCCCCAAAAAAAAAAGAAAAAGGAAAAAAAATAGAACATACAATTAAGTATTCACCCAACTTAAGTTCCAATTCTGAAAAGAAAGTATAATATTCTGAATAGTTTGGGCACATTTATATCATTGTTAAAACACTTCTTGACGTATCAGTATCTACTGACAGTGAAAATTTTCAGAATTTCCTTTCTAGTCTTCATTCTCCTGATCGCTGTATAACCTAAAAGTATTTTTTTTTTTTTCGCAACCCTGGGTTGCTTTTTCAGAAAAAGAGCAGGAAAGGAGAGGGAAAAGGAAAGGATGTTGGTATTAAGCGAGAGGGTGAGGAGTTATTCCAATCCCGGGAGAGGAAGGACTTACCTTTGGGGGAAAAGGATAGGTAAACACACACACACACACACACACACACACACACACACACACACACACACACCAAGGCAGTCACATACAAAATGCAAAGAGGTTGGACAGAGATGCCAGTTGAGGCAGAGGTTCTGTCCAGAGATTGGAGGCAATGATGTTGTAGAATGTTGGGCGGGAATTTCAAACTAACGAAGACCTGGTGGGCAATGGGAATTGAGAATATGTTGAAGGGCAAGTTCCTATCTCCAGAGTTCTGATAGGTTGGTGTCAGTGGGAAGTATCCATATAACTCGGACAGTGTAACACTGTGCCAAGATGTGCTGGCCGTGCACCAAGGCATGCTTAGCTGTAAGGTGATCCTCATTACCAAGAAACACTGTCTGTCTGTCTGTCTGTCCGTTCTGCGAATGGACAGTTTGTTGCTGGTCATTCCCACATAGAAGGTGTCCCAGTGGAGGCATGTCAGCTTGTAAATCAGGTGGGTGCTGTTGCAAGTGGCTCTGCCCTTGATCTTCCGGGTTACAGGACTGGAATAAGTGGTGGTGGGAGGATGCATAGGGCAGGTTTTACACTGTGGGCAGTTACGTGGGTTGGAACTGGAGGGTAGGGAAGGTGGTTTTGGGATTTCATAGGAATGGGACTAGGATGTTACGGAGGTTAGGTGGTCGGCAGAAAGACACTCTTTGTGGAGTAGGAAGTATGTCATGTAGGATGGATCTCATTTCGGGACAGGATTTAAGGAAGTCGTATCCTTTGCTGGAGAGCCACATTTAGAGTCCGCTCCAATCCTGGAAAGTATCCAGTGACGAGGGGTACTTTTAGGGTCCCTCTGTGGAAGGTTCTGGGTTTGTGGGTAAGAGGCCCTGGTTATTTGCTTATGTATCAGATCAGGAGGGTAGTTGCGGGATGTGAAGACTGTCATCAGGTTATTGGTGTATTGGTTCAGGGATTCAGGACCGGAGAAGACTCGTTTGCCATAAGCTGTAGGCAAGGGACCGTTTGTTATGGAATGGATAGCAGCTGTCATAATGGGGGTTGTTTCCCTTATATATGGTTTCTAGCGCTACCCAAGATATTCAAATGGTATATTATATAAAGGGTTTGGCACATTGTGAGCAAATACTGCCAGACAGAATTTATTTCTGCAGGTTTTGGCATGGGAATAGGAGCTCACTTGTACCGAATAAAAGAAATACATAGTGCCAAGGAAGAAAGAAAACTATAACATCTGCAATTCATTTTCATTTGTTTGATATGCAGTCATTATGGTAATTATTATTGACTGACATTCCGTCAGATGTACATCAGAACTGTTAATATCCCTTTAATGTATTAGTTCTGAACGGAATAAAGTTTTGTATGATCTGAAAGAATAGTTAATTCTTTATCAATAGAATTGAGAAATACATTTCCAGGTGTTCTAATAGTTATATGAAGATATCTTCAGAGAAGAATCTGATTTATAAAAATTATTTCTTTAATACAAGGCACAGACCAACCGGACCTTGTAGAAGAAACCAATAAACTGATAGAAACACGGGAAATATTCCTGGTAGGAAATATATTGTCGTAAGCAAAGAACAGGCGTTGGGAACAGTTAGGCATTTATCACTGAATCCCCATCATCCATGTGTCACTGATCCCAATGGCTGACCCTTTTTGAAAATAGACTACATCAGCATTTAAATATACCAGTTTCTTCACTATAAAATGCTGATTTTTACACGATATGTTAAATGTTCTGTAAATTTTATATTTGAATCAATGTTGGATCTGGGTGCAGCAGTGACCATTGGGGATTATGGGATAAACCAGTGTCAGTCACGAAACAATCTGATTTATTGCAAAAGATTTTGTTAGCAAGTAGAATCACACACTGGACTCATGCATATGCAGCAGTACCCAAAATGTTTTTACAAAGTTTACAATTGATAGTCTTCACTCCCATGAACCACAGACATTGCCAAGGTGGGGTGGCTTGCATGCCTCAACGATACAGATAGCCGTACTGTAGGTGCAACCACAGCGGAGGGGTATCTGTGGAGAGGCCAGACAAACGGGTGGTTCCTGAAGAGGGGCAGCAGCCTTTTCAGTAGTTACAGGGGCAACAGTCTTGATGATTGACTGAGCTGGCCTTGTAACATCATCTAATGTGGCTTTGCCACACAGTTACTGCAAACGGCTGAAAGCAAGGGGAAACTACAGCCGTTATTTTTCCCGAGGACATGCAGCTCTACTGTATGAACATATGATGATGGCATCCTCTCGGGTAAAATATTCCGGAGGTAAAATAGTCCCCCATTCGCATCTCCGGGCGGGGACTACTCAGGAGGATGTCATCATCAGGAAAAACAATACTGGCTCTCTACGGGTCAGAGTGTGGAATGTTAGATCCCTTAATCGAGTAGGAAAATTAGAAAATTTAAAAAGGGAAATGGATAGGTTGAAGTTAGATATAGTGGGGATTAGTGAAGTTCGGTGGCAGGATGAACGGGATTTCTGGTCAGGTGAGTACAGAATTATAAATACAAAATCAGTTGGGGGTATCAGAGGAGTAGGATTGATAATGAATAAGAAAATAGGAATGCGGGTAAACTACTATGACCAGCACAGTGATCGCATTATCATTGTCAAGATAGATACAAAGCCAACACCGACAACAGTAGTACAGGTTTATATGCCAACTAGCTCTGCCGATGATGAGGAAATCGAAGAAATATATGAGGAGCTAAAGGAAATTATTCAGACAATTAAGGGAGAGGAAAACTTAATTGTTATGGGAGACTGGAATTCGGTAGTAGGACAAGGAAGGGAAGATAGTAGGTGAATATGGTCTGGGCAAAAGGAATGAAAGAGGAAGCCGCCTGGTAGAATTTTGCACAGGACATAATTTAGTTACAACAAACATTTGGTTTAAAAATCACAAAAGAAGATTGTATACTTGGAAGAGACCAAGAGACACCGTTAGATACCAGATAGATTTTATAATGGTAAGACATAGATTTCGGCACCAGGTTTTAAAGTGTAGGACATATCCAGGGGCAGATATAGACTCTGACCATAACTTGTTGGTTATGAACTGTAGGCTGAAACTGAAGAAACTACAAAAAGGTAGGAAAATAAGGAGATGGGACCTGGATAAATTGAAGGAACCTGAAGTTCTGGTGAATTTCAGAGAGAGCTTTAGGCAACAATTGACAGAAACGGGGGAAAATAAAACAGTAGAGGAGGAATGGGTAAAATTGAGAGATGAAATAGTGAAGGCAGCAGAGGACAAAATAGGTAGGAAGGCAAGACCTACAAAAAATCCTTGGATATCACAGGAGATACTAAATTTAATCGATGAAAGGAGAAAATATAAAAATGCAGTAAATGAAACAGGCAAAATGGAGTACAGACGACTTAGAAATGAGATCGACAGGAAATGCACAATGGCTAAGACGGAGTGGCTAGAAGGCAAATGCAAATCTGTAGAAGAATGTATAACAAGGGGAAAAGTAGACACGGCCTACAGGAAAATAAGACACATTTGGAGATAAGAAAAACAGCTCTATGAATATTAAGGACACTGATGGAAAACCAGTTCTCAGCAAAGAAGGGAAAGCTGAAAGGTGGAAAGAGTATATAGAGGGGCTCTACAAAGGAAATGAACTTCAAGACAATATTGTAGGAAGGGAAGAGGATGAAGATGAAATTGGAGATACTGTACTGAGAGAAGAATTTGACAGAGCCCTGAAAGACCTAAGTCGAAACAAGGCCCCTGGAGTAGATGATATTCCCTCAGAGCAACTGAAGTCTCTGGGAGAACCAGCCATGACAAAATTGTTTCACCTGGTGTGTAAGATGTATGAGACAGGTGAAGTACACTCAGACTTTAAGAAAAATGGTATAATTCCCATTCCAAAGAAAGCAGGTGCAGACAGGTGTGAAAACTACAGAACCATCAGTTTAATAAGTCATGGTTGCAAAATATTAACATGAATTATATACAGAAGGATGGAAAAGCGGGTAGAAGCCGACCTTGGGAAAGATCAGTTTGGGTTCAGGAGAAATGTAGGAACACGGGAGGCAATACTCACTTTACGGCTTATCCTAGAAGATAGATTAAGACAAGGAAACCTACATTTCTAGCTTTTGTAGATTTGGAGAAGGCTTTTGACAATGTTGATTGGAATAAACTCTTTAAAGTTCTGAAGCAAGCAGGAGTAAAATATAGGGAACGTAAGGTTATTTACAACTTGTACAAAACTCAGACAGCGGTAGTCAGAGTTGAAGGGAATGAAAGGGATGCAGTGGTTGGGAAGGGTGTAAGACAGGGTTGTAGCCTATCTCCAATGTTATTCAATTTGTACATTGAGGAAGCTATAAAGGAAAGCAAGGAGAAATTTGGAGAAGGAATTAAAGTTCAGGGTGAAGAATTAAAAACTTTGCGTTTTGCCGACGACATAGTAATTCTGGCAGAGACAGCAAAGGACCTGGAAGAGCAGTTAAACGGAATGGACAGTGTGCTGAAAGGTGCATATAAGATGAAGATTAACAAGAGCAAAACTAGGGTAATGGAGTGCAGTGTAAGAAAATCAGGTGATGCTGAAGGAATTAGATTGGGTAACGAAGCAATAAAGGAGGTAGAGGAGTTTTGTTACTTGGGCAGTAAAATAACAAATGATGGTCGCAGTACAGATAATATAAAATGCAGAATGGCAATGGGTAGAAAGGCGTTCTTGAAAAAGAGAAATTTGCTAACATCGAATATTGATTTAAGCCTAAGGAAGTCCTTTCTGAAGGCATTTGTATGGAGTGTTGCCTTGTATGGGAGTGAGACATGGACGATAAACAGTGCGGACAAGAAGAGGATTGAGGCTTTTGAAATATGGTGCTACAGAAGAATGCTGAAGATTAGGTGGGTGGATCACGTAACTAATGAGGAGGTACTGAACAGAATTGGGGAGAAATGAAATTTCTGGCATACCTTGACTAAAAGAAGGGATAGATTGGTAGGACACATTCTTAGACATCAAGGAATTGTGAATTTAGTGTTGGAGGGAAGTGTGTGGGGTAAAAACCGCAGAGGAAGACCAAGAGACGGATACAGTAAGCAGATTCAGACAGATGTAGGTTGCTGCTCTTATGTGGAGATGAAGAGGCTTGCTCAGAATAGGGTATTGTGGAGAGCTGCATCAAACCAGTCTCCAGACTGAAGACAACAACAACAACAACAACAACAACAGTAGTCTTCACATAA
The DNA here is from genome assembly GCA_026315105.1 of Locusta migratoria. NCBI lineage: Eukaryota > Metazoa > Arthropoda > Insecta > Orthoptera > Acrididae > Locusta > Locusta migratoria. The sequence goes on from CM048745.1 coordinate 375,862,906, forward strand.
ACCAATAACTGCAATATAGTAAAAAAAAAAAAAAAAAGAAAAAACTTCCCTTCTTATCTCTGAGCACTAATTCACTTAAAAAAACAATGTAAAAGCTGAAATGTAAAAAGAGAGTAAGTGACAATGTTTTCCACTGCATCAGTAGGTGCCAACAGATGAAACCAAAATTTCAGATATAAACTTAGTGTTTCACTGTTCCCATTCACCTCCCACAACACAACTGTCTCTGTAAACTGTCTTTCTGCATTATACAATGAATTATTGATTAAAACTTAAAATGTGCATTCCATTTATGTGTTAGGTTGATTCCTCTTTGTAAAAGAAAATTAGCATATAAAAGTGTTTTCCATCGGTCAGGACGGAAATACACATATGATATGATTGTATATTCAAATTACACATATTCCACTCTGAACAACTGTTACTGTATTTTCTGTGCATACTTCTGCCCATGATAAATAAGTGTGATCCTTTTCACCAAAACTCCACATGCAAACTAGATTCATTTAATTGAATAAACACTATTTTCTCTATATATAAACTTTCTTTGACATTTCGCATCACCAGTAAATGTTTATTTCTTCTTGGGCTACATGATTTTAGATAACAACCTATTCTAGGTTTAGATTCATTGTTAACAGACCGCTGCAAGTGAGACCTACTGCCTTGTGTGTTTGGTATAAGGCTTTCGAAATGGCTAAGGGAGTAAGGAAAAGTCCAGATTGGAGAATTGATAATATCAGCTGAAAAATGCTCCTGCCGTAGCACAGAGAAGGCGAATATGTTCTCTGACACAAAAGTGTGGCACCAGCTGCCTCATTCCGACTCCCTCACCAAAAATTTTGGCATGCGAACATATACGCGCACTATTAGCGCGTAAGTTTGTAAATACTTTTGCCCAGTTAAGCCGTCGTAATCAGCAATGTCGTCTCGCTGTCAGTGTCTATATATGTCTGTCCATTTGTTTGCTGTCTCTCACACTGCCGCTTTCTGTCTGTATCAAACTTTCAATGTCTTCATCCCTTTCCCTCGTGATTCTTCACCGCTGTCTGTTTCTGCCACTTCCATCATCTCTCTGCCCCACTGACGTCCCATTCACTTCCTGTCTTTTTGCCAATATCCTTTCTTTCTCACTTAGTCGGCTTTCATTGTCTTCAGTCAAGATTGTCTCCTTTACGCATATGTCCATGGGGATGGTTTGCTTGGGGTTTGACCTTGTAGACCGGACAACTTTTGCTACTACAGTAAAAATTCTGAATAACGGACACCAATGGGGAAAATAAAATTGTCTGCTTTTAAGAAGTGTCCACTGTTAAGAAAATACAAAATAGTAAACTACCGTTTATCCGAAATGATCGGTATGGCGGCCGGTTCGGATAATGAAAATCTCGGATAAAACCGAAGTCTCCTGTTTTCACGCGTGAAACACACCAAATTGCGTCAATACCGCTAAGTACGATCGTTAAACGTGCTAATGCCACACCGCTTCTTGAACTGATCCAGCCAGCCATAATTTCCAAGGAATTCTTACTTCTTTCCTTCAATGAGCTCATAAAATGTCATCGCTTTTAGAGAAGTAGAGGACCTTAACTCGCACGTCTTTGACTCTTATTTGTTCGTGCCACAAAAATTAAAGCTCTTCTAACTCAGGATATGAAAGTTTTCTCATTCTTCTTCGAGATTCCATTGCGCTGCTTGACACTTGAATGGAACAAAATGTTTAAATATCTGATCAAATTGTTTTTCAATCAGTAATCGCACTCATACCGACGTTCAAATCCGCAGCAACTTTTGCGGGTGGCTCACCAGCATCAATTTTCTGCAAAGTGCAAAGCTTTTGTTATGAGATCACATTCTTTTTTTCGTTTCGCGCCCGTTGTCAGCATTTTTTCTTCCTACTTTTTTTTTTTTTTTTTTTTTTTTTTTCCTACCGGTACTCGAAAGTTTTTTTTTTTTTTTTTTTTTTTTTTTTTGCCATTTTATGGACATTTTAAAGCATGTAGCGCGAGCAAGAAATTTCAAATCGAAAACACACATATAAACGACAAGAAAAAACTGAAGACGCATTAGACAAAGCTTTCGACTTTTGAAGCCAGGCTGTGGCAGCCATCGAATGACAACATTGGATACATCTATTGCCTCTTCCCCTGTCCTACCCGAGCCCACGCTGCAACACAACAGTGAGTCTACTATTGAACGCTTGGCTTCTTCTGCTGTACTGACCACAGGTGGAAAGTGTTTGGCGCCACACTCTAATCATCTGTTTCTGTGCGGCATGAACCAATACTGAACGTCCTGTACTTCAAAGAATTTCCAATAGATGGCAGTGCCATGAAACCACGCAATACGAACAAGAAACACGCTAAATCTTCAAATAACACATTTTAGAATTGACGACACTCTTTGACACACAATAGTGCTCTGATTCTTTCATGCTGTTCGGTATTTGGAAGTTTTGATTGTTGTTGGGGGACATACTACGGTGTCCGTGTCTGTTATTGAGAATGACTGCTGTTCTGAATAATTTTAGCGTAAGGGATAAGGTTGTTTTGCAGGGGAATTTTAAAATGTCCGCTATTGAGAGGAGTCCGCTATTGGGAAGTGTCCGTTAAGGGAAGTTTTACTGTATCTTCATCTGTTTTTGTTTGTTGTTGCCACTGTTCCTGACTTCCGACATCTTGTTTCGCTTCCCACTGTTGTTGTCATGCATATGCCTTTCTCCTGAACTGACACTTTCTCTGTTCCATCATATATGGTTCTCTCTGCCTTTTGCACTGTCTCTATCCTACTCACATTCAGCCGAAAAAAGCGCAAATATATCTGCATGCCTAAACTTTTGGTGAGGAAGTTGGAATGATGATTGAGGGAGCTGGTTCCACACTTTTGTGTCAGAGAACATATTCGCCTTTTCTGTGCTCTGGCAGGAGCATTTTTCAGCTGGTTCCCATCTTTTTCCTGTTACATCAGAGTGTACTGCTTATATAACATGAAATCAATGGTGAGTAAAATTTGTATAGTATCATATTAGAAAGCATCATAAAAAATTTTGACGATTTGCCATGAATAGAAGTGTAGATTTGTCAATGCACGCAATTGGATATTTTGATACCAAAAATTAAGATTTTTTTGGCGTATCGCGATAACGAATACACATTTCCAAAAATGCGAAACGGATTTTCCAGGTAAACACCTAAACAACATACACATAACAATTTACTTATTTCCTATTCCTCGAGATACGTTACCTCACAATCAGAAATAGCGTTTTCAAACCTATTACTGTCACGGGCTATCATTCACAGACTGGTATCTGAAGAACCACATATCATTCTCCTCTAAACTTTAAATAAAATTTTGATATGTTATCTACTACATTTCATACACAGCTATGTGTAACCTAAGATCAACCATATGAAAAGTCTGTGCAATGTGTTTTTACCTCTGCAAACTCTTTAAAATATGTTGCAATAGTTCACTTAACCGGATGCAGCATATTAACTGTAAAGTAAACGAAAACAAAAATCACTCCTTCATCGACCTAAGTTTTCAATTTTTAAGATGTACAAAAATCAAATTTTTTTCACCGAGTACCTTTTTTCAAATCGCATGGTAAGTTTCAGAACTGTCCGAACGCCGTCTTTCAGCACAATACACACTTTTTCTAGCAAAATATCATAGTTTTTCGGCCGTATCTTAATGACGGTTTAGGTTTAGGTTTATGTTGTTTATAGGTAAATGTCTACAGGATGTATTGTACATATTTGAACAATTATCTATGATTAGTTATTTAATGGTATAAAATAAAGATTTTTGACTTACCTAAAGTACAGGCTCGTCGATAGAAACACCAAACACACACAAAAACACACAACCATTCGAGCTTTCGCCACCAGTGGTGGCTTCTTCGGGAAAAAGAGGGAGGAAGGAGAGGAGAAAGGGAAGGATACGGGTTTTAAGGAAGTGGAAAAGGAGCCATTCCAATCCCAGGAGTGGAAGGACTTACCTTAGGGGACAAAAAGGAAGGTAAACAAATACACACACACTCACACATATCCACATCCAAACACACTTAGGCAGACATTTTGACTGCCTAAGTGTGTTTGGATGTGGATATGTGTGAGTGTGTGTGTATTTGTTTACCTTCCTTTTTGTCCCCTAAGGTAAGTCCTTCCACTCCTGGGATTGGAATGGCTCCTTTTCCACTTCCTTAAAACCCGTATCCTTCCCTTTCTCCTCTCCTTCCTCCCTCTTTTTCCCGAAGAAGCCACCACTGGTGGCGAAAGCTCGAATGGTTGTGTGTTTTTGTTTGTGTTTGGTGTTTCTATCGACGAGCCTGTACTTTAGGTAAGTCAAAAATCTTTATTTTATACCATTTTCCCACCTGGAAGGCCTCCTTCTATAATATTGATTAGTTATTTAGATATTTGTGATTCAAGGTGCTAAAATGGCTAAAATTGGGTGTTTTGGTTTTGTCCAAGACTATTATAAATTTCAACCTCTGGCTCTTGGTAACGGATAACAATATCGAAAATCAAAAACAGCCTTGAGAATATCATCATAGGGACATATGGTAAAAATTTTGAAGATTTGCAATGAATAGAAAGTATCAAAGTGACCATCCCCACAATTCGTTTTTTTGGTACCCAAAAATTATGGTTTTTTAAATGATTTTCTCAGGAACTGCCTGTGAATAAATGGTGCTTTTTTAAGCCGTTTAAAGCCACCATAGACTACACATCATGTACAAAAGCCAACTGATTTGCTCAATTTGGATGGGCTCCAGGAAGTGTGTAACTTTGAAAATTTTGATGGTGTACTGTGTGATACCTATAGTATACCCTTTCTTCTAATATGTGCACAAATGATCACTAGGCCAAGATTTATCCAGGACACTTTACCCCTTCACTCTTGAGATGAATATGAGATGAGATATGGGTCCCTAAAGAATAGCAAATTCGCACTCACCGTTTACTGCCGTGTGCGGTATGATAATGACAGGTTGCAGTTCACCCTAAATCACTGAGCCACAGACAGGAATATGGAAAAAACAGTTACACTCACAACGAAAAGCTGTTGGCCACTACATTCATAAAAATAAAAAGAAACACACATTCCTACAATCACGTGTACACATGATTGCCATCTAACTAGGTTTGGCCTAGCAAGGCATCAAGGGGTAAGAATGACATCTGCTTTGGAAAGTAAGAAAAGTATCTGATTTGTTATCCTAAAAGTGACCCATCTTAAAATAAATCTGCATGATAAGACAGTCAACTGCCCAAAGTTGATCGAATTAAAACAATGAAATAACTAACATTGCATAAAAAGACAAGCATTTGGGACCTTAAGCATCTTAAGTCCAGTGCCAGCTGTCACCAGTGTCGCTGCGTTAACAGCGCTAAGTATCTGAATTTAATTTGTGTCAAATTTAATTTGCCTGTCTAGTTCATTTTCGGTAGTACTGTTTTAAGAGGTTTATTCCCGCGTACTTGCAGATTTCGTTTGTACTACTGTTTTAATAGTTTATTCTATCGTATTTGATAAATACCGTTGTGTTTAGTCTTCGTCTTTGACCGGTGTATTTCAAAACAAGTCAGAGGCCGTTACTAAGCTCGTTATCAGTCAGTCCAGTGCCAGCTGTCACCAGTGTCGCCCCCCCCAGGGGGCCCACAGCTCTTTTGTGGGTACGTGTGTGGCGCGCACGGGGCCCCGAGCCGAAGCGACCTTTCTTCTGTCCCAGGCCGCTTCCCTCTTCCCCCCCGGTTTGTGCCTTCGCCCGGAGACGGGCGTTTTTCATCAGTCAAAGGTTTCTTTTTCGCTTCCTGTCTTCTCTTCTTGGTCCTCTTCCTTTCTTGTTCTTCAGCCTTCTCCTATTTTTCCTTTCTCCTTGTTCTTGACTCAGCCTTTAATCTCCGCCTCGGCGTTTGAGATTCTCCCTCCTTCATCCCTTTCTCTCCTTCCTCCTTTCTTTCCTCCCTGTGCGTGTCTGAAGGTCGACCCACGCTCTGCGTAGCCGGTGACGGGGTAAGGCGTAACTCCCCGCCCCGGGTAGACATGTAGGGCACGTACGTACCCCCCGGTAAAGGCCGGGCCCAGGGAGGGGTGATTACCCGAGCTGATACCTTCCGAACATGCCGATTGGTCCCTCCGTCCGTTCTCGGGAGGTGTGACCTGAGGTGCGAACAGTCACCTAAGGCGGGTGCGCCCTCAGTGAGGGCCCCCACAAGGAAGGAGCGCGCCATCGGAGACGCCGGTAATCATGGGGGACACCTCCGCTATGAAACCTTCCACATCATCTATAACCTTGACCCATAAGCGGAAACATGATTCTCAGCCACAGAAAGCATTGCCAAACATTCCTAGGTTCCTGGTGGTATCACGTACCGACGATAAGGATTTTTCTGCAGTAAATCCGTTCATTATTCAGAAGGGTGTCGATGCGATCGCTGGTCCCTTGAAGACCTGCTCTAGGCAGCGCAACGGGACCTTGTTGCTCGAAATAGAAAATGCATTCCAGGCGCAGAAGTTACTTCGAGCTACCCTTGTACATACTTTCCCTGTGAAAGTGGAGGCTCACCGCACCCTCAACTCTTCGCGGGGGGGTAGTGTTTTCTAGATCACTGGATGGGTTATCGGACGAGGAGATATTGAACTATATGTCCGATCAGGGAGTCACGGATGTTCATCGCGTGATGAAAAAGATTAACAATGAACTCGTGCCAACCCGTACTGTCTTCTTGACTTTTGACAAGGTTGACCTGCCATCGAAAGTGAAAGCGGGCTACGAGGTCATTTCCGTCCGCCCGTACATACCAAATCCTACACGCTGCTTCCATTGCCAAAGGTACAATCATACCAGTAAATCTTGTCCAAATGCAGCCAAGTGCGCCACCTGTGGCAGGGACGCTCATGAGGGTGAATGTCTACCTCCATCCCCTCGCTGCATTAATTGCATGGGTGACCATGCTGCTTCTTCACGGGACTGCCCCGTTTATAAAGAAGAGCGGGTCATCCAAGAGATTCGCGTGAAGGAGAAGGTCTCGACCTATGCCGCTCGGAAGTTATTAGCTAGTAGGAAGCCCGCAGTACTCTCGTCAGGTACTTTCAGCCAGGTCCTCGCCTCCCCTCGACCAACTAAGGAGGTGGGCATTCAGACTTGCGATTTAACGTTCAGTGACACTGTCGTCAGGTCGGCTAGCCCAAAAATTGCTCGTTCCACCTCTCCGATGCCTTCTACCCGTGCTACACTGAATTCGTCGACCAGTTCACACACATCCCGGGCACCCAAATCTGCTGCCCGGAGTTCAAAAAGGGAACCCGTCCGCGAAGATTTTCTCAAGGCTCCGACTTCTCAATCGTCAACCGCTTCTTCAACCCGTCATGCTTCTAAGAAGGCTTCCAAAAAAGAACAGCCCCCACCTTCCCCGCCGCGGCGTGACTCGTCTGTCGCGCCATCCAACAGTTGCCGGCCTCGGCCGTCTTCTGTTTCACCGGGACGCTCCGTTTGCCGGGCACCCGGCCGTCTACCGGCGGTGGAAGCTGCCCCTCCTGATCAACTGCGGGAGGTGGCAGACGCGTCGATCGAACCAATGGAACATGACCCTTTGCCACTAGATGGCGATGGCAGTGCTCCCTCGAAATCCGGTCCTCAGGGGCCGTCGAGGTGACCCCGCTTGCTAGTTGGTTTTTATCCTTATTTCTTATTTCATTTTTATTATGGCACTCCTTCAATGGAACATTCGAGGCATTCGTTCCAATCGGGAGGAGTTAAAACTACTCCTTCGGTTGCACTGCCCGCTTATCGTCTGTCTTCAAGAAACTAAGTTGCGTCCACGTGATCGTGCAGACTTTCCACACTACACCTCTGTGCGGTTCGACCTGCCACCCGTGGAAGGTGTCCCAGCCCATGGAGGGGTTCTGATGCTCCTTCGAGACGACGTCTATTTCCATCCCATTTCCTTGCACACTCACCTACAGGCAGTTGCCGTCCGCATCACCTTATCCACATTTACCTTCTCCCTCTGTAATATATATTCGCCATCGTCATCTGCCCTTACTAGGGCAGATGTGCTAAACCTTGTTGACCAGCTCCCTTCACCTTTCGTGTTGGTAGGCGACTTTAATGCCCACCACCCCCTATGGGGCTCTCCAGCACCTTGTCCGAGAGGCTCCCTTTTGGTGGACATTCTCCACCACCTCGATCTTGTCTGCCTCAACACCGGTGCACCGACCTTCCTTTCTTACACAACACACACTTATTCCCATATAGACCTCGCAATATGCACTCCGCAGCTTGCCGGTCGGTTTGAGTGGTACGCACTTTCTGACACGTACTCGAGTGACCATTTCCCTTGTATCATCCACTTCCTACATCATTCCCCATCTCCACGTCCCACCAGTTGGAACATTTCTAAAGCCGACTGGGGGCTTTATTCTTCCATGGCTGTTTTTCACAATCAGCATTTTCCCAACTGTGACAGTCAGGTCGAATACCTCACAGAGGTTATTCTCACTGCTGCTGAACGTTCCATACCTCGTACATCCTCTTCTCCACGTCGTGTCCAGGTCCCTTGGTGGACTGCAGCCTGCCGCGACGCGCTTCGAGCCCGGCGCCGTGCTTTACGCACCTTTCGCCACCACCCAACTTTGGAGAATTGCATCAATTACAAACGTATGAGAGCGCAGTGCCGTCGTATCATAAACGACAGCAAGAAAGCTTGCTGGACAGCTTTTACTAGTTCTTTTAACCGTTTTACTCCCTCCACTGTTGTCTGGGGTGGCCTACGCCGTTTGTCCGGCATCAAGGTCCACTCCCCGATTCCTGGCCTGACCGTGGAGAACGCGGTCCTCGTGGACCCAGCTGATGTTTCAAACGCATTGGGTCGTTTCTTTGCGGAGGTTTCGAGCTCTGCCCATTACCACCCTGCCTTTCTCCCTCGCAAACAGGTAGAGGAGGCACGGCCGCCTTCTTTCCGCTCTTTTAATCGTGAAAATTATAACGTCGCCTTCACCATGCAGGAGCTAGATCGTGCTCTCGCCCTGTCCCGGTCTTCTGCTCCCGGGCCCGATTCCATTCATATTGAGATGCTGAAGAACCTCTCTCCTGCGGGCAAGTGCTTTCTTCTTAGTACCTACAATCGCATATGGACTGAAGGTCATGTTCCCACAAGTTGGCGTGAAGCCATTGTTGTCCCCATCCCCAAACCAGGGAAGGACAAACACCTTCCTTCCAGTTATCGCCCCATTTCTCTGACGAGCTGCGTCTGTAAGGTGATGGAACGCATGGTTAACGCTCGGTTGGTCTGGCTCCTCGAATCTCGCCGCCTCCTGACTAATATCCAATGCGGTTTTCGTCGACACCGCTCTGCTGCTGACCACCTCGTTACGTTGTCGACCTTCATTATGAACAACTTTCTAAAGAAGCGTCAAACAGTAGCAGTGTTCTTCGACTTGGAGAAGGCATACGATACCTGTTGGAGAGCGGGCATTCTCCGCACATTGCACACATGGGGCCTTCGGGGCCGCCTTCCTCTTTTCATTCAAGCGTTTTTGGCGGATCGCAAGTTCCGGGTACGGGTGGGCTCTGTTTTGTCAGATGCCTTTTGCCAGGAGAATGGGGTACCACAGGGCTCCGTCTTGAGTGTGGCGCTCTTTGCCATTGCAATCAATCCGATCGTAGATTGCCTTTCAGCCGACGTCTCCGGATCTCTTTTTGTTGACGATTTCGCAATTTATTGTAGCGCCCAGCGGACGTGTCTCTTGGAGCGTTCTCTCCAACGCTGTCTTGACCGTCTATATTCCTGGAGCATCGCAAACGGCTTCTGATTCTCCACTGAGAAAACTGTGTGTATCAATTTCTGGAGATACAAGGAATTTCTTCCACCTTCTCTACGTCTCGGCCCTGTTGCTCTCCCTTTCGTGGAGACTACAAAATTCTTGGGACTCATGTTGGATCGGAAACGTTGCTGGTCCACACATGTGTCCTACCTGGCTGCCCGTTGTGCCCGATCCCTTAACGTTCTTCGTGTCCTCAGTGGCACGTCATGGGGAGCGGATCGTACCGTCCTGCTTCACCTTTACCAGGCCATTGTTCAGTCGAAGCTCGACTATGGAAGCCTTGTATACTTTTCAGCACGGCCGTCGATTCTCCGCCGTCTCAACTCTATCCACCATCGTGGATTACGTCTGGCGACCGGTGCATTTTATACCAGCCCTGTTGAAAGTCTGTATGCCGAGGCTGCTGTATTACCCTTGACCAATCGACGTGACATACTCTTGTGTCGGTACGCATGCCGCCTACGGTCGATGCCCAACCATCCATCTTACGGATTATTTTTTGACGACTCGCTCGATCGCCAATATCAGTTGTCTGCGATTGCCTTGCTTCCACCGGGAGTTCGGTTTCGCCGCCTGCTACAGCGGCTCGATTTTACCCTTCCTTCCACCCTTCGGTTGAGCGAAAGCCCATTGCCACCGTGGCATCAGGCCCAGGTTCACACACACCTCGAACTTAGTTCGCTCCCCAAGGAGAGCACTCCGGATTTGGTATTCCGCTCGAGGCTTGTCGAACTCCGTTCGCGGTACGATAATGCCGTATTTATTTACACTGACGGTTCCAAGAGCACTGCCGGTGTCGGATCTGCCTTCGTCGTCGGGGACAACCGTTTCCAATACAAGCTCCCTGACCGGTGCTCTAACTTCACGGCTGAGCTTTTCGCCCTCCACCAGGCCGGTTTGTATACCTGCCGCCACCGCCACCCTTTCTATGCCATATGTTCTGACTCCCTTAGTGCCCTGCAGAGTCTTAAGGACCCTTTCTCGAACCATCCTCTCGTGTACCGGATCCAACGCTCCCTCCAGTTGCTGGCGGATGACAGCTGTCACGTTTCTTTCCTGTGGGTCCCTGGCCATGTGGGTGTGCCCGGGAATGAGGCCGCCGACACAGCAGCCAAGGCAGCAGCTCTTTTGCCTCGCATGGCTACCTTTTGCGTCCCATCGGACGATGTTCAACGGGCTCTTCGCCGGAGTATCGTGTCGCAATGGCACAGTGTGTGGCTTTCACTGTACAACAATAAATTGCGAACTGTCAAACCGATCCCGACCGCTTGGAGGACATCCTCACGCCCCTCTCGGCGGGAGGAGGTCATCCTGGCTCGGTTGCGGATCGGTCATTGCCGTTTCAGCCACCGTCACTTGCTATCCGCCGAACCTGCACCGCTATGCTCCTGCGGTGAACTGCTGACAGTGCGACATGTTTTACTGACTTGTGTTAATTTTAATCATCTCCGTGTAGCCCTTCACTTTCCGTCTACTCTGGAGGAAATTTTAGCTGATGACACACGAGCAGCTGCTCGAGTTTTGCGTTTTATCAACTTGGCCAACTTATCCAAGGATATTTAACTCTTTTAATTGTCTTTTATCTTTCGTTTTTAGCCTCTTGTTGATGTTCTGACAGTCATCATTTTTTGAGATCATAGCGAATCTACGTTCTTGGCTGGGCGCTAATGACCATAGAAGTTGTGCGCCCTAAAACAAAAAAAAAAACCAGTGTCGCTGCGTTAACAGCACTAAGTATCTGAATTTAATTTGTGTCATTTAATTTGCCTGTCTAGTTCATTTTCGGTAGTACTGTTTTAAGAGGTTTATTCCCGCGTACTTGCAGATTTCGTTTGTACTACTGTTTTAATAGTTTATTCTATCGTATTTGATAAATACCGTTGTGTTTAGTCTTCGTCTTTGACCGGTGTATTTCAAAACAAGTCAGAGACCGTTACTAAGCTCGTTATCAGTCAGTCCAGTGCCAGCTGCCACGAGTGCCGGACTCAGTTTTGATGATTCGACAGTGTAGTTACCACTGACCACAGTTAAGTCAGCAGCCAGCCGCCTTCATTAGAGTACTAGGCTTCTTTAAAGTTGTTAATTGCTGTTAATTGTATCGATAGGATGGATAAGATGTGTGCCTGCTGTGTGCGGACGCAGGAGGAGTTGGCCGCGGTTCGCGAACAGCTGAGCGTGCTGTTGGCTACGGTCAGCCGTCTTCAGGCTGCTGTCTCGGGGTGCAGCGATGGTGGGGAGTCTGGTGCGTCGAGTGGGACACCTCAGGTGTCTCACGCTACGCTCTCTGTCCCTGCTACCGAGGCACCTTCAGGTGTACCGGACGTCGTCGAGCCGCCTTCTCCGCAAGGGGAGTGGCGGGTTGTACGGCGTTCGCGTCGCTCGAGGCGGAAGGCCAATGTGGAGGCTGGACGTCCGTCCGCGCCCGTTCGTCCTGTGAGTGAAAGTGTGGCCACTCCTTCAGCAGGGTCCGAGCAGGTGCACGGGGGGAGGGGATTATTAGTTATTGGGAGCTCCAATGTCAGGCGCGTGATGGAGCCCCTTAGGCAGATAGCGTCCAGATCTGGAAGGAATTCCAACGTGCACTCGGTGTGTTTGCCGGGGGGCCTCATCCGAGATGTGGAGGCGGCCTTGCCGGCGGCTATCGAGGGTGCGGGGTGCAGTCGACTGCAAGTCGTAGCTCACGTCGGCACCAATGACGCTTGTCGCTTGGGTTCTGAGGACATCCTCAGGTCCTATGAGCGGCTGGCGGAATTGGTGAAGGCTGCTGCCTTCGCACGCGGGGTGCAAGCAGAGCTGTCGATTTGCAGCATTGTTCCCAGGGTTGATCGGGGTCCTTTGGTTTGGAGCCGAGTGGAGGGTCTGAACCAGAGGCTTCGCCGACTCTGTGACAGTCATGGCTGCAGATTTCTGGATCTGCGTTATCGGGTGGGGAATTGTAGGGTGCCCCTAGATAGATCAGGGGTGCACTACACTAAGGAAGCGGCTACTCGGGTAGCAGAGTACTTGTGGAGTGCACATGGGGGTTTTTTAGGCTAGGCGCTAACTCTGATGAGCACTCGCCTGTCAGCATTCAAACAGCGAATTCAGGCCACGTTCGGAACAAAAATTCGAACATAAAAATATTAGCCGCGAACTTAGAGTATTAGAAACAAAGTTCCCGAATTTGCAGCGCTGCATGGAAGTTATTGCGCTCAGATAGTTTTAGGCACCGAAAGCTGGCTAAATGATGATGTGGCAAGTTCAGAAATATTTAGCGAAGCGTGGAATGTATATCGGAAAGATAGATCTGATACAACTGGAGGAGGAGTGTTCATCGCTGTGGACAAAGATATTGTTTCTACTGAGATCGAGGTTGAAAGTAACTGTGAAGTTATCTGGGCACGCATAACAGGTCTAAAAGAAGTAAAATTAATAGTTGGGTGTTTTTACCGGCCCCCCAGTGCTGCTGTAGCAGTTTTAGAATCATTCAAGGAAAGTCTACACCAGGTAGTGCATAGGTATCCGGGCCATGTAATATTAGTCGGAGGTGACTTCAACCTTAAGAGTATAGATTGGGACCTCGCTAGTTACATTTCAGGCGGTACAGACAAGCAGTCTTGCGAGCTACTTTTGGACACATTCTCCGAAAACTGTCTTGAGCAGTTAAACCGGCAACCCACGCGCAATGGAAATATTCTAGACCTTATAGCCACAAACAGGCCTGACCTTATTAACGATGTCTGTGTAGAGACAGGAATTAGTGATCACGATATCATCATAGCGTCGATGGTGACCAAAGTTCATAAACCAGTCAAGAAGGCTAGGAGCGTGTTTTTGTTGGGAAAAGCCGACAAGCAAATGTTACGATCGCACTTAGAAAATGAATGGGCATCGTTTAATTCTGGGACTATGGATGTAGAGGAATTGTGGACTAAATTTAAATGCATTGTTAATGAAGGGTTAGAGAAATATGTGCCAGTAAAGACGATTAAGGATGGAAAAGATCCACCGTGGTATAATAATAATGTTAGAAAGCTGCTGAGAAAGCAAAGGCTGTTGCACTCTCGATTCAAAAAAGAACACGCAAATGGTGACAGGCAAAAGTTAGTAGAGATTCGTGCGTCTATAAAAAGATCGATGCGTGAAGCATACAATAATTATCACAGCCATACCTTAGCAAAAGATCTTTCCGAGAACCCGAAAAAATTCTGGTCCTATGTAAAATCGATAAGCGGGTCAAAGCCCACTGTCCAGTCACTAGTTGATCATTCCGGGGCAGTAATAGAAGAAAGCAAACGGAAAGCTGAAGTTCTAAATTTAACCTTTAAGAAATCTTTCACGCAGGAGGACCGCACAAATATACCATCATTTGATCAACGTACTAATTCCGAAATGGGGGACATAGCAATAGGTATTTCGGGTGTAGAGAAGCAGCTGAGAGAGCTAAATACGAAAAAGTCTGCTGGTCCGGATGGTATACCAGTTCGGTTTTACAAAGACTATTCTGCGGCATTGGCCCCCTACTTAGCTTGCATTTATAGCGAATCTTTAATTCAGCGCAAAGTTCCTAGTGATTGGAAAAAAGCGCAGGTGACTCCCGTGTATAAGAAAGGAAAGAGAACTGACCCATACAATTACAGGCCAATATCGTTGACATCGGTTTCATGTAGAATTTTGGAGCATATTCTCAGTTCGAATATAGTAAATTTCCTTGAAACGGAAAAGCTTCTTTCCATGAATCAGCACGGGTTTAGGAAACATCGTTCATGTGAAACTCAGCTTGCCCTTTTCTCACATGACATCTTGCGAGCCATGGACGAAGGGCAACAGGCGGATTGTGTTTTTCTCGACTTCAAAAAGGCGTTCGACACGGTGCCACACTGCAGACTGCTAACGAAGATACGAGCTTATGGAATAGGTTCACAGATTTGTGACTGGCTGGAAGACTTCCTAAGTAATAGAACGCAGTACGTTGTTCTCGACGGCGAGTGTTCATCAGAGACGAGTGTATCGTCAGGCGTGCCCCAGGGGAGTGTGATAGGACCGCTATTATTTTCTATCTATATAAATGATCTGATGGACAGAGTAAGTTGTAATTTGCGGCTGTTTGCTGATGATGCTGTGGTGTATGGGAGGGTCTCGTCTGTAACTGACTGTAATAGCATACAGGTTGACTTAGACAAAATTTCTAGTTGGTGCGAAGAATGGCAGCTAGCTCTCAATGTAGAAAAATGTAAGGTGATGCGCATGAGTAGAAAAAACAGTCCTATAATGTTCGAATACAGCATCAGTAGTGAGCTTCTTGATGCGGTCGCGTCGTTCAAATATCTAGGCGTAACATTGCAGAGCGATATGAAATGGAACGAGCATGTAAGGACAGTTGTGAGTAAGGCAGACAGCCGACTTCGGTTTATTGGGAGAATTTTGGGAAGATGTACTTCACCTGTAAAGGAGATCGCGTTTAAAACGCTTGTACGACCACGTCTTGAGTATTGCTCAAGTATTTGGGACCCGCAGCAGATCGGTTTGAAGGAAGACATAGAGGCGGTTCAGAGGCGAGCAGCTAGATTTGTTACCGGTAGGTTCGACCAATGCGCGAGTGTCACGGAAATGCTCCGGCAACTGAATTGGGGATCGCTGGAAGAAAGACGACGTTCATTTCGTGAATTTCTGTTAAGTAAATTTAGAGGGCCGGAATTTGAAGCTGAGTGTAGTACGATCTTGCTGCCGCCTACTTACATTTCGCGTAAAGATCACAAAGACAAGATAAGAGAAATTAGGGCTCGTACGGAGGCATATAGGCATTCTTTTTTTCCTCGTTCAATTTGGGAGTGGAATAGGAAAGGAAATGCCTAGTAGTGGTACAGTGTACCCTCCGCCACGCACCTTACGGTGAATTGCGGAGTATGTATGTAGATGTAGATCTGTTGATGAAACTGTTTATATCGTAGAAAGTTGTGTGTTTTCCTCAATATCTTTCCCTCTCAATCAAAACAGTTTTAACTAATTATCTCCCCCATCACTTATTCAGCATTATTTGGTTTGCTTCTCCTTATTGCTTGATCTGCCCTCTTTGCTTATCCATCCTGTTTGGCCTGTCTCAGTACTAACATACAGTAGCTCTGACTTCCATTATCCCGAAACATCACCCGTCACCACCTCATGGCCTACGTCTTGAATAACCTTTCCCTTCTGTTCCTTGTTCCCTTTTTTTCCCTTCTCTACTACCTGATGAAGAAACCCTGTTCTGAAAACTAGTCCTACTTTTCATCCTTTTGTGTGTGTGTGTGTGTGTGTGTGTGTGTGTGTGTGTGTGTGTGTGTGTGTGTGCGCGCGCGCGCGCGCGACTATTGGCACTCCAGAACTAAGATAAATACTGGCCAGCCAATCTATCTCTTTTGAAGAATACTTAATCATCTCTGTGTAGAATTTTCATCAGTTATCGAATGATATTGTCGCGTTAAAATGGAAGCAGGCTTGACTTCGAAGGCAGGGTTGTCGACTGAACGCAGCATTTATACTGAAAGCAGGTTTATTGGAACTCAAACGTACACACAGTACTGACTGACTCGGGCAGAGTGCTCTGCTATTTATACACAGACGGAATGTACCAGAAATTAGAAGAATAGTTAACATAAGTAACAAGTAGGAATTACAAGAGAACATAAGATACATGTAGAACATTCTGGAAATGTTAATTACAAAGAAATAAATTTTTGCCGATGGAGGGGATTGAACCAGCGACCTTCAGCAACGCAGTTGGTGACGCTATCCCTTGCACCACGTTGGCAGTCGGTTAATATGGGGTCTTGCAGCAATATAAGGATATTGACTCAACAGTATCCCACCAGGGCCCTTAAGAAAGTCAACATACATTTTAATTTATATGTTGGCACTATATCTTGAGGATACCAGGTTTATCCCCATGGTAAAAGTTGGGGGACGGCAGTCTTTCCTAGTTTTATATTGCTGTTGGGCTATTTTTATTTTACTACTCAGATAAGGTGCCCCTCGGTTGCACAGCGGTCGAGTGCCAGACTACAAATCCAAAGGTCGTGGGTTCGATCCCCACCAGGTCCTAGGATTTTTATCTGTCACTTTCCACTTCTTTCACCTCTGGCAGTATTGCTCATGTGAAAAATGCCGAGTAGCATCGTGGTTAGGAACCCACCTTAAGCTGTAGGTACCCCTATAACTGGCTGGGTAAGTCAGATCGAAGGTCGGAGGAAGGCAACGGCATACCACCTCCAAACAGGACCATGCCTAGTAAAGCACTGTGGTGTTCAAACCAATCTTCGGATTGTTGACTGCTTTACCCTTTTTTACCTTACTCAGATAAGCTCTTCTCTCACAAGGGGACGCTGCCAATTGTGAAATTCAGATTCGATTCATACTGAGCATAATAAAAACTCATGGCCAGAGGTGTAATTTGGCAAAGCACCAAGATGCACTTCTCAGCCGTTGTTGAGAAAATCAACAATTAAAAAATGCCGTTGTGCTGAAATACTCTCTACGATTAGTAATATTGTACAGAGGCGTGGCGTAGCGGTAAGCGCTCGGGTTCATAATCCAAAGGTCGCAGGATCGAATCTCGCGACATGCAACTTTTTTTATTATTTCTCTTTTGTAATTCAAATGTGTACACACACACACACACACACACACACACACACACACGCACACATACAATTAATAACATTTGATGTTCGAAGTCGCCAGTTTTTCCACGACAAACAACTTTCAAACAACTTATTATATGCAACTGGTGACTACGATCATCATTGTTTTCTGCAAACAAAGTTGTATTTCACAAATGTTATTAATTGTCTTCATAATGTTTACCATGTATAGTTAACGGAAGAAGTATAAACGATATTGTGAAACAAATATGTATAGTGTAAGTCAAATCTGATGAACGATAGAACAATTTTTCAGAATGTCAATCAGGTGTGTTTCCCAATAGATAATTTAAAAAACAATTGTTCTTGTAAAAGCACATCGTTCATCAGATGTGCTCGATGTCGTGCTGTTTTCTGATTTCCATATTTCTATAACTATCACTCTGGTTCGTGTGATATATATGTATATTTGAATTAAAAAAAAAAAATATTAAAAAGAAGTTGCATGCCGCAAGATTCGATGCAGTGACCTTCAGATTACCAACCCGAGCACTTACCACTGCGCCACGCCGCTGTAGAAAATTATTAATTGTGAGAGTATTTCACCGCAACGGTCTTTTTTTTTTAATTGTCTATTTTCGCAAAGTGCATCTTGGTGCTTTGCCAAATTACACCTCTGGCCATGAGCTTTTATTATGCGCAGTATGAATCGAATCTGAATTTCACAATTGCAGTGTCCCCTTGTCAGTAGTAGATGGCTAAACGATAATAACAAATACTGCTAATAATTTTTAATTTGTTTGTTTTTAGTAATTTGCTTTTAATTATTCAGTTTTTAAATAAATGCATTGTCAGATCTTATTATATTAAAAGTTAAAGATGTGATTGAACTCGGCCAATTCCAATTAGATTGTAGCCTTTTCTTTGCTGCCTATCAAGATGGCCACTTTTTACAAGAGAAAATATCCCCCACTACACATTCAGTAACAGTATGAATAGACCTGAAGCTCATTTGATAGTAGGCTGAGTGGAGCAGTCTGGAACCCTTTGTGGATTGAACTCTGAACTTGCAGAGTCTAGGTCGCTTGACCACCATGTCCATATTTATTAGTACATCAAACCAAAGATGAAGTAGGGTGATGCAGTTATTAAGCTACTGCACTTGAATTTAGGAAGAATAGGTAATAAAACATGTGCCTCGGTTGAACAGTGGTAGAGTAGCAGACTACAAATTCAAAGGTCGTGGGTTTGATCCCCACCAGGTCCTAAGATTTTTATCTGTCACTTTCCACTTCTTTCACCTCTGGCAGTATTGCTGATGTGAAAAATACCTAATAGCACCGTGGTTTGGAACCCACGTTAAACTGTAGGTCCCACTTAAACTGGCTGAGTAAGTCAGTTCGAAGGTCAGAGGAATGCAACGGCATACCATCTCCACACAGGACTGTGCCTAGTAAAGCACTGTGGTGTTCAAACTAATCTTCGGATTGTTGACTGCTTTACCTTTAGGTAATAAAACACATGTGGCCATACATTTTTTGTTTTTTCATGATTTCCTGTCACAATGCAAGCTAAGATGTCAATTCAAAAAGGGTATGACAGATTTCTTATCCTCTAGAGCTCAATTTGAACCATTCTTCCATTATACAGATGTTCATGTACCATTTTGTACTCCAGTATAGATAAACGTGAATTTTTTTTGTGTTGTTTGGATTCTATTTTGGCACAATGTGGGCTATCAAGTGTGTGATAAATTTACTAACACTTCCAATGTGTGTCTTAGTTTAAATGCTGTTGAATGTACATACCTTAATACATAATTTTAATAATTATTTATCAAACAATACAACTGTTGACTAGACATTATTTATGGACACTGGGCATTAAATTAAGTAATGAAGATTGCGTAGTTGTCAGTGTCATCCAAACAGTTGTTACAGTAAAGGTGAATAGTGTGTATTTGTGTTGTTTAGAGGAAAGACGGGGTGAGTTGAGGTGAATGTGACAGTCATGTACAGATATGATTTAAGGCTAAAAATTTTCTTTCCATTCTTGTTAGATGTAATTCTTTCAATTATGAGTGTGTGTGCATTAATATTTTCACTTTGTTAGCATAATATGTAGAACATAGTTGTGTTAAATATATGCCATTCAGTTGCATTTGACCTTAACACCACTCCAGATGTTGCAATACTTGTGGTATTTCTAATGCTATCATACTTTAACTATGCTGTTCTGCTTTATGCCACATCATCAGTTGTGAGATACACTTTAGTTTAGTGCCCAGACTTGTGCACAGTGCTGCCTGTTTATTTTGTGCTGTAAGCATAGTGTCACAACATGAAAGTGGGATATCAGTTTACACAAAATCACGAAGATCGTCTGGTTTTGTGATAAAGAAACTGAAATTATTTTCAGTTTTGTATCTCACTGCAAACTACATGCATTCCATGCAGTACACATGATAGTCGGAGTAGCCCATGTCATTCATCTTGATGTACTGATTAGTTGAAAGGGAAGCTTTATAAGAAATTCAAGAGTTGTAAAATTTATACAATGTTATGAAAAAATGAGTATTTTGCAATATGCTTCTTATTATTAATAAAAATGGACTTTTATATACTCAGTGTAACCATTATTGTTAAAACCACTGTTACGAAACTAATGTTTTGGTATTAAGCTGTGTTCATTATATTGCAATAACCTGAAGAAGTTATTACAGTGTTTATTTATACAATTTGCTATCAATGTAAAGTTTCACTTTCATAATCCAATGAACTGATGTTGCATTTCTTTTTCACTTCTGTAATTCATAAATAAATTACACTGACTTACTTTTTTTTGGGCAGCCTGCAAATGATGAATATTTACAGCTCCAACACTACTGAAATTGGTAAAAATTTTACTGTGGATAAGTGTGAAGTTACTACAAATTAAGACTTAGTTAAAATGTTACAGATGGTTGCTGCAGTGAAGT
This sequence comes from Locusta migratoria, assembly GCA_026315105.1. Taxonomy (NCBI): domain Eukaryota; kingdom Metazoa; phylum Arthropoda; class Insecta; order Orthoptera; family Acrididae; genus Locusta; species Locusta migratoria. The sequence continues at coordinate 375,883,318 of CM048745.1, forward strand.
GAAATTTTTTTTAATTGTTTTGTAATGGCACAAAGCAACATTGTAATGTATACATACTGGAAAACTCCAGAGTATTTTCAGGTTTTCTTTTCTTGTCCATTGCCAAGTCATCTTATGTGGATAATGTGACCTTGCTCCAGCAATTACACGGAGATAGAAATAATGAAATTACATTTTCACTTCATATTTCATAACAGATAAGCAGCTAACATAAGAATTTGTAACTTCGTTGATATTGGTATATGAAATAGTTAAATGTAATAAACAGTACCCCAATGAGGAGTTCTGAAGTTTCAACAGTGACACAGGATGTAAACGCGTCAGTAGAATAATTTTATTAAGGTGGGTGCGTATGGTTATTATGACTTTTGGACTGATGTAAAATTTTATGCTGCCACAAAACATAAAATAAATTGAACACAACAGTAGAAGCAACTTCAGTTCCTTTCCTTGCAGTAAGAATGTTCTGAATTGGATGATACACAACACTCAGTTTTTAGTCCATTCCTTGTTTCTCTATAGTTATTGTTAATTATAATTTATAATTACATTCCAACTAGCTCAGTTGATGATAAGTAGATTGAAAATTTGCATGATGAGATAAAAGAAGATACACTGTTAAGGGAGAGGAAAACTTTATTATGATGAGGAATTGGAATTCAGTAGTAGGAAAAGGAAGTGAAGAAAAAAATAGTAGGTGAATATGGAATGGGGGAAAGGAATGAAAGAGGAGATAGTCTGGTAGAATATTGCACAGAGCACAATTTAATCATTATAAACATTTCAAACCCAGGTTTTAAACTGCAGGTCATGTCCATGGGAAAATATAGATTCTGACCATATCTTGCTGGTTATGAACTGTAGATTACAACTTATGAGACTATAAAAAGGTAGAAAAGTAAGGAGATGGGAACTGGATAAATTAAACAAACTAAAGGTTATTGAGAGTTTCAGAGGGAGCATTAAACAAAGTGTGACAGAAATGGTGGAAAGCTAAACACAATAGTGAAGGCCGCAGAGGATCATATAGACAGAAGGACAAGGCCTAATAGAAATCCTTGTATAACACAGGAGATACTCAATTTATGAAAGGATTAAATATAAAAAGTAGCAGACAAAAGGAAGTACAGATGTCTGAAAAATGAGGTTGACAGAAAGTGCACGCTGCTAAGCAGGAATGCAAGTCTGTAGAAGAATATGTAACTAGGGGAAAGATAGATACTGCCTACAGGAAAATAAAAGATGTTTGGAGACAAGTAAAGCAGCCGCATGAACATAAGAGTGCAAATGGAAACTACTACTAGGCAAAGAAGAGAAAAGAGGTGGAAAGAATATATTCAGGGCCTGTGGAAAGGATATAAACTTGAAGGCAGCATTGTAGAAAGGAAAAGGTTAGAAGATTGAAGATAAGATAGGAGATACTACACTGCGAGAAGAATTTGACAGAGCACTAAAAGATTTTATTTGAATCAAGGAGTGGATGATATTTTCTTTGAACTGCTGCCATTGTTGGGAGAGCCAGTCAAAGAAACCACTCCACCTTGTGTGCAAATCTACAAGACAAGGGAAATAACCTCTGACTTCAAGAAAAATATAATAATTCTAATTCCAAAGAAAGCAAGTGAAGATAAGTGTGAAAATTACAGAACTATCGGAAGTCATGGTTGCAAAATACTAAAAAGAATTATTTACAGACAAATGGAAAAAACTAGTAGAACCTGACCTTGGGGAATATCAGTTTAGATTGAGGAGAAATTCAAGAAAATGCAAAACTACATTTCAAGCCTTTGTAGATTTGGAGAAAGCTCTAGACTATGTTGAGTGGAATACACTATTTCTAATTTTGAAGGTATCAGGGGTAAAATATAGGAATCAAAAACTTACATGCAACTTGTACAAAAACCAGTCAGCAGTCGTAAGAGTAGAAGAGCATGAAAGAGATTCTGTGATTGTGAGGGAAATAATAAGGGTGTGTAATGTTTTTCCATTATTATTCGTTATGTACATTGAGCAAGCTGTGTAAAAATGCAAGGAGAAATTTAGAGAAGGAATTAAAGTTAGGGGAGAAAAATTAAATACTTTGCGGTTTATCGATAACATAGCAATTATGTTGGAGACCAAAGGACCTGGAGAGCAGTGGAACAGAATGGACAATGTCTTGAGAGGAGGTTGTAAGATGTACAGTAACAAGAGCAAAACAAGGGTATTGGAATGTGGTCCTAGAAAATTTGGTGATGCTGAAGAAATTACATTAGCTAAGAAGATATTTAGTAGTAGCTGGGTTCTGTTATATGGGTAGCAAAATAACTTCTCATGACCAAAGTAATGATGTAAAACTCTGAATGGCTATAGGAAGAAAAGCATTTCTGAATAATGATATTAGTTGACATCTAAAGTTAATTTAAATATTAGGAAGTCCTTTCTGCAGGCAATTGTCTGGAGTATACCAATGTATGGGAGTGAAACGTGGATGATAAGTTCAGGCAGAAATGATAGCTTTTGAAATATGGCGTTACAGATGAATTCTGAACATGAGATGGGTAAATCGCATAACTAATGAGGTGCTGTACAGAATTGAGGAGAAAGGAAATTTCTGGCATATCTTGACTTAAGAGAAGGGATCAGTTGGTTGGACGCATTCTAAGACATCAAGGAATCGTCAATTTAGCATTGGAGGGAAGTATGTGTGGGGGGAAGGGGTAAAAATAGCATAGGGAGACCAAGAGATGAATACAATAAGCAAGTTGAAAAGGAATAGGAGGTATCTTAGTTTGAAAAATTTTGTACGGTAAATAGAAGTCTTTTGTGTAGGAGGGGAATAATAATTAATAAGAATTGCAACTGATTTTAGCATGAAAGGGTAATTTAGATTGGCGTAGACCTATGAAAATGAAAGTGATCTAGCCCCTGTTCACTCATATCAAAGAAATTACTTCCAACCACATAAAAATGCACTAGCTTGGAGTAATTTAAACTAGAGATTTTTCATTTATTGGCTTTTAAGACAATTTTCAATGTAGTTAGCTACTGGAAGTAAATTTTCAGTTTGTTTGTGTGGGTGTTGGGGTGAGGGGCAATAAAGATGGCAGTTTGGTAAGCCAGTGAATTCATATTTTGCATCCCTACTCCAACTGTATTTCAGATTGTAACAAGATCACAAATGTCATACAACTTACAGTTTAGAGCTCCCCACACAAAGTAATCGAGCACTAACAAATAACCGGCATGTCCAGAGTAACTCTGTCAGGCATGAAGATTGTGTATATGTGCTTCAAGTTTCGGCCAGTTGCTCTATCTTGTTGGAAGTAAGTGTAAGTATCTCCCACCTCCATTACCAGTACCACAAATTATATCCATTCTGTCCCAGCAAAACTTCTTTCTGTTTTCAGATGAGTGAGGGGGCAGCACAACACTTCTTAAAGTGAGCATTTGTCACCTTTTGCAACCTCAGGTTTAATTTGTTTATACAATTTTTTTATTGTAGCCCCCCCTCCCCGTTAGTGAATGTTTCAAAAAGATATTGCTGGGTCATTCCATGCCAAGTGGTCTAGAGGCTCCCATGTGACCCTCATGGATTTTGATGAAATTTTGTATGAACATTCACACATGTTCTCAATGAACACTGATCAAGTTTCAGGTTCCGAAATTCAATACTTTCTGAGATAGTCACTTGTTTAAGACCATAGCATAGCTTCCAACAGTGTGTCGTTGAATTTTCAGCAACTTTGAGATTATATATATCTGGTAGTATTTGCATGAAAGAAACAAAACCTGGCCATCTTATACAACTTTTAGAGCTTTTTAAAGTAAAATATTAATAAAAGGATTTCTGAGCAATTTTCATACAGATAATTTAAAGCAAAGTTGAGCAAAAAAATAGCTGGTTAAAAAAAATGCGAACTTTAGTTTTTTATATCTCCGAAAGTAATTGTGGGATGTACATGAAACTTTGCACACCATAACTCGCCAACACAAGGTCTTGGAATATAAAGTTTCATTCTCCTGTTACTTTCCATTATTTCACAAACCTAGGGTAAAGTTGCCAATTTTTCAGAAAGTGCTAAAAATGGGTATTTTTAGTGAAATTTTACAAAAAAGTGTTTTCCCCAAACTCTTCTAAACTATGGTCATTAGAGAGAGCATGTTCTAAACTATCTAGAAAAGTGGATTTGGTTTTGCAATGCAAGCATATAAGGCCCTAAAAAATAACATCATCATAGAGGTGCACTGGAAGTTTGAACACATTTTTCTGGCACTCAAATTATACCTGAAATCTTTTATTATGCCTAGTAAATGTTTATTAATGTCTGGGATAAGTGAAATAGGAAGTCCTGATGAATATGACTTAGCTTAAGTCCGAATAGTGAAAGAATATAAATAGAAATTATGTTATTTCTTAATTGTCACCCCCCCTCTCCCCCCCCCCCCCACACACACAAAATTATTATTTAGAATGAATGTAAATCGTAAAATTTATTTGCATAATCATTATCTAATTATTAGTAGCCTGTTTAATGAACAACACAATCTTACTGATGGAAAAAAAAGTGTATAAATGAGTTGCTATTGTCCATGGCAGTTTAACCACTGACAGTTTCATTTCACCAGAGAAAACCAGCATCCCCATCGCCATAGAGGCCATGCTCGATAGCTTAGCAACAGCAGCCATGGTGGGTTTCTTTACCACTGAATCCCAAGCCTAATAAGGGTTACTTTACACAGGTTCCCAAGCCTGATAGTAAAATTATTTACGTGCCCTGGGTAAAATTAGAAGCTACTCTTTGGTTACTTAGATTGTTTCCTCTAACTATTTCAATTTTTTATATTCTGCATTAATTTTCTGATGAATATCAAGAGAAATGGTGTATTGCCAGCCAGACGAATATACTGATGGAGCTGGAATAACTGCAATAACATGGTGTTCCGGAACCAACACTTGTCACTTCTTGGTGGCCAATAAAATGAATTTGCTGAACCATGTGGGTGCATAAAGTTTATTAATCCATCCCTTTGCTCAGTGGAAGTCTCTCGGATATTCCCAATCCACCACACATTTTCCTAGATGCATGCAACATATTGCAGTGGCTGGAGGGCAGACATTAATATCCCTCCTTCAGTTCTGTGATCTATTTTAGCTAGAAAAGATGAACAATCATTTGACATTCTGCTGACTGTTTCATCAATAGGTCAAAGTGATGATTTTCTCTAGTGCCTGCTACAGTTCATCCAAGTTTAAATCTCTCTTCTTGTGTGACAATATTATTTTTTCAATTTCATCTCTACTGGTGAAAACAAATTTAATTCCATTAATGTTTTCAGAGCAGAAGTGAAACAAATTTAGGTGAGCTGTTGCAAGCTTCTCTTGCTGCTAACTGCTTTGTTGTACCCCCAATCCCATCACAAGGTGATTACCCATGACTAGTTGCAAACAAATTCCATTCTGCTGTCATTCCAAAATCACTCTTATGATAGCACAAACTTCAGAAATTCTTATATTGAGCACTGGAGAGACCAATCGAATAACGAATGTGGGATATCTGCGCATATTGTGCTTTTATATATTTGATGAGCTCCTTGATAAAAACATGAACTATAACAGTGTCAAGCCACAATCAATCACTGATATTGTAGAAACTTAGATTCCACTTTCTCATTTTGACGAAAGTAGATAACAAATGGATGAATTGTAGCTTGACTATTGTCCCAGTGGAAGCCTTGCACAGCATCCTGAATGATAAAAGAATAATTTTCCTAAAAATCCATTAGCACCATAAGCTCTTCATCTTTCAGATGACATTTAAGGCCTTTAAGATGCAAGCTTTGATGTTGGCAATGTAATGATGGCATGACAGACTCCATATTTTATTTTTTTACTTCTTCAATAAGTTCATCCACTACCCTTTGCTTCGTGTCCAGTGTAACCCGATCAGTATGGATTCTTTGCTTAAACACAATAACTTCCTGTGGCTCATGATCTAGGAAATAACTGGCAATTTCAGATTTCACATGTTTCCCTAATAACTTTAAGACAAAAATTCACAGGTTAAAACATCTAGGTATTAAAATCTGCAATATTGATTATAAAGTTTACATCATTTGAGGCACGATTCAAGCAAACTGATTCATTTTTGGAAAAATGTTTTATACAATGGAATCCAACAATTAGGTCTTCATTTTCCACTTGGAAATACTTCCAATTTTGAGAAGTACTCATAGTTTTTCTGACAGTCATTGCCTGTTTACCAGATCTTATTATTTAACTTATCCCAGACATTAATAAACATTTACTAGGCATAATAAACGATTTCAGGTATAATTTGGGTGCCAAAAAAATGTGTTCAAATTTCCAATGTGCTTCTATGATTAAGTTACTTTTTGCTTGCATTGCAAAACCAAATCCACTTTTCTAGATAGTTTAGAACATGCTCTTTCTAATGACCATAGTTTAGAAGAGTTTGGGGAAAACACTTTTTTGTAAAATTTGACTAAAAATACCCATTTTTAGCACTTTTTGAAAAATCGGCAACTTTACCCTAGATTTGTGAAATAATGGAAAGTAACAGGAGAATGAAACTTTATATTCCAAGACCTTGTGTTGGCGAGTTATGGTGTGCAAAGTTTCATGTACATCCCACAATTACTTTCGGAGATATAAAAAAACTGAAGTTCGCATTTTTTTTAACCAGCTATTTTTTCGCCCAACTTTGCTTTAAATTATCTGTATGAAAATTGCTCAGAAATCCTTTTCTTAATATTTTACTTTAAATAGCCCTAAAAGTTCTATAAGATGGCCAGGTTTTGTTTCTTTCATGCAAATACTACCAGATATATATCATCTCAAAGTTGCTGAAAATTCAACGACGCACTGTTGGAAGCTGTGCTATGGTCTTAAACAAGTGACTCTATCTCAGAAAGTATTGAATTTCGGAAACTGAAACTTGACCAGTGTTCATTGAGAACATGTGTGAATGTTCATACAAAATTTCATCAAAATCCATGATGGTCATGTGGGAACTTTTCTCGATATTAGACCACTTGGCACGGAATGGCCTGTACTGTGAATGCAACTTAAAATTCTTGCAAAGCACTGTCGTTTAATATTAGATCTCAATCTTCTTCTTTAAATTTGATTAGATGTCCACAGTGACATAAGCCCATAGATTTTGTAAATGGGAAAGTAGTACAAAAATGTGAAACAACCAGGAAGAAAAATTCAAAATACGAATACTTTAGAACATGGGCCTCTGCATTCATTGGAGGTAATGCAAATTAATTACTCTTTGTTTCAATTCTTCCAAAGTGATATGACATTAAGCATTTTATCTACACTATAAACATTTCATAGCGAGAACAATTTTTTTAATGAAATACGAAGAAACTGACGTTCCAAAGCCAACAAAAAATCATTCAGCCATTCCTTAATATATTGATTGAATAAAAAATGTGTTGCAAGGAGCAGTTTCTTTAGAACAAACTTTTCACTTAGTCAGCTGGGAATTCTAAGTGATAGGAACTACTTATTCATAATTGGACAAAATTAGTAACCAGCTGTTCAAATATAGCAAACAAACAAGAATAGCCCCAATGACCTTACTTTACAGCCATGTTCTATCTTGGTAGCATACTTAAATGACGACTTATAAGGGAGGCAGAACCTGGATAATTCTGTGTGTGTGTGTGTGTGTGTGTGTGTGTGTGTACGCGCGTCTCGTAGATAGAAAAACACAAGTAAAAATAAAAATGTACACAAACACAAGATAAGCGGAAGATGTTCCGACAGTGCTGCAAATAGAAATTGTCATACTTCACACTAAGTCCACCAAAGAGTAATGATGGAAACCTGAAGATTACATTGGATTTTGTGCCTGTGTTAAAAAAATTAAATTTTGCTATAGTTATGTTCTTATGGGAAAATGTGTGGTTTAATAAGTTGTTTTGACAGATTGTGTGTGTTCATGATGTGTTGAATCATTTGGTGGAGTTAATTAGGTCATATGTTGTTTGTATTTATTTGAGGGATATCGAGATGTTCACATGGTATACGCTTGAAACAGGGTTTTTTGCCATCTTGATGACCATCATGTGTAAAATGATACAGCTGGCAATCATAAATTACAACATCCTACCCCTATTGAGAATCAAAACTTGATATGTAGCCCTCAGTCTTATAATTTGGAGATGCCTACTTTAGAGCAGATACTGGTAAAAAGTTATTTCAGAGTTATGTATAATGTGGCAACAAAAGCTCTTTAAATTGTTATGTGACATGAAATGGACAAAAGAGGGAGAAAAATTCTGTTGAATTTCACTTTTAAAATGTTTTTGCTAAGTTTCAAAAACAGTAAAAAACATTACCTCTGCATAAGAGTAGTGAGACCCCAAGTATTTCAGGTCTACATTGCAATACAGAGCTGTAGGAAAATAAATGCTCAACCTAGAGAGCGAGATGCCGCTGTGGTAACACATTGGCCTCACATTCAGGAGTTCAAATACGACTCTGGCTATATAGATTTAGGTTTTCTGTGATTTAGGAAAAATCACGGCGGGCAAATTCCAGGATAGTTACTCTGAAAGGGCATCACAGATTTCCTTCCTTGTCTCTTCCCTGTGAGCTCCATCTCTAATGATCACACTGTCGACTGGACATTAGATTATAGAAGGAAGTAAGTTTAATGTCGCCTACTGCACAAACTCAAGCCTGATTGTGAAATATCCATCACCATGCTAGTGTTGGTCAATATGTTATGTACAGTGGACAGAAACTATGGTGCGGCCATTACATCTTAGCAATCAGGTGTGAATATAAACAAATGAAGGTAACAGAGCTGTGAAGATCCATGCAGATGTCAAACCTTGCCTCCTCCTTGCAAAGCTAATGGTGTACATCAATGTTCTGTGATGCCAGTAATAATGTATTGGTTACCAGTATCTGGTGTTGTTTTGAACTCCATGGCAGACCAAGATTAATATTTGCACTCATTTTAAAATAATAAAAGGTATGAACGAGCAGTGCTCCACAGAAAGCAAAGGAAGGTGCACTGAGCAATGGTTGCAATGCAATTGTTTTTCATGATTGGCATTGTTATAAATGATGTAGTTCTGGGTTTACCTCTATTTGTATCTTATGTAATCATTTCTCAAACACCTCCACCTAAATTTACTATGTCAAAGTGACTACATCTTATGAAGAGACCACTGCTTTTTGTTTGAAGAGAGAAAGACGGATAAATATAAGATTTAAGTTTGTTCCCTGTTAGCACTGTTTTTATGGAATGTAGTAGGACTATGTGTATGGCAAGTATCTGCAGTGCCAACATCAGCATTGTTGCAACATATACAAAGTTTAGAAAAAAAAGTTCAGTAAAGTACTACAACAAGGAATCCTAATTGTGATTTCTGGTAACACTTGTGCTTGCTATGTGTTTCACCCAGCTTATGAGGAAAAAAAAATTCTTTACAGTTTTTGACACTAAAAAAGCAAGTGTTACAAAAGGACACAGAATCACTTACTTATCAGTTGCTGAAATAGTAATTGTTAGAATGCTGACTTAATACCAGAGCTCAACTTATAGTAGTTAAGCTATTCCATCAGAGAGACTGAATTAAAGGTAGTAGATACATTGAGGAAAGATATTCACGATGAAATAGCATTTAAGTATTTGTATCAAGAGACCCAAATGGTACTGCAATTAAAATTATTCAGTTGCAACCAAATATTAAAGCGGGAAACAGAACAATAAAAGGACTGAAGCACTGAATGATGAATGTGTGACAATAGTATCTAGGCTATATTGTGTTGCACACACAGGCAAGAATAACACACTGACGGATGCACACTTAGTAATGGGTGTTCCACTACAATGCCAAGCATACTGTATAAGACTGATTTGGCATCAGCTGTGTAGTTATGTGACTGACAGCAGTCAATTAATTAAAGATTACAGAATAATCATTACTGATGCATAGTCTTTTTGTGTTGTGATGTTGATTTCTTTATAAATCTGAACTTTGTTAATTAGTTCAGTTAAGCCGTGGCTTTTTGGAAAGTATGCCAGTCTACAAAATATATGTGACTGGTACTTGCAATTCACATTTAAGTACATTGGTTTTCACATCGAATGTTTTGTAACGGATCAATATTTACATTCTGTCATAAGAATGGCATTGACCATAGTGATAATGTTGAGATGGTGAACAAGTGAGCCCAAAGGAATTAAACTAATGTTAGTTTTATGTTGTTCTGTGCACTTACCAACAAATTAACTTTTTTTGAATCAATTGCACATTGACCAGCAGACATTCAGTCATTAGCATAAATACCAGTAACCACTGACAACTACTCTCTGCACCAACCTGTCCAGCTCTGTGCGTAAACAGCTGATGCATGGTGTGTCCTGTAGCCTGTGAGATTTTACTGTCCCAATTTAGCCGTAGTAGGTGTGGCTACCAAGTAAATGACACCCTATCAGATGATATGGAAAACGATTGTGAAGTGGGGTAGCTCATATTACATGTATCAACCTGTGGATGATCCGATGTATTCTTAAGTATCCCCCTCCCCTTAAGTAGGTTTGAAACAGCAAGTTATAACAATGTTAAGTCTCAATAATGCCATTTATGGTGATCACTGGGGAAGAAAGTTAGTAAAGCAAGTGCTGAAGTAAGTACCAATGCCACAGGGAAGTTTTAATTCTAATCTTAGCTAACCATTTGAATGATATGTCGAATCATTTATTTAGATTTCAGTTGACTATGTAAATAGACAATTTTAGAAGTTGTTCATAAGCAGCAAGTATTGGTGCTGCCAACCGCTTTTGTACTTCTGTATATTAATAAATTATGCATGCAACTAATTTCGATAAACTGTCAAGGCAACTATAGTAATGGCCAGTGAATCTATGCAATTTCCGGTCGGATTTTACTTACCGCGCGCGCGCCTGTGTGTGTGTGTGTGTGGGTTTTGTTTCTTTTACGTGGACATACAAATACTTTACTGTTTGACATTTAATATTTTGTTTTCTTGCATTATGGCGTGAGAGCTAATAATGACAACAATGTGTTTCCTTTACGATGATAATTACTTTTAATGACTGGACAAGAGTAAATACAAGAACCTGTCACCCTATGAGTAGGAACAGCATTATTTACTTCAGTGTCAACACAAAAGAGTATTTCCCTCATATGTAGAAATTTTATGTTAAGTCATACAATGAGGGGTATAATACATTCTGTTGACCATGAAGAAAGTAATTAGTGCTGTTCCTGCTCTATGCTTCAGAGGTTCTTGTATGTATTTGTGCCCAGTCAGTAAATTAATTATCGTCGTAAGGGAAACATTCATTGTCAATGTTAATTTATTACACTGCAGATGCCCTGCGTAAAACTTAATCAAATCGCGATTTGCCATAATGTTTGAAAGAGAGTGATGTATGGAAAAAATTTTTAATGTCTTTTCTTTCTTATAATAACTTTTCCACATAAATTTCTACCTATTCAAGCCACTATATTCATGCTAACACAAATGCTTTGTCATGAAATGTTCCCTTCTCAAGGATAATTAATTTAGTGACCAGATATGAATATATTAAAGAACCTGTCAACAACAGAGCAGGAACAAAATTAGTTATTTTGTCGTCTACATGAAACATTATTAATGTCATTCTGCGTATATTGGCGTTCTACAAATATCCACATTTTTTTGCAGAGACATACATTTCTTTCACTCTCATATTGTTCCTTGGTACTAGGAAACAACTTTTCGGTCAGATACAGTATGTAACAGATTATTCTCCTGATATTTAGTTAGTTTTCCACAGACTTTTCCCATGTCGACAGTCTCTGGCCATCATATATGAAAAACACATTATTTCACAGCAGATTTAACACTTTCAATGCGGCTGACGCTTATAAGCGTCCGCGCTCTATGTAGGATAGCGTCAGCCGCAGCAAAAGTGTTAATGTTGCACACCATAGCATTGTACGTGTGTGTCTTTTGTATGTGCCTGTCGCAGCTCGTCGCCACATCTTTGCGGCGAGTTGTAAAGTGTCCTCGCTATATTATTTATTGTACACACTTTGTTACAGACAGAGTGAATATGTGCGACTTAATTTGCATTACAATAACACAAACTTCAATAAAAATGTTCAACACAGATTTCCACATTGGTTCACAAGTTTTAGAATCTGCTTCCACTTATGACAAAGGCATACAGGGAACAATGAACTTTAACTATCAGCCTGTCTTACAATCACATGGAACAACATTTAAAGACAATTGCCTGCATCCATGACAAAACAATTAAAACTGGTAGAATTCTGACTGGTAGTCTGCATCTGCTCCATCAATGGTCACAGCCATTCTTATCTGTTGCCAATATCGACACACTATGCCGCCAATATGGTAAGAAAAATTTAACCAAATTTCCAGCATTCTCACTGGGTCTCCTCTAAGATAAATATTTCTAATATCCAAACAATCAGCCAGTGGAGATACAAAATACCACAAAGCTTGTAATCATAATTCTCTTGAAAGTCACAAACACATACGCAGTTTATTTAATAAGACAAGTTTCTTTTATAGCTACAGGTAACTGTAAAATATTAAGGTCTTTTTAAAGATGAGCAGTGCATAACGTATAATCTTTTGGAAGTTAAAGAAATTGCTTAGCTGCACTTAATAATCTAGTAATAAGGACAGTTTACAACTCACTGCAAAGACATGGTGACGAGCTGTGACAGGCGCATACAACACTTTCAGCTATCGGCCATGGCCTTCCTAAGAAAATAGAACATTCACTCACAAACACAACACAGTCATACAACCGTCACCTCCAGCTGCGGCAGCTGGAGGTGACGGTTGTATGACTGTGTTGTGTGAATGTTCTATTTTCTGAAGAAGGCCATAGCCAATAGCTGAAATTGTATGTGTGTGTCTCAGCTCGTCATCACGTCTTTGCAGTGAGTTGTAAACTGTTCTTATTACTATATATACCAACCTGAACTTTCCATTATTAGATTTTTAACTTAATAATATAAAGATGGGTTTTCTGTGGCTTGGCAATCGTGCTTGCAGTGTGATGCAAACTATCCCGATTATGTTACTGATATTTCAACCTGGAATTACATTTATAATGGAAAATTATTAGAATAGTTTTACCCAAGTACAGTAGCCTATGTGGGAGAAAAAGTGTAAAGGCTATGTACACAACAAATGGAATACCCCACTTGACTGAACACTACTTTAACACAATGACTCATGCTTAATCATGCATATGCGAATGTGGGCTCTCTCGTGAAATTTCATAAATGAAGTCTTTGCAGGTTGTCACCAAGTGGCATCGTCGACGTCTCGTAGATACGAGACGATGATGATGCCACTCGGTGACAACCCACGAAGACTCCATTTAAATATAAAAAATCCAGTAGCAAAGTAAAAGAAATTTGGAAATTAGGTTTAAAATGCGCAATTGTGTCAGTCAAGAACCAAAGCCAACTGAAGATGACAGTTGCCATTCAAGTAGTTTGGTTTGTAAGCAGCCCCCAATCTCTGCATCAGAGTAAACAATACACAAACAGTTGAAAATGTTTAACACAAAGAACAAAAAATTTTACAAGCATATGGAGCACACTACTTCTCTCCCTTGGGTTACCTGATGATTGTAACTTGTAAGACAACTTTAAATTAATACCGATGTACCAAACTGAAAAATAGTATACCACATATGACTGGATTAGTGTTGATCAATGACATCACCAATAGCGAAACTGCAGTTTTGTAAATTCTTGGCAGTTTTTGAAAAATCTGATTTGCATGGCACATAAATATTACTTGTGTCTTTAGAAGTCACAATTATCAAATAATCCAAGGGAAAGTAATAGTGTGTTCCATCAGCCTGTAAAATTTTTTGTTCTCTGTGTTAAACATCTTTCAATTGTTTGTGTATTGTTTACTCTGATGCAGAGATTAGGTATGAGCATTTGCCTATCGGGAGTGTGGCAAACTGCCTACAAATCACACTGGATGACTTATTCTGGATTTAAAATAAAAATATAGTCGATTAATGATGAAAATTCTCCTCAGAGATGATAAATATTGTTCAAATGAGATAGAATGGCTGGCCAGTACTTTGTGCTGTACCACCAATAGTAACAAATGAAGAAACAGAAAAAAGGGGACAAAAAGGACAAGCTTTCGGAACACAGTTCCTTCATCAGGTGGGAGATAAGGGAAAGGTAATTCATGACCTAGGTCATGAAGGTGGTGTTTCGGGTGTGTGGACGTCAGAGATAATGCCTCTCTGACGTCCACACTCCTGAAACACCACCTTCATGACCTAGGTCGTGAGTTACCTTTCCCTTCCGTTCCCATCCTTTCTTCTTCCCTTCTCTCCCACCTGATGAAGGAACTGTGTTCCGAAAGCTTGTCCTTTTTGTCCCCTTTTTTCTGTTTCTTCATTTGTGTTACTATCGGCGGTACAGCACAAAGGTAAGTACTGGCCAGCCATTCTATCTCATTTGAACAATAAAAATATAGTCTACATTAGTGTTAACAATACTGTGTGAAGTTAATAACCAAAAACCTCAAGCACGAGCATTTTTCAGTGATGTAAACATTCTCAGTTCTACTCGTCAAAACATACTTCCTAATACCATACTAATTGTGGTCAATAACAAGAATGAATTTATTGGGTACTGTTACCTTCACAATGAAATTATGAGAAGTAAATATAACTTCCATACAAATTAAGAATCTTACTATTAGCATAGTTCTAAACTGAGACTTGGAGTGGTGTCTAATGGTAGCGATTGGACATGGGAAATGTCTTTACGGTTGCTCCCAATACTCACTGCACCAAGTGTCAACTTATTTTGCATGGGATTCGTATAACTTCTCTCTGTGCCATGATGTGGCCTCAATTATTTATAAATGATTGTCAAGGGTGTAATGTCAAACTGCAAGTAGCAAAAAAAAAAATGTGTGATCACAAACAGAAGTATTTTACACTACTGATAAACGATATGGATGCTTGTTACAGAAAATTACTTTGAGAAATTTCTTATTTTCCAACATTAAGGAACTTTCATTTGTAAATTACAGTACACGTTTGTAATTTTTCATTACCAAAACTGTATTCATTATGTTCATAATTGTTGTACATTTGTTATATAATCATTTTCTATATGCTTAGAAAGCGAATATGACTGGAGACAAACTGCCTGTGGCCCATTTATGTACAGTAGGCCTACTGATTCTTAATTTTACACTATCTGTGGAAAGAACAATAGGGCAAATTTTGAGAACATGTAACATGGTACATGTCTGCCTGTCTTCTGTGTTAATTAGGTGACATCGTATCATGTACAAACTCTTCACCATCTAAATGTGGCCAAGAATTAAAAAAAAGTTAACTTCATGAACATTAATTTTTTCACAGAAATGAAAAGGCTCAGCTGAATTAAACTAATAATCCAAGAAAAACCTAAATAAAATTCGGCATTATTTTATGATGCAATTCCACCTGTCTGCTTTGACCCATAATGTCAACAACACACGAGAAAACCCATATATGAGATATCTTAATACTTCTATATTGTACACAATAAATTATCTGCAGCTATTGTTGTAAATTACAGCTGATAGAATATACTATCGCTCACAGGTTCCGGTCCAAAAATTTGCGCCTTCAGTGCTCACATGTCAAAAAAACCTCTCTAAGCTATACCTTAACATCAGACAGAAGCTACAGATCACTTTTTAAACACAAATTTTAATCTACAATCTGTTCTGCTTGTAAACAAACCATCATCTTTAACTCTGCCACCACATAATCATGCCATTTACATAAATGCACGCACCTCAAAACTACCACACTGCAATGACATCATGGGTCAAAGCTGACGGGTGGAATCGCGTCCTATAAATGACCCTATAATTCTCCTTAGCAAACTTTATCGCCAGGGGTTATTTTAGAACTGGCCCAATGGAATCGTAAACCTATAACTGAGAAAATATTCCTAAACATAGGCTACATTGTCCCTGAGTAGTCATGATGGGCTATAGGGATAACAATTTAACACATATCTGTTGTTCTGATGCACTTTTCATTTTTTATAAAATATTTGAAACAGTGTGTATAAATATGCATTAATGGAAAACTAATCAAGAGTTTAATTGGAAGAAACATAAGGTTTAAAACTCGTATAAAAATAGATAAGAACAAGAGCTTGCTATTTAACAACATATTTTTCTATTATTACAGGTCAAGCATTCCTGTGCATAAAATATACATCAACAAACTTCATAAAACACTGTACATAAACAGTTTAAACATTCCAGCACCTCTTTGGTACTTATTGTAGACAACAGCAAAAACAATGGAGAAAAAAAAGGGACAAGAGTAAATTATCGGATTACTGCTCTAAGTCAAGTCGCCTCACTCGTACACGTTGCTTGTAGTGATACTCTTTAAGGTACGATTTGAGAGACTTGGGCAAGTTTAGCTGGTTTAACCCATCATAAGTGGCTTTGCTACACACAACAGCTCGGCACAAGTGTTGCAAGGGAAACGTGAAATTTCTATGCAATGGTATTGTAAGCATTGGTTCAAAAAACATACAGCATGATGGGTCCTTATAATGTTCAATGAGACCACAAACAGTTGGTGATGCAAACACACCTGGATCATGAGAATCAAAACTAAAATGGTGGTTCCACTGTTCAATGCGTGCATGCAGAGATCGTCCATATTTTCTAAAACTAACTGAAAATAGATACTCATCTTGGGCAGAATCTCTTAGAAGAAATGTACCCTCAGGTTTACCCTCTAACAATCTCTCTGCCTCGTAACGATCCATTTTACCCCAATAAAATGAACAAGAAGTAATCTGCAGAAGATCAGGCACAAGACAATGAATATAATCCACTTGTGTGTGTACAGTTCTTGGTATTCCTGGAGATAGATTCATGTCTATTTGTGGACAAGCCGAGAATGCTGATGGATGGAAATTTAAATGTGATTGGAAAAATGCTGTGAATTCATCGAGGGAGATCTGGATATGAGCAGATGGAAGAAATCCAGGTGGTGGCTCTACACCTTCTGCAATTTCTCTTGCCCGCTCTATTCTTGCCCTTTCGTCACAATCTTCAATAGGATAATCTTCAGGATTGAATCTGGACATGTCAATGAGATGTTCAGCAGAAACCACAGCTCGTAATGTACTGTCAGCTGCTGAAAGGTTAACTCTGGGATTTGTCTTACCACTCTCTTGTAATCCAGGTTCCCCAGCACCTGTTTTAAAAATAACACCTGCACCTAGATGGTGATCCTCTGTCCTACGATAACCTGTGCATATACAAGATTCACAACTAATATTAGGCTCAGCAATATCTGTCTCCACGGACAATGGTCCACAGTTTCCACCACCTTTAAGACGAGCACAATTAAATTTCAGAACCCAATGATTTCTTTTCTTCTTTCCACAGCTGCCCAATTCCTTTGAAGATCTCACTGGTTTTGTTCTCGATCTTTTACCATTTACAAGAGTAAGAGTCTGCCCATTATAGCTGCCACTTAGTATTTCTAGATTCTGTTCCTCAGCTGCACTGGAAGCACCTCCATCAACACAATTACAGTCACCTTTTGGAGTACAGGAACATTCAGTATGGTAGGTGCACACATTTTCCACCACATTTACACTTCCTTCATCTATTCTAAATCCTTCAATACCTATATTATAAATGCTCTCAAAATGCTGATCTACATTATCAACCTGAACTGCATTATTTTCTGGACAACTGGGTTCCTCTGTTGTATTAGCTGTGTTACATGCATTACTAATGTTTCCACTTGAATTTCCAGACACTGACTCTTCACTGGTAACATGAAAACTGCCTGTTGTTGCTACTCCAGTTACGTCGTCTTCCATAACGCCAAAGTAGCCTCTTAGGTCACTAAGCCGCTGACCCATCACTTATGGTGGTTACTGACCAGCAACTTTTTGCTACGAAATTTTTTCATCATCTTGAAGCATATGACTCAGTACATATGTGAACAGCAAGACCTGCAAGAGAACGGTGGCCTTGAAAAAACAGGAAAGAAAACTGAGAACTATATTAATAAGACCATTAAGCCTATATTTAAAAGGTACACTTCATTGTTTATACAATAATGATAACCCAAGAAAACAATTATGGTTAAAGTTTAATTTTCTTTACAGTACTGCCCACATTTCCACTTAATTGGGAAGTGCAAGGAAAAATCAGACAATAGTATGGTGTCAAAGAACATTTCAGCTATATTTACATTTCCATTAATTCAATGTTTACTATCATTCAATGGAGAGTCAACTTACAAATTCTACTTTGACAATTTATCTAAATAAAATCCCTTTACTGCTTTTTCTTCAAAAATTTTAAAATTCTGCAAAACAAGAGGAGGAATGTCAAACTGTAGTGAAATAAGAGCGATTAACTAGGCTTCGGAGAAAGTCGATAGGTAAAGTTTGTATAACAGATAAGATCATACATTAAAAGAACCATAATTATGGCAGTTCCATGTGAAACGCCTAATGCACATTAAATATTCTGGATGTTATGTCTGACAGGAACGATATTTGTAATGGTCAAAATCAATTTGAGAAATGAAAGTCACACAAGGACAAACTTAAATGCATCCTTTGATCGGTAGATATGATGTGGTAGCCATTTTGCCTTGATGCGCCACTTATCACTTTCACTTCCTACACGAGCACACTAGTACAGAATAAACGTACAGGGTCAAAATAACTTTACATTTGGGTTTATTATCACAGAAGGCCACAAAGTAACCACGTAATTCTGCAAAAGCATATGCTTGAATGCTAGTGCGCTATGCAATTAAGTAGTTGAAATGAATACCGTGATCATACCAGAAATAGTCCATCACAACAATAATTCGAAATCCAAGTATTTAATACTGAAGTACCTTTAACTTCCAAGCAATCTTTATTTCCAAACTTCATCTGCAAAAACAATTACCTCACCCTACGAGGAAAACAAGAACATTTTCAAAGATATGGTGTAAATTGATTCTTGAACTGCGATTATAGAGCATTCTGACGGCAATGATAGAAATCAAACTTGAAGTAGCGATATTGACAAGGACACGAATCGCTGGCGCACGTTGACTTGCACACGACAAGATGCTCGTTTGAAACACTAAAATCTCAAATGGCGCACGTAGAAATTAAAGATGAAGTCGGATAAACTTATTTGCGCAAGCAGGCTTCCCCCACTACTTTTTCGTTGTTTTCTCAAGATGACCGTTGCTGTCGAATAGCTTGTTTATAGTGTGTTCCTGTACGTTCGGGTGTTGTAACTCGAGTATAATATTTTGTTTCTGAGTTAAGAATGATAGCAAATGCTAAAAATTGGCCGTTCTGGAACTATATGAAGAGTATCTATGTCTGTAGAACATACATCTGCCTATTTATATGCGTAACATAACAGTTTTCAAAATACTGATTAAAAACGGGCAGCAAATTACCTTCAGATGCAATTCTAATGCCTTGTATATTGCATCCAGCACTTCAGGCATGAACTTGGATACGGTGGAACTGGGAAGGCGATACATATATTTACCATGATGCATCATGACTCATATGGAACTTTGGGTCTGGCCACGGAGCATGTCTGGATGGCCAAGTGGTTAAGGCGACCGCTCGCGAAAAGCGGGAGACCCGGGTTCGAGTCCCGGTCCGGCACAAATTTTCATAGGTTGAAAAATGATAGACCAACTGAAGAAGAGCAGCTAAAGTCGGAAATTCTCGTAAATTGCGAATTAATAGGTTCGTTTAAGCAGCTGCCAGCGAGCTACTCGCGCTTGCGCAGATTAGATTAGATTAATACTTGTTCCTTAGATCATGTATACGACATTTCGTAATGATGTGGAACGTGTCAGTTTAGTAAATTTTGTCTATACTTAACAATCTATATTTTAAGATTTTTTTTATATTTTTTTAAAGTTTTATCTAAAAATTCATCTACATTGTAGAAGGAGTTGCCATTCAGAAATTCCTTTAATTTCTTTTTAAATACTAGTTGGCTATCTGTCAGACTTTTGATGCTACTTGGTAAGTGACCAAAGACTTTTGCGGCAGCATAATTCACCCCTTTTTGAGCCAAAGTTAGATTTAACCTTGAATAGTGAATATCATCCTTTCTCCTAGTGTTGTAGCTATGCACACTGCTATTACTTTTGAATTGGGTCGGATTGTTAATAACAAATTTCATGAGTGAATATATATATATATTGTGAAGCTACAGTGAGTATCCCTAGATCCCTAAATAAATGTCTGCAGGATGCTCTTGGGTGGACTCCAGCAATTATTCTGATTACACGCTTTTGTGCAATGAATACTTTTTTACTCAATGTTGAATTGCCCCAGAATATGATCCCATATGAAAGCAGTGAATGAAAATAGACGTAGTAAGCTAATTTACTGAGATTTATATCTCCAAATTTTGCAATGACTCTGATAGCATAAGTAGCTGAACTCAGATGTTTCAGGAGATCTTCAATATGTTTCTTCCAATTCAGTCCCTCGTCAATGCAAACACCGAAAAATTTTGAATATTCTACCTTAGCTACAGATTTATGTTCAAAGTCTAAATTTATTAATGGTGTCATGCCATTTACTGTATGAAACTGTATATACTGGGTTTTATCAAAGTTTAATGAGAGTCCATTTGTAGAGAACCACTTAATGACTTTCTGGAAGATATCATGTATAATTTCATCAGTTAATTCCTGTTTGTCAGGTGTGATAGCTATACTTGTATCATCAGCAAAAAGTACTAGCTTAGCATCTTCGTGTATGTAGAATGGCAAGTCATTAATATATATTAAGAACAGCAAAGGACCCAAGACCGAACCTTGTGGGACCCCATTTTTAATAACTCCCCAGTTAGAAGAATTAATTGTCTCATCTACATCATGTGAACTGCTTATTTCAACTTTCTGCACTCTTCCAGTTAAGTATGATTTGAACCATTTGTGCACTGTCCCACTCATACCACAATACTTAAGCTTATCTAGCAGAATCCCATGATTTACACAATCAAAAGCCTTTGAAAGATCACAAACATCCCTACTGGTGATGTCCGGTTATTCAAAGCATTTAATATTTCATCAGTGAAGGTATATATAGCATTTTCAGTTGAAAAGTTTTTTTGAAAACCAAACTGACATTTTGTTAGAACTTTATTTATACTAATATGTGAAGCAACTGGAGAATACATAACTTTTTCAAAAATCTTTGATAAAGCTGTCAGAAGTGAGATGGGCCGGTAGTTGTTGACATCGTATGTATCCCCTTTTTTATGCAAAGGTTTAACGATAGCATATTTCAGTCTATCTGGGAAAATACCCTGCTTTAATGAGCTATTACAAATATGACTGAGAATCATACTTACCTCCTGGGAACAAGTTTATAATACCCTGCTAGAAATGCCATCAATTCCATATGACCGTTTACACTTGAGAGAGTTTATTATTTTCCTAATTTCTGAAGGTGAGGTGGGTGGAATTTCAATTGTATCAAATTGTGTGGGTATGGCCTCTTCCATTAACTGCCTTGCTCCTTCTAATGAACATTTAGATCCTATTTTCTCCACACCATTTAAAAAGTAATCATTAAAAATGTTTTCAGCTTCTGACTTTTTGTTAATAAAGTTTTCATTTGATTTGATGGTAATACCCTCTTCCTCTGCTCTTGGTTGCCCTGTCTCCCTTTTAATAATATTCCAAATTGTTTTAATTTTATTATCAGAGGAGCTAATCTCAGACATGATGCACATGCTTCTTGATTTTTTAATAACTTTTCTTAATGTTGCACAGTAGCTTTTATAATATTTTATTGTTTCTGGGTTTTTACTCTTTCTTGCGGACAGATATAGTTCCCTTTTTCGGTTACACGATATTTTTATTCCTTTAGTAAGCCATGGTTTTTGCATGGTTTCTTAGAATTAAATTTTATTAATTTTTACTAATTTTTAATTTTACTAAGCACAAATTAAGTTCAAGCAGCACCTTCGCCCGCTTTTGGCTACTTGCCGAGCAGCTGTTTGCTGTTTAAGCAGTAACCGCAAGCTACCAGATTCTACCCGGGAAAATATTTCTGGTGCACTCAAGCTGCCAGATTTGCGCATGCGCAGAACTGTCTGAGTTGTGGAGGGAGGGCGCTGCAGTTGATCTGTGTTTACGTTTCGTGATAGTTTCATTTGTTTGTCTTCGTCTACAAGTGTCTTGTCATATGAAAACAAAACGGATTTCTGCGACTGGAAACTGTTAGGTTAATTTATTCACAAAATCGCTGAAGGCTAATAAAATAATATGATAGTATTTCAGTTTTCTTATTTTAATTCCACGTTATTAGCAGAGATCAAGCATTGAGTTGAACGTGTAATTCACACCTGACGGGTCATTTCATATATTTTAGCTGTTAAAAATTGTGTGGCGTATATGAGTTACCCGGACTGAAGATGTTCATTCAGTGAACGAAATTATGCGATTTGAAGAACATGTAAGTTATTCTTGTCAGATTACGAAAAAAATGGCTTATTTCAATCAACTACAATAAACTGTTCTTTGCCAAAGAGGTGTCAATTTATTTGAAAGAAACAATATTCCAGACTGTTGCCTAGTTTAAACTGTTTGCTGTGTTTTAAAGAGCTCGCGTTTTATTTTATAATGCATATACTATTAACAGATTTCACATTCTGCTACAATAAAGAACTAAACAAGAGGGAATACTTAAAGGAAATTGGTATTTTGAAAACCACAAAGAAAACCTTCATATCAGGCACACATACGTTAGTCTGGTCAATGGTCATGTTGTGCCTGTGTGTGTGTCGTTTCCATTTAAGGCTGTGGCAGAATATCTATGTTGGGTGAATATAATTTTCGTTGACACCTCCCTCAGGATCAGCGATCATCGTTACAGTGACCTACAACCTATCCTCATTGTTATTTCAACCAGGACTTAAGTCTTGGAATGTAAGTTGTAGTGACTGACTTATAGGTCACATAGCCCAAAAATACCTTATAATGTATGTACATCTTGATCATAATTATACAGTTTCCAAAAATGAGGTATTTACCTATTAAGTGATTACAAATTCTGAGTAAGTTGAGATAATTACAATATATTCATTAGTTTTCAGAAGATGTCTGTAGGCCTACCTCATAGATGCTAATATTTGTCATTTGATGAATAACTGATAATTACAACCATTGTCTTCCAATCAAAGCAATGGAACCACCTGTCACCACATTTGAGGTTTATCAAACACAAATCCTTTTTCTTACCCTTTCAACTGCCATTTGACCACTCAGGCACGTACTTAATGCTGCATGCTCACTGACAGTCGGGGCCAAGAACTGAGCTACACAACTGATACTATGTGCTATAAGTGTGTGAAAACTCTGTGTTGACATATTTGTTACACACAGTCTGATATTACTTCCTATTTTCAAAATTTTGGCCAGGTATTTCCATATCTGTATAGGCACCTTAGTAAAATAAAGTAGCCAGACCTATTTGTGGTACACTATTTATTTTGGCTGCACTATATTAATTGAAGTAGCTAATTTGTTTATTTTTTTCTGTCAAGGCAAAAGGTAGAATAGTTTTTAACCTAGTTAAGTTTTTAAGTAACTGGAAAAACTCACTGTTCAGACCATATTTTACTTTGCAACAAAGGATTTATGTCAAATTCTGAAACTGTGATTCAATAAATAAGAATCCACTCCAGTTGCTTAAACACATTGAAAAGGTAACATGTATCAAAACCTAATACCACATGTACACACAAAATTGAACAAATATATTCTGCTTCCTGCAAAATTATCCAAACAACACAGTGAAATATTTTTGTTAAGGATATATGGGTGAGAATGAATGAAACATGTTATTTACACACTTTTATTCACTAAAAATTAACAGTACTACATTTACTGTGTCTATGACTTATATTTAGCAATAAACTAGATTTGTTAACTATTAATTGCAACTGTGAACGTCTATCACATGAATGTAATCTTTAACACATTCATCACATCTTGAAACAGAAAACTCTTGTTTCAAGTAAAGAAGAAACTATTGACTCAATATATTCAAATATATTAACATGTGTGCCTGGTAGTTTCGTTGTGCAGTTTATACTTGCGAATTTTATACTTTCTAAAGGCAGGGGGGCACTCAAGAGCACTGTCAACAGTTAAATAAATGTAGGGCTAAAATTTAGGTATTACACCACATTTATCAATGTAACATTGTAGTCTCATTTCTTTAGACTAGTTATAGCATTCGGCTCATCATAGTAGTTCACAACACTGTTTCATTTTTAAAATAATCACTTTCGGAATGAAGCACTGGCTGCTGTTATGTATAGCAGAAACTTATGGAAAATCGTCAAAACTGGTACCAGTTTTGGATAACTTCTTAAAGAGGGGGGCCTACTTCTCCACTGACTTTTAAATTCGGCTGGTTTATTAGTACTACCAGTCTCGTCAGTAAACTGCAGAATATTTCAGGATTCAGTGTTTTTCCCCATCACTTTCCTTTAGTTCTTCATAACACATCAGCACCTTGATATTTTTAGTATCTGAAAAAAGCGTTCGATATTGCAGTTACAAATCAAATATACACAACTTACAAGGATTTGTTTATATTTCAAACTTCCGACATAACCTCGAAGCATAATCTGACGGATATTTGAAAATAATAATCGATTGTTAAAAAGTACAATTATTTGCACTAGCCCTTAGGTATTACTTACCGCTGGGATAATTCCTACTTTTTAGTTCTCACATTATTCTTCGAAATCATGAACAATAACAAACTAACTGGTGGATTCAGATCTTAAAAATGACGGAATTTACAAAAAGTAAACGTAGGTGGGGAGAGGGGTGGTCACTTGACAGAGTTCGCACCCACCCACTTGGTGCCAAAAGTTTTGGTCTGTCCATAATCACTTGTATTAGGCTAGTATTACACTGTAAAAGATCTTTGTCAAAGATTTTGTCCAAGATCTTTGACGAAACTACTTCACGGGAGCACATTACACTAGCGAAAATATTTCGTCATAGTTGCTCGGATTATCTGACCCCTCTTAAAGAAATAGGACGAGTTCTAAATTCGGTATTAGTGAGTTCACTGCGCATGCGCGAGCTAGCAGCTGTCTGCTGCAGTCGCCGCTCCAGTTAGTCCGCCATTTTCCTTCGTATTTACGTATATTTTGCGTTATGTCGAAGTTTACGAATATAATGTATTACAAAATGTATTTCTAATGACGGCATTCACACTGTCCGTCACCAGACCGTCACCTAACGACAACGTCACGTTAAGCTTTCTCGAGAAGATTGCTTTGATTGAACGGTCGTCTGCTGACATCGGAAGTTAACCTATTTTCGTCACGCGATTTTCATACTGTAGTCGACAATTACACGGTTTGCACGCAAACTTGTCTTATTAATCTTTAGTTTATTATTATACTTTGGTTCAGCGGTAAATTGCAAATGTTTCATGACGACGTAAATATTTATCTCAATTATTGTCCACCGAAAAGCGAGGTCGTACATCTGAAACCGAAAAATGGTTTATGATTTGCAATATCGTAACAGAAAAGACTGAAGCCAATTGTTTATTTGAATAATATTGTAATTTGATGATGCAATTTTCATTAAATAGTATTTTAAATGAAAAAGTCAGTCCAAATGAAAAACAAAAATTACATTATCAAATTACAATATTATTCAAATAAACGCTGTCAATAACATTTAGCGTTGTTTCCTCAATTCCAGTATTAAACTATGACTTCCTACATAACAAATCCACTAGCGATCATCGTGCTCATGTAAATGCAACCGTTTTTGAAGCGTTCTTGGCTTGTCACATTGTGTTTTCTTCTTAAGAATTTTCGGCACATAAGAACAGAGTGACATTTTCTAGCGTGACATAAAAGTATAAATATTTAAGTATTTAAGTATTTAAGTAAAGAAAAAAAGCGATTGTGGAGACTGAATCAGTTTTTTTTCTGCCGCCATATTAAGTGGGATAGGAAATCCGATTCAGGCAGTGACATGTAAACACGACAGCGAAATACGGTTTACTAAAATCGGTTTTCGTCTTCCTGAAAATTGGTTGCATGTAAACACAGTGATTATTGCTATTTGGTACCCGGTTTTGACAAATAGATGACAATTTGTGACACCACCCCATTTACAACAGTGACCAACTCCGCTTTTAGTTGGTTATGTAAACACTCCATAATCGATTTTGCAAAACCACTTCCCAGTTCCGCTATTGATTTTCGTGCCCATGTAAACGGAACCGTTTTTGAAGCGTTGTTAGCTTGTCAGATTAGACTAGATTAGTACTTGTTCGATATATCATATATATGACACCTCGTAAAGATGTGGACCATGATAGGTTAATGAAAGGTGTCTTTACAAATTATTAATTTATAATAAATACTATATGACACAATATTTTATTATTTTTTATTATATTTTGTTATTTTTAACTTTCTAATTTGTTTTCAGATTTACTAATTTATATCTAAAAATTCATCTATAATGTAGGAGTTGCCATTCAAAAATTCTTTTAATTTACTTTTAACATTATTTGGCTATTGAAGCAGAACAAAACCATATGGTGTTGCTTCATGACTTCCCTAGAGTATCGCATCATCTTGATTGAAAGATATTATATTTAATTTTGGGTGAAAATGATTTTATAAAAATATATTAATTCAATTTGTAATCGTTTGAATAATATAGGGACGATGGAATAAATATGTTTTTGGATGTCTTTGTCTTAGACACGTGTGTTTATGTTTCATGGTAAACCTTGCTACGGTGATATCGGTAAAGTTACCGGTGGTCGTCACCAGATGGCATTTAAGTTCTTCGTCCGTATATCAGCACGGAGAACCAAGGCAAAATTATGATCCTGCCTGCGCCTCACACGCCAAAGAAGAAATAATTAGATTCATTGTTACGGGTTTTTGCTTTGAAAGGAGAACAAATTTTCTAGGTTTTGCATACTTACTTATTGTGGCTTCTCCTGGTTTGCTTTCGATATATGAACTACTCGTAAAATATTACGAAAAAAGGAGGTGAAATGTCGAGCGGTAAATACTGCAATGAGTGAGTATTTGGCTTATAGCGGCACACAGTAAAGATTAATTGGATTTTTATTAAAGAATTAACTACTTTGTTAATTATGAGTTTACGAGATATTTCTCGTGATGTAATTGAAGTAGTGGTAGTCTGTTCATGAAGTGAATTTTGTGAACACTAAAGTTGTCGCATTTTAGAATCGTAACTGTGGATTCATAGTTCATTCTGGGGAATTACGTTATTACGTAATTTATTTATGAAAGAGTAAAGGATGTGGGTATTTGATGTTGTAACAGACGGTCTATTTTAGTAAATGGTTTATGGATACAGTCGGACCACGCGTGGGATCTGAAGTATCTGGGAGTGAGACTGGATTCTGCTCCTTATTTTATGGTGACTGACCTATGTTACATTAATGGAATATTGATGGTGTCTTTTGAATCCAACATTATGGTGAATTATTAATAAACCTTCATGACAGATTACATTATAAAAAAAATTGTTACAATATTGTGTGCTTAGCTGAAAAAGCAAAACTTTATATATGAAACATTTTTATAGTATGGAGAGTGACACATTGCAAGACCATGGAAAATTTGGGCCTCTTTTCAAACTTTCCCGAGGCTACTGGAAGTAAAAATAAGTGGCGAGACTCTTAGACGAACAGGCGGTACGAGTGAAAGATATTTCTTTTTAGTGTCGAAGTTTACACCTGAATACGGCCTCATTAATTGTTATTTTATTTTTAATTGATTATTCCAATATTAAGAGGCGACTACCAAGTGGTGGAAACAATGTAGAATTTATTTTTTATTCTTTTGGACGGTGTCAAAAGTTAGAGGGGTGTAGTTTTATTAATCTGTAGGAAGAGTTCATCCGCTTTAAGAGATTGTAAATCATTGAGATTGTTTACATAAGGAAAAAAATCTTTAAAAAATCAAGGCAATAAAAAAAGAGATTAAACTTAATTTTCTACGTGTTCTGTCTGTAGATACTGGTAAATAACATTTACGGTTGTTACCGATAAGACAGTTATCGATAGCAATCGTGTTCGAAATATTCATTTTTGTGTTTGTGTTAATTATAAATCCTGGACATTCAACGGTATTATCGAATGAGGATCTTCGTTTTTAATAATATCGCAGTCAGATTACCGAAATAACAAACAATATTAACCTTTTACATACCGTTGTATTACCATCCTGGTCTTTGCATACATCATTATATGGGAGTGGCGATCCCAGGGCTTATTTAATAGTAGTATCAGAAATAAAGCTTTTGTACAGGTGTGGCACCATTACTGAAAGTATAAGTCAGGTGGTGATACACATATTGAAGTTTGTTCTGAGCTTACTATTCAGTGTTAAAGGTTATTCATCCCAAACCCAAAATAAATTTCTCTCATATATGTGTGCAAACCAGAAATATTTTGTGGAGGCAGGTTATTGATATTGGTCGAAGGTTATTGACTGAAGCTGTAAGTAAAATTCTATAGCTTCACCACCGATATTGAAATAGCCCCCTCCAAAAATTTATGTCGACCCTGTGGCCAGGATTTGGTTATGGACACAAACACAAGAAAAATGGTTAAGGAATAGTGGTATAATTGAAAGTTGATTATTACATTAGATATTTATTTATGTTCTATTAGTGTGTACAGTATCCCAAGGGTATAATTAACAGCCAGCCTGGAGAAGGGTTTGTGCTGTGATAGTGGATCTGTTCCTAATTGAGACGTTGGTGTAGTGCTGCTGTTGAGGGCGACTTGTTAACACAAGGTGGAGGTAGTAGTAAAGATTCTGGTATTTGGTATAAAGAGTAAGTTGGTATAATGTGGAATAAGGTATGTCGACAGGATTAAACATTGACTTGATTTGTGTGTGTATTTGTAATTTTGTGAAGACTGTTAGAGTGTACTTAGTGACCTAGGTGTAGTGAAGTGTTTTATATATGTGTGTATATATTATTTTTTCCAAGTGTGAAGTTTAGAGGTATTAGTGTTAGTAAATCTTGGACAGGATCTTGAAGAAAAATATTTGTCTACTATACTGTATATATTATTTTAACCAAGGAGGAAGAGAGGATCAAAGCTATGTTGGAATTGATTTTGATACAAGTTACAGAGTCGAATGAGAAGTTGAAAGAGGATCTTTCTGAACAAATAAATACATCGAAGGAGGTATGCAGGGCAGATAATGCTCAATTGTCAGATAAAATTGATAAAGGTTTAGAAGAGATCAGATTTAAATTCACTGAAGAACTAAAGAGTACCCGTAACAAGATGAGAATGCGTTTGGGAAATACAGATAGGGTAATAGAAGAAATAAAACAAGGACAAGAAGAGTTGAGGAGGGGGCAGGATGAGGTAACTGAATAGTATGTTACTATGGATTCCAGATTGAATCAGTTTGAAACTAAGTTAGGAGAGTTGGGAGTTTTACCCAAGGTATGGGAAAAACGCAAAGAGGAAAAGGAAGTGGATTATGATAGGTTGTTGAAGGATATTACTTGAAAAATTAATGAAGAAACGGAATTACTTTATGAAACGGTATCGAAAAATGTGTCAAATAAAGTTAAAGAGAGCAATGTAGTACTTCAATCTCAAATGCAAAGCTTAAATAAAGAAGTTCATGAACAGATTATCAATACCCAAAGGTGGGTACTGGAAAAGGTTAAGGAAGTAAAATCTAGGGACAATAAGGAGATGATTCACTCTTCAGTGAACACTATTCTTGAAGATTTTGAAATACTAAGTTCACAAGAGAGTTTGGAACAAAGTACACCATTTAAAACAAAGAATGAGGTTGGTCTTAAGAAGGTTATGCAAGGACAGGAAGGATTAAAACAGGTTGAGACTCAGGAACACGGTAAAGGAATAAGATGTTGTGGAGAGGTCAGCAAGTTTGATTTAGCTAAGGAAATTAAGATAGGTATCATGGATGGAGGGCAACAATTCCCTAAGTTTAAACCCAAAGGTGATGTTCATCCAGTGATTTTTTTGAAAGCCTTTGAGGATGCTTTACCAAATAATTGGGAGGAAGATAGAAAAATAAGATTTATGATAGGGTATTTGGAAGGAGACGCTAGACAGCGGGCTATGTTGAATAGACACAGATTTAAAACAGTAGAAATGTTCACAATTGCTTTCAAAGCTAAGTTTTGGTCGGAAGAGGAACAGAGGAAGTTGAGAATAGATTTATTTAGTCCAGTAGCTTATAGTGATAAGTGGGGAGAATGCAGGAACTTTATGGAGTATCATCTAAATCAGGCATTGTATCTGGATAAATCTGTAGAAGAGGAGTGTTTAATGGAAATCCTAATATCTAAGCTACCAAGTAGGATGAGAGAAATGTTATCAGGTAGAGATTGGTCAAAGGTTCAAGAAATATTGGAGTATGTAGGACAATTAGACCATGTACACAAAGCGAAGAAACCAGAAGTGAAATCTTCTCACTGGGTGGAAGTGAATAATAGTGGAAATTCAATTAATGGAAATAACCATTGTAATGGTAACAGTATTATGCACAAGTTTAATAATGAGGTGAGAAGGAATATTAATGGTAATGCGAATAGATGGAATAGCAATAATTCAGGTAACCCAGGAGGTCAGAGAGATAGTTGTTGCCATTGTAATAGTAGAGGATACATTAATGGTAACAGAGGCAGGAATAATGAATATAGAGGTAATGAGACTAAACATAAAGAAACTGCAGGAGAGCAGGGTGGTCAAAAGAGTAAGGTATATTCAGAGCTTAAACAGAGTTCTCAGGATGGTGTAGTTATACAGGATATAACAGATCCAAGGAATCCTATACCTTTACAAGGTATAAGTAAAAAAGTTCTATTTACGCTCTTATAAATATTGCTTGATGTGTTCATAAGTTTATTTTTTTTCGCTTGAAAATAGATGTGAATGTTTTGAAATGTTGTTTCATTTCTCAGAACTTTACCACACTAAGTTGACCAAAAACATTGATTGCAAGGTTTTCTTTGGCCGTCAATAACATTTAGCGTTGTTTCCTCAATTCCAGTATTAAACTATGACTTCCTCTACATAACAAATCGGCTGTTATAACCTCACTTTCAACATCGGGTATTACTGTTCGATTACGTTTATCGTCAAAACACGCTGCCACAAGATCTTGCTTGAATTTGTAGTTCACGGCTAGAATGCTAGGAGCGCTTCAGTAGACTATTATCTATCTTGTTCACCTTCGTTCATCGTTTAAAAAGGGCTTTAGTGTGTGAACAAAATTAGTACCTACTAAATTAGTGGGATGCACTTTTATTGTGTTTAAAATCGGATTGCCCCCCATTTCCATATGAACTGGTAATAAACCAGCTTAGTTAAATTTTCTCTTGTTTGTAATTTAACCTCAGATCCGTTTTATTATTATGGTTTCCCTCTGCTTCCCGGAGGAAACCTCATGTATTCCGTTGCGCAAAACTATCTTTGCTCGCTTTTGCTAGGAGTTGTTAGTTTTAAATAACTGCAGCTCTATTATCTGGAGGTTTCCAGCCAGGATTCGTCATTTGAAATTTAAGAAACGTCTTTTATCTGGCAGTTCCCTGCCAGGATTAGTTATTTGAAATTAACAAGCCGCTTTTAGTATGATATGTTTCATTTAATATACATATTTCTTAAACTAGCTAATAATTTTTTTATTTTATTAAAGTCGTTTATAGTATTATCTTCGGTATATAAATAATCGATATATTTCTTGATAGTCAGATGTTCAAATGTTATTACCTCCATATCTTTGCTCCATATATGAACTATCCGCCATTTTTGCCCCAATGTGCAGGACAGTTGTATGTGGATATATACGACTTGCTACGAGTTTATAATAGAATTTACTGAAGAATTTGTGGAAAATATGGGTGGCTGCTCAGCTGTGAACTGCACAAAACACTGCAGCAAAGGAATGCGCATCTTCAAATTTCCCAGCAATCCAAATGAAGAAAAGGATGGGCTATAAATTGTCGCAGAAGCAACTGGGAACCAGGACCTGGCTGTCAATTATGTTTTATAAGTATATGTAATAAATGTAGCTATAAACATGTCAGTTATGTGCAATTGCATTACTTCTCCCTGTCAATGATGCTGGAGCAGTTTGTTGCAGAATGTTTGAGACTTAATGAAGGTTTTCGCAGTTTTCGAAGTGGATAGGAATTTTATTGTGGTGCATTTATACATAGTTTTCAACATACTGAATAATACTTTACACAATTACTTATATATAAGGTCGAAGCATATCTTACAGTTGAATAACACACTCCAAAATATGGCACTGGGTAAAATTTTACGACGCTTCTCACCGGGCTCCAGTGCTTATGTTGGCAACAGATGTACAATGAAGTGTCGAATTGCATTAATATTTTTCACGAGCTACAGAGTAAATGTTATTGCTACTCGTTTCACTTGCAGCAAAATTAATACTGTACCTGCTCTATGGTTGACAGGTTCTTCTATGTACCCTTGTCCGTTCAGGAAAAAATAATTTTCGTTTTAATTGAAGTTGTCACAAAAAAGCATTTATTGGTCATCTGAGTTGCTATGATTACCATTGGTGCCAACATAACCACTACAGTCTGGCGAGAAATTATCTTATATTACTGGTATGTTAAGATTTTCTGTTATATTAAAAGCACATTCTAAATCTTTATAGGCCCATACACATTAGTTACTGTTTGGTACTCTTATGTGTGCAATATTAAATACATTTCGTTAGAAGTATTGTTGAAAACTGCGTGAATAGGTCAACCATCGCCAATATAAACATTGTCAGATGCGCCCATGTTGGGGCAAAAATGCCTGGACGATTCAGCCTGGGTTTTTAGGAGCTCTAGGTCAAAGCCGACATCATGTATCATATTCTTGACTATTCCCCAGAATTGTATTTGGAATAAGTATTTTGATAGTAGTGGCGAAAAAGTTTCGAGTATTGTACAAGTGATAAGTACGTGCTATCGTTAGAAGACGACTATACTCGACGACAAGAAGAGGAGTTATCATAGAAAATGAGTATGGCACAAATTTCGCAAATTGAAAGACATGTATGTCAAGAAAATTACGCCATATGGAATTTGGTAGTAGAAGCGTATTTAGGTTTAGACGACCTTTGGGATGTGGTGGGCAGAACAATGAAATGCACTAACCAGTAGTATTCGATGAAAGAAAGAAAAGCAAAATCAAAATTTACACTATTGATTGTCGCAGTGAATTATGTCCATGTTGAAGAAGTAGAGATGTCAAAGGAAATTTGGGATAAATTAAGAATCGCATTTCAGGGTGGTGGTCTTGTGAGAAAAGTGGGATTACTGCATGAGTTAAAAAAACTCGGTTGGACAAATGCAAGAGTGCCGATGAATACGTCAATACAATAATAGCTACGTCGAACAGACTGAGAAGCATAGGATTTGAGATCGCTGATGAATGGACGAGAACGCTATTGTTGACGGGACTGCTCAAGAGATGCATGCCAATGATTATGGGACTTGAAAATTCAGGCTTACCAATCACAGGTGACAGTGTTAAAGTGAAAATTCTACAGGATGTAAAGATTCTTTTAAGCTGTCATGCACTGGAGGAGACACAGCGTCTGCACTTTACTCAAAAAATGAAAAGAAGAAACCAGTGAAGTGTTATCAATATCAGAAGATGGGGCATATTGCATCTCAGTGTAAAGAAAAATTAAATCCAAGGTCAGACATGCAGCAGAGATGGTATGGTACAGATAGTTCAGAGAGAGGCTCCAAAAACAAAGGTGTGGCACTCTCATATTTTTATTCTTTTGGAGAGATGGACAACTGTGAACCAGAATGGATTCTAGACTAAGGTGCGTCTGTGTATATTGTTAAAAATAAATCCCTTCTTTATGGAGTTAAATATAAGACAAATATGGAGATAGCTACTGTGGATGGAAGCAAGCTACAGTGTCATTTGGCTGGAAACTAGATGTGCATGTCAATGTAAATGGTGAATGTGATAAAATCACAGATCATGATGCTCACTATGTAGAAAATGTTGCATCCATCCTGCTGTATGTGGGAGAAATCGTCAGGAAGGGAAATAAGTCACATTTGACTTGCATGGAGTAAAAATAATCAATGAATGTGGTGAAATTATACCTACAGCAAGTAATGACAAGGGTATTTTTAAATTAGATGCTGGAACCATTAACAATAAATGTAAAGATGTTAATCATTTAGTTTATTCTGCAGAAGGTTTTCTATGGCACAGGAGACTTGGACATTTAAGTAGAGAGAATATGTGTCTAATGAAGAATATGGTAACAGGGCTTCAAGATTATGTCTAATGAACCTTGTGAGATATAGATAAAGGGAAAGAGGCAGGGTTACCTTTCAAGACTAGTAAACGAAAAACCAGTGAACTCTTACAGTTAATTCACTCTGATGTGTGAGGCTCAGTGGAGTGTGAGTCCATAGGTGGAAGTAATTACTTTGTTACATTTATTGATGATTATTCTCATTATATATGTGTTTATTTTCTTAATTCAATAATCAAGTGCGTGATATATTTGAGGAATATTGCAGTATGGCTGAAAGGTGGACAGGAAAGAAGATAAAGACAGTTAGGTCTGATAATGGAACAGAATATATTAACCACCAATTCAAGAAACTTTAAACAGCGATGGGTACTAGACATAAGACTACTATTAGGTACAGCCCACTTGAAAATGGAGATGTTGAGAGGGCAAACAGGACCTTAGTTGAAAAAGCAAGGAGCATGCTAAATTGATGTAAGGTTACCAAAGGACTCCTGGGCTGAAGCAGTGTCAACAGCAGTATATCTGAACAATAGATCACCAACGAAATCTGTAAAGAACAAAACTCCTTATGAGACATGGATAGGGAAGAAACCTGATCTAAGCAATATTAGAGTTTTTGGATGTGATGCAACGCCAAAAATCCTGAAACAGTTGAGAGAAAAATGAAAATTCCAAAAGCAAAAAGGTTCATTTTTGTGGGATACTGTGAGGATTCAATGGGCTACGGATTAATGGATCCAGTGAACAAAAGACTAGTTACAAGCAGAGATGTTGTATTTTTTCAAAATAGAAAGAACCTCTGAGAGAGTAAAGACTGTAAGTTAACTGTACCTAACTCAGAGGTCAGTACATTGGATGAAGAAGTACAGAGTGAAGAAGAGGAAGAAAAAAGTCAAGGGCAACAGGAGATAATCTGCGAAGACTGTGAGATAGAAGATGTAGAAAAGAAGAAAATAACGTAAGACATTCTTTTCACCTACCAAAACCGAAAGAGTATCCAGATTGTGAGTTATACGTAGCTCAATCTTTTAATGATTGTTCAATTACAGCAGAAGAGGCAACTAGTGACCCAGATTCTGAATTCCTGAAGGAAGCAATGGAAAGAGAACTGGAATATTTATCTCAGAATGAAAGATTTGAATGGGTAAAAATACCACGAGATAAGAAACCATTGCATACAAGATGAGTGTTCCGTTTCAAGCATCTTGAGAGCTCATCCCCAAAATATAATGAAAGACTAGTCGTAAAAGGATATTCTGAAAAAGAAGGTGTTGATTATAAAGAAACTTTTTCCCCAGTTTTGAAATATGTGTCATTGAGGGATCTCCTGGCTCTGACGGTGAAACAAAATTTAATAATCCACCAGAGGGATGTAAAAACAGCATATTTAAAAGGGGAATTAGAGGAAGAGATACATGTCATACCACCAAGAGAAGCTGTGAAAACAAGATCAGAAACGAAAAAGATTTGGCGTTTACGAAAAAGTATTAATGGACTTAAACAATGTGAACGTTGTTGGATTCAGGGTCTGCATGAATCTTCATTGAATATGAACATGAATCAATCCAAAGCAGATCCCAGCAATTATTACAAAAGAGGAGAAGGACTTATAATATTAGCAATATGGGTGGAAGCTACTGCAGTTGTAGTAGATCTCCCTTTTACAAATCCATGTTGTAGGATTGTGTCTGGTGAAATATGATTCTACCTGATTTAATATTACTTTCTCTAGTAATGTGCCTAGTTCTGAGATTACTGGCCTGTAGTTTTCTTTTGTGTCAGTTTTTTCTCCATTTTTTATGCATTGGTATAATTTCAGGTAATACACCATTACTGAGGGAGGTATTTATCAAGTGTGTCAGGGGCTTCACTAATTCTTACCTGCATTCCTTTAGTAGTTTACGTAAAATATCATCCCAACCAGAAGACATTTTAGGTTGAAGTGTTGATGTGATTGCTAGGAGGTCCCTCTCAGTAATGCCATGCATGCAAAAGGACTGGCTGGATTTTCCAGGATTAAACTTTTTTGGCCTGACATGATTTTCATTTGCACCAGCTGTACTGAACTTTTGTATAAATTTTTCACACACTTCTTTTGGGACATTTATTTCTCACCATTTTCTTTTAGTGTTATGTTGCTGTGTTCACAGGCTTCCTGTTTCTCACTTTGCTTATGCATTATTTTTCAGGCAGTTTTACTGATGCAGCTGGAGTTGTTTATTTCAGAGGTAAATTTCTGAGCTTTTGGGTTAGTCAAGGACTCTCTGTATATTTTTCTGAGCAGTTTATATTTTGCTGAGAAATATTGTAGTTTAGTACCGTACCTCTATATAGTATACAGTAATCTTTCATTTTCTCTCTCAGCTCAAAATTTTCAGAAGGTAGATTCCCGGATTTATGGTTTACAGTTTTATTTACTTTTCTTTTACCAAAGGACAAGTTTCATTTAAAGTGTTGCTGAATACTGTAAGACCACTGTTATTTGTAAAATTAATTCTAGCTGAAGGAAGCCAGGTAAAAGCT
The DNA here is from genome assembly GCA_026315105.1 of Locusta migratoria. Classification (NCBI taxonomy): domain Eukaryota; kingdom Metazoa; phylum Arthropoda; class Insecta; order Orthoptera; family Acrididae; genus Locusta; species Locusta migratoria. The sequence goes on from CM048745.1 coordinate 375,920,294, forward strand.
TACTTCAAACATATAATTCTGAACGTAAGAACCAGTTAAAGGGTTCACGTGAACTACTGACTACGTCCTGCAACAGAATCTTGTTCCGTGGTCCAAAATTTAGAACTGAGTCAAAATTTACTTTAGCAGCAGGAAGACAAAGAGATGGTGGCCAACACATGTCATAGATGACAAGAATTACATACAATCATTAACTATACAAGCCACCGCAAACTATACCATTTCATGAAGATGTCTGAGAGAACATTTATGGCGCAACAGAATTAAAATAAGATAATTTGCATCTGAATTTGTTATCATGAAAACAACATTAAATAAAAGTGAGGGTATTCATTAATTAATAATTCATAAGTAGAATAAAATTTCACTGACAGTAAATTATATATTCAGTTTAAACATGAGCAAATGGAGGAAACAATTTTGTTAAACAATAAAAATGCAGCCCTTTGAAAATTAACTTGAAGTATTCTGAACAGAACATCGACAGGGGAAGGATTTACAAGCATTCATCCACTCACACGCGTGAAGCAACGCGAATCTCACCCAACTCAGCGTGCTGATACGAAGCAGAAGTTGGCGCCACTATCGTAGGAGAAATTTTGTGAACCAGGATGTACCACACAACAAAAGGAAAATAAACTTCGTCGGTGGCTCTGGTCTGTCTTTCTTTACTTGAGATGGTACGCGATAATAGCGAGATTAATTTCCATTTAAGTAAAATAGTGAACATGTAAACTTACTGAGAAACACGGCACATGTCTGCTACATAACATATTCGCACCCCACTGAAGGCGAAGTGCTTGAAGATCGTATTCATTTCAACAAAAATCAATGGAATCATAAATTAAGAAGCAAGGAATACGCAATGGTAAGGCACTGGTATATGAGCAGTGGCGAGAACTCAAGTGACTAGCTATAAACCCTTGAAGTCAGAGTTCAGAACCACATGGTTCCTAAAACCAGTAAAAATAAAAAAAAATCAGTTTCCTAAAAATAAAGAAAATAAGCTACGGCATGCAACCCTTAGAAATATGTAGGCAATCATAAGGAAGCTAAAGAAAAACAGTTAGACGCGATTGGAAGGGTTTACACGGATGGACGAAGTCCAGTCTTCAAAAATCAGAAAAATAGAATAAATTCAAAGTCGGAGTAAATCAACTAAGAAATACGGCATGCAGCCCCTAGAAATACGTAGTATTTCATAAGCAAGATAATAAAGGGGTTTGTACAAGGCTAGAAGAGAGTTTACTGACAGAGTCTGAATGCAAAGTACAAGTTTGGAAACGAAACAGCAATTTCAAATAGACGGACAGGAGCTCGCGATGCACTAAGGGAAATAAGAAAGATACATTGAAAGACCACCGTTAATTGTAATATTAACTCTAGCTGAAGGGAGCCAGTTAAAAGCTTACTTTAAACATATAACTCTGGCTGTAAAACCATCTAAAGGATGCGTGTGAACTACTGACTACTTCCTGCAACATAATCTTATTCCCTGGCCCAGAATTTAGAACTGACTCAAACGTTATTTTAGCAACAATAAGACAAAGAGACTGTGGCAAGCATACGTCATATATCACGAGAATTACACACAATCATTTATATACAAGCCACCCCAAAGCAAACCATTTCATGAAGATGGCTGTGAGAACATTTATGGCGCAACGGAATTAAAACATGATAAAATGCATCTGAATTTGTTCTTGGCACTGGTGAAAAAAAACATTAAATAAAAAAGAGAAGGTATTCATTAACTAATATTCATAATTAGGATAAAGTTACACTGATAATAAATTATTTATTCACTTTAAACATGAGCAAATGGGAAAACCAATTTTGTTAAACAATAAAAATTCATAGACATTTAAAAAACTTACAGTAATCTGAACTGAACATTGTTGGAGGAGGGATATACATTCAACAAGCATTCAGCCACTCACACGCGCGAAGCAAAGCGAAACTCACCCAATTCAGTGTGCTGATATAAAGCAGAAGCAGCTGCCGCTATAGTAGACGAAATTCAGCGAACCAGGATGTACCACACAACACAAGAAAAAATAAACTTCGTAGATCGCTCTGGTCTGTCTTTCTTTACCTAAGAGGGTCTGCGACAATAGCGAGATTAATTTCCATTCAAATCAAACCGTGAGCATGCGGAATTATTGACACACACAGCACGTGTCTGCTACATTACATATTCACACCCCACTGAAGGTGGAGTGCTTAAACATTGTATTCATTTCAATAAAAACCAACGGAATTACAGATTACGAAATAAGAATACACAATAGGAAGGCACTGGTGTGTGAGCAGTGGCGAGAACTCAAGTTACGAACTATAAACCCTTGAAGGGGCGACAGTTAGCGTAATTTCTAACAACCTTTTCAACGAAGTATCAAAATTTATGCAAGTTCCTTCTCTTGCAGTCCAAAATTGTAAAATACTTATGGCAGTAGGTCGGAAGGCACAACCTGTGAAAAGACAAGTATGTCTTCCATTAAAATTCGGAGAGAACACAAGCATGTGTAATTTTTTGGTCTTAGAAGGGTTAATTGTTGATTGTATTCTTGGTATGGGTTACTTTTGCCAGGCGAAGGCAAAAATAGATATCGAAAGGGAAGATTGTTATTTTGAATTTGAAGAAGGAACAATTGTTGTGGATCTGGTTAGCATGAGAGAAAGTATGAGACAAATGTCGAATTCTGTTAACCTGCAAATAATTTGTCCTGAAATTTTCTTTATAAAAGAACAAGTAAACATCGTTACTGAAAGCAAAGGGTTTGTGCATTATGACACAAATATAGGTGCACCGCATCTCATGGAAATTCAACAACAGGAATTGCAGGCATTGTTAGAGCAATTTCCGGAAGTTTTCGACAAGAAACCCGGAATAATAAAAGGGTGTGAATACAAAATGGAAACAATACCTCATGAGACCTACCGTAACTACTCCTATACGATACCATGGGCCAAACGGGAAGCAGTAAATACAGAAATTAATAGAATACTAAAGTGGGATATTATAGAACCATCAAATTCCCCCTACTGCAGCCCCATCTTGGCAGTGAATAAAACGGATAGCAATGTTAGACACGTCTTGGATGCTAGGAAAATAAATCAAGTCCTAGTACCTGTCCGGACCAGACTAGAAAATTTAGATGAACAATTATTAAAATTTTACGGTGTAAAGTATTTTACTGCCCTCGATTTGAGATCTTCCTATTGGCAGATAAAGCTACATGAAGAAAGGCGAAAATTTACAGCTTTTGTTTGTTTGGGACGTAGTTATCAGTTTTGTGTACTACCCTTTGGACTAACTGTTTCTGTGAGAATTTTTATAGCAGCTCTGAGTAAAGTTTTGGGACCCGAGCTGTGTAGCAAAATTACATTATATGTTGCCGACCTATTAATTGTAATAGCAACTTGGGCAGAACACATGAAGCTAATTACACAGGTGCTTGAGCGATTTAAACAATCTGGAGTAACTGTAAATTTGAACAAATCCCTGTTAAGACAAGAAAAGATCAAGTTTCTTAGTCACGTGATTTCGCAGAATGATATTGTTCCCGACCCTGTGCTCCTTCGCCACATAATAAGAGGCAATTGAAAGCTTTTCTGGGGTTGACATCTACCAGATCAATTATTAAATAGTGTCAATTTGTTAAATCTATTGAGAAATCTATTGAGATGGTCATCAGAATGTGAACGGAATTTTAAGGAAATAAAACGTGCTCTCGTCAATGCTAACAACTATACCATCCAGATCTGTCGAAGGACTTTTGTCTGGCGACAGATTCCTCCCTCCAGGGCCTTGGTTCATGTCTCTTTCAATGGAGAGAAGTAGACGGTGAAACAGGACCCTGTATAATCAGTTTTGCAAGTAGGACATGACAGAATATGAGAGAACTTATTCGGTAACAGAGTTGGAAGCATTGAAAGTAGTGTGAGCTTTCCGGAAATTTCAATTTTATCTTTGGGGGAAACACACTCGTGTATATTGTGATCATCAAGCCCTCTGTTGGTTTGTATATCACAGCAAAATATGTTGAAATACTAATTTAGGAACATGTATTTTATTTAATTCATGTGTTCCCATCCATTCAACATACACTTATACATAATACACACAGAACATATAACAGAGACCACAGAACATTTATATCAACCATGGAATATATATACACATTAGTTCCCTTCACTGTGCACAGAGCAAATATTTTGTTCACCAAAATACCAACACCTCCCCTTGAACAAATATTTGAACACTGCATTTTCTTGTAGCACTGTGCATAAAACTTCATGTTAAACCATATAATGTCACCAATTTCTTGAATTTCTCCTTACTAAGAGGTTTGGTCAGCAAATCAGAAAGCATATCCTCTGTGCATAGATAACTAATAATAATATGCTTCTCTTTTACATGATATCTGATAAAATGATGCCTAATATCAATATGCTTGGATCGCACACTTGTTATCTGATTCTGTGCTAACTTGATAGCACCCATGTTGTCACAAAATACTTTGGTTGGCTTCATGATTGTATATGGCTCGATTTCACTTATCAGAGTCCTTAGCCATAACACTTCTTGTATGGTGGAAGACAATGCCATATACTCAGCCTCAACAGTACTCAAAGCCACTGTTCTTTGTCTCTTGCAGGACCAGGATATTAATCCTCCCATCAATTTGAAACAGCTACCTGTAATAGAATGTCTGTTATGCAGTTCATTACCCCAGTCAGCATCACTATAACATTCTAGCTCCCAGTTTCCTGCCTTGTGATAACTTAATTTGTAATCAGCAGTGCCTTTTAAATATCTAAATATCCTTTTAACAGCAGTCCAGTGTTTAGTTCTAGGATCTTTATTAAATTTGCTCACAGTATTTGTAGCAAAGGCAATATCTGGCCTCGAAGTTTGAGCTAAATATAAAAGACTTCCCACTGCCTCCAAATAAGGTGTTTTCTCATCACACAATTTATCTTCTTCTGTTATTGACAACTTTACACCCTGTTCCATAGGTGTGGAAACTGCTTTACAATCATTCATGCCAAATTTTTCCAGTATTCTCTTTGTGTACACTGACTGATCAATTGACAATTCTTCCCCATTTTTATTTCTTAGAATTTTCATCCCAAGATATTGTTTCACTTCACCTAAATCATGCAAATCAAAATCAGACTGAAGTTGTTTCTTGAAGTTTTTCATTGAATCTTCACCTTTTGTTAAAATAAATATATCATCAACCCATACAGCCACAATGATAGTTTCCTTTCCATCTCTTCTGTAATATAGACCAGGATCAGCTACTGATTGACTCATGTCCATTTTTGTCAAGGATTTATGTAAGCACTGATTCCAACAATATCCACTCTGTTTAAGACCATACATACTCTTTTTTAGGCGCCAAATTTTATTCTTTTCTTGAGGAATTTTCTTGGCTTCCTCTGGTGGAATCACAAAAATTTCTTCTTCCAATTCTCCATTGAGATATGCAGTCTTTACATCCATGTGGTGGATTAACAAGTTTTCTTTTACAGGAAAAGATAGAAGATATCTTAAAGAGGCATATTTCACCACAGGTGAAAATGTTTCTTTATAGTCTATTCCCTCTTTCTGAGAACAACCTTTTACCACCAAACGAGCTTTAAATTTAGGTACTGCTTCTTCAGGGTTTTTAATTCTGAAGATCCATCTCACTCGTAATGGTTTCTTTCCTTGTGGTTTATCAACCCATTCATAAGCATCATTCTTGGAAAAAGAATGCAATTCCTTTTCTAATGCTTTCTTCCAATCATCTGCATTTGGACTGGCCAAGGCTTCTTCTACTGTCAGAGGTTCATTGTTGAATGTTTGAGCAGCCATATAAGTCTCATAATCTGGGTACAACTTGGGTTTTATAGTACGCAATGAACGCCGTAAATTAATGTGCTCTGTCACTGGAGTTTCTTGAATCTCATCATCTGTTTCATTTTCAATAAACATATCAGAATTATCCTGAAAAGCTTTTTCTTCTGTAGTTTCTAAATTTACTTGTGCCCTTGCATGTTCTTGAACAATTTCTTCGTTATTGATATCTAAACATTTATTTTCAGCCTTTATTTCATTTTCACTTGATTCTAAAAATACCACATCTCTGCTAGTTATTACCCTTTTGTTTTTGGGATTTATAAATCTGTAATCTTTGGAATCTTCACAATATCCAATGAAAATATATTTTTCAGATTTGGAGTCCCATTTTCTTCTAAGTTTGTCTGGAGTTTTTATCATGGCCTTACATCCAAAAATTCTTAAATGATTTAAATCAGGTTTGTTTCCAGTCCAAACTTCATATGGAGTCTTGTGTGGTACAGCTTTAGTAGGTGATCTGTTGTTTAGATACACTGCAGTTGATACTGCTTCTGCCCAATAGCATTTTGGTAATCCTGCATCCTGTAACATGCTTCTTGCTTTTTCTATAATTGTTCTGTTAGCCCGCTCAGCTACTCCATTTTGGGCAGGACTATAACGAATTGTAGTTTGATGCTTGATCCCAAGTTCACTTAACTGATGCCTAGACTGGTTATTTACATATTCAGTACCATTGTCTGATCTGAGAACTTTTATCTTCTTACCAGTCTCTCTTTCAACCCTGGCACAAAAACTAGCAAATATCTCATTCACTTTGTCCTTGGTTCTAAGAAAATATACATGCGTAAATCTTGAAAAGTCATCAATGAAGGTTAGAAAATAATGTCTACCCCCTATAGATTCCTCTTCCATAGGCCCACAGAGATCTGTGTGTATTAGTTGCAAAAGCTCAGTAGACCTACTTTTACTTGTTTTAAAAGGTAATCTGGCTTGTTTACCTTGCACGCATATTTCACAAGGAGAGTTACAACTCTTACATTCCTTTACCCCTGTACTCATATCTTTTAACAAAACCATACTCTTTCTATTAAGATGTCCTAATCTCCGATGCCATAAAAAATCTTGTGCAGAATATACTGGGTAACTATTTCTAACTTGCATAACATTCAATTTATAAATACCTCTTTCTTTACTTGCTGTAGCTATCACATTGCCACTGCAATCAATTATTTCTGCACCATTGTAATCAAAAATTACTTTGTTGCCTTTATTCACTATTTCACTTACTGAAAGCAAGTTTGTAGCAATATTCTTCACGTAATGTACATCATGTGCTGTAATATCTTGTGATTCACCTTTGACATTCAAATTGAAATTTATTTTCCCTACTAGTTCACACTGTAATTGAGAACCATCCACTGTTGAAATGCCAACATCAGTTTTAGGAGAAACATCATATAAAATTGACTGATCTTTTGTAATATGCATAGATGCCCCAGAATCCAGATACCAATCTGCACTTTTACCTTCAATTTTATCATGAGAATAAAATGCAGTAAGTGCCTTACCTTTATTAGTTGCCTTCCTTTCTGGATCCTTAACTGTACTTGCCTTTTCCATGCACTGTGATGCAAAATGGCCCTTTCTTTGACACTTATAACAACGAATAGGCTTCTTCTTTTTGTATTTTGAATACAAAGCCATTTCCTTGTCTTGAAAAGGATATTCTTGTACATTCTTAACATCTTGCAATATTTTTACTTTCACACTGTCGCCGGTAATTGGTATTCCTGAACTCTCTAGACCCATTATCATTGGTGAGTACTTATCAGGGAGTCCTGCTAACAGCAAGGTACCAATCCATTCTTCAGCTATATCAAAACCTATATTTCTTAGGCAATTCGAAGTGGAGATGATTTTGTTTACATACTCATCCACAGTTTTACATTCATTTAAACGTGTAGTGATGAGTTCTCTCAGCAAACCCACCTTCCTGGTCAGGCCACCATCTTCGAATGCTCTTCTTAGATTTTCCCATACTTCCTTTGCTGTGCTAGCCTTTTCTATATGTGCATAATTTACAGGATCAACTAGAAGAATTAATTTGGACTTTGCTTTACGATCCTTCTTCTGGAAATCTGAATCTGTGGATTTTAATGTTCCATCAATAACACTCCAGAGTTCATCTAACTGCAGATAAGCTTCTACTGCAAATTTCCAAGTAGCATAATTCTCTCGACCCATAAGCTTCTCAATCTGTGGTATCTGGGCAGTGGACATTTTGCACAGTTTCAATATAATTATTGAAAATTATTACTGGCATCAAACACTAACATTTTCTACCATTCACTGGTTAAATGTACTTTTAAGTAAACCACTCTGGGCCCATAACCTGTTGGTTTGTATATCACAGCAAAATATGTTGAAATACTAATTTAGGAACATGTATTTTATTTAATTCATGTGTTCCCATCCATTCAACATACACTTATACATAATACACACAGAACATATAACAGAGACCACAGAACATTTATATCAACCATGGAATATATATACACATTAGTTCACTTCACTGTGCACAGAGCAAATATTTTGTTCACCAAAATACCAACACCCTCACTTTCTTGCAAACTCTTGCACAAAAGACTAGCCAGGTAGATACTTTTTTTGCAAGAATTTAGCTATGAAGTGATTTACATAAAAAGGAAGCATAATGTAATCACAGATTGTCTTTCACGTTTTCCAGTAGGAATACAAGAATTACAAGAAATTTCAGACCAATTTGCCGACTACCGCATTCTCTTAATGCATGACGGCACTTTCCGCCCAAATGTGCAGAGAAATGGATGCTTTGCAAAAAGCAGATGAGAAATGGAAAGGGGTTAGACTAAAACTTAAGGAAGACAATACTTCACAGTTAAGGGAACATTACAAGATACATGAAGGTGTTTTGTTTTATAGAAGCAAACCTAATTTAAATTTATGGAAGGTGTGTATACCTAGTACTTGTGTGGGAAACTTAATTAGGTACACATACAATGCTTGGGGGCACTATGGAGTAACTAAATGTGTGGGAAAAATCTTATCTTTTCTGACAAGCATATAAAATAATACGAGCTTTTCCAGTTTGTCAAAAGGTAAAATACTCAAACATCTTTAAATTAACTAATTTGCACACTATTGTTCCAAAAGGGCCTCTCACGTTGGATACAGCAGGACCAATGCCAAGAGCAAGAGGTGGTGGAAAATATGTAGTGGCAGTGTATTACGTATTTAGTAAATACGTATGCATGTACACCACGAAAATAATTACATCAGGTCCCATTATAAAAAGGTTAATAGATGACTATTTTGTCAATGTGGGTAAGCCGCAAGTTATAATCACTGACAATGCAACCAATTTCACTAGTGGTAAGTGGAAAGACTTTCTAAAGGAACAGGGGATTAAACACATTTTAGTCTCACTATATCACCTAGAAGCTAGCCCGGTAGAAAGAATATTCAAGGAATTTAATTGGTTCATGCGAACATATCCGCCCAATAAACAGACAAAATGGGTAGGGTTGATAACACCAATCTTACAGATTATAATCAACCTTCCCTATCTGTTGACCAGACCAACACCATCTGAACTAATTTATACTGAAAGAAAGGTAGACGAATGGGTGAAGCCCTTACCAAACATACCTACACGAATTGTACCTATGGAAGCCTGAATAAGACAAGCTCTTAATGTATTGAATGAGGGGGCACAGAGAAGAAAGCGTAGGTATGACAACAAGCTAGTTCGTATTCACAAATTTAAAGAGGGAAATCTGATACTTCTGAAAAGCCATCCAAGGGCCGATAAATTAAAGAAATTGAATGCAAAGTGGCAAGTGGTATACACAGGACCATTTGTTATTGTGAAGATACCACACCCTGGTAGCTATCTGTTAGCATATACCAGATCGGGAAAAATAAAAGGACTGCATCCGCATAAGGATCTAAAACCATATATCCAATAACACTCAGACAAGACACATTCACCTAATTTGATAAAGATGTTTATATGACGGTGTTAAGTATGCGTACGCCCACCGCTATGCACGCGAAAGATTCGTGCCACTAAGTTGAATTCTACTTTACATGGCTATCATAAACACTGGCGGACAGCACTGAGACAGCTGATGATCAACACCTGCCAGCTGTCAAAGTTAATTTATACGGTTATACGGTTGGAGTGTCAAACAGATGTGGGGGCGTGCTCAGCTTGAACCGGTTCATATAAACAGGATAAACACTGAGATAGATAAAGATATATATACTCTGAAATAAAATATGCTATGTACACGAGGGAAAACGAACTAATATATATATATATATATATATATATATATATATATATATATATATATATAAACGAAATTTAAAACTGTTTAAAAACGATGATACCGTACAGCTAGCTGGATATATGCAAATCGAAACTTCACTACTAACTAAATACTGTTTAAATACTCTAACTACACTAACTACAGCCTAATTCCTCTAACTACAATTTAACTAAATCAGATAAAAAAAGAAAATCAACTATACTGTACACTAAAATATCTACTGTAAATACTAAACTAATAATTGAAACGTCCGTGGAAATTTTCTAAAGATAATAAAGAAAGCTGTGATAAGTGTTAAAGTATATGTAAATGAGAAATGCAATAGGCATAGGTTACATTTAACACAATTCATGTCAATAATAATAATGAAAATGTATTTGGGAAAGGCGTATCGCGTGACAAAAAAAATGTGGCTACAAAGTACTTTGAGATAGGGATTATTCAATTGTTTTGTGCTATGGCACGTGGCACTTATTTGCGCTTTCGGTCAGATATTTGCACGATGGTATCTAAAATGAGTAATTGTGGCCTCCACAACTCTGATTTTTATTTCCTTTAATCCTATTCTACAAAGACGAATGTGGAAGAATGAATGTGATGATGAATGAATGAGAAGTGTCTTAAGATGGACTTCATGCCTATTAATTTACGTTATGCTGAATTATTAAATATTGATTGAGAAAAACAAGAAATAACTGAGTAACATATTGAAGCAGGGGTTACAATGATACAGATACAAAAGGCAGGGAACCCACTTGCAATTCTGATTCATCAAACTTAATAGTTAACAGGTCAAACCATCCGTATATAACTCAGTAGGTAAATGAATTTTGGTTTCCGAATCATATTCCGTTTATACAAGAAAGTTGAGATTAATATTGCTATAATGTTCTTCTGAACACGGACTTAGCCTTACACGGTTAGTGTCTATGAACAGGATGAATATTTTATGGCGGTTTGGTCAATTGAAGTCTAGAAAGTCTATATATATATATATATATATATATATATATATATATATATATATATATATATATATATATATATATATAGAGAGAGAGAGAGAGAGAGTTCTTTCCCAGTTGTAATTTATATATATATATATATATATATATATATATATATATATATATATATATATCTGTGTGTGTGTGTGTATACCTTCATGAGGCGTTTATGAGTCTGAGAAAAAAAGGAAAAAATTTCAGTAAAAGCAAGACCCGAAACCTGGCCTGATCTCATATTTATATTCGAATAAATAGGTCTGAACATAAATAGATTAAGTAAATCCATGGTTGGCGTATAAACGTATAAGGAAAGTTTTTTACGAGAGGTATAGAAAGAGGAAAGAAAAGGGGGGTCAGAATACTATAGGTAATAAAAGAATGGGGTGTAAGTTTTCTTATGGTTATGTATAATTTCTGATGTAAAATGGGAGTAATATTATTGTCATATGTAACTGAAGTAATAATCATAAAAATGTTGTTTCATTAGTTAACAGTTGTGAACATTAAAAAAAATGAAGACTATTAAATGTAGGAAGTATAAAGCAAGGTCGACAGGACGATATGTATTGTTGAACAAATGTCTTAGTAAAATACTAATTATAACGAAAACTATAGTGCCATGATGACAAAACGAGCAGACAAGGACGTAAATTCATTTGTGAAAAAAGTGTGATATGTGTAAATCTGTGAGGGGATAGTAGATCGGTGTTGTGCCACGTGTGCAGTCGTAGAAGTGAAGTGATTCAATATAAAGTACTTACCTCAAATCAGCAGCACGGCGTACACAAGCGGTGGTCGTGATGATATCCCAATAGACGCTTTAGCATAAACGGCGAGAGCGGGATGTAACAACGACGCCAGCAGCATCTGGATCCTCCCTCACACAATAGCACGAGCTACAATATGCTCTTAACAGTGCAAGCTACTGAACTGAGCGCCAAGCTATCGAGCAAGATAACAAAGACTATGGTACAGGTATTGTTCACTGCCGAGCAGAGAACTCACAGATCGCATTTCTTTGAAATGACAATGAAATGTCGCTGGACACTTGTTGTGCATAGCGGGACATTTGAATGGAAAAAAAGGGACGATCACAAGTGACGATAAATAATTTAAACATACAATGGAATTGAAAAGGAAAAGAAAGACACTAAAAGGTTATAACGCCCCATGGCCTGGAAATTTTGTAAATTTTTTTTGCTTGTGAACAATTCTTTGTATATGTATTGATCTATATAATTTATGTGTAGATGTATATTTTTGTGTAAATTTCTTATACGTGTGCTTTGATGATTTTTTTCTTACTAGATTCTAAATTATGTCAATGAAAGGGTAGATAAACGGCCTCTCAATTAGATTAGCAGCTAGTGAGCCAATCCAAGGACAAATATTTCTTATTCAAGGTTAATCTTTTGCCAACAAGGAAAGCTATCTTACTGTTCTAATATATAACATACTTCTGCCTCATGTAACGGAGTACATTCGCCAAACATATGGGGGCGGATGTGCTGTTACCAGGGATGGGGTATTGGAGTATAACAGTAAGAAGCGAATTTCTATTTTAATTTCATTTTTTATTATTAAAAAAAGAAAAAAATATTAATAATAGTAATAGACAATTATTAATTAATGTTGTGAAGAAAAATAATTCATATGTGGAACTAAGGGAAAAAAAGTGGAAGCGCAGTACCTTTGCTTGTTAGTTAGCAGTCAGTCTTGTGTTGTCTTCTCGAGTAGTTAGAAGTGATGAACTGTCTCGTTTTTTTGTAAACTTTCAGTTGTGATGTAAATGTTTTTAGAAAAATACAGATCTTTCTCAAGAGTGAAATATTCGTCTTAGTTTATTACTTAGGCCTTAAAGTGAACCACATAATAACCCTGAGATGTGATGAAGCAATCAACAATAAGAAGACATTCAGAAAACTGTCAGTATTTTTTTTACATGAGTTAATTCTAAAGTTTCTCTGAAGTTTATTAATATTGACGTTAAACTGGATGTGATGCATAAATAATCATTCAAATAATATTTAAACTGCAGTTCTTCCTTGCTAATTTTCATTAACAATTTTTAATATATATATATATATATATATATATATATATATATATATATATATATATATATATAATGATGTTTCACAATATGTGGTTTTCTAAGGTGTTTACATTAACTTTTCCTCTTGTTAAGTTTGTGAGAACATGGTCAATACTTGTCTTTGTATTTGCAGCATGTCTTTTAGGTTCTGAGTTCAACGTACCATTATTATTATTTAACGAGTCTATCTTGATGTCTCCTACAAACAAAGAGTGTTTTTTGTACATTGTTGTCACCTCCAGCAATTCCTTTAGACGATTTAGGAACTCCTTTATGTTACTTCAAATGTATGTTAAGCTTAGGGGACTTAACTGTAGGGTCATCATTCCCTAAACTTACAAACTACTTCTGAACTACCTTATACTAAAAGCGACACAAAAATGCATGCCAAAGGGGGGATTCGAACCCCTGACAGGGAAAGGCCTTGTGCCACGTGGCATAGGGTCTCAATGCACTATGTTACTTCCAGGTGACCTACACAGTGCTGCTATAATCAGGCTGTTGTTTCCATACTTTAGGTTTACTGCTGCAACCTCAACTAGCATTTCAGTACTCAGATCGTCAATCCATTTCGCTTTTTCATCTCTTCACTAAGGACTGAGCGGCAGTTTCCAACAGAAGTTAGAGTCTGCCCTCGGGTATGGGTGTGTGTGTGTTGTCCTTTAAGTTAATTTAAGTAGTTTGTTAATTTAGGGACTGGTGGCCATAGCAGTTTCATCCAATAGGTTTACAAACATTAGAATTCCTGTTTTTCTGAGTTTCATCTGGGAGCCACTCCAAGGCAAAAGAAGTATAAAATCAGGAATACCTGAATATGTAACAACAAGAGATAAGCGATAGCTGACTGAAAATGCTCCAGTTGTAATGAAACATGTATCGGTAATAAAAAGAAGAAATACAGTGTTTTGCTCAAGGCAGACAACATATCTTATCCTTAATATTGGTTGCAGTAATAAACAAACGGCCAGCGAAACTAAAATTATGATTAGAACTATTCATCATAAATTTATTTATATGCAGACTTCATTTACAAATATGAGAAATTTGGTGAAATATTTAATATTGAAAGATAAGAGTGCATAAGTACGAATTTAATTTTAAGTAACGACATCCTTTCTTCAATAAATGTAACGAGGGAAGTAAGGGAATAGTCTTAAAAAGTACCAAGCAGCACGTCTCGCCTGGAGCAGCACTGAATAATAAATCGGGGATGAATTCCTGACCAATCAACCATCTCGCCGCTGCAAGCAGCGCTGAAAAATATATCGGAGCTGAATTCCCGACCAGTTAACAATCTCGCTGATGCAAGCAGTGCTGCTTGTATCTCCACTATGTTTTACCCCATTGGACTGCGTGCGAGTTTAGACGCAATGCAGCTTAACTTTCGCTTGAATCTTGACTCTCTGCTCCAGTATGTTTTCATCCTAAGCAAAAAAAATCTTTCCCAGAAATACTAACTGTTGGCGTCAGGGAAAGATCTAAAGCTATCATGCAGTATGGCTGTAGAGTTGCCAGCAGACAATGCTGTTCTGATTATTCCGCATACACTTGTAATAGAAATTTAGTTAACCACAGACTCTTTAATTGTGACATATAAAGTACCAAATTTTCGTGACAAGTAAGGAATATCAGCGTAAGCACACTCTCGAAAATCGCGACATATTCGAAGCTAAGCAGCAAAATATTGGGAAAAAACAAGAAATATCAGCCATTCCATACACTCAGAAATCACGAGATATTCGGAAATAAACTAGCGAATATTGTGAATGTCATTGATATTCATTTTACTTACCAGCAATTTAAACGTTCCTATAGTTTTGTCTTTAACCATATTCTCGAAAATCGCAACATATTTATAAAGGTGAAATATTTGTGAGAAGGAAGAACATAAATGTCATTACTGGTTGTACTACTTGTAGCAGAAATTTCATTCTCCGTTCTCCAATCACAAATTAATCACCAAACCGATGTTACTAAATCCTGAGACAGTGCATAAGAATACTAGATAACATAATACTATTATATTAAAAAGCAAATCCTACAAAGTGTTGTGAATAAATATTTACATGGGACGAGTACCTTTCATCTGGTAGTCCACCATGCTAACCATTATGCAACATCACTGGAACTTTTATATTTTATATACACATTCTCACATGTTTGTTTTTCAAAGTTCACATGATTATATTTACATATAGTCATAGCAAATTTAGCCAAAGAAGATTTTGTAATTCATCTTTAATTCGCTGTAGCCTAGAAACAGTTTACTGCAAGTTATAAAACTAAAACTGTGAAATATACAGCAAATCAAGATGGCGTCTGTGATATAGAAGGGATACGTTAATGTCATTTTGATGTCACTTTCCAAGTCGCCCTCCAGTGGCCAATGTCACAGTGAATTTCATTGGAGGGAAATCAATTTTTGCTTGTGATATAAGAACTCATATAAATAAGATATAAAGTAGGAGTTGGAGGTTTGAGCAAAATTACTCAAATCAGTATGGATATTACTGCAAATACGGGTCAGCCGAGACATTTATTGTCGCTTGTGAGCACAAGAATTCCTGACATACTAAATGGTGCAGGGAGTTTCAAAAGTTACAAAATCTCTTTGATATGGTGTACGAGGATACAAAGTTTACAGGTCAGCCACGGCGGAGCGGCCGAGCGCATTGAGGTGCTATACTACGATGCGCAAGGCTATTCCCAGTCGGAGGTTCGAATCCCCCATCAGGCATGGATGTTTGTGTCGTCTTTAGTATAGGTTAGTTCATAAGTAGTTTGTAAGTTTAGGGACTGATGAACCCACAGTAAAGACCCTTAATAGTAATAAACATTTGAACATTCTCACGGGCAAAGTCTGTGGTTTTTTCATAGCCTCAGCAGCCACTGACTAGACAATTTCAATTGGTTTTTCCGTTTCTGGTGTTTTGTTTCCATTCTGGTTGCAAAACACATTGCAAATAGCGACAATAACAGAATATCCCGCAACACTAATAAAAATAAATAAGCTTCGAAACGAGCATATTCGCCCGCCAGTATAACTATAAAACTTCCTGGCAGATTAAAATTGTGTGCCGGAACCGGGACTCGAACCTGGGACCTTTGCCTTTCGCGGGCAAGCGCTCTACCGACTGAGCTACCCCGACACGACTCACGATGCCGCCTCACAACTTTACTTCCGCCAGTACCTCGCCTCCTACTTTCCAAAGTGAAAGTTTCATTCAGTATAACTATAGTCTGTAATCCGGTTTTTTTTTTTTTTTTTTTTTTTTGTAAACAACAGATTGTTGGCACGGGAATTTGCAACGATCCAAACACTCGACCACCTGTGCAGACAGACTGTTGCGTGTGCACCAGCATTTAAATAAAACAATAACTAAGAAAGCACACATAAATTATACATGTATCTTGTTCATCACAACCCTCGAAGCCAGATATTGTGTGGTGTCTACATTGGAAGTTAATGAAGGATATATTCAGGCAGTTGAAATGGAGAGATGTTTCTAGCCTTCGCACACTATGCCATTTCCCATTGGGAGATGTGAGAACAATGAGTTATATAGTATAATCTATTTAGTCGACTGCATATACTCTTTTACAGGGCCATCCAAACACAACAATCTGACTGCACAAATATCTGCACATGATACCCTAGGGGTGAGCATAAATTAAGTATCTGGGAGAAATCACAGTGAAGGCCAATTAACACTGTCCATCACATCACTTCATGGCATATTCTGTCAGGATATCCCATGATGCATTTCTACTGGTGACGTTCACACTGTCTGTCACTGGCCGTCACGTCACTTCAAGATTTCTTGAGAAGAAAGTTTTGACGGAATGGTCGTCTGATAACGTCGGAAATTAACCTATTTTTGTCACACTCACTTCTGTTAGAATGGGATGTTAAATAAAATGGTGGCGTCTTAATCTGTATGTTATTATTATACCTTGATTTATCGATACATGGCAAAAGTTCCATGAGGACTTATATACACATATTATATTTTTAACTGAGTGTCCTTATAAGAGCGAGATCGAATATCTTGAAACTCGCCCACTGTTCTTTTTTGACTGTTAACTAGCCGTGTTTGTGAAGTTAACAATTGACTGCTTACTCGAAAAATCTCAATACGGCGATATTCACACAGCGGCGGAAGTATACAGTTCCCTTAAGCAAAACTCTGATTCTATAAGTTAAGCAAACAGTATACATTTACTGCAATCTTTAGAGGAAACTGCACACAATTAAATAATGATCCGCAGTCATGGATCTAAGTCAAAAATCATGAATGTGGGCAACGAAAACGCAAATAATTCTCCAGAAGGGAGCATAATCACAAGATACATGAACAAATTACCCCACATTAATTCAAAATAAATGATGAGGAGAGAATTAAATTTAGCACAAAAGGATTATAATTTAACAAGTTAATTTATTATTCAAAACAAGAACAACAAGGGTGCAGACCATTTTTTTAAAAATACACTAAAAATCACACCTTACAAAATATTCAAAATATCCAAAATTACATGGCCCTAAAATTGCCCACCTGCAAAGTTGAGTACAGGTTAACTACGATACCGTTTCATAGGGGGAAACTGATTAATTGCAGCACATTCACACACAGATTCATACATGCAGGTACTTACCAAGCACCCGACACCAATACACCAAGACGCACTTGGTTTAAGACCACAAAGTGCGGTGTACAGATGGAAGTTAAAGTTTCCCTAGAACTTCTAACTATACATTAAATCAAGATTTCATTACATAATATCTAAAAACGGTCGCTCTGGTGTTCGTTTAGCACAGGGAGAAGATAACTACAGAAGGTTAAAGTTGTTAGATCAATACAGCACTCTACTAAGTCGGAACACAAAATATGCAAAGAGTTAACAAAACCAATTTAGAAGAGAATGAGATCGCGAAATATATCTTGTAACCATTCTTTCTGATCAGAGGAATGATATCTATTAGATAAGCAAGGTTACAGATTGCTACAGCACAATTCAGAGTTCGGTCACAAAAATTCAGAGAAGTGAAATAATTCTGTTTCATGAAAATTAAAAACACGATAGACGTCGTGCAACGGTTCTTTCTACACAGAGGAAAACAAATCTATTTAATGGTAATAACCACGACAGGGAACACGTTAATCGGCGCACACGTGGGCCGACAAGTACACAGATTACAAGTTAGAATGGACAATTTTCGGGGAAAATTATCACGCTACACTCACTAGGAAACACCTTAGCAAATTAGCTATACAATTATTAACCACTCATGTGCACTTAATGATGGAAAAGCTTAAGGCTTAGTTTGATATCGTCCACGTGTTCTGTCGACAAAGTACGAACAGTATAGGCACCGTGAATCCCCAAAAATATTATAATTCAACTACAATAAAAACCTGAAAGACATTGAACATATTTAAACAGGTGAAGAAGTGATTCAAAAGTTATAAAATGCAAAAACTATGCTAACGAAACACCATCAGAGCCTCAGAATCAGATTCCAGCAAAAATCGACATAAAATTAGCAATCCTGTAGGAAATTAAGCAAAATCTCACTACTACACATAGTGTAGCTGCTACTCCCGGAATTAAACTCGCGAAAAGGCATAAGTACGACTATGGAGCCTGACCTCTCCGGGGGACACCACCTTGACAAAGCACTGTTTGTGTGGGTGGAGAGGCTTGCGCATCTGTGTGAAGCTGAGGGCTATACCGAAGGTAGAGAACCTACTGCTGGAAAGGCCTCAGCTGATGCATCTGACCAAGTGTGTCCCACAATGTCCCGTCTTCCTTATCCTCTCCTAGTCCTTTCCCAAATCCTTTCCCAACCCAAGGTGTGATGCGATCCCTGACGAGGGGTGCATGGCATATGGGTGGATGTGTCTCGAACGAAGCCTCAGGGATACCGGGCGACCTCCCTGAGTAAGTAGCCTTGCACTGCGTGGGGTTATCGTAGTGTGGACCATATAAATCTCCAAATGTCGTGGGACTAAGATGAAAACAGAGAAAGAAAGTATTTTAAAAGAATCTGAGGGGCAATCTGAGACCTCAGATACTCAGACATCGGGATCAGGACCGATGGAGTGCACTCCTACTTCTCAATCAGGGTCCCAGACCTGAGCAAGAAGTGGGAACTGTAACAGAGAAGTTGGACCAGATTAGGATTAAGGCCTTGTCTGG
This sequence comes from Locusta migratoria, assembly GCA_026315105.1. Classification (NCBI taxonomy): domain Eukaryota; kingdom Metazoa; phylum Arthropoda; class Insecta; order Orthoptera; family Acrididae; genus Locusta; species Locusta migratoria. The sequence continues at coordinate 375,939,824 of CM048745.1, forward strand.
GGCTCAGAGGAGGAAACTTCTCAAGCAACAGAAGCAAAACAAAGGAAAAGAATGGCTTCCTAAGCATAAGTGGAGGGAATCAAAAGGGCTTGAGCCCAAGACCCCCAAAAAGAAACTGCCTCAGGTCGAAGGGGATACACAGACCCCCTCGACGTCAAAGACAGGTGGCAAGAGGGTTAGGGAGGAATCTAAGACTCCCTCCTCTCTGAACAAGCGTGATCCTAAAATGCTGAGGCAGGAAATAGGGAAACAGACCTATAGTGCTGCAGTCACAGTCTTTAGAATGGCGGTTGTCCAAGAAGGATACCCACTGGTAAGCATCACCTCACAGCAGGAGGAGCTGGTGCAGATGGCCCTCTTTGAAGAGATGAGGGGGGAAGCTGGTCCAGGACACTAATTCAGGAGGGTCTATCTAGATAGCGGTGCCCTCATTTTTGTCTGCGAGGGGGAGCACTCAGCAGAATGGCTTAAGGACAAGGTGCCCATGATATCCCCATGGGAGGATGCGAATCTGTTGGTCAAGACAGCAACCGAACTCCTTAAGACCGCAAAGGTATCAATATGGGTACCAACGATCCTTAAGGATGTCCCTCCAAAGACTCTGTTCGAGAAAATAAGGGTCCAGAACCCAAAGTCTCGACAGAGGATTGGAGGGTAATTAACCGAAAGGTCATTCCGGAAGGACGAACCCTGGTGGTGGAGGTCAGAGAGAAGTCCCTGAAGGCAATGCAAGAGCAAGGCCTGAAACTGTTTTTAGGGTTCTCGCAGATCACTGTCAGGGTAATTGGTGGTACTGGAGGTAAGCTGATTTATGCTAGAAATCTAAAAAACTCCAGAACATGCATTTATGTTAGGAATGGAATACCTTTCATACCAGTGATGGATTTTTGTTCCAGGGACCTGGTGACCATCAGGATGCAGCAACGTGAGGAAGGTATCATGAAGGAAATTGTTTTGGCCTCAGCATACCTTCCTTACGAAGACAGCACTCCTCCTTCTTTGGAAGTGAGGAGACTGATGGAAGCCTGCCATCGTCATGGTGACAAACTGTTGGTGGGATGTGATGCCAATGCCCACAATCTATCGTGGGGCAGCAAGGACACCAACAGTAGAGGTGAGCACCTTCTTGAATTTCTCCTATCTAACAATTTGGAGATCCTGAATAGGGGTGATGAACCTATATTCAGGAATAGTAGAAGGGAAGAAGTAACTGACATACTTTTGGTTCCATGATGATGGGAAGTTACGTTACACAGTGGCATGTGGTCCTGGAGCCATTTTCATCAGATCACATGTATATTAAATTCAAGGTCGAAATGGGAACCAGACAGACCATGGCCTATAGATATCCCAGAAAATGGAATGGAAGACATATAGGAGAGACCTTGAATTCAGCCTATCGGAAATTACAACTTCGATAAGGAATCCAGCAGAGTTTGAGGAAGTAGCAGAGGCCGTAACCTCTGCTATAGTGACCTCATACCAGGACAACTGCTCAATCACCAAGAAGTGCACAAATAGGAGTGTGACTTGGTGGAATAATAACCTGGAAATGCAAAGGAAACAGGTACGAAGACTGTTTAACCTTGTGATGTACAAAGGACAATGGGCAAAGTATCGTGAGGCCCTTGTCAATTACAACCTTGCCATCAGACGGGCAAAGGAGGCATCCTGGAAGGTATTCTGTGAATAAGCGGAGGGCACGGCTGCTCAAGCGAGACTTCATAAAATTCTCACTAGTGTACCAACTAATCCAGGAGGAACATTGAGGAATGAGGATGGGGAGTATACAAAGACAGCACATGAAACGCTGGTACTGCTCCTCAAGACTCACTTTCCTCAATATTCTCTGGGGGATAATTCAGACCAGAATGCGATTCCTGAGAGACAACAGTTCTCAGGTATTCGCAAAGAGGACTGGGATTTGGCCAAAGAGTGTGTCGATTTCAGTAAGGTCCGATGGGCGGTGGGAACATTTCAACCGTTCAAGTCACCTGCCCCCGATGGAATCTTTCCAGCTCTCCTGTAACAAGCGAGAGAAAATCTTATTAGATTCCTATGCAGGTTATTCAGGGTTAGCCTAGCAGCAGGAATCATTCCCAATGCCTGGAGGGCAGTGAAGGTTGTCTTCATGCCAAAACCAGGGAGAATTGATCATACCAAGGCCAAGGATATGAGATCAATCAGCCTGTCCTCCTTCATTCTTAAGACATTGGAAAAGCTGTTTAATGTGCATGTTGGAGAAAGGAGGTTAAGTAGGGCTGCTCTACATTCAAACCAACATACACATCAGCCAGGTAAATCATGTGAGACAGCTCTCCACCAACTAGTTGGGAAGGTGGAGAAAGCACTACACTTTCAGGAAATAGCCCTCTGTATCTTCCTGGACATCGAGGGGGCTTTTAGCAACACGACCTTCGATTCCATGGTTATGGCAGCAGAGGTGCATGACCTAGGGACCACTATATGTAGGTGGACTAGGGCCATGCTCAGTGGAAGAAAGGTAGAGGCTACCATGATGAATGAAAAAAAAATGGTAATCAACATCACTAGGGGTTGCCCGCAAGGAGGAGTTCTTTCCCCTTTATTGTGGAATCTAGTGGTGAATGATCTCATTGGAGAATTAAACTCTAGGCAGTACTTTTGCCAAGGATACACAGATGATCTTGTCATAGTAATACTTGGCAAATTTGCTGACACAGTGAAGAATATGGCACAAGGTGCATTGGGCATTGTGCAAGACTGGTGCAGAAAACAGGATCTGGGGGTTAATCCTAAGAAGACTGTTGTTGTGCCATTCACAAAGAAACATATCCAACATTCAAGTTGGAATCTAAAGCTTTTCAATGAAGTGCTACCTGTGAAGGAGACAGTGAAATATCTAGCGGTTACCCTAGATGAGAAACTGACATGGACCCCTCACATTAGGAATATTTGCTCCAAGGCAAACGGTACTCTTCTAAGTACCAGGAGAGCTTGTGGCAAAAATTGGGGCCTGAGCCCCAAGGGTATGCACTGGATATACACCACGGTGATTAGATCCAGGATCACCTATGGGGCGGTCGTATGGTGGAAGAAGGTAGAACAGCAGGTTGCTGCTACGGAGCTTGGTAAGGTGCAGAGATTAGCCTGCTTAGCCATAACAGGCGGAATTAGCAGCACACCAATTGCTGGGATGGAAACCATGGTGGATATGCCCCCATTACACCTTTGGGTCAAGATGGAGCGCCTGGTGAGTACAGACTCAAAACAGGCAACAACTGGAACTCTTTGGGATATCCAGAATCACACACTAAAATAGTGAGTGAGGTAAATATAGGAAAGTTTGGGGAAATGCCAGCCGACTATATTATAACCCCATAGTGCTTCAACAAGCCTTTCAATATAAAAATTAGAAGTAGGGAGCAGTGGGAGAAAATACTTCGAGACCGTACGGGGGATATTGTCTGGTTCACTGACATGTCAAAACAAGACCAAGGTATTGGGGCCGGGGTATATGAGGTGCAGCCAAGACTGGAGGGCGTCATCTCTCTAGGGAAACTGGCCTCAGTATTCCAGGCCGAAATCACTGCCATCAGGGCGTGTGTGGAGGAGAATTTTCTAGGTGCTACAAAGATCGTAAGATCTATATCTATTCAGATAGTCAGGCAGTCTTTGAGATCACTGGCAGCTCCTGCAACAAGGTTTAAAATTGTTGCAGAATGTCACAGAGTCCTGGTGGAGGTAAGGGAAAGCAATAGAGTAAACCTATTGTGGGTCCATGGCCACTCGGGGATCAGTGGCAACGAACATGCAAACAGATTAGCCAGGATGGGGGCAGAAACTACATTTATTGAACCAGAACCTGTCCTGACAATCACCAAGGCATTGATCAAATTGGAGATACATAACTGGCTCAGAAGACAGCATGTAGAATATTGGACCAAAGTCTATCAACAAAAACGTGGCAAGGTAATGATGCCAAAGCCATGTTTTAAAAGAAGCTCTGCAATCCTGGGCCTGAACAAGAGAGAGTTTAGACTCATGGTTGGATTGCTGACAGGCCATGGGAATTTCAAAAAACACCTACATACAATGGAATAACAGAAGAAGACCCTAAATGTAGGATCTGTGATTATGGTGATGAAACTGCATCACATTTAATCTTCGAATGCATTGCATTGGAGAGTAAAAGGCACGGAACATTTGGCTTTACTAGATATACAGGGAGCGATACCGCACGATAAACTTAGTTTCGGTGCAGGCAGCGGCTGGTTTGACCAAGACTGTTTTGGCTTCCCTGAGAAAATCAAATCAATCAAATCAATGGAGCCTGAACTAAGTCGAGCCACGAGGCCACAACAGAACCAAATCCAGAGGTACTTACCCTACCAGGAACCAAGAAGCTAATGAATAGCTCTCTTCACCACTGCTTAACCGTTACCAGAGAGAGGTAGTGGAGGGGAGCCCAGAGAGCATCACCATTCGTCAGGCAGGTAACCTGACCATCCCCCAGCCAAGGAGGTTAAGAGCAAGCTACATTAGGAATCTTTGCTAAGACTGGGTTCTGCTCAGCGGTTGGCAAACCTACTTCTCGCCCGGAGACATTCAACACCCAGCGTTTGAAAGAAACGACGACACTAAACAGATGAGGCGCGGTTAGCACTTCCTAAACTTTCTTACATACAAAGTTTCATTCATTCTGTGGAAGCCAGGGCCAGTACACACTAATACATATTTGGGACCTCATGTACAACATAGACAGAATTTTACATACAGATAAAACTAAATCAATATACAATGCCTGGTATCTCGCATGTTGCGAGTGGAGTGTCTTGCTACACTCAAAAACATGTCTGAAGCTCATCAACATTTGTTCATGGGAGCCAATTAAATGGAACACGTTATGTGGACGTATTTCATCACCCCTTCCTTAGTGAGAAAAAATTGACTGAACTCAAATTTATCATATAATTTTGAGTCTCAGGCTCTTTTTTATTTACTAGGTTGTCCTTAGAAAATTATGGCATAAAACAGAGCATGGGGAGAGCGGACTGGTCTCTTATACAACACAAATCATAAAACCATTTCCGAAAACATTAAAAGAAAGCAAATGGTGTTTTTGCTGGTGTGGCTGTTTAGACCACAGGTTGGGGACATACATCAGTGTAATATTAACACATATAGACAATATCAGACAGAAACAAAAAAAAAATATATAAGACAAGTATTCAAACACTCTCGTTTTAGTCTGTCACACATTCGAAGATGTGTCCTTGCCAAAGGCTAAATTTAAGTCTTGATTTTCAATATTAGAAGTTCAAAAACATATCAAGTCCACTAAAATCTAATATCAACACGTCTTTGTGTGTCACACAGGTCTGTTTTTGTTATAGTTATCAATACGACTTTTTATCGCCACACATGTTTACACACGATTCAGTTCTAGGGGCATGGGGAGGGACTTTCTTCCAAAGCAACTTGGAGGACACTACTGACCGCACTGTAAGTATATTCATACAGCTCGAGTGTCTCTGACAGTAGATCCAGCACCAGCACAGCAGCATCTCCGTTACGTCGCTTCACGCATGACCGATTTGCAGAGCATCTCGTTGTTGCCACGGATGGAAAACCAGCTTGCCTGAGCGTCATTGACAGTGACTTTCCCGTGCATCGAGTTTTCACCCGTGGTATCGTCTCGTATTATGTGGGGCCGTTACCTCGTTACCCTCTTCTGCCCGCACATTAGCAACCGACGATACTTGTATTGCACAAATGGTCTGTGCACTTACTGGGTGACAGGTTATGCATCTCTTCTTGCACAACACAGCGAGGGGCTATGTCAGATTTGTCGGTTTTGACAGCTCATGGCAAGCTGATGGTGTGAGGTCCGCGATCGAGCGGCAGTCCACGTAAGAGCCAGGAGTTGACAGCCAGGCGCCCGCTGTCCTCAGCGTTGTCAGCCACGGACGCGTCTGGACTGGACCGGGGTCGTCGACCTCACTGTTTAAGCCAGCTGGCCCACAGGTTGGCTGCAGCTGGGGGAGGGGGCGTGTCTGCTTGCGTCACGCCGGCCGGCAGCGCATCGATGATGGCGAGCGCGATCTACGTCACAGCGGGCCTCCCCCGGCAGCCCGCGGTGGGACGAAGGGCGTAGGCAGCACTGGGCTTGCGGGTGGCGAGCAGGCCAGACCACGGTGCGTCGTGCTGCCGCTGTCCCCGGTGTCTGCGCAAAACTCACACTTCACAAGATTCTGAATGTTAAACCTCGTCGCCTGTAATTGTCCATTCTACAGGACGACGTTCCTCAGATCTTTACAATTACATATCTAAAAAAAAACATAAAATATATATGTCCTCAGAATGGTTGTTTTATTAAAACAAATAAAATTAAGTCACTGCTGCCATAGCAGACATATCACTTAAGACTAAGTACAAGAACACAAATTTTATAATTAAAATAATGTGATAATCTATGAGGCAAAAAAAAAACGTAGTTATCCCTACATGGCCAATACATACACAGATTCATGCACACAGGGAGGAAGCAAGCAGAAGGTGCAGCAAGCAGAAGGTGCGCAGAAGTGCGGAATTAAAATATGGCTGAGCGGTAGTGTTACAAGCAACATTGGCAATGGCGCGTTGCGCTGCTACTTGTCATGCATTGTCTACCCCTTAACCCAAGCGCATTACCGCAACTAGCTACCATCTAACTACTGGCGCCATTCCTTCTCTCTTGCGTGCTGGGTTGTCTGAAAAGGGAGAACTAACACGGACACAGACACTTTGCGTCTCCAGGTAGCGGAAATTAGTTTTTTTTTAAGTATTAGTGACTTACTATCCCGTTTCAGTGGGTCGTAACATTGTATCGTTCTTGATGATATGTAATTGGCAAACCAACCGCACCTCGCAGTGGCGTGCCGTCATGAAGCAACGAACGTTCACAAAATGCTATTTGCACAACAAAACAAGGTAAACAATTTGAATTTTCCCCAAAATGTTATGCTAGAGATACACAATAATTACGGAAACAAATGCATGCTCCGCAAATACCTGGAAATAAAAGACATCTTTAACATGAAATATATTACAACAATAAAACACATTACGCCAATATGAGAGAAGAACTGCAACATTACTAGAAACTAACACATATTAAGATGCAGGGTGACTCAATAAGACACACTATGCTTATATAATAAAAATGCAACATAAGATAATTACAGACACAAAATACATTATTGTACAACATCTAGGGTAAGAAAACACAATAAAAACATTAACCTGGACAAGAGAAAATGAACATCTTATTAAATCGTACAAGATGATATGACACATATAATACATCAATTATTTACAGCTTCATTTACTTAGAGGATTCCTGAAATAAAAAAATATTATTTAGTGCACCTAGAGCGGGACTTTTACCACCTGTCTTGTGATGGGCGTTAATCTAACCATTTCTACTGCTTCGTAAACTTGAAGGGCCGTACTGTTCCTAATCTGTTTTCTTCTATTCCATAAAACTTATGGGCTCGCGTCCGGTCGTCTGTTTACTTCTATACCAATCCTCTTCTTGTCTTTCCCAATTACACATTACTCAGGTACGTTCTGAAACATTACACTGGAAGATTTCATTACTGGATGTACTACGAATGGTTACTTATAGCGCCCAAGTTGCAGAAAAACTAAGAATCATTCCGATTCATCGTGCCTTTTTTCAAAGGCAAATAACACGTCTCGAGAGCCAGGGGAAAATTTCCCCAAAATTAATAACGTCAACCCTACTCGTGCGGTGGAATCCTGTACTGACATTACGGTGGTGGTAGCATCATGGTACTAAGATAAATACGATGACTCTCTGGAGATCGTGCACGCGGACACCTGCCGCGTCAATTGTATTGCATTTCCCTCTTCCTAAATGGAGGTACTTAACACAATCCTACAGCAAGGACATTGCAACACATCTAATGACTCCAGTTACTCGGTACAGACAGTACCGGGAAATGACCCTTCTCGCGTCCATACACGCGACCAAAAGACAAGAGCTTAGAAAATTCAAAAACATTCACGTTTTTGAATAAAATTTAGCAGAAATCGTACCGACCAGCGCTCCAAAAGACACAATAGCTGGCGTCACCACAACGAAGGGTAACCACCAACTATTTGCGCAGAACCGGGACGCATTTACGCGTCTACTGACAGAACAGTACAAGTACAAATTACTCATCCGAGCTATTGGATCGCACGCAACGCTGAACGTGCTACGAAATACAGACAAACCCTTACGACACAATTTTCATGGTACCTTGGTTGACACGGTACACATAAATACATAAAACAAAAAAGCAAAAATGGAACCTATAAATACAATAAAATATACACATCAATACACTTATTTTATATAGAATCTTAAGCTAGCAACGTGGTGCACACCACGGGACTTCTTGGTCCGAATGGTCTCTAGCTCAACAACATTTTCATGCGCAATTCTTTTCATTCGTTCAATCCCCTCTGTTACGTCGTCTTTGTACACCCACGGTATACGGTAAGGCTTGACAAAAAACTTAGTATGTTCCCGCACTTTGAATTGATAACGAAAGTTCTTAATGGTACCGGGGGCATCAGAAAAAACTGAAGCATGTTTATGCAAAATGCGGGACAATTCAGCCTTGGCCAGAGGTGGAGCGTCTTCTATCGCGGACGCAATGTCGGCTTGTTCATCCGAATTAAGCAACAATAGCGTCGGTTGACCGCAATCAGAGGTTACCGGGTCGGCACCACATATCACCCGATAATCAGTTAGGAAGTCAGAGAGAAAGTGACAAGAGGGACCATCGGAAATCAACGTCGTAGTGCATTCGTCAAATTTTAACTTTATGTTTGAACCATCAGGTAACGGGCGCACTTTACCTTCTCCAAAGTTCAGTGTGGCCTGGTGCGCTACTAAAAATTCAACGCCGATCAACACGTCCAAAGCGAGCGACGGCACAACTATAAAATTGGCGACGAAAGTATAGCCTTGGCAGTTAAACTGACTTTCGGCCTGCTTCCTAACCTCCACGGTCCTTCCAACCAAAGCTCCTTTAACCTTGGTGCGTTGAAAAGGTAGCACTGGCCAAGAACCTACTGCCAGGCATCGGTTAAAAACATCCTCGCTCATTACCGGTATAACACTTCCCGTGTCTAACGTACACCGTAATTTCTCGCCCTGACCTTCAGTTTCCAGGACGGGTTGTACTGTCGCCCCTGTCGTGTGCGTCTCCTCCTCCAGAAGAACCTCTCATAGGTCGTCAAATTTTAAATGGTTTACGCGTTCCGTTGTCGCAGTCACAATCGATTCCTCCGCTAGAGAAACCTCGCGCATGTCCGTAATTTTTGTTACCGGTTCCGTTGCCTGTTCGATTAAGTTCACCGAATGTTCAGCAACGGATGGAGGTCGTCATTCCTTCGAAGTCGACAGACCCGGCAGACTTTCGGGTTTGTTGTGTCAGGGATCAGGCGATCGCACCTCGAAGCCTTGCGGAGGTGTCGGCGGCCTTGTCCAGTGTACACGATTTTGATGGCCGTTTCTACCATTACTGTTACCCCATCGTTTCTTTTTGCGCCCCTGATTTTCTGGCACGGAACCTTTCCTTTCCTGCCATGCGCCGTCGTACGGACTCGGGCGCTCGTTTTGCCCTGCCGATCTCTGCGCACTTGCATTGCTGTCCCCGTCATGCGGGCGCGGCGGGAGATGCTGTCCCTGATATTCGTTCCTTTTAAAACTGCCGCTCGAATTTGAACTACTTGCCGGCGGCTCATAATGAAACTCGAGCTCATTTAGCATCGCCTGAAATTGCTCAAGTTCATCTTCCGGCAATGATGGCGTTGCGCAATCTCCTCGGCAACTTCGTTAAGCAGATTCTAATTAGTTCAGGTATCGGTTATGGAAAATCCAGGAACTGGTTTTTCATAAGCATCACCTGCACGAACTCACTAAGGGTTGAGTACTGGGAGGGATTTCAATGCGGCATCATTAAGATGCTATGTATCACGTGACCCTGATGGGTTTCAGACCAGTAGGACGCGAGAAAATGGTTACGGAACCCCCGGTAATCGAGCCCGTTTCTTAGCAATGCGCGCATCCTTGTGGCGGGATCGCCTTCAAGCAACGCAACCACAAAGTCTACTTTATTACCCTCTGGCCAATTAGGAGGGTGTCTTGCTACACTCAAAAAAAAAAAAAAGGTCATCAGCATTTGTTCATGGGGAGTCAATTAAATGGAACACGTTATGTGTACATGTTTCAATCTATAACCGAAAAATAGTTTATGTTTTCAACAGAGTAACAGAAAAGACTGAAGAAAACAATTTATATGAATAAGATTGTAAGTTTATGACTTAATTTTCATGAAATAAAATTTTAAATTAAAAATTCATCACTAATGTAGGCGAAAAACTCAGTCAGTTTAGACGTTATTGACAATTCAGTGGGGAAATTGGAAATGGATAAAGTAATTAGACTATATTTATAGTATGATTATATTTTCGCTTGGACATAGATGTTGATCTTTTAAATTTTGTTTCACTTCTCATCACTTAATCACAATTAGTTGAACAAAACCACATGTTATGAAGATTGCTTTGGCCATCAATAAAATGTAACATGGTTGTTTCCTCAATTAGAGTAATAAAGTATGACTTTTTACCTATCAGATCGTCATTTATAACCTCATTTTCAACATTGGGTATTGAGATAAGCGCATTGACATGGCAAATGGTGTGAATACACGTTGATGTGACGGTTCCGTGATGTGATGGACAGTGTGAACTGATTCAGAAGTAGATATTTTCATCGAAGGAGCCCTTAATGATCACACATTTTGACAAACCTTCCTATATTTGACCCAACTAAGTTTATGAATGTTTTAAGGTCAATTCAATCTGTTTGTCACATCACGTTAAATGGAAGTATTCCAAAGTGCATTTCAAATGGTGGCATTCACACTGTCCCTCACTGCACCATCATGTTATGCAATGTCACATCAAGGTTTGTAGGGAAGCAAGTTTTAATCGAATGATCGTCTGCTAACATCAGAAGTTAACCTATTAATGTATACACTACATACCTCTTTACTGACACAAGTTGATCAAATGCTTTTATTTTGGGATTTATTTTTGATAGCAAAGAAAGTTCTGCCTTGGATTTTTGTTTGTCCAGGTGGACGTCTGGCTAGACATTTACTATGAGCAAACATATGAATAAGACCATGCCTCTCAAGGAGAAATTAACTACATGGAAGAATATCCATGGAGATGTTATGTCCATGAACTCTGTGCGATGTAAGAAATATTATTGACATTGTTGTTGATGTAATGTATTATATGTAAATATTATAGATTTGGACTTGGTTATGTCATGATATATCTGGCTGAAATCCTTGCATATTACTGAAATGGATTACAGTAAATCTTGTTCCTTGTTCGAGTTTATAGAGTATAACTAATTATTATTCAGTTTAACCAGTTGATTATAATATCGAGACTTCTCCTCTTGAATTCGCACTGAACAACTTTGGATATGAACAGTTTGATGTCAAGAAAGGCAAAATTGGGTCTATTGGGGGAACAGGCTAGGTGGCCCTCTCGTTTTTGGAGTTATTACAAAATAGGCTTTTTTGTATAAGTTGACATACGATCTCTGTGGTGTTTGATATTAGGAGACATGTTCAGTTACACTACAGAATGTGGCGACCGAATGATCACAACATTAATGAAGAATAGATAGGTGAAATGATAACAGAGAGAAGAAAAAGGGACAAAAAGTGCTTTAAATTAGAGAAAAGTAACTTTGAAATTCGGAACTGCTGTATCAGTTCCCCTAGCAACCAATAAACAACCTGTAACTAAGTTATGAACTGGTTATTAAAGAACGCTCTATTCTCCAAAAGGCAAAATGATACAAAATGGAAAGATTCAAGTCTGCCTTTTTGCCACACAATATTAGAGAATGGAACAGTAGAGAATTATAAAAGAGAGTCGATGACCACTCCACCATACACTTAAATATGATTAGCGGAGTATTTATGTAGATGTAGATTCAACGTGTACGCCTATATCAGCACAAGATAGAGACGATATAATCAGAATCACTATGAAAAAACAATGGGTTGCCAGAAATAGGAGACATGATAATAAAATAAAAGCCACTAAAATGAATATCGGAGATCTGGTCTTACTGGGAACACATGAGAAATCTAAATTACTTATCTCAGAGGTAAAGAATTTTTTTCACTTTTGCATGGAACCTTTCGAAACTATTATGAATTCACTTTCAAATGCTTGTAGGTTGGTTCAACCAAAATCCAGAAAGCTACTTGGTATAAGAACATCACAGCATTGAATCCATACCCACAAAAGTCTAAATGGAACTTACATCTTTTTACCTCTGTTATGATCTATAATAGGAATTTAATCTTTTATTTTTTACCTTTTATATGAACCCACAATAGGAACTGAAATGTGTATATATTTTTTCTTTTTATGAAACCCATAATGGGACTTACTTGAAGCCGGCCACAGTGGCCAAGGGGACTGAGGCGCTCCAGTCATGATTTGCATGGCCACTACGGTCCCAGAAATTCAAGTGTTTCAAATGTTTGGGATCCTCTGGAACCATCTGCGAAAGTAACAAATTCTCTCGCCAACACATGCTAATATTGAAGACGACAGAGAATGCCTTTGGGGCAGTTAACAACACCCAGAGGAACATCTGTAGTGTAACAGCTTACACTGGATGTTTCCTGTTAGAGGCTCAAGAAATTCGAGTATAATAATTAAATAAAATCATATTTTATTTAGGAAAGGGTAGGATAATGTATTCTGGCTCCAGTTTTTCTCTGTACAGGTCTTGTGCAGCAGAGAAGAATAAATGAAGAATGGGATTACTCCATGTTGAAAAGTTCTATGTTTCGTAAGTATATGTATATTCTATGGAAAATGACAATTTTATTAATTACCTTTAGTCTTTATTGGTTGAAAGAACATTCTTCTTCTGTGAGTTGAATTCCAATAAGCATGTGATTCAGTGATGTAATAGAAGGTTATTTGTGTTACCCTAAAGTCACTGTTTACTTGAATTCAAACTTATCCGACTAAAAGGTAATTGCAAATGATATTTATTATCATGATTGGGAAATGAAAGTATCATCAAGAGAAAGTCATCAGAAGCAGTTGTTATATTAGGAGGCACAGACTAGCCGGTCCTCCTACAGAGAACAGCAGTAATTTAGTTGAACAATTTTTATCAAGAGACAGTACCATCAAGAAATGCTAATGTGTTTGTTTTCGACACACACGGTTGGTGTTGGACTTAATCAGTAACGGCCGTCGGAACAACTCATATCGTAGTATCAACAGCAATTTCAAAAATTTTCTCTGTTACTAATTGTTCCTCTTTTCCATTGTTTCTTATTCCAGTAACAATTTATGAGTGGGATTTGTATGTATAAGACCTACCACTCTGCCCACAGAGGGATATACTGATATTGTGACATCCTGAAGATTAGTCCCAGGTCTAGAAAGATTTTCTTTTATCAACACTTAATTTAATTTGTGAAAATCCACTGTTGCATAAGTTCCAATATTGTCTGCGTTGTTGGACGTAAATGTCGAAAACTGAACATTGGTTTTGTTATTTTTCCTACCATTACTTTTTTTTACTTTACAGTATATACTTTCATTCCTCCTATGAAATCTTTGAGGATAACGACCCCATTCATTATTCTCCATTGCTCGATTCCCCCGTTCTGAATAATCATTTCTTTCTTTCTTTAGGGTATCTAAAACTTCATTAAACGCCAGGAAATTATGAACAGTTGTTTATCCCTGGTACCAGAATCCGTTGCACATGAGATAAGGTAACCTTCTCACCAATATTTTAAGTAAATGTACTGCTTCTGTTAGCTTGTTTAAAGATTTAGTCTTTGCGAGGTGCCAATCCACATGTTATTTGTAGCTACCCCAACTATTATTATAATATTTTGGGCCAAGTACCTCAAGTGTTAATTTTTCTTGGCTAAAAGATGATCGATATTTCTTATTTCTTTTTCAATTTTTCTTGGAAATCATCCAGAGGATGCATCAGAGTGAGTAGTTCCCCTTTCAGCAGTGTTCTATAGAAAATAAATAAATAAAAAAATAGACAGGTGGACAGTGGTTATCTCCATCAGGTCTAAATTTTGAGATTATTTTGATAAATTTGTTCTGCTACCTATGTGCAGCTCATCTAGCATTTCTACTGACAACCTATGCTATTGTAAAACCTTTCTTTATTTCATTGTTTGTCTGTACACTATGTGGAATTTTTGTTCTGATAAATCTTTAAGTTGTTTGAAATCATGGTGTACTTCCCTAAATTGTTCTTTTACTTCAATTAGTACTACGTCACCTTGATTACCTACTCCTCTGTTAGTCTGTGGCTACTTTCTCTGGTGTTTGCACTGCATCTTCCTCTTCTGGAGGCGACAAGGCTTCTTATTCTGTTGTTGCTCTTACATCTTCCTCTTCTGAAGGAGACAGCACTGGTGATCTTCTGTAGGTAATGCTATTGCTATATTTTCTTTCTCTTCTATTTCTTCCTTCATTTGAAGTATTTTGGGCGAGTGTATCTGCTGTTTTGGCTTCTCAATTTTTTCTAGTATTTCTTTGCACAGAATTGTTTTACCATAGTTGCTTCTGTGCAGGCCATGCCTTGTGAAATGCTCCCTCTGTGAGCTTGTTGCTACGTTGTAGAAGCTCCTGCGTACCTTCCTAAATTTCCTCTTTGTTCTGATAATTTCTTTATTTACATATGAATCTTCCATCAAGTCGTGTCTTTTTGGGATGCTTACAACATATATTTCAGAGTGTGAAATTTTCCCTAGAGTTTGTCGCAGAGCCCTTATTGCATTGACACTTTCATTTCTGTAGACATCGTTTCCTCCCCCAATAAAGAAACATTTCGAACCTTTTGTTACTAATGTTCCCGAGTTTTTCAACACTTATATTGAAGGAGAACCAGGCTTGGTGATTCCACTTATTTTTAGTTTGTTTTGCATATTGGCAATTTTTCCTGCTAAACCTCTTCCGTGGCTACCTGAGAAGATGTAGACGTAGCTCTTCCTATATCTCTCACTCGGCCTTCCATTTTGTGAACGCCTAGTGTTTTCTTGGCTCTTCAGAATACGTTTTAGAGACGTGTGTTCATTTCTCTTGTTTCCCTGGTTTTTCGCGTCTTCATAAGTGTCTAGTAGCTCGAATTTATTCGTTGTTTTCAGTTCGAACCGATTCTCACAATGTTTCACTCGCCAGTTTGTTTTCCTTTCGCAACGATTTGCGCATTCTCTCACACGCCAGTTTGTTATAGGCCTAGCAAACGGCTAATTTTGGACTTTTTGATTAGGGTCACGATTATCGCATTCTTGCACACACTAGTTTATTGTAGGCCTAATAAATGACTTATTTTCCATTTTTTGTTTAAGGTCACTAATAATTTTTTCGATATTGTTTACGTACTATTTAGCAAGTAATAATTCCCGTTCTAGTGTAAAGATAACGTTTTCTTCTTGCACAGAGTCTTGTTTTGATAAACACATTTCTTGCAAACAACAACTATTTTCACCATAGTCACGTTTTGTGCTTACCGCGGGAAAACCTGGGGCACATTTTGAATGAATCCATTTTTGACTCGCTGAACATAGCCTAAACCCATTCAAAAGTCTTTCACTGCATACGATGCACTTTATATCTGTAATAAATAGGTTCTTATCTAAGCTGCTTACTAGTTCTTCTCTTCGCACAGCCATGTTTCCCACGATTTTCTGTTATGGATTATCACAGTTATTGGTTAACACAAATCACATAATGATACATACAGAAAAATAAATAACTGTCAAAAAACTATCATGATTCATCATGATCATTACAAAACATTGACTTTTTCTTAAAGTCATCACTGGTACAGCATACCGGATTATTGTTCACTTTTCCTCTATTGGCGTCTCTGCACAAGGTAGCCTCACCATGTGTAGTCTGCCTCATCACATGTAGTTGAAGGCATTCTGTAGAGGTGGCAGTGATGCGTGGCTGGGTGGCAGATTGCATCGTAATAGTCTAGCTGTTTGCCACGATGTGTCATGTCCTGGCAAAGTCGTCGTGTGGAGGACCGTTTTTCTGTGCGACTGTAGACAAATTCTTGAATGTTGCAATTTAATGGTAGTCAATAAATACTATTAAGTGCTCGACTACCAGTATTTCTTGACTGTAGACACTTTCAGAATTGGCAGCTTATTTCAAAAGTGTTAGCGCTTGCAACTAACTGCTGGTGTTATTTTTATGTTCTCAAGAACCTTTCCCTTTGCTTATTTCGTTCAAATTTCCAACAATCTTAGTATATTTTTAGTTTCTATTGACACAGTCTTATCATCATCTGTTACAAAGATGCACTGACCCTTATTTTACACCAAGTGTAAATATATCATCAGTTATTTTCTCTGTGCATGTGTTGGGAAGTATTTTAATATAATTGTTGATCGCCTTTTGAAGTGAACTCTGGTAAATTTTCACGCAACATTTATTTTCACAGTTCAACACAACTCCAAGTACCACTGGTGTAACCTTCTTCTTGTCACCATGGGAAGGCTGGAGTTGTCCTGTAGGTACACTGTTCAATCAGATGAATGATGCCTGGAGTGTGCTGGTGTGGCCTTAAGTAAAGGCGGACTGCCACAGCCATCCTTGAGAAAAGGTACTATATAAGCAAGCTGATGTTATAATTTTGCGGTTTGTGTTTACCCCTGGCTCGCTGAGCATGTATGTTTTCCAAAACGCTTCTCTCTAGGTTGGGTTCTCTGCCTTTCAGGGGCTATGGAAGACCAGCAGAATTCACCTTCCCAGCAGGGGAAGCTGGCTGGTAGAACAGGAAGGGAGACATCACCTGAGTCCACCATTGACGCATCACACAGGAGACAGTGAAGGTCAGCATATGGTGAGTAAGGGGTGGCCAGCTCAAGGCATTGTGAAGAGCGCCAGCAGGGTGTAGCCTGTAATAAAGAAATCTGCAGATCCAGTTGTCCAGGACCTGAGGTGGCACAGTCGCAGGTACCAGCTGAGGTCTGGGGGTGAGCGGCAGTAGCAATACTGGAGTGGTATCCTTGTTGGAGGAGGACAAGCTGGATCAGGTTCCATGAAGCAATAAGATGGGAGCAACTTTGATCGGCCAAGGTAGTGACAGCAATTTTTTCAGATGTAAGAGGAACGCCATGAGGTTCCTGAACATCTTTGTCTATTTGGAAGATGAGGAGTTCTGAGGAATCAAAGGAAGAGTCCTCCCCTAGCAGTAGCCAGGAGAAGGAATCAGCATTTACAGTACTGGAAGTGGAGTGAAAATGCATGATGTAATGGAATTGGGAAGGGGACAGTGTCCGGTGTGGATGTCTTTGTAGGTAGCTGAGCTGAAAGAGAAAAGACTGTTTGGACAGGCTTGTTACTGGTAATAAGCTGAAAGGAAGTGCCATACAAAACGGCATAAATTAAGTTCAGGCAGACACAATAGTGAGCGCCCCTTTGTTTATTTGTGCGTACTTCAGCTTGGTGTCCGTGAGCAATTTGGAGACATTAGCAATGGGTTGCTCAGAGCCATCCGTTAGTTGTTGGGAGAGCGACACCTATGCCATACTCGGTTGCATCTGTGGCCAGTAGTAGGGAAAGAGATGGGGTGTACAGCATCAAGCAGCGCGCAAAAGGGTGCTGCTGTTTAAGAATCGACAATGCTAACCTACAAGCCACCAACCAGAGGAATAGGGTGTTCTTTTTGCATAGCTAATGTAGCACATCGGCAATGTGGGCAGCCAAAGGGATGAACTTTCTGTAGTAGGAGATGTTCCCAAGGAAAGATTTGAGCTGATACAGATTGGTCAGGAGAGGCAAGCTGGTGATTGCCAAACATAGGAAGAGGAAAGCGAGATCAATCTCGAGAAATAATATGGTCGAGGCAGGAAACAGAGGGTTGAAAAGGGAATACTTCGTGGGTCACATTTGAGAGCCACGTCCTGCAGATGCTGTAAGACGTGTCTCCACAGATGCTTGGAGGTGGAGTAACTGTGATTCCTGTGTTATAGAGATAATTAATGCAGCCTGGCCCATCATGAAGCAGCTATTCCAGATATCTATGGAAAATAGCAGGTGCACTTGTAATAACTAACATGATCCGTTACAACTGTAAAAGGCCAAAGGGGGAGTTAATTACAGTAAGTTGTTAGAAAGAGGTTGCAACCTTCCTATCAGTACTCACCAATAAGAATTGGCTATACATAACTCAGGGTAGTAAAAGATTTGTGACTCGTTGTCTCTGTTCATAGGGATGAGTTAGCTTCTATGCCCTTATCAGCTACCCAATCTATTTAAACAAGATCAATAAATAATCTGCAGTTTAGCCAATCTATCAATCTGCATATGATGACGTGAAAATATATTTAAACAAACATAAATTAAACCTCTGAATAATCAACAAAATCGATTTTAAGATAAAGAAGTGATTCACTCACAAAGTAATTCTTTATAAATGAATTTTATTACTCATTACGAACATGAAAAATGCCGAGGTGGTCCTACTTTATACATCAGTAAATAATTGAATATTTCCCAAACTATTGTTCATGAGAGACACAATAAGTATCACACGCACTCGAGAGTAAATGTTCCAAATTATCACATGTAAATTATTAAGTCCATCAAATATTGCAGTTCCAAATTAATCTGTGATTACAGTATTTGCTATAGAACACAGTATGTCATCACATGAGTACATAATTGCTGATTTATCACAGTTCCACTGCCCTACTGCTGTCCATAGTTTACCACTTTTCCACCACAGATTAAGTTCTTCGCCACAGTCCATAAATTTTCTAAGTCCACACATGCCTATCTCTTCAAATCACAAGTTCGTAATGCGGCTTCAGACTGCTCAGCATCATAATCTTTCTTCACCGCGTCCAAGTTATGAGTCCCTTCCCAAGCGTTCGAAAGCTTCCCAAAACTATATCCTTCTGTGCATCGTAACTACTCATCTTTAAAATACAATTTCCCTTCCAAACTATTATACATTTCAATATCACAGAATTAAATACTTTGACCACCTCCCTACAAATGTTGTTTATTTAACAAACAATTATATATTTAACAATACTAAAAAACGGTTGAGACTAAAGCTCTTTGCTCAGGTAGCTATTAAGCGTGCCATCTCACTGTTCAAATATACTGCCACCATCGAAATATAGTTACACAATTAATATTTAATTTATCATGGATTTTTATGTAAATATATTCAGTTATTGTCCACAAATACATATAATTGTTTATATATAAATTATCTACTGCATATCTACTATTTTTAGTCGGTCATGAAATATTGAAGTGGCAGCCTACAACATAAAAAACGAACATTACTAAGAATAATATTAAATATAATAAAATACATATCTAAATGTAATGCGGTTTGCTTGGTTCATGATTGGTGTTTCTGTGGTGGAATCTATGTTCTGACACAAGAATATTACTACCTCAGCGAAAAGCAGAACACGAGAGTAAAACAAAGTTTATTGAAAGAATACCGAAATAATGTGGTACGTCTTTTCAGATAGGTAGCGTGGTGCAATGCTGCCCATTTGCTTCTTAAACTGTTACTGATAAACAATATGTATCAATTATTGTAAATATAAGTCTTATAATATTATTATAATAGTACTGAAATTTGTCAGCGTCTTATCTGTAAGGGGTATTGAAATTGTAATTAAAGCATTTGATTGTCACAAGTCTCCTGAATCCATTCATATTATTATATTTGACGTATGATCATTCCCTGATTTTATATGGATTTTTAGAATAATGAGTGTGGCTATATTGTAGTTCAGTTGCAATCTGGGAGAGTCGCCCTCGTTCAGCCAAGAGCGTCGTTTCTGGTTTCCGAGCAGTTTAGGATACTCCTAACTACCTGTATCCCATTCACTAGGTCCAAACTATTAACCGGCGAGCTGGGGAACCGAACATCCTGTCAAAACCAGCCTTTCACATGGAAACAATCAGCTTCCCCCTGTATCTGTAATGTCACAAGGTGTCCAATGGAATTTGAAGGTAGGTTTCTTCCAAGTCAATTTTGGAAAAATAATTGGCCATTGGCAAGCTTATGGAAAAGGTCGTTGGGAGGAGGATTGTTCCCCATCATGATCTGAGAGTTTAATGAATCTTTGAAGTCACCACAGAGGCGGATGTGTCCCCAGGGCTTCTGTATGATGCCCAGTGGTGTTGCCTACTGGCTGTAGAGAGGAGACCTACAGAGTGATGAGATCCTCTTCTCAGAGACGACCTAATTCTTTCTGCAGTGCTTAATGCAACGCTACTGCAACATGACAGGCATGACAGAAGCAGGGAGGGTTAGAAGGCTTCAGCTGGAGGTAAGCTATGAAGTCCTCGGCACAGCCCATCCCTGACTGTTGTCAGTGATGTCTGTCATAGATGTGGTGAGGGAGTGGACTCAATATGATTTTTCTTCAGTGCTGAGACTATATCCTCCAACTTGGCTCTACAGACAGATGCCAGATGTACTTGCTGTGTGCAGCATGTGTAGTATGGCCACCAATCCAGACAGGAGTCCCTGTCATGTTTGGAGAAGCAGGTGGGGCAGGATTTCAGTCACAACTGTGTGCATCATCAATATGACGACTGTAGAAAGCAGTGGCTGCCACACGCAGGTGGCCCAACGTCTCCTTTTTTCTGCATCAAAGACTTAGCAAATTCAAGAATTCTCTCTAATTTACACGTGTGATGAGCTGCAAACATTTATCGTTCATATAAGATCTTCATTCATCAGCCAGGTCCAGAAGTCTTGTAGGTGTACTGAATGCCCAAATTAAAAGCACCAAAAATTAAAGTGGTGACTAATTTCCAAGTAAACATTATCATGTATATTCCAAGATCGTTGTCTGGAGAAAGGGGCTGAGTTCAGTCACCGAAATGATGTAATTTATTTAAAAAAAAAAAAAAGGGTGAGGGCCGCGCCTATACTTATATCGAGAAGATTGATCCATTTCTTTTTCTCTTTCCTCTATCTAGCTCTCTAGCATAAGCTGCAGCAAGGTCTTGGGGGGAGGGGGGTTCCAGGACGGTCTTGGGGGAGGAGGGGCTGCAGCTGACAACCCTCCCCCCTTGATGCTCCACTGCACTTCCAGATAATGAAATTCAATCTCAAATATATTGTTATACTCTACGAAATCGACACAATGGGTGTGTCTAACGCAGTTGGTATTTGGTGCACAGGACTGAGGTTCCTTTGAGTCACAATGTGAGATTAATCCCCTACAAAACTGAAACATGTGTTACTACTACAATAACATTGTTCACTGATTTCACAAACAAAAAATCCAATTGTCTGTTTTGGAAATCATCCCTCTCTCACTCATTCTTTCGATAATATGCCTTCAAATATTCAATTTTTGAGCAGCTAATGAACATCCATAAAGAAAATTTGCTTCCTGGAAAAAATGAACTTCAGATACAGCTTGACAACATATTCCAATCACTAACAAGTGGTTTCTACAGATATGGAATTGGTAAACTACCTGAGCATTGTCAGCCTGTTACAGAAAATGTGAGAAAATAGTGGAAATGCATATATTATAGCTTATGAGACTTAACTATGGGATCATCAGTCCCTAAACTTACAAACTACGTATGAACTAGCTAACACTAAGGACGGCACAAATATCCATGCCTGAGGGGGGCTTCGAACCCCCGACCGCAGTGGCCGTGCAGTCCGTGACTGGCGAGCTGCAGTCCCCTCAGCCACTGTAGCTGGCGTGGAAATACTTCGAAGTCTTTCGATGTGGGCGTATTCTTAAATATTCCCTAAATATTGATTTCTCCAGCTCCTGTCACAGCAACAGCTAAAAATGTGAGACCCCTACCAAGTATGAATGCCACACATACTTCACAGTCGACAATGTTACTGCAGAACTAGCAGAAAGCTCTGGAGCCCCTCTCTACCTTACTGGACTATAATTTTCTAGAACAGACACATCACTACTTAAAAGGCCAGATTAGTTGCAATTTCCATGGGTAATAACTTTTCTAGACAAAATAATAATAATTTAAAAGCCTTATTTCACATCATGAGTGAAAAACTAGTCAGAATATTCAATGGAAATTACACAAAAATCAAGGGAATTTATGAGCCTCAGACTGTTCGACCAGGGAAGTAACTACTGATAACAGAGTTGAAGTGTTACCAAGATTCAGTCATGCTATCAGCAGGAAGAATACCAGATGATCTGATCAGCAAGCCGGTAGGAAAGTGAATACAACTTATTTGACTGGCAAGGGCAAGAGCACCAATCTACATCTACATCTACATAGATACTCTGCAAATCACATTTAAGTGCCTGGCAGAGGGTTCATTAACCACTTTCATAACTTTTCTCTACCGTTCCATTCTCTAATAGCGTGCGGGGAGAAAGAACACCTAAATCGTTCC
Source organism: Locusta migratoria (assembly GCA_026315105.1). NCBI lineage: Eukaryota > Metazoa > Arthropoda > Insecta > Orthoptera > Acrididae > Locusta > Locusta migratoria. Next base: position 375,962,349 of record CM048745.1, read on the forward strand.
GTTTTCGATCTGATTTCTCTTATTTTATAGGGATGGTCATGTCTCCCTAAGTAGGTGGATGCTAGCAAAATATTTTCACATTCAGAACTAAAAGTCGGTGATTGAAACTTGGCAAACAGATCACGCCGCAATGAATAACGTCTTTCTTTTAATGATTTCCACCCCAACTCGTGCAACATTTCTGTGACGCTTCCCCCCCCCCCCCCCCCCCCCCGTAACGGTCACCTGAATGGTATGTGGCAAGTAGTCTTACTCATATTTTTGTAACTAGATTTACAGAACAGACCATAGTAACGAGTAATAATTATACCAGCTGAAAAATGCTCCTGGGGAGCACAGGAAAGGCAATATGTTCTGTGTCACAAATGTGTGGGACCAGCTGCCTCAATCCTCTTTCTTACTTCCTCACCAAAACTTTTAGCATGTGAACATATTCACGCACTTTTAGCGCATAACTTTGTAAATACTTTTGCTTAGTGAAGCCGTCAAAGTCAGCAATGTCGACTCACTGTCAGTGTCTATATATGTCTCTGTCCGTTTGTTTGCTGTCTCTCCCAATGTCACTTTCTGTCTGTGTCAAACTTTGAATGTCTTCATCCCTTTTCCACGCGATTCCTCACTGCTGTCTGTTTCTGCCAATTTCATCGTCTCTCTGCCCCATTGACGTTGTCCCATTCCCTTCCTGACCTGTTGCCAGTATCTTTTCTTTCTCATTTAGAGTCGGCTTTCAATGTCTTCATTCACAATTGTCTCCGTTACACATATGTCGATGGGGATGGTTTGCTTGGGGTTTGACTTGTAGACTGGAAAACTTTCGCTCACGGATATTGGAGATGGGAAAAATTGGACAAATTGTTTCGTGCTATAGTATTGGAGAGCCGCACGCTCATGCTTTATGTATGGTCTCCATTCGTCTCAGTTCCCCACTGTTTTCTCTTTTGCTCCAATTGCTAGTATCTGCATCTGTCTTAGTTTGTTGTTGCCATTTTTCCTGACTTCTGTCATCTCGTTTCGCTTCCCACTGCTGTTTTCATGCATATGCCTTTCTCCTGAACTGACACCTTCTCTGTTCCATCATATATGGCTCTCTCTGTCTGTTGGACTGTCTTTGTCCTACTCACATTCAATTGAAAAAGGTGTGAATATGTTTGCATGCCTAAAGTTTTGGTGTGGAAGTCGGAATGAGGATTGAGGCAGCTGGTTCCACACTTTTGTGTAAGGGAACATATTCGCGTTTCCTGTGCGTCGCCAGGAGCATTTTTCAGCTGGTTCCCGATTTTTTTTTCTGTTACATCAGAGTGTACTGCTTATATAACATGAAATCAATGGTGAGCAAAATTTGGATAGTATTTTATATTTCAAAGCTTTCCGGAATGATAATATTAGAACGCATTTCGACGATTTGCCACGAATAGAAGTGTATATTTGCCAATGCACACAGTTGCATCTTTTGATACAAAAAATTATGATTTTTGTAGCGTTTTGCGATAACGAATACACATTTCCAAAAAAGGAAAATGGATTTTCTAGATAAACACCTAAACAACATACACATAACATTTTAGTCATTTCCTATTCCTTAAGATACGTTACCTCACAATCAGAAATAGCGTTTTCGAACCTATTACTGTCACGTGCTATCATTCAAGAACTGATATCTTAAGAGCCACATATATATCATTCTGATCTAAACTTTAAATAAAATTTCGATATTTTATCTACATTTCATACTCAGCTATGTGTAACTTAAAATCAACCTTGCAAGAATTCTACGCAATGTGTTTTTATCTCTGCAAATTCTTTAAAATATGTTGCAATAGTTCACTAAACCAGATGCTGCATGTAGTCACATTGAAATGGGAGCAGGCTTGACTTCGAAGGCAACAGCACTTATACTTCAAGCACGTTTATTACGAACTCAACATACACAGAGCACTGACTGCCTCTCAGGCAGAGTGCTCTGCTATTTATACACAGACAGAATTTACCAGAAATTAGAAGAACAGTTAACATAAGAAACAAGTAGAATCTACAAGTGAACATAAGAAAGATGTAGAACATTCTGGAATAGTTAATTACAAAGAAATAAGTTTTTGGCGGTGGGCGGGATGGAACCGGCCACCTTCAGCACCAGAGACTGTGACGCTATCCCCTGCGCCACACCGGCAGTTGGTGTGCGTGGTCTCTCACAGCAATATTAACTATAAAGTAAACGAACATCACCCCTTCATTGACCGAAGATTTCAATGTTTAAGATGTACAAAAATCATACTTTTTTGGCGAGTACCTGTTTTCAAATCGCATGGTAAGTTTCAGAGCTGTCCAAATGCTGTCTTTCAGCACAATACTCACTTTTTCTAGTAAAATATCGCTGTTTTTCGGTAAGATTTACGAAAACTTGAAAATGCCATTTATAGATGAATGTCTACAGGATGTATTGAAAATATATGAACAATTTTCTATGGTTAGTTATTTAGAGATTTGCGATTCATGGTGCTAAAATGGCTAAAAATCGGTTTCTTTTTCTTTTGTGCAAAACTATGATAAGTTTCAACCCTTGATCTCGGTAACAAATGACAATATCGAAAAAATTAAAAAACGTTATCGAGAATATCATCATAAGAACACATGGTACAAATTTCGAAGATTTGCAATGAATTGTCGAATATCGAAGTAACCATCCCCAAAATTCGTTGTTTGCTACCCAAAAATCATGGTTTTTTGAGGGTTTCTCAGGAACCGCCCATAAATGAATGGTGCTTTTGTAAGCAGTTTAAAACCCACCATAGACTACACGTCATGTACAAAAGCCAACTGATTTTCTCAATTTGGATGGGCTCAAGGAAGTGTGTAACTTTGCAAATTTTGACTGTGTACTGTATGATATCTATAGTATACCCATTCGTCTGATATGTACATAAATGATCACTAGGCCAACATCTATTCAGAACACTTTACCCCTTCACTCTGAGATGAATAGAACCTGAGATATGGGCCCCTAAAGAATCGCAAATTTGCACGTGCCGTTTACGAACATATTAATACTGTGCACTGCCGTGCGCGGTATGATTACACAGATACACCATCAGTTAACATTATAAATTAATAACTGTCTCAATTACTTGAGTGTTTCTGTCTTAAGTGTTCTGTGCCATTTTTTACTTTAATAGAAACTGAAATTATTCAGTAAAAGCTTCAGATTGAATTTATGTCTTTGAATAATTTCTTACTGGCTGACTCCTATTGCAGATCTCATAGCAATTATGGAGGAGTAGCCATCTATGTCAGAACAGATGTTGATTTCAGTACCCTCACAAATCTCAAGCAACTAAGTGTTGAGAAGGGTTTTGAGTTAGCTGCAATAAAACTACCTCAGTTAAAATTAATTATTGCCGTGGCTTATCACTCTCCAGCTGGTAACTTTTGGGCATTTATTAGCAAACTAGATGAGTTCCTGAACAAAACTAGAGATGTGACATATGATGTAATTGTATGTGGTGATTTTAATGTAGATTTTCTAAGTGATAATGGCAACAGGAATACACTGCTAAATCTGTTAGACTCACATAAATTAAGTCACAAAGTAAATGTTCCCACCAGGATAACTCCAACCAGCAAGACAGCACTGGATCAGTTTCTGATCACTAAGGACAAGTACATGAGAGAAATAAAAGTTGATAGTGTGGGGTTTAGTGACCATCTTTATCAGGTACTAAATATCAAGATCAAAACAGCTGTCTCTGAAAACAGTGGGATAAAACTGAATCGCAGGTATTTCACTCAAAATAATATTGACTACTTTAATAAGTTACTAGAAAAGCAAAATTGGAATGAAGTGTATAACACTGTAAGTATAGAAGACAAATTTAATGCATTTAATAACATCCTAACTAATCACATTGAAAATGTCTTCCCAAGAAAGACTGTGAATTGCAGAGTAGGCGTTGCAAAAAGAAGTTGGATTACAACTGGAATAAAGATATCCAGCAAGAATAAAAGAACTCTTCACAAACTATGCATGCAGAAAGAAGATAGTGATGAAATCCACATGTAATATAAAGAATATTCAAAAATACTTAGAAAAATTGTTAAGGAAGCTAAAAGAATGAGCAATGATGGATATATTAGGGAATCAAACAACAAGGCCAAAGCTATGTGGAATGTAATAAAGAAAGAGACTGGACAAATCTAAAAATATTGAAAAAATTATGTTTAAAAGATTAGTTGACTTTTTAGACAAGAACAACGTATTAAACTCATCTCAACATGGCTTTAGAACTAAGAAATCAACACAGACGGCAGTTTATGAATGTTTAAACAGTATCTTACATCGTATGGATGAGGAAGAACTTGTTGCAGGAATATTTTTGGACTTGAGTAAGGCCTTTGACATGGTAGATCACCAAATATTATTTACTAAGCTGGATAAGTATGGGATACGTGGAATTGCTAATGACTGGATCAGGTCATTTTTCTCTAATCGCAAACAAAGAGTTTGCATGAAATTTACGGATAAGGAATCAAAGCTCATGACCGAACATCTGTCAGGTGAAGGTTCAGTAACATATGGTGTACCGAAAGGTTCTGTTTTGGGACCTCTCCTCTTTCTTATATACATAAATGATTTAAATATTAATATACAGGCACATAAAACAATACTTTTTGCTGATGACACAACAGTAATAGTAAAGGGAGACAATAAGAATGAACTTTGGGAAACTATAAATACTGTTACAAATCAACTGAGTAGCTGGGCCTTCAACAATAAACTTATGATTAACAGCAAGAAAACTGTCAGCCTAAATTTTTCTTATTCATCCAATAAGCACACATATAATCCTTGTGTCACCATCAACAGGACAGGAACGAGACAAAATTCCTGGGTATGTAGATCCCGAATAACATGAAATGGAACAAGCACATTGAATACATGAATTTTAAATTGAGTAAAACTTGCTATGCTTTAAGAATCTTTTAAAAAAATGTACAAATGAGAGCACTATAATGAGTGCATACTATGCATGCTTTCAGAGTCACCTGAGTTATGGCATTATCTTCTGGGGAAACTCTACAACGGCAACAAGCACTTTCATAATCCAAAAAAGAGCTATTAGAATAATTTCAGGGAAAAAAAGTAGGCAATCATGTAGACCTCTATTCAAACAACTGGAAATACTACCATTACCATGCCTGTATATAGCTGAAATTTTAAAGTGTCAAACAATTAGTATATTACGTTGGGGCAGCAGATTGCAAGAAATAGCATGGTCCATGATCACAACACTAGAGTAAAAGACAATATCCATCTAGTGCACGTAAAATCAAGCTTATGCCAGAAAGAAACATTTCATGTGGGAATTAAGCTGTACAATAAACTACCAGTCCTTATCAAAAACATTGAGAATATTAACTTGTTTCAAAAAGCAGTCAGGGCATATCTGCTGCACCACTGTTTTTACTCTGTTAATGAGTACATGGAGGTCACCTAAAATTTCAATTGTTTTTATTAAAATGTGCAATATGTTGATTAGGTACAATGTGCTTAAATCTAAGTGTAGATTTTGACTCTTATTTTATAATCACATTGAAACATCATTCTTTGTATTGCCATAATAAGATGTTCCAACACTATTGTATATATAATACTGTAAAATAATATACATATAATACTGTAAAATAATATAATAGGAATTTTCTATGTGTTAGTCATGTAGCCTTATGTCTAATGGTAAGATGTTCCTACCCTATTGTACATTAATTACTCCTTATGAGCCATGTAACCTTTCCAACATCACATGGTACTTTTGTGCCAAGAGAGTGATAAAATAAATAAAGATAATTGTAAATGGGCTATCCTGTAATGTACTGGTAAGATGTTCCTACCCTATTGTACATTAATTACTCCTTATGAGCCATGTAACCTTTCCAACATCACATGGTACTTTTGTGCCAAGAGAGTGATAAAATAAATAAAGATAATTGTAAATGGACTATCCTGTAATGTACTGTTTCGTATGTTTTCAGGGATCTTAAGAAACATAAGAGAGACGAATACGGAGCTATTTTAAGTTATGGCTTATTTTATGGTACTACATACTTTCCCTAATGTAAAAAGCATGTTAAAATTAATATTAACCATATTGTTCGCACGCATCCAATATCATATTCAGAAATGTAGCTTGCTGCCGGCTTGGAGTACTGCTGTTGCAGTTTATAACAAAAATTGGAGGAAGTGTAATGACTATAGGTTCGATTAAGCAGCTGCCAGAAAGCTACTTTCAAGTGCGAGCAAGTAGGTATTACAGTGCATGCGCAGCTACAATGACGTATTTGGAGCTTGCACTGCTTGAACACTTTTCGTCCCAATTCTGGTAGGATTCTCATGCATAGTGGTGGAACAACTGAACTGTGATCTCCTTATTTTGGTATTTCTATTTAATGCAGAGCAATTATGCAGAACAACAATGGTTTATTTTTCGGTTTTATTAGTGTGACTTAATGAAACCAAGACAAGGGTATTAAAACTTTTCATGTAATACATTATTCGCACAAAGTAACGAAAATGTATATAGTGATAAAACAGTGAACGATTTGTAGGCAGTGTTTTTCAATGATTTGCCAATGCATGTCAGCCTTAAAAAAAAAAAAAAAAAAAAAAAAAAAAAAAAAAAAAAAAAAAAACCCCGAAATTAAGGCACAAAATGAAGCCTAGAGAGTGTACCACAGATATATGAAACATTGTTTCGTGGATAGTGGCTGCCTACAAGAAAACATTTTTTCTTATTAGCTGCCAATACAGGTATTTATTTTATTCTCGGTAAAACTGCAGAGTCTGTTGCCTGTGTTTTTAGTATGGCGCGTATGTTGGCAACAGTAAATAGATCGTTTCTGGACCGGAGATTCGGGCATTACGTGCCCTCACATACTAAAAAAAACTTTTTGTTTAACCTATACCTAACTTTAACTTAAAATGATCACTGTTTAGTACAGATCACAAAATAAATAAAACATATACCTGCTCTATGGTTAAGTGCTGTAGTGTTGCCAACATTTGCAGAGCTTGGGCAACAGACTCTGCAGTATAGCCTTAAGCCGGGTCCACACGCTACGATCTGTCTGCGCACACCTCACAAATCGTTGCGTGTGGACAAAACATTTGCGCAGGTATGAAATGTGCGCAAACCTGAAAGTTGGAGTTGGAGGTTTGAGCAAAATTGCTCAAATCTGTGGGTTCAAATCACATCTGTGGAGAGAAGTTGGAACGTGTGGACAGGAGATCGCTGCAAATCTGTCTCAGTGTATACTTTTTTCGTGTGCTTACTATGTTGTCAGTGGATGAAAATGGCTGAGAACTGAAAATTCCGACTGGGAAACAAAGTTAGCCGCAACTTATTGGCCACATATAGAATATAAAGTGAAGTAGGCATACAGTGTTTCAAACATATCTAAAACTCAGACAATTTTATTTGTATCTTGTTAGAAGGTAGGCCTACTTTACTTGCCTTCATGAAATCATTCTTCTGAGCAGCGTAAATAGCTTCACAAGTGTTGGGGATGGTTTAACACAATGCTAGTTTAGAAATTGCTGATGAAAATTCGAGGTCTTTGTAGGTCCTTCCTGTGGCCAGGAATCTTAATGTAACTGTCAGCCAATCATGTGGAGAAATATATCTCCTCATACAAGTGTCTTTACGTATTATGCGAGGAGTTGTCAGTGTCAAAAGATAATTATGTTTCCACATCCATTCCCAAATAATTACGCCAGTCATTGGGTTTGCACTCCAACTAACGATGTAGAATCACATGTGACAACTGCCATCTTTTAAGCAGCCAATGCCTAGACCATTTCTGTTTATTGCCGTTTGTTTGCATATTTTTTTTCTTGCAAGATAGCTGCAAATAGCGCCCGTAAATAGATTTCCTCTATCACTGACAAAAATAAACTTCGTAAAGAAGCTTATGGTATTCGTTTGCCACCCAAATTGTAGTCTTTACTACCTAGTTTCTTTTTTCACCCAAAGATGTCGGGTGCGAGAATTTGCACTGGTGTGAACGCCCGACCACACGCAACGATTGGTGTGCGCAGATATTTGCAGACATTTGCGCAGACAGATCATTGCGTGTGGACCCGGCTTTATTCTCAGTTGCTGATCGCCTGTGTGTTAACCTTCAAGTAAACATTTATTAATACCCTTACGTGCAGCATTAAGAGATCCTATATTATTTCATGAAACAAACAACACATCCGAGGATAAGCCAAGAGTATAAATTTTGTAACCTTATTCGAACCACTATTCGCCTGTAAAGCCCTTTTTAAACGATGAACGAAAGTGAACAAGATAGATAATAGTCTACTGAAGCGCTCCTAGTGTAATAGCCCTGAACTACAAACTCAAGCAAGATCTTGTTGGCAGCGTGTTTAGACGATAAACGTAATCGAACAGTAATACCCGATGTTGAAAGTGATGTTATAACAGGCAATTTGTTATGTAGGAAGTCATAGTTTAATACTGGAATTGACGAAACAACGCTTAATGTTATTGGCGGCCAAAGAAAACCTTACAGTCTATGTTTTTGGTCAACTTAGTGTGATAAAGTTCTGGGAAGTGAAACAACATTTCAAAACATTCACAACTATTTTCAAGCGAAAAAAATAAACTTATAAACACATCAAGCCATATTTATAAGAGCGTAAATAGACCTTCTTTACTTTATCTACTACGATTTGCCCACTGACATTGTTAATAACGTCATGCACAACTAAATTTTTGTCTTTCATTTGGACTGACGTTTTCATTTAAAATGCTCTTTAATGAAAATTGCATCATCAAACTACAATCTTATTTAAATAAACAATTGGCTTCAGTCTTTTCTGTTACGATATTTCAAAACATAAACCATTTTTCGGTTTCAGATGTAGGCCTACGATCTCTCTTTTCGGTGGACAATAATTGACATAAATATTTAAATCTCCATGAATCATTTGCAATTTACCGCTAAACCAAAGTATAATAATAAACTAAAGATTAATAAGACAAATCTGCGTGCAAACCGTGTAATTGTCGACTACAATATGAAAATCGCCTGGCGAAAATAGGTTAACTTCCGATGCCAGCAGACGACCGTTCAATCAAAACAATCTTCTCGAGAATGCTTAGCATGACGTTGATGTTAGGTGACGGTCCGATGACGGACAGTGTCAATGCCGTCATTAGAAATACATTGTGGAACACATTCTGATCATAAACTTCGACAAAATGCAAAATATGCGTAAATACGAAGGAAAATGGAGGACCAACTGGAACGGTGACTACAGCAGACAGCTGCTAGCTCGCGCATGCGCAGTGAAGCCACTAGTACCGAATTTAGAACGGGCCCTATTTCTTTATCGCTATTAGGGATGGGCTAAACTGCGATTTTTCGATATCAGTGATTTCTGTGACTGCTACTTTTATATATCTGTGATTCTTAGTTGCGATTTGTCACTGTTTACAGTCGCACTGAGCAAATCCTCGACATGTATCCCTCCGCACCCAAACTGCGATTTCGGTGACTCTGAATGCTACTTCTGCTACTGATATTGCTACATTGCTACTTCTGCGATTTCTGCTACTGATATTGCTACTTCTGCGATTTCTGCTACTTCCGTGATATCTGCTACTTCCGTGACTTATGCGATGTGTGTGGCAAATGCAATATATATATATCATCCATAACAGATCCTCTTTCTACATGTAAATATATACAAAAAAAAAAAGAATATTGATGCTCAATTTACGTGTAATGTTGGGATTATTTACACATCGACAAATGTCAATTAGTCTTATAAAAGCGATCTCAGTGTATGGTGTGTAATGTATAGTTAAAAGAGAAGGTTATTCGCAAGTAATGTGTAACCGAAATCGGCAAGTAGGCCTATAGTCTACCTTAACAGAAACATTTGGTAGATTAGGCACACAGCATCTATAACAGTGCAACGAAAGTGCTATGTTCTTGCCTGTAGAATGAATGAATAGATTTTTTTAACATTGTGTGATATAAGTCACTTACCAATTTGAAAGAGATAAGTAAATGTGAAATACAACGTGAGTGACTTCTGAAAATTCCATTTTTTCTTTAAAACCTTTCGGTATCACTACATATTCTGCCAAATAACTATAGATAAGAGCTTGCGTTATATTTTACTAATCGATGTGCCGACCTAGTGTGCTCATGTTAACAACTAAAGATTCATTTTATAAGAATTTTTAACTTACTGACTGTACAGGGTTACACACAAGAAATCTTACAACCACAGATTAAGAACAACATTAATTATTTATTTTATGATAAACAAAATATTATTTCAATCATTCTGTATGATTTAGATTTCTAGGATCATTCATCAGTCGTTGCCAACATAAGCACACTATGCCACCACTGCAGTAAACAAAAGTTTTAATAATACTGAAGGATTCGATACCACCCATCTGCTTTCACTCATGTCATCACAGGACGGAATGTACGAAAAGGAAAAAGATGGAAAACAACATTCCTAAACCTAAAACAAATCTGATAAAATAAAAATTTCCTTTACGTGAAAAAATTGTTTATCTTCAAGTGTAATATTTTTATAGAATCCTCAAAGATACAAGTTCAAGTACTTAACATAGTCCACATTGAAAATGGAGTTGGCCTACTATTAAGCATTTCGTAAAATTACCTGTACTTAGTTGACCACTTGATACCACCCCCTTGGAATTTCTATTTTATGTACGATGTATAACGCAAGCAAAAATATTCGTCGAAACCAGATTTGCAATGTAACATACGTATTCTGAATTCCGATAATAGTGGTAGGTTCTATGACGAAAAATTATTTTAAACAGGGATCAAGTCCGTAAGAAAATATTTATTTGGCATTCACATTTGTTGTCTTTACCAACTATAACCTAAAAACATATATGCCAGGTAGGGATGGGCTTAACTGCGATTTTTCGATATCAGTGATTTCTGTGACTGCTACTTTTATATATCTGTGATTCTTAGTTGCGATTTGTCACTGTTTACAAACGCACTGTACAAATCCTCGACATGTATCCCTCCGCGCTCAAACTGCGATTTCGGTGACTCTAAATGCTACTTCTGCGATTTCTGCTACTGATATTGCTACATTGCTACTTCTGCGATTTCTGCTACTGATATTGCTACTTCTGCGATTTCTGCTACTTCCGTGATTTTTGCGATGTGTGTGGCAAATGAACAGATCCTCTTCCTACGTGTAAATATATACCAAAAAAAAAAAAAAAAAAAAAAAAAAAAAAAAAAAGAATATTGGTGCTCAATTTACGTGTAATGTTGGGATTATTTACACATCGACAAATGTCAATTAGCCTTATAAAAACTATTTCAGTGTAATGTATAGTTAAAAGTGAGGTTATTCGCAAGTAATGTGTAACCGAAATCGGCAAGTAGGCGTATAGTCTACCTTAACAGAAACATTTGATAGATTAGGCACACAGCAACTATAACAGTGCAACGAAAGTGCTATGTTCTTGCCTGTAGAATGAATGAATAGATTTTTTTAACATTGTGTGATATAAGTCACTTACCAATTTGAAAGAGATAAGTAAATGTGAAATACAACGTGAGTGACTTCTGAAAATTCTCTTTTCTCTTTAAAACCTTTCGGTATCACTACATATTCTGCCAAATAACTATAGATAAGAGCTTGCGTTATATTTTACTAATCGACGTGCCGACCTAGTGTGCTCATGTTGGCAACTAAAGCTTCATTTTATAAGAATTTTTAACTTACTGACTGTACAGGGTTACACACAAGAAATCTTACAACCACAGATAAAGAATAACATTAATTATTTATTTTATGATAAACAAAATATTATTTCAATCATTCTGTATGATTTAAATTTCTACGATCATTCATCGGTTGTTGCCAACATAAGCACACTATGCCACCACTGCAGTAAACAAAAGTGTTAATAATACTGAAGGATCCGATACCACCCATCTGCTTTCACTCATGTCATCACAGGACGGAATGTACGAAAAAGAAAAGGACGGAAAACAATATTCCTAAACCTAAAACAAATCTGATAAAAGAAAACTTTCCATTACGCGAAAACTTGTTTATTTTCAAGTGTAATATTTTTATAGAATCCTCGAAGGTACAAGTTTACTCCTATATAGCAGTACTTAACACAGTCCACATTGAAAATGGAGTTGGCCTACTGTTAAACATTTCGTAAAATTACCTGTACTTAGTTGACCACGTGATACCACCCCCTTGGAATATTTATTTTATGTACGATGTATAACGCAAGCAAAAATATTCGTCGAAACCAGATTTGCAATGTAACATAAGTATTCTGAATTCCCATAATAGTTGTAGGTTCTATGACGAAAAATTATTTTAAACAGGGATCAAGTCCGTAAGACAATATTTATTTGGCATTCACATTTGTTGTCTTTACCAACTATAACCTAAAAAGTAAAAACATACATGCCAGGCTTTGCTTCACAACATGCCGCCAGATAAAATAGTGCCACAAAGTGTAAACATTTTCACAAAGAAAATTATCTTCTTGCTCATTAATTCGACAACATCCCTCAACAACACACGAGTGAAAGTACGACAGTTGGTCAACAAGTAGCATAAGGCGGAATATTAAATGCTATTCTCAATTGCTACTTGCGACTCTTAATCGCGACTTTTCACTGAAATCGCAGTTTGGACCAGTGAGGACGTTCGAGCTCACTGGTTTGAGCCGATGGCGTTCGACCAACACATACACAAAAAGCCACACATACACGACGCAGACAGCGGGAAGCTAGAAGTACCAATTTCGGCCAACAGATGGCAGCCGGCAATGTCTAAACTGCGCCTCTTAGTTGCTACTTGTGACTCTTAAACGCGATTTGTCACTGAAATCGCAGGTAGACTCTATAGCCTGCCCAATGCAAAGATATTAGTACAAACTTCGACCAACAGATGGCAGAGTGCAAACTGCTTCTTGCTACTCTTAGTTGCGACTTGCTACTTTTAGTGCTACTGCGCTTCTAAACTGCGACTGAAATCGCAGTCAGAATCCGTAAAGTTGCGACTGTGAATACTGCTACTTCCAAATCACTGTGACTCTTAACAGATACGCGATTTTCGACCCATCCCTAATGCCAGGCTTTGCTTCACAACATGTAAATGCTGCCGCCAGGTAAAATAGTGCCACTAAGTGTAAACATTTTCACAAAGAAAATTATGTTCTTGCTCATTAATTCGACAATATCCCTAAACAACACAAGAGTGAAAGTACGACAGTTGGTCAACAAGTAGCATAAGGCGGAATATTAAATGCTATTCTCAGTTGCTACTTGCGACTCTTAATCGCGACTTTTCACTGAAATCGCAGTTTGGACTAGTGAGGACGTTCGAGCGCATTGGTTTGAGCCGATGGCGTTCGACCAACACATACACAAAAAGCCACACATACACGAGGCAGACAGCGGGAAGCTAGAAGTACCAATTTCGGCCAACAGATGGCAGCCAGCGAAGTCTAAACTGCGCCTCTTAGTTGCTACTTGCGACTCTTAAACGCGATTTGTCACTGAAATCGCAGGTAGACTCTATAGCCTGTCCAATGCAAAGATATTAGTACAAACTCCGACCAACAGATGGCAGAGTGCAAACTGCTTCTTGCTACTCTTAGTTGCGACTTGCTACTTTTAGTGCTACTGCGCTTCTAAACTGCGACTGAAATCGCAGTCAGAATCCGTAAAGTTGCGACTGTGAATACTGCTACTTCCAAATCACTGTGATTCTTAACAGATACGCGATTTTCGACCCACCCCTAATCGCTATAATTATCGCGCTTCGATACTAGCGCGATCATACTAGTGCAGCCGTTCAAACGACTGACGGCCGCCATTAACGCAACTTGTTAGCAATCTATTACTAAGTTCGTTGATCGTTTAAAACGGGCTTAAGAGGATATCATCATGACCATTGACTAGACTAACGTATGTGTGCCTGATGTTAAGGTTTTCTTTGTGGTTTTCAAAATACCAATTTCCTTTAAGTATACCCTCTTCTTTAGTTCTTTATTATAGCAGAATATGAAATCTATTAACAGTATATGCATTATAAAATAAAACGCTAGCTCTTTAAAACACAGCGAACAGTTTAAACTAGGCAACAGTCTGGAATATTTTTTCTTTCAAATAAATTGACGCCTCTGTGGCAAAGGACAGTTGATTGAAAAAAGCCAATTTCTTTTCACAAACCGACAAAAATAACTTACATGTTCTTCAAATCGAATAATTATTGATCTTGTATGAACACTCAATAATGAGTCGTGTGTCCAAATAACTACAATATTACAACAATAATAGACATTTACGCTTGGTGGTTATTATATAAAATATACATTTTTGAATATAGCATGTCAATTTCGTTCACTGAATGAACATCTTCAGTGTAGATTCAGTCCAGGGAACTCATGTACACCGCACAATTTTTTAACAGCTAAAATAAATAAAATGACCCGTCAGCTGTGAATTACACGATCAACTCAATGCTTGATCTCTGCTAATAACGTGGAAATAAAATCAGAAAACTGAAATATTATCATATTATTTTATTAGCCTTTAGCGATTTTGTGAATAAATTCGCGTAACAGTTCCCGGTCTCAGTAATCCGTTTTGATTTCATATGACAAGACACTTGTAGAGGAAGACAAACAAATGAAACTATCACGAAACGTAAACACCAAGGAGGTGGTAAACACAGATCACGTGGAGCGCCCTCCCACTACAACTCACAGTTCTGCGCATTCAGGAATCTGGCAGCTTGAGCGCACCAGAAATATTTTCCCGGATAGAATCCGGTAGCTTGTGGTTACTGCTTAAAAGCAAGCAGCTGCTCGGCAAGTAGCCAGAAGCGGGCGACGGCGCTGCTTGAACTTAATTTGTCTTCTGCGCATGCGCGAGTATCTCGCTGGCAGCTGCTTAAACGAACCTTATATGTTAGATTGTGGTGATACCACTATCCCCCCACTAACGTCAATCTCAAAATATTTTTTTTTTTTCTTTTCTTGAGATACTAAGCCCACAGTTTAATGACGACTTCCTATTCCGCTTTGTCGGCGGTTTTTGCTTCATCGCGATATGTATTGTAGAGTGTTTTGACGTGACGTGCACTGTAAACAGATTTTAAAGTTATTGCTGATTCAGTTATAGTGGCATACTAGGTACTGGCGACAGTCGATACCTTTTAGCTAAGTTTGTTCTTTGCACATTTAATGTAAACCATAGGTCAGTATCACAATATTTCGAAAAAAAAAAAAAAAAAAAAAAAAAAAAAAAAAACAGCTGTCCTGTCTCAGAATTCAATGTTCCAATCACAGGAGGAACCGGTAGATGGTTTGATAGGTTGGGCGAAGTCCACTAAATCAAGATCTGAACTTTGGTAACAACTGCCCTCCTAGTCAAACGCCCTTGTTCGTGCTTACAGTGAATAAAAGTGAACAGTAAAATATGTTGAATGCGGCAAGAACGGTATTCTCCGGGTTTGTGATTTCACGGAGTAAGTTAACACTACGTCTCTCCCCTGGTCTGAAGCTTAGACACACCATTTATGTAAAGAAAACAAAGATTTGCTTTTTCAGATTAAGGATTGGTAGGCTATTGCTCGTGTCATGTATTCTATTTTGTACAGCTTTTTCCAGGTACTAATGTAAGTATTTTTAAGAGAACTATAGAAGAAACGCGATAGTTACGAGGATATGAACAAGCCTAAGAAGTCTCAAACTATTTTACGAAATTCTCTTACGCTGATTAACTTATATTGGGTCTTCAGCCGGGTGGCGGCGATATCGCGACGTTTGGGAAAGTGTCATAGGCCTACTACCCGTCTTCAAGCGAAATGAGCACTATTACAATATTAATTATACATGTAACCATGAGGCTATCCTATATATCTGTCAACTCTGATTGAATGAAGTGGAGATTCGGGGATACTACGAACAAGCCTTTGTGTGGTTTTGGAGTGCGCCGATGTCGCCCTCCCACACTGGCATTAATCTATTTATTGTTGTTGACACGGAAAATACTGAACCAATAAATCACAATTGTTATAGTATTACATTGGGCAGATAAACTGGTCATTTTTATAAAAGTGTGTATTATCACGAGAATGAATTTTCCAATACGTAAGGAAAAAAAGTTACTGCATTTCATGAGTTTTTTTTCTGTACTTGGCGTGTCCATAACACATATGCTCAACAAACATGGTTGTATGATCTCTTATATTTAGCAGTATGAAGGAAAAACAACTCTGGACTTGTGTCTGTTAACAAATTTTGAAAACAAAGGAAGACACATGTCTCCAGTAGTTTATTAACTGGGAAAGGAAAAGAAAAATGTGTGAGTTCCTATTAGTCTAACTTATTTCCTTCCACCTACGAATACTTCAGAATAAAATATATTATTGCCCACTTCCAAATCCTAAATTATTTTGTGCAGGTGTTTCATCTTTTTGTTTTTTATAGGCTCTTTACAAGTAGAATAGCACACACCCTGATTTGGCCAATGTGAAAGGGATTTCTTGATGAGTGGCAGTTCTACAATATAGCTAGCATTGTAGGTGTCAGAAATGATGTCATGAACTTATGCCAAAAATTGAATGTCTGAAAACTTCTTTTGAACAATTTACTTCTTTTACTGTGAACTAGTGTACTGGACTCTTTCTACCAATAATTCAAATTAACTGCTTCACAGTATAACTTATGAATACCTTCCTTAACCATCTTTTCACTGTACTAAATTCATGATTCCAGGGAAGGAGAAAGAGTGCTGAATCTCTTTAAATACCTTTGTATATGTTGATGCTAGGAGCAGCACTGGCAGAATTATTTTCATTTTGTTCAGCAAGTTTCTCAGAAAAAAGTGGACTTCAGCAATATAAATAGCACATTATTGTGTAAGGAGTCAAATAAAAAGGAACAAAACTCTGGAGCCCTTATTGGCTTCAGCTTCATTAAATGGATAAACTACTATGAAATATACTTAATTTAATGTGTGTTGAAAACTTTTTATCTGTCTTGGGCATAATATTTGATAGTTTAGAACTTTTAAGTGAAATGATTATAAAATCAACCGACATTTAAACACAACACTATTTCATCACTTGTGTTTGCCCAGCAATTCATTGTTAAGTGTAATGTTAAATATAACAAGTTCTACAACAACACAATGTTTAGCTGTTTCATTAACAGAGGAAGATTTTATTTTAGGTTATTGATTCTTCAAATGTGTAACAACAATCAACTTGTGACAGACCAAGTGGATAGTTCTATCTAAATATTTTACAAAAGCCACTATTCTGCCTTCAGTATTATACATAGAGAAGTTCACAAACATGCTTTACAATTGAAAAAATCCAACTTTGATGGATGTTCTAAACATTGCACAATATTTTGAAGTCTCATGGGGTGCAGGGGACCAAATTGAGACTTGGGGTGATGTAGCTGCAGTTTCTCAGTCTGGCTCGGCACCTTCGGATTGTGAGGATGTCGCTGTTGTACGGGAACACCCCACTCGCTGCATGCGTGATCGTAAACAGGCTGCAGCTTTGCAGCAGAGACAGTCTGCATCGCACAATCCTGCTTGTACGCAGCAACCTTTACCATCAGAATCCCTTTGTTTTGTACAGCATGACAGGGCAGATTGCCACAAGCATTAGGTTGTGTGTCACTCGTGCAGGAAAAAGGGTCACATGGCTTCTGTTTGCCGTTCCTGTCCGACTGAGCAGGTTGATGAGATGGATGTTAATCTTGTCCAGAATGTTCGCGCTCCATCTCCCAAACTTTTTGTTGAAGTTCAGATTTTCGACAAGGAGGTCACCTTACTTGTAGATATTGGAGCTTCCGTTACTCTTTGCAATTGTCTTATGTATTTATGACTAGGCTTGCCCTCCCCTTGGCAGCAGTTACCTGTTCTTTACGTGGCTATAGCCGCCAGCACATCCCTATCTTGAGTAAATTTATGGCCTCCCGGGGTAAAAATCTTTCGTCAAGGCGGTCACTTTTCTTGTTGTTGATGACACTGCAGCAGCTAACATCTTTGGCCTTGATGTCTTTAATGTTTATGGCTTTACTATCAACGATTCTGTCAATCTTCTTTCAGATTCGGTGCCTTTCCCTGAGTTGGATGCCCTTTGTCGGGAATTCTCTTCTTTTTTTTTCTGGTGGGCTGGGTTGTGCCCCGGGCTTTACTGCCCACATTACTATGAAAATAGTGGCAGGCCCCAATTATTTTTGCGCGTGCCAGATGTCAGTGGCCCTGCGCGACCAACTTAAGGCTGAATTGGATTGCCTCCAAGACTTACAGGTCTTAACTCCTATTTCTTCCAGTGAATGGGCTATGCCGATGGTTATTGTAAAGAAACCTGTGGCGTCTTTACGTATGTGGGGATTTTAAAGTTACGATCCATGTGTAGTTTGTAATTGACTCATACCCCGTGCCTTGTACAGATGAACTCCTAGCTTTACTTTCTGGTTTGTAATCTTTTTCTCATATAGATCTGGCGGAAGCCTATTCAACTTCCTTTGGACGACGATACAAAACTCTCCTGGTCGCAAACACTCCTTTTGGTTTATACCAATATCAACGGCTTCCTTTCGGGGTCACTAGTGCCCCTGCTATTTTTCAGCATTACTTAGAGCAGCTCCTCTGCCCGGTTCTGGGCTGTGTTAACTACTTAGATGATATTGTTGTGACCGGGACTTCACCCCACGAACATTTACAAAACCTACGGGCCCTTTCCTCTGTTCTCCAAACAGCTGGCCTCCACTGCAACCTGGCTAAGTCTAATTTTTTCCAACCTATTCCTTATTTGGGGTTTGAGGTGTCTTCAGGGGGCGTCCACCCTTTGCCAGACCGCATGGCCACGGTACGGTCTCTGCTGCTTCCCGCGTCTGTCAAAGATATACAGGTTTTCTTGGGCAACGTTGCATATTACCAACACTTCTTACCAGGGGCTGCCTCGGTGGCCCACCCCTTAAACTGTCTGCTTCACAAAGGTGTTCCCTTTGTCTGGTCTTCTGAGTGTGAACGTGCATTTTGCACCTTAAAGCACTTATTGATTTCTGCCCCTTATTTGATGGCCTATGTTCCTGGGCAACATTTGGTTCTGGCTACAGATGCTTCTGAACATGGCATTGGTGCTGTTTTGCTCCTAGATATTCCGATGGGTCAGAGCGCCCCATCGTGTACGCACCTAAGACATTGATGGCTACCCAGCAACGATACTCTCAAATTGAAAAAGAGGCTTTAGCCATTGTGTATGCTTTGAAGAAATTTCACATTTACTTGTATGGGATAAAGTTCCATCTCATTACTGATCTTAAGCCCTTGGTCTCTCGATTTCATCCGACAGTGTTGCTTCCTGACAAAGCAGCTCATGGATTGCAGCGTTGGGCTTTCTTTCTTTCTCGTTATAATTATGAGATCCCTTTCCGTCGAACAGTGCAACATGCTAACACGGACTCAGTGTCGAGCCTCCCGGCAGGTTCTGATCCTGACTTTGATAGAGAACTTTTTGGCTTTTATCTGGATGAGGAAGTTCAGGCTACTGTTGATGGTTTTCCTATGACTGCACTGGTCTTGGCTAAGGCAGTGATGTCCGATCCGGTGCTGTGGTGCGTTCTTTACTACATTTGTGTGGGCTGGCCAGACGCCCGTCTGTGTAGGGCTTGAGATCTCTTCCGCAAGTGGAACTTCGTTCAAAAGTACTTCAGATGCTTCATGAAGGACACTGGAGAGTTTCCCGCTCAAAAATATTGACTTGCCGACATGTGTTTCGGCCCGGTATCGAACGTGACATTACGAGGCTGGTGGCTAAATGATCATTGTGTACTTCGCAACAGGCGGCACCTCGGGCGTGTCTCTCTTCTTGCCCACACAGCTGTGGGAATGAGTGCATATGGATTACGCGGATCACATTGGAGTCTTGGACGCAACTGATCCCAGTGACGATGCTTATTCAAATTTTCCATACTGTTTTGTTGTCATACCGTGTTCACTGCTGTAACTATTCAGTCGCTGTCTAAAGTTTTCACCTTGGAGGGTTTTCCGCATACACTTGTTTTGGATAATGGCACTCAATTCACTTCTTCCATTTTTCAAGATTTTTGTACTTGTCTGGACATTCGCCACATTATGGCTCCTCCGTTTAATCCTGAGTCTAATGGTGAGGTGGAACACCATGTGCGTACTTTTATAGTTGAAAGGCACAAATATGTGACCACCTGCTCTGTGGACAATGCCATTATCCATTTCTTGATATCCTATCAATTCACGCCGGTGGGGGGATACAGCGCGGCGGAATTGCTTTATAGCAGGCAACCTCACACTCTCTTCCATTAGTCGTTGCCCCAGCTGTCGAGTGCTCCGCTACCGAAGTCTCAGACACCCTGACACCCAAAATGGGCATGAACCAACATTGTGAGTACTGCAACCGTTTGTTTTTTATCTCCAGTGCTGGGATTGGATGGTGCGCCCTCATCCCGGTGATCGCGAGCAAAATTCAAATCCGTACCAGCCATTCCCGGCAAGTAAGATCGGGACACTATTGGCCTTACGTGTTAGTATCTGCAAGAAGCTGGCAGCCATATATGGATGATGCATCCCCCCATGGACGTAGCATAGGTGCATTTGGCGCTCCTGGAGATTACACTGTGAAGAGGGAGGAATGTGGTAACGCGCGGCGCGTATGTTTGAACGACGTGCCGCCCGTTACTAGGACTGGCCATTGTGCGGTGCTGGCTGGGCTATCGCGCTGCACCCTGCCGGCCGTGCAGCCATTAGAGAGAGCTGCTGGGCCCAGCTGCGGCCACTTCTATCCAGTATTGTTTCATCAGTGTAATGAACTACTGTGTGCTTCGTGACTACTCCGTGATGTTCGCATGGACTGAAGTGGCAACCGCTCGCATTGTAGGTCCTCAGACCCCGAATGAGACAATTCCAGACCTGTGTACTGGTCGCGCTTATATAGCTGGCATAGGTGTGTTACTCATTATAACAGAACACTCCAATGCCGTGGTGGTTTTACATAGCAGCCACCGAGCTGCTTTTGAGACATTAAGTTAAAGGTGGTCTCGATGTGAAACCAGTTGTATGAAAAGGGTTCATCTATCTTCTAAGATAAGCCATAAAATCAGTATAGCCTCCCATGTTCCTACATTTCTCCTGAATCCAAACTGATCTTCCCCGAAGTCAGCTTCTACCAGTTTTTCTATACTTCTGTAAATAATTTGTGTTAAAATTTTGTAACCATAACATATTAAACTGATGGTTCTGTAATTTTTGCACCTATCTGCACCTGCTTTCTTTGGAATGGGGATTATTACATTTTTCTTAAAGTCTGAGGGTATTTTCCCTGTCTCATACATCTTACACACCAGGTGAAATAACTTTGTCCTGGCTGGTTCTCCCAGAGACTTAAGTAATTCTGGGGAAATGTCATCTACTACAGGGGTCTTGTTTCGACTTAGGTCTTTCAGGGCTCTGTCAAATTCTTCTCTCATTATAGTATCTCCTATTTCATCTTCATCTATTTCATCTTCCCTTACTACAAGATTGTGTTTAATTTCATTTCCTCTGTAGAGCCTCTCTATATACTCTTTCCACCTTTCTGCTTTCTCTTCTTTACTGAGAACTGGTTTTCCTTCCATGTTCTTTATATTCATACAACTCCTTGTCTTGTCTCAAAATGTCCCTTTTATTTTCCTGTAGGCGGTATCTATTTTTTCCCTATTTATACATTCTTCTACAGACTTGCAGTTGCCTTCTAGCCCTTCTGCTTAGCTAATTTGCACTTCCTGTCAATCTCATTTCTTAGTTGTTATTACTCCATTTTGTCTGTTTTATTTACTGCATTTTTATATTTTCTCTTTCATCAATTAAATTTAGTATTTCCTGTGATATCCGAGGATTTTTTTGTAGGCTTGCCTTTCTACCTATTTTGTCCTGTGTTGCCTTTACTATTTCATCTCTCAATCTATCCATTCCTCTTCTACTGTTTTATTCCCCCCCCCCCCCTCCCCACTACTTCCATACCTGTCAATGTTCATTGAAGCTACCTTTGAAATTCTTAAGAACTTCAGGTTCCCTCAGTCTATCCAAATCCTACCTTTCTGCAGTTCTTTTTTTCAATTTCAACCTACAGTTCATGACCAATAAGTTATGGTCAGTCTATATCTGCCCTTGGGTGTCTTACAATTTAAAACCTGGTTCCGAAATCTTACCATTATAATATCTATCTGGTACCTTCTGGTGTCTTCTGGTCTCTTCCACATATATTACAGCCTTCTTTCATGATTCTTGAACTAGGTGTTGGTTATGAATGAATTATGTTCTGTTCAAAATTCTACCAAGCAGCTTCCTCTTTCATTCCTATTGCCCAGTCCATATTCACCTACTATTTTTCCTTCCCTTCCTTTTCCTACTACCAAATTCTGGTTTTTCATCACAATTAAATTTTCCACTAACTTATTTATCTGAATAATTTCCTTTGCCTCCTCATACATTTCTTCGATCTCCTAATCATCGGCAGAGGTAGTTGGCATATAAACCTGTACTATTGTGGTCAGTGTTGGCTTCGTGTCTATCTTGACTACAATAATGCAATCACTGTGTTGCTCATGGTGGTTTACCCACATTCCTATTTTCTTATTCATCATCAGACCTACTCCTGTAATACCCCAACTGATTTTGTATTTATAATCCTGTACTCACCTGACCAGGAATCCTCTTCCTCTTTCCACTGAACTTACCTAATCCCCACTATATCTAACTTCAACCTAACCATTTCCCTTTTTAAATTCTCTAACTTCCCTGTCCGATTAAGGGATCTAATATTCCACACTCCGATCTGTAGAATGCCAGTGTTGTCTTTCCTGATGATCAGATCCTCCTGAGCAGTCCCCGCCCGGAGATCTCAAATAGGGCACTATTTTACTCACGGAATATTTTGTCGAAGAGGAAACCATCATTATATTTTCATAGAGTAGAGCTGCATGTCCTCGGGAAAAGTAATGGCTGTGGTTTCCCCTTGCTTTCAGCGATTTGCAGTAACTGTGTGGCAAAGCAACATTAGCTGATGTTACAAGGCCAGCTCAGTCAGTCATCCAGACTGTTGCCCATGTCACTACTGAAAAGGTTGCTGCCCCTCTTCAGAAACCCCATCAATGTGGTTGCACCTACTATATGGCTATTTGTATGATTGAGGCACGCAAGCCACCCCACCTCAGCAATGTTTGTCTTTCTTAGGGGCGGGTACTCATTTTTACCAGAAACATCTTTTAATGAGGAAAGTGGAATTTTGGGTACGGATCTTCAAAAGTAAATGTAAGTCCAATAAAATATAAAATGTACAAAATTCATGGGAATACTTTAGCTAGGCTATCAAAACTTAAAGCAAAGCTACACCATGAGAAATGTGTACTAAAAACACTCTTAAGATTTTTTTGACAACAGTATTTTCTGTTTCATAGAATACAATTTCAATTCTATAGCGAGAGATTTTATAAAAAAGCCAATTAAGAAATGCTTATTGACCAGCAAATGGAAGGCACTGGACAGTTAAGGATAAGGTATTTGCTCTGTCCTTATAAAAGCGAAGCCCTCGGCTATACAAATATTTGTCAGTTCATTTATCCCTTCGTTCTGTTAGGCATCAGACATCTGTTATCTACTGTTGAGGCACTGTCTAACAGTAATAAATGTTGTGCTTTGTTGCTTGATGAAATATCATTGGAGAGTATTGTATTATGATGCAAGCAAGCAACAGATTTCAGGATTTAGGACACTGCGGTAGGTCAAATTTATATGCAAATCATGCATTATTATTTATGGTCAGAAGCCTAAATAAAACTTGGAAGCAGGTTGTTGCATATTACTTCAATCAGAACTCAGTTTCAAGTACTACTTTATGGTTTATGATGTTCCCCACCTGTTAAAGAATACTAGAAATGTTCTACCAGGAAACAAAATACAATTTGGGTTTAAGAAAGAGGCCAGTTTTGAATTTATTCACAGGGCTTTTCTTCTGGATCAACAGAAGATGTTTAAGACTTTGCCAAAGTTGCATGGGAATCATTTTCATGTTAAGGATACTTTTTGTAAAATGAAAGTTAAGGTAGCTGCAGCCCAGCTCAGTCATTCAGCATTTTACCTGCACAGGCAATATACACTGCAGAATTTGGTGAAAAGATAGATTGCTTGTTTGTTTCACTAGACAGCTCCCATTACTATCCACAGTATGGAAAATCTTATAAGTGTCTCCTGTCTGCAGAGTTACCACATATTGAAATGTTGTACAGTGTATAAAAAGAAATGAATAATTAGAAGGTATTGGAGCCAGGAGCAGGGAGATATAAAACAAAAATGTTCAGTTTCATAAATGGGTGGCAAACTACTACAATATATATTTAAACAATGTAAAATCCAATTGGAAATGTAAATAATAGAGGATAGGTAACAACTCACCTTAAAGAGGCTTGCTGAGCTGCTGACAGTCACGAAAATAGATAATCACATACAGACAACTTAAATTTTTGGCCATGGCTGCCAGCAGCTCATATCACTAGGGGCAATGATGCTGTTCCGTGTTTCCATCTTTTAACACAGGACTTGCACTTCTCATTTATTGTTGTTTTGTGCGGGTAATTATCAATTATTGTTGTGGTGTTAAGCTTGCGGTAGTCACCGCACAGTCGGTAAGTGCCATCATTCTTTTTAATCAAATTAATGGAGGACGACCAGTTGCTGTCAGAGGGGCGCAATATTCCTCTGTCTATTAGTTCATGAACTGTAAGTTGTGCGACCTGCAGTTTATGTGCCAATAAGCATCTTGCTTTGTGGCACACTGGGGGACCCTCGGTCCTATTAAGTCTGTGGAGGTTACTGTTTGTCACACTCGATACTAGCAGTTGTGCTGCGGCAAGCGAATCACTAACCTCTTTGATGTCAGGAGTGTTGGAGGCAGAGATGGATGCTGCAAGTGTGGATGCCCTGGCACGATAGCTCAGAGAGCGCGGGAAATGATGTCGAGTTGGTGGCACGTAACATCATAGTAAAACATCGGGCTGGGTGCGGATGAGAGTGATGTCCATAATAACAGTAGTCAGTTCCACGGAGAGCCGAGTGCATTTGGAAGCATTTTTTAAAAGATCATCTTGTACACTATACTGTGACTATGCAGGTGAACTGTCTGCGGAAACATCGTTGAGAAGGGGCCTGATGAATGGACACTGTCTGAGATCCAACAAAAATTAGTAATGCTTGAGGAAGTCAATGCTGAGCACAAGTATGTCAATCTCGGTGACGTAGAATGGCCAAGGGAATATATCATCCTGTGCGAACTGCAAATGGCACTTGAGGTTGTGCAGGGCATCATCGTTTAATCCGTGTACCGAGAGTTTGATGTTGTTGCACCTGGTGGCTTGCAGTTTTGTGCTTTGTTGCTGTGCGTTAAGTGTAACCAGTACAGAGGGTAGGAGGGGTGGGGTCCTACCTAGCTGGAAGCAGTTGTGGCATGTGTGACAGATGGTGCGCCAGGCTGTGGAGGTGTGGAGGCAGGATTGGCTTAAAGTGGTGACAGTAATGGCCTGTTGCCAACAGGTTGCTCCACCCTCTGTTCAAAGGTGCACTGTTTGGAACTTCCAATCACTGGAAAGGGGGGGGGGGGAGGCATGTCCGGTTGTCGAACTCTGTGCGCCAGTAAGGCAGAAATCAGCTGCAGGTAGTGCATCACTTGGTATGCTCTGTCAACATATGTCAGACAAGCGTCTAGTGACCGTGTCAACAGTGCTAAGAGCTCGATTTATAGCTCGGCTGGCAATTTGAGTAACCAGATAGCCCACAGTGCTGGGTCCAGTAGGAAGCAATGATCCAAATTGAGGCCATAGGTGGTGACAGATCTGACCTCAATAATGTGAGTAAATGTCTCGTCCAGTGAGTGTGACAAGTGTCGTAGGAGAACCTCCTTCACGTTGCGGAACTTCGGTGTGTGGGTGGAGGAAACAGGATGATGGTGCTGGCCGAGCCCATCTGGTCGTGGAGATGACTAAACACAAGAATCGAGTGTCCTCGCTTGTGACGTACAACTCGAAGATAGATTCCACCAACGTAAACCGTGTTATAGGATTAGATTTGTCCAACGGTGACAGCTTCGGAAAGCGCAAGTGGTGTGAAGTTGTGTCCAATTGAGAACTCGCCGAGGGACACTGATCACGAATATCGGACATTGTTAGCAGTTTGTACGGTAGTGCGAACGCAGCATCACGCAACACGGCAGGCGTGCCAGGAGGCGTCGAGTACGGGTAGTATGTCAGTGTGCACGCGGGTTTGCGCAGTGCTGCCGGGTATCGAGTGCAGGTTGTACGGTGGCGCACGCATCAGACTGAACTAAAGAGCTGCAATGGGGAAGGGCTCTACGGGCGCCACAGCAGACAGCAGCACAATAAAGATGCCAGGCGTCATGTGCAGATCAGAAAACGGGTGCACGAACAACTGTGAAGGCACGACGGGTACAACAATTACACTGAACTGTATGTCACAGACACAAGCAGACCGATGTGGTATCATGTTTGTAGGAATCAGAGTACTTGCATTAAAGCACTGTGTGAAACACTCATATCCTTGGGCGTACATTTGTTTCTTGTCAGAATGAGGCATCGTGGCGGCAGGAATACACGGTGCCGAAGTCCGTGCCAATTGTTGAAAGACACTGCCCGATGCAGCACAGCAGAGGTGAGTGTTGAGAACCATTCACTAAATTGTCCTCAAATGTAATAAGTGGTTCGTCCTGTGCCAATAACTGTGAAGGATGGTGGGGATCCAGTGCAAATTGTCACTGTTTGTGCCGTATGTGGTCGTAGATTGATGTTCTCGATGTGGTCGACGGTCGTTGCTCTCGGTAGCAGCTGGCTGAAATTTCATGGGGCGAGAACTAATTCACTGCAAATAACGTTGACAACACACAGAATTGCAATTCTTCGACACTTTAACAGTTTATTATTAGTGCCCAATTGTCCAAATTTATGGCCAGCTTACAAGTCTCATTAATTTCTACCATTAATACTAGGCGCACACATTCCACACATCAATAATACAAATCTACAACACAGTTCATGTGAGGAATACAAATGTGGTACAATATTAATTAATCACAGTAGATGTACCTTCCACACTAACAATACTGACTAACTTTTGCATAATTGTACAAAATTAAAGTCCAAACTTACGTGGCTTATGCCTCAGATCGCGGCTGAAACAATAAACAATACTTGGAACTGACATAGTTTATGCATGTGAACACTGATGAAACAATACTCGACTACATGCCGCGAGCACATCCTATTTATATGTTTCAAACAATGTCACTGAAAATAGCTTAGTGTTAATTATGTATATTAAATTAATTTTAATGCAAAAGGAAACAAGCACATGGAACTGGTTATAGTAAAAGTTAGTGTAAATTGATTTACAAATTTTATTTCACTTGCAAATATTTTTAAATAAGTTTTCAAACACTTACTTTGTAATAAACGGTTATTATAAAGAAACTAATGAGGGCAAAACTTTACTAACATTACTTGTGAAACATATTAATACCTACTTTAACATTATGAGAAAAGAGTTTAATTGAAATACTAATTAGCATGCTATCTGACGTTTAAAAATATACTTCTTGCACAAATTAATTAATATTTGCTAATTAAACAAACTTCTCTGGCATCAAATAATAGAAAATGATGTTACAAAATACAATAACAAAAGTTTTGGGAAAGAAAATGATAATAGACTAATTACATTCATATGCAACAGTGGTATCAGGAGTTTCAGTAATGCAAGCAGATGGGGATAAATGCCAACATGCTTTGTTACATGTTAAAAGACATTGTTTGGCTGTAATGGTATTGTTGAATGCAGTTCCACAGAAAAACATGTAAAAAGAAGTTTTTCATTCGCAATGCGATTGACAAATGATGTCGGTGTTACCACTGTGGTTTCTGCCAACACTACTGTATAATAATACAACAAATGCCAATAGATAATCACTTTTATTACACACTTTAACAGAGAGAGATGTTGACAATTACAAGTACAGAGAAGCACTGTTTAGTCTTGCTGCTGAGGCCAGGATTGCCAGGGTTTTCCATTGCTCTGTCGCCAAATTTGAAACAAAAAAATAGCCAAAATATCGCCATATTTTTGCCAATTAAATGTCAAAATATAGCCATCTTTTTTCCAATAAAAATAGCCAAATATAGCAAATTTTTATCACTTAAATATATTGTGGTATGATAATCATGTCATATGACTCTACAATAATACTCCTGAAATTCTGGGTGTAAGCTGTTTACTGAGTAAAAGAGTTACTGCGGCACTCTCACAGTCATGAGACTGGACATTCCAAGGAACTTTGCTCTTCAAGGAAACATTTATCTGAGTCCAGCCATGAATTGAACACCAATGGCCACCAACTAATCAATGAGGCTAGTCAAAATAGTCATACTGTAGATGTAATAGATAGACTCGGGAGATACTGTGGATACTAAATTTAAACACAGTTACAGTTAACAATCATATTTATTAATCTTAAAGTTGATTGGACTACACTCTTTCAAATTCTGAAATCAGCAGGAGTAAAATATAAGGAACGGAAGGTTATTTACAACTTGTACAAAAACCAGACAGCAGTTATCAGAGTTGAAGGTCATGAAATGGATGTAGTTGTTGGGAAGGGTGTAAGACAGGGTTGTAGCATTTTCCCAATGTTATTTAATTTCTACAATGAGCAAGCTATAAAGGAAAGCAAGAAGACATCTGGAGAGGAAATTAAAGTTCAGGGCGAAGAAATAAAAACCTTGTGTTTTGCTGATGACTTTGTAATTCTGTCAGAGACAGCAAAGAACCTGGAGGAGCAATTGAACGGAATGGACAGTGTGTTGAAAGGAGCATACAAGATGAACATTAACAAGAGCAAAACAAGTGTAATCTAGTGCAGTCTAAGAAAATCAGGCGATGCTAAAGGTATTAAATTAGGTAACAAACCAATAAAGGTGGTAAATGAGTTTCGTTACTTGGACAGTAAAATAAAATATGATGGTCACAGTACAGAGGATATAAAAGGCAGAATGGCAATGGGAAGAAAAGCGTTTTTGAAAAAGAGAAATTTCCTAACATCAAATATCAATTTAAGCACAAGGAAGTTCTTTCTGAAGGCATTTGTGTGGAGTGTTGCCTTGTATGGGAGTGAAACATGGATGATAAAGAGTGTGGACAGGATGAGGATAGAAGCTTTTGAAATGTGGTGTTACAGAAGAATGCTGAAGATTAGGTATGTGGATCGCATAACTAATAAGGAGGTTCTGAACAGAATTGGGGAGAAAAGGAATTTCTGCCATACCTCGACTAAAAGAAGGGATCGATTGGTAGGACACATTCTTAGACATCATTTTTTTAAGCAAAATAAAATAGCCATTAAGTCACCAACTAATTCTTTTACTAGGCAAATCTAATCGCCAGTTGTCAGAAAACTAGAATGGCTACTTTTCTAAGAAAAAGATAGCCAAGAATGCGAAAAATCACCATACCTGGCAACCCTAGCTGAGGCAGCAATAATGCACTTCAACCAAAGAGATTACTTCTGGCTCGTGTGTGATATCGACTCATAGGATGCCATAAGTTATCGGTATTTCCAAGATTTTTTTACAGTTTAATGGTGTGTTGAACAATACATTCAGCAATACAATAATATAACAAATATATCACCATTACATAGCATCCACACTTTTAGTTAGATGGGATATCTGTTGGCTGTACCGTAATGTGATGTGTGGTACATGATAAGAGCAGACTGTTATCATAAACACGAAATACAGTTTTTCAGACATAAGTGAATATTGTTATGGAAGTAGTGAACATACATAATGCTGTATAATGCTAAGTTCTTTAATGCCACAAATCAGTTGTTTAGTAGTGCCACAATGTTATCTTACTTGTATATCATATACTGGGTTTTTGTGCTCAAGTTCAAAATTATTTTAAAACTAAAATTGTTTTTTTTTTTTTTTTCCAGCTGGTCAAAGAATGGCATCCACAGGCCCATCATATGAGGCTCTTGCAGTATCTTCTACGAGTCCATATGTTTACCATGTGGAATTAAATAGGCCAGAAAAATTAAATGCATTCAATGAAGCCATGTGGCAGTGAGTATTATTCTATGTTTGGATTAATTATTTACTGTTTTAGTGAGTAATGTATGTTGTTTTGAGTTATTTGAAAATAATTAAAATAATTTATATTAAAAGAAAAGAAAAGTTATGAATAAAAAGGTCTTTTGTGTGGGAACTATGTGTAATTTATCTAAACTTGGGTTTAAAACTGTTTCTACAGACATGTCAAACTTCTGATACTAAGTGCGATTGTTCCATGAAAACTATCATAGGTACTAAGTGTTTGTAAGCAGAAATATTTATAAATGTACAGTCATTGAATAATTAACAGTATCTGACAGTTGAAACCTGGGAAATATCTTGGTACAGGAAAGCTGGCACTTTTGCAGGAATGTTTCTCTCACTTACTTAAAGATTGCCACTCCTTGATAGATGTGGATCATTGTGTTGAATGTATAAAAGTAGAGCATCAGGACTCACCGATCATCCTTGGGTGGTGTTAATGTTTTACCCCTGATGTGACAGCACCCATATGCCAAATGTTACCAGTAAGAGGTTACTTACATTACTAATTTACAGGAGCAGTCATTGTGACCAATATACATACTATCCAGTCTTTGTGATTTCAAATAACTTTAGAAGGCATTTTTAGGATTAATGTTTCTGAATGGCAGAACTGCAAAATATCGGCTCATGTCTGTGTGATTGCATGAATGCTCTCTTTTCTGAAGAGAGCCATGGCTGATAGCTGAAAGTGTTGTATGTGTCCGTCACGGCTCGTCGCTACACCTTTGTGGCGGGTTGTAGACTGTCATTATTGTTGTATTTTTGGTTCCAACTTGGGCTTTC
The DNA here is from genome assembly GCA_026315105.1 of Locusta migratoria. Taxonomy (NCBI): domain Eukaryota; kingdom Metazoa; phylum Arthropoda; class Insecta; order Orthoptera; family Acrididae; genus Locusta; species Locusta migratoria. Next base: position 375,993,434 of record CM048745.1, read on the forward strand.
CATTATCAGATTTCTTAAAAATATTCTTGCAAAAATTAATAATCCAGTTTTCTTTCACATAACTAAAATTTTGGAGTGGAAGATGAGGAAAAAAGCTGGCTAACAGTTGTGATAAAAATATAATGTCCTTTATTAAATACAACCACCCCCATGAACCACAGACATTGCCGAGGTGGGGTGGCTTACGTGCCTCAACGATGCAGATAGCCGTACCCTAGGTGCAACCACAGCGGAGGGGTATCTGTGGAGAGGCCAGACAAACGTGTGGTTCCTGAAGAGGGGCAGCAGCCTTTTCAGTAGTTACAGGGGCAACAGTCTGGATGATTGACTGAGCTGGCCTTGTAACATCAGCTAATGTGGCTTTGCCACACAGTTACTGCAAACAGCTGAAAGCAAGGGGAAACTACAGCCGTTACATTTCCCGAGGACATGCAGCTCTACTGTATGAAAATATGATGATGGCATCCTCTTGGGTAAAATATTCCGGAGGTGAAATAGTCCCCCATTCGCATCTCCGGGCGGGGACTACTCAGGAGGATGTTGTCATCAGGAAAGACAATACTGGCATTCTACGGATCGGAGCATGGAATGTTAGATCCCTTAATCAGGTAGGAAAATTAGAAAATTTAAAAAGGGAAATGGATAGGTTGAAGTTAGATATAGTGGGGATTAGTGAAGTTCGGTGGCAGGATGAACGGGATTTCTGGTCAGGTGAGTACAGAATTATAAATACAAAATCAGTTGGGGGTATCACAGGAGTAGGACTGAAAATGAATAAGAAGATAGGAATGCGGGTAAACTACTATGAGCAGCACAGTGATCGCATTATCATTGTCAAGATAGATACGAAGCCAACACCGACAACAGTAGTACAGGTTTATATGCCAACTAGCTCTGCCGATGATGAGGAGATCGAAGAAATATATGAGGAGCTAAAGGAAATTATTCAGACAGTTAAGGGAGAGGAAAACTTAATTGTGATGGGAGACTGGAATTCGGTAGTAGGAAAAGGAAGAGAAGGAAAAATAGTAGGTGAATGTGGACTGGGCAGAAGGAATGAAAGAGGAAGTCTCCTGTTAGAATTTTGCACGGAACATGATTTAATCGTAACAAACACGTGGTTTAAGAATCACAAAAGAAGGTTGTATACGTGGAAGAGACCAGGAGACACCGGAAGGTATCAGATAGATTTTATAATGGTAAAACATAGATTCTGGAACCAGGTGATAAACTGTAAAACATACCCAGGGGCAGATATAGACTCTGACCATAACTTGTTGGTCATGAACTGTAGGCTGAAACTGAAAAAACTGCAGAAAGGTAGGAAAATAAGGAGATGGGATTTAGATAAATTGAAGGAACGTGAAGTTCTTGAGAAATTCAGAGGGAGATTTAGGCATCAATTGACAGAAACGGGGGGAAATAAAACAGTAGAAGAGGAATGGGTAGCATTGAGAGATGAAATAGTGAAGGCAGCAGAGGACGAAATAGGTAGAAAGGCAAGACCTACAAAAAATCCTTGGATATCACAGGAAATACTAAATTTAATTGATGAAAGGAGAAAATATAAAATGCAGTAAATGAAACAGGCAAAATGGAGTACAGACGACTAAGAAATGAGATTGACAGGAAGTGCAAAATGGCTAAGCAGGAGTGGCTAGAAGCCAAATGCAGATCTGTAGAAGAATGTATAAATAGGGGAAAAATAGATACAGCCTACAGGAAAATAAAAGAAACATTTGGAGATAAGAAAAACAGCTCTATGAATATCAAGGACTCTGATGGAAAACCAGTTCTCAGCAAAGAAGGAAAAGCTAAAAGGTGGAAAGAGTACATAGAGCAGCTCTACAAAGGAAATGAACTTAGAGACGATGTTGTAGGAAGGGAAGAGGAAGTAGATCAAGATGAAATAGTTCAGGGGGAAGAAATAAAAACATTGCATTTTACTGATGACATTGTAATTCTGTCAGAGACAGCAAAGGACCTGGAAGAGCAGTTGAACGGAATGGACAGTGTATTGAAGAGAGCGTATAAAATGAACATTAACAAGAGCAAAACAAAAATAATGGAATGCGGTCTTAGAAAATCAGGTGATGCTGAAGGAATTAGATTAGGTAACGAAACAATGAAGGTGGTAGGTGAGTTTTGTTACTTGGGTAGTAAAATAACATGCGATGGTTGCACTACAGAGGATATAAAATGCAGAATGACAATGGGAAGAAAATCATTTTTGAAAAAGAGAAATTTGCTAACATCGAATATTAATTTAAGTGTAAGGAAGTCTTTTCTGAAGGCATTTGTGTGGAGTGTTGCCTTGTATGGGAGTGAAACATGGACGATAAGCAGTGCGGACAGGAAGAGGATAGAGGCATTTGAAATGTGGTGCTACAGAAGAATGCTGAAGATTAGGTGGGTAGGTTGCATAACTAATGAAGAGGTACGTAACAGAATTGGCGAGAAAAGGAATTTTTGGCACACCCTGACTAAAAGAAGGGATCGCTTGGTAGGACACATTCTTAGACATCAAGGAATCGTAAATTTAGCATTGGAGGGAAGTGTGTGGGGTAAAAATCGCAGAGGGAGACCAAGAGATGCGTATAGTAAGCAGATTAAAGTGGATGTGGGTTGCCGTTCTTATGAGGAGATGAAGAGGCTTGCTCAGGATAGAGTAGGGTGGAGAGCTGTATCAAACCAGTCTCCAGACTGAAGACCATAACAACAACATTAAATACAAAGGAGTTGCTGTAATAAAGACTTCAAAATACAAAACATGAAATATGGCAAAATTGTTCATCACAAAGGCGAAACCTTCTAGACCTTTTATATACAAAAAAATCAAAGAACAAGGCAAGAAAGATTTGTAGTATTATTAGGCATGAAACAAATTATGTAAGATGGAAGGATACTATGCAGTGCTTTTATGGGATGTGGTCGCCTATGATTTTGGTAATGAGCTAACCCTGATAGTTATTTTTTAACCATGTGCAGATCATCTCTGCAGATTGGTGAAAATGGATAAAAAGTGTATTTTTTTCTTTATCTAACACTAAATCACTACAATTATTGATAATAATTTCTAAATTTATGTTTGAGCAATAATTTGCATTATCTATTACATCCCTTAATTGGGTTGGGAGATGAGAAAGTTAAAAAGGAAAATTGATGGATTGAAGTTAGATATAGAGGGGTTTAGTGAATTTCAGTGGAAAGATGAACAGGATTTCTGGTTTGGTGACCACAGGGTTATAAGTACAAAATTAGTTCTGGGTAAAGTAGGAGTGGGTCTAATAATGAATAAGAAAAAAAAAGGAATGCATGTAAGTTACTATGAAAAGTGTAGTGATTGCATTATTATAGCCAAGATAGATACAAAACAAACATCCACCACAATAGTACAAGTCTATATGCCAACTAGTTATGCTGCTGCTGTTGCTGCTGCTGCTGCTGATGATGATGATGATGAAATATATGAGGAGGTAAGGAAATTTTTCAGACAGTTAAGGGAGGGGAAAATTTGATTGAGATGGGGACTGAAATTTGGTAATAGGGAAAGGAAGGGAAGGATAAATTGTAGGTGAATATGGACTGAAGAACAGGAATAGAAAAAGGAAGCTGCCTGGTAGAATTTTGTACAGAACATAATTTAATCATAACAAACTCTTTGTTTAACTGCCTTAGCTAGTTCACAACATCAGCCTTAATCCCGACATTTAGTGGTGCGAGACAGAGTGAAACGAGACATGTTGACATCTGTGTAGTGCAGGAAGCTAGATGGAGTGGGCAAAAGTTGTTGTTGTTGTTGTTGTTGTTGTTGTTGTTGTTATTTAAAGGGGACCAAACTACTGGGTCATCAGTCCCCTGTTCCCAACAAAGAATGTCCATTTAATTGTAAACAACCATATGAGTACTCAAGAGTACATGTCACCGATGAAATTTACAAACAACAAACATAGAGAAACCAACAGCACAGATACAAAAATAAAACAATAAAACCAAGTTAGTCAATCATGCTAAAATTTGAAATGAGAATCCGTGGCTGGCTGGTCACTGAGATAAAAATGGACGGGCCAGTCACGAATGTCACAGCAACACGAATGTCTGTTAATCAGAAGATATAAAACATTAAAATACGGTTAAAAGGTCAGGAGAAATCACCCTACATTAAATAGAATTGTAAAAACCGGCTGCACGGATAAAACGGAGCACAGAGTCAGCCATGGAGGCATCGTCCCCTAGCACTAAGGATAGGGTAGTTGGAAGATTAAAAGACTGCCGCAATGGGGCCAAAACAGTACAGTCCACCAGGAGATGAACCACCGTCAAGGCGCCACCACAGCGACACACGGGCGGTGGCTCATGGCGAAGTAAATAGCCATGTGTCAACCAAGTGTGCCCGATACGGAGGCGGCACAGCACGATGGAGTCTCGACGACAGGGCCTCAGTGAGGTTTTCCATGTGGCTGTGGATGGTTTGATTGTGCGAAGCTTGTTTGGCACACTCAGTGCAGACCATTCCAAGCCACAAGCGCCTCGCACCTTCCGGTGCAGCATCAACCTAAGGTCCGTTTCCACGAGCCCAATGTCAAGACGGCGTGAGGAGGTGGCCTGCTTGGCCAACTGGTCCACACGCTCATTACCAGGTATGCCGACGTGCCCTGGGGTCCATACGAAGACCACTGAGCGACCTGACCTGTGGAGAGCTGCAACAGTGTCTTGGATACTCTGCACCAGAGAGAGTTTGCTGAAGCACTGGTCGAGCGCTCGCAAAGCACTCAGGGAGTCGCTACATATGACAAACGACTCCTCAGGGCAGGCTCGGATATGTTCCAGAGCTCTAGAGATAGCGACCAGCTCTGCAGTGAACACACCACTTCCGCTTGGCAAAGACCGCTGTTCAAAAAGGGCACCATGGAGATAGGCGTACCCAGAATGGCCATCTACCAGGGAACCATCGGTATAAATGACCTCCGCACCGTGGAATGAGTCAAGGAGTTCCTGGAACTGGCAATGAAGAGTAGTGGAAAGTAGGAGGGAAGGGAAGGGATTCAAGGGAGGAGAGAAGGGAATGGACACGGACTGCAATCGGGAGACCCGACCGAGGCCGTCTTTGAGGGGATGGGAGTGCAGCAGTTGGGAAGAGAAGCCTGCGATGCGGATGATGGTCTGAGGTGTGGACACGAGCGACATATGAAGACAACAAGTGTTGCCGACGGTAACGCAGTGGGGGAACCCCAGCCTCAACGAGGGGGCTCATTACCGGGCTTGTATGAAAGGCTCCCGTTGCCAAGCGAACACCAGCATTTAAGATGGGGTCTAGGACCCGAAGCGCAGAAGGGGCTGCCGAGTCATACACCTGGCTCCCATAGTCCAGGCGGGACTGGATGAGAGCCTTATAAAGTCATAAGAGAGTTGGACGGGCGGCCCCCCAAGCAGTGTGGCTGAGGCAGCGCAGTATGTTTAAGTGGCGCCAGCACTTTTGTCGAAGCTGTTGTAGGTGGGGAACCCACGTGAGCGGGCATCGAACAACATGCCCAAGAAGCGGTGCGTATCTTCAACACGCAGAAGGTCGTCACCTAAGTACAGTTCTGGGTCTGGGTGCACCGCCCGACGGCGGCAAAAGTGCATAACTCGAGTTTTGGAGGCAGAGAACCGGAACCCATGCGCTAAAGCCCAGGAATGCGCCCTTTGAATGGCTCCCTGCAACCGCCTTTCAGCGACACCAATACTAGCCGAACTGTAATACATACAAAAGTCATCGGCATACAGTGAGGAGGACACCGATGACCCTACTGCTGCAGCAAGTCCGTTGATGGCAATTAGAAACAGCGGAACACTAAGGACGGAGCCCTGTGGGACTCCATTCTCCTGGGTGCGTGGGGAGCTGAGGTGGGTACCAACCCTAACCCGAAAAGTGCGGAGTGAGAGGAAGTTCTGTATGAACAATGGAAGCGGTCCTCTCAAGCCCCAGCCATGCAGTGTAGCTAGAATATGGTAGCGCCAGGTGGTATAATAAGCCTTTCGGAGATCGAAAAAGACTGCAATTAGGTGCTCGCGCCTGGCAAATGCAGTGCGGATGGCCAACTCCAGCGGAACTAGATTGTCCAATGCAGAACATCCCTGGCGGAATCCCGCTTTTGTGGGGCAAGGAGTCCACGGTCTTCAAGAACCCACATGAGCCGCCGACTCACCATACGTTCCAGGAGCTTGCAAGGAACGTTGGTGAGGCTAATCGGGCGGTAACTGTCTGCCACATGTGGATCAGCGCCAGGTTTTATTACGGGAACGACGATGCTGTCCCGCCATTGAGATGGGAAAGTACCCTCGGCCCAGAGGTGGTTGAACAGGGCGAGAAGTTGGTCTTTAAACTCCTGTGACAGGTGGCGCAGGAACTGTTTGTGGATTCTATCTGGCCCTGGGGTGGTATCAGGGCAAGCAGTGAGGGCACTCTGGAACTCCCACTCAGTGAATGGGGCATTATATAGCTCTCGCCGACATGTATGGAAAGATAGCTGCCTCCGCTCGAACTGTTCTTTGCGAGTGCTGAAGCCTGCAATATACGCAGAAGTCGCAGAGTTACTGGCATAATGGTCCGCCATGTGTTCAGAGATAGCAGCTGGATCCATGCATATAGTACCCCGAATGTTCAAGCTGGGGATTCCCGCCTGTGGTCGGTACCCAAAAAGGCGCCGAACCTGTGACCACACCCGAGATGGGGCGGCACGCGAGCCAATGGCAGCGACATATCTCTCCCAACAGTCCTGCTTACTCTGGCGTATCAGCCTCCGAGCTTGAGCCCGAAGACGTTTAAAAGCGATCAGGTGCTCTATACAAGGGTGGCACCGGTGGCGCTGGAGTGCCCTACTACGTTCCCTGATGGCCTCAGCAATCTCTGCAGACCACCATGGAACCACTTGCGCCGAACTGAGCCAGTGGTGGTCGGAACACTGGCTTCAGCAGCGGAAATGATGGCGCTAGTAATGTGATGAACAGCCTGATCAACGTCATCCGGGATTGGAGGAATCGCCCTAGTAGCTGAGGTGTAAGCAGGCCAGTCAGCCTTACTCAGGGACCAACGGGGCAAGCGAGTTGGAGGTTGATATTGGAGAAGAGAGATATGGATGGGGAAGTGGTCGCTACCACATAGGTCATCGTGGACCCCCCAATGAAGCTGTGGTAGAAGACTTGGGCTGCAGAGAGAAAGGTCTATAGCCGAGTATGTGCCATGCGCCACACTGAAATGTGTGGGGACACCGGTGTTAAGAAGGCAGCAGTCCAGCTGTGCTAGTAGAACTTCAATGTCCCTACCGCGACCTGAGACCTGAGAGCCACCCCACAAGGGGTTGTGGGCATTGAAATCCCCCAGTAGAAGGAATGGTGGGGGAAGTTGTGCGATCAAATTCGCAAGGTCTGCAGGAGACACTGCCTCATCCGGAGGAAGGTAGAGTGAGCAGATGGTAATGTCCTGTCGTGCCCAAATTCTCACAGCCAAAAGTCATATGACATTGGTTGTGGCTGCAAACTGATATACAATGGAACCCAGAGAACAATAAATGGCACTGACATTGTTTTATCAGCAAAATTCTATGGCTGTGTGTCTTAGGTGCAACATTACAATGACCACCTCATAAAAATTGTCTACTTTTTCAGTGCTTATGCTCCACAAAGTGGCCTGATTGCTGAAATCAAATATGCCTTCTGGGCATTGGTCAATGAGAAGAATGCTGAAGTCCCAGCAGAACATTACTTCATCATTGCTAGCGATCTGAATGGACACGTTGGACAAGGAAAAGAAAATTGTGGTGGACATTGATATGGAGAAAAGTATGACAATGACCAGTGAATCCTAGATAATGGAGAATCTCATGATTTGATCATCACAAACACTTGGTTCAAAAAGTATGAAACCCACCTAATCACGTACTATAGTGGTTTGAACAAAATGCATGTTGATTATGTCCTAGTAAGACATCGTAACCTCAAATATGTTAGATACAAAAGTTGTTCCATATGAAACTTTTGCAGTGCAACACTGACCAGTCATCTGTACACTTTGAATGAATCCGACAAGATCTGGGTATTCTGCCAGAAACAGACCATCAGAGATCAAATGGTGGTGCTTCAAGCAGGTGGAATTTGAAGTTATGCCAGGAACTATAATGCCACCATTTACCACAGTTGAAGACACCTGGAATAAACTAAAGATCTCTGCTCATGAAGCTGCACTCTCTATCCTCGGAACAATGAAACCAGGAGGGCAAAAGATCAACAAAGTTACCTGGCTTTGGAATGACAATGTTAAGAATGCCATACACTACAAGAAAAAAATTGTACCACGAGTTTCTTGAAGATAAAACACCATCCCATTGAAATGCCCACAAACAAGCCTGTAGAGAGACGAGAAAGGCTGTTGCAGTCACAAAAGCAGACAAGTATTCAGAGCTCTATGCGAAACTTGACATGCCTGAAGGAGAATGTGACATCTATTGTTTAGTCAAATCAAAGCGCCAAAAAACAGTGGACATTGAACATTATTATGGCATTAACAATGAAAACGGTGAGCTGCTGGTTGACCAAAACAAAGCAAGGGAGCACTGGTGGAGTTACTTTGAGACAGTATCGATGTAGGAAATTCCCCATCCACCAGCACCAACCACATCAGCTGTTGAAGGACCAGTTAATGAAATTAGTATTTCCGAAGTCAAGGCTGCCCTGAATGAAATGAAGAGTGGGAAAGCCACTGGCCCCGATGATGTCCCGACAGAATTCTGGTGCTCTCAACAATGGAATGCAGCAAGCTAGCTAACAGATATTTTCAGCCAGATCATCAGGGAAGGCAGAACACCAAAAGACTGGCAGTGAAGCACCACAGTATCAATCTTCAAAAGAAAAGGAAGCCCTGCTGTGCTCCTATTAATGACCAATCAGATTGCTGTGCCATGCAATAAAAATATTCAAACACATTCTTGACATCATTTCACAGACTTCTTGCATCTGCACACACCATGTCCTTCCTACCACTATTACTGTTATAACTGAAGCTGTGATCAACAGTTGCTCAGTGTTTAAACTCAATGAATAATGACTAGGCAAATTTACACATTTAAGTATCTGAAAATTTGGAATACAATTAAATTTAGTTGCTGGTAAGGAACCAGATCAGATGCAAGATGCACAGTATCTGTAATAAAATATCCAAAAGCAGTGAAGGCATCCAACCCAAACAAATTTTCAGCACCAGTTTCACTAACAATTAAGGTGAGACACCAGTTTCACTAATAATTAAGACGAGATAGGCTAAGCTAAATTTTGTAAGCTTTGGTGGAAGTAAATTGACCAAACACAGGAATTTGCTGTATATCGTAGCCCTACCAAACTGTTTTTGACCTGAATGAAACTGTCACTCTGCAGTGGAGTGTGTGCTGATGTGAAACTTCCTGGCAGATTAAAATCGTGTGCCGGAACCGGGACTACAACCTGGGACCTTCGCCTTTCACGGGCAAGCGCTCTACCCCTGAGCTTTCCCAACATGACTCACGGTCCGTCCTCACAACTTCAATTCAGCCAGTACCTCACCTCCTACATTCCTAACTTCACAGAAGTTCTCCGTTGAACCTTGCAAGACTAGCACTCCTGGAAGAAAGGATACAGCACACTCTGCTGCAGAATGAAAGTTTCATTCTGAAAACATCACTTAGGCTGTGGCTAAGCCATGTCTCCACCATATCATTTCTTCCAGGAGTGCTAGTCTTGCAAATTTTGCTAGAGAACTTCTGTGAAGCTTGGAAAGTAGGAGGCTAGGTATTGGCAGAATTGAAGTTGTGAGATGGACTGTGAGTGTTTTCAGATAGGACAGTGGTAGAATGCTTGCCCACGAAAGGCAAAGGTCGCAGGTTAAAATCCCAGTTTTGGCACACAATTTTCATCTGCCAGGAAGTTGCATTTGACCTGTTTCAGTGGTGGGCAGTCCAATGATGCGTACATTTGTGCTGCGAGGCATCTGTGCCAGCACCAACATAGTAATAATAATAATAATAATTTCGTGTGGCTCATTGGCCTGGTGCAAGTCTTTCAATTGGACGCCACTTCGGCGACTTGCGTGACCCCAGTTATCCAACCAGGGAAAGGGGACCTATAACTTAACGTGGAATCCGAACCATGTGTCATTTCTGGCGACGACTCACATTGTTGAGAGGTGAAGGATGGGTTAAAGCACAGAGTGAAAAAATCAGAGGTCCGACCGGGTTTCGAACCAGCGACCCTTCGGTTTCCAGTCGAGCGCTTTATCCCAAGACCACTGGGGCCGACACCAACATAGTGTTGTTGTTGTTTAGAGTGACAACAGCTTGTGCATCACATGTACTTGTCCTGGCTTGCTGACATAGGCAGAAATGACAAGACTGCATTAACTCAGAAGTTCTTTGATTCTTACTGAGGTCATGATTTTCCTTTTGACAAAGGTGGAATAGAATAAATGTTTCTGCCCATTTGTTCTTTTTGTGTCCCGACTTCGTCGCCGCTTTTGTGTCCCAGCCTCGTCGTAGGTGTCGGTGGCCGGGTGGATTGAAACCGACACGCTGGTGCAGGTACGGAGGGGAGCAGCCAGAAACTATAAACACTCGAGTAAATTAGAAAGAGATATATTGCACAGAATGTAACAATACTTAACTTTTACATAGTACTGCAGAATGTTGATACATAGTTGTTAGAGGCCTGCCTAGTGCCTGTACAATAGCAAAGTCTCCACTGGTGCCTATCTGATTACGAAGGTCCTAACTCGTTGCTATCTCAGTGCGAAGTGCCGATGTCCTTCAGTGGTGGCCACGAGCGGCGTTGTCGCAGAGGGCGCTCGTGGCTGTCGTCGTGAGAACGCCGCGCCGTGCGTGCATGGCGGCGCGCGGCGAAAGTAAGTGGCGCGCACTTTGTACTTGTGCGACACCACACCCCTCCCCCCCAAACCGCCGCGCCGTCGTGGCGTAGGGCTGAGGGCCATGGCGACGGCACTGGGAGGAGGGCATGGGCGGGGGCGTTACTGGTGGGACGGGCGTCGTAGCTGAGGCCGGGATCGAGACGCCGTCCGCGCCCCGGCATCCGCCTTGCGATCCTCCAGGGAACCCGCCGAAACCTGGGGAAGGGCGCCCACCCCCGCCCAGAGGGAGCAGGTCATCTTCTTCTGAGGTGCGTGGCCCAAGCTGGGGGGGCCCGCACGGTCCCAGAGTCCCTCTCGGTGACGCTGTCATCTGCGGCGGCGACAGCGGCGGCGACGACTGCGTCGGATGTACGTCGACGTCCATAGGGATCTCGTAGTCCGGGGACGAACGATGTGGCTGTGCTCCCTGGCGGTGAACTGGGTCTGGAATCAAGAAACCGGAGACAGGATCGCGCGGCCTGTGCAGGCGCAATTGGTTTGCGTGGCGCCGCAGCTCCGACCCTGTGGAAGAACGTACAATATAAATATTGCTACCAAGCACGCGCTGAATGGTGCCCGGCAACCATGTCTTCTTGTTTCCAGCAAACACCCTGTACAGCACCGGCGTGGAAACCTGAAAACGCGTAGCGCCATACGAACCGACTCGGTGCGTGGGAGGCTGCAGCAGGTGAAGGAGAGTGCGGTGACGGCGGCCGTGTAGCAGCTCGGCAGGAGACGGGCCGTCCCGTGGCATGCACCGATACGTAGACAGGAAAAATTGAAGAGCTTGCTGCCTGGAGTGCTGACCTTTCATCTTTTCCATGTGTGACTTGAATGTTCGAACGAAACGTTCTGCTTCACCATTGGACTGAGGGTGAAAAGGTGCAGTGGTAATATGCTGAATGCCATTCACACGACAAAACTGTTGAAATTCCGCACTAACAAACTGAGGTCCATTGTCACTGACGATAGTTTCAGGCAAGCCTTCGATGCAAAACACTGATGTTAAGGCACTGATTGTACTAGAAGCTGTCGTTGAGTTCATGGCAATCACAAAAGGAAACTTGCTGAAAGCGTCTACAACAATTAACCAGCGCGTATTCCAGAATGGTCCGGCAAAGTCAATATGTAAACGTTGCCATGGTCCCTTGGGGCGTGGCCAGTCTGAGAAACGCTGTGGAGGAGCCGCCTGATGCTCCGCACAAACTGTACACTGTGATGTCATGCTCTCTATCTGAGCGTCCATACCAACCCAGGTACAATGACGTCTGGCCAGTTGCTTTGTCCTAACAATGCCCCAATGTCCTTGATGCAGGAGGCGTAACACTTCACGTTGCAGGGAACGAGGAACAATCACTCTTGCTTGGTCGTTGTCGGTATGCAACAACAGTACACCCTGACTTAAAGATAATGCATGACGTTGTGCAAAATAACGTCGAACCAGAGGCCGATCAATGTCTTTGGCTCTGGCAGGCCACCCTGAGCGAACAAAACGTGCTACCACACTTAAGTCTGCATCCGCAGCTGTTTCCTGTGCAACCCGACGAGAGTTCAAAGGAAAGTCTGCGACAGCGGAAGCATCTCTGGAGTCTATCTGACAACATGCCATTTCCGAAGAATCAAACGACACATCCTGGCCAACCGGAAGTCGGGAAAGTGTGTCCGCGTTGGCGTGTTTAGTGGTAGGTCGGTACAAAATCTCATACTGATAATTAGACAATATCAAGGACCATCTCTGAAGCTTTTGTGCCGTACGTGGCGGAATTGGCTTTGTGGGTGAGAACAACGACGTGAGAGGCTTGTGGTCTGTCAACAAATAGAATTTTCTGCCATAGAGATAATGATGAAACTTTGTGACGCCGTAAATGATTGCTAAGGCCTCCTTTTCTATCTGACTGTATTTCTGTTGCGTCGGCGTCAGTAGCTTGGATGCAAAGGCAATAGGACGATCGTGACATCCAATACGATGTGAGATTACAGCGCCTACACCGTACGACGAGGCGTCAACTGCTAGCACTACAGGCTTCTGTGGGTCAAAGGGAATCAAACATGCATCACTGAGTAGTGCAGACTTTAGTTTGTCAAAGGCAACCTGACAATCTTTGGACCATACAAAAGGAACATTCTTCCTACGTAAGTGATGCAGTGGAGCTGCAATCTGAGAGGCATTGGGAATAAACCTGAAATAATAGTTAAGCTTTCCCATTACTGCTTGCAATTCCTGCACATTCTGAGGAGGAGGCAAGTCTTTGATTGCTCGAAGATGTGACTGTAAGGGATGAATTCCTTGGGCATTAATCACATGGCCTAGGTACTCTATTTCAGTTTGAAAAAACGAACACTTTGCTTTATTACAACGTAGACCTGCTGCAGTCAACACTTTGAAAAGGCACTCCAGGTTTGCTAAATGTTCTTCAACTGTACGTCCGGATACCACAATATCATCTAAATAGTTCGAACAACACGGTACAGAAACTGTCAGCTGTTCCAAAAAGCGCTGAAAAATAGCGGGAGCGGAAGAACTGCCAAAGGGTAGGCGTTGAAATTGAAAAAGGCCCATGTGAGTATTAATGACGAAAAACTTTTTTGACTCGTCATCAAGTGGAATCTGTAAGTATGCCTCTGCTAAATCAATCTTAGAAAAGAAACGAGACTGTCCTAATTTGTCCATTAGTTCGTCAGGTCTGGGCAGGGGATAAGTGTCTACAATTGTTTGACTGTTTACTGTTGATTTGAAGTCCGCACAGAGACGAAGTTTTCCTGACGGCTTGGGTATAATTACTATAGGCGAGGCCCACTGACTCGCAGAAACAGGAGAAATCACCCCACTATCTTGCCAACGTTTAAGTTCTTCGGCAACTGTATCACGCAATGCGATAGGCACTGGTCTAGCTTTACGAAATTTTGGAACTGTAGATTCTTTTAAAGTCGCATGTGCCACGAAGTCTTTTGCACAACCTAGTTCCGGCGAAAACAGATCACTATATTTGGCACACAATGCATTGATTTTATCCTGAGGCACTATTGACGAAATTTGAAGCACATCTCTTTGAATTGATAAACCAAACAAGTCAAAAGCATCTAGTCCAAAAATGTTCTGCGTAGATTTGGCCTGAAGAACAACAAAAGCAACTGTTGTCGTAACACCTTGAAAAGAGGCAGGCATGCTACACGTTCCTAGTACGGGAATATTTTCACCTGTATAAGCTGTTAACACTTGCTGTGACGGCGACAATTTTGGCGAACCCAGAAGTTCATATGTGTCTTTATTTATTAATGTAACAGCGGAACCAGTATCAAGCTGAAATTGCACAGTCTCATTTTCTATAGAGAGAGTAACAAACAGCTTGTGCTTCTGGCGCACGACCGGTGCGCGAATGTGGGCAACGTCTAATACATATTGTTTTCTGCGCTTGCGCGGGTTGCGTGCGGTAGGAAGCGGCGCATACTCGGCACACAGCGGAGTAACCACACTGTCACTAGATGACACTACCGCCGGATCGGCGTCCGCGCAATGCGAGGCTACTACAGAGTCACTAACTACTGCACTACACTTTTGAGTAGCTACTTGATGTCTACTGTCACTAGCTACACAGTACTGGGCACTATTACAAGGAGCAGTTGCAGAAGGCACTATTTTCACTTCAGGAATGCACTGTTCATAATCATTTTGCTTGTCCCGAACCCTTGTCCGTTGCACTGTTTTACGCGCTCGTCGGCGCTTGCTACGTGGTGCACTATATAGTTTTGCCATAGGCGCAGAACTACTTTCTTGCAATGGAGATCCAAGGAAAGCACTGTTCAAGTTTACAGCGTGTATGACATTTACAGAATTAACTGTTCTCGCACTCCGCGAAGCACTGATTCTAACGTTACTGTTCTTTGAGTTTTTAATTTGCATACACACAGACTGCACATGTCCCGACTTGCCACATTGATAACAGGTTGCGTTGCGACTAGGGCAATGAGCACGCTTGTGGCGAGACACACACTGGGGGCAAGACTTACGTACATTTTTCTGTAATGAGCGTTGGCGCCCGTTATTCAAATTACTTTGTCTAACACGACGGGGCGACCTTTGTGTCGCACTTTTACACTGGCTACTGTTCACTGTCTGTTCAGCACGGCCGGTAGAAAAATAAGAATCACTAGTGCTATACTGAGAACTACGGCTAGGAAAGCGTCCGTTGCGGCGCACTGAATTTACACTATGGCTTTGCATTTCTACATCAGCTAAGTCAAAAGTATCATGCGCTTCTATA
This sequence comes from Locusta migratoria, assembly GCA_026315105.1. NCBI lineage: Eukaryota > Metazoa > Arthropoda > Insecta > Orthoptera > Acrididae > Locusta > Locusta migratoria. The sequence goes on from CM048745.1 coordinate 376,008,602, forward strand.
AGCTGCAGTACACTGTCTAATGAGGGGTCAGACTGTTTCAGAATTGCTGCCCTAATTCTGGGGTCCTGAATGTTCTGCGTAATCGCATCTCTTAACATCACGTCACTATTAGAAAGTCCACAAGAGCAAGTAAATTTACATTGGCGGGTTAAGCCCTTCAACTCGGTGATCCACTCTTGGTGTGACTGTTCAGGTAATTTTTTCAGTCTGAAAAATCGGTACCGTGCAGCGGCTACAAGAACTTTTCTCTCATAATGAGCATTTAGTGCATCTACAATTTGTTCAAAGTCTACATCACGAGGAGTTGCTTGCGGGAATAGTTTCTGCAGTAACACGAAAGTTTTGGGGCCCACCACAGACAATAAAAGATGCTTAACAGTCTGACCTGTAAGTTGATGAGCCGCGACGAGTTCTTGAAACTGCTCCAGATAATCACTCCATTCTTCCTCACGTTCGTTGTACTGGCGGAACGTAGGGAGCGGTACAGCGGCAGGTGTGGGCTGCTGATGTGACGGCTGTTGTTGTTGGGGAGCAGCCTGTGCCGTCAACTGCGACACGGCCCGCAGCAGTTGAGTGATTTGCGCCGTCTGTAACTGAATAATTTCCATTAAGTTTGGGTTCGGGGTAGTGGCCATGCTGACCGATTAGGCGCCGCGTATACAAGTAAATTAGTACAAAACACAAATGCAATAGGAAAGAGGACTCGCTCTGCAACAAAAAAGTCCACAAAATACGTAACAGAATATGTTCCCCCAAAAATCTTATAATAAGGGTGGGTGGGCGGGAGCAATTTCTGCGTGCTCCGACTGCTGCTGTCTGGCTGCTGCAAGCGCGCTGGTCCAAGGTTCTATCACTCCTCGTCGCCACCTTTGTGTCCCGACTTCGTCGCCGCTTTTGTGTCCCAGCCTCGTCGTAGGTGTCGGTGGCCGGGTGGATTGAAACCGACACGCTTGTGCAGGTACGGAGGGGAGCAGCCAGAAACTATAAACACTCGAGTAAATTAGAAAGAGATATATTGCACAGAATGTAACAATACTTAACTTTTACATAGTACTGCAGAATGTTGATACATAGTTGTTAGAGGCCTGCCTAGTGCCTGTACAATAGCAAAGTCTCCACTGGTGCCTATCTGATTACGAAGGTCCTAACTCGTTGCTATCTCAGTGCGAAGTGCCGATGTCCTTCAGTGGTGGCCACGAGCGGCGTTGTCGCAGAGGGCGCTCGTGGCTGTCGTCGTGAGAACGCCGCGCCGTGCGTGCATGGCGGCGCGCGGCGAAAGTAAGTGGCGCGCACTTTGTACTTGTGCGACACCACAGTTCTGAGAGAGGTTTTGAATTGATGCGGTACGGCCTTTATTTATTATAATTGTTGCATGAACATCACAATTCATACATAAGGCATAAGGCATTTTTGTTAAGATGGGCAAGACAAAAGTACTGAATGCTGTCCTTGTTGCTCATACTACGTGACACTGTAATGGCTGCTTTTTTACTGCTTTCACTTTCTCTTTGGCCAGTGGGCCTGTTGGTATGTGCCAGTGTGGTTGACTGTCAATGACAGCGATGTCAACCCTTCAATTAGGGGGATCACAAAATGAAAAAAGAATGAATGATTGAAGCATTGTTTGAGACCATCTCTAATGACAGCTCCTCTTACTGAAGTGCTGTCTGCTGCATTTCCAAATAGGGATTAGGCTAAGGATCTTGGTTCTAAACATGGATTCAGCTTACAATTCCTGATACTTGCTTGTAAGAAATCAATACTTACAGTTAAAGTCATGCAGTTCCACCACCCAACCAATAGAACTGCTAGTGTCAGTTGAGACACTAATAATTATAACCGCGCAACAATGCCATAACTATGTTTACAATGGTGTGATGACAAGAGGCTACCAAACAATAATTCAATTTCCTGAGAGATGTATTGTCTCATTATATCAAAGATACTGAATAGAAAGCAATACTAATTTTTGTAGAGGTGCCAAATGACATAATAAATAGTACAGATGTACAATCCATGATATTCATAAAGTCTTACAGATTCCTTTGCCAGTCACTATGAATGCAATGAAGTGTTCTTGGAGCTTTTTTTCGTAAGATTTCCAGTTGTTTGCAGTATCATTGTAAGGCAGGAAAAGTGGCAGGTGAACTGCTGACAACATAGCATGAGGTGACCTCTCCTGCACCAGTAAAAATGCCAAAATTTTCCAATGTGGCCTTACATTGGTGGTCTTTTTGCTTAAAGGAATAATATTGCTGCAAAAGGGTCTGCTGCTGTAGCTGCTCCTTCTGTGTCTGAAGTAACTCCTCCGTGACACAACTAAATGTTTAAATATTATAAAAGTGAAACAAGCAAACAGCAAAGTCACACTTCTAACCTCACTTGACACAACTTCTTGAATAAAACACTGCTTTGGTTGCAAAAATCTATTTTATTCAGATATAACCCGTTCATTGAGTTATGGCATCTTCAGATATCTTGACTGATGCCACTGTAGCATGGAGTAGGTCTTCATTTCAATTTATTTACAAGATATGTCAGTACCGGTACTGCCTGAGGCAGTATACACATTTGAAGCTACAGTGACATCAGTCAAGATATCTGAAGATTCCCACACTGGGTGAACAGGTCATATCTGAATAAAACAAACTTTTGCAACCAAGACAGTCTTTTATTCAATAATTTCAACTTCATACAGTTACTGTATCACAACACAATAATGGAACAGGAAGAATTTGACACAATGTTGTTGTTAGTTGGATGTTTAAGGGGGACAAAACTGCAATGGCCATCAGTCCCCCTTTCCATTACTAAGTGTCACAAGTAAAATCATGGATGTGAAGGAAAAGTGCCTAGAGTTTAAAATTGCAAAGTGAGAGGTTAATCCTACGGAGTCCACAAAACATCAACAAAGCCGATGAGAAACAAAACGAAAAGAGACAATCACACAAAGACACTTAACAACAAAAGGAAATAAAACAAAGAAGCTGATGTCTCTGATTGGCCAACCATAAGAGTAAAAAAGGAAAAGTGTACCACTCGGCAGCACAAGGAAACCTCCAATTAGAGAGAATGATAAAAAAAACCTGCTCGAATGAGAACATGAATAACAGATACAATATTTGACACAACTTCTTTTTTAATTTGGTGCACAATGAAAAACAAGGCAATCATACTTAACTTTTATTTGGTGCTGATTGTGTGACAGTATTCTTACAAAAAGGATGAGAAGAAGAAAGAGCAGTGAGGCTCATACATGGTTATTTAAAGGGGAGATTTCCAGTAGAGGTCACTTCATGTGCAGTATGTTGCTGGTGATGCTACTCATCCGTCAGCCAGCCACTGTTGACTGCCTGGAGCAGGTTGACAGTGCATGTCTACTGAGAGGTGGGCAGCAGCATACAGCAATAGCAAAGATACAGGTTTAGTAGGCAGTGCATTACTACAACCATACAATGTTATGTCGATTCCAACATTAAGGACCATATTAGCACACAGAATCAATAATGAGTGAAGGCAGCCCTATTGAAGGTGCGTGGAAAGTCCAGGTTGGAATTAACAATATAGTAATGGGACAGTTTACAACTCACTGCAAAGACATGGTGACAAGTTGTGACAGGCACATAAAAAAAGACACACCCTTACAAAACTTTCAGCCATGGCCTTCTTCAGAAATAGGAACATTTATGCAATCACACAGGCACACAACCATCATCTCCAGCTGCTGCACTAGGTGTGTGTGTGTGTGTGTGTGTGTGTGTGTGTGTGTGTGTGTGTGTGCGTGCGTGTGCGCGCGCGCGCGCGCGCGCTTGTTCATTTTGTAGGTACACTTACCCAGCTCTTGCCTACATCATTTTGTTTATAGAGGAATTACCTGTAACAATTACTTTAAAATAATTAAATATGTGTACTATACATTTTTGGTTGTATTTATGTTTCAACCTTCTAAAATTAATTTTCAGTAACATTGGAAAAGTTTTCAATGACCTGGGACAAAACGCAGATTGCAGAGCTATTGTTCTTTCGGGTAGCGGGAAACTGTTCACTGCAGGTACTGAAAGTATTTAATACCATGGCATTACAGTATAATAAAAGTCCAAAACTGTATTTGTTTGCACTAATTCACTGTAGTTACTATCTGTAATTTAAAAGCATGCGTTGAGTAATTATGAATACAAAACTCTTTTGTGACTCTCATTTGTAAGTGTGAAAAGAGGTCCTTACAAGCCTTGATGCAGTACTTTACTGGTTGTAGAAAGAATTAAATTGATAATTTGTAAGTCTTCTGAAACATTGCTCTTTCAGGCTACTTTATTATTCACATATGGACCCAGTAGGACCACGTGGGGTACAATCAATTATTGTGGCTTGTGATTTCTGGCCTTTCTTGTGCCAAAATTTGTTTCATCCTTTCAGAATGAAGTCTCTTTCTTTCACCAGGCACGGTATCTCAGTGAAATTTATAATTTCCCTCTGACCAACTTTCCAATCAAATGCTTGAATGTTTTATTTATTTATTTTTTTTTTTTTTAAATCTGTAATGTGTGCCTGGGTTATACCAGCTAGTTTAACATCCTCCTTAATCACAGTGATCATTTAATTTGTCAATTTTTGGCCTTCTGTTTTCATAGTATTCTACTGTGTTTTGAACATGTAGTGGGTACCATGCTTATAATGTATTAAATTTTAAGTCTTTGTTTTCTCATGTCACCATGTGTGTCTGTGGATTTTTCTATTTCCTTATTACCTCCCAGCCTGCCCCCTCAGGGGCTCAGCTTTAATTTGCTGAGTACGGGCTTGGTGAACCCAGGGTCCTGAGCTGTGAACTGTGTCGCGCCAACAGTCCGCCACACCGTTAGCTTTGTGTGTGCTTCAACGACCATCGTTCAGCATGATGGTGGAACGTTGTATGTTTCAGAGCCCAGGGATCTTGGCTTAATCACCCGGGTTGCGAGGATGGTACAAACCTCTATAAGAAAAATCTCAATCTCAATGTGTGCTACGTGCCAAGGAGATGCATGGCTGTTGAGGTTGAACAGTCACTAGTGAGAAACCTCTGAGGAATGTGCCGCACCTCAGTTGTATGAGGCTTACCCAGGCAAGCGGGGCTCTGCCTGGGTGGACCTTTAGATCTGTAGCTGCTCATGGGACGAAAATGAAACGAGCAAATAAGTGTTTGCGCACGCAAAAATGCTGTCTCTAAGCTGGGAAAGATAGAGTTAGATGCAACAGTATATGACCCAAAGTCATTCCCTTCTCTGGCTACATCTTGGGAGGAACTTTACCAATCTGAGCCGTATTCGCCCCAAGGTCTGATGGAGATTTTCTTGTCGACAAAGCCACAGTGCTTTGTAGAAAACCTAATAAGCAAGTTCGGTGAGGTGTCATCCTTTTCTAAGATGAGAAACGGGGCTGTATTGATCCAGATGGCATCCCCTGCTCAGCCCAAGGTGTTACTCGCTTGCTACAAGCTGGGTGATGTTCCTGTCAGCATCACGCCACACAAGACGATTATGGTGCATGGCCTCATTTACCACTGCACCCCCTCTCACAGACCAACGATGAGTTGTGCAAGAACCTACAGCGAAGAGATGTTCATTTTGTCTGGCTCGTCCATAGGGGACCGAAAGACCACAGGGTTGCCACCGGTGCTTTCATCCTGGCCTTCGAGGACGATACACTGCCTGAGAAGGTCAAGGTAATGATATACCAGTGCTACATCAAGCCGTATGTCTCTCCCCATATGAGATTATTCAGTTGCTGGAAGTTCGGGCATATCTCCTCCCGCTGGCCTTCCAGTCCCATGTGCAGGGAATGTGGGCGTCCATCACATCTGGACGCTCCATGCACCCCACATCCGGTCTGTGTGAACAGTAAGCAATTCCATCCACCTTGCTTGCCAGACTGTGCTGTCTTGCACAAAGAAAGAAAATAATGCAGATAAAGACATTGGACCGGTTAACGTACACTGACGCAAAGAGGAAGTACGAGTGGCTCCACCCTGTATAAATGACCGCCTCCTTTGCTGCTACTGTGTTGTCCCCAGTGACCGTGGGTGTGACATTGTCGAAGGTATCACCTTCTTCTGTGGGCTCTAGTGGCCATCTATCTGTTGTTTCCCCCTCCATTAGTGGGGGCCCACCTGTACCACCTGTTCAAACACATGCTGTGGGGGCAACTCCTCCCCAACCAGAGAAAGAACGGCCTCTTCCAGCTCCTCTCGCTCAGAAGGGGTCCCACGTGACACCCCCTTCTCAGGCTACTCAGAGTGCTCCAGATGACCCTGACTGCAGGCTTAAGGATCCACAACCTGCCGATTGAAGAGACTCCCGCTCTTCCTCCATCCCAGATGCCACTTCTGAGAAGCCCTCTCAGCTCTGCAAACCAAAGGGCCAATGAGAGGAAAAGAAGAATAGGAACAAGAAAAAGGAATGTTCGGGTGGCTTCAAAGTCACAGTCACCCACATCCTTTGCTTCAGAGGATGAAGTCGAGATCCTCGCATCTCCTGAGGATCTCGTACTTACTGCTTCACCATACCATAAGATTTCTGGTTCTTTGGATTCAGAGCAGATGGTAGCAGACGTTCCAATGGAATGATCTGCTTCTTTCATTTATCATGGCGGTACAGCATGGAGAAAACATAATCCTCCAGTGGAATTATTTACCCCACCTGGTTGAGCTACGACAACTTCTAAGCCTAACACCTGCTCTCTTTATTGCTCTCCAGGAGACCTGGTTTCCAGCAATGCAGACCCCTGCTCTTTATGGCTACAGGGGATATTATTGTAATCGGTGTGTGTATAATAGTCTCAGGTGGTGCCTGTGTGTATATCCTTAACTGTCTATAGTGAACATGTGTCCCTTCAGATGCCATTAGAAGCTGTGGCTGTCAGGGTAAGGATACCACAAGACATAACCATCTGCAGCCTATATCTTCCACCAGGTGGTGATGTTCCACCACACACACACTGACTACACTGATCTTGCAGCTCCCGCCGCCTTTTCTACTTCTGGGCGATTTTAATGCCCATAATACATTTTAGAGTGATGCAATAGTCAGTGGCTGTGGTAGAGAAGTCGAAAACTAAATATCCCAGCGCAACCTCTATCTTCTTAACATCGGAGCCCCCATGCATTTCAGTGTGGTGCATGGCTCTTTCTCGGCCACTGACCTGTCAGTTTGCAGCCCTGGCCATCTGTCCATTGGAGGACACGTGACGATTTGTGTGGTAGTGATCACTTTCATATCTTCATATCACTACCCCATTGTCACTGCCCTGGACACCTTCCTCGATGGGCTTTAAATAAAGCAAATTGGAATGAATTCATTCTTGCTGCCAGTCTTGGACCTCTCCCAGATGACACTATTGATATGGTAGCTGCAACTGTCACTCAGAAAATTGTATCTGCTGCAGAGCACACAATCCTCCGTTTATCGGGATGCTCCCAGCAAAAGACAGTGCCTTGGTGGTCGCCTGAAGTCGCAGATGACATTCGAGATCGTCGGAGTGCTCTTCAGTGTCATAAGTGTCACTCGTCACTCGAGAATTTTACTGCTTTTTAAACAATTCCATGCTCATGCTCGCCAGATAAGACGGAAGAAAAAACAGGAATGTTGGGAACGTTGTGTGTCCACCATAGGGTCACGTACCTCTCCTTCACAAAGATCCGACACCTGTATGGCTACCAGTCCCAGGCAGCAATACCTGTGATCTCTATCCAAGGGGCTGTATGTACAGATCAAGGCACTATCACCAAGGCTTTTGCCGAGCACTGCACTCGCGCCGCTGCATCTGGAAATTATCAACCTGACTTCTGCACATTAAAACAGCGAATGGAACGCCACCCTGAGGTATATAACGCTCTATTTAGCGAGTGGGAGCTCCTCAGTGCCCTGTCCCACTGTCCTTACACTGCCCCTGAATTCACAATCAGAGGTTAAAACATCTGCCTGATGACTCCAAGCACCCACAGTGGTGGGAAAGCACCATCGTGCTCAATCCGGGTAAAGACCCACTAGATGTGGACAGCTGTCAGCCTATCAGCTTAACGTACATTCTCTGCAAACTGCTAAAATGCATGGTGAGCCTGTGGTTGTATTGGCTCCTTGAATCTCGGGGCCTGCTGGCTCCATGCCAAGGTGATTTCCACAAGGGGCACTCGACCTTGGATAACTTGGTCTATCTTGTGTCTGCCATCCGGACAGCGTTTTCTCGATGTCACCATCTGGTAGCCATGTTTTTTGGCTTGTCGAAGGCGTATGACACGACCTGGCGACACCACATTTTAATCACATTACAAGGGTGGGGTCTCCGGGGATCACTCCCAGTTTTATCCAAAACTTTTTAGCTGTCCGTACTTTTCATGTTCAAGTTGGTGCATCCTCTAGCACCCTTAATGTCCAGGAGAATGGGGTGCCTCAGGGCTCTGTTTTAAGCATTCCATTGTGTTTAGTAGCTGTTAACAGCTTAGCGACAGTAGTTGGATCGTCAGTATCCCCTTCATTGTACGCTGACGACTTCTGCATCTATTTTAGCTTGTCTAGCATGTGTGTTGCAGAATGCCAGGTGCAGACGTGGGCTCTCTCCCATGGGTTCCAATTTTCTGTTGCCAAAACGTGCGTTATGCACTTCTGTTGTCGACGGCCAGTCCACCCACATCCAGAGTTGTATCTTGACGGCCAACTACTCAATGTAATTGAAACACATCGATTTCTAGGATTGGTATTTGATGACCGGCTCACAAGCCAACCAAATATTTGCCAGCTGAAACAGAAGTGCTGGCAGCACCTCAACGCCCTTCACTGCCTTAGCAGTACCCTACCGGAGGGGTGCAGTGTGTTTACTGCAGAGCTGGTGGCCATCCTTTGTGCACTCAAGCATATTTCTGCCTGCCCCGGGGAGTCCTTCCTCATTTTCAGTGACTCCCTGAGCGGTCTACAGGCTCTCGATCAGTGCTTCCCTTTCCATCCTTTGCTTCAGGCCATTCAAGAATCCTTATATGCCATCGACTGAGATGGGCAGTCAGTGGTCTTTCTACGAACTCCAGAACACGTTGGGTTAGACGGGAACGAGCTATCAGATAGGTTAGCAAAGGAGGCTAACCATAAACATACCTTGGATATAGGTATCCTAGCTAATGACCTCCGTTTGCAGTTACACAGCCGAGTTCTTGGGCTGTGGAATGCAGAATGGCATTCCCTCCAAACACCCAATAAGTTACGTGCGATAAAGTAGCCAACAAATGTGTGGAGGTTCTCTATGCGGACTCCCCACAGGGACTCTGTCGTCCTTTGCCGACTACGAATCGGCCACACTTGGCTGACGCACAGTTACCTTCTGCATCGCAAGGACCCTCCTCGGTGTCAGTGTGGTGAGCATTTGACAGTTGCCTATATCTTAATGGAATGTCCTTTATTTCGCCACTCAAAGGCAGCATTTTAATCTCCCTGACTCCTGAAACCTTATTTTAGGTGACAATGCCTCTGTGCCTGATGCTATTTTAAATTTTATTTATAACAGAGGATTATATAATTCCATATGATGTTTATTGACTATGATTTATCTATTTGTTCTGCACCTGCTTAATTTTTTTTTCTTTTTTAGGCAGGTGATTTTAATGTGTTAAAATGTCTGCACATTCTTTTATTTCTGTCACCTTGGAGCCTAGACACTCTAGTATTCTCTTTTAAATCTCTCTTCTTTCTCCCCCTTTTATTTGCTTCTGTTATTTACGATGTCTTCCATCTACGGTTTGATGTAGTTTAACACTTTATGTCCATTTTAACGATCTTTGCTGTCATCTCTATGATTGGAACAAGGTACTGATGACCATAGTAGTTTGGTCCCTTTATAACCCCAACCAACCTTCACAGCCTGTAAGTTTCTCCATCAGTAATTTTGGTGTCTAATATTTTTCTAATAATGTTTCTTTTGAATTTCTTAAATATCCCTCTTTCTCTTTAAAATTAAAGTTTCTACTCCATAAAACATTCAGGTTTGATTAAAGTGCTGCTGCTTCAGTACTGAATTTAAATGGTTGTTTTTTCCTTAACTATAAATATTTGTGCTAATCTTAATGCAGTTGCCATTTTTTAAAGTGAACTTTGCAGCATTTTCCTGACCATTTCCTTGTATGATTTCACTCAAGTATTCAAATTGAGAAAATCTTTATTTCTCCATATTTAGTGTTCAAAGACTTTGATGTTATTTTGTTGCATGTCATATATTTCATTTTTTAAAATAATATTTTTAGTCCTACTTTTTCAACAACTTCTTTGACTGTTGTAACATTCCCAGTTAAAACTGCCTGATCATCTGCAAAGGTGATGCAATTATTACTGCTACCTAACTTGATTGATAGATCTATATTTTAACTTGAGTTTTGTTCTCGCCATTCTGTAATTACCTTTTCGAAAACACGGTTACACAGAAATGAGTGTCCAAAATTTCTCTAATGAATTTAACTGTAGAGCCCAATTTCGAAAATGTGGAGATTTTCATAGTTTCATTTACATTAATTTAGATGTTTCTTTTCTTACAGTTAGAAAGGTGCTGCACACGTATCCAGTTTTGTTACTGTTCGAATTTTTGAATGCCTCATGCGTAGACTTTACTGCTGTTCCACAATCAGCCTTCCACTTATGGTGCTTTGTTTCTTTTGAAGTGGAATTAAATTTTGTGCTTTGTTTATATGAATTTTTCTTTTTTACCTTGCCAATTGTTGAAAGTTTTTCAGGTAGAAGTTTTAGTTCTATTGGTGTTAAATAATGGCCAGAATCAATATTGCCCCTTTCCTAGTTCTTTAAAATTTATTTGTAGTTAGGGTATGAAATTGCTATATGATTGATCTGAAATTCAATAGATGTATTGTGTGCCCACCAAGTTTTTTTTCTTTAGAAGAGTTCTTTTTAAATCATTTTGACATGATTTTAAGGACAAAATTTTTGCAGATTGTCTCATTACTTAACCGGACAGTAAAATCAACCATTAAAATTTTAACATGGTTTGAAGCAATTTTCTAGATGATGCTTTGTAACATTTCCCTGGTTTCATTAACTTCTTCACATTTTTTATGGTATGCTCATTGACTGGCATATGGGCATTAAGTAAAGTGTATGCTTTTTTTTCTGCATTGATGACACATTGTCATTAGTCTGTTATTAGTGGGTTTTACCTCTATTATTGAATTTAAAAGGAGACTTCAAAAGTAGCTCCCATACGTAGTGCATTATTAATTCTCCTTTTATAACTTTTAGCTTTAAAAGACTATAATTGCCAAAATCCATGGTTTTATATTCCATTGTTCGTGTTTCTTGTAGTGCCAAAATTTGAATCGTCTGTTAGATTAATGTATCGCTGAATTATGAAGTTTACCTGATAGCAAAGGTGTTCTTACATTAAGTGTTGCAAAAATGTATTTGTTTTGGTTTTAAGTTGGCCAGAGGACTCCCGACTTTCTGTGTTAAATCATACTGCATTTTAACTGGCCACCTCAGAGCCTGAAAGATCAGTTGTGCCAGTACTACTGGTGGTGGATTGATCAGGTTGGGTAATACTGTGATTTATCAAAATGCTACTTGATAGCACACCTGGAATCAGCTGGGTTTCCTAGTCCATTCCTATGCCACCCCGAAACCCAGCCCAATGCCACAGGAATCATATCCTTCTGGAAGACCCCGCAGAAAGACCTGTCCAATCCATCCACCCAGCACTTCCAATTCCAGTCCTGTCACAGGCTTATCCTACCCTATCAGAGGCCGGGCCACCTGTGAAAGCAGCCAGGTAATTCACCCACCCTGCTGCACTCACTGTGCAGCTTTCTATATTGGCATGACCACTAACCAGCTGTCCATTAGGATGCATGGCCACTGCCAAACTGTTGCCAAAAACAAGGTGGACCGCCCTGTGCCAGAGCCTGCAGTGGAGCACAAGCTTGATTTCAATGGCTGCTTCACAACCTGGACTATCTGCATCCTCCCACCCACCGCCAGCTTTTCTGAACTACACAGATGGGAGTTATCCCAAAAGTACATCTCTGATCTCGAAATCATCCAGGCCTCAACCTACAATAACTTCCATTTTTTCCACACCTTACAGATCCTATGTCTCCATCCTAAAAATCTCCTATTTTGAGTGGTGTGTGTGTGTGTGTGTGTGTGTGTGTGTGTGTGTGTGTACGTACGTACGTACATACGTATGTATGTACTTGCATGCTCCCCTCAGCCACCTCCCCACTCCCCCCCCCCCTCCCAGGGGGCCCACAGTTCTTTTGTGGGTACGTGTGTGGCGCGCACGGGGCCCCGAGTCGGAGCAGCCTTTCTTCTGCCCCAGGCTGCTTCACTTTCCCTCCCGGTTTATGCCTTCGCCCGGAGACGGGCGTATTTCACGAGTTCAGGTGTTTTCTTGTTGTCGTTTCTCTTATTCCTTGGTTCCTTCCTTTCTTACCCTTTGTTTCTGTCTCTCTCTCCTTGTACTCTCCTAGCCTTCTCCTCATTAGTCTCCGCCTCGGCGTTTGAGACACTTCTCTCCTTCTTCCTCTTCACTTCCTCTATCCTTATTCTTTCCTCCCTGTGCGTGTCTGAAGGCCGACCCACGCATTATCATGCGTAGCAGGTGACGGGGTAACGCGTAATTCCCCGCCCCGGGTAGACAAGTAGGGCACGTACGTACCCCCTGGTAAAGGCCAGGCCCAGGGAGGGGTGTTTACCTGACCTGGTACCTTCCGAACATGCCAATTGGTCCCTCCGTCAGTTCTCGGGAGGTGTGACCTGAGGTGTGAACAATCACCTAAGGCGGGTAAGCCCTCGGAGAGGGCCCCCACTAGGAAGGAGCGCGCCAGCGGAGACGCCGGTAATCACGGGGGACACTTCCGCAATGACTTCCTTCTCTTCTTCACTGACATTGACCCAGAAACGTAAGATAGATTCGCCTCAGCAAAAGAAGACTCTGCCTAATTTGCCGAAATTTCTTGTTGTGTCGCGCACCGATGGAAAAGATTTCAATTCTGTCAATCCTTTCGTTATACAGAAAGGTGTTGATGCAATTGCTGGCCCTGTTAAAACCTGTTCGCGTCAGCGCAATGGCTCATTGTTGCTGGAAGTGGACAGTGCTTTCCAAGCCCAGAAACTTATCCGGACTACGTTATTACACACGTTTCCAGTCAAAGTAGAAGCGCACCGCACACTCAACTCGTCACTTGGGGTAGTTTTTACGAGATCCCTTGACGGGTTGTCTGATGACGACATCCGGTCCTATATGTCCGATCAGGGTGTGACAGCCGTCCACAGGGTGATGAAAAAGGTAGATAACCAGCTGACACCGACTCGTACTGTGTTTTTGACATTTGACAGAGTTGAACTCCCGTCGAAGGTCAAAGCAGGGTACGAAGTTATCTCAGTCCACCCTTATATTCCAAACCCAACGCGCTGCTACCAATGCCACAGGTACAACCATACCCGTGAACATTGCCCACATGCAGCAAAATGTGTCACTTGTGGTAGTGACGCCCATGAGGGGGATTGCCCACCTCCGTCCCCTCACTGCCTTAACTGCAACGGCGACCATGCGGCTTCCTCTCGCGACTGCCCTGTATATAAGGATGAAAAAATCATTCAGCAAATTCGGGTCACGGAGAAGGTATCAACATCTGCCGCTCGAAAGTTGTTGGCGAGTCGAAAGCCCACTATCCTCCCAGCGGGTACATACAGTAAGGTCCTCACCTCAACTCGACCTACTAAGGATTCCAGTACCCAGACTTATGATTTCACTTTCGCTGACACAGTTGTGCGATCCGCCAGCCCGAAGATTGCCCGTTCCACGTCCCCGCTTCCTCCTGCTGCTTCTAAGGTGCAGTCTTCGTCAACCCCTAGTAAACCGCGGGCACCTAAACAAGATGCCCGGACCTTGAAAAAGGAACCCGTCCGTGAGGATTTTCTGCGTTCTCAGGCTTCCCAACCGTCAACTGCCCCTTCCCGCCGTCACTCTTCCAGAAGAGCTGACAAGAAAAAGAGTTCCTCTCCTTCCCCGCCGAGGCGTGACCCATCTGTCACGCCGTCCAACAGTTGCCGGCCTCGGCCGTCTTCTGTTTCACCGGGACGCTCCGTTTGCCGGGCGCCCGGCCCTTTACCGGCAGTGGAAACTGCCCCTCCTGATCAACTCAGGGAGGTGGCAGGCGCGTCGGTCGAACCAATGGAACATGACCCTTTGCCCCCAGACAGCGATAGCAGTGCTCCCTCGAAATCCGGTCCTCAGCGGCCGTCGAGGTGACCCCGCTCGCTACTTGGTTTTTATCCTTATTTCTTCTCTCATTTTTATCATGGCGCTCCTTCAATGGAACATTCGCGGCATTCGTTCTAATCGGGAGGAGTTAAAACTACTCCTTCGATTGCACTGCCCGCTTCTAGTCTGCCTCCAGGAAACTAAGTTGCGTCCACGTGATTGTGCAGACTTTCCACACTACACCTCTGTGCGGTTCGACCTGCCACCCGTGGAAGGTGTCCCAGCCCATGGAGGGGTTCTGATGCTCCTTCGAGACGACGTCTATTTCCATCCCATTTCCTTGCACATTCACCTACAGGCAGTTGCCGTCCGCATCACCTTATCCACATTTACCTTCTCCCTCTGTAATATATATTCGCCATCGTCATCTGCCCTTACTAGGGCAGATGTGCTAAACCTTGTTGACCAGCTCCCTTCACCTTTCGTGACTTTAATGCCCACCACCCCCTATGGGGCTCTCCGGCACCTTGTCCGAGAGGCTCCCTTTTGGTGGACATTCTCCACCACCTCGATCTTGTCTGCCTCAACACCGGTGCACCGACCTTCCTTTCTGACACAACACACACTTATTCCCATATAGACCTCGCAATATGCACTCCTCAGCTTGCCGGTCGGTTTGAGTGGTATGCACTTTCTGACACGTACTCGAGTGACCATTTCCCTTGTATAATCCACTTCCTACATCATTCCCCATCTCCACGTCCCACCAGTTGGAACATTTCTAAAGCCGACTGGGGGCTTTATTCTTCCATGGCTGTTTTTCACAATCAGAATTTTCCCAACTGTGACAGTCAGGTCGAATACCTCACAGAGGTTATTCTCACTGCTGCTGAACGTTCCATACCTCGTACATCCTCTTCTCCACATCGTGTCCAGGTCCCTTGGTGGACTGCAGCCTGCCGCGACGCGCTTCGAGCCCGACGCCGTGCTTTACACACCTTCCGCCGCCACCCAACTTTGGAGAATTGCATCAATTACAAACGTATGAGAGCGCAGTGCCGTCGTATCATAAACAACAGCAAGAAAGCTTGCTGGACTGCTTTTACTAGTTCTTTTAACCGTTTTACTCCCTCCACGGTTGTCTGGGGTGGCCTACGCCGTTTGTCCGGCATCAAGGTCCACTCCCCGATTCCTGGCCTGACCGTGGCGAACGCAGTCCTCGTGGACCCAGCTGATGTTTCAAACGCATTGGGTCGTTTCTTTGCGGAGGTTTCGAGCTCTGCCCATTACCACCCTGGCTTTCTCCCTCGCAAACAGGTCGAGGAGAAACGGCCGCCTTCTTTCCACTCTTTTAATCGTGAAAATTATAACGTCGCCTTCACCATGCAGGAGCTAGATCGTGCTCTCGCCCTGTCCCGGTCTTCTGCTCCCGGGCCCGATTCCATTCATATTGAGATGCTGAAGAACCTCTCTCCTGCGGGCAAGTGCTTTCTTCTTAGTACCTACAATCGCATATGGACTGAAGGTAATGTTCCCACAAATTGGCGTGAAGCCATTGTTGTCCCCATCCCCAAACCAGGGAAGGACAAACACCTTCCTTCCAGTTATCGCCCCATTTCTCTGACGAGCTGCGTCTGTAAGGTGATGGAACGCATGGTTAACGCTCGGTTGGTCTGGCTCCTCGAATCTCGCCGCCTCCTGACTAATATCCAATGCGGTTTTCGTCGACACCGCTCTGCTGCTGACCACCTCGTTACGTTGTCGACCTACATTATGAACAACTTTCTAAAGAAGCGTCAAACAGTAGCAGTGTTCTTCGACTTGGAGAAGGCATACGATACCTGTTGGAGAGCGGGCATTCTCCGCACATTGCACACATGGGGCCTTCGGGGCCGCCTTCCTCTTTTCATTCAAGCGTTTTTGGCGGATCGCAAGTTCCGGGTACGGGTGGGCTCTGTTTTGTCAGATACCTTTTGCCAGGAGAATGGGGTACCACAGGGCTCCGTCTTGAGTGTGGCGCTCTTTGCCATTGCAATCAATCCGATCGTAGATTGCCTTTCAGCCGACGTCTCCGGATCTCTTTTTGTTGACGATTTCGCAATTTATTGTAGCGCCCAGCGGACGTGTCTCTTGGAGCGTTCTCTCCAATGCTGTCTTGACCGTCTATATTCCTGGAGCATCGCAAACGGCTTCCGATTCTCCACTGAGAAAACTGTGTGTATCAATTTCTGGAGATACAAGGAATTTCCTCCACCTTCTCTACGTCTCGGCCCTGTTGCTCTCCCTTTCGTGGAGACTACAAAATTCTTGGGACTCAGGTTGGATCGGAAACTTTGCTGGTCCACACATGTGTCCTACCTGGCTGCCCGTTGTGCCCGATCCCTTAACGTTCTTCGTGTCCTCAGTGGCACGTCATGGGGAGCGGATCGTACCGTCCTGCTTCACCTTTACCAGGCCATTGTTCAGTCGAAGCTCGACTATGGAAGCCTTGTATACTCTTCAGCACGGCCGTCGATTCTCCGCCGTCTCAACTCTATCCACCATCGTGGATTACGTCTGGCGACCGGTGCATTTTATACCAGCCCTGTTGAAAGTCTGTATGCCGAGGCTGCTGTATTACCCTTGACCAATCGACATGACATACTCTTGTGTCGGTACACATGCCGCCTACGGTCGATGCCCAACCATCCATCTTACAGATTATTTTTTGACGACTCACTCGATCGCCAATATCAGTTGTCTGCGATTGCCTTGCTTCCACCGGGAGTTCGGTTTCGCCGCCTGCTACAGCGGCTCGATTTTACCCTTCCTTCCACCCTTCGGTTGAGTGAAAGCCCATTGCCACCGTGGCATCAGGCCCAGGTTCACACACACCTCGAACTTAGTTCGCTCCCCAAGGAGAGCACTCCGGATCTGGTATTCCGCTCGAGGCTTGTCGAACTCCGTTCGCGGTTCGATAATGCCGTATTTATTTACACTGATGGTTCCAAGAGCACTGCCGGTGTCGGATCTGCCTTCGTCGTCGGGGACAACCGTTTCCAATACAAGCTCCCTGACCGGTGCTCGAACTTCACGGCTGAGCTTTTCGCCCTCCACCAGGCCGTTTTGTATACCTGCCGCCACCGCCACCCTTTCTATGCCATATGTTTTGACTCCCTTGGTGCCCTGCAGAGTCTTAAGGACCCTTTCTCGAACCATCCTCTCGTGTATCGGATCCAACGCTCCCTCCAGTTGCTGGCGGATGACAGCTGTCACGTTTCTTTCCTGTGGGTCCCTGGCCATGTGGGTGTGCCCGGGAATGAGGCCGCCGACACAGCAGCCAAGGCAGCAGCTCTTTTGCCTCGCATGGCTACCTTTTGCGTCCCATCGGACGATGTTCAACGGGCTCTTCGCCGGAGTATTGTGTCGCAATGGCACAGTGTGTGGCTTTCACTGAACAACAATAAATTGCGAACTGTCAAACCGATCCCGACCGCTTGGAGGACAACCTCACGCCCCTCTCGGCGGGAGGAGGTCATCCTGGCTCAGTTGCGGATCGGTCATTGCCGTTTCAGCCACCGTCACTTGCTATCCGCCTAACCTGCACCGCTATGCTCCTGCGGTGAACTGTTGACAGTGCGACATGTTTTACTGACGTGTTTTAATTTTAATCATCTCCGTGTAGCCCTTCACTTTCCGTCTACTCTGGAGGAAATTTTAGCTGATGACACACGAGCAGCTGCTCGGGTTTTGCGTTTTATGAACTTGGTCAACCTATCCAAGGATATTTAACCCTTATCTTTCGTTTTTAGCCTCTTGTTGATGTTCTGACAGTCACCATTTTTTTGAGATCATAGCGAATCTATGTTCTTGGCTGGGCGCTAATGACCATAGAAGTTGCGCACCCTAAAACCACAAAAAAAAAAAAAAAAAAAAAAAAAAGAAAAAAAAAAACCTCCCCACTCCATTCCTAAGGTGCATCTCGTTACTCCCATAAGGGCCGTGCTGTACCCATCCCCATCACCGTGACGCAACCTTCCTATCCACCCTCGCCTCCCCTTTCTATTTAAACACCGCTGAATGTGATTTGAAGTGCGACAGCCGGAGGTGACGGTTGTATGATTGTGTTACGTTCCTACGTGATTGCATGAATGTTTTATTTTCTGAAGAAGGCCACGGCCGATAGCTGCAAGTTTTGTATGTGCTTGTCGCGACGTCTTTGCCGTGAGTTGTAAACTGTCATTACTATATTATTAAACTGTACTTATTATTACATGGCTAGTACCTCAACAAGTTTCAAAATAAACATAAAATTAAAAAAAAAAAGTTTTATTTATTATTCTGTGATTGTTATATAACACTCATTAATTGCACCTTTCAATTTTGAAATTTTAATACTGATTTTGTAACTGACACCATTAAAATGAATTATATACAGAAGAGGGCCAGTAGCCTTTTGCATTAGTTACAGGGGCAACAGTATGGGTGCTTGACTGAGCTGGCCTTGTAACATCAGCTAATGTGACTTTGCCACACAGCTACTGCGATGGCTGAAGCTCACTGTCCGTCTGTGGCGGTCCTCTTCCCGGCCGATCAGGGGGATGAAGTCGCCCTCACCAGCCTCATTGCCCATTTACACAGTGTTTTTTATTCGGACGAGAGGATCCCCCAATCTGTGATACCTGTGGCATACAGATCACTGTCCGCCACATTTTAATCGAGTGTGACTTATATCACGCAGTGAGGGTAGTGGCCAATCTTGGTGTAAATCTGCTGTCAATTTTAGGGAACGATGAAGCGAGTGTGAATAAAGTTTTACACTTGTGTGACTTGTCTCACCTGTGGTCTAAGCTTTTAGGCTGTAGGGTTTAATATGGTGTGGAGTGGTTGGCTCACCTTTGTTATCATTGTGGTCACCCAGCTATGGTCGTCTGATTATTAGTTTTTACTATCTCTCCGACCTTTTTCATGGAGTACTATTCTCATCCTCACCTCTAACCTTTACTTTTTGTATTTTACGTCAGTTGCTCATGTTACTGCTCTCTTTTATTTTGTTTGTTCACACTCCTTGCTTCTTAATTTTTTTAATTTGTCCAGGCGCTGAAGACCTAACTGTTGAGCACCCAAAACACCCCTATCCTATCCTATCCTATCCTTCGGCTGTGGATATTGTGGGGCGTTGGTGGAGAGCTTGGGAGGATGAGGTAATCGGAGAAGGTCAGCAAGGCAAGGTTTGGGTGCTATGAGTGGTTCACAGGGGGGGAGGGGGGGGGGGAGCACTGTGGGTGCACAATGGCAACAGATGGACGTCAGCAGGCTGGATAACTTGTGGAGGTGGTGTTTGGAAAGCTGCTCCAGTTGCTGGAGAGCAATGGAATCAACTTGGGATATAGCGTGTAGGTAGAGTGGATGGAAAATTAGAAGGATCTTGTGGAGGGAGCAGAGGTGTTCCAGGGATGCCTGTGCCATGGAGATGTGTTTTTGTAACACAGGGTTAGTGAAGTTTAAGGATTGTTGGAATCTGAAGAAGTGAAGGTCATTTTGAAAGGATGGGTGGGATCCAGAAATGGGAATTTTAATGGTTATGCCATTGGGAGGGATTCCATGGTTCAGGCAGCCCATAAGAAAGAGGATGTAGGACTGGGTTTTTCCTAAGGATGGAGATACTTTTCTGTACTAATACCGAAAGATGGAGCAAGGATCCATTAGGGTAGTTATGGTGTAGGGAAACAGAAAGTGCTGGGAAATGGTTAGAAAAAGGTGTTAAGGGAGATGTGGGAAATTGGATTGCCAAAAACGTCGCGTGTAAACTTGTAAAAGCACGTAATGTTAACCCTAAATAGGTAAAAGACACACTAATACGGCTAAAAAAGCAACATAGGATACTAAAATTTATGCACCAATATGTAAAAATGCAAACCAATACGAAGAATTGCCCACCACTATGTAAAGATGAAGTCTAATACGTAAAAAACATGTTCTAAAATGTAACTAAGATGACGCAACTTCACAGAAGCAGGCAAGAATTCACTAAATCCACACAAACAAGTAAAGATGCATAAGAGATGGACATAGGAATGGAAAGGACGATGGAAACGGAAAAGGTTTCAACTTTTTCCAGTTTCTATTTGTTGATTATATTTTCTCTCTCCCTCTCTCTTCATAACCTCCTAGTCCATCCCTATGAAATCCCCAAACCACCTTCCCTACCCTTTGGCTCCTACCCATGTAACCGCCCCTGTTGTAAAACCTGCCCTATGCACCCTTCCACCACCACTTACTCCAGTCCCGTAACACGGAAGGTGTACACAGTTAAGGGCAGAGCCATTTCCGATAGCACCCAAGTGATTTACCAACTGACATGCCTGCACTGTGAAGCATTCTATGTGGGAATGACCTGCAACAAACTTGTCCATTCGCATGAACAGACACAGGCAGACATGTTTGTAGGTAATGATGATCACCCTGTGGCTAAACATGTCTTGGTGCTTGGCCAGCACATCTTGACACAGTGTTACACTGTCCGAGTTATCTGGATACTTCCACCAACACCAATCTTTCCGAACTCCGGAGATGGCAACTTGCCCTTCAGCATATCCTCTCTTCCCATTGCCCACCTGGTCTCAGCCTCTGCTAAATTCACATTCCTGCCCACCATTCTATAACTTCTTTGCCTCTGTTCTCTGGACAGAGCCTCTGCCTCAACTGGTATCTCTGTCCAACTTCTTTGCTTTCTACAAATGTCTGCGTTGGTGTATTTGCGTGTGTGTGTGTGTGTGTGTGTGTGTGTGTGTGTGTGTGTGTGTGTGTTTACCTTTCCTTTTTTTCCCTAAGATAAGTCCTTCCACTCCCGGGATTGGAATGACTCCTCATCCACTCCCTTAAAATCTGCATATTTTCCCCCTTTCCCCCCTCCTTCCTTCCTGTTTTCCTGATGAAGTGGCCAGTGGTTGTGAATGCTTGAATTTGTGTTTGTGTTTGTTTTTATTTGTATTTTTGTATCTGTCAACTAGCCTGTATTTTGGGTAAGTTAAACGATCTCTATTTTTATACATATTTTTCCTAGCAGGAAAGTTTCCCTCCATAAAAGTAGATGTGGTTTACTTACCAGGCGAAAGAGCACAGGTACGCAGACAGAAACACAAATAAAAAAACACACACACATAGACACACCAAGGGAGAGTCAGTGACCTTATATACCAATTCAAGTTGAAATGTAAAGAAAAAAAAATCTTACTGGAAAGAAATCTTTTGATACGAAAGTCATTTCTGCTGTACCCCAAGGGAGTAATATAGAACAATTACATTTCACAATATCATAGGTAACATCAGAAAATCAATGAGGCTTTTCGTGGATGATATTGTCTTATATTGAGAATTCACATCACTGGAAAACTGTAGCAAAATGCAGAAGGATCTGTGATGTATTGATGCTCAGAGTGGAGACTGGCAGTCGTCTCTTAACATAACCAAATGTAATGTATTGTGAGTACACAGAAAGAAAGATCCTTTACAGTGTGACTAAAAAAATGCTGAATAATCACTGAAAATAGATACTTTCATAAAATATCTTAAAGTAGGTAAGGCAGGTATCAGATTGAGTTTCATTGGAAGAATCCTCAGGAAGCGGTTCCCAGCATAGGCAGTAATGTACAAAGTACCTTTTCGACCAATACCTGAACATTGTTCTTCAGTGTGGATTCCTTATTAGAGAGCGTCTTTTTAGGAGCTATCCAGATGACGTTCGTTACTGGTTAACTTAGTCAAATGAAAGTATTTTAAGTTCCAAAGGTGAGGGAGTGACGTGGAAAAGATGGCATGTGTATTTCACATTTAAATACAGCTTAATCAGAAATGATGCAACAGGAGGTGAGTAGAGTATGGTTGTAAACCTGCAGGAACTACCTGGACACACGTGACAGAAAACCAGACTGTAGTGCAATGCCTAGAGAGACCTTTATCCAGCTCTATATTTTTTAACATTGTTTCCATGAATCAGCAAACTTGTTAACATAATTTATTTCAGTATAAACAGTTGTGATCACAATAAATTAAATTTTATTGAAATCAAAAAATTGAAATACAGACCTACTTTATGACTGTGCCTCTTTTAATATTTCTTTGTTTCAGGTATTGACCTAAATTCTATTGTGAAAATTGGTGCTTCAATAACAGAACATGATGATGTTGCACGTCGCTGTAAAGTTCTGTCCGATTTCATTAAAAAATACCAAGATGCCATTACATCACTTGAGAAGGTCGGAGTTCTATTTTCCCCTGCTTCATATATTAATTTACATATTCATTTACAGTTTCTTTGCATGGAGCCATCACTGTATTACATTTACAAAAATGTTATATATTACAGTTGCTGAATCTTACACCTATTTTACACTATTACTTTAAACAAAATCTACAGGTGCATATCACAAATAGTGTTTTAGAATTAATTGAACAAATATGCAGGATAATAATTATGAAAGTACATGAAATGAAACAAATATTAGTTACAAACTATAGCATCCACATACTTTATTCAACATGTTAACATCACTATACATATTTGGATTTTGGTTATGACATGTTAGATATGCCAGCCTTTCGTGGCAGTGTTGTGGTGCAGACGAATAGCGAAATTCTGTATGACCCTCTGAAGTGTTGGAACAGAGATGCTGTCAATGATCTCTTGAATGGATGTTTTCAGTGCAGCAATGGTTTTGGGGTTACTGCTGTACACCTTGTCTTACAGCCCCACAAAAAGTAGTCACATGTGTTCAATAGTGGCCAATAGGTTATTTGACTGTTTTCTGGAAATTGTTTTAAATTGTCAATTATGTCATATTATGCTCCGAACATGCTTTTTTACGTGAATTTCAGTACTTTAAACATAAAAACGAAATGAAATTCAAATAATTTGAAAGCCCGCTAAAACGCTACATTTGAGTCATGTGATGGCCGTGACTTAATAAACCACGATGCTGCAACTGCTCTCGTAAGATACTCATATTGTATTATATTTTTTGGGCATTCACATTTGCAAAATGACCTAAAAATATTGCGTAGTAATAGATCTATAAAGACACCAAGAAAAATGTTTTTGCAAGTTCAGAAAAATTAGATGATGCGCAAAATATAGTTGACACTCGCTCGATGAGGTCCAAATGAAATAGCAGCCACTTCATGTGTTTATGGGGATCATTTTGATGTAAGTAAACACTTAATATTATTCCATTAGTTCACTTTAAATATCATTCTCTCCTACTGCAAAGGTGTATTACTTTATTATGTGTAGGTTAATGAGCTGATTTTTACATTTGCGAAGTAAAACTTCCTAATGTTACACGCTTACAATTTATGTATAATTAAAGCCGTTTCCTAATATATTTGATGAAATTACAACATGAATATTATTTTAGCCAACTATAAAGTGTAGCACTGATTATTCATCTCGAGTAAGGGCACTTTTATCGCCAGCAGACCTTATTAAAACAAGCGGTTCAATAATGGGTAATCGTTTTATACATTGACAACACCCTTTTGGTTATGTTACTACAACATACACTATCGTAAAATACGTATACGGGAGATGCCTTCAATGCGCCGATTCATTTAGTCTTGAAACTTTCGTAATATGCAAGTGTAAATACGATTAAAATTGTTACCCAAAAATGCGTTTATTTACATATACACAAGACATTTTGCTGTACTTCACAGGCTTTGATGTTACACCTTGCTACCAGTAACTTCCTTAACTGTGTGCTTTACTGTATTAAATTTTATCAACCATCCCGGCTGGCTCCTGTGATAATGTTGGCAACAAATGCTGAATAGCGAGAATCACGTGACGTCGCCATTGGCCAATCATGTGACAATGCAAATGTTTTGTCATGAAACCTTGCCTTTATGAGGGCAATTACTTTTACTGATCAGACAACGGTGCACACAAGAACCTGTCAATCATAGAGCAGGAACAGCATTGTTTATTTACTTCATGGTCAGTACGAAACACTAATCGAGTCATTCTATGTGGTCCAAACATCTTTGCAAAGATTTTCTGTCATGTTGTTGCTTTTGCCAACATAATCACTCGAGGCCACCTGGATAGAAGTCAAAATTTTACCCTTTACTGCGTAATATGTGACTTCAGAGTAAGTCTGCTGACACCAAGTAGGGTACTTTCTTCCAATTGCATAAAATATCTCTAGCAATAATTAACTTTAAAATGTAGGTATGCATTCCTTACAAAGCAGTTTTCATTTCTTATTTCTAGCATGTAAAAATTTATATTGTTTTCGAAGAATGAAGATATCATAAATGCATCAACTTTAGGGACGTTTCCGTTGTCAGCCTTCACATATTTCTTTTCCATTGTGGCATAAAAGCTGTAAAGGCGTTACATCATGGAAAAACTAAACCTTATGCTGAGAAATTAACCCGTGAGAACTCGCGCCTTTAAAAGTTACCCGATTGATCGTGTGTGTAGCATTTTTATGACAGGCAAAGAACAGTTTGTAATGTACTAAATATGACTAAATAAGTATTTCTAGTTGTGTTTATAAGAAAAAACAAATATTTGACTATTTAAAATTGGTAAAAAGCCGATTGTTTCAAAATTGCTATGAGCAAAATGCTCACGCGCGAGTCCTCTCGGGTTAAGGAAACGCTAAAAGTGATACAGCTCTGTCCTCTAGTTGCCACGTCCTAGTGGTCTGTGATGTCACCAGTCCTTCAGCCAATAACGTAGTGTTTTCGATCACGTGATCTAATCATGAAATTTAATGGTTTTTAAGCTTGAATTACTTAAAAATAACAGATGTTTTGTAAGAATAATGAGCGAAAATGTTACCTGAATGTTATAATCATTCAGAATAACAACAATTCCAACAATATTTTTAATACAGGAAAATACCCTATTGAAGACCATGCCAGTGGCCCCCTCAGGGGCTCAGCTTTAATTTGCTGAGTACGGGCTTAGCGAACCCGTGATCCCGAGCTGTGGACGTGTCGTGCCAACAGTACGCCACACCGTAAGTTCTGTGCGTGCTTTGGCAACCATCGTTTGGTGCGATGGTGGAGCGTTGTACGTTTCTGAGCCTGGGGATCTTTGCTTAATCACCCAGGTTGTGAGGATGGTACAAACCTCTGTAGAAAAACCGCAACCTCAAAGAGTGCTACATGCCGAGGATATGCGTGGCTATTGAGGATGAACAGTCACAAGCGAGCAACCTGTGAGGAAGGGTGGAGATTCTTGCATCGACCGAGGACCTTGCTCTTGGGGTTGCCTCGGAAACGATGCATGTACATGCAGACGGTTGATGCATGTGATGCTAAGGTGTAATTAGCCCACTCTGAATATTCATGCCTTTCCAACTGTTGGAAAGTGAAACCAATTAATACATGGAGACAATATACTACTTCTAGTAATTATAAATGCTCCAATAAAAATGTAATGGAAAACAAAAATGTTTTGTTCTATACAATATTTCATCTGAAGCTACCTCCTTAAGAGTCAACACCTTTGCAATGTAAAATTGTATGAGATATAATATTTTTTTAGAATCTGTACTGGTGAGAGAACTAATTTTTGTACTATTTATCCATCCCATTCATATTAAAACCCTGATATTGCAAAATCTTGTTCAACTGAAATATTTTTTTCTGTATGAACTACACATTTACAAAAAAAAAAAAAAAAAAAAAAAAAAAAAAAAACCACACCACCCCCACACCTCATTTTTGTAATTTTTTTATTGTGCACGAAATGAACATGATACTATTTTAGTATATATACATTTACTGTCTAATCACTCGCAGAAAAAGAAAGTTATATCTGCAGTAGAAGCTGGGAAATAGTATATTTAAGATAGAAAAATAAAACTTTTGTGAAACTGACTTCAAAATTAAAGCAGTTCTGATGTAGAGCTATAATGCTTGTCTTCGAATGCGTCTTGAAGTCTTCTCACAGTGTCTTAGTTCATCTTTGTGCTGTCTTACTCTACATTTGAAAGAGTTTTCTGCATCTTGTTTCCTAGCCATATTTAAGGCCAACATGGCACTCACCATCCGGGAGCCAAAAGTATTTCTAATCTCTCAGGAATGTGGATTTTGTAATGTTACCTTCGCTAAATAATATAACAGAATCATATTCACCAAAATTAAGAGTTTTAATACCATCAAACACTCTTTTCGGGAGATGATGCCATATTACACTGTTCATATTTTCATTTGGTTTCTATGTTCTCCTGTGATAACTACTCATCAGGTGTTATAAATCAGACAGATGAAAATTGGTTAAATTTGCTGCATTACAGCTGCTGGTATACTTTAATGATGACTGTAATTCTCTCCTGTTATTTTTCCCCTACTCTATTTACACCATCATAATCCGAACATAAACCCTGACAAGGGTGCTCATTTGTTGAGACATTGTGGAAAACAGTTCCCATACAACTTTTGCTGTAGCTTGCATGTAATTTGTAATCAATCTGATTGCTAGACCATAAAATTTTCCCCATCTCTTAGCATTTCCCTTTCATTGACTTCTCCAGATGCCTAACTCTAGCTCCCATTATTTTCCTGAACATACCCCCAGCCATTCATGATTCTATATACAACAACGTTCAATATAATACTGAGAAGATTGATCAAATGTTTCATTTACTCCAGCAACGTCCATACTACCACTTTTACCTGAGAAATTTGCTGTACATATTTCTGTGTTCATTATTCTGTTTATTGGGACAGTGGCACTATTTTGACATAACAGCCACACCAATCACCATTCCAGTGTCAACACTTACAGTTGTAACAATGGCATTTTTGGACAGATGGCCTATTTCTGCCATGTACTATTGAAAGCTACTGTGTGGTCTTGGGAATTGTAATTTTCTCAGATTGATTCTTTTACAGCTGTGTTCATAGTTTTGTATGCTACATCCACAGTTGCAGGTCATAATCCATAGTTTTGCATGTCGAATTTTGAAGGTGGCGTAGAAAGATTCGTTACACCACACAGCACATCTCCTGGTGCTTTTCCTGTACTCATAGCTTGCAGTCCACACACTAAAATAATACTGTGAAGCTCATTGTCATTTCTTTTCACTGAATAAGAACTAAAAAACTTGCAATTGTCATTATATTCACTGTTGAGTAAAAACTGAGCATCCAGCCTGATACGGTTTTTGACCCGTAGAGAAACTTTCCCCTTTTTGCAACACAGATTCTGTAATTTTGGGCAGTTTATGTCAAAAACTTCATCGCATTTTTCAAGAACTGTATACATAGTTTTAATGTCTTTGAGCTACCTACTATATGTAACTGTATTAAGAGAAAGAGTGCAATGTTCAGTGAGGTTCTTGGTACAGCTATGTTCACACATCTTGTCTCTGCTACTGTTGATATCATTGAAACTGTGTTTCTCATTGACAGTATAATGTTCTGCACTTTATTCTGCCAATTCACACATTTCTTTAATATTTTTTCATTACATCTTAGCATTTTCACGCAAAAAATACACAAATAAGCAATAAGTTTGTACATTAATTCAGAATGTGTAAATAAACACTGAAGTCAAAGATACAAGCAGAAAATGAGAAAGCATCTTTTCCAAGCTTTGAATATGTCTATATCACACAAACTATTCACTGGAAACTAGCAGTCTTCAAATCACAATGAAAGACAGATATCTCTAGCCAGTTATTACAGTCGGCAGTGATAAAGAGGAATCCGCACAGAAAATTTTAAGACATTAAGTTAAAATAAAAATAAAGAAATAAAAATACAATAAATAAATACATAAATCAGAGTTGGCTTTGAAAATCCAATTTCGCATCTCCTTAATTGAGGTTGTGTATTCTCCAATTCCCTCTATGTATTATTATAGTAGTATAAAACAAAATAATGGTTTTGGGATGTGTTTGATTGCTCCTCAGCAGCTACCTTCCTCACTGAGAAACGTGGCACAGTGGTAACAAGCTGGAGTTGCATTCTTTATGATGATGATGGTTCAAACCTGCATATGGCCATCCTTTATTTAGGTTTTCCATGATTTCCCTAAAAATCACTCCAGACAAATGCTGGGCTGATTCTTTTCAAAGGACATGACTGATTTCCTTCCCCACCCTTGAGAAAAACTATCAGAGCATGTGCTCTATCTCGAATGACAATGATGTTGACAGATGTTAAACCCTAATTTTCCTTCCTTATCTCTTCTGTATCCATTGTATATTGCTTCAGATAATTTGTTTTAACTTGCATGATGTGGCGCCTCACAGTCACTGACCTGGATGATTCTCAAAGCTGTATGCACAGATTCCACAAGTTCATATATAGGGAAATTCCTGACAAAATTGCTTTGTGCGGGTTGTACTTTCAAATAATTAGCAGTTTCAAGTGCTCATGTAAACTCTTTAATAAGATGCACAGAGTCTGAAATGGGAGTGCCAAACCTTTGCTACTCTTTCAGAAAACCATACAAATGTGAAATTATTTATGAAAGATAAATGAGTGAGTGAAAGTTCATTTTTACCATAGATTTACTCGTAATAATTCAAGCATCCTTGCTATTTATATTATGCATTAATATAAAAAAAGGGGAGATTAAAGTTATTTCATCAATTACATAATTCTGCCAAAAGAGGGGAGGGAAAAATTCTTTTATCCATAAAAATTTTCACTGTGTAGCATGACAAAATTCAAAGTGTCATAAGGTGTTACATATCTTATGTGCATCAAATGCAAAGGCCAGCTTGTAGTTGAGATTTGGTGCCATTGATCTTGAGACCCTGATTGTTGAAGTATTTAATTGTGCACCACTAGTAGCAAAAGGTTGTAGCTCCACTTACTCTCCACCATAGATTAAGATTGACATGCCATATGCATAGCTTTTTGTAAGGGAGTTTATGAGTTGTGCAATGATATTTATATATTAAGCTAATAGCATAGGGTTCCTTTGGTCATGCAACTGGTGGCTTGTGGAGTATGTATTAAGATGTAGAGGATGTGAAACAGATCAACGATCAACTGGCGTGGCCTGTGCCTCAGATTGCAGCTGAAAAAGTACTATGAACCGACATAGGTTGTGCATCTGATATAACAATACTCTAAACTAGTGTGGGTTGTTCTTCTGACAACTGACTAAACAACACTCTTATCACTTGTAGATAACTCATCCTATTTATATCTTCCAATCAATGATACTGGAAATTGGACATTGTTAATTATGTTCATTACATTAATTATAATGGAAAGATAAAAAAATACATGCAACTGTCTTGCAGATATATTTAAATAGGTTTTCAAATAATTACTTCATAATAAATGGTAATTATACAGAAACTAATGAGGACAAAACTTTCCTAACATTACTTGTGAAATATAGTAACACCTACTTTAATATTATGAGAAAAGAATTTACTTTGTTTTAACAGAAATACTAATTAGCATACTATCCAAATTCTAACAAGACATCTCTGGCATTAACTAATTAATATTTGCTAATTAAACAAACTTCTCCGGAGTCAAATAATAGCAGAGGACTTCAGCTACTTGTGTTACAACAAAGAATAACGAAAGTTTTGAAAAAGAAAATGATAATAGACTAATTACATTCATATCAATTATTATGCAAGCAGTTGGAAATAAATCCCTACATGCTTCATTACAAGCTCTGCTTCAGTTTCTGCACAGTATTTAAATAAGCTTTGCCATCAAGCAGCTGTTTGTCTGAATGGCCATCAAACTGTGGCCCAGAGCAGGGTTGACCACACAATGGTCAAACATACTGCTGTGTAAAACTTTGATAATTATAATTACTAATTAAAATACTTTTACCTGCTGTTGTGAGTTTTTCTATAATTTTTGAAATGAGGTAGTATCAAACAGTAATAGGCTTGATCATAATTACCAAGATGAATGAATTATGATTGAATCCTGATGAAGACAATATAATATTTTATTAACAAATGTTATCATTGGACCAAATTAAAACATTTGTTTCCATTGCTGCACAGTTTTGGCAGTGAAGCAATTGTCATACATCTACAATGAAAATGTCTTCATGCTTAAACTCTGCATTAATGGAAAGAAAATCAAAGAATGTGTCAAGTCTTGTAATGACAGCTTATATGGCAAAATGTTGTTATTCAGGCTATTAGTGGTGTCTCTTGATTCTCTGCAACCAAAGTATAGATGGTAGTAAACTTTGATATTCAATGTAAAGAGCATATTCCTGTAGAATTCTGCTGATGTTGTTACACTTTCTGTACAGTAATGTGTTAACTTCTCATTGTCTTACACCTTTTTTTTGTCTAGATACATTAATGAAATAACATTTCATTATCTTATTTTTTTAGTGCCCTAAACCCGTCATTGCAGCAGTCCATGGTGCTTGCATTGGTGCTGGTATTAACCTGGTGACAGCAGCAGACATTAGATATTGCACAAAAGATGCATGGTTTCAGGTGAAAGAAGTTGCCATAGGTTTGTTAAATGCTTTTCCTCTATATATTTACAATTGAAGGCTCTTGTGGATGTGAATCTATTTATTGTGTCGTGTAATATTTAGTACAAAGTAATAATTTGTAAAGACACCTTTCATTGACCTGTCACGTACCACATCATTACAAAGTGATCTAATCTAATCTGATAGTCTGAAACTCTGATCTCCAAAATGTATTAGTAGTTTTCATTTGTATGTAACTATGTTGTTGTGTGCTACATTATTAATTAATTCAATTGAAACTTAAACAGATATTTATATGAATTATTGTGCATTTACAATTAAAATGGATATTTTTATTGTTTATCTATAAATTTTAATGAGGGCACTTGCTAACTGGTAGCTTATTTGGCTATATACAGTGTGGGTCATGAGCAGGAGTTATGTAGGTCTTGAAAATTTCTGTTAACACAATTTAAAAATATAATGAGGACAGTTTACAACTCGTCACAAAGACGTAATGATGAGCTGCAACAGGCACCTAAAAAAGGCAACACTTAAGCTATTGTCCATTGGCCTCCTTCAGAATAAAGAGCATTCACAAAATCACACATCATTCGGAGTGTGGCAGCCAGAGATGAGAATTGTGTGACTATGAAGTGTGCCTGTGTGAATCCCCTTTATTCTGAAGGAGGCCAATGGACAATAGCTTAAGTGTTTTTGTTTTTTTGTTTATGTGCCTGATTACATCTTTGCAGTGAGTTGTAAATTGTCCTCATTATATTGTTGAATTCCAATCATGAGTGTCCATTATTTGTTAACACAATTTTATATAAATCCCATTTTTTCATCACTCAGGACGATTTCATGTACTGGTATGTTCTTCAAAAGCTATTTGTTGATAGACAGCTTTCTGATTGAGGCCAATACCAAGTGACAGTACTGCTGAACACAAAGGGGAAATATGATCCTTAAGGCACTAGTCTGGCAGCCATCAAAACAGTGCTGGGTACAATACATGCCATCACACCTGTCTGGCTATTGCTTACGGCATGGCATTTTACTTGCATCGCTTCATTCCTTGCCAGTGTCTCAACACAGTCATAATGAAGTGGAATTTGGGTTGGTGCTAGCATTGTTTTTAGTGTATCATCGTTTAAAAAGAAGAAGAAAATCCAGAATACAGTGGTCTCATGCAGTTAATTTAAAACGGTACGAATATGGTGCGTTCAGAGTTTTATTTAAAAAGTTCCTTAGTGATTCTGATATTCATCCATAGTGTTGATGGCTGTGGCAGATGCAGATTTCCATTTTATACATGCCAGTAATGAAAGTTAAGGAAAGGATTGTTACTCAAACATATTCAAAGCTACTTTCTTGTGGGAATCACTAAAAAAAAAAAAAAAAAAAAAAAAAAAAAAGGCAAATTCCTGAAAATATTATTGGTAGAACAGCCCCCAAAATGATATATTTATCTTCTCGTAGAGAAAAAAAAATGACAATAATAGTCTCTTTACCACAAATTATTTTTTCTAATAATTAATTTTAATTGTTACATTATAATCTCAGAGGGGAAACTGGTAAGAGACAAGGTGCTTTGGATGATAAAGCCTCTTCAGATCCATAGCAATTTGTGCAATGAGAAGAAACCGAAACACAATTTTTTATTGCCTTAGACGTACAAGGAATAACACACAATACTAAGGAAAAATTTTATTGTCACTAGAAGGGCATAACAGGAAGTATCGTATATGATACTTTGGGTACAATTTACATACATACATATATCAAATACAACTAAATGTGAAATTTACTGAAGCAATTTCTGTCATTATTGAAACAAAGAAACACTTTCATGACGTACATGTAACAAAAGTCAATGAACTGCATCCTGAGAAATGGCACTTTGATCTATTTTTCTGCATTTTTGACATTTTCAGGTAAATGTTTTACACAATCTTTTCTTGCAGCTAAATGTGGTATTGGTGCCACTTTGGTGTTTCTGTAGCTTCTGTTTCATCAGTCTCTTCATCTCTATGTTTTACTTTACACAAAAAAGAAGTTACCGGAGACAAAACGTAGAGAAAACGTCCATGGTTACAACACCAGACGGACCAGATGTATTTATACCCCATACCACAGACTGTCGAAAACTATTAATAGTTATGAACTCATGGGACACAAATTATTTAACAAACTTCCACAATCTGTACAAGAGTTACCTGAACAGGCACACAAACAAACACTGTATGACTGGCTAGTTGCCCATCCATTCTATGAAGTAAATGAATATCTCAACTGTAATATGACACTGTAATACTATTAGCAAAACTGTTTCTCTTGAATTTCAATTGTATGTAATATATGTATGATGTTGTCTATTGCTGTTATGGCTGAATGACAATAAAATTATTATTATTACTCTGAACTGGGGGAGCAACTTTTGTGTGTAGAAGGTGGTGTGCCACTTCCATTCTGAAGTGGCAGTAATCCAGAACATCATCTCCTGAATCCCGTTGTTGACATGTAAGGCATCAGCTTGGGACTGCAGCCAGGAAGCAGTCAGACAAAAATCAAACAAATGAAAAATTGCTCTGATCATCCACTTTTTTGTTCTTGTTCTCATTGCATATTCACTTATTACCTGATCCAACATTCAACACATCCCATGTTAGCATTGTATTCACAGACACTGGATGACCGGTCTATTTCCACATACTACTACTTTTTGCACTATCGTGTACCTTTATCTGTAGGTCCTACACCAATAGTGCTGTGTAAATGGAACATGCAAAAAGTACTTTCACTTCATCTACATTGGTATCATATGATATTCATGAACATTCTACAACCTGTAAATTAGCAAACTCAGCTACTTTGGCAAAGAAGTTGTCATTTAGGTGATTTTCAAAATATTCAAATGCTTTGCACAGGATGTAATTAGACACTGTCTGTGGTGCAACAATTAGGGTTGGTGAAAATCTGTTTGATAGATAAGAGAAAACAATAAGTAATTTCTGCAATTTGTTATCTAAACAATTTAATTCCTCATTATCAAAAAAGTTTTTTAAAGGAACTCAAAACTTGCATATATTTGTGCCTGTAAGAATCATGTTTATTTCCTGTCACTGCAAACGAGTAAGAGGTTCCTCGTCCGAAGTTTCCCAAGAGGAGTTATTGTCTTCCTCTATTGGTCCAACATTTGTTTCAAATTCATCTTTGCTATCTTCAAACTCAAAATCAGAAAGTTCTGGCTCTATCTGGTTTATTAGTGCTGAAATTTCATCATCTGTGAGTCTTCATTGTGGGCAATGTCTACTTTGTCATGTTAAAGAACCAAAGTATCAAATGTGATACTTCACATTTTTTTACCTATGAATTCCACATTTACATGTAATCTAAGTTACCCATCACAACTGACATAATTAGCATACATGAATGCAACATAGTAAATGAAAACTGACTCCAAAATGGAAGAATTAATATTTTATCTACCTTCATTTCTCCTAGTAGTGCAGGAACAGGTTGGATGCTCCATTTTACACTGATGTGGCGTCTGCTGGGAGTAATGCTTGCAACAATTACCACCCACATTCAGCATGAAGTACTGTTTCTGACATTGTTGGTTACAGAGTGAAATATGCATTGTAGGCTCCACAAAAAATTCCAAAAGTAAAGTATCATATATATGTTACCACAGAACCGAGGAGGATAAATGGGTAGAAACTGCATATATATTGACTGTGATGGAATTTGAGCAGTTACAATGTGTTAAGTAGTTTGTGAAAGAAGGTGAACTGTGGGCCAGACTGCAGACTGTCCATGAACAGTGATCTGCTGTTACTCATGTGGACAGCACAAAATAAGAGTAATTCAAAGAATAAAAAAATCTAACAGTCAGTAGAAAAGAAGAGACTGATACTACTGTCTCAAAAGAGGAAATCTGAATCTAGGAAACTTTTAGCAAAACTTAAAGACTGTAGCTTCTGAGCACCAGGCTTTGAGTGCAGAACAAGGGAATGTTGTTGTTCTAGATTGTGAAAGTACTTGGTTAGCTGATAAGTGTTGTATAAAAACTTACGACATCACGTAAAGATTGGTTAAACATCTGTAACTCGGTCAGGTATATGATTCCTATGTTCAGATTGGAGATAATTCAAATGATAAAGTTGGTTATTGGACATGAACTAGTGGTGAATCCAGAATTTTGGTCTGGGGAGAGCTCTCTTAATTTTATTCTCTAATTTTTAATTAAAAATAGGTGCAGTTCTTGGGAGGAGGGCGTCTACAATCCTAAAGAGGATAGACATCCACAAAGATGTTCATGTTGATTAAAATAGGTCTGCTGCAGATGTATTGATACTTTATTAAATAAGCACAATGTTTTCATCACATGTTATCACATCATCCGGTTGATTTGGATCTGTTTTTTCATGTAGTTCAGATATCCTGGTGCATGACTTCTTATGTATTATTCTGTTTTCCTTGAAATAATCTTCAAAATGTTTATTTATGAATTTGGTTCCATTGTCACTTCTCTTTTGATCTTGTTTCCTGCTTGTCTTTCAATCAGTTTCTATGTTTGCTTTTAAAGAAGTATACAAATGTAGGAAGTTCAGGTCATCTTTTAAAACTATGTATAAATGTGCTCCTCGAAGAGACATTCTCATACTACCAACAATATTTAAAATCGTCGAGGTGATAATGAAACAGCAATTAAATGAATATTTCGAGAACAATAAACTATTAAATCAGGCCCAGTACAGTTTTCAAGAAGGTCAATTCACAATTAAAGCAGTGCAGGATGTTGTTGTATCTGCCTTAAATGGATTCGAACAAAAACAATACCATGTGCCACATTGGTTGATCTAACCAAGGCCTTTGACACAATATCTCACAAAATTCTATTAAATAAACTTAAACATTATGGAGTAACTGATAGAAGATGGACATTACTTAAATCTTACTTGTCAAATAGGAAACAAATGGTCATAACTGACTCGAATAAAAAAAAAAAAAAAAAAAAAAATCAGGCTTTCTGAATGTCATAAAAGGTGTGCCTCAGGGATTGGTGCTGGGACCATTTTTGTTCATTGTCTATGTTAATGATTTGCCTAATCTGCTGCCTTACAAATCAGTAATGTAAGCAGATGATACCATGTTTCTCACTTCACATAATGATGAAAATGTATTAGAGGAAATGAATAAATCAATGATGGAGAAAGCATTAACATGGTTTCACACAAATGAATTATCATTAAACACTAGCAAAACTGAGAAAATAGTGTTCTCTCTAACAGATGCAGCTAATGACACTGTCAAATTACTCAGTATCCACCTTGACACCAAACTGAACTGGAACTCACACACAGACATCTTATGCACCAAACTATCTCGAGTGTTGTACCTAATAAGAAAATTAAAAACCTGTGTTAGTGAAGAACAGCTACTTCTAGCATACTACGCATTTTTCCACACACACACATTAACTACGGTATAATAATGTGAGGTAAACTCTGCTGGTGCCAGAAGTGTTTTCCTTTGGCAGAAAAAAGCTATCCGATGCATGTATGGTCTACGAGCCAACACTCCTTGCAAAATGTATTTCATTGAGAACAAAATAATGACTGACCAAAGTCTATACATATTTCACACACTTATGTATACGAAGATGAACCGGGATAAACGTGATACCAGAGCGAATGTTCACTCTCATAAAACAAGGAATAGAAACACTTTGAATATCCCTAGGACTAGGCAAACAAAAATACAAAAAAACTTTCAGTATGCAGGGAGAGTTTTTATTACCAAATTACGCAGTGAAATAAGGCTGTTAAAAACCAGTAGGTTCAGAAAAGTTATAGAATCCTGGCTGAAAGAAAAGGCCTTCTACTCTGTAGAGGAATTTGAAAATAGTGACATAAGTGATATAGTAAGTTCACCTGTAATGTAAATTTTGTTAGTTGGGTGAAATGCTGAGTTATTTTCCTATTTTTATGTCTACTTAAGTTATGCTAGATATTATCTGTAAGCTCACTAATGTAACATAGATAGCTTCTCATACAAATATATTGCTCAGTACTGTAGATTGTTCAAGTGCATCATGACTTTATTCTCTAGCCTTGTGAAGCTTTGGACAGCTTTTCAAATCCAAGTGTCTAATAGATTGTTTATGTGAAAGGGAGGAAAATTTATGTTTGTCTTTAGCATTATATTTAGTTGTTTTTATTGTATCGCTATATTTGTACCTACTTGGTTGGGATGTGAATTTATAATTTATATTCTTTGTTATGTTGCTAATGGAAATTCAATCTGTACCATACCTCAACCTGAATAACAAGTATATACATATAAATATAGATGAAGCATTATGCAGCCTGAAAGCTGTCTCGTGGGCTAATAATAAACAAATAAATAAATAACTACATATAAGCAGTATGAAAAGGTGTCACAGAAACCCTTGGGTAACACATGAATACTGAAGTTAATTTATGAAAGGAAAAAAACATAAAGGTGCAGCAAGTGAAGCAGGAAAAAGGGAGTAGAGCCAGTTAAAAATGTGAGATTGACAGGAAGTGCAGATTGGCTAAGCAGGAATGAGTAGAGGGCAAATGCAAATTTGTAGAAGAATGTATAACTAGGGGAAAGACAGATACTGCTTACAGGAAAATAAAAGAAACTTTTAGAGACAAGAAAATCAGCTGCATGGATATCAAAGGCTCAGATGGAAAACCATAACTAAGGAAAGAAAGAAAAGCTGACAGATGGAAGGAATATATAGAGGGCCTATACAAGGAAAATGAAGGCAGTTTTATAGAAATGAAAGAATAGAAAAGAATATTTATGAACCTTTCAGTATTTTTCACACAATTGGCTTTGTCTGAGTACATAGTGGAAATCTGATTTATACATTACTCATGTTGTTATGGTCTTCAGTCCGGAGACTGGTTTGATGCAGCTCTCCACCCTACTCTATCCTGAGCAAGCCTTTTCATCTCCTCATAAGAACGGCAACCCACATCTACTTGAATCTGCTTACTATACGCGTCTCTTGGTCTCCCTCTGCGATTTTTACCCCACACACTTCCTTCCAATGCTAAATTTACGATTCCCCGATGTCTAAGAATGTGTCCTACCAAGCGATCCCTTCTTTTAGTCAGGGTATGCCAAAAATTCCTTTTCTCACCAATTCTGTTCAGTACCTCTTCATTAGTTATGCGATCTACCCACCTAATCTTCAGCATTCTTCTGTAGCACCACATTTCAAAAGCCTCTATTCTCTTCCTGTCCGCACTGCTTATCATCCATGTTTCACTCCCATACAAGGCAACACTCCACACAAATGCCTTCAGAAAAGACTTCCTTACGCTTAAATTAATATTCGATGTTAGCAAATTTCTCTTTTTCAAAAATGATTTTCTTCCCATTGCCATTCTGCATTTTATATCCTCTGTACTGCGACCATCGCATGTTATTTTACTACCCAAGTAACAAAACTCATCTACCACCTTCATTGTTTCGTTACCTAATCTAATTCCTTCAGCATCGCCTGATTTTCTAAGACCGCATTCCATTACTTTTGTTTTGCTCTTGTTAATGTTCATTTTATACGCTCTCTTCAACACACTGTCCATTCCGTTCCACTGCTCTTCCAGGTCCTTTGCTGTCTCTGACAGAATTACAATGTCATCGGCAAAACGCAATGTTTTTATTTCTTCCCCCTGAACTTTAATCCCTATTCCAAATTTTTCCTTGCTTTCCTTCACCGCCTGCTCGATGTACAAATTGAACAACATCGGAGAAAGGCTACAACCCTGTCTTACTCCCTTCCCAACTGATGCTTCCCTTTCATGCCCCTCGAGTCTAATAACTGCGGTCTGGCTTTTGTACAAGTTGTAAATAACTCTCCTTTCCCTGTATTTTACCCCAGCTGACTTCAGAATTTGAAAGAGTGTATTCCAGTCAACATTGTCAAATGCTTTCTCAAAATCCACAAAAGCTAAAAATGTTGGTTTGCTTTTCCTTAATCTATCTTCTAAGATAAGACGTAAAGTGAGTATTGCCTATGTTCCTCCTGAATCCAAACTGATCTTCCCCGAGGTCAGCTTCTACCAGCTTTTCCATTCTCCTGTAGATAATTCGTGTTAACATTTTGCAACCATGACTTATCAAACTGATGGTTCTGTAATTTTCACACCTGACTGCACCCGATTTATTTGGAATGGGGATTATTACATTTTTCTTAAAGTCTGAGGGTATTTCGCCTGTCTCATCCATCCCACACACCAGTTCAAATAGTTTTGTCATGGCTGGCTTTCCCAGAGACTTTCGTAGCTCTGAGGGTATTTCATCTACTCCTGGGGCCTTGTTCCAACCTAGGTCTTTCAGGGCTCTGTCAAATTCATCTCTCAGTATAGTACCTCCTATTTCATCTTGATCTACTTCCTCTTCCCTTCCTACAACATCGTCTCTAAGTTCATTTCCTTTGTAGAGCTGCTCTATGTACTCTTTCCGCCTTTCGGCTTTCCCTTCTTTGCTGAGAATTGGTTTCTCATCTGAGTTCTTGATATTCGTCCCCAAAAGTCTCTTTTATTTTCCTGTAGGCAGTATCTACTTTTCCCCTTCTTATACATTCTTCTACAGATTTGCATTTGGCTTCTAGCCACTCCTGCTTAGCCATTTTGTACTTCCTTTCAATCTTATTTCTTAGTCGTCTGTACTCCATTTTGCCTGTTTCATTTACTGCATTTTTATATTTTCTCCTTTCATCGACTAAATTTAGTATTTCCTGTGATATCCAAGGATTTTTTGTAGGACTTGCCTTTCTACCTATTTTGTCCTCTGCTGCCTTCACTATTTCATCTCTCAATGCTACCCATTCCTCTTCTACTGTTTTATTTCCCCCTGTTTCTGTCTAAATCTCCCTCTGAAATTCTCCAGAACTTCACGTTCCTTCAATTTATCTATGTCCCATCTCCTTATTTTCCTACCTGCAGTTTCTGAAGTTTCTTCAGTTTCAGCCTACAGTTCATGACTAACAAGTTATGGTCAGAGTCTATATCTGCCTCTGGGTATGTTTTACAGTTTATCATCTGGTTCCGGAATCTATGTTTTACCATTATAAAATCTATCTGATATCTTCCTGTGTCTCCTGGTCTCTTCCACGTATACAACCTTCTTTTGTGATTCTTAAACCACGTGTTTGTTACGATTAAATCATGTTCCGTGCAAAATTCTACCAGGCGACTTCCTCTTTCATTCCTCCTGCCCAGTCCATATTCACCTACTATCTTCCCTTCTCTTCCTTTTCCTACTACCGAATTCCAGTCTCCCATCACAATTAAGTTTTCCTCTCCCTTAACTTACTGAATAATTTCCTTTAGCTCCTCATATATTTCTTGGATCTCCTCATCATCGGCAGAGCTAGTTGGCATATAAACCTGTACTACTGTTGTCGGTGTTGGCTTCGTATCTATCTTGACAATGATAATACGATCACTGTGTTGCTCATAGTAGTTTACCCGCATTCCTATTTTCTTATTCATTATCAGTCCTGCTCCTGTGATACCCCCAACTGATTTTGTATTTATAACCCTGTACTCACCTGACCAGAAATCCTGTTCATCCTGCCACTGAACTTCACTAATCCCCACTATATCTAACTTCAACCTATCCATTTTCCTTTTTAAATTTTCTAATTTTCCTACCCGATTAAGGGATCTAACATTCCACGCTCCGATCCGTAGAATGCCAGTATTGTCTTTCCTGATGAGAACATCCTCCTGAGTAGTCCCCACCCGGAGATCCGAATGGGGGACTATTTTACCTCCGGAATATTTTACGCGAGAGGATGCCATCATAATATTTTCATACAGTAGAGCTGCATGTCCTCAGGAAAAGTAACGGCTGTAGTTTCCCCTTGCTTTCAGCCGTTCGCAGTAGCTGTGTGGCAAAGCCACATTAGGTGATGTTACAAGGCCAGCTCAGTCAATCATCCAGACTGTTGCCCCTGTAACTACTGAAAAGGCTGCTGCCCCTCTTCAGGAACCACACGTTTGTCTGGCCTCTCCACAGATACCCCTCTGCTGTGGTTGCACCTACGGTACGGCTATCTGTATCGTTGAGGCACGCAAGCCACCCCACCTCGGCAATGTCTGTGGTTCATATACATACAGAATCACACATTACATCATTTAGGCAAAACATACAGAGAAAAAGTTTAGGAGAAACACATATTTTTACTATCAGTTTCTAGGAATCCTTCAATTGAGTAGTTTGCAGTGTGTTTTTATATTTCTTCAGTGGCATTGTACGA
The DNA here is from genome assembly GCA_026315105.1 of Locusta migratoria. Lineage (NCBI taxonomy): Eukaryota > Metazoa > Arthropoda > Insecta > Orthoptera > Acrididae > Locusta > Locusta migratoria. The sequence goes on from CM048745.1 coordinate 376,049,554, forward strand.
GCTGATTGTGGTAGCTTATTGAAAAATTTTAGACTTAAATACGTATAGTTATTATGAACTATGGCCAATCCTTTGGAAGGCAAATCCAACAGACAGTTGCTTCTTGTATTGTATGAATGCACATTACGTCTCATGTTGAATTTATCTATATTTTCTTTCGCATATACTAAACAGTTTTATATACACTTCTGGAAAATGAAAAAAGAACGCCATGAATTCGTCAACCCAGCAGAGGGTTATTTTACTGACACATTCTTGATGTTATATACAACACACGATTGCAAAGGCAGAGCCGTACACATGTAAGTACAGTCACCAGAGCGTGCACATGTATACCATCCTTTTGCAGCAATGCAAACTGTAATTTTTTCATGGAAACGATCATAGAGGTTGGGAATGTAGTTATGTGGAATGGCCTGACATGCAATTTCCACCTGGTGCCTCAGTTGGGCCAGATTTTGTGCCACTCATACAGACTGCCCAACATGACATTTCATGCCGTCTTAAACATGCTCAATGGGGCAGAGATCTGTGGCCAGGGTTTGACATTGTTGGGAGAGCCAGTCATGGAGAAACTGTTCCATCTTGTTGCAAGATGTTGTGAGACAGAGGAAATACCCTCAGACTTCAAGAAGAATATAATAATTCCTATTTCAAACAAAGCAAGCACAGACAAGTGTGAAAATTACAGAACATAAAGTAATAGTTGCAAAATAATGGCTCGAATTATTTACAGACGAATGTTAAAACTTAATAGAATCTGACCTCGGGGAGGATCAGCTTGGATTGAGAAGGAATGTAGGAACACATGAGGCAAAATTCCAATTACGATGTATAATAATAATAATAATATTAATTCCAACCTGGACTTTCCATTATTCAATTACGATGTATCTTAGAAGATAGGTTAAGGAAAGGCTAACCTACATTTTCAGCATTTGTAGTTTTAAAGAAAGCTTTTGAAATGTAGACTGAAATACAATATATCAAATTTTGAAGGTAACAGGAAAAAATATAGGAAAAAAAGTTATATTCAAATTTTACCAAAAATCAGATAGCAGTTATCAGAGTTAAGTGCCAATGAAAGGGACGCAGTGGTTGTGAAGGGAGTGAGATAGGATTGTAACCTTTCTCCAATGTTGTTCCATCTGTACATTGAGCAAGCTATGAAGGAATGCAAGGAGAGATTTGGAGAGGGAGTTGAAGTACAGGGAGAAAGAAATAAAAACTTTGAGGTTTGCTGATGACATAGTGATTCTGTCAGACAGCAGAGGATCTGGAAGAGCAGATAAAAGGAATGGAAGGTGTCTTGAAAGCAGCTTATAAGATTAAAATCAACTAGAACAAAACAAGAGTAATGAAATGTAGTCTAAGAAAATAAGGTGATCCTGGAGAAATTGTATTAATTAATGAGACACTGAAAGAAGTAAGTGAGTTTTCTTATTTGGATTGCACAATAACTTCTCATGGCTGAATTACAGAAGATATAAAATGCAGAATGGCTATAGAAAGAAAAGTGTTTCAGTTGAAGTAAAATTTATTGACACGCATAATTAATTTAAATGTTAGGAAGTCCTTTCTGAAAGCATTTGCCTGGCGTGTAGCCTTGTATGAGAGTGAAACATGAATGATAGAGTGCAAACAGAAAGATGATAGAGACATAGGAATTGTGGTATAGATTGGTAGATTGCATAACTAATGAGGATGTGCTGAACAGAATTGGGGAGAAAAGAAATTTCTGGCATACCTAAGAGAAGGGATCTATTGGTGGGACACATTCTGAGATATCAAAGAATTGCCTATTTATTATTGGAGGAAAGTCTGTCAGATAAAAATTGCAGAGGGAGACCTAGAGATCTGGGTTTCCGGTCTTATTCAGAGATGAAGAGGCTTGCTCAAGACAGGGTAGCTTGGAGAGCTGGATTAATCCTCTGGACTGAAGAAGAAGAAGAAGAAGACGATGACGGCAACATCCCCCAAATTCTGTTAACAGAAAGTATGGCAAAGGAAAAAACTGTCTTGCACTTAATGTCACCTTTAAAGATAAAATATGTTGTGATGTGTAATTATTGTGGTTTTTTTAATGAACTTTTGTATTGGGAATGATTGCAGGAATGGCTGCAGATGTTGGTGTTCTTCAGAGGCTCCCAAAAGTGACTGGAAATGACAGCTTGTGTCGAGAGTTGTCTTACACAGCACGTAAACTTTTGCCATCGGAAGCAAAAGAGTTTGGACTTGTCAGCAAAGTTTTAGATGATAAAGAGAGGTGTGTTGAATGTTGATTGGTATGTTAGATGTAGAAACTGAATCCCTGCAAATAAATTGTGAGAGGTTTCCCCTAATCACATCTAGGGATAATTGTTCTCCCACACTTTCTATAACAGAGTTAGAATTGTATTTGTCCTGCTGTGTGTGTGAGAGAGAGAGAAAAAACCGTGATTATCACCAACTGAATAAATCCTGTTTTCCGAGAGCGGTGACTGGAGATGACGCTTGTGTGTTTGTGAAGTGACTCTGTGAGTGATGTCTTTCTGATGAAGGGTGTTGGAAGAAAACTAGAATTTTTTTCTGTGCCTCTTGCAACTTGATATAATTTCTATAGTGAGTTGTAAACTATTATGTTTTTGAATTCCAACCTAGACTTTACATTATCACATTTTGCTTTTGCTTGTAATAAGTTACTTTGTTTTTGGCATTGACAGAGTGAAATTGTATAGCATCAGAACATCCTTTAATTTTTTGTATTACACTTTGGATACTACAGAATGCTATGAAGTGGTGACCCTGTAAAAATGTGAAGATAAACAAGCTGAAACACAAAGTAAGATCATATCATCAGAGCAGGGAGGGAGTCAGAGACACACCATCAAGCAGCTAACAGATTTAGATGATGATTTACAAAGGGGGATACAACTACTCCAGTTGAAAGTAGAACAATAATAATTCATGCGTGAGCCCACCTACAACAACTGATGGCAGAATTCCAGAGATTCAGAAGTCGTAGCTGAAGATATGCACACCATAGTCTTGCAACAGAATACAGAAATTTGGTTCCCAGTGCATGAACTGGCATTTACACAATACAAAATAACTGATGAAAGCTTGAGATTTGCATCAGGAATAAATAGATTAGATACTAGGATGGCTGCTTTAGTTGCAGACTTGATACTAAAATCAGCACAAGAACAGCAATATTTGTGTCTGCAAACACTGCTACAGTAGACTATCTAAAACGCCAGGAAATTGAATACAGTAGAATGAACATACAAGGGACAGTTACAAACAGGAGACCTTCTGAATGTTGGTGATATGTCAGAAGCATCTTAACGGAGACAATTTTTTTTTTTTTCTTTTTTTTCCCCCCCTAAGGGACCAAACGGGTGAGGTTATTGGTCTGAGAAACAGGAATACAGTTTATTGGTCTGAGAAACAGGAATACTAGATGCAACACTACTGTACAGGCCTATATAGTTAGTAGAACTATCAGGAGTGGTAAAATCAACAATAGTAATGTGTAATAAAGATTATACCTATTAAACCATCCCAGCAGCACACAAATCTTTCACACAGAAGGACTGCACAAATGTACCATCATCTGATCAACATACTAACTCTGAAATGGAGGACATAGTAATAGGTATTTCTGGTGTAGAGAAGCTGCTGAGAGAGCTAAATACAAAAAAGTCTCCTCGTCCGGATGGAATACCAGTTCAGTTTTACAAAGAGCATTCGGTGGCATTGGCCCCTTACTTAGGTTTCATTTATTGTGAATCTTTCATTCAGCACAATGTTCCTAGTGATTGGAAAAAAGTGCAGGTGACTCAGGTTTATAAGAAAGGAAAGAGAACTGCCCCACATAATTACAGGCCAATATCGTTGACATCAGTTTCCTGTAGAATTTTGGAGCATATTCTCAGTCTGAATATAGTAAATTTCCTTTGAACAGAAAAGCTTCTTTCGACGAATCAGCATGGGTTTAGAATACATTGTTCATGTGAAACTCAGCTTGCCCTTTTTTCACATGACATCTTGCGAGCCATGGATGAAGAGCAACAGTCGGATTGTGTTTTTCTTAATTTCAAAAAGGCATTCAATTCAGTGCAACTCTACAGACTGCTAATGAAGATACAAGCATATGGAATAAGTTCACAGATTTTTGACTGGCTGGAAGACTTCATAAGTAACAGAATGCAGTACGTTGTTCTCGACGGCGAGTGTTCATCAGACGAGTGTATCATCAGGCATGCCCCAAGGGAGTGTGACAGAACTGCTATTATTTTCTATCTATATAAATGATATGATGCACAGAGTAACTTGTAATTTGCGGCTGTTTGCTGATGATGCTGTAGTGTATGGTTAGGTGTCATCTTTAATTGATTGTAAAAGCATACAGGATGACTTAGACAAAATTTCTAGTTGGTGCGAAGAATGGCAGCTGTCTCTCAATGTAGAAAAATGTAAAGTGATGCGCATGAGTAGGAAAAATAATCCCATAATGTTCAAATACAGCCATAGTAGTGAGCTGCTTGATGCAGTAGCGTCGTTCAAATATCTAGGCGTAACATTGCTAAGCGATATGAAATGGAACCAACATGTAAGGACAGTTGTGAGTAAGGCGGACAGCCGACTTTGGTTTATTGGGAGAGTTTTGGGAAGATGTACTTCATCTGTAAAGGAGACTGCATATAAAACGCTTGTATGACTACGTCTTGAGTATTGCTCAAGTGTTTGGGACCTACAGCATATCAGTTTAAAGGAAGACATGAAGCAGTTCAGAGGTGAGCAGCTAGGTTTGTTAATGGTAGGTTCGACCAGTGCACGAGTGTTATGGAAATGCTCCGGAATTCAATTGGGGATCGCTGGAGGAAAGAAGACGTTCTTTTAGTGAATTTCTGTTGAGCAAATTTTGAGGGCAGAATGTAGTATGATCTTGCTGCCATCTACTTACATTTCACATAATAATCACAATGATAAGAGAAATTAGGGCTCATACAGAGGCATATAGGCATTCTTTGTTTCCTCGTTCTATTTGGGAGTGGAATAGGAAAGGAAATTCCTAGTAGTGGTACAGTGTACCCTCCGCCACGCACCTTACAGTGCATTGCGGAGTATATATGTAGATGTACATAACTGACATGACATGAGAAAATACATGTGTGGTAATTCCATAGTATCAATAGTGTAATACAATTAGTTTTTGTATGTTTGGATACTATACAACTTTTTTCAGTCACCGTCGTCGTAATTCAGAGATTGTCCAAATGACTGAACTGGCAGCTTTCTGAGTTGCAAGAGTTTTTATTGGAGGTTTTATTTTCTATTTGGGTCTACTCTGCATGTCTACTTCTGGGTGCAGTGATGAAAATAATGTTCATTATAAATGCTAATTCCAGCATTTAAAAGTACCTGTTTCAGTTTTTTCTCACCTTAGTTTTGTTTGTACGGTAAAAGTGTGTGCCTAATGGATACAAAATTATAATTTTCCCCTTTGCTACATTTTGTAGAGCCTTTCCACTCAAAAATATTTGCCACAGCTGTGTTCAGCTCCTGTTATACCCCGATAGCTCAAAATCACATTTTATTAGGGTTTATCAAAAGTAAGGTTTCCAATGGGCTACATCCTCGAGATAAGGTACTAGGCTAGATCCAACTACAGTGCCATATGCAGTGGTTTCCTCACTCTTGAGACCACCCATCCCCAATTCACTATGTCGCTCAGTGTTAGCTGGGCAAATGTCAAAGATGGAAGTGTTGATTGTCACTCCTGCCAAGTGCGAGTTTTCGAGCAGTAAAAAAGTTTCTCCATGCAAGCAAGTTACCGCGCATGAAGGGACATAGGCAACTGGCTGAAATTTATGGTGAAGAGTGCATGTCCATTCAGCACGTCTGCAAATGGTGCAGAGCTTTTGCTGAGGGTCGCCTGCAAATGGTGCAGGGCTTTTGCTGAGGGTCGCATGGAAGTTCACGATGAAGAATGGAGTGGAAATAGCCGGTTTTGAATGCAATTGACCAGCTTAAAAACAGGAGGGCCACTGTACATAAACTTGTTTAACACATCCCTAAAGCTTCCCAAGGCACAATTGAAAGAACTTTAGCAGAAACGTTGGGTTATTGCAATGTGTGGGCTTTCTGGGTCCCCCAGATGCTGACTGAAGGACATAAGGAGGAACACTGTGACAGTGCTTTCAAATTTCTTCAACAATGTGAGGTGGGAGGCAACAAGGAGAAGTTGTTGGACTCTGTCGTCATGGGAGAAGAAATGTTGGTGTTTCATACACCTTCAAAACAAAACAACAATCTCGTCAGTGGCGCCACTCCAGTTCACTGTCACCAAAGAAATTCAAACAATCGCAATCGGCAGGAAAGGTTATGGCAACCGTGTTTTGATATCGAAAGAGGGTACTTCTCATCGATTTTACGTGACCTGGGATGACAATGAACTCAGACAGATACAGTGAAACATTGACCAACTCAGGCAAACCAGAATTCCTGGAGAGGATGAGTGATGGCGGGAGTAGTGCTTCTTCACGACAATGCACGACCCCATGTCACTCATCAAACACAGGAGATTTTGAAGAAATTTGGGTGGACTATTATGCCCCATCCCCCGTACAGCCTGGAGTTAGCCCCTAGCAATTATCACCTCTTCCTCAAGCTAAAGGAACACTGAGATGACAAATTTAATTTATGATGGAAGAAATTCTCTTATGTAGAAGTCTGAAGAGATGCAGTATCTTGTCAAGTTTTCAGTACTCAGCAGCATGCCAAAATGTATAGTATTCCAAAATATACAGGGCTATTCAAAATGAAGGAACACATTTCAAAAAAATTATTGCTTTCCAACTATAAAAGATAGAAACACAATTCCACTTTCTAGAAAGAGCAAAGGTCAAAATTTTATACATTCAATACAAGCACTATGTGTTACATGACAAATATTGAAACACTGGCTCATTTCTTGCCACACGATGCAGCTAGTTTCTTGTTATCAAATTCACAGTCTCAACAATTTGATGTAGCAGACTTTCAAACATGTCTGGCAATTGTGGGATTAGAAACACTGTTTTTTACGTAAGGTGTGAGGTCTGGAAACTTGGGAGACCATAGTTGATGAAGTTAATCTTCTGTTGCTCCTCAGCCGATCCAACACCTGAAATGGTGTCATTCAGCTAATGTTGGATGTTGGTGGGGAACCATCTTGTATGAAGATTAAGCCATATGAATCCTCTTCAAGTAGAGGAAAACACCAGTTTTAAACCATTTTTTGATAGGTTAGTCCTGTCACAGTTTTCTCTATGAACAGGAAAGGCCCACAGAATTTGTTAAGAAACATGACACAGAAGACATTAGTCTTCAGGGAATCTGTATCATGTTCAAACTTTACACTGATATAAATCTTTGAAATCTGTTCCTGTTTTTTGAATAACACCGTATGATAAAGCTGGATGCCAAATTGGAGAAAGAGAGAAATTTTCAAGATGCAGATAGCAGTAGAGTGAGAAAGATAGTTTAGCATTAGAAGCCTACCCTCCGGTTACTGTAATGCACTCCTCAGCAAAAATTGCCACATACTATCCAGGAAACAGTTAAACTACCTACTCTCTTATACCCTTGCCCTTCATGCCTTTTAACTCTTTAGAATTCCCATAAGGTTTCTGTAGAAATTGTAAGTAACCGTTCATTCACTCTATTTTGTGGTGTCGCACAAGTACAAAGTGCGCGCCACCTACTTTCGCCGCGCGCCGCCATGCACGCACGGCGCGGCGTTCTCACGACGACAGCCACGAGCGCCCTCTGCGACAACTCCGCTCGTGGCCACCACTGAAGGACATCGTCACTTCGGACTGAGATAGCAACGAGTTAGGATCTTCGTAATCCGATAGACACGAGTGAAGACTTTACTATTGTACAGGCACTAGGCAGGTCTCTAACAACTATGTATCAACATTCTGCAGTACTATATAAAAGTTAAGTATTGTTACATTCTGTGCAAAATATATCTCTTTCTAATTTACTCTAGTGTTTGTAGTTTCTGGCTGCTCCCCTCCTTACCTGCACCGGCGTGCTGTCTTGTTACTGTGTCGGTCTCGTTCCACTCGGCCACCGACACCTACGACGAGGCTGGGACACAAAAGCGGCGACGAAGTCGGGACACAAAAGTGGCGACGAGGAGTGATAGAACCTTGGACCAGCCCGCTTGCAGCAGCCAGACAGCAGCAGTCGGAGCACGCAAAAATTGCTCCCGCCCACCCACCCTTATTATAAGATTTTTGGGGGAACATATTCTGTTACGTATTTTGTGGACTTTTTTGTTGCAGAGCGAGTCCTCTTTCATATTGCATTTGTGTTTTGTTATAAGTTACTTGTATACGCGGCGCCTAATCGGTCAGCATGGCCACTACCCCGAACCCAAACTTAATGGAAATTATTCAGTTACAGACGGCGCAAATAACTCAACTACTGCAGGCCGTGTCGCAGTTGACGACACAGGCTGCTCACCAACAACGACAGTCGTCACATCAGCAGCCCACACCTGCCGCCGCACCGCTTCCGACGTTCCGCCAGTACAACGAACGTGAGGAAGAATGGAGCGACTATTTCGCACAGTTTCAAGAACTCGTCGCGGCTCATCAAATTACAGGTCAGAGAGTGAAGAACCTTTTCTTATCGATTGTGGGCCACCAGACTTTCGTACTATTGCAAAAACTTTTCCCTCTCGCATCTCCTCGTGATGTAGACTTTGAACAAATTGTAGATGCACTGAATGCTCATTATGAGAGAAAAGTTCTTGTAGCCGCTGCACGATACCGATTTTTCAGACTTAAAAAATTACCGCAGCAATCACACCAAGAGTGGATTACGGAATTGAAGGGCTTAACCCGCCAATGTAAATTTACTTGCTCTTGTGGACTTTCGTATAGTGACGTGATGTTGAGGGATGCGATTACGCAGAATATTCAGGACCCCAGAATTAGAGCAGCAATTCTGAAACAGTCTGACCCCTCATTAGACAGTGTTCTGCAGCTTATAGAAGCGCATGATACTTTTGACTTAGCAGATGTAGAAATGCAAAGCCACAGTGTAAATTCAGTGCGCCGCAACGGACGTTTTCCTAGCCGTAGTTCTCAGTATAGCACTAGTGATTCTTATTTTTCTACCGGCCGTGCTGAACAGACAGTGAACAGTAGCCAGAGTAAAAGTGCGACGCAAAGGTCGCCCCGTAGTGTTAGACACAGTAATTTGCATAACGGGCGCCAACGCTCATTTCAGAAAAATGTACGTAAATCTTGCCCCCAGTGTGTGTCTCGCCACAAGCGTGCTCATTGCCCTAGTCGCAACGCAACCTGTTATCAATGTGGCAAATCGGGACATGTGCAGTCTGTGTGTATGCAAATTAAAAACTCAAAGAACAGTAACGTTAGAATCAGTGCTTCGCGGAGTGCGAGAACAGTTAATTCTGTAAATGTCATACACGCTGTAAACTTGAACAGTGCTTTCCTTGGATCTCCATTGCAAGAAAGTAGTTCTGCGCCTATGGCAAAACTATATAGTGCACCACGTAGCAAGCGCCGACGAGCGCGTAAAACAGTGCAACGGACAAGGGTTCGGGACAAGCAAAATGACTATGAACAGTGCATTCCTGTAGTGAAAATAGTGCCTTCTGCAACTGCTCCTTGTAATAGTGCCCAGTACTGTGTAGCTAGTGACAGTAGACATCAAGTAGCTACTCAAAAGTGTAGTGCAGTAGTTAATAAATCTGGAGTAGCTTCGCAGGCTTGCGCGGACGCCGATCCGGCGGTAGTGTCATCTAGTGACAGTGTTGTTAATCCGCTGCGTGCCGAGTCTGCGCCGCTTCCTTCACTACGCGGCCCGCGCAAGCGCAGTAAACAAACCGTAGCAGACGTTGCCCACATTCGCGCACCTGTCGAGCGCCGAAAGCAAAAACTTATTGTGAATCTTTCCATTGACAATAAGACTGTGCAATTTCAGCTCGACACTGGTTCCGCTGTTACCTTAATTAATAAAGATACTTATGAACTTCTGGGTTCGCCAAAATTATCACTGTGTCAACAAGTGTTAACAGCTTATACAGGTCAAAATATTCCCGTGCTAGGAACGTGTAGCCTGCCTGCCTCTTTTCAAGGTGTTACGAAAACAGTTGCTTTTGTTGTTCTTCAGGCCAAATCTACGCAGAACATTTTTGGACTAGATGCTTTTGACTTGTTTGGTTTATCAATTCAAAGAGATGTGCTTCAAATTTCGTCAATAGTGCCTCAGGATAAAATCAATGCATTGTGTGACAAATATAGTGACTTGTTTTCGCCGGAACTAGGTTGTGCAAAAGACTTCGTGGCACATGTAACTTTAAAAGAATCTGCAGTTCCAAAATTTCGTAAAGCTAGACCAGTGCCTATCGCATTGCGTGATTCAGTTGCCGAAGAACTTAAACGTTGGCAAGATAGTGGGGTGATTTCTCCTGTTTCTGCGAGTCAGTGGGCCTCGCCTATAGTAATTATACCCAAGCCGTCAGGAAAACTTCGTCTCTGTGCGGACTTTAAATCAACAGTGAACAGTCAAACAATTGTCGACACTTATCCCCTGCCCAGACCTGACGAACTAATGGACAAATTAGGACAGTCTCGTTTCTTTTCTAAGATTGATTTAGCAGAGGCATACTTACAGATTCCACTTGATGACGAGTCAAAAAAGTTTTTCGTCATTAATACTCACATGGGCCTTTTTCAATTTCAACGCCTACCCTTTGGCAGTTCTTCCGCTCCCGCTATTTTCCAGCGTTTTTTGGAACAGCTGACAGTTTCCGTACCGTGTTGTTCGAACTATTTAGATGACATTGTGGTGTCCGGACGTACAGTTGAAGAACATTTAGCAAACCTGGAGTGCCTTTTCAAAGTGTTGACTGCAGCAGGTCTACGTTGCAATAAAGCAAAGTGTTCGTTTTTTCAAACTGAAATAGAGTACCTAGGCCATGTGATTAATGCCCAAGGAATCCATCCCTTACAGTCACATCTTCGAGCAATCAAAGACTTGCCTCCTCCTAAGAATGTGCACGAATTGCAAGCAGTAATGGGGAAGCTGAACTATTATTTCAGATTTATTCCCAATGCCTCTCAGATTGCAGCTCCACTGCATCACTTACGTAGGAAGAATGTTCCTTTTGTATGGTCTAAAGATTGTCAGGTTGCCTTTGACAAATTAAAGTCTGCACTACTCAGTGATGCATGTTTGATTCCCTTTGACCCACAGAAGCCTGTAGTGTTAGCAGTTGACGCCTCGTCGTATGGTCTGGGCGCTGTAATCTCACATCGTATTGGATGTCACGATCGTCCTATTGCCTTTGCATTCAAGCTACTGACGCCGACGCAACAGAATTACAGTCAGATAGAAAAGGAGGCCTTAGCAATCATTTACGGCGTCACAAAGTTTCATCATTATCTGTATGGCAGAAAATTCTATTTGTTGACAGACCACAAGCCTCTCACGTCGTTGTTCTCACCCACAAAGCCAATTCCGCCACGAACGGCACAAAAACTTCAGAGATGGTCCTTGTTATTGTCAAATTATGAGTATGAGATTTTGTACCGACCTACCACTAAACATGCCAACGCGGACGCACTTTCCCGACTTCCGGTTGGCCAGGATGTATCATTTGATTCTTCAGAAATGGCACGTTGTCAGATAGACTCCAGAGATGCTTCCGCTGTCACAGACTTTCCTTTGAACTCTCGTTGGGTTGCACAGGAAACAGCTGCGGATGCAGACCTAAGTGTGGTAGCACGGTTTGTGCGGAGCATCAGGCGGCTCCTCCACAGCGTTTCTCAGACTGGCCACGCCCCAAGGGACCATGGCAACGTTTACATATTGACTTTGCCGGACCATTCTGGAATACGCGCTGGTTAATTGTTGTAGACGCTTTCAGCAAGTTTCCTTTTGTGATTGCCATGAACTCAACGACGGCGTCTAGTACAATCAGTGCCTTAACATCAGTGTTTTGCATCGAAGGCTTGCCTGAAACTATCGTCAGTGACAATGGACCTCAGTTTGTTAGTGCGGAATTTCAACAGTTTTGTCGTGTGAATGGCATTCAGCATATCACCACCGCACCTTTTCACCCTCAGTCCAATGGTGAAGCAGAACGTTTCGTTCGAACATTCAAGTCTCACATGGAGAAGATGAAAGGTCAGCACTCCAGGCAGCAAGCTCTTCAAATTTTCCTGTCTACGTATCGGTGCATGCCACGTGACGGCCCGTCTCCTGCCGAGCTGCTACACGGCCGCCGTCACCGCACTCTCCTTCACCTGCTGCAGCCTCCCACGCACCGAGTCGGTTCGTATGGCGCTACGCGTTTCCAGGTTTCTACGCCGGTGCTGTACAGGGTGTTTGCTGGAAACAAGAAGAAATGGATGCCGGGCATCATTCAGCGCGTGCTCGGGCGCAATATGTTTGTTGTACGTTCTTCCACAGGGTCGGAGCTGCGGCGCCACGCAAACCAATTGCGCCTGCACAGGCCGCGCGATCCTGTCTCCGGTTTCTTGATTCCAGACCCAGTTCACCGCCAGGGAGCACAGCCACATCGCTCGCCGCCGGGTCCAGCTTCCCCGGACTACGAGATCGTACCCATGGAGGTGGACGCACCTCCGACGCAGTCGTCGCCGCCGCTGTCGCCGCCGCAGATGAAAGCGTCACCGAGAGGGACTCCGGGACCGTGCGGGCCCCTCCAGCTTGGGCTACGCACCTCAGAAGAAGATGACCTGGTCAATCTGGGCGGAAGCGTGCGCCCTTCCCCAGGTTTCGGCGGGTTTCCTGGAGGATCTCAAGGCGGATGCCGGGGCGCGGACGGCGTCTCGATCCCGGCCTCAGCTACGACGCCCGTCCCACCAGTAACGCCCCCGCCCAGGCCCTCCTCTCAGTGCCGTCGCCGTGGCCCTCAGCCCTACGCCACGACGGCGCGGCGGTTTGGGGGGGGAGGGGTGTGGTGTCGCACAAGTACAAAGTGCGCGCCACCTACTTTCGCCGCGCGCCGCCATGCACGCACGGCGCGGCGTTCTCACGACGACAGCCACGAGCGCCCTCTGCGACAACTCCGCTCGTGGCCACCACTGAAGGACATCGTCACTTCGGACTGAGATAGCAACGAGTTAGGACCTTCGTAATCCGATAGGCACGAGTGAAGACTTTGCTATTGTACAGGCACTAGGCAGGCCTCTAACAACTATGTATCAACATTCTGCAGTACTATATAAAAGTTAAGTATTGTTACATTCTGTGCAAAATATATCTCTTTCTAATTTACTCTAGTGTTTGTAGTTTCTGGCTGCTCCCCTCTGTACCTGCACCGGCGTGCTGTCTTGTTACTGTGTCGGTCTCGTTCCACTCGGCCACCGACACCTACGACGAGGCTGGGACACAAAAGCGGCGACGAAGTCGGGACACAAAATATTTTATACCCAATACTTTCAGAATTCCAAAGATAGCATTCCAGTAAATATTGTCAAAAATTGTTAGTAAATCTATAAACGCTATGAACATATGTTTGTCTTTCTGCAATCTATTTCCTAAGATAAACAGTAGGGTCAGAACTGCTTCAAGTGTTACTAAATTTCTCTGAAGTTGAAATGTTGCTATTTTGTAACCATGACTTATTAAACTGCTGTAGTTCTAACAATGAAAAGTCCAGTTTGGAATGTCACTAACATAATGAAGAAAGGCTACAACTCACCATAAATGTGATTTCTGTGCCACAGACTGGCATGTACAAAAGACTACTGCACTCAGAAAAACTTAAATTTTTGCTCCACAATCACTAACAAAACTAACATATGACAATTGTCCCCAGCTGCTGTGCCCCCCCCCCCCGCCTCTCTCTCTACTATAAGTAGTGTTGAGGTACATGAATGCTAATTATGCCATCTTGGTACCAGTTTTCAGTTATAATTAGTACACCTGTTACTTCTTCAGCCAACTACAATTTGCCAAATGGGTGTTTTGTAGTAATCGGTCATAAGTTAATAGATTTACTTTGTATACTTTGGCAATGTATTAAATATTTTATGATACTTTTAAAAAACCAGTCATAAAGAAACAAAACATTTTTTTCTTAAATTTTACATTGTTGCTTACAGTTCCAGTTCAAAAGTTATAACCCACTTTACTGGCAATAGTAATACATCTAACTGTGGAAGAAAATGAATTACATACCATCTATGAGGGTTATACAATGCACATGCATAACATACTAATATAAAGAATGTATGGACTGTAAATTACATCTTGTTGACTTTTTTCTAACTTGTCAGTGTTATATTTCATGTTAATTTAGCACCAATAATGGCAAGTCACTTGCCGAAATCTGTATCTGAAAAATAATGCAGTTTCTTACAAATAATGGCTGATTGCTGCCAATCACCCATTAGGATACCATAAATAGAGTCATGGGCGCAAAAAAACCTTCTTTATGGAATGCAATTTGATGAAACTACAATTTGGATGTTCAAATTCTGGAATCGTGTCATTAAGAAATCTTCGAGATACACGTCATAGCAGGTACATGCTTAGCAAAGCGAGGGCTCCCACTATTAGATTAGTAAAGAAGAGGAATAAAATATCTGAGCAAGAACTGCCTTCTGGGGCTGGTGGAGGAACAGCAGAGAAGCTGCCAGCACGCGCACCTGGGCACGGACCACGGCTGGCAACTCTGTCAGTGGTAGTGAGGGCAGGGGCACCAGGCACGGACCACCAATAGAGCCGATGGTGGTAGAAGCGTGGCAACAACTACCCCATCAGTCGGTTCATCAAAGCATCTGTTGATCGCAACGTGCTCGTTTGCCAAAATATTGTGCCTGTCGGCAGTTTACCTGTGAATTATTTTGATTTTGTTGAAATTTTTTGCGTGAGTCCCTGGTTAGTTTATATTCACAACTGGACCCAGTAATAGAGGCAGGATATAAAAAATTGAAAATCAAAATTGGTAATTTTGTATAGTGATAAAATATTGCACACTTAACCTCAGTAAAAGGAATTAAAACATATTTAGCAGTTGTGAAACATTGCCATGTTTGTTAGTTAATATTAACAAATTAATTTGCTTGAGCATTGTTTTACAGTTATGTGGATTTGCTGACTTAGCACCAGGTAAACATGAATCATGAATATATAAACAATTTTAATGAAAAAATTAAGGACAGTCAGCCCTGCCCATGTTGAAGGAACTTTCCTAGAAAGTACTTGACATGACTTAAGTAAACCTGAATCAGAATGACCACATGGAGCATGAGCTTTTGTTCTGTCAAATGAGCCAGTGTTCTTAACAAATGTACTATTTCACTTGGTTAAATGTAACATAAATTCTCTGAGGTTTTTATGTACTAAGGACAATGTAGCTTAATCTTGATTATGATTGGTTATGTGTGTATTCTCTTATCTGAATCACAGTATAGTGTCAATCATTTTTTATAATGTTAGGAACAATATTATGATTATGGCTTTATTGTTTCAGTATGATGAAAGAGGCATTTTCTGTGGCTGCCACAATAGCTTCTCACAGTCCTGTTGCTGTCCAGGGCACCAAGAAGAATTTGGTATTTTCAAGAGATCACACAGTACAGGAAGGACTTGATCATATTGTGAGTAGAGACAATCTAGTAATAGTTAAATCGCACAGAGCCTGCCCCCCTCTCTCTCCTTCTCCCCCTCCTTTGTGGATACGTGTGTGGCACGCAGGGGTCCCCGAGCCATTGCAGCCTTTCTTCCTTCTGGCCCCCACTCATTTCCCCTATCTAGATGTTTCCTTTTAAAACAGCGTGGCTACTCGTATGGTTTCGATGACGGTTTTAACCATATTGATCTCCATGCTGCTTACCCACGCTTTTGGCACAATTTGCGCTGAGGATTGATCACCCTGTACTAGAGCGCGTGCCACGTAACTTGGCGGGTGAGGTCTGGATGCGCAGAAGCACAGGTAGGCCTACGTCACGCCACGTGACCTGCTGGCCAATAGCCGTCAGTCAGCCGTTGCGCGCGCTCGAGATCGTGTCGTACTGTGCGGAGCGACAACTGGTTTTGGCAGAAACAGGATTCATACCTGAAAGTAAATTAACATTTAAGTCAAAGACGAAGCATTCAGAAGACTACCATTCTGAAATGACTTACGCAGTCTTCAGTCAGGGGTTTACAAGTCAACTGCTTCCATACCTGGCCGAGAATTCTGTTATCGTTATGGACAATGCAAGTGTGCACTCTGTGCAAGTGAACAGAGCTCCTACTTCAAATACCAGAAAGGACGAAATTATTTCGTGGCTGACATCTAATGGAATTCCTCACAGTGCGTCAGAAACCAGGGCAGAATTACTCTTGCTTGTAAATGCATACAAGCCCAAATACCGCACTTACGCGATAGATGAACTTGCAAGACAGCAGGTCACCGTGTAGTAATAAATCACGAAATGTGAAACACGTTGCTTTGATCAGTAAGCACTTGCTTGATGGGCATCAGTCTAGGAAGACTGAACATGTGTCGCTTGTAACGTTTTTAGAATGTCTCCTTGTCTTGTACAGTGCCAAACATATACAATTATTCTATCATTCCATGTGATATGTCACTTAAGTCATTAATAAAGTATTTTAATAACTGCTTCGAAAAATCCAGATTTCAAGATATAATTCAGGGAAAAATCTAAAATTTGTCAATTTCTAATATATCACTTTTCTATCTTCACAATTAATTTACTTTGAATTCGTAATCTGTCGTGAACGTCTAATGTGGTTTTTCAGTAATAATGGATAGATTGATGTCCCTAGAAGAACTGTGTATATAATTTACAAATATTTTGTGCTAATCGACTGAGCTACGAAATGAATTTCTGTGCCGCTCCGAAAATTATGCCCTGCCTTGTAAACATGATAGGTACAAGAGAAAGAGACTCAAATACTTGTAAATGCGCCACAGTTTTCCCAACAATCAACCGAGCATTGTTTTTCTGCATTACACTTTTTATACAGCCGTGTGTGTTCAAGACTCGCAGCTTGACATTTCCTTGCACTTGTATGCGGCCGTAACTTTAAAGCTAAGCGGCAGTCAGCAGCTGACTGCGGAATGGAACGGAGCGCAGCTAACGCACAGTCCGGCTACGCTGCAACAGCTGGTCCCCCACCACCACACAACTACCTGCGCAGAAGAGCCAGTCCACCCGCCAAGTTATGTGGCGCGCGCTCTATGTACTTTGGTGTCACAATAATGTTAAATAATACTTAAGTTAATTGTCATTGTGTTACAGTTGTCTTCACATACAGACACAAGAAAAATTACAAACATAATTCTCTGTTGCAGCATGACTGGAACATGGTAATGCTTCAGAGTGAAGATTTCATGAATGCAGCAACAGCTGCAGCTACCAAAAGTGGTGCTCCAGAATTTTCAAAACTATAAAGTATATAAATGTGTAATTTAAAGAATGAATTTTTATAATTATTTTTGTAATTGTCTTTTTGTTGAATACAGTATTTGAAAACATTGTTAATTTGATTTTCTAAATGACATAATTTAACAGACTTTACTCCCTCATTTCCCCTCTCTAGATGTTTCCCTTTAAAACAGCGTGGCTACTCGTATGGTTTCGATGACGGTTTTAACCATATTCATCTCCATGCTGCTTACCCACACTTTTGGCACAATTTGGTCCCCATCGGGATTTGACCTCCATCACAAAGTCACAGGTAATAGTGTGAGCCATTTCGGGTGTGGATCCCCATCTCTTCCTTTCCCACTTCCCTCCTCACTGTAGCACCCTACCCTGCAAGGTCTCCAGCACATGTAGCCAGTCCATATGGGGAGGGGGTGGTCTGTTATGTACCCTTATGGCTGAGCTCCTTGACATTGCAGGGATCACACTGCTGATACCAGAGCTGTAACCTCCCCATGCAGGCCTAGAGGTCGATACCCGTCATCCTGGGGTATCAGGACTCCCGGCAATGGCCATCATGTCAGGTGACCTTTGCTATGGCTGGGTGGCACCCCTAAGGAGAGCCCCTGATCGGAGTGGGTGGTACCAGGGCAGACATTTCGTGCAATGAAACACGCAAAACAGGAAAATGGTGGTGCTATGGCTGTGTCTGAAGGCAGGAATAGTGAATTTAATGCTGCTACCTATAGACCAACCCATCCCTCTCTACCCCCTGGGAGGAAGACCAGGCTTGTCGGTTAGGGGTGAAACCCTTTCCATGTAACTGGATCTGCACTGGGACAGACAGAGGGACACAAGCCATTGTTTTTGTTGAGAATATTGAAGACAAGTTCGAGGATGTCGAATCCATGAGCAAGATGCTTTCTGGATCCTTGCTCATAAAAACTGTCTCTGCTGCCCCATCTGCAGCTTTGTGCACTTGCAACCATCTTGTTGACATCCCAGTGTCATAATACCTAATCAGTTGTTAAACATGGTTCAGAGAATTATTTTCCGTGACCACCTCGTACAAATTGATGAGGAAGTCCAGACCAATCTAAAACAATGAGGTGTTTATTTTGCTCACCATGTGCAGGGAGGCCCTAAGGACAATCTAGTTGATACCGCTGCATTTATCTTGGTCGTCAAGGGGGATACTCTCCCAGAGAAGGTCGAGGTCATGATCTATCATCGTGGTGTGAAGTCATAGATTCCACCTCCCATGCGATGTTTCCGATGTATGCATTTTGGGTACATGTCTTCTCATTGTACAGTGGTCTCGTATGTATCAACTGTCATCAACACCACTCCTCTCACTCCCTGGATTGCCCATTGTATAAAAAGGAGAAGATACAAGAGTACAAGTCCCTTGAACGCTTAATTGACCACGAGGCCCGCCAAAAATTCAAGCATCTGAACTCTGGGCAAGTGCTATATCCCTTTGACTCAGTTACATCCTCTACGCCTCTCCCCTCTTCGTAACATTTCCACCACACTCTTCCCCCTCCCTCTCCTGCACCTCCCTTGCCCTTCCCTCAGTGCCCCCTCCTCCCTCCCAGCTGGAGAAGTGATCCCCTTCTCTGGTGCTTGCCAATGAAGGTGACCTCTTCCAGGGCCCCTCTTCCCAGTGTTCACCAGATAGGAGGTCTTCTGCCTCAAGCCGGCAGCTGGACTCCCAGTCTATAAACACCAAGGCCCCGTGATTGGTGCCAGACCTTATTGATGCCAGTTCCCTCTGGGACCTGTCCTCTCTGCCCTGTGAGTGAGTAAGAGCAGGAGGAGGAGAAGAAGAAGAAGAAGAAGAAGAAGAAGAAGAAAAGTCACAGGACAAGGCCCTTCCAGTAGTGCCTGAGATGCCAACTTCATTCTCACAACCAAATAATCCCAATGAACTTGGGTCCGATGTGCTGTTCGTGGATGTTGTCCATCTATCATCGGTGACGGACATTGACCCAGTGTTGTGATATGCATCAATCCATTCGCCTTCCATCTGGATCCTCGATCTTTTCTCATCCAATGGAATTGTAATGCCTACTACCGTCACCTCCTGGAGTTAAAACAACTTATTTCCTTTTACTTTGGAGCTTGTGTTGTTCTACATGAATCACATTTCTGATGGCCATTCACCGACCCTGCATGGGTTCCGTGTTTTGTTGGAACTGTGTTAGCATCCTACAAGCATCTACACCCTAGTTCGTAAGGACATTGCTAGTTCATGGATTCCTCTCCGTACGACATTGGAAGTGGTTGTTGTTTGGGTTCACTTACACACTTGGTTAACAATTTGTAATCTCTCTCTCCCTCCCTCATGACAGGCCACCTATGTCTGCTGCCCTAACAGCCCTTCTTCAGCATCTCCCCCTCCCTTCCTCATTTTTTTGGGACTTCAATGCCCATGATACTTCATGGGGAAGTGCTCATGCAATAATTCGGGGCCACCTCATAGACCAGTTTCTTGCAGACCATGACCTATGCCTTCTCATTGATGGTTCCCCAACCCATTTTAGTACCGCTCATGGCACTTTCTCCACCACAGACCTTTCACTCACTTTTCCTCATTTCTTCCATTCATTTCACTGGTCACTGCATGATGACCTTTGCGATAGTGACAACTTTCCATTGATTCTTTCACTCCCCTCCCACTGATGAGGTAAGGCTACCCCAATGGGTTTTCCATCATGCTGATTGTCCCAGGTGGTTTTCACACCATCACCATCTGATTGTATTGATGATGTCATCAGTGATGTGTGTACTGCGATTACTCGAGCTACTAGCCACCGCCCAGTTCTGTGGTAGATTGCAACCACTGCCGCAGCAATTTGTGAGCGCTGTCAAGCCTTGCAACATCTTTAGCACCACCCGTCCCATACGGCCCTTATCAACTTCATCCTAAGGCTTGTCATGTAATCAAACAGAGCAAGCACGTATGCCTGGAGCGTTTTGTCTTCCTTGGGCTCTTCTGCATCCTTGTCACGAGTGTGGGCTATGCTCCACTCCATCCCTAGCCTGGTCTTACCAGATGAGGTCTGTACTGATTCATCTGTTCTCGCAGAGCACATTGCACAGGGCTGGCGCAAGCCCAAATGCCGCCCCATGCGAGCTGCTAAATTGCCGCCCCCCCCCTCCAACCCCACGATTTTTTGTTTTTCAAAACGTTTGTAGAATTTCATTTAAACAAATCTATAGGAAATGTCAGCAATCAATCGCAATATTTGTTTTTTACTTTTCAGATCTACCTAGGTTTCGGCCGCTGAGTGACCAGTCTCAAAAGCTTTTAATACGTGCTTACATGTAAACCGCCAGGTTGACAGTTACGTTCAGCATGACGGTATAGATGTAAACATGAAGCATTGAGAATAGCCACACTGTACTCGAAATATATATGTAGATCTCGAAAATAAAAACAAAAAATGCGACTGATATGTGACATTCTCTACAGATTTGTACATAACAGTCGCCGGGCACCAGCTCAAAAATAGAGTTAAACCTGATTGAAGAAATGTAGCTAATTTTAACAAGCCTTGTGAATTTACGAAAATGTTCAAATGTGTGTGAAATCTTGTGGGACTTAATTGCTAAGGTCATCAGTTTCTAAGCTCACACACACACAGTACTAAACCTAAATTATCGTAAGGTCAAAAACACATTCATGCTGGAGGGAGGACTCAAACCTCCCCCAGGACCAGCCACACGGTCCATGACTGCAGCGCCTTAGACCGCTCGGTTAATCCTGCGCAACATGAACTTACCAAATTAAAGTAAATAAACATTTTTCAGTTGTTGTGAACAGATAATGTATTCAATGGAAATCCGTATACAGTAAATAAATGTTGGCAAACTGATTGTGTGCGAGTAGTATTGTCAAACAAAAGTGACGGTCAGAGTTTAATTGTTGTTCATGCAGGCGCAGACATGGCTCAAAAACCAAAACGTTTGACTATCACTCAGAAACGGATAGCAAAAATGTTGAAAAATACGTCGAAACCCAACTTATGCCAGGCTTACTACCAATGTCTTTATCCCTTCTAATTACTCGCTGCGTATTTACCCATTCGGAATACCTCTAGTCATTGTAGGTGTTTGACATGTTTGACTAGTAATGTTCGCCGGCCGCGGTGGCTGCGGGGACTGAGGCGCTCCAGTCACGGTCTGGACGGCCACTACGGTCGGGGGTTTGAATCCCCCCTCGGGCATGGATATTTGTGCCGTCTTAAGTATAAGGTAGTTCATAAGTAGTTATTTGTGCCGTGCTAGTTCGTAAGTAGTTCATAGGTAGTTTGTAAGTTTAGGGACTGATGACCCCATAGTTAAGTCCCATAGACTATACAACCATTTGAACATTTGACTAGTAATGTTCAACCATTTTTATCCGTAATGCAGGAAGAATAAAACACTCGGAAACTGCCATTGAAGGGCTTAGCAAAATTGCTGGAGGCTTAACACATAATTGCTGTATCTAACATTGCATTTGAATTTCCAAATTAGATTTCGTCTTCTGCAATATTAGTTGTGAGTAAACGCAAGGCGCGTAACAGACTGGCAACGCTCCATAAGAATACTGGCCAGACATATACACCAGACTGCTTCCCCCTCTCTGTTCCTACGGCGTAAACACGAAGAGGAAGAAATTAGTCCTCCTCCCTCCCCTTGTTCAACAGAGGCGACCGACAGGTAGCAACGCCACCTAGATACCAGGCCTGTGCGCTGCCAGCCAAGAGTAGTCATAACACAAGCAAACTACTTGTTGTTGTGTTGACTTTGGAAATACGTATATGTTGCACACTGTGTTGCAGAATGTTTTTTGTGTTATCTATGTGATTCTCCGTGCAGATTTTTGCTGTTATGTGGCAAAATACCTAATATGAATCGTCCGATTCCAATATCGGTAAGATATCTTACTAATAGACCATAAATATCTTATACCATAACAAATGTGTCTGTGAATCACATAAATAATATTAAGAACATTCTAAAACACAGTATGCAACGTGTACGTATTACCAAACTCAGCAGAAAGCTACATAAGACAAATAATTCGCTTTTGTTATGACTACTCTTGGCAGACAGCGCACAGGCCGTGTATCTAGGTGGCGTTGCAGGTAGTCGAGGCGCCGTGCTACAGTTCTCGAAGCCGCTCCCTCCGAGGTTTGCTTTCGAGTCCTCTCTTTGGCATGAATGTTGAGTTTGTCCAACAAAAATAAAAAAAAGGAGGGCGGCAGATTCGCCACCCATCGGAAAGTGCCGCCCCGTGCGGCCGCACGTTTCGCACGTGCCTTGCGCCGGCCCTGACATTGCAGCTAGGTGTGTTTGTGTTTGGATATGTGTGAGTGTGTGTGTGACAGTGTTTATAGGGAAATGGTGAAAATCACTTATTCTATTCGCCACTGAGTATTCATCTACGATTCATATATGTGCACAGAATCATGTGTGAGGTACAGAAAATATTTTGTGAAGAATTGGCAAGGAGACTGTCAATAGTGCTCGTCCAGAAGGCACCCTTAGCCAAGCGGAAACCACAGTGGTGAATTGGGTCTAACAATTTCAGGGCAGGAGGAGCTGCCAAGCCATACACCTGGCATCCATAATCTAATCAGGACTGAATCAGAGCCCAGAAGATATGAAGGAGTGTTGCACGGTCTGCACCCCAGAATGAGTGGGCTAGGAAATGGAGGGCCTCCTATCAGGCAGCTTTTCTTCTCAAGAAACAACAGGCCGAAGCCTGCAACTTACATTTTACCAGTCACCAAGAGGCACCTTAAAACAAACCTTCTACTGAATGGGAACTACTACTTGCCCTTTCCTCTTCCCATGATTCTGCACCTCACCCTAATGCCATCCATAATCAACTTCTCTCAATCCTCCACAATGGCAATATCTCCTCCAAGCATTTGGCCATATTTTGGCTTCAAGTCAGTTTCTTTTTTATCAAAAAGGAGGCCCAAGAAACAGTGCTGTGCCACAACCTCCAGATTCTGACTACCAAAGAAGATTTCTGGATCAGGGTGGACTGGAGTATGATGACAAACATGTATTATCCTCGTTTTAGAAGGGGATAACTGAAGATCATTCAAGAGAGCCCATGTGGAGGGACAGTATAGTGAAGAATTTCCTAATATTCATATTCCTAATTACAGTATGATTCATCGATTGGCGGCTAAATTTTGTGAAACGGGAACTGTTCTAGACAGGAAACATTCACAACCACGTCCAGTCCTCACAGAAGAAATATTGGATAACGTTGGACAAGCTCTGGAAATGTCTCTTAGAAAATCAGTTTGACACCTTTTTCCATCATATTGGAATTTCCTACAGCTCTGTTCAGACAGCTACAAAGCTACTGAAGTTACAACCGTCTAAAATAATCGCAATACAAGAACTTATAGCGGGTAGCCCTGCAAAAAGGTTGCGGTTTTGTGAATGTATTCTGAAAAAGGTGCATGATGGAGAAATTGACCCGAACTTAACTTTCTTTTCAGGCAAATCATGGTTCCACATAAGTGGGTATGTTAATTCACAAAGTAATCGTTTCTGGAATCAGTAAAGCCTGACTGAACTCTTGAGCAGCCCCTGCATGATCAAAAAATAGGTTTATGGTGCACTGTTACCAGTGAGAGAATAATGGGCCCTATAGTTTTTCGGGGCGCAATTAATAGCAACAGGTATGTTGGAAACATATTGCGCCATTTTTTGCCCAATTAACTGAGAGAGAACATGCTTTCTCAACATTATGGCAAGACTCTGCCATGGCACATACAGCCAACTTATCATTACGGAAAATTGGTAATGTGTTCGGTGAAAGAATTATCACTAAGAATATTTGGCCATCTCGTTCTCCCGATTTAACCCCGTGCAATTTTTATCTGTGGGGAGTATTAAAAGAGAAAGTGTACAAATCAAATCTCCACACATTAGATGAACTAAAAACAAACCTTAGTCATGCAACTAAAAACAAACATTTGTCATGAAATCAATGCAATTTCTGAGAAGGAACTTCAGAGTGTAATGAGCAACTTCCTCAGCATGAGTCAGAAATGCTTGAACAACGAAGGGAGGCAGTTCCAGCACCTCTTTGAGTAATGCAGGTGAGTAATAAACTTTTCTTTCTACGTGTTTGCGTTATGTATGTCAGAAATAATATGTCCACCAACCCTTATTAAATTTAGTGCGGATATCGGGAGGCCCGCTAAGCGGTCACTGCAGCTGTCATCATCGACAAGTTGCACGCCACAAAGGCGGTTGCGCTGAGGATGGATCACCCTGTACTATGAACTCTGGTGTCACAATAATGTTAAATAATACTTTAGTTAATTGTCATTGTGTTACACTTGTCTTCACATACTGACATAAGAAAAATTACAAACATAATTCTCTGTTGCAGCATGACTGGAACATGGTAATGCTTCAGAGTGAAGATTTCATGAATGCAGCAACAGCTGCAGCTACCAAAAGTAGTGCTCCAGAATTTTCAAAACTATAAAGTATATAAATGTGTAATTTAAAGAATGAATTTTTATAATTATTTTTGTAATTGTCTTTTTGTTGAATACAGTATTTGAAAACATTGTTAATTTGATTTTCTAAATGACATAATTTAACAGACTTTACTCCCTTTTATAATCATGCTTGTTTCTAAATAAGTTTCTAAAGACACAGCTTACGAAAAAAATCATTGGAAAATATTTCACAAGACATCAAATAGATAAACTTCAAAACTTTAAATCATCAAGTAATCTGGTAAAGAAATATCCAAGATATGTTTCTTGTTTGGAGCCTGGCCAGCTAGACCTTTTGAAGATTTTGAGTTAAAATATTTCCTCATTGCAGAAAACCATCCTGTAGCTTTGTAAAGCATATTTTGTGGTTAGACATGTTACTTTCTTTTGCAATTAAATACCCCAGTCTTTGAAGAGATTATTTTCAACACGAGTGGTTTCATTCTTACTTCATCACATAGAAGAAAAGTTAACTCTTTCAATGGCTGTGTTGTACCAAACGTTTCTCCAACGAGCTGCTGCTAAGATCATTGTAATCCTGATGAAGGATCCTTAGAAGATGGCTTACACTGTCACTTTTGTCCTGAGTTGCAACATGAAAATCCTGGATTTCCAAACAGTGGACTCGGGTTTGTAAGGCTGAAATGGAAATAGGCATGTAAGCAAGATGTGTGGGTGCATGCAAGTGCATCCCCCCCCCCCCAAACACACATTTTTTCCTTGTACAATTTCACTGTCCTTTATGACTTGTATTTGCCAAACCAGTTTCCTTTCAGAACTTTACCACTCATCATTCATGTCTACTGTTACCTGATTTTCTACAGTACAAAAAGGTAAATTCCTGGATGAAACAATATGTTAAGTAATACAGAAATGATCACTCATGTGTAAATGCATTAATGAAATGAGGACAAATACATGTAACAGAATACCATATTCACACTAGCTTTCAAGGATTAGTTCTTTTTCGAACAGAAGTGGATTTTCCACTGAAGTGTACACACATTCACATTTGCAGCCACACATTTTGTTTCATAGTGATAGTTTTACTACACGTACCTGGCATGAAAATGAATAGATCATTTGACACTGAGGAACTATGAAGGCAAGAGATATGCACTGATAGCATTATAGAGCAACTTTATGACTCTCAGCACAACAAGGAGCATATGTTTTTATGTTATGTGCAATCAATCCCTCAGATTGATCTCAAGAGGAATTACAAAGAGAATTATGCATCATTAAGCAGGTAGTTGTAGTTAATATATACAGGATGCATGATGTCATGCATATGATAAATAAAATCATGAACAAATCATCTAGTTTAAATAATGACTTTTGTTGTCGTCTTCAGTCCAAAGACTGGCTTGATGCAGCTCTCCGCCCTACTCTATCCTGTGCAAGCCTGTTCATCTGGCAACACACATCTATTTGAATCTCCTTACTGTAGTCATCTCTAGGTGTTCCTTTCTGATTTTTATCCAGCACCAGCACATTTTCTCCACTGCTAAACAAGCAATTCTTTGATATCTCTGAATGTGTTGCTATACACCAAAGGTAATGAATCAGTGTGGCATCAGCAGATGTGCAGGATGTCTCACAGACATATGCACTAATTGTACACTAAAATTGAAAATTGGTGTGATTACTGCTTTTGTCCAGACAGATGGAACCTGTCGCGACTCCCATACCTTTTCAGTTATCCTGGGTAACCATTTGAGACCTGACATTCCACTATATTTGATGGGTTCCAGCTTAATTTCATCTATCCCAGCCGCTTTATTACTCTGCAATCTATTGACCATTCCCTCCACTTCCTCAAATTTGATCCTGTTTCCATCATCATTCCTACCCATTCTACATCAAAATTTGACACATCACTGAATGTTTCACTTACATTAAGCAGTTCCTCAAAATATTCCATCTGCCCAAGGCATCCACAGGATACACTAGCAGCTTTTCTGACCTGTCCAAAATACAGCACTTGTTAATTCCTTTTTCCCTCCCTTTTTGAAGACTGCTAATTACACTCAAAAATGGTTTTGTCATGGCTTGACCCATAGTTTCTAGCTTATTTCCAAAGTTTTCCTATTATTTCTGCTTGGATTCTGTAATTATCTATTTGGCTTTGCTTCTTTCTTCAAAATAACCTTCCCTGTCTGTCTGATTTCTTGTAACAAGCCATTTTTTGAAATGCCTTCTTTTTCTTTTTACAGGCCTCCTTGACTGTGTCATTCCACCAAGATGTCTGCTTCTCCCTGCTTTTACACACTACTGTTCCAAGACATTCTCCAGCCACTTCTAGTAGTGTATCCCTGTACCTTGTCCATTCCTCTTCCAATGACTGTAAATGACTACATTTGACTCATTGTTATGTATTTGTGCTTAAAGCCCTTGTCCTGAAGCTTCTTCACTCTTATCCTTCTATATATGGACCTGACTTTCTGCACTTTTAACCACACAAAACCAATTTCACTGTAGATTAAATAATGATCAGTATCATCAAAGAACCCTCTGAAAACATGTGTGTCCTTGACTGCCTTCCTGATCTGTTGTTATGTAGTCAATGACAG
Source organism: Locusta migratoria (assembly GCA_026315105.1). NCBI lineage: Eukaryota > Metazoa > Arthropoda > Insecta > Orthoptera > Acrididae > Locusta > Locusta migratoria. The sequence goes on from CM048745.1 coordinate 376,077,076, forward strand.
ATCTGATTTTCCTTGCTGCCCAAGTATACTGGTGAATGTCCTTACACTTAATAAAAGAAGTTTGTGATAACTAAGCCCATACTGGCACAGAAATCAAAGAGCTGTTTACCGTTTCTGTTGGCCTTCTTATCCTCTCCAAACTTACCCATAACCTTTTCATAGCCTTCTGCTCAATTTCTTATCCTGGCATTGAAGTCACCCATGAGGAAACACTGTCCTTGTCCTTCAGTCTAACTACTACATCAGTGAGTGCATTGTAAAATCTGTCCATCTCCTATTGATCCATCCCTTCACAGGGCAAATACACTTCACAATCCTAATTTTCTTGCTGGAGATGGCCAAATCTATCCACATCAGTCATTCATTTACATACCTTATTGCAATTATGTTGGGTTCAATTGTTTTCCTGATATAAAACCCTACACCCCACTATGCTCTTCCTACTTTGACTCCTGACAGGCAGATCTTGAATTCTCCAGCTTTGTCCTATTTCTCTCCCCTTACCCTTATGTCACTAACAGCTAAACAATCTAATCCCATCTTACTTGAAGCCTCTGCCAGCTCTATCTTCTTTCCAGTGTAATTCCCATTGATATTAATAGCTCCCCATCTCATTCCAGATTGTTTGCCAAGTCTTACCTGTGAAATTCAGAAACATTGGTGTGTGGCACAGGCTGTGTAGGAGTAATTGAAGTGTGCCACATTATGCAGTGCTGCATGTTCTGCAACAGAATGGTTTAGCTGACTCCTGGCTAGTTTGACAATGGCCATTCATCTGATAGACAGCATGTTGCTCGTCATTCCCACGTAGAAAGCTGCACAGTGGTTGCAGCTGTTTGTAGATGACATGACTTCTTTCACAGGTTGCCCTGCCTTTTATGGGATAGTAAATGCATGTGATAGATAGAGTATGTGGTGGTGGGACGCTGAATAGGACAGGTTTTGCATCTAGGCATATTGCAGGGATGTGAGCCATGGGGCAAGGGCAAGGGGTTGGGAGCAGGGATGGACAAGGACATTAGGTAGGTTTCGTGGGCAACGGAATATCCTGTAGGGGGGGGGGATATTGGAGAGGTTATTTCTCCTTTAAGGGCTGGATGAAAATTAGTCAAAACTGTGGTGGAGAATTTGGTTTAACTGCTCCAGTCCTGGTTGGTACTGGGTTCCAAGAAGGGTGCTCCTTTAAGGCTGGATGGTGGATGTGGGGGAGCTGGTGGGTGACTGCACAGACAGGGCACGAGGTGTTTTTTTTTTTTTTTTTTTTTTTTTTGACAAGGTTTGGAGGGTAACTGCGATCAGTGAAGGCATCAGTGAGGCATATGGCGTATTTGGAGAGGGAGTGCTCATCACTGAAGATGTGACAACCACAGGTGACTAGGCTGTATGAAAGGGACTTTTTGGTGTGGAATGGGGGTCAGCTGTCAAAACTGAGATATCATTGATGGTTGGTAGGTTTGATGTGGATGGTTATACTAAGGCCATCTTTGAAGTGTAGGCCAACGTCAAGGAAGGTGGCTCGCTGGTTTGAGTAGAACCAGGTGTAGCAAATGGAGATGATGATGAATGTTTGAAGGAATGTGGATAGTATGTCCTCACCTTCAATCCTGATTATGAAGATATCATCAATGGATCTGAACCAGATGCGGGGTTTGGGATTCTGGGTAGTCAGGAAGGATTCCTCTAGCTGGTCCATGAACAAGTTGTCATTGGAAGGTGCCATACAGGTGCCCATTGTTTGTGCCTTGAATTTTTTTGTAGGTGATGCCTTCAAAGGAAAAGTAATTGTTGTTGAGAATGTAGGTGATCAAGGTAACAGGGAAGGAGCTTGAGTCGGTCAGACGTTGCGAAAAGTAAGTATTCAATAGCGGCAAGGCCATGAGGATTGGGGATGTTGGTGTAGAGGGAGGTGGCATCAACAGTGAGAGCCATGGTACCAGGTGGTAACGGAACATGAACTGTAGAGAGTTGGTGGAGGTAATGGCTGGCGTCTTTTATATAGAAGGGTAAGTTGTGAGTAATAGGTTGGAAGTGTTTGTCCACGAGAGCAGACATTCTCACCATTACCGGCCACAATGGGATGTCCAGGCTGATTGGGTTTGTGAACCTTAATGGAATTTCCATTGCTTGGTTTTATTACTTTATACTTGTTTATCAGATACGACAGTGAGTAGATGGCCTGAAACCAGTCATTTTCAAAGCAATGAAAGTTATCTTCAGACTGACATTACAGATATTAATACTAACAGATATAGTGAAGACTGACACGAAATGTCCGCACATCTGGCAATATTCAGCTACATTATGAGGAATGATGGGAACCCTAAGATCTGTAATCAAGTGGAAGGTCTAGACTAGAAATTTTGTCAAGTCTGCTACAAAAATGACTGTTCATTCCTCAACTGATGCTTCACAGTGCATGCTTATTAAGTCATCTTAGGTAGAAGAGGCAGCCATTGTGTACCAGAAACATCCTATCATTTAGCAAGTGAATTTCAAATATGTTTGAGAAAGATAGGTTACTAGTCACCACAGAGGTGATTTTATGAGCTGCAGAAAGGCCCACATAAAAGATAACAACTTTAAAAATGTTTCCGCCATTACTGTGTTCGCCAGTCAGAGAAACACACACACACACACACACACACACACACACACACACACACACACACAAAACCTGCCATCTGTGGCCACTCTGAGGGACTCATCACAGCCAAGGCGAGAGCACCAATGGTGGGGGCGAGGAAGTGGCACAGAGAGGGAAGCAGGAAGGGGGGAAGGATGCACAGTGCACAGCGGGGGTGGAGGAATACGCCAGTGCTGTCTGAGGACAGGGAGGAAGGGAAGGCGAAGAACTGGAGTGTCTGGTAGAATTTATTACTTGTGATTAAGAGAACTTCATTTACAGACAATGACAGAATCAATGATTAACAGTTATTTCAAACTGCCAGTAAAAACATTAAGATAAGAATTAATTGACAGCTGTGATAGTTTTAAGTAATAAGCAAATAACAGATTGATAATTATTTTAAGTATTAAGATTGTCACTGTACCTTAATTAAAAAACACTAAGGACTGTATATTTTAGACTAGTATAACCTTTCTTGTCACATGGAATAGTACTGTGGGGTGGAAATTCTGACACAAATATGAACAGGGTTTTCATAATGCAGAACAGGGCCATGAAGATAATTGCAAAAGTAAAACCAGAAACATCCTGCAAAAATCTTTTCATGAAATTCAATACTCCTACAGTTTATGCAATGTATATATGGGAAACCATAGTGCTAGTGAAAGAGGATACCAAAGTTACAAACAGGAACATGGATGTACACAGTCATGACATGAGGTACAAAAGAGACATTCACATGGTTATTAGGAGATTAACTGTAAAAAGCCCATATTTTTTTATAATTCATTGCCCAATGATCTTAAAATGTTAACTGGGGATAACTTTAGAAAGCAATTAAAGCAGTGGCTTATAGGAAAATGCCCATATAGCTTGGCATTAACAGAAGTAGTTCTATAAGGAACAATCCTATATAAGAAAAAGTACTGTAATTGTGATAGCCTTGACTGTAAAATATTTGCAATTGTAACATAAGGTAAAATATTTGTAATAACTGTAAAAAAAAGTTTTATACATTAATAAAAGTTGCCATGCATGTAAAATTATATGTTTTGAGCAAAAATGAATAAATGCATCAAACATTTCACTGCCTACGTTAGGACTCTACGCCGCTAATGCCTTAAGTAAAATATAACCTAGTGAATAACATATTTATACATCATTAATAGCATTTCTCGACATTGTAGGACACAAAACCAAGGTGAAAGTGACTCATTTTTTCGAGACCTTTGATGCGGTGTAGCATCTGGAGTCCTTTTTTTTTTTTTTTGGTTAAACTAAATTTTATGCGTCAGCTTCTAGTGCTCGCTAGGTTAGGAACGGCCAATCAGGAGTTGATTTATTCTGGCCTATAAGATTGCATATTTCATGATGAGTAAATGTGGCGTCACTTATGAAGTTTATTCGAGGATTTCGGTGCGTCGTCATGAACAGAGTTAAGTTTCTGAACTAATGTCAATGTCGATCTCGAGTCAGTGATGTTTATACAGTTGGCCCTTTGTAACAATATATGAGATAAAACATGCATCATAACAACAATAATAATAATGAAACAAATAATTACTATGGTTTTAGATTTGGAATTTTCCTTGAGGAGTGGTCACCAAAATATTGTCCAAGAAACATGGAAGAGAAAGAGAGAGAGAGAGAGAGAGCGACAGAGAGAGAGAGAGAGAGAGAGAGAATGATTCTAGACATTGAAGACACTTCTCCATAATTATCTGTACACTGTATTTGCGAATGTCACCTCCTGGACATTTAGGAGATCACCCATTCAAGATATGGAGAGAAATATCTCAGTCTAATTCCAACCTGTATCAGATAGCAAAGAAATATTTATCTGTTTTTGGGACCTCAGTTTCAGCAGAAAGACTATTCTCAAAAGCTGGTAAAATGATTTCTGCACACAAAGAAGTGGAAAGTGATTTCTGACACAAAGAAGTGGATTAAAAGCACAAGATGCTAACAAATTAATATTTTTAAGTTCGCTGGAAAACAAATTTTGGAACTGATCATGTTTTCAAAACTCTGTACTTTGAATTTCCGGTTGTATTTTTTCTTTTCTTTTTTGCTGCTATACAAGATTGTAAGATTTCTGTATTTATAAAATAATGTGTAATTAAAGCTGGTTTCTTTTAATTTTTTTATGAATTCATAAAATCCACCTCTCACTGTTCCAAATCATAAGTTTTAAAGTGAATTTCAAAACTAAAATTTTTGCACCGATATATCAAAATTTTTCATTCAATTTATTGGTGATATCGATATTTGGTTTAACGATATTCGGTAATACTGAATATCGATATTTTTCTTTCAATGTCCCATCCATAGAACTGTCTCTTTCCAGCAGCAGATGCCACTGATATCCCCAGCTCTCGCCAGAGAGCGCAGACCACTCGCACAACGGACAAACAAAATGCAAAGCAGACAACATGGATGATGCAAGGAGGATGTAAAATCGATCAGGAATATATCAAACATGGGGCGTTTAAAATCTGAAACAGCAGCAATCTAAGAAAATATGAGCCGGAACAGCTCAGCAAATGTCGAAGGTTTAAGCCTGGGAGATAGCAGAAGCAAAGGTTTATCGTAGGGAGAGTTCCCCCCTGCACAACTGACACAAGCTGGTGTTTGTGCAGAGGATGCATATGACACAGGCTTGTAGCAGTTTTTGAAGTGAGCCACATTATGCAGGATGGTACAGCTGTTGCCTGGCCACAGTTTAACAGTGGCCATCAGTTTATTAGTATTTGCTGGATAAAATAGTAAAATAAAAGTCAGTATATTGAGTGGTCAATGAATAAACTAATTGAATTAGAGATCAGAATACTGAGTCAATAATAATTAAGGAATAAAGTGAGAGCCAAACATGTGTGTAACAAACCATTTAGTTATTTAAAATAGAAATTATAAAGTATATAAACTCAATGCCGTTTAAAATACTGTTCCATAAAGTTCAGATAGAAACATCAAGTAATGGCAGTAGTGGACATTAGGCTACATTCTGGATAGGACGAGTCAATTTGCAGTGTTATGACTGCTGATCTGGACTTCTTTCTTCCAAGATTTGTAATTCTGCTTGAAGCGGTTAGGAGAAACTACTTTTTCAAACTAGCAATTAAACAAGAGAATATACACCCATTTTCGTACATATATTTCTTGTTTTAGCACAATACAAGATAAATTTCATTCACGTAACATATCATTGCAGTTAAAGCGCGTGATATAACAACACAGTTGTTGTTTCTTTATGTCTTCCTTTGTTTTTTTCTTCGGTGCTTTTGGAGTGACCATTGGCATTTCTACCTTGGATCCACAGTACCAAGAGGTGGCTCTGTCAAAGTATAAACATATGGGAGGCTGCAGGAAGACTCTCCGCCATTCTAGTTCACTCCAGATCACACATGGCACTTGCACCTGGGATAGATAGGTATCCCACAGTATTTGTGTACCCCAATAACTAAAACTAACAGCATGGAGCCATCTATTCCAGAAACTTCACAACACGAGCAGGACAATCAGATAAATACGCAGCAGATGGAAGAGCTGTCAGACAGTTCATTGTCATTCAGTGATTTAGTCACTCAGTAGTTCTGTCGATGATGTCAGTGATTGATTTTGTCAGTCACTAAGTCACCACGGTTCAAGCCCATCCATCATGACAGTGCAGCATAGCCACAGTCGTTCACTAGCAGCCAGAAGTGGAGTTAAAGACAAGAAGAATGCCATTGATTGGAAAGAACATCAGAGGGTAAGTTGCATTTAACCTGGGTGGCTCATAAGGATGAAGGGATGTGGCCTTACCTCAATAGTCAACTAGAAGGTGGAGGCCCAGCAGCTGAGGGCATGGAGCCTTCAGGTTACCAGTTTGATTCCTGGACACCTGTTAATTCACGTCGCATCATCCCAACGGTCGATACGTCACAGAGGCACTTGTGTCACATAAGGAAGAGAATCACACTGACACTGCACCTGAGGTACTGCTGCAACTATTATCGAGTTGTTAGCAGCAACTGCTACAATATACACTGCTTTCTCCAGCCAACACGATGTGAAGCTACTAGACGCAGCAGAGACAATGGGCTGGCTAATCCACACAGCGAAATAAGAGCAACCGTCCACTGTCTGCCGCATTAACAGAACACACCGGAGCACTGTGGCAAAGTCGTCTATGAGACACAGCACACCAACAGAATATCACCGTCTGTTAAAGGTTATTGAATAAATTTATTTGATGGAGAACTGATGTTTTATTCACACCCTGAGCCAAGGAAAGAATCCACGTCAATGCCCACACTTAAGTCGGAACAACAAATAAACACAGAATATTGGAACAATATTAAACACTAACACATATGACTGGCACATTACAATCTGGACAGACAGCTTATTACTGGTTATGCCCACAGTGAAAACTGCACACTGGTTGCAGCTCAGTTTGTAAACCACATGCCTGATTTCAAAGGTTGCCCTGCCTTTTATGGGATAGGAAATCAATGTGGTGGGACTGGAGAAGGTGTTGGTGGAATAGTGGATAGGGCAGGTTTTGCATATAGGTCTATTGCAGGGATATGAGCAATCGAGCAATGGGTTGGGAGCTAGGATTGTGTAGGTATGGGCAGGGAGTTTGTGTAGATTTGGTGGATGGCAGAATAGCACTGTGAGAGGGGAGGGGAGAATATTGGGTAGTGTTGTTTCATTTCAGGACAAGATAGAAGGTAGTCGAAATCCTGGCAGAGAACATGGTTTAACTGCTCCAGTCTGGATGGTATTGGGTAACAAGAGGGGTGCTCCTTTGCAGCCGGACAGGGGTGTGATGGAGGTGGTAAGTCACAGAACAGACAGGGCATATGAGATCTGTTTCTGGACATGATTTGAGTTCCTAGGCTGTATCAAAGGAACTTTTTGATGCGGAATGGTAGGCAGCTGTTGAAATGGATATATTATTGGTGATTGATAGGTTTGATGTGGACAGAGTTACTGATGAGGCCAACCTTGAGGTCACAGAGTTACTGTGTTCTCACATATAAGGAGCACTACTTAAAAAGACAGCAAAAAGTAGCTACCACCAATAATGTTGTTAGTAAACTGACAGGTACGAGCACAGCCAAATCTAATGCAAACATCTACATTAGCGTTATACGTTATTAGTGGAGTTCACCTGCCCAATATGGTGCAGACCCACTCATACGAATAAATTGATGTTGCCCTGAACAAGACATGTCGCGTCATCACGAGCTGTCTAAGAGCCACACCTGTGCAAAAACTGCTCTGCTTGTTGGGCATAGCCACTCCAGCCATCTGACCGAACACAGCAGCACAAAGTGAAAAGAAAAAGGCATTAACATCCAAAGCCCACCCACTTCATGGCCATTAACCAGCACAGCAGAGACTTCTGTCTAGAAAGACAGCTTAGAAACACTTGCTGACACCACACCAACACCTAGGGAAGTGTTTGGGGGTACAAACCACAGAGGAAGACAAAGATGGATACAGTAAGCAGATTCAGACAGATGTAGGTTGCCATTCTTCTGTGGAGTTGAAGAGGCTTGCTCAGGATAGGGTATTGTGGAGAGCTGCATCAAACCAGTCTCTGGACTGAAGACCACAACAGCAACAACAAATATAATAATACTAATAGTATGAATACAGATATATCATATATGCAACATTTGTGGTTCCATTTAAAAATTCGTCAGTGGAGTAGGAGGAGTCAGCCACCAGAAAGTGTTTAGGCTCCTCTTAAACTGATCTTTATTTGTAGCTAAATTTTTTATAGTAGCTGGTAAATTATTGAAAATCTGTGTTCCTGAGTAGTTGGACCCACTTTTGAACTAAAGTACGTGTTTTTAACTCGTTGTGTATATCATTTTTGTTCCTAGTATTGTAGGTATGAACTGAGCTGTTTGTCACAAGATCAACGAGCTGTCACTAGAGATGGGGCTGCCAGGTGGATTCTCTCAAGTATGATTGTGGAGCTGCCATGCAGACATTGTTACAACTTATGCAATGCACATTACCTTCATTTGCGTGTACTGCGCCAGTGTATAATTAAAAATTAACAAATGGTTGTCTATATGTATTTACTGTCTGATTTAATCTATAAAATATAATCTTATGTATTAATGTAATGCCTGTAATAATGTTCTTGTTTGCTTCTGACATGATAAATCACCTTCAATCCAAGATATCCTCAATGAATCTAAACCAGGTGAGGGGCTTGGGATTCTGGGTAGTCAGGAATGATTCCTCTAGAGGGCCCCTGAACAGGTTACAGAGGAAGGTGTCAGAGGGTCCCAATTGGCTGTGCGAAGAATTTGATTGTAGGTGATGCCCCCAAAGGAGAAGTAATTGTGGGTGAGGATGTAGTTGGTCTTGGTAGTGAGGAAGGAGGTTATGGGTTGGAGTCAGTCGACCATTGTGAAAGGTACTGTTCAACAGCATCAAGACCATGAGCATTGGGGATGTTGATGTAAACTGTGAAAAGCATGGTACCAGGTGGTAAAGGAACATGAACTGTGGAATGTCAGTGGAGTAAATGGTTGGTGTCTTCTATACTGAAGGGTATGTCGTGGATAATAGGTTGAAGGAATTGGTCCACAAGAGCAGGCACCATAACCAACCACAATGGGATGTTCATGGTGGTTGGATTTGTGCACTTCAGGGACAACACAAGGACAAGGTTGGTGTGAGGAAAGAGAGACTCCAGGGTGTGGTGAGATGGACCTAAGGACTTGAGGAGGGCCTGGATATCCTTTTAAGCAAAATAGAATTCTATGGGGTCACGGGAAATGCTGCAAAGTGGTTCAAGTCGTACCTCACTAACAGGAAACAAAGGGTGTTAGTGCAAGTGACTAGTGAATTAAGCCAATGGTCATCATCGGATTGGGAAGAAATTACATGTGGTGTCCCACAAGGATCCATCTTAGGGCCATTGCTTTTTCTTGTGTACATTAATGACCTCTCCTCAGTTACACTACCAGAAGCAGAGTTCATTTTGTTTGCAGATGATACAAGTATTGCAATAAAAAGTACCAAGCATAGTTACAGAAAGGTCTGCTAATGATATTTTCATGAACATTAATAAATGGTTTAGAACCAACTCATTGTCATTAAACTTTGAAAAGACTCGCTACATGCAGTTCAGAACATCTAAGAGATTTCGCCAGCATATGCATTAAGTGTGAAGAAGAGCAGATAGAAGAGGTTGACAGTATTAAATTCCTGGGATTAAAGCTTGATAATAAATTTAATTGAGAGGAGCACACCACAAAACTGCAGAAACGACTCAACAAATCTGTATTTTCAATACGAGTGTTATCAGACATAGGAGACATAAAAATAACAAAGCTTGCATACCTTGCTTACTTTCATTCCATAAAGTCATATGGTATAATATTTTGGGGTAACTCTTCAAGTCAGTCAAAAGTCTTCAGAGTCGAAAAGCGCGTAATACGTATTATTTGTGGAGTAAATTCACGGGCATCCTGTAGAAGCCTCTTCAAAGAACTGAGTATATTAACTACTGCCACTCAGTATATTTATACCTTAATGAAATTTGTCATAAATAATATATCCCTAATCCCAACAAACAGCTCAGTTCATACATACAATACTAGGAATAAAAATGATCTACACAAGGACTTAAAAGCACTTACTTTAGTTCAAAAAGGGGTCCACTACTCAGGAACACACATTTCCAATAATTTACCATCAAGTATAAGAAATTTAGCTACAAATAAAGATCAGTTTAAGAGGAACCTGAAAGACATTGTAGAGGCCAACTCCTTCTACTACATTAGTTAATTTCTAAATTGTAGCAAATGATGAATGTATCGGTACTCATACTATATTACTATTATTATATTATCAGCTAAAAAAATCTTAAAAATGTATGTATCTGTATTTGTTGTATTATTAGTATTATCTATTATTCAGCTTGTAAATTTTGTTTCTTGACGTGTTCTACATCCACGAGGATCTCCTCAACATGGATCTATGGGACGAAAAACTAATCTAATCTAATCTAATCCACCTTGCATCCCTCGGCTGCTGTCTCCGTGCTGCCTCCTTGACCCATCACTGTTACTGCTCTCACACTGGACAGTCCTGCAGTGTGACAACAGCAGCTGGAAACTGCAATCATGTTTGTGTTTGCGAGAGAGAATGTGTTTCTATTTCTGAAGAAGACCATAGCAGCAGAAGACTAAGCATATTTGTAATTTTTTGTGTGTGCCTTTCAGTAAATCATGGAGAAGTCTTTGTGGCGAGTAGCAAAGTATCCTTTTGAAAATATTGCTGATTCCTTCCTGGAATTTTCATTGTTTGAAAAGAAAGATTTTGGTATATTAATGAATGCTTAACTTGCGTTGTGATGTGGAGACTGCAATTCAATAGTGAAATGAAGAATATTATGACATCATGAAGTGCAGAAAGGAACGAAAAGGAAGCAACCTGGTAGAATATTTAGAGCAAAATTTATACATTTCTGTTGTGTGGTTTAAAAGCCACTGCACAAAATTTTCAGGACCAGATATGAACTCTGATCGAAATGAATTGGTTATGGAAAGTATATAAACATTATGGAAATTGCAAAAAAAGTAGGTAGTTAATAATATGGGGCCTGGTTAAATGAAATATTCTGTTTCAGAGAGGCTACTAGGCAATGACTAACTGAAATAAGTAAAATAAATGCACCACAAGAGCATTAGATAGCTTCAAGAGATGAAGTAATGTAGGTAACGGAAGAAAAACTAAGTAAAAAGAGAAAGCCCAATATATAACCTTGGCTGCTAATCTGAAGAAATGATAAGATACAATAATAATAACAAACTAATTGCACGATCGCAAAAAGTAATCAATTTGGTAATGAATGGAACTGGAGGAAGGGGGGATAAAACTGCAGACACTTGACTACAATAACCAGCTTCAAATGGATGTGGGTGACACAAATTTACCACAATGAACTGGCTTGCAGAGCTGCATTAGATCAACCTTTCGATTGATGATCACAACAACACGAGGAGACTGATCTTGAAAAATAAAACACACAGGTGACGTTCTTAAGTAAATATTTCTGGCAGAGGGTATCTGTTAGTAAATTCTATTGTGTAATGGCTCTAGAAGTGTAAGAAAATTAATGCACCATTTATTTTGTACTCTCCTTAAACATGCAATCAAAATCTTATCACTCAAAACACAATAATAAATGAGAAAGGTGTTATCTTTCTGAAGCATTCCTATTCAATTCTTTGCTTTTCAATTAACAGCACAAAAGATACCATATTTTTGTCTTTAAATTGTTGATAACCAAAACAAGTATAGTTCTTCCTCAGTGACTGGAAGTAGTAAATTTTTGACATGAGAATATTTGATAATGGAAAAGTTTTATATGAAATGGAACGAGAATTATGAGAGAACTGCTGTGTTCTAAGTATAATCTAGTTATATGTATTAATTTTCTGTAAAACCTCTGTGCTCTTCTTTTTCTAACTAGTAACTATACTCCAATAGGTCTCTCCCTGCATTTGGTGGAAAATTTTTCACACATTATGAAAGTATCAACTTCAGGTTTTTCAAATAGCGGATAAAAATAGTGTACTCCACAATTTTCAGTTGATGCTCATCTGATTGGCAACAGAAACTACGACTAGTGGCTTTAGTTGTTTTTGCATCAGCACTAATCTTTATAGTGTTGCAGTAATTTGGAAACATTGTGGATGTAAGTTATTTCATGATTAATGAAAACCACATTTTTTAAGATACTGTCAATTCACATTCATGAAAAACAATTTAATGAAAATGTCACATTTTGTCATACAATGTGCATCTGTAAAGTTCAGTGAATAGTCTCAGGAAGTATAGAAAACAAGAATTACAAATGTAGCACCTTCACTGGTCTTCATAGTAATTGCCATTAGCTACAATATCCTTCTGATATTGGTTGTATAGCTGTTGGAAGCTGTCAGCAAACACTTTTTGTGGAATGGCTCAAAGCACTGAGGTCAGGCATTGTTGGAGCTCTGCAATCACCCAGACACACAATTTTTACTCGCTGCTTCAACACCATACACTTGAACTGACATCCCATGGATCTCCATCACCATTTTGCCTAATTTCAAACAAAACTTGATACTAACTCGTTGCTCCATTGCTCCATTTTGAGTTCCATGTTGCAATGACATGAGTTCTCACACTGACCCTGTTAGCAGGGTCGCAGAATGTACCACCACTTCACTGCAGTGTTTTGCATGATAGGGGTCACTTATTGACATGACTCTCAATGTGTATGTGTGGGTACCTCATCCTCACTAACACAGTTTGTAAAAGATGGGACACAATTCACCAAAATTTTCAGATGCACCTTCTAGTTCCTGCCTATTGTTTATTCAGAAATATTTGGATGTTATATCTGGTCTGATTATAGTAACTGACTGTTACTACATACTATTGTGACAGATTTTATTATAGGATTAATGATGAAAATTCTCCTCAGAGATAATAAATATTGTTGAAATGAGATAGAATGGCTGGCCAGTACTTACCATTGTGCTGTACCGCCGATAGTAACACAAAATGAAAAAACAGAAAAAAGGGGACAAAGGGACAAGCTTTCGGAACAGAGTTCCTTCGTCAGGTGGGAGAGAAGGGAAGAATAAAGGATGGGAATAGAAGGGAAAGGTGGTTCACCACCTTCATGACCTAGGTCGTGAACCACCTTCCCCTTCTATTCCCATCCTTTATTCTTCCCTTCTCTCCCACCTGACGAAGGAACTCTGTTCCGAAAGCTTGTCCCTTTCTCCCCTTTTTTTCTGTTTTTTCATTTTGTGTTACTATCGGCGGTACAGCACAATGGTAAGTACTGGCCAGCCATTCTATCTCATTTCAACAAGATTTTATTATAGGCAAGAAAACAGTTCTGTAGCATTGTTTTACATACTTTGAAGTGTCTAAAGCACTACATGCTTTCCTTAGCTAGACAAGATGACCAAAGTGATTAGATTTGGTATTTACGGAGGTTTTTTGCTTGGACTATTACTGTCCTGGGCTATTTCTTTCACGGGTGAATGCCCAGATGGGGACCTCCTACTTTTCATGGAAAAATATATTTAAAGGACACTGTGCACTAGAATTAACTCTGTGGATACTCAGAGTAAAGATGTGTTAGAGTGAAAGTGGAGATATTGATGGTACAATAAACCCCTGTTATTGTTCAAATATAAATGAACTATCTTCTCATTTAAATAATGAGATAAAGTTGAACTGTGATACTTCATCTCTTCTGAGCATAACTTACATAGAGAAGAAGTCTGATTGACGTCTAATTTGGAAATAACTGTTATTAGAGGCACTGAGTATCAGGACCTCTAACAATATATACTACAATAAACAACACATGAAGAAGTGATTAATTATGTGATGGGATTCTGAAATAAGTAGAATCACATGGTCACATCACAACAACACAGATTATTATTATTATTATTATTATTATTATTATTATTATTATTATTATTATTAAAGGGGGACAAGGAATCTGAAGTGCATACATTAACATCAAGCAAACTTAATTACAAAAAGAAACTGTAAAACCACAGAAATAAACAAAATTGTCATCACAATCAATATAATTCCAAGTTAAAAGGAAAGACACTAGTCATAAATGCAGCTGCACTTTATACATAAAATACTCAGTCACCATAGTTATTTTACAACAATTCTTTGCACATGTATCTCTCAACATCTTATTAAGTAAGGATGGGCTATGTTTTGTTTTGTTTTTAGAGATGATATTTATTAGATTATAATACTTTAAAATGCTTTATTTTAATTGTAATCACTTCCAGTACTCTCATCAGCCAACTGCGGCTTCCTAAAACTCCTTGTGCTAATTATATATATTACAAATGTCTGTCTAGGTGTGTTTGCATTTTGATATGTCTGAGTGTGTGTGTATGTGTTTACCTTCCTTTTTTCCCCTAGGGTTAGTCCCACTCCTATCCTTCCCTTTCTCCTCTCCTTCCTCCCTCTTTTTCCCGAAGAAGCCACCACTGGTGGCGAAAGCTCAAATGGTTGTGTGTTTTTGTGTGTGTTTGGTGTTCCTATCGACGAGCCTGTACTTTAGGTAAGTCAAAAATCTTTATTTTATACCATTTTCCCACCTGGAAGGTCTCCTTCTATATATATTTGTTTACCTTCCTTTTTTCCCCCTAAGGTAAGTCCTTCCACTCCTGGGATTGGAATGACTCCTTTTCCACTTCCTTAACACCCATATCCTTCCCTTTTCCTCCCCTTTTTTCCTCTTTTTCCTGAAGAAGCTGCCAGTGGTGGCGAAAGCTTGTATGTGTGTTTGTGTGTGATTTTATTTGTTTCTATCGACGAGCCAGTCCTTTTGGTAAGTCATCTCTTTTCTATTTTTATTTTTATTTATCCCACCGGGAAAGTTTCCCTCTATAATTTATATATATATATATATATAACGAAAAATTTTATTTTGATGAAGGTGTGTTTGCGTTTCGATATGTCTGAGTGTGTGTGTATTTGTTTACCTTCCTTTTTTCCCCTAAGGTAAGTCCTTCCACTCCTGGGATTGGAATGACTCATATATATATATATATATATATATATATATATATAATAGAGGAAAAATATACGTAAAAAATAGATGAAGTACACTTACCAGGCGAAGGGGCACAGGCAGTAATAGCAACAAATAAACACACAGACACACACACACACACACACACACACACACACACACACAAATGCTAGCTTTCGCAGCCTAGCTGCTTCATCAGGCAGAAGGGAAGGAGAGGGAAAAGGAAATGATGAGGGTTTTATGGAAGGGGGTAAGGAGCCATTCCAATCCCGGGACAGGAAAGACTTACCTTGGGGGAAAAAATGGAGGGTAAATAAATGCACATACATCCACACATTTACACAGACACAAGTACACTTAGGCAGACATACTGTAGAACTGTAGAAAGCAAAGAAGTTAGTTTTCTACAGTTCTACAGTATGTCTGCCTAAGTGTACTTGTGTCTGTGTAAATGTGTGGGTGTATGTGCATTTATTTACCCTCCATTTTTTCCCCCAAGGTAAGTCTTTCCTGTCCCGGGATTGGAATGGCTCCTTACCCCCTTCCATAAAACCCTCATCATTTCCTTTTCCCTCTCCTTCCCTTCTGCCTGATGAAGCAGCTAGGCTGCGAAAGCTACCATTTGTGTGTGTGTGTGTGTGTGTGTGTGTGTGTGTGTGTCTGTGTGTTTATTTGTTGCTATTACTCCCTGTGCCCCTTCGCCTGGTAAGTGTACTTCATCTAAAAAATAGAGAAGAGATCACTTACCAAAAGGACCGGCTCGTCGAGAGAAACAAATAAAATCACACACAAACACACATACAAGCTTTCGCCACCACTGGCAGCTTCTTGAGGAAAAAGAGGAAAAAAGGGGAGGAAAAGGGAAGGATATGGGTTTTAAGGAAGTGGAAAAGGAGTCATTCCAATCCCAGGAGTGGAAGGACTTACCTTAGGGGGAAAAAAAGGAAGGTAAACAAATACACACACACTCAGACATATCGAAACGCAAACACACCTAGACAGACATTTGTGAAAAGCAAAGAAGTTGGACAGAGATACCAATTGAGGCAGAGGCTCTGTCCACAGAACCAAGGCAAAGATGCTAAAGATAGTGGGCGGGAATTTGAGTTAGCGGAGATTGAGACCAGGTGGGCAACGGGAAGAGAGAATAAGCTGAAGGGCAAGTTCCCATCTCCGGAGTTCTGAAAGGTTGGTGTCGGTGGGAAGTATCCAGATAACCCGGACGGTGTAACACTGCGCCAAGATGTGCTGGCCGTGCACCAAGGCATGTTTAGCCACAGGGTGATCCTCATTACCAACAAACACTGTCTGCCTGTGACCGTTCATGCGAATGGACAGTTTGTTGCTGGTCATTCCCACATAGAATGCTTCACAGTGCAGGCATGTTAGTTGGTAAATCACGTGGGTGCTATCGCAAGTGGCTCTGCCCTTGATCGTGTACACCTTCCGGGTTACTGGACTGGAGTAAGTGGTGGTGGAAGGGTGCATAGGGCAGGTTTTACAACGGGGGCGGTTGCATGGATAGGAGCCAGAGGGTAGGGAAGGTGGTTTGGGGGTTTCATAGGGATGGACTAGGAGGTTACGAAGGTTAGGTGGGCGGCGGAAAGACACTCTCGGAGGAGTGGGGAGGATGTCATTAAGGATGGATCTGATTTCGGGGCAGGATTTAAGGAAGTCGTATCCCTGCTGGAGAGCCACATTCAGAGTCCGCTCCAGTCCCGTATATATATATACAATTGTCTAAAAGCTGTCAGTGATACATTAAATGTCATTATTGATTAATTATTTCTAATGTTATTGAAAGTGTTGTTCAATATGACTATTTAAAAGTTAGTAGAACTAAAACTATGTCTTTCATTGAGGACTTTCTACTGTAAATAGATTGATTTACATATTCTACTGTTCTCTTTCCTTTTTGTCCAGTGCTTTAGAGATCTCTGCAGAAGTGAATGGATTATTTATATTGCTCTTCTCCAATTATACCTCAACAATAATGATACTCTTCACTCCACCTGAAACAAAGAACAGTATAATGACATAAAGAACTGAATATACTCTGCAACAGTAATGGAACTCCATGGCTGGAATAATAGTAGGCAAAAATAAAGAATAGGAAACCGTTTGGCAATTGCTGACTGATGTGTACTTTATATGGAAAACACATTGCAGATGTGTGTATACAATTTTGGATGAATGTGTTTATTTCCAATTACTAGTGAAAATACTATAGTATGTCTGCCTAGGTTTGTTTGCGTCTGTGTACATGTATGGGTGTGTGTGTATTTGTTCACCTTCCTTTTCGTCCCCCAAGGTAAGTCTTTCCTCTCCCGGATTGGAATGGCTCCTTACCCCCTTCCTTAAAACCCTCATCATTTCCTTTTCCCTCTCCTTCCCTTCTGCCTGAAGAAGCAACTGGGTTGTGAAAGCTTGCATTTCTGTGTGTATTCATTTATTTATTTGTGATGCTGGCACACCTGTGCTCCTTCGCCTAGTGAGTAATCTTTGTCTATTTTTTTGTGCTAGGAATTTTTCGTCTTAATATTCGTATCATGAAGGAAACTTTCCTGGTGGGATAAATTTATATAAAAAAAATATAAATCAGATAACTTACTCAAAGCCCAGCCTCGTCAACAGATTGTGTGTTTTTATTTGTATCCTTCGACGAGCCTTTGGTTTGGGTAAGTTATCCGATTTCTATTTTATATATAGAAAGCACAGTGATGGAGTGCCAGACTACAAATACAAAGGTCACGGGTTCGATCTCCGCCAGCTCCTAGGATTTTTATCTGTCACTTTCCACTTCTTTCACCTCTGGCAGTGTTTCTAATGTGGAAAATATTGAGTAGCACCGTGTTTCAGAACCCACGTTTAACTGTAGGTCCCCCTATAACTGGCTGGGTAAATCAGTTCGAAGGTCGGAGGAAGGCAACGGCATACCACCTCCAAAAAGGACCACGCCTAGTAAAGCACTGTAGTGTTCAAACCAATCTTCAGATTGTTGACTGCTTTATATGATGCATTTTTGTATGGGACACACAACAGTCAGCGATAAATGAGGAAATTATTTTAGCACGGTATTGTCAAACAACGGAAATACCTTGAAATATTTAACAATATTGTTGGAAGGATAGATCGCTACTCGTGATGGCTGTTGCGGTCAGACTGCAACACATAGAACAGTTGAGGCGAGAGCAATCAGTGGTGGGGGGTGAGGAAGTGGTGTGAAGGGAGTAGCAGGAAGGGAGGTAAAGGATGGGGGTGGGGATGGAGCAGTATGTCAGTACTGTCTGACAGATAGGATGGGACCAGAGTATGTGGCAGAATGGGAGACGTACGTAAGCTGGAGTTTGGGTAGGTAAAGGAAGGGGAGAGGAGACTGGTGGGGAACGAACTAGCGAAGGTTTAGGCGTGGCGCATTGCAGAAGCGTAGGATACATTGTAGAGATAGTTCCCATCTGCACAATTCAGATAAGTTGGTGTTTGTGTGGAGGATCCATATGGCACAGGCTGCATAGCAGTCACAAGTGAGCAACATCATGGAGTGCCACATGCTCTGCAACAGGGTGGTCCATCTGTCTCTTTGCCCCAGTATGACGATGGGGATTCTTCTGGACAGACAGCTTGTTGCTGGTCATGCCCACTTAGAAAGCAGCACAGTGTTTGCAGCTTAGTTCGTATACAATATTACTGCTATCACAGGTTGCCCAGCCTTTTGTAGGATAGGAAATGCCTGTGAACGGACTGTGGTGGTGGGATGGTAGATAGGACACGTTTTGCATCTAGGACTTTTACAGGGATATGAGCCATGGGGTAAGGGGTTGGGAGCAGGGATGGAGTAGGGATGAACAAGAAAAGTATGTAGGGCTGGTGGGCGGTGGAATACCACTGTAAGGGGGTAGGGAGGATATTGGGTAGTGTATTTCTCATTTCAGGACAAGATGAAAGGTAATCGTAACCCTGGCAGAGAATGTGGTTTAACTTCTCCAGTCCTAGGTGGTATTAGCTAACAAGAGGGGTGTTCCTTTGTGGCCGGACAGTGGGTGTGGGAGAGCTTGTGGGTGACTGTACAGACAGGGCCCGTGAGATCACTTTCTAGTCAAGGTTTGGATGATAACTGCAGTCTGTGAAGGCCTCAGTAAGGCGTTTGACATAATTGGATATGGACTGCTTGTCACTGCACGTGCCACAACCACAGGTGGCTAGGCTGTATGGAAGGGATTTTTTGATGTGAAATGGGTGGCAACTGTCAAATTGGAGGTATTCTTGATGGTTGGTAGGTTTGATGTGGGCAGAGGTACTAATAAGACCATCCTTGAGGAGTATGTCAGTGTTGAGGAAGGCCACTCATTGGGTTGAGTACGACCAGGTGAAGTAAATGGAGGCAAAGGTATTTAGGTTTTGAAGGAATGCGGATAATGTGCTCTCATTTTCAGTCCAGATTATGGAGATATCATCAATTAATCTAGAACCAGATGAGGGGTTTGGGATTCTGGGTAGTTGGGAAGGATTCCTCTAGCTGGTTCACAAATAAGTTGGCATAGGAAGGTATTATACAGATGCTCATGGCTGTGCTGCAAATTTGTTTGTAGGTGATGGCTTCTAAGAAGAAGTAATTGTGGGTGAGGATGTAGTTGGTCAAGGTTACAAGGAAGGAGGTTGTGGGCTTGCTGCTGGTCGGGCATTGTGAAAGATAGTGTTCAACAGCAGCAAGACAAGAGCATTGGAGATGGCGTAGAAGGAGGTCGTCACCCGTGACAAGCATGGTACAACCGGCCAAAATATGACATCCAGGGTGGTTGGGTTTGTGAACTCTAGGGAGCATGTAGAAGGTGGGGCTGTGGGGCTTAGGAGATATGAGGACAGAAACAGACTCTGAGGAAAAGTACTGAGATGATCATAAGGATTCAGATGGTCCTAAGGGTTCAGATTCATTGATGATTTCTTCATAATCTGTACTGAAGGTGAGGACACACTATCTGCGTTCCTTCAAAAACCTCAACACCTTCTCCTCCATTTACTTCACCCGGTCCTACTCAACCCAACAAGCCACCTTCCTCGGTGTTGACCTACTCCTCAAGGATGACCTTATTGGTACCTCCGTTCACTTCAAACCTACCAACAATCAGCAATACCTCCATTTTGACAGCTGCCACCCAGGTTTTGCACCTAGGTCTATTCCAGGGATATGAGCCATGAGGTAAGGGGTTGGGAGCAGGGATGGTGTAGGGATGGACAAGGATATTACATAGATTCAGTGGACGGCGGAACACCACTGTAGGAGGGGGGGAAGAGGATTTTGGGTAGGGTATTTCTCATTTCAGCACAGGATAAAAGGTAATCGAAACCCTAGCGGACAGTATGGTTTAACTGCTCCAGTCGTGGGTGGAATAGGATGACGAAAGGTATGCTCCGTTGTGGCCAGACGGTTGGTGTGGCGGAGGTGGCAGGTGACTGGACAGACAGTGCCCATGACATCTGTTTCTGGACAAGGTTTAATGGGTAATTGCAGTCAGTGAAGGCCTCAATGAAGTGTTTTTGGCATATATGGAGAGGGATTGCTTGTCACTACAGATGTGATGACCATGGGCGGCTAGGCTTTATGGAAGGAACGTTTTGGGTGTCGAAGGAGGTTGCAGCTTTGGAGTCAGTAGGGTGATGTGAAAGGTAGTGTTCAACAGTGACAAGGCTATGAGCATTGGCAATGTTGGTGGAGAGGGAGATGGCATTAACTGTGATGAGAATGGTTCCAGGTGGTGAAAGAACAGGAACTGTGGAGAGTCGGCTCATGGCCATGTCACTCAGTACTATCCAGGACTGGAGCAGTTAAACAATGTTCTCTGCCAGAGTTTCGATTACTTTCCATCCTGTCCTGAAATGAGAAACACCACTACCCAATATCCTCACCACCCCTCCCACAGTGGTTTTCTGCCATCCACTAAATCTACACAAACTCCTTGCCCATATGTACACAATCTTTGCTCCCAACCGCTTGCCTAATGGCTCCTATCCCTGCAATAGACCTCGATGCAAAACCTGCCCTATCCACTAACCCACCACTACCACCTACTTCAGTCCTGTCACATGGATTTTCTATCCCATAAAAAGGCAGACACACAAACACCAACTTGTCTGAATTGCCCAGATGGGAACTCTCCCTACAATATATCCTACACTCCTGCAGTCGCCCAGGCCTAATCCTTCACTAGATCCTGCCCCCAACACTCATCCTTTCCTTTCCCTACCCACACTCCAGCTTATGTATGTCTCCCTTTTCACCACATACTCTGGCCCCTTCCTATCTGTCAGACAGTATTGACGTATTGCTACATCCCCACCCGCATCCCTTACCTCCCTTCCTGCTTCCCTCTCCACGCCACTTCTTCACCCCCACCACTGGTTACTCTCACCTTGGCTGTGCTATGTGATGCAATCTGGCCACAACAGCCAAAGATGGCGGTTGTGTGTGTGTGTGTGTGTGTGTGTGTGTGTGTGTGTGTGTGTGTGTGTGCGCGCGCGCGCGAGCGTGCGCGTGTGTGGGTGCATGCACATGTTCTCTATGGCGGATGAAGGCTTAACAACCTAAAGCTTTATTTTTTGGTTTTCTGTTATATGTGCATTTCTGCAGCTCACTAGGCGTCTCTGTGGTGAGTAGCAACCTATCCTTTCCAAAATATTGTTATCATGGAATATAGAACTCCACTCTGAGATGCTGTGCGGAATAACAGTGTAACAGCAATTAAAGATTCATAAAGCATCAGTAGAATCCTTATTTATTTACTCCATACATTGTAAATCAATTTATGGTGTGTGGCAAAGGGTATTTTGTGTACCAATGACACATGTTACTTTTCCAGTTGCATATTCACTTTATGGTGTGTGGCAAAGTGTATTTTGTGTATCATTGACACATCTCACTTTTCCAGTTTCATATGGTTCACAGGAAGAATGACTGCTCGTAAGTCTCTGTATGGACTCAAATCCCTCTAATTTTATCTTGACGGTTATTCTACAAGATATATGTAGAAGAAATATACTGTTGACTCCTCTGTAAACATAAACTCTTGGAGTTTTAACAGTACACCGTAGCATGACAGAGATACATATCTTGCAGCATATGTCCATGAAGTTGACTGGGCATCTTCATGATGCTAACATACTTAGTAAATTCTGGCCCTCTACATGTCCTCAACAAAATTTCTCGAAAATAATGTTGTCTTTCCTCCAGCGATTCCCATTTGAGTTTGCGGAGCAGTTCTGTGCCACTCGTGCATTGGTTGAACCTACCAGTAACAAACCTAGTTGCTCACCTCTGAACTGCTTCTATGTCTTCCTTTAAACTGATCTGCTGCGGGTCCCAAACACTTGAGTAATATTCAAGACATGGCCGTACAAGTATTTTGTTCATTGTCTCCTTTACAGATGAAGTACATCTTCCCAAAATTCTCCCAATAACCAAAGTCGTCTGTCTGTCTTACTCACAACTGTCCTTACATGTTTATTCCATTTCATATTGCTCTGCAATGTTACGCCTAGATATTTGAATGACGTGACTGCATCAAGAAGCTCACTACTAATGCTGTATTCGAACATTAAGGGATTGTTTTTCCTACTCATGTACATCACCTTACATTTTCCTACATTGAGAGCTAGCTGCTATTCTTCGCACCAACTAGAGATTTTGTCTAAGTCACCCTGTATGCTATTGCAGTCAATTAAAGGCAACACCCTCCCATACACCACAGCATCATCAGCAAACAGCCACAAATTACAAGTTACTCTGTTCATCAGATCATTTATATAGACAGAAAATAGTAGCGGTCCTATAACACTCCAATGGGACACGCCTGACGATACACTCGTCTCTGATGAACACTAGCCATTGAGAACAACATACTGCATTCTATTACTTAGGAAGTCTTCCAGCCAGTCACAAATCTGTGAACCTATTCCATAAGCTCATATCTTTGTGGAACCATGTCAAACGCCATTTTGAAGTGAAGAAAAAAACAATCCGCCTATTGCCCTTCGTTCATGGCTCACAAGATGTCATGTGAGACAAGGGGAAGCTGAGTTTCACATGAACGATGTTTCCTAAACCTGAGCTGATTCATAGAAACAAGTTTTTCCGTCTCAAGGAAATTTACTATATTCGAACTGAGAATATGCTCCAAAATTCTACAGGAAACTGATGTCAACGATATTGGCCTGTAATTATGTTTGTCAGTTCTCTTTCTTTTCTTATAAGTGGGAGTCACCTGCACTTTTCCCCAATCACTAGGAACTTTGTGCTGAATAAAACGTTAAAAAAAATGCAAACTAAGTAAGGGGCCAATGCTGCAGAATACTCTTTGTAAAACCGAACTGGTATTCCATCCGGACCAGTAGACTTTTTCATATTTAGCTCTCTCAGCTGCTTCTCTACACTATGTCCTCCATTTTGGAATTAGTATGTTGATTAGATGATAGTACATTTGTGCGGTCCTCCTGTGTAAATGAATCTGTATCACAAAATATGCTGTATTCTTGGGTTTTCTGCTGGTAACTGCATAGTACTAACACAATATTTCGATCATGTTATGATCTTCATCATGTGCTCCCTTAGGTTGAATTCACTGCACAACAGGTCCAGTATTTATGCCAGCATGTAGCCATCATCCAATGCAAAAGAATGGTGTACTCAAATCTCTGTTTTCGAATTGGAATTAGTTCATCCCAGAATACACACATCAGTATGTATGGTAAAACAACACTTTGTCCCAGTGTCAATGAGACTGCTGGAACTGGGACAGGCTTGTGTGGTAATGTTGGACGCCGTACTCAGATGCCACTGGGCTTACTCATTATTATGTGAGGTAACATCCACCATGTACACCTTGATCTGGTTGGCTCACTACCAGAATCCGAGGGGTACAAACACCTGTCTTGAATCACTGACAGGTTTATCAAATGGATGGAGGCAGTACTATCTAAATGCATTAACCACAGATTCAACAGTGCATGCATTTATCTAGACACTGATTTCCTGCTTTAGATGCCAAAACACCATCACAATGGATTAAGGACACCAGTTAAAAGTCATTCCTCTTCAGAAGCCTCTGCTGCTTTTGCAGAATCACTTGCAACTGCACAATATAGTGGGGTCTATAAAGCAACAGGCTGGTGGAGAAGTGCGTTGAACATTGAAAACAGCTGCTCATCCTGCCCGGGGAGTTCTTTATCAAAACACTGCACCCAACTACTTTCAACCTGTCTGAATCCATCAATACATGAATACAATGGACATAAAGTATATCTGCCACACAGTTGTGCCTCCACTGTCTCTGAAACCATTTAGCCACAGAGCTCTCAGTCTGTGTGAAATTGTTGTGCTCCAGAGCTACATTATTCACTTGGCACTCCACACACTGTATACAGGCCCACTGAGAGTTTTACAATGTGGGACTCACAACTATGGCATTTAAGCCATTTGACCAAGATGAAAGGTGTCCATCAACCATCACTGAGGATGAGTCAATAACACCTACTGCCGCACACCTCACAAATGCTGGTGGAATGTGCAGTAGTTTTTTTCTCACCCATTAGACAGAAGGGTACTTACCTTCATCATACCCTTCATCAAACATGAGACTGCAGGACATCTGGTCCCACAGGAGGCATTCAAAACAAACTTACATACTACACTAAGCACATCTGTCCAAAGAGACTCCCACACGTTTGAATGAGCACAGCCAGTTCAGTCTTAACTCTTGACTGAGTTGGATGCTGGTGTCAACCAGTGACTGCTGTCTTGTGCAGACACAGTTCGGCAGATCTCTTCATCTGTGAATGTACTGGTTTCTAATTATAAGTGACATATTTTAATTTTCCTGTGTGTTTTTTTCCTTCGAATTCCTAAATTTATTGCGTGTGTCTGACATTACTGCTTTCATCGGAATTTTAAATACTTGGAATTTAACAAAATAATGCACTTG
This sequence comes from Locusta migratoria, assembly GCA_026315105.1. Lineage (NCBI taxonomy): Eukaryota > Metazoa > Arthropoda > Insecta > Orthoptera > Acrididae > Locusta > Locusta migratoria. The sequence continues at coordinate 376,102,271 of CM048745.1, forward strand.
CATTGGGTTCTAAGTATAACATTTACCAGTGTAAAATTGGGTCAGAACAAGAAATATTTTCTGAGCTTTTTGAAAATGTGGTCTCAAAGACCAGCTTCCAGGATGTTTTTACGTTCCCACCATGAGAGGATCGGTTTGAAGAAGTATAGTGAGTTATTCCACTTCAAACCAATGGTACTTTAAACCTTGATCTTCCCTTCTACTTGCTTCTTCATCAAACAACCTGTTGCCCATCCAGAATCGAACACCAAATTTAGTTGATAGATGACACATTGTAAAAAGATTGTGATTGATAATACAGCCACATTTAAAGAGAGGAATATGATGAAATTCATACTGAGTGTTGCCATCATTACTGGGTATACTGTTGGGATTCAAAAAACCGCCTATGACTTAGAACAGGTGCAAAGCAAATGGAAGTTCTGAAAAATGGCACCAAGAGCCATCAAAACTAATTTTTGCCTTTGCAAATAACTTTTGCCACCAAATATAAGCAGTGCTAGGCATGTTTTACCGACTGAAAGATAAATACTGGCAACAAAACTTTTGTGCTTTAAAAATACAAATAAAAAGAATACAGAAGAAGAGCTGAGTTTCAACCACTGAATTTTATTACATCATGCAACAAAGGAAAGGCAGTATGCCCTATTCCTCATCTTCTAATGTAGCAGCTCTTGAATATTTATAGAAAAAAAAAAAAAAAAAAAAAAAAATTATTTATATCCGTATCAACAAGAAACAAAGATGTAGGATTTTTTAATGAGTTTGCGCTGTGAATATTTCATGTTTTTCGAATATGTTATTATGTAGGAAACTAGCTCAACTTTAAAATGCATAGTTTAGCATCTCAAAAATATTCTCATGTGTTTTTAAGTATTTCATATAACCAATGAGGGCTGGAAAAAGAAGGAATGCATTTATAATGCCAAAATTGAAGCAGTTGTTTGGTTTGGTGTTTCTGGCAGTGTGCATTTGTGATTGTTATAATTCGTTGTTATTATGGTGAAAATACAAACTAATCCACTGACAGCTACCTAGCCCCATGATTTCATTACAAAAAGTAATCACTTGAAACATCAATCAATACAAATTAAGATCGCTTGGCAGATTGTTGTGCCAAAGCAAAATCTTGATGTGTTTCTACAAATATTATGCAATTTTTTACTTTGTGTTTAGGCTGAACATAATAGGACAGCAGAACTATAATGCAAAAACAAATTTGTTTACATTCTTTATTGTCATTTCAATTCCCCAAACCAGGGCAGGCTGTCAGTGCATGCAGGTGCTTTTCAGCTGAGAGAATAACAAAAATTAACATGGAGTGCATAGAGACAAAAAAAATTATGACAGGAAACAGAAGATAATTTACATAGATCAGCAAGTTGCTTATTACCCTTTGTATATTCACAGCTTAACAACATTTCTTTGCTTCTTTTGACAGGGCACATTTGAATTAAAAACATAAAGACATTCCTTCACGTCTATCGATGCTCTAATTTACATAAGAATTCTTTGCAAGGAAAATCGAATTTACATAGTTCCCTTTCTGATTCTGGTGTATCCTCATTACATTTTAGTGTGTTCTATTTAGGAATGCCTCAAAAATGCTATAATACAAGAAAGGACAAAGTGAAGCGACATTAGTTACATAGTACACCAAATAACTAATTATGGCATTGCTGCGTTTTTCTTTCATTCTCATAACTGTAGTGTAATACACTACAAGAGAGGGTATAATAGGCTTTTTCAAAATTCAGTCAGGTAGAATGAGGGGAATCATTCTTTATCTTCACGATAAAATAAATAATTTATGCTGTTCTGGTCAGTAAATTAATCATCCTCCTAAAGCGGATAGTCCGTTGTCGACGATAACAAACTAAATCGCTGGCACTACAAGTAAAACTTAATCCAGGTAGGACACGCACACACACACACACACACACACACACACACACACACACACACACACACACACACAAAATCTTGGTCCTACCTGTATCCCATATGCTTTGGTATGTCATGGAAAGAAAAAAAGTGCATCTTTCTATGGGTATAACCACTAAATTGTACATAGAGTAGAAATATCTATGGAGTGAGCATTGCGTTCTGTGCATCTTCTCAACATTAAGCTGGAATTACCATGTGATATTGAGACAAATCCACACATTTATTTGCACTTACAATTGGTGTGCACTGTATTGGCTGCAAAGAAGCCGCACCTCCTTTTCACAGAGCAACCACATAACAGAATAATATTTAAATAAATGTGTCACAGAGGCAACAAGATAGTTGAGGAAGTGTGGCTAAAAGAGTCATTTACACATAGTCATCCCTCTTAACCGAACAAAAAAGGATCAAGTTAGAGGTGGCAATTAGTACATTTTTTTCCAATATCATGTGACATTTCCACCTTATTGTTGCGGGCACAACATCTGTTATGCGCATCTGAATGCTCACTCCAGAGATATTTCTGCTCTGTGCCTGCCACTAGAGATAATGTCAGGTCCCCCATCTTGCAGGGTCAAAGAAATATGATTCATATTAAAGCACTGTGTTGTTCTTGCCCTTTTAACTTTCATACATTTAAATAACTGTCATTTTTGGTAGCTGTTTGATATAGTACACTTCTGTGAACAAATACAGACCTTCCAGATAGGTGAACTGTGATTTATTAACACAAAATTATTGGCTCCGCAATATGGCAACAGCGGGTTCACTTCTGTTGCGAAGCGCATCCCACCCTATTCTAACCTCCTTGGATAATATACACACTCAAGCGACAAACTCATCAGAAACCTCTCTGCTTTCATAATTGTTCAGTACAGTATTGTGATTAAAATTTCTCATTACTTACTTTTGGTGCAGACTACATTAAGAAACAGATATACATCTATTGCAGAGAGAATTGTACTTAGTGTTATAATCAAACATCTGAATATATAGTTCTATTACACAAGGTAGATTTCATCTTCGTGCTTTACGAAATAATCACTGTAGAATGTGTAGACATGTATTAGCTGAAAGAGTAGCCGATGCTGCTAACACAGTCAAGACAATTCACTGGAAATACTATATTTATTGAAAAGTTCTATACAGATGGTCAGCTCACGCCATTCCTTCAACGATTACCCAGACTTACTTTATTGCACATTGACACCACCATGACATATTATTTAAACAGACATGAATTGCTCTGTTCATTGTATTACCAGACTTTCAGCATTCATCGAGTTTTCAATAATATAGATCACTGCATACATAATAACTACATTGTCTCCAGTGAAACACTGCAACCTACTAATACTGCAGCATACACTTACTGTGAGACATAAACAGTTTAGTACTATAACACAGAACCAATACATGGCACTGTTATTAATATTACTATTTCTCATCTGAACGATAAAAGTGTTTTCAGAAATTTACATCAAACAGAGAATTACACATGGCAGTCTTAACTTTATGAACACAACCTATCGTTGAATTTACATAGTTCCGGAGTACGGACTTAAATTAATTTCACTTTTTGTATGAAAAACTTTATGAAGATTCGTCATTTTCGACAATGACTTCTACTTAAATCTGACATCTTGGCTAGGAGAACTGAGGCTATTGACAGAGCGATCCAGCAAGGATTCTATTTTTCCTGACCTAGGTCCAAAACCCTAAAAATCCATGGTATACACAGGTCCCTCTCTATCACCCATTGCAAAGCACGTGCATATAAGCTAGTTACTTATAGGTGTCAAAGTGGTGTCAACATATCAGTGCAATAGCATACTTCAGCATGTAAGGAATGTAACAAACACGTGTAGAAAGGTATGATTTGAGCAAAAAGTAACTTCTGGTAGTATGAAAGGGGCTCAAAGGCTAATTTAAAATGCATAAATGACAATTTTAAGTGGTCATGTCATTACTGTGAATGTGGAGAGAAGTTGGAACTGATTCCATTTGTGAATTCTCAAAATGATATTATAAAGCAACTGAATATGGACTTTGAAACACTAAAGAAAGAAATTGCCTCATTGAAGGAAGAAAATACGCAAGTCTCTCAGGGAAAATGAACACATTCTGAAGCCGTTAAAGGTAGGCCTACAAAGGAAGTGAATATGAAACTCTCCACAGAAAATCAACCGTTTTTTCTGAAGCTGATAAATTTACAAGAGAGTGTAAATAAAACAGAACCATTTAAGCTAAAAAGGCAAAACAAGTGAATGAAGGAAATACGAAATTCTCCGCTGAAAATCATTTGTCCTCTGGAGCCAACAAATCTATAAAAGAATGAAAACAAAACAGTTCCATTCAAGCTCCAAATACAACACTGAGTGCAAGAAATAATCCTAAAAATATGCAAAATGAAATGGACAAGGACTGAAAATGAGTGAAAAAAGGGGGGGAGGGGGGGGGGTAGAGGCCAGACTGGAAACCAAGAAGGGAAAAAAATGCCATAAATGAGTTCCTTATAATTGGCGACTCTCTCAAAAAAAAAATATCATTGTGCCAGGCTGTAATGTAGATGTTCACCCAGGCATCAGGACACATCAGGTGCATAAACAAGTAATGCCTGCAATGAAATACTGATATATAAAGCTGTCATTGTCCATCTGGGGATGAATTCTCTCCACGTTTGCAGTGAAAGTGACATTGCAAATGAAACAAGGAATCTATTTACAACCGCCGAAAATATCCTGGATTCAAGATAGTCATTAGTGGAATTATGCACAGATCATCAGTGACAGTTACGTAGACAAGGTGAATGACAAGTGTGCTAGAACACTGTAATACTTTGGGGGCAATATTTTTAGACCTTAAAAAATTCTTCAACAGTAAATTAAGTAAGATGGATTGCATTTAAGTAGGTTTGGCTCAAATACCTGTAGAAAAGTACTTCTGTTGAGTGCACAATAATGAAAAACAAGGGAAACTAATGTGTAGTGCAGGGAGTGAAAAACTAAATACAAAAAGTTATAGACCTTCAGTCTTGGTGATGATCTAGAGCATCTACTAGAAAGTTTTAATGGAAACAAAACAAAGGTAACTGCTCAACTGAGTAATCCAGAAAAAAAGGCCTATTATTGGCACTTCCCTTACTCAGGTGAAATTTGCAGCATGCATTAGTGGTGATGCGAGATGCCAAGTTGCGCGTGATTAGCAGAAACTAGACACAGGCCCCAGTAGCCTACCTACAAAAGCTACATAAAGCAGAAACAGATGACCATGTGGACATAACGGGAGTGTTCCTTTGTGTAGTTGTTTTGTGTAAGTAGCTCCAGAATGCCTCACCGAAGACTTTGGGCAAAGAAGAATAGTTGCCTAGAGGTATTGTGGATTATCCTTCAAAGAAATCATGCCATGTGTAAACAAGTGACTGTGATATAGATCAGTTAATATTGGATACTGGAGGGATTGATGGACTGATTGAGCCAATTGCACCCACCTTATTACAGAACCACATGTAAAGAAAGGATTATTGTGTGGATCTCTGTGATGGAGTGCTCTAATACATTGCAATCTACATCACAACAGAATTGGCCCATTGCACACGCACTATTCATTTGCAGCAGATTGGACCGTCTGCATATACCACTGAGTGAAATCCCACATGTGTTAGTGCCAGCAATGGTGTGATAAATTATGGTCATGAACAGCCAAATAGAATTGCATATTTTTAGTGACAAAATTTGAATCTCCCTGCCCCACCATAATACTTAGTATAGACTCTGGATATACAGTGGTGAGATGCTTGATGCATCACCATCTTGATATCCCACCCAATATTATGTTTTGGTATGGTATTGGATTCTACTGTATATGGCTGTCTTGGCTATTAGGCAAGAGAAAAGATTGGTTACAAGGTTAATATCTTTATTTGTAAATTTGTGAATGTAAATAGATTACTTTTATGTAGAAAAAAGTACATCAAATGATTTTAGCAGGATGGGTCACAGGGAGTTTAGTAGACTCAGGGCTGATTTAAGTGTTTCATAAGAACCACAGCTGTTGGGGACACCGAGATTGAGGGCGAGGCACCGAGAATGAGGGTGGAGCGCGATTGAGGGATCCGAGATTGATCACTACCAATATTTGACGAATACCACAGTAGTCATTCTAGATGTGATCCAGCAGCATACCTTTCCTGTGAAAGTCTTGTAGAAGTCTCATTCATCGTAACCTCTCATGTGTTTTTTGAAGGACAGCATTTGCTCCTTCATATGCCTCCACTTTGTTTGTCTGCATGAGATTTGATCTGCATCATCAATGTGAGAGACTCAATGACTGACATATCACTCCCCCCAACTAATTTGGCCACTACACTTCCAGCAGCAAGCACATTTCACATCAGTATGTATCTAGGCTCTGTATGTGTTAGTCATTAATAAAGAGCTATATACAGACATTGTAGTTATCCTTGCACATCTCCGCTTACAGATTTCCCACATTGGTGACCCCAAAGTTGAACATTCGGTTGACTCAGTACCTATGTCAACAGCGCCAAGTTTTTGACATTTCTGCTTCACCTGTCGGACGGTGGATACACTGCTGTTGCAACACTTTCCCCTCCATGGCTTCAAAGGGCTGCACAACCAACCACCAGATCACTTCTGAGTCACTTTAATGTGAATTTGCCCAATTTATCCAGTATGCCGCAAGGTGGCCTTTGTGAAGTTAACCACGCGAATTACTACTCTGGCTTTACCACAGGATGTGTGTCAAAGTGTGCATTCCAGAAGTGATGTGCTCTGCAGTGACATTTCCAGTGCTCATAGTTTTTATAGTGACTTTCAAGCTTATTCACCACAGTTTTAAAAATATTGTGAATGTTTACCGATAACAGTGCTCACACTGCTCTGCCATTGTATCCATCTGCAAACCATGGAATTCAACAACCTGTTTTCACTTCTTCTGTACCTGTGCCTGCCCAAGTCGCTGCAAAGAGCCAAACCACTGTTCGCACAGTAGACAGTTTTGTGTGTTTTTGCGTTCAGCAAACAAACAAGTGTCGTGGCCAGTGTGCACGCCTTTGCCCCCTCCCCTTCCACACTGACAACCAATCCACACCACACATTCCCCAAGATGCATACATAGTGAACTTTGCACACTCCCTCATTTCGAGTGTCAGCGACATGAACCATGGTGCTACCCCCTCACACATTAGTGATGCATTTCCATAACACTCTTCTTTTTCCATTCGGTCAGCCATGTTCCACAGCCCAAGATACACCAGGTATGCCAAACTATCAAAACTGTTTCCCAATACAATTGCTTGCACAAACTCACACAGCTTCATCCTATCTGTATCTGCATCCGGCTCCTGCTGTTGTCTCCCCTGTTTTTTCGACACTTCCTAGTGTTCCTGATATGCCAGACAACCGTGCCATTTTCCAGACAGTTCCTGCCATTTGAGCGCCCGTTTTCTAAGCACTGCCACAAAATACCCTCACTGGACACCCACACCTTGTTGCGAGATCACCACAACCCATGGGCTGCCTGGGCAGCTGGCCTACCAGTCCCCCCCCCCCCCCCCCAAAGCTTCCCTCACTGGGTCTAAGCTCCATCCAATTTCCACCAAAGCTCCTGCTATGTGGTTCGCTCTGGTTGAAGAGAGCTTTGACTACTATGCCCTGGACGATTCTCTATGGTTGATGTGCCTTGTCACACACCTGCACGAGCACATCGACCTGATCTGCGATTGTAATACTTGGCATGTCTGCAAATGTTTCATACTGAACATCACTTTTCCTACTATCCATGTTTCTTGGAGTATCAAATGGCTCCTATGTAGAATACCAATGACATTGATTTGTTACGTGATGTGTTGCACCACTGGTAATGTACCACTCGTCACAGTCCAGTTTCTTGACATCTACAAAAAAGTTGTTACCCTTCACCATTAAAACAGTTTTTGAAGTATTTTTGTGGGTACAACTTCTTGAAAATCTGACTGATATTACACTTGTTGACGACATGGCACAGTCTTTGCTTTTGTCTATACTGGTACACTCATTTGATTGGTGGCTCTTTTCCTTACATTTGAAAGAAATCAAGCCTGTCTTACACTGCCCAACGAGACTCTACTCACTGTCATAGGCTGCAATATCGGCTTACTGTTGTGTTTTCAGGGTAGCCAAGCGCCAGTAGCTGACTTGATCACTGGCACCGGTTGAGTGGGTTCACTCGCCGAGGTGCGAGGTCCACTGTATAGTGTGGGTGGTGTCATCCTACAGTGGGCAGGGATAGTGTCTGCAACAGTTGACCTGACAATCTGTTTCATAATTATCACGGTTTCAATTACATTTGCTCATTTTATAAGTGGCACTTTCTCACTGCATAATGAAGATGAATCATGAGTAGAAGGAATGGAAATAAAATACATGCCTTTATCCACTATCAGTTCTAGCCAGCAACTCTTTATACTCATGGTGATTTGTCTTGATGTTATCATCAGGTCATGAGGTATTTGTTATTATTCACAAGGTTCTTTTGATATTGACACTCAACATTTGGCTGTGCCTTATGTGCCTTTCAGGCCTGTTCGTAGTGTAAAGAATAAGAGTAAAAAACAAAGCAAAAATGAACTCACCAAAATTTATATGTTTTTTATGTTCACTTAATTGTTAAGTTGTGGCTTCATGTCTAAGACAATAAGAAAATATCTGTTGTCTGAATTCTTACTAATGTTAACTCAATAATTATAATAAATGAAATAAAAAATAAAAACCAGCTGTTCTTTAGTAGGGAGTGTATACCTACTTAGCTGTATTGGTATCTTTGGCAGAAAGCAAGACCTGGTTAAGATTCCTACGAATTCTGGATCAAGGCCTGGTTAAGGTTCCTACGAATTCTGGATCAATATCTTACAGTTGCAATGCGTAGTATTGTTGGCTGTTTTCAGGAGCAGACGGATAATTTTTGTCAGTTGACTTAGGGCAGTATAAGTGTGACAGTGAGGGAGAGTGCAAATACAGTTATTACATAAACTACTATTAAGAGGCACCCTCCCGTTCCCATATGTAAATCTTTGCTAAAAGAATATTGCTTTTACTTTCACAAAACACACATTGTTACTATGCTTGTAGACAATTAACTGATGAAAGACTTACTTTTAACTACAGATTACAAGGGCAAGCAGGCTTGTAGAATGTTCTTTAGGTTCATTACTGATGATCAGTATTGGATACTTTGATTGTGATATAATGCCGATGTGATAGTTGAAACTACTTATTACAGATACAGTTTGTAGTTTCTCTCTTAGCCCAAGTGGAGCATTGTCTTTTGAGAAAAATTGATTTGATATTACATTATGTGGCAGTGGATCATTTTGAGAGATTTGCATATGTGGTTTACAGTAACCACCTAATGTCATACAAAGTTAAGTACAGCCATCAAAATCTGAAAATTGGTTTGAATACTGCAGTACTTTACCAGACAAGGTCCTGTTGAAGGTAGTATTCCGTTTTCCTTTCCAAACTTTGAATTGAAAGACTCAGCCACTTATAAGGAGAACTATAGTTAAATGAAGATTCTACCCAAGCTGTAACTTGGTGTTTTTGATGGTAACAAATTTTCCAGAAATAAAAGACATAATAAGTGAGAGAAAATCCAAGGAATGACCAATGACTAAACCTGTGACCGTTGGATTTGTGGTTTTTGATGCTTTAACAATGAACCACAAAGTGCTGATTAATATTATTTTATTTAATGTCTTCATTCTCTTCAACAAACAAATAAACACCACTGTTGTGATTGGATACAGAAATATTTTCCCTCTTTTCCTGAAGAAGCAACCAACGGTTGCGAAAGCTTGTATGTGTGTTTGTGTGTTTTTTTATTTGTACTTGTTGACGAACCTGTGCTTTGGGTAAGTTATTTGATCTCTATTTTTTTATACATATATAAATGATCTGATGGACAGAGTAACTTGTAATTTGCGGCTGTTTGCTGACGATGCTGTGGTGTATGGTTAGGTGTCATCTTTAACTGACTATAATAGCATACAGGATTACTTAGATAAAATTTCTAGTTTGTGCAAAAATGGCAGCTAGTTCTCAATGTATAAAAATGTAAAGTGATGCACATGAGTAGGAAAAACAATCCCATAATGTTTGAATACAGCGTTAGTAGTGAGCTTCTTGATGCATTTGTGTCGTTCAAATATCTAGGCGTAACACTGCAGAGCGATATGAAATGGAACGAACATGTAAGGACAGTTGTGAATAAAGGCGGACAGCCAATTTTGGTTTATTGGGAGAATTTTGGGAAGATGAACTTCATCTGTAAAGGAGACCGCATATAAAATGCTTGTATGACCACGTCTTGAGTATTGCTCAAGTATTTGGGAACTGCAGCAGATCAGTTTAAAGGAAGACATATAAACAGTTCAGAGGCGAGCAGCTAGGCTTTTTACTCGTAGATTCAACCAATGTCCAAGTGTCACGGAAATGCTCAATTGGTGAGCGCTGGAGGAAAGACGACATTCTTTTCGAGAAATTCTGTTGAGGAAATTTAGAGGGCCGAAATTTGAAGCTGAGTGTAGTATGATCTTGCTGCCGCCTACTTACATTTCGTGTAGTGATCACAAAGACAAGATAAGAGAAATTAGGGCACAGACGCAGGCATATAGGTATTCTTTGTTTCCTCGTTCTATTTGGGAGTGGAATAGGAAAGGAAATGCCTAGTAGTGGTACAGTGTACCCTCCGCCACACACTTTACGGTGGATTGTGGAGTATGTATGTAGATGTAGATTGTATGGTCGACTATTCTACACAGTCCCAAGAAAACTTGGATTAATGCTTTTGTAATCTCCCCTTGACATTGAGCTCTGCACGTCAGTTGTTCTTCATCTTGACATTTGTGTTACTGTATATCTCCAAAGAATTTATGGAATAATGTCCAGCTTGTCCTCACTATTTTCATGTCATTGCTTTTCAGTACCACGAAACAGAAACAGACATACTTTGTCATCCCAGTTGTTGAATTTAGAAAGACGCTCATAACCCTATAACTACTTATTTGGGTCTTGACCATTATAACCAGAGAACACTGAAGGATGTTTAACTTTGTTGGCAAACTATTGGCCTCATTTTAGTCACTTGTTCAGTTTCTGACATCTTCCACTCAGTAGATTATGGCTTGAACTTTGGTTCCTCACCACGTAAGTAATGGCTCTGTTGTGGCCTGATAAGTGCCAATTTGCTGACAAGAGGCTGCGTATGATTCCAATAAAGCAGTACCCTGTGTCTTCACCAGAATAATGTCATGTATAAGTGTTGTTGGGCGTGGCTAGTTGATTAACAATGGCTGGTTTATACTCAGTTTCACATTCGAACAAGAGCACACAATGTTTTAACTCTGGCAGGAGCTTTATACAGCATATAAACATTAACAAAAAGTTGTGGAACACTGTTTTTCAATACATGGAAGGTAGAGTCTTGAACCAGGGCCCTTTCCTTCAGAGTAAATATTTTATTCCATACACTACACATTCACTGTCTCTCTCTGCCTCATTTGAAACAATATTTCTTGTTAAAGCTGTTTTCCTCTAATAGACTTACTGTTATTTACGAAAAGTGATCATTACATTCATGAAATGGAAGACCCCGTCATTTCAAATATGTGAGGAAGAATTATTTTTGTGAAGTTTAATGGACTGTATAAATAAATTAGTACAATAAATTTTGTTTTCTACTGAGAATAAGCACAGACAGCTACACAATGTGATCAAAATTATCTGGACACATGACTGAAAATGACTTACAAGTTCACAGCACCCTCCTTCGGTAATTCTGAAATTCAATATGTTGTTAGCCCATCGTTAGACTTAATGACATCTCCCACTCTTGCAGGCATAGGTTCAATCTAGTGCTGGAACGTTTCTTACGAGGGAATAGCAGCCCATTCTTCTGGGAGTGCTGCACTGAGGAGTGGTTTCAATGTACATCGGGTGAGACCTGGCATAAAGTAAGCTTTCCAAAACATCCCAGAGGTGTTCTACAGGATTCAAGTTGGACTCTGTGCAGACCTGCCCACTACAGGGATATTATTGTCATGTAACCACAGCGCCACAGGCCATGCATTAACAGGTGTTTGCTTGTGATGAAACGTGCAATCACCATCCCTGAATTGCTCTTCAGCAGTGGGAAGCAAAAAGGTGCTTAAAACATCAATTTAGGCCTGTGCTGTGATAATGCCACACAAAACAAAAGGGGTGCAAGCCCTATCTATGAAAAACGTGACCACATCATAACACCACTGCCGCTGAATTTTACTGTTGGCACTACACACACTGGCGATATACCCACACCCACCACTGGAGCATCATATTGTGTACCATGACTCATTACTCCACATAACATTTTTTTCAATCGTACAATGTTTACACTCCTTACACCCAGTGAGGCATCATATAGCATTGACCTGCACAATGTGTGGCTATGGACAGCCACTTGACCACAAAACATAAGTTTTCTCACCTCCCACGTAACTGTCATAGTACTCGGAGTATATTCTGATGCATTTTGGAACTTCTGTGTGATAGTCTGGATAGATGCCTACCTATTATACTGTACGGCTCCTTTCAACTAAAGGTGGTCTCAGTCGGCCAACAGATGGGGTCAGCCTGTAAGGTTTCATGCTGCACATGTGCCTTCACATTTTCACTTCACTATTACATCAGAAACAGTAGATGAAGGGATGTTTAGGAGTGTGGAAAGCTGCGTACAGACCTCTGACACAAGTGACACCCAATCACCTGACCACATTCAAAGTCCACAAGTTCCACGGAGCACCCCATTCTGCTCTCTCAAGATGTCTAATGACCACTGAAGTTGCTGATATGGAGTACCTGTCAGTAGGTGGCAGCACAATGCACCTAATATGAATAAAGAATGTTTTTGGGGGTGTCCAGATACTGTTAATCACATGGGGTATCATAATCGTATATTTATAGTAGTGCCTGGTATATTTAAACATAGCCCCCCTCAGCAGCAGTTTTGATAAAGAAAATGTTTCACCACTAGGCAGATTTCTCTGATTTCCATGAGCACCTTCCAACCAATCAAAATTTTAGTTACGATATTATTTTTAATCATATTTTCTGTACACCATTTACTTTATAATTATATAAATGGAAGTAGTATGCTTTAAAAAGCATTAATAAAATATAAAGAGCCACAACTAAATTTCAGCCTTTATTGCAGTGGAATAATTTGTCAAATTCTTCCAGTCTAAGTAAAAAACTTGGAAAATAGCATTATAAATTACTCATTAATTGTGAAATTGTAGTCTTTTTTGGTTCTGGTGGCTTAATCTTCTTTGCAAGCTCATACACATTTTCCTCTGTTATTCTAACCTGAAATTACAATATACAAAGAAGATCAGAATTTACTAACAAAATGTTTGGGAAAATTTAAAGTACCAACAACTACAATGAAATAAAGTTGGAGTCGTACTAGGAAAAATGTATCATACCATCTTTCAACCATTTTTACTTGCAGTTATGTAGATTAAATACTATCTTTTTCAGATGTAATACAAGAGATACTGGGAACAAATTTGTTTCACTTTATTTGAAAGCATCTTCTGTGTTCAGCTCCCTTATCCTTATTTCATTCTTCTATACATATGTGGTAGATTTCAGCACACAGAACATCCATTAACACTAAATATATTCTTGTTTTTGTGTTGTGAAGAGCCACAACCATCTCACAGTTTCATGTAGACAACAATTATTTACATTTTTATGCTGATATGTTCTTTGGTAATTGGTTTCACATTGATTACCACTTGTGGTGCACTGGCCATATTTCATCAAACATACATTAAGTTAGAAGTGCAGCATATCAGCAACAGCCACAGGTGAGGTCAAGTGTTATGTCTTATATAATTTAACATAGCTCTAGCAAAGTTACAAGGAATAGCAGCCAGATGACGTGTGATATCTTCGACACAGCAAGGCATAGGTGAACACTGTATCAAGCCTTCCCACACATGTATAGTAAGGTGCAACAAAGCTAAAAAAAGTGCAACTTGAAAGCATACAAACACCTTATACTAATGTTAGTACTGCAATTATCACCACAGAGCTGACAACCTTCACTGACAACTGGTACGCTATTCAATGATCACAGTTGAACTCTCAGGCCAGTTGCAACATTCCTAACGGCCAGGGCTCGTGTACAACTGTACACTGGCTCGCCTACTAAGGGGTGGTTGTACACTGTTGCTTTTAATCCTTGAGATGTATGCCTGTAAATCAGTGAACTAACAAGGTGCCGTTAACAAATAATTCAACACTTGTGCTTATCCGTTGGTTTATTTATTTATCCAGTCACTTTTACACTACTAATCACATTTTCTAACAAAGTACATTTAGGCAGACATACTGTAGAACTCTACAGTATGTCTGCCTAAGTGTACTTGCGTCTGTGTAAATGTGTGGGTGTGTGTGCATTTGTTTACCCTTCATTCCCCCCCCCCCCCCCCCCCCCAAGGTAAGTCTTTCTTGTCCCGGGATTGGAATGGCTCCTTACCCCCTTCCTTAAAACCCTCATCATTTCCTTTTCCCTCTCCTTCCCTTCTGCCTGATGAAGCAGCTAGGCTGCGAAAGCTAGCGTTTGTGTGTGTGTGTGTCTGTGTGTTTATTTATTTGTTGCTATCACTGCCTGTGCCCCTTCGCCTGGTAAGTGTACGTCATATATATATATATATATATATATAATATTATAGAAGGAGAACTTCCAGGTGGGAAAATGGTATAAAATAAAGATTTTTGACTTACCTAAAGTACAGGCTCGTCGATAGAAACACCAAACACACACAAAAACACACAACCATTCGAGCTTTCGCCACCAGTGGTGGCTTCTTCGGGAAAAAGAGGGAGGAAGGAGAGGAGAAAGGGAAGGATACAGGTTTTAAGGAAGTGGAAAAGGAGCCATTCCAATCCCAGGAGTGGAAGGACTTACCTTAGGGGACAAAAAGGACAAAAAGGAAGATAAACAAATACACACACACTCACACATATCCACATCCAAACACACCTAGGCAGACATTTGAGGAAAAATTCCTAACAGGAAAAAAATATACGTAAAAAATAGATGAAGAACACTTACCAGGCGAAGGGGCACAGGCAGTAATAGCAACAAATAAACACACAGACACACACACACTCAAAAATGCTAGCTTTCGCAGCCTAGCTGCTTCATCAGGCAGAAGGGAAGGAGAGGGAAAAGGAAATGATGAGGGATTTAAGGAAGGGGGTAAGGAGCCATTCCAATCCCGGGACAGGAAAGACTTACCTTGGGGGAAAAAATGGAAGGTAAATAAATGCACATACACCCACACATTTACACAGACACAAGTACACTTAGGCAGACATACTGTAGAACTGTAGAAAGCAAAGCTGTAGAACTGTAGAAAGCTTTGCTTTCTACAGTTCTACAGTATGTCTGCCTAAGTGTACTTGTGTCTGTGTAAATGTGTGGGTGTATGTGCATTTATTTACCTTCCATTTTTCCCCCAAGGTAAGTCTTTCCTGTCCCGGGATTGGAATGGCTCCTTACCCCCTTCCTTAAATCCCTCATCATTTCCTTTTCCCTCTCCTTCCCTTCTGCCTGATGAAGCAGCTAGGCTGCGAAACCAGCATTTGTGTGTGTGTGTGTGTGTCTGTGTGTTTATTTGTTGCTATTACTGCCTGTGCCCCTTCGCCTGGTAAGTGACTTAATCTATTTTTTACGTATATATATATATATATGTCTGCCTAGGTGTGTTTGGATGTGGATATGTGTGAGTGTGTGTGTATTTGTTTACTTTCCTTTTTGTCCCCTAAGGTAAGTCCTTCCACTCCTGGGATTGGAATGGCTCCTTTTCCACTTCCTTAAAACCCGTATCCTTCCCTTTCTCCTCTCCTTCCTCCCTCTTTTTCCCGAAGAAGCCACCACTGGTGGCGAAAGCTCGAATGGTTGTGTGTTTTTGTGTGTTTCGTGTTTCTATCGACAAGCCTGTACTTTAGGTAAGTCAAAAATCTTTATTTTATACCATTTTCCCACCTAGAAGGTCTCCTTCTATTATATATATATATATATATATATATATATATATATATATATATATATATATATATATATATATATGGAAGGAGACTTTCCTGGTGGGAAAAATATTTATAAAATAAAGATTTTTGACTTACCTAAAGTACAGGCTCGTCGACAGAAACATAAAACACACACAAAAACACACAAACATTCATGCTTTCGCCACCACTGGCAGCTTCTTCGGGAAAAAGAGGAAGGAAGGAGAGGAGAAAGGGAAGGATACGGGTTTTAAGGAAGTGGAAAAGGAGCCATTCCAATCCCAGGAGTGGAAGGACTAACCTTAGGGGACAAAAAGGAAGGTAAACAAATACACACACACTCACACATATCCACATGCAAACACACCTAGGCAGACATGTCTGGGCAGAGTTCATAGGGCAGGTTTTACAACGGGGGCGGTTACAAGGATAGGCTCCAGAAGGTAGGGAAGGTGATTTGGGGATTTCATAGGGATGGACTAGGAGGTTATAGCGGTTAGATGAGCAGCAGAAAGACACTCTCAGTGGAGTGGGAAGGATGTCATGAAGGACAGATCTCTTTTCGGGGCAGGATTTAAGAAAGTCATATCCTTGCTGGAGAGCCACATTCAGAGTCCGCTCCAGTCCCGGAAAGTATCCGGTGACAAGAGGGGCACTTCTGGGATTCTTATTTTTAATGTTCTGAATTTGGGGGGATGAGGAAATGGCTCTGGCAATTTGCTTCTGTACCAGATGAGGGGGATAGCTGTGGGATGTGAAGGCTGTTATTAGGTTATTGGTGTACTAGTTCAGAGATTTGGGACTGGAGCAGACTCGTTTGCCACGAAGACCTAAGCTGTCCAAATCAAACATTCCCTTTCCTACCAATACTTGAACACATTACCAGTGGGATCTTTCCCAGATAAGGTTGATAGAGAAGATCCTGACGAGAGTAGTTCACTTTATTACAGGTTCATTATTCAATGTGGAAGTGTCATGGGAAACTCCAATGGCAGACACTGCACTGGAGATGATCTGCATCATGGTATGGGTGTAGAGATGATGTGCATCATGGTATGGGTGCAGAGATGATCTGCATCATCATATGGCTGTCTGTCAAGTTCTGAAAGCTTAAATTTCTCAAAGTTTCAACAAATATAATGCATCCTGCTACATATACCTTGCAAAACTGCCATGAGGATAAAATTACAGAGAGTATAGCCCATTTGGTGGCATACTGACCACAAACCATATGCAACTGGAACAGGAAGAGGTGGAAGTAACAGTGGCACACAAAGTACCCTGTGCCACACACTGTGAAATGGCTTGAGGAGTATAGTAGACACAGCATCGTGTGCATTTTTTGTCCATCTACTAAATTGAGGAATTTATTGTGTTAAAAGTTGTACTGGCCTTAATAAATATATTGTGTATAATATCCCCATGCCAGTGTGGAACTCTTATGTTTGACAGATATGTTGCATCAAGCAAGATTATTGGATAGAACATCACCATTGATGTAACACCTGCATCAATATGATAAGTCAGTAATAGCTGAACATAGTCTGAATATGGACTTGCATATTCTATGAGATTACTGAATTTTTATCCTCAGTATGATCATTTTTAAAGAGATCATACATACCTGTAAAGCAGGCATTCAACAACATTGTCGGATGACAACTAAACACTGCCTGGAATTTAACACTAACTGTTATTAAATAAAAGCAGAAAAATAAACTCCTCTACTGTATGACCCTGCACAGAACAGTATCACATTGCCAATAGTTATTCCAGAATTTAACTACATGAGCAATCACAGCACAGTAATTCCCCAGAGCATACATGTAAAAGGCTACTTTCCAGCATCCGAAAGGGGGCACAATTCCTGCTTCTGACCTGATACATTTGGATGACACTGCACAATTATCATTAGTTGCAACGTCCACCTCCATAATCCAGTGGACAGCACGATAGATTGCCACGCAGTGGCCCCAGGTTCAATTCCCAATCGCGTTGGCGATTTCCTTCACGTGGGGACTGGGCATTGTGCTTGTCCTCCTCATCATTTCATCATCATTGACACACAAGTCGCCCAAGTAGCGTCACGTAAAGACTTGCACCAGGCAGGCCGAACACTATCACAGCTGGGATCTAATGGCCGACAGAGTGAGGAGGCAAAGTGGTAACGCACTGGACTCGCATTCGGGAGGATGGTGGTTCAAATCCACCTCTGGACATCCAGATTTAGTTTTTCCGTGATTTCCCCAAATTCCAGACATATGCCGAGATAGTTCCTTTCAAAGGGCATGGCTGATTTCCTTCCTCATCCTAACCCAAAAACTCTGAGCGTTAGCTCCATCTCTAATGACCTAGCTGTCGATGGGATGTTAAGCCCTAAGCATCCCTCCATCCAACGGCCACCAATGCCACGCGAAATCATCATTAGTTGCAACTACTCCTAGCTGAAGATGTCAAGTTGTGTCAATGGCATATTATGGAACTTACACAATTTTATCCACCAACAAATCCTGAGAAATTATTTTCATAATTTAAGCATTACTTCTGCACAATTAGCTTCTACTCTGAAATTATACCTGATTCTTGACGAAAATTAGGAGATTTTAAGGGAAACATTTATACTACTGTGCCAAATATATCAGAAGGGATAAAATATAGCATAGTTTTAATCCCTAAAAACTATTTTAACTGCATAAATGTTCTTACCATCAACTGATTGATGTAGTATTCATATGGGATATTCCCTGTCTCACCATCAATAGCAACAGCCATCATTTCATCCAACTCTTCCTGGGTGAATGGCTCACCTTCCTCCATCATTGCTTTACCCAGAAAGTCTTTGGTGAGATACCCCCTGTTTTCTTGATCCAGTGTCAAAAATGCCTTTAAGAGTTCTTCTGGTGAAGCTGGTTGCAATCTAAAAGATGATAAAAACAAAAATAAATGTTGCTTAAATCAGTACAAAAAACATTTAAGAAGATGCTTTCAATTACCATTATAGTGTGAGAAATATACCCTGACTCAAAAAGTGAAAGAAAGAATATGTATTTTAGTGATAAGATTCAACATTCCTAGGAATGTTACCTCTAACAAGATGTGAAAGCTAATCACTACTGCAGTGACAACTACAATCCATTATCACATTTGTTGATCAAATATTGTGGAACATCCAAGAATCTAGACTGGTCACCATAGTTACTCTTATGTTTCTATTACATTCAAGTATATAAGACACAAGATCCAATTTAATTAGAGCCCATCAGTGAATTTGAATGTCACATTGACGGCGGTTATCACATGGAACTGTTATTCTGTACAAAATATAGAATCTCCTCTGGCAGAAATAAGAGCATTTACTGAGATATGGCCTTCAGTAATTACAGTGAGATGATATTTTAGCTTTGGCAGTGCACCTTCTATCAGGCATGTTGTACCTAATCATATAAATCATGTAATATAAGCTTACAGCTACATGAGGAATGGTCAACCATTAAATTTATTTATGAAAAGATGGAGCAAGTGTGTAACCAAAGTTCAGAACCAAGGGAGGTGTGAGGTCATTAAATGGGCACCTACAAATCTATTTTTAAAGGGCCTCAAATTCTATGTAAGAAAGCAGTTGCAGAACTGGCTGCATCACTACTGTTAGGAGCCATATGTAACATAACAATGGCACCAAAATAACTCATCAAGGTAGTTTGCTAGAAATCTAAAAATTATACAAACATGGAAAGATGAAAGATTAGTCTTTGTTGGAAGTGTTAAATACATTTATTTCCAATTTCTTTCCACACATGAAATGTTGTTAGTGTTAATGATATCTGGGGGCAGGGAGGCAAAATGAATGAATACTGAAAAAATGTGATTGAAATGATAAAAGACCTAATCAAAAGAAAAATAATTACAATATGAATGAAGGATCTGTTTAATTTCCTTTATCTATGTACAGGGTGATTATAATTAAACACTGTAAAAATAACACCACTGGTCAGACAATATCAAATTGCTATGGAGTATTATTGGAGAAGGGGAAGCATTTGGTAGAAGAAAAATAAACAGTGTGAAAATAGATCAATAGATGGTGCTGTATGTATCAGAATATCTGAATGAAAGCACCTGTCATGTGCACGACCCATTGAAGTCGGATATGCCATTGTAATTTGACGTCATTCTGACCAGTGGTGTTATTTTTACAGTGCTTGGAAAGTTTACGTTTAATTATACTGTCCCTGTATAATAACTCACAATGATTGTATTACGAAATATCTTTTGTGCTGTCCTATCCAGCAGAAGAATGAATTTTTCAATTATGCATTCAGTGGGCTGTTCACTGTACCACTCACACAAGAGGAACATACAAAAGGATTACAAACAATTTATTACATTACTCAGGTCAATGACTATCCAGCTACCTACACACATAATATTCACAACAAAATTGCAAATAAATACAGGAATATGAAATACAATAATACCAATGCAGTAGGTGACAAAAATAAAGAAGCAAAAAAGTTCGTTTCTCTGTCATAGTACGGCACCATTAGTTTAAAAATCACCACTGTATTTAGGAAATTCAATGTCAACAGCTCTTCTTCTACCAATGGAAATTTAGGACAATTACTCCCTCACAATGAAGATAAAAAAATTATTTAAACAACTTGGGGGTACACAAAATTTCATACCTGGTTTGTGATGCCTACTATGTGGGTCAGGTGGGTCACAGAATGGCGATCCACTTTAGTGAACATTTCGCTATAAAAAGGTAGGATGTTGAAGAGAAATCCAATTGTGCTACTCATCTGATTGAAAGTGGACATGATATACCAACTAACAAATCACATGTTAAAACTACTGCACAGTGCTGAGAAAGGGAGATTTATGGACATACTAGTGGACGTGGAAGTCTATTGTGACCATAAATCCTCCGGGGTCCATTTACTCAATGATCAGATTTCTGCGAACTATCCAAAGACCATCTGCTCAGCAGGGCAGATATCACAAATCTGCTCAGGTAAATTGACTTTCATTGCGGCTATTGTATCAATCTGTTTCAAGCTTTTCCTTATTTACCCATTTATGGCTGGCTTTGGTTATGACAATTACACCAGTAATCCTTGTATCCTATTTTGAGCCACAATTCTTTATTTGAACTAGCTTTCCATGCCATTAAAACAATTTAATTCTGTAACCATAAATGCTGGATTTAGTTATGACAACTATACTAGTATGCTTTGTATCATATTTTCGAGCAGGCATTCCACGACATTTAAAAAATAAAATCAAAAATTTATATTACATCTGTAACTATAAATGTATGCCAATTTATATTTGACAGATTAATTAAATGTGTAAAGGATTTGCCCATGTAAAGGGCATCAATGTTTGTAAAAGTTAACTGTCGTATCACAGGCTATTGTTAATTTTAAAGTTATATCACTTCAGTAGTACCGGTAACAACAGCTCTCATAACACACTTGCTCACATATGGTGTGTTTACAAAGCTTATAATATTGTTACATAAACAAGGATGTTATGTACCACTATATTACTATTTTGTGTAACTTATACTTTCCTATTTTAGATACACTAATGATGGCTAGGAATCCAGCTGAAATTTAAAAAAAAAAAAAAAAAAAAAAAAAAAAAAAAAAAAAAAAAAAAAAAAAAAAAAAAAAAACATTATTCATAAATTACCTAAGAAGGCAGGTAAAACAGATGTTATGAACTTCAGGGGAATCTCAAAAATATCAGTTGTACACAAAATTCTATTTCATTGTCTTTTCTACAGCACTCAGAAAAAATAAGAAGAAGACTTTCTGTGACCAAAGAAAATCTTTAACTTAAAGCTATTCCCAAGCAATAAGAGACTTTACAACAAACATTTGTTTTGCACATTTGTTGAATTTTTAAGCCTTTTATTTAGAGCAGGCACAATTGAATTTGACACCTTTTGGGCAGTTTTCAGTTTTTTATCTCCCTTTTTTATTAACTGGGCAACTTTAGATACCTTGAGAATATTATAAAACTTTCAAATTCTAGAAAATTATTGTTATTGTTTTAATTTAAGAGGATTACTTATTGAATTTAAAAATTTAGCAACGATTTGTTAAAAATCAGCAGGTATGATAGGATGTCAGCCAAACACATGTTCAATTGGCAGAGGACTAAGCAGCAAGTTGATTGCAAAAGAACTTGTTCATTTTATTGTTTTTTGTTACTAACTTAACTGAATTTATAAAAGAAAAGTTATTTAAATCCTCACAATCTAGCAAAGGCATTTGCATTTGAGTGTGTTTGGGAGGGAAGCTTTGATTTATAATTTACCATTTTGTCTTGAATTTATTTGGGGCACTTCCTATGAACTTTTGAATGGTGGTTTTTTTTCTTAACAATTTTTATAGGAAGGAGTTATAAATTCTCTGTGGTCAGTCCTCTGAATGTTCGCATGAATGCTTGTAGATGAAAACTAGACTGTAAAATTTAGATAGTCTTTCCACTCATAACTTGTGAATGACATAAGTTTGGTAGCAAATTGGTAAAATTGATAATTATGTGTAATGTCTTTCCTGGTTGACATTTGTAAACACAGGCTCACTTTTAAGTCTGTAACTTATCAATAAACAGTGTAGTGTATTCCTCTTTTTGTCCTCTTACCAGGTTCCATAGTTTCGGTAGGCAGTCTTTTCAGTGTCAGGAACAAAGAGCCATGCCTCTGAGCTTCTACATGGAAATCTAACTAAAATTTTCCTCATAGAAATTTGCAATAAAGTTTTGCAGGCAAGCATCCCCATAAACAGGATAGATTAGATTAGATTAATACTTGTTCCATTGAACATATATACAACATTTAACAATGATGTGGGACGTGTCAGTACAGTAAATGGGGTACATACACGACACTCAATATTTTAAGGATTTTTTAAAAAGTTTTATTTAAAAATTCATCTAAAGTGTAGAAGTAGTTGCCCTTCCGAAATTCCCTTCATTTTTTTTTAAATACCACTTGGCTATCTGTCACACTTTTGATACTACTTGGTAAGTGACCAAAGACTTTTGTAGCAGCATAATTCACCCCTTTCTGTGCCTAAGTTAGACTTAATCTTGAATGGTGAATATCACACTTTCTCCTAGTGTTGTAGCTATGCACACTGCTATTACTTTTGAATAGAGTCAGATACTTAACAACAAATATCATGAGTGAATATATATATATTGTGAAGCTACAGTGAAGATCCCTAGATCCTTAAATAAATGTCTGTAGGATAATCTTGAGTGGGCTCCAGCAGTTATTGATTGCACAGTTTTATGCAATGAATAATTTTGTCACTGAATGTTGAACTCTCCCAGAATATGATCCCATATGAAAGTAGTGAATGAAAATAGGAATAGTAAGCTAATTTACTTAGATTTATATCACCAAATATTGCAATGACCCTGAAAACATAATTAGCTGAACTCAAACATTGCAGCAGATCTTCAATGTGTTTCTTCCAATTCAATCCCTCATCAATTCAACCACCTAAAATTTGTTAATATTATACCTTAAGATTTCTGTTCAAAGTCTAAATTTATTAATGGTGTCATGCCATTTACTGTATGAAACTGTATATACTGGGTTTTACCAAAGTTTAATGAGTGTCCATCTGTAGAGAACCACTTAATAATTTTCTGAAAGACATCATTTACAATTTCATCAGTAAATCCTGTTTGTCAGGTGTGATCGCTATACTTGTATCGTCAGCAACAAGAAATAGCTTAGCATCTTCGTGAATATACAATGGCAAGTCGTTAATATATATTAAGAACAGGAAAGGACCAAAGACCAAACCTTGTGGAAACTCATTTTTGATAACTTCCCAGTTATAAAAATTAATTGTTTCTTCTAGCTCACGTGAACTGCTTATTTCAATTTTCTGAACTTGCAGTTAAATATGATTTAAACCATTTCTGCGCTGTCCCACTCATATTACAATATTTAAGCTTATCAACAAGAATCCCATGATTTACACAATCAAAAGCCTTTGATAGATCACAAAAATTGCCAATGGGTGATGTCTGGTTATTCGATGCATTTAATATTGCAGTGAAGGTATATATAGCATTTTCTGTTAAAAAAAAATCTCTTTTGAAAACCCAACTGACATTTTGTTTGAACTTTCTTTTTACAAATATGTGAAGCTACTCAAGAATATATTACTTTTTTCAAAAATTTTGGATAAAGCTGTCAGATGTAAGATGGGGCAGTTGTTGACATCAGACATATCCCCTTTTTTATGCAAAGGTTTAACAATATCATGTTTCAGTCTATCAGGAAAAATACCCTGCTTTAAAGAGCTTTACATATATGGCTAAGAATCCTACTTATCTCTTGGGGAACAAGGTTTTAATACCCTGCTGGAAATGCCATCAATTCCATGTGATCTTTTACTCTTGAGAGAGTTTATTACTTTCCTAATTTTTGAAGGAGAGGTGGGTGGAATTTCAACTGTGTCAAATTGTGTAGGTATGGCTTCTTCCATTAACTGCCTTGCTACTTCTAATAAACATTTAGGTTCTATTTCCTCTACAACATTTAAAAAGTAATCATTAAAAGATTTTCAACTTCTGACTTTTATTACTAAATTTTTCATTTGTTTTGATGGTAATACACTCTTCCTGTGCTCTTGGTGGTCCTGTCTGTCTTTTAATAATATTCCAAATTGTTTTAATTTTACTATCAGACGAACTAATCTCAGACAAGAGGCACATACTTTCCTTAATGTGGCACAGTAGTTTTTATAATATTTAATTGTTTCTGGGTTATTACTCATTCTTGCGGATAGATATACTTCCTGTTTCCAGTTACAAGATATTTTAATTCCTTTAGCAAGCCATGTTTTTTGAATGGTTTCGTACAATTATATTTAACTAATTTCTTGGGGGAAAAGTTTTTCAAATACCCTTACAAATGTAACATGAAATAAGTGTGATGATATTCGTGGTAGATGTCTGGAATGTAAGGGGTGAGCACACTTAATTTTATTATTTTCAATTTTTTTCCTGTATTAATTTTTTCTCACAAAAAATCAATTTATGCTATACTGATTTTTCCCTCTGAAGTATGGAAAATATTATCATTTATAAAACATATGAGTGTGTATCAGCTGTTCATTTGTTTCTAAAAAATAAGTTCATCATAGAGATGGGAAAACTGAAACATCTGACGGTTTTGAAACAAATGAAACTGTACTATCTGTGGTTTCGAAACCGTGAAGCAATGTATGTTTTGTCATGAAATCTTCGTTCTACGAGGGCAATATTTTACACTGTGTGGACAAGGGTACATACAAGAACCTGTCAACCATAGAGTATATATTTACTTCTTGGTCTGTACGAAACATGTTGATAAAGATTTTCTCCCGTGTTGATGTTGCCAACATAGTCACACGAGGCCGCCGGTATGGTAGGTAAAAGTTTACCCCGTTAGGAACTCACAAACTGCAATACGGTATGCTTATTACAGTGATGGATCATAAATGCTACTTTCTATACATACTAAATAAATTATAGGGAATTAGGGGCACACTAAATAATTACAAATAATGCTATGGAATTGCAAAAATAATAAAATAAGAGACAAGTTCACCACTTGTACGTCTTGACCATTACACCACCGCCGCAATTCCTTTAACATGACTGTCGAAAAATTATAACGACAGTAGGTAACTTTGTTTTCGCTTGTAAGAAACTAATTCTTTAACACGAGATTAAATATTCGACAACTTTTGACTTTTTATCTGGGGTTTGCATGAAAATATGAATTTCTGACTAAATTGACCCTGCTGATCACAAATCTGCAGCCTGTTTCTCTGTAGCACGTCAGGTTTTTGCACCACCACTATCATCATCATATTCACCATTGACTAACTCTGCGCCCAATGAAATTGGAAATTGGAAAGCAATTACGGGACAATGGAAACGAAATTGAACAGTAAAGTGGTTAAAAAAGAATTGTAAGAAAGTCATATGAATTATAAGAAGCAAATATTATGGTGGGCATTTAACAGGTAGAGGTATTACTTCCATTTTCGTTTGTCCACGAATGAACGCTTGATATCCTTCCTCTTGTGTGTCACTTCTCCTACACGTGTGATGCACCAACAGTAGTCAGCCATCATGTTTATTCCCCAACAACCTTGATAACGATGTTCGATACTTTTAAGTTCCTGATGAAATCGTTCACCATGTTCCTCTGAATTTTCTTGAAAAGTCTCTAAGTGTGACATTAGAAAATGTAGTTTTAGAGAGACCTTGCATCCTAACTGTTTAAAGGAATGAAGCATGTCTTCCACTATTTCCTTGTAATCAGGCTGCTTTTTCTGGCCAAGGAAACGATGCACAACATTTTTTAAACTTCTCCAAGCTTGAAGTTCTATTTCCGTCATAGAACTGTCAAAGTGCTCATCAGACATCAACTTCCTTATATCTGGTCCAACAAATATCCCTTCTTTCAACTTTGCAGCCGATAGATTTGGGAATTGCCTACACAGGTATAGTTTCCTGTTTTGTCCAGTGCTTTAACATACTGCTTCATGAGTCCTAATTTGATGTGCAGTGGAGGCAATAAAACATGATCTGTATTAACCAAATGTTCATTCACTATGTTCTTTGATCCCACTGTCAGAGTTTGCCTAACATACTGCTTCATGAGTCCTAATTTGATGTGCAGTGGAGGCAATAAAACATGATCTGTATTAACCAAATGTTCATTCACTATGTTCTTTGATCCCACTGTCAGATTTTGCCTCTTAGGCCACTCTCTCCTACTCCAATGCTCATAATAAGCTCTACTGTCCCGTTCACACGTATAGCAAGGCATCATAGTGTACCCTGCTTGCTGACCAAGAAGAATGCCAATCACACACAAGCCACTGGTGTTCTTCGTACTTCACATTTTGTAGAAGTATTTTCATGGTATTGTATGTCTCTTTTAAATATACTGAATACGCTATTCAAATTGATCCTAGGTCATTTCCAATATGTAGCAACACTGCTTTCAAACTTAGCTTTGAAGAATCTATAAACAATCTCCATTCCTTACTCTCATACTTCTGAGCTCCCATTTTCATCACTAATCCGGCGATGTCTTTGCAGAACACCATTAAACCATCTTCACCAAAAAATTCCCTGAAATCTTTATCATGATTTCTGTACAATGAATATGATGCACCGTGTGCAAGTAAGTTATTTTCACTGAGACGTGATCCCAGTAGTTATGCTGCATCTTTTGAGAGTCCTAAGTCTTTCACCAAATTGTCAAGTTCTCTTTGAGTAAGAGGTTTTGGGCTACTATCGGAACCACACTCAGAATAGTCAGATTCACTGCTTTCTTGATATACATCTGGTTCAGAGAATTCAAGGAAATCCGGATTGGTAGCCCTGGGCCATGAGGAACAGGTCTAATTGTCGAATCTAAGTTTGGATACGATATGTTTTCCATGTTTCTTCTGTTGTATCCCGTTACATTCATCATACAGAAGTAACAGTCATCAACATGATTCTTCTGTTCAAGACATACCATAGGAATTGCGAAGTTCAAGCACTTGATTTTACCTTCACTCCATTTCCTTAACAGCTCCACACATGTATGGCACACAATGTGTGGAGCAAATGACTTTTCCTGATAGCCGAGCTTCATGCCGAAATATGCAAAATATGACTTCTGCACAAATTTTGTTATTTTTCAACGTCTTGCACGTATCACATAATTTCCACAGATATAACAAAATGTATCTGGGCTATTCACACACTGCCATCCTGATATTTTTAACACACCTTCAGTGATATACCACCAGTCACAACAAAGCGCGAAAGCACCTCCTTGTAGTTGTAGCACTCACTCACTGATTTCTGTGGCGATAATGGAACATCAGTTCCAAGATCATTAGCCCCCTCTGCCTCACCTTTACACAAAAAATGCAGCGTTGCCACATTTCTGTAGTTATGGACACCGCATAACATAGATTTCGCAGCCAATGGTAGGTTTAGAGGGGGGTAGCTGTGCAGAAAAAACTGAGGGTGATGGAAAAAACTGATATGATTTTCATATTCAGTGGTGCAAATTTAGTGAAGAACACCACTTACTTTCCAAACCCCAGAATCCATGTCGACCTGTGATATGCGATCTACCCTTGTTAGTATAAAAATGTCATTTCAAGCTTCATGTTGTATCTTATTTTAAAAAATGTAGTTTCACTCATGTGTTTTTAATATGGTAGATAAACCTAGAATTTAACTAGTTATTTCAATGCAAATAGTGAACGTTGTTTTATTGTTCTTTTACATTTATTAAGCAGACATTAAGTCATTTTGGAATACAGCAGTCTCTTGCAAATGAATCTTGATTTCATAATCTGCAATCTCACGAGTGTCAACTACTATTTGACACTCTCTAAATGACTTCTCTAATAGTAAGTTATATGTGTATCTGTGTGGAGCTTCAGTAAAATTAAACGCCACATTTCGATACCATTAGTCTGTTCCACCTTTCTGCATTAGTGGTTTGAAACACCGGTGTTGTGAAATCGACATGAAATCGTGAAACCGCCACGAAACTGTGAAAGCGACAGGTATCGTGTGTATCGACAGTCGACAATTGACCGCGAATGTGATCCGAAACAGAACGGAATGAAACCGCATGGTTTCGAAACCATGAAATATGCCGGTTTTGAAACACTGAAACTGTTGTGTGTATCAAAACCTGGTTTCGAAACCATGAAACCATAGCCAACTCTAGTTCATCAGCCTTCACCTCCGAGCTAGTTAAGGTGTGTTGAATTATGTGAAATGTACATTTGTTTCTCGGTATATAAAGAGTATGTTCTTTAAATGGTGTTGTGATTCATTTCATTTAAATCAACGTCTCGTCTTAAAGTGACACATGGCCCGTAAAAACTTATTAAAAAAAGGGAGTCTCACAAAACACTCTCAAGCTCTACAGAATTTATAAAAACTGATCCTTGTGAAAGTGTTACAGGAACTTGCCATCAAGACATTTTGACTGCTAAAGAGAACCTTCATGGGAGGAGGGAGGGAAAAAAAATCTCTTATAAAAATAATTAATTATGTTTTTATTACTGTTGAATATCAATTATTACGTTACATCAGTTATATTTTAAATTAGCATCAGGTTCTTTATAAACCTCATCCCAGTCTAATTTCTAGTTGTTAAGTCATTAATCGAGTGCAAAACTCTGTAGGACTGTTTCGCATTACTGAATGGAGCTGGCATACTATTACTAGCTGGGATCATAATCAGAAAGACCATTCTCAATGGGACAAGCATTTACACTGTTGTTAAAACAATCTTGGTCTATAAAAAGTTATCTATCAATGTACTGTTGTCCTTTACTACCCGAGTAGGAAAAGCAACAATGGCTGTCAGACTGAATGAGCCAAGTAAGACTTCCAGGTCATTCTTCCTATTACACTCTTTCAGAGAATCAACATTGAAATCACCACAAATAATAATTTGCCTTCCCCTATATGAATGATAGCACAACAAGACATCCAAGTTTTCCTGAATGGGACCTAGATATTGTTAAAATTATAAGAGAGTCAACATTGAGTTTAAGCTGACAGGAACATGCTTAAATATGTTTCTCTACACAAAACTTTTTTGTTTCTAAATTTTTTACACTGTGATAGATTTTGACATATATGGCAACTTCTACTCTTACCTT
Organism: Locusta migratoria; assembly: GCA_026315105.1. Lineage (NCBI taxonomy): Eukaryota > Metazoa > Arthropoda > Insecta > Orthoptera > Acrididae > Locusta > Locusta migratoria. The sequence goes on from CM048745.1 coordinate 376,132,059, forward strand.
ATTATCTCAACTTACATTTGCAGCTAAATTATATCCACTGACATTCACATTTTCCATACCAGTGACACTTATATGTATAAGTTTTATTATCTTAACATACTGAAGAAGGTTTTCGTGTCTTATCTGTTTGTTCTAGCTATTAAAATGTAATCACCACAGTCAACAGTTTTATTATCGGTAGGTCTAGAATTCTTTTTGCCAGAAATTCCTTGCCTGTTATAACATGGCAGAACAAATAATTACTATGAACAGTTTACTGTGACATAAATCTTGTTTTCCCTTTTAGTTCATATATGCCATGTGAGAAAATAGTAAAGTGTCGTGATTTCAATATATATAAAAAATAGAAATCGGATGGCTTACCAGAAGGACCGGCTCGTCGATAGGCACAAATAATCACACACAAACACACTTACAAGCTTTCGCCACCAATGGCAGCTTCTTCAGGAAAAAGAGGAAAACAGTGGAGGAGAAAGGGAAGGATATGGGTTTTAAGGAAGTGCAAAAGGACTCATTCCAATCCCAGGAGTGGAAGGACTTACCTTAGGGGACAAAAAGGAAGGTAAACAAATACACACACACTCACACATATCCAAACGCAAACACACCTAGACAGTGTCAGTGGGAAGTATCCAGATAACCCGGACAGTGTAACACTGCGCCAAGATGTGCTGGCCGTGCACCAAGGCATGTTTAGCCACAGGGTGATCCTCATTACCAACAAACACTGTCTGCCTGTGACCATTCATGCCCTCGATCGTGTACACCTTCCGGGTTACGGGACTGGAGTAAGTGGTGGTGGAAGGGTGCATAGGGCAGGTTTCACAAAATGGGGCCGGTTACAAGGGTATGAGCCAGAAGGTAGGGAAGGTGGTTTGGGGATTTCATAGGGATGGACTAGGAGGTGACGGAGGTTAGGTGGGCGGCGGAAAGACACTCTCGGTGGAGTGGAGAGGATGTCAAGAAGAATGGATCTCATTTCGGGGCAGGATTTAAGGAAGTCATATCCTTGCTGGAGAGCCACATTCAGAGTCCGCTCCAGTCCCGGAAAGTATCTGGTGACAAGAGGGGCACTTCTGGGGTTCTGTTGATGGCTGTGAATTTGAGGGGATGAGGAAGTGGCTCTGGCAATTTGCTTCTGTACCAGATCAGGAGGATAGCTGCGGGATGTGAAAGCTGTTATCAGGTTATTGGTGTATTGGTTCCGGGATTCTGGACTGGAGCAGACTTGTTTGCCACGAAGACCTAAGCTGTAGGGAAGGAAACGTTTGATGTGGAATGGATGGCAGCTGTCATAATGCAGGTACTATTGTTTATTGGTAGGTTTGATGTGGACAGATGTGTGAAGTTGGCCGTTGGGCAGATGGAGGTCGACATCGAGAAAGTGGCATGGGATTTGGAATAGGACCAGGTGATTTTGATGGGACCAAAGGAGTTGATGTTGAAGAGGAAATTCTGGATTTCTTCTTCACTGTGAGTCCAGATCATGAAGATGTCATCAATGAATCTGCACCAAACTTTGGGTTGACAGGCTTGGGTATCCAGGAAGGCTTCCTCTAAGCATCCCATGAATAAGTTTGCGTACAAGGGGGCTATCCTGGTTCCCATGGCTGTTCCCTTTAGTTCCTATTCCTGATGAACATTTTGAGTGTCAGCCTTATATGCATATGTACTACCCCAATTCCAGCCCATTTTCTGCCTCCTTTCCTCAGTGCCTGCCGATTTTACAGCAATTTGTCCCTTTAGTACAGACTCAGGAATAGTCCATAAAAAATACTTTTCTTTGACAGGATAAAGGTTATGATCTTGTCTTCAAATACATGTTACTTATGGTTCCCTGCTTTGTAAATTTTCATTGCCACAATCAAAATAAATGGGTAGGGAAAAAATGTTTATGCATATTCTAGACATTTTATTGTACATCAAACTCCAGTTTGGAAAGCCAAAAGCTTTATATTGTGCCAAATAGCAGAAATATTTATTAAAAGGATTTGTCTCCTTTCTGAGAAATGCTGGAGTATGGAATTTATTGTGGAGGGTCTCTTTCAAAGGTGACTACGCACAATACGTAAAAGTAAGCATGTAAAATTTTTGTGGTCAAAGGCCTCGTATATGGAAGTTTTGTATTATTTGTGTGCGAATGTGGTGATGCAATCTTTTCAATGTTGTTGGCAGTAGAAGTTAAAAGCTTCAGTTGAATTCGATGTGGCATTTTGATAAACACAGATGATGAGGATTTATTAGTAGAGTTGGACTATACTAATATCTCCAGATTATAAATTGTTGTGGTTGGTGGTCACTGATTATGTGTCACAGAATAACTGGTTCATCAGGTGCACTTTATTGTGAAACTAGACATCTGAAATAAATCACAAAAATTTCAACTCACTAGTCTTATCTAATGAATGTTAACAGTGATGATAGTCTCTGCCATCTCGAAATTTTCAAACTGTGAGACACAACACTTTACTCGATAAAGCACGGAGGGAGAGCTAACAGACATACAATAATGAAATTTTATGTATAGAACACAATGGTCATTGGGGCGGTTTAGAATTATAACTTCCAACCAAGATCGCTGTCTATGTAATCGTATGACTGGTTTCGATGCTAATTATGCATCTTCTGATCTCCAGTGTTCATCCTAACAGAAATTGTTGATTGTATATGTCATGTTGTGCAGCATTACATTCCTCTTATTATAGTAACAAATAAGTACACGTCTCAATCCACAAAGATGTATGGTAGAAAATACAAAGGTAGAATTCCTTATAGGCATGCTGAATAACCCCTCCATTTTTCTTGTACATAGTTCATCACCAGGTGTACAAGATGCACTAGCTTACACAAAGTTCATATCTGGTGGATAAATCCATCTGGTGTACCCTCTTCTGTTTCTTCTGTTTACGCATAGCCATTACAACATACTTCTACATCCCTTTGAAGAAAGTTACTCCATGAAAAACTTACATTTTAGACATTGTACAGTCTGATATCTTTTCTCATAAATGGCTGCACTTCTTTTTTGTGATTATTCACACCCCCGATATAAATGTTTCGAAGCATATAAAGAAATTGTCAAATCTTAGCAATTCGACAGAATTTGTCTTATGTAAGTAGCACACCTTGTTATAGCAAGGAAAAGAGGAAAACAACTGAAAAATGCCCCCATTGGAGCACAAAAGATGCAAATACCATATGTTCCTGTGAAACCTTTAACCACACGGGTGGGGTCTGAGTGGACCCCACAAGATATTTTTTGCTTATAATTTCAATTGTTGGCAGACTGCAGAGACACCACTGTAGGTATTCTCAGTGCAGTGTGGAAGCTTGCAGTAGATGGACGTGCACTGAAACAGTAAGTACTTCTTGTACATTGTTGGGGTATCCATACACCCCACACCTGATTATAAGTAGTATTTATTTACAATATGATACTGCAACAATTCATTTTTATTTCATTATATTTATAACAATGGCTCACTTTCTCCATGATGAGGATATTTTACACCTGTTAGAAGGAACTGATCAGACACTCTTCAGTGTCAGAACAAAATAACCCAGAAGAAGAAGAAGAAATTGATGACATTAGTGATCATGAATCGATGCACAGTAAACACCTTTCTGGTCCAGAGTTCGAGATCGAGCAAAGTGAAGGCTCTTCTTTGAGTGAAGAGGAAAAAGAAAAAAAGCCCAAAGAACTATTTTTATGGTAGGAACAGATATAAATGGAGTGAATGTCACTTTTTGCTACATTATAATGTGCTGTCATTTTTTTCTTGTTATTAGTTACTTTTGTTTGGTAGTTATAATTTTGTTTTATGCTCCTATTATGTGCAAAAAACTATGAGTGTAGTTACAATTTATTTTTGAGTGATTTTCATGTCATTGTATCCGAGGTATAGGAATAGAAAATCAAAGAGACATGTTGTTGTAAATGACTAAGAGTTGCTGTTAAGACTGATTATTATAAGGACAATAAATGATTTAAATAATAAATATGTTGTCTTTTATTATGTAAATATATAAATATGCAAGATATTTCCAATAATAACTTATAAACATACCTACAATCTGTTGGGGTACTTCTAGATCCCACAAGTGACTGGAACTTACCAAAAACAGCACGTACTTAAAGGTTAAACTACTCAGAAAAATGAGGACCAGCAGCCTCAGATCTCATTCCACTTCCTTACCAAAAACTTTGGCATGGAAACATATATATTCTTTTTTTTTTTTTTTTTTTTTTTTTTTTTTTTTTTTTTTTTTTTTTTTTTTTTTTTTTTTTTTTTTTTTTTTGGTGCTAAAAGGGAATACTTGAAAGCGACAATGGAAGAGAGAGAGGAAATAGTGCCATTAGCAGAGAAAGAGAGAACAGCCAGTGGCAATAAAAAAGAGAAAAGGAAGGAGATGGTAGCAGTGGCAGCAATGAGGCAGGAGATAGTGGAAATGAGTAAGAGAAATGTGATGAGATTATTCATACACTTTGGTAGTCTGGTTCACTTTCCTGCCGCCCCCAGCCCCCCATCCACTCTCTCCCCCTCCCAATCTAGAGTTACAGGCCAGAACTACTAGAACGAACCGTCAACAAGTGTAAGGGGACTACTGAATGGAAATCTCGAATCCTAAGTTTACGCTATATAGGTTGGCAACAACTTATAGAGCCATCTTTGTTTTGGTGAAGTAAGATTATCTTCGGCAGCCGGTAGGCAGTGGTTTTGCCTCTGAGTAAGAAGTAGTAGCAGTATGGAGTCGGTCGGGGAAGGATCGCGTCTGGTAGCCAAGCGAGAGGATTGGGTGGTAGATGGAGAAATTGAAGCTGGCACCTGATGAGGTTTGGAATCTATCAGTGCAAGATAAGTGCTAATAAATTTATTTACTACTTTAATGAAATTTTGGTTTGTTTTTCTTTTACTATTAATATAGATTTCCACTCAGTGAGACTCCATTTAATTAATTTATAAAAATGATTTTTGAGTGCGATTAGTGTAAAGAAAAAGGGGTTGAAAGTATAATAAACTAATCATTCATATATCGACGTTGTCAATTCTAATACTGCTACCTGGGATAGAGTTTCCTTAAGTTTCGGAACATCCTCATTGCACACATCGCAATAATAGGCACATTCTTCGTTTCTGTGGTTTGTGATAGTTGAGGTGAATTTATTACTTATTATTCTTAATATTTTACATAAGGTGAATTTAATTAGTTTCATTGATTATTTCTTTTAATTTCTTTTGGAAAGTAAACTTGGAATCAAGTTTAGTATTACATGGATTTATAGCTTAGTGATAGTTGAGTGCATTGTAGAAATTCAGTCTCATGAACTAATTGAAGTGAAGAATGTGAAGTACTGTGAAGCGAGGTGTCACTTTCCAGAATTGAATATTTGCTTCATTTATTTCATTGTTAATTGAGAACGGTGTCGGCTGGATTTAATACAGAACATTGCTTATAGGTATTTTGTCTTTATATAACTTTTGTTAGTAAGACGGTCAGATAGCGTTAAATTAAATAATTCTTTGTCAGTATATAAAGTAACTCAGTATATAAAGTAACTAAATCAATAAGTGGCCACCCGTTGCTATTATTGCCAAACCTCTTTAACGTAGACGCATCACCCTGACCCGTTGCACATGCCGATCCTGGAGTGAAATTTCGAATCTGGATATTTACACATTCCTTCGTCATGTTCGCTTTAGTATTAAATAATATATGATAGCTTGCTTTTTTGTAGACATGAGACAATGGTGAGTCAAGAGAGAGACTGCAGACTGTGGGATAGCAGAGAGACAGAGAGACAGTAAAAAGGAGACAGAGGTGAAGAAGACTGAGAAAATGCACTACCATCGGACATAAAAAATCTGACTATTGTAACGCCGCAATTCAAAAGTAAGTTGAAAGAATATCTGCTGGAAAACTGTTTCTACTCACTTGATGATGAATTCTTTAATGTAAGTGCCTCTATATTGTAACTGATGTGATAAATAACTATAAGATCTGCTATAATGACTCAGCAACTGAAAACAATAACTTACATCAGCACAGTTCATTGCTATGGATAATTATATAAATCAATACCAGCAAAATTATGTCTTGTAATGCTGAATAATTGTTATTTATTTTATTGCCTATGTATCTCTGTATGTAATGTCTATAGATTTGGGTCATTGTATGTAATACATAAAATCTTGTAATTATTAACATATGTTGTTTCGCAAATTAATAACAGCCAACCAGTTGCAGTTGTTTAATAAACTTTTGACCAAGGTTTCGACAGATATAAACCCGTCTTCTTCAGAAATACATGTATACCTATAGACAATGTGACATCATAAATTAAAATTCATAATCATTATGCCTGAAATATGCTTCATACTAAGCCTATTGTCTACAACATTGTGAAATACAAATCAGAATAAAACTGTTACTATACTTGCATATCACAGGAATTTGACATCCCTATGATCTAGGGAATGTGGTTTAGACTGAAAGGTGCGTCAGCGCATCTGCAGGCATTCACACTTACTGATTTGAAGCAAGGACCACTTTTTGGATAAAAAGAGGGTGAGAATTTTGAGGGAAGCTTTGGAAAAAAATATAACAAAGGTCATGTAACTAGATTCCATTTTGTGTGCCAGCCCACCACAGAATTATAATGAAATAACAGGTTTTCGCTTGGTAGGCGATGTACATCGCCTACCAAGCGAAAACCTGTTATTTCATTATAACAAAGGTCAATTGTAATTTTCGATTAATGATGAAAATTCTCCTCAGAGATAATAAATATTGTTGAAATGAGATAGAATGGCTGGCCAGTACTTATCATTGTGCTGTTCCGAAACACCACCTTCATGACCTAGGTCGTGAACCACCTTTCCCTTCTATTCCCATCCTTTATTCTTCCCTTCTCTCCCACCTGACGAAGGAACTCTGTTCCGAAAGCTTGTCCCTTTGTCCCTTTTTTTCTGTTTTTTCATTTTGTGTTACTATCGGCGGTACAGCACAATGGTAAGTACTGGTCAGCCATTCTATCTCATTTCAACAATATTTGTCAATTGTAATTTGTTAGTCAGCTTATTTTGACAATTGACCTTTGTAATAGTTGTTTCCACAGCTTCCCTCAAACTTCTCACCCTCTTTTTATCCAAATATTCCATTTATTGACATCGTTATAAATTCAATGTACATTCTGCCAATAGCTACTTAACCTACTGAAAGTCCCACGGCATGCGCCACCGATCCTGGTATGCACGCTCCTTGCTTAAATCAGTAAGTGTGAATGTCTGCAGATGCATTGATGCATCTTTCATTCCAAGCCACATTCCATAGATCATAGGGATGTCAAATTCCTGTGATATGCAAGTATAGTAAGTAACAGTTTTGTATTTCACAATGTTTTAGATAATAGGCTTGGTATGATAAATATTTCAGGCATAACGATTATGAATTTTAATTTATGATGTCACATTGTCTATAGGTATACATGTATTTCTGAAGAAGGCAGGTTTATATCTGTCGAAACCATGGTCAAAAGTTTATTAAACAACGATTATTGCAACTGGCTGGCTGTTATTAATTTGCTATGCTATAACAGTTGCTGAGACACAGTGATGTATAAAATATATGTTGTTTCTATACATATATTGAAATTCAACGATTGTACCATTTCTATGTAAAATCATAACTTGTTCCATATTCATGCAGTTCTCTTACATAATGGGGCAATGGAACACACATAAATAGATAAGGGAGGAAGACAGTGGCAGTAGGAAAGACAGACAAGAGAAAGTACTAATAAAGAAAGGGGAGACAGTTGGAGAAAGACATACTTATGTAGATATTGGCAGTGAGAGGGAAATGCTGTGAATGAAAACTTCTCTCTGAGGAGAGACTGCGTAAAAAAAATTAGCATGTTTTGTGTTAAGCTGTGTGATCATGTTTGGATGCCAAAACTTTTAGTGAGGATGGTGAAATGACAGCTAAGGCCATTGGTTCCATACTTTTCTGTCTGAGACTTTTAAATAAAAACATATTTGTCCTTTTTTCATGCTCCAACAGCAGCATATTTCAGCTGGTATGTTTAGTGGCAGTAAAAAATATAGTTTCATGCAGTACTATCCAGCAATTTTTCCTTATAATTCAATACAATATTGTGAGTTACAGATGTTTATCAACAGTGAAAAGTTAATTTTCCGAAACATGAAAAGTGTTTTGGCAGCTCTAGATTTAAGAAAGTAACTGTGTTGCTAAAGAAGATGGATTTTATTTGAAGTTTACCTAAAGACGTCGTTCGAAATTAAATTAAAAATGCTGCCTGCTAATGTTGGTATTCAGCATACACTTCTGAGAAAAAAATAGCCTAATGATAGAATTAAAAATATTATAATGACAAGAAGTTTAAAAATCCCATTTTGTTTGCAATATTGAAAGTAACATACCTGTTTTCCATGATTATCTGTTTCATTACAGGTAAAAAATTGTCAAGCTGAACGCTTCCTGATGTTTCTGGATCTTCAACTGCTACAAGAATTTCTTGTATTTCTGCTTCAGTTGGACAACACCCTGAAGAATTTAAAGGTTATTTTAAATACCTTTGACTGCTGTGATATTGTACATATTTCCAGTATTTCTTGCTTACATACTAATAATTCAGATAAATGCAACTGAAACATGAAAATAACAAAACATCATGGACAGGTTCCTTTACAAAATTATGGATTAATACTGCCATGATACTAACAGAAGCAATACATGTTCCAGTAAATATAAGTATGCAATGGACCATTTGCAAGATATTGTATGTGTGTGACTGCTGTTGTTGTGGTTTTCAGCCTGAAGACTGGTTTGATGCAGCTCTACATTATGTGATTATTGAGTGTGTGATTATGAGGAGTTATTTCCCATTTAAGGAGGTGTCCCATAAGTCAACCTCTCATTTATAAGCATTGCAGCACTTGTCTCTGCTGTACATCATTTCACAGTGATGTGTAATGTGTCAGTTTAATAAAAAACATATTAAGGATTTTTCTTTATTATTTTTTATTTTATTTAGCTAAATTATTAAGTTTTATCTAAAAATTCATCTAATGTGTAAAAGGAGTTGCCATTCAGAAATTTTTTTAATTTCTTTTTATATACTAGTTTGCTATCTGTCAGACTTTGAATCTATTTGGTAAGTGACCAAAGTCTTTTGTTGCAGCATAATTCACCCCTTTCTGTGCCAAAGTTCGATTTAACTTTGAATAGTGGATATCACCCTTTCTCCTAGTGTTGCAGCTATGCACTCTGGTGTTAATTTTGAATTGGGTCAGATTGTTAATAACAAATTTCATAAGTGAATACATATATTGTGAAGCTACTGTGAAGATCCCTAGATCCTTAAATAAATGTCTGCAGGATGATCTTGGGTGTGCTCCAACAATTATTCTGATTACACACTTTTGCACAATTAATACTTTTTTTACGTAAGTTGAATTGTCACAGACTATGATCCCATACAAAAGCAATAAATGAAAATAGGCATAGTAAGCTTATTTTTCTGATATTTATCATATATTTCCGCAGATAGGCGATCTTCAGAGAAGACAAGGTACAAATTTTCATCACAATTTTATAGTTTAAGCATATATCTGCACTATAAGATGATCCACAAGTTACCATACTTACCCAAATGCATGCCACACTTTTTTTCTCCAATTTTCAACATCTAAAAATACGCCTGCTGCTTAGATTCAGAGGCAAAGCTTCTGCAAGTTCCAAAATATGCCATTAGAAGATGCCATAAGTAGTTCTGAAATATTTTAACCCTTCCACTGCGTCATACGTAAATATACGCTAATCGTTATGGGGCACCTCTGGATATATTGAGAAATTATTTTTGGCAAGTGACTTCGTAAACTCAAGCTGCATGGTAAATAATTAATTCTATTACTGCTTTATGGCATATAGATTATTGTATGTACCCTAGTCCACTCAGTAAATTAATAAAGCCCGTAAAGTGAATATTAAAAAAAAAAAAAAAAAAAAAAAAAAAAAAAAAAAGGGGGGGGGGCAAACCTTTGTTACATAAATCTTTCCTCTAAGATGTAAATTTCAGACTAAATTTCAATCCATTTTTTTTATTTTTTATTCATTTAGGTTCCCCCCTCCCCGTCATAGTCCGAATTCTATGTGGTGTTCCTCCAAGATCCTCATGTCACAATCTCTTTAAACAGTTAGGTATATTAATCACTACTTCACAATATCTTCTCTCTCATGGATTTCACACTTCGCAATTCTTCAGGGTGGACCTCAGAAATGGTATGACATAGTTCAAAAAATAAGATGTATGAAAAATCATCCTATCACACATAACATTGTATTTTATTACGTCTTTATTATGAACTCTATTCACAACATATCTTCCTAAAAATTCCAATCCATGTACCAGGAAATGTGACGTAATAGGGAGTGATCTGTATGAAAATAATAACAGGTACAAAATCATTACGTAAAACTGGTGTGATATCTCGCATTTTCCACAGAAGTGTCATTAAGTTCTCTGCTGTTCTTAATCTAAATAGTCAGTGATGAGAAAACCCTTGCCCAATCTACCGAAGGCCTTACAAAAGGTCTTCAAAGACAGACATTACCATAACATAAATTACAACAGTCCAATGATAATACAGTTTAAAAAAGGAGCTATGCAAAAAGGACATACATGGGGCTTCTTTCAGATAAGTTAAACAGATTGTTTAAAAATTCCAATCTAACTATAGCATTTACAACACATATCCAACTTCAGACTAAACTTAACATACAAGTGTGAGTCTGATAGGTACCAGAAATCTGGTGTCTACAAGGTACAATGTAAAGATTGTGAGAAACAATATCTAGGACAAGACAGCTTTCTAAGACAGTTTAAAGTACATACCACTGTTACTGCATGCACAAAATCAATTTTCGGTCAACATCTCAATGAGTGCAATCATTCAGAAGGGTCTATTTCTAACAATATGAAAGCTTACACACTGTACCCAGAGGTTAACTACTTAATGCACTAGAACAAGTAGAAATCTACACACATCATAAGAATAAACCATTAGATGCTTAAATGTGCAGCTAGATTTCAGAGATAGATATTCCTTTGAACTATTCGATGATCTGCTGTAGAATGGTTACTCTTTTGTACCATCGCCTTATTTTATTTTTTAGTTTAAGACACAAGGTCATTTTAGATCATGACTTCAGCTTTCATTGTCATATATTTCAACCAAATAAGTTTATATTACTGATGTACCTTCTTTGGCATATATTTTATTTTATCTGGCTCTTATTTTTAAGGCAAGGGCCCTAGCTCAGAACCAAACACTTTATCAAAAAGGATTTTCTTACAGATGTAAAACGTTCATATATAGTAGCAAACTGGTGCTTGTTTATTTTAGCTCTGACATGACAACAATATTTTAATTTATAATCTGTCAATGGTAAAATAGTACCTCCGATTTCTATTTTTTAAATTATAACAAAACCCATCACATGGTTTTCTATGTTTCCATACGCTACATATGTCTTCTATGTGACCATATATAATTTACTTTAAAATCTTTTTACATTTTTGGACCTGATTAACCATGCTATATAATAATTTGGTTTACTGCACATTGAAATCCATTGTTATATAACTTCTGTTAGAGCTTATACCTAACTGCTGAACATTTGAATTAGAGGGTGGAGCTTCCAGTATTTAAAGGACAACTGCACCTACTTTTACAGCAGTCAACATTAAATCTTTAGGCAGCTCCAGCTGAAAACTACCAGTGGCCAACTTGATGGGTATATTTCATCTTATTTTTAAATAGTCACTTTACAATTAATTTTTCCCATTATATATCATTACAGTTGTGGTCTGAAGATGGTCATGTTAAGTGATCAAAACTGGTTACCAAGAAAATAAAGGAATTGCGATCTAGACTGCCTTGTTGCACGAATTAATAATTACTCATAAAACCACTGTTAATCTACAATGTTGTCAAAAATAATTACAAAAATTTTGTTTTGTAACAAGGTTGATCAGCAACTGTTATGCACTTTCTTCACTTTTTTAATTTACATTATAGATGGCCATACAGAAGTTTCTAATATGAATCCACAACAACCCAACCAAAGGAATCTCGCAAAGGATATATCTTAAAGATATGGCAATATTATAGGAAGGGGGAGAAGAAGTAGATGAGGATGAAATAGGATATACTATATTGAGAGCTGAATCTCACAGAGCACTAAGTCAAAACAAGGCCCCTGGAGTACATGACATTCCCTCATGGCTGCGAGAACCAGCCATGACAAAACTGTTTCACCTGGTGTGTAAGACGTATGAGACAGGCGAAGTACCCTCAGACTTGAAGAAAAACGTAATAATTCCCAATCCAAAGAAAGCAGGCACATTCAGGTGTGAAAAATACAGAACCATCAGTTTAATAAGTCATGGTTGCAAAATAATAATACGAATTATTTACAGAAGGATGGAAAAGCTGGTAGAAGCCGACCTCGAGGAAGATCAGTTTGGGTTCATGAGAAATGTAGGAACACAGGAGACGATACTCACTTTACAGCTTATCCTAGAAGATATATTAAGGAAAGGCAAACCTACATTTCTAGCTTTTGTAGATTTGTAGAAGGCTTTTGACAATATTGATTGGAATAAACTCTTTCAAGTTCTGAAGCAAGCAGGAGTAAAATGTATGGAGCGTAAGGTTATTTTCAACTTGTACAAAAACCAGGCAACGGTTGTCAGAGATGAAGGACATGAAAGGGATGCAGTGGTTGAGAAGGGAGTAAGACAGGGTTATAGCCTTTCTCTACTACTGTTATTAAATTTGTACATTGAGCAAGCTATAAAGGAAAGCAAGGAGAAATTTGGAGAAGGAATTAAAGTTCAGGGTGAAGCAATAAAAACATTGTGTTTTGCCAATGACAGAAAAGGACCTGGAAGAGCAGTTGAATGGAATTGACAGTGTGCTGAAAGGTGCATATAAGATGAACATTAACAAGAGCAAAACAAGGGTAATGGAGTGCAGTGTAAGAAAATCAGGTGATGTTGAAGGAATTAAATAGGTAACAAAACAATAAAGGAGGTAGATGAAGTTTGTTACTTGGGCAGTAAAATAACAAATGATGGTCGCAGTACAGAAGATATAAAATGCAGCATGGCAATGGATAGAAAAGAGTTTTCAAAAAAGAGAAATTTGTGAACATCAAATATTGATTTAACCCTAAGGAAGTCCTTTCCAAAGGCATTTGTATGGAGTGTTGCCTTGTATGGGAGTGAGACATGGATGATAAACAATGCGGACAGGAAGAGGATACAGGCTTTTGAAATGTGGTGCTACAGAAGAATGCTGAAGATTAGGTGGGTGGATCGCGTCACTAATGAGGAGGTGCTGAACAGAATCTAGGGAAAAGAAATTTCTGGCATACCTTGACTAAAAGAAGGGATCGATTGGTAGGACACATTCTTAGACATCAAGGAATCATGAATTTAGCATTGGAGGGAAGAGTTTGGGGTAAAAACTGCAGATGAAGCTCAAGAGGTGGATACAGTAAGCAGATTCACTCCGTTCTTATGTGGAGTTGAAGAGGCTTGCTCAGGATAGAGTATTGTGGAGAGCTGCATCAAACCAGTCTCCACACTGAAGACCACAACAACAAAAAATCTGCTGCTTGATCATATCAATTTAGAAAAACAACAGAATAACAAATGACTAGATAAACAGAAAAAACTGTAAGTAAATATTATAAATTCTTAAATTAGTAATTTGATAAAAGAACTAAGAAGCATTAAAAAGACAATAATGCCTAAGGCATGTGGGAATATTATAAATAGAATGTTACACATGTTCAAAGAAAAGTATTAAGTACTTGTAGTGAGAAGAAGATCTTCATGTAATTAAAAAGGTAGTAAAATTGTCTTTGATAAAATAACAGTATTATTGATTATAAATAATACATTTTTTCAATAATTTGTCTAAGTAGCAGCTTGTCATAAATGTTAACTACCTTAGGTCATGCTCAGATTAAAAATTAATATGAATCCATTTAACAATATTTTTTAGAAGGATAGGTTGCTACTCACTCACCACAGATGTGCCTCAATGATCCACAGAAATGCACATCTACCAAATTACAACATAATAACGCTTTAGGCCATTACGGCATTCACAAAACAGGGAAACTCTCTCTCCTCTCTCTCTCTCTCTCTCTCTCTCTCTCTCTCTCTCTCTCTCTCTCTCTCTCTCACACACACACACACACACACACACACAACATCTATGGATCTATGGCCGCGATGACCAGACTCAAATAGATCCATTTACATAGATAGCCTGAAAACATTTAAAATTATTAAAAATTTTCCTGAGTAACAAGACAACATCAATAGAAAAATTTCATACTTGTATTATTCCCTGATTAATGATCTTTTGTTCAACAAGCAATCATCTTATGCTGTAATATTTATTTGTATCACATACTTGCATGATAATTATACTTAAAATAAGATGGACATTTATTTGTTATGTGCATTATTTGTACATCAGATTAATTATCATTTATCACTGAATCAGAAAATAAATGCTTGAAACTTATTCTTAAAAAGAAATACTAGTAATTATATTAACAATGGAAATACTTCAATAGGCCTATCTGCTTTCATGTGTCCTTACCTAAAGACCGCACAATTGTGCAGACTTCACGAACATCAATGGTTTTGTTCCCAGCATGGTCAAATACTTCAAAAGCCTCAATAATTTTCTTCTCCAAGTCAGACTGCTCTGAAAATTTGGTGCTCATAAGATAAAACACATAAGATGGTTACCAGTAGTTCAACACTATCAATACACAAAAGAATTTACAACATTAGCTGCCAGTGGGCACTGAATTAAATCAAGTTAAATCAAAAGTTCAACATTTGTGCCTGCTGTGATTCAAACCTGGATCTTCCTGCTCATGAAGCAGTTGCACTGACCAAACCCAGACACAGCAGTCACTATCATTACGTGGGATGCTCTAGCACACCTGCAAGCAGACTCAAATTTTCAACTAATGTAGTGCCCCTCCCCATTTTTAGTAATCACTCATGATATTTTTCCAAGGATGGTGTGCATCAGCACTGGAGAAAGAATCATTGACCATTTTCACTTTAAAAATTATATTTAACTCAGTGGCCACTGGCAGTTAATATACAATACTGATTGATAACAGCTGCAGGATTGAAAATGATGTCTGTTCTTTGAATTCACTGTAGCAGGAATCTAGAGTAAGTCCATTATACAAATTATTGACACAAAAGTGAGCTCAACTCATTATTTACATAAGAAATAATAAACAGTAACTAGGTATACACATCACCAACATTGAAGTTATTTTATAATTGCTGAAGTCAAGTTTGCAAAACAACCTGTGTCAAAGAAGGTGTGTGTGTGTGTGTGTGTGTGTGTGTGTGTGTGTGTGTGTGTGTGTGTGTGTGTGTGTCTGTCTGTGTCAAATAATAACAAATCCCTTATTGTCCATAAAACCAACATTGTATTAATGCTAATCGAAAACATTGTACATGCATTTCTGCCTCTAAACGGTAATTTCAAAGTATAAGTGCTTCCACAAAAGTAAATCCAATGGTAGTAAGGCTTTTAATAATAATATAACAATAATCTTGATTATGTCATAATAACCTTTCAATCCTCGATGTTATAATTTTTGTACAGTAACATGAGTAGAATGGTACAAAATTTATAATTGGTACAAGCAAAAATGTAGCATATTAGATACGCTACTATATGTCAGACAACTTTAAATACCTATTTGCTACTATTGATGAAATAGGTTGATTTCAAAAATCTTTAAATGATTGTAACTGCCACACCATTTTAATTTGTCCTTAAAAAGATATGTACACAACAGCTTCATGATTTTCAGGCAACATAAGGTTATAATCTCCAGTTCATTAGGCTATTTTCTAGATTGCATACTTATGACCAGAAAACTTGTCTGACATAGTCAGTGTTTTGCTTGTGGGACACAAATAAAATTAAGAGAACAACAGTAAGTGAAAATCATCACATTCATACGAGGGTTGAGGTACAGCCTCGAGGGAAGGTTCTACGCTACATCTGACAACAGTGCCGTGCGCAGCAGTTCCCCCACTCTCGAGCCCAGCCATCCACAATTTGCTATGTCACTCAGTGTTGGCTTGGCAGCCGTCAAAGATGGAAGTGTTGATTGCTGCTCCCACCAAGTGTGAGGTTTAAGCAGTAATCGGCTTTACCCACGCAACAAAATTACCACGCATGGAGAGTCATCGGCAACTGACTAAGGTTTATGGTGAATAGTGCATGTCCATTCAGGATGTCAGAAAATGGTGTAGGGTTTCTTTTTAGGGTCGCACAGACGTTCACCATGAAGAAAGGAGTGGAAGACCGCCGGTTTCAAATGCGATTGTCCAGTAGATCAACAGTGAGCTGCTCAAAGATTGGAGGGTCACTGTCAGTGAACTTCTTGAATGCATTCCTGAAGCTTCCCACGGCACAATTGAAAGAACCTTAACAGAAATGTTGGGTTATCGCGACGATGTAGTCTGTGCAGAGGTCACACGCTTCCTCAACAGGTTGGCGGGAGACTTCTTCGACTTAGGAATACAAAAGCTGGAGCACTGTCTTCAAAAGTGTGTCAAAAAAAATTTAGACAATTTTGAAAAACAAATGTAAGTTTTCAACGATGCATAAATTAATGACAATAAAAAATATTTTCTATTTGTAAAAAATTATGGGAACCTTACTTGTGGTACAACCCTCATATAACTTATGTGAAGCAATATGTGTAACTCAGGAACTCTGGAGGCATGCAAGTTGTGCATTCCATATCAAGTAGACATTTGGAGTGTCATCTCATGGCAATGATGGGTGCAGCATATGTTGTTGTAATTAATTAGTTCACAAACAATGTAACTGGCATACTGAATGGAAAGACTGGCCGCAGTGGCTAGATATTTGTCTTGTCAGTCTCTGTGTGTGTGTGTGTGTGTCTAACCAAGGAAGGCCTTAATGGCCGAAAGCTCTATTGTTGTATTCTATTATTTGTGCCCTTCTGCAGCTCATTGAACATCTCTGTGGTGATTAAGCAACCTATCCTTATCAAAAATATAGTTGAATCATTTCTGGGATTTCCATTGTTTGAATGTGCTTCTGGTGTGTATGTTTGTTGAATGATCAGAGAGTTGGGTAGGTGACACAAGTAATATATATAAAAAAAAAAAAAAAAAAAAAAAAAAAAAAAAAAAAAAAAAAAAAAAAAAGGAAAAACAGGTATAAGGTGAGGTACTGGTGGGACTAAAGCTGTGAGCATCAGATGTGAGGCTTGCCAGGTCTGTTAAGTCGCTAGAGCACTTGTCCATAAAAGACAAAGTTCCCACTATCAAATCCTGGTCTGGCTCAGTTTTAATGTGCCAGAAATTCCAAGAGAAATGCATGCATCAACTACATGTTCTGTTTCTGTTACAGCATTTCCCTTCTGAAGTTTGGTAAGACTGTGATGCATTGTTGAGACTCATTGCTGCCATGTTTTATTGTGCAATCTTTATAGTGGATTTCTTCACCATGCACAGAAAGAATCATACATGCATATGCGAAGGAAAGCAGAAAGCTAAAAGCTGGATCATCCAATGCAGTGCTAAAGATATGTACTGCATGTAAACTAAGTAAATTTGCTGAAACAGTTTTTCAGAAAAATATTTCCCTTTAACCCTCACCACCATCATTAGAGACTGATTATGCCTTTCAGCGTCCACTCTGGAATATAGATACCCTAATAAAATTCCTTCGTGATCCCCTGTTCAATGCTAACCTTGTATGGCATTGAGCTTCTTACTTCAAAATCATTCTCAACTGAATCCAAATACTTTCTCCTTGGTATACCTAAATTCCTCTTACCCTCTACTGCTGAACCCATTAGTCTCTTATGTAGCCTTGCTTCTCCCATGCGTGTAACATGTCCCCAACATCTCAGTCTGTTCGCTCTAGCTTCTTCATTTATAGTGTTCATTCCAAGTTTTTCTTTGATTTCCTCATTATGGACACACTCCTGCCATTGTTACCATCTACTAGAACTTGCTACTTTCATATGTGTAACCTCAATCTTATTAATAATGTAACCTGTATCCACTCAGCTTTCACTGCCATCCGACAAATATGGTCAAAAATAGAGTGGTGCATTGCTAAATTAGTGTTAGAACAGACTTCCTTTATGCAGAAGAGAGTAGATTGTAACTGAGCACTTACTGATTTAGCTTTGATATACCTTGATTTCTGTTGCCATCGTGTTGTCATAATGTGAGAAAATTTGAAACTGTCCGTCTGCTCTAACTTCGTTCCTCCTATTTGTCACTCTATCTGTTTACATATCTTTCCAATGGACATTACTTTTGTTTTGGAGATGCTGTTCTTCATACCATAACCCTTACATCTCTGATCTAGTTCTGAAATACTATACTGCAACCTTTCAATCAAATCTGCCATCATAACTAAGTCATTTGCATATGCAAAACTCCTTATTCTGTTTCCACCTATTTTAAAATGACCTAACCAGTTCATTATTTTCAACTTATGATGCATAAACAGTATGAACAACAGTGGCAACAGGTTACGGCCCTGACTTATCCCTGAATCTACCCTGAACCATGAACTCAATTTAAGGTCAACACTAACTGCTGTCTGACAATCTATGTAAAGACATTTAATTGCCTACAGAAGTTTGCCCCCTGATAAATAATCTTGTAGAACTGACAATAGCTTCCTCTTAAAGACATGGTCATAAGCCTTTTCTAGATCTATAAAACATAGATACAATCCACTGTACCACTCATAGCACTTCTCCATTATCTGCTGTAAGGTAAGGATCTGGTCCTGACAGCCTCTAAGAGGCCTAAACCGACACTAATTTTCATCCAAATAGTCGTCAACTAATACTTACATTCCCCTTTCAACAGTATCTGAGAATATTTTGCCCACAATACTAATTATGGAGATATTGCTGTAGTTGTTACAATCTTTCTAGTTTTCATGCTTGAAAATTGGTGTGATTACTGCTTTTCATCCAGTCAGACAGAACCTGTTCTGACTCGTGTGTCATTTCAGTTATCCTGTGTAACCATTTTATACCTGATATTCCACTATATGTGATGAGTTCCAACTTAATTTCAACTATCCCAGCTACTTTATTGCACTGCAATCTATTGGCCATTCTGTCCAGTTGCTCATATGTGATCCTGTTTCCATCATCATTCCTATCCCATTGTACCTCAAAATTTGACACATTATTGAACATTTCACCTACAATGAGCAATTCTTCAAAATATTCCCTCCATCTGCCCAAGGCATCCATAGGATTCGCAAGCAGCTTTAGTGGGCTGTTCAAAACACTTAACTCCTCCTTCCCTCCATTTTGAAGAATGCTAATTAAATTTCAGTGTGGTTTTCCTACAGCTTGAACAAAAGTTTGTTATTTCTAAAGTCATCCCATGATTTCTGCTTGTATTATGCAATTATCATTTGGCTTTGTTTCTTTCTTCAACATAACTTTCTCTGTCTGACTGAGTTCTAGAAGGAACCCTTTTTAAATGCCTTCTTTTTCTTTTAAAGGCTGCCTTGACTGTGTCATTCCACCAAACTGTCTGCTACTTTCTGGGTTTACACACTACTATTCTAAAACATTCTCTAGCCATTTTAGCCATTTATAGTAGTGTGTCCCTGTGTCTTGTTAAGTTATCTTCCAGTGACTGTATATGACAACATTCAAGTAAATTGTACCTTTCTGAGATCACTGTTAAATGTATGTGTGTCTGATTTTCTTGTTCTGAAGCTTCTCCACTCTTATCTTTCTCCTTCTGTGCTTTTGGCCTCGCAAAACCAATTTCATCAAAGGACCCTCTGAAAACATGTGTGTCCTTGACTTAATTCCTGAATTCTTAGTCTGTTATTATATAGTCAATGACAGATCTGGCTCCCCTGCCTTGCATGTATACTGGTGAATGTTCTTATGCTTAAAAAACGAGTTTGTGATAACCAAGCACAGAAATCCAAGAGTTGTTTTTTGTTCCTGTTTGCATCCATATCTTCTCCAAACTCCATGCCCTTCAGTTTGATTTCCTATCCTGACATTGAAATCACCATGAGCAAAATCTGATCATCTCATCTTGATCTGTCCCTTCAAAGGCTTATCTGACACAATCCGGATTTTCATGTTGGAGACTAGCAAATCTATCCACATCAGTTGTTCATTTACATACCTTGTTGCAATTATGCTGGGTTCAACTGCTTTCCTGATGTAAAACCACTGTGCTCCTTTTGCTTTGACTACTGACAGGTAGACCTTGTATTCTCCCACTTCATCTTCTTCCTCTTCCCTTATGCAAAAATCACTAACAGCTAAAATATCTAACCTCATCTTACTTTCAGGCTCTGCCAGCTCTAAATTCTTTCCAGTGTAGCCCCTGTTGATGTTAATAGGTCCCCATCTCAATCCAGATTGTTTAAAGTTGCATCTCAGGAGTTGGCTGATCTGTTAATTAGAGGTGAGACCCTCCAAAAGTCTGAGGCATTTTGCTTTGAGTGTTGCCAGTCTCAGGTCAAAGTACCTTGTAAGCAGACTGCTAGGCTTCCTTGCCCAAGGTTCAATGGGTGTTATGCCTAATGGTTAAGGGACCAGCTGGTGGATTTGGTAGTCTTTGTCATCTGACTCAGAATATGTCAGAGATACTCATTCTTATTCCAAAGTAACTGGTATCCCAACTGTCAGGACCACCTACTTGGTCACTCATACAATGCCCGAAGTTCATGAACTAGGACATGACTACAGGAACCCACACCATGAGCCACCCCCTTTAAGCCTAAAAAATTAAGATAAAAGCAATACTGAATTCATATGTTGTTTCATTATGCATGGAAACTAATGATTAAAAATATTTGATTATTTCAAACTGTATGTCTCACATCACAGTCTGATGTTGGTGTATTAAGTTCAATACTTCCAAGCTGTGTTATTCACTGTCTGTGGTTCAAAGACTTTACAGAAAATTAAGAGTGCAAATTATGATAACTCATCTGATGGAAGCAAGAACTGGCAGTTTTAAATTGTCATTATGTTTTTAACTAAGTGCCTCAACCATATGTGGTAATATTTCCAAATCTTGTAAATTCATCTGTGTGAAATTCCAGAATTTCATTCAAGAAACTCATACCTATGCTTTATAAACTTTAAACACCAACCATTTATGAGTCATATGTATAGCTTGAAGGTGTCCAAACAAAAAAATATATTTTTCTCTACTATGTATAGAATCATGTACTCATAGCTTATCACCATCTGCCCTCAAATCTAAGCTTCCCATATCCTGAAAAAATTCTACTTTGTTTTCCCTACATAGCCACAGTCCTCACATAATCCTAGTGAATGTTCCCCTAACAACTACATTTCCAAAGTACACTTGTTCCAACAAACATGACCCATTAGTGTCCCAAACTCCAAGCATGAACAAAATAATTGTAAATATGCCCACAACTCCAATGCGAACACATTCAAATGCTCGATCCCTTGCGGGAATCCACTACAGGCTGCGAGCCAGAGGAATCAATGGACTGGGGGGTACTAGTTGAGAATTTGAGTTGGAAGGAATGCATGCCTGGTTAGCCTAATTGGTTAAGGCAGCCAATGGCGCAAAGCAGAAAATCTGAGTTCAATCCTGGTCTAGCAAAAATTTTCAACTTTGTCCTTGAAATTATTTCAAACCCCCAATAAGATCGAAATGTTTCAGTGTTTCAATTTTGTAAATTTACATCTGTTACTGTCAACTACTGGTGTCTGTCATTTCGAACATTTTCAAAAGAACAGACACCATACCAACAATTGTAAATATGCCCACAACAGGCAATGACAATTTCAATGCGGACACATTCAAATGCTCAATCCCTTGCAGGAACCCAGTATAAGCTGTGAGCAAGAGGAATCATTGGGCATGGGGCTGTAAGTTGAGAATTTGAGTTGGAAGGGGAGTGTGTCTGGATAGCATAATTGGATAAGGTGGCTGCTGGCCCAAAGCAGAAAATCTGTCCAGTACAAATTTTCAACTTCATTGCTTTCTTCAATGCTGTAGTCTGTATCTGGCCAGAAGCCTTTCATTGGAATGGCATTTGGTAGTGCGACATGGCTAAATGCCAGCTGGGCAAGCTGTTTGTATGAGTGAGGATGTTGAGGGCTGCCCAAGAAGTTTTTCCTATTGCATGGCAGTACTGCTTATGGCGCTGGGCAACTTTGTAGTAATTCATCACTTCCAGAATTCGTACCGGGTAATTTTTCAACATTCATTAGGAAATGAGATTAGTCATTGAATTCACTGCATCCTGAATTTAATTTTCAACCACAGGAAGATCATCCTGTACTTAAATTGCAAACTTTTTGCACCGCATAGTATTCAGCATGTACGCTAGAGGCAAATATCCGACAGCAGAAAAATTGGTTTCACATATGAAAGAAGCAGAAAATTTTAACAGAATTAAATGGACCATGTTGACGATACTGAAGGGCATGGGGTTCAGGTATCAGAAAAAAATGAAGGGAGGGAACCACTGTTGGAACTTAGTGATATTGCCGCAAGAGACTACGAACACCAACTGCCGGCGTGGCGCAGGGGATAGCGTCACAGACTGCGGAGCAGAAGGTCGCCGGTTCGATCCCGCCCACGGGCAAAAATTTATTTCTTTGTAATTTACAATTCCAGAAGGTTCTATATCTTTCTTATGTTCACTTGTAAATTCCACTTGTTTCTTATGTTAACTGTTCTTCTAATTTCTGGTAAATTCTGTCTGTGTATAAATAGCAGAGCACTATGCCTGAGAGGCAGTCAGTGCTGCGTGTATGTTGAGTTCGGAATAAACGTGCTTTCAGTATAAGTACTGTGTTTAGTTGCCTTCGAAGTCAAGCCTGCTTCCATTGCAACGCGACATTGTTTGGTGGAGGCGACGGGTACACTGTGCAACAGCTGCATCACCGTGGCTCCAATTAGGCAACGTAAAAGCCGTCGCTTACACGGACTGGAACCGGAATACAAGGGATACACTGAGTACGTCCTTCCAAGAGTCCGTATCATCAGACGAACTATGGAAACGAAACCAGCAGTAAGCCAGCTACACATCAGACACCCGTCGGTGTTCTCTGGAGACGCTGGACAGGACCCAAACAAATGGCTAAAAGGGTTCGACCGAGTCGCCAAGTACAACAGGTGGGATCATACGATGTGCTTGGCCAACGTTTACTTCTATCTGGACGGAACAGCCCAGCAGTGGTTCGAGAACTACGAAGACAAGTTGAATGACTGGGAGACGTTCCACGAGGAACTTAAGAAGACGTTTGGGGACCGCCAGCGACAAATCCGCTCGGCGGAAGAACAACTGAAGAACTGGGCCAAACGACATGGTGAGCCGACACAATCGTACATAGAGAGTGTTTTGGCCCTGTGTAACGTAGTCAATGCGAACATGACTGAAGCGGACAAAATCACGCACCTGATGAAGGGAATTGCAGAAGATATGTACAAAGCTCTTCTGATAAAAGATGTCGCTACGACAGAAGAGTTCATCAAGTGGTGCCAGCACATTCAAGAGATGCAACAAAGGAGGGTTGGACGCAAGAAGTATGAGAGACTCCCAAATGTTGTACCTTTGGCCGTTGTGGAAGACCAGCAGGACTTGGCTTCTCTCATACGACAAATCGTGAGAGAAGAATTACAACAGTGCATGGCAGCCGGGACTATTAGACCGAGCGAGCATCAGATTATGGCCATGGATGTGAGCCATGTAAGTCACGAGGTAGCCGATGCCGCTGAGGACGAGGTATTTCAAACATTAGTTCCTGTCTGCCCCGTCAATCGCACCCGACGTGAAGAATGGCGTCGCCCTGCTATGACTTACGCTGCAGCCGCCAAACGGCAGCCCATGAACCGACCGACGCGACCACAGCCAACTCCCCCGGTAACTATGACGCCCCACAGAAGAACAGACGTCTGGAGAACAGAAGACGACACACAACTGTGTTTCCACTGTGGACGCCCTGGACATGTCGTATGCTACTGCAGAGAGAGGAGGCGAGTATTCGATGATTATTTTGCCGCAAGACGTCAGCCGTCGGAGACGTTCTATCCCAGGCAGTCACCTGCTGATGGGTTCAGTCGACCTATGGGAAGAAGCCCATCGCCGTACCCTAGACGAGGTCGCTCCCCGACGCGCCGCAGCCGTTCACCGTCGCCGTACAGAGGTACCAGCCGCTCCCCTAGCCGCCGCGCCCAGGAAAACTAAGTGAGGCGACCATCTACGGAGGTGAGGCCGCCGCAGATGAAAATCCTCCATGGACAGACAGTCGCCAAGATGTCGGGAAATCTCATCAACGTCATAATCAATGGCCAACCTGTCCGGGCACTTGTTGATTCAGGAGCCTCTTTTTCTGTATTATCGGATAATTATCGCCGCACACTAAAGAAGACAATGTTCCGTGATACGGGAGCAACTGTTCTGAAGGTTGCGGATGGAAAGTACGTCCATCCAGCAGGAACTTGTGTCGCAAGAATAACCATCAACAACAGGACGCAGCCGTTTGAATTTGTCGTGTTAACAGAATGTAGTCACAATGTCATCCTCGGATGGGACTTCCTTCAAGCATCCCAAGCTATTATTGACTGTGGAAGATCTGAGCTGCAAATTGAAGACGTTGTTCCGCCAGATACATGTAATACAGAAATTTCTGGGAAGTTATTTGTCGTTGACAATGTGACGATACCGCCGTTGACAATGAGAAGAGTTGCAGTCACAAACACAGATGACTGGTTAAACTGTGAAGTTCTTGTTGATAGTAAAACGTTTATCAGGCTCACAAAAGAAATTTACATACCAGCGGCTATCATAAGCATTACCGGTGGTCAAGGAGAGATTTGGATCACAAATTGTCACGAGCAGTCACAACTTATCCCCAAGGGAATGTGTATCGGGACAGCTGAACCAATCCAGGACGGTGAGCTCAACGTCATCAATGAAGACCCACACCCTGCTATTAGTACAGACAACACGCTGGAGGAAACAAACGTGGAACTGCCAATAGGGCCTGGATTGACCAAGGAACAACGCCAGCGGGTGTTAGGTATACTACGCCAATTTTCGGGTGCATTCACACCTCAGCAGGGGAAAAGTCAGACGAAACGGCCCACGATAAAGCACCGTATCAATACTGGGGACCATCCGCCAATTAGCCAGCGTTCGTATAGAGTGTCGCCAGCTGAAAGACGGATAATTCGGGAGGAAGTGGAGAAGATGTTGCGAGATGACATTATTCAACCTTCGAAGAGTCCTTGGTCGTCTCCGGTGGTCCTCGTAAAGAAGAAGGATGGCACGTGGCGATTCTGTGTCGACTATCGGCGGCTGAACAGAATCACAAAGAAAGATGTCTACCCATTGCCGCGTATTGATGACACCTTAGACTGCTTGAAAGGAGCTACATACTTCTCAATTATGGACATGCAGACAGGTTACTGGCAAATCGAGGTTGACGAAGCTGACAGGGAGAAGACGGATTTTATTACACCTGACGGTCTCTATGAATTTAAAGTAATGCCATTTGGATTATGTAATGCTCCAGCCACGTTTGAACGCATGATGGACAACTTGCTTCGACACCTTAAGTGGACGATGTGTCTCTGCTATTTAGACGACATTGTCGTTTTCTCGAAAACATTTGAAGAACATCTGAGTCGCCTGTCAACTGTGTTGAAGTGTGTTCAGGCTGCAGGTCTCCGCCTCAATTGAAAGAAGTGCCTCTTCGTCGCCAAAGAGATAAAAATCCTGGGGCACCTAGTCAACGGAGATGGTGTCTGTCCTGATCCAGATAAAGTAATGGCAGTCACAGAATTTCCAACTCCTCAGCACATTCGTGATGTGAGAAGTTTTCTCGGGCTGTGCTCATACTACCGACGTTTCATAAAAGGATTTTGTAACAAGGCACGTCCATTACAAGAACTTCTGCAGGGAGGCGCCAAATTTTACTGGGATGAGACAAAAGAAAGAGCTTTCCGAGCACTTAAGGAGGCTCTAACTTCCGCACCAGTGCTAGCCTTGTATGACGAGAATGCAGAAACGGAACTTCACACATACGCCAGTGGCTATGGGATTGGTGCAGTGCTTGTAAAAGTTCAGGAAGGTGCCGAAAAGGTGATAGCCTATGCGTCAAGAGTACTCTCAAAGTCCGAGATAAACTACTCTACAACTGAAAAAGAATGTCTCGCGGTTATCTGGGCTATCAACAAGTTCCGGCCGTATTTATTCGGCAAACCGTCGTGACAGACCACCATTCTTTGTGTTGGCTGACTAGCTTAAAGGATCCATCAGGTCGACTAGCAAGATGGGCACTAAGACTCCAAGAGTATGATGTCACAGTGTTATTCAAGAACGGGCGCAAACACAAGGATGCCAACTGCCTTTCGAGGAATCCATTAGTGGAACACAACAGCATTAATGAAATTTCAGCTCTCACTGAATTAGATGATGTTACAGCTGAACAGAGGGAAGATCCAACACTATTAAAAATGATAGAGGCCTTGGAGAAAGGAGAACCGACCAATGGAGAGTTCCAACTTATAAACGGAACATTGTACAAGAGCAACTACGATCCACTGGGCCCCAAATGGCTACTTGTTGTTCCAGCTCATCTCCAGCCAGCTATTCTCAAATATTTCCATGATGCTCCAATATCCGGTCATCTGGGATTCGTGAAGACCCTAGACAGAATCAGACGCAGGTATTACTGGAAAGGTCTCTATCGATCTGTCAAGCACTATGTGAGTCACTGTAAAGAGTGCCAGCGACGGAAGCATGTGCCACAATTACCTCCAGGACATCTCGTACCGATTCCGCCGGCAGCAGCTCCATTCCACCGATTTGGGATCGATCTTTTAGCGAGGTTCCCGAAGTCGAGAACCGGTAACCGATGGATAATAGTCTGCACTGACTACCTCACACTCTATGCTGTCACCAAACCTGTGCCGACTGCAGAAGCTCCAGAGATCGCAAAATTCCTTGTAGAAGACATTATTTTGAAGCATGGAGCACCATGTGTCATAATATCTGATCACGGAAAAGTATTCCAGTCAAAACTAGTATCAGAGGTAATGTCACGGTGCAACATTGTCCACAGAATGACAACTGCATACTATCCTCAGACAAATGGTCTTACAGAACGTTAGCCGACATGCTGTCGATGTACGTCGATGTTGAGCAGAAGGATTGGGATACAATTCTGCCAGTCGTGACATTTGCTTACAACACCGCAAGACAAGACACCACAGGCTTCACTCCGTTTTTCCTGCTCCATGGCCGTGAAGCTGAGACGACAATGGATACACTGTTCCTGTTCCAACCAGACGACACTCAGGATGACTATGTTAAACAGCTCATCACCAGGGTCGAAGAAGCAAGACAGCTGGCTCGCATACGGACACTGGACGCCCAGGAGAAGGACCGTCAGCGGTATAACGACGAGCACCGACCTGTTGTGTACAGCCCAGGAGATCTGGTATGGATTTTTACCCCTGTACGGAAGGTTGGACTGTCAGAAAAGTTATGAAGCGATACTTTGGTCCGTATCGTGTCGTACGCCGCCTGTCAGACGTCACATACGAAGTTGAGGATTATGAGCCGTCGTCGGAATGTCAAAAATGAAGAGACATTGTTCACATCTTGCGCATGAAGCCTTACTACGATCCTGAAGAGCAGGTAGACGACAATGGCTTCTTGTTCAAGGACTTTAAGGACGGTAATGTTCCTGATGAAGCCACGACAGGAACGCCCGTCATCGATAATCGTGGAGAAGGGAAGGATTCTCTTGAACTGTCATACAGAGGACCCATGACACGGTCAAGATCTAGGACATTGCAGCTGGCTCCACAGGGATCATAACAGGGGGTCGCTGTTTCTCCAGGAGAAGGAGCAATGCCGCGAGAGACTACGAACACCAACTGCCGGCGTGGCGCAGGGGATAGCGTCATGGACTGCGGAGCAGAAGGTCGCCGTTCGATCCCACCCACGGGCAAAAATTTATTTCTTTGTAATTTACAATTCCAGAAGGTTCTATATCTTTCTTATGTTCACTTGTAAATTCTAATTGTTTCTTATGTTAACTGTTCTTCTAATTTCTGGTAAATTCTGTCTGTGTATAAATAGCAGAGCACTCTGCCTGGGAGGCAGTCAGTGCTGCGTGTATGTTGAGTTCGGAATAAACGTGCTTTCAGTATAAGTGCTGTGTTTAGTTGCCTTCGAAGTCAAGCCTGCTTCCATTGCAACGCGACAATATTGTAGCTGCAAGGACTGTGTTTTTAAGAACAATGCAGCAGATTAGAGAAGCTGGAGCAGAATAATGCAAGGGCTATGTGCTGGAAAATAGTGATGGATATGGTGGGCTAAAAGTTCCAGTTAGTAAGGGTAGCAGAAGTATAATGCTTCATGTCGGATCTGGCTTCATTCCCCAGAGTAAATTGATTTTTAAGGCTTCAAAGGCTAAGAACTCTGAAGATTACCATTCTGAGATGGCATACAGTATTTTCAGAAAGTGGTTTAATGAACAACTATTGCCATACATCGCCTCCTGTTCTGTTATTGTCATGGATAATGCGAGCATCCATTCCATGCAAGTCAACAAAGCTCCCACTACAAATTCCAGAAAGGGAGACATTGTTGCATGGTTAAAATCAAACGGAACGTCTCACTGCTCCTCACATACCAGAGCAGAACTGCTGGTTCTTGTCAATGCAAACAAGCCTGCATACAAAGTTTATGACATAGACGAAATTGCAAAACAGCATGGACATAGTGTTGTTAGGTTACCGCCATACCATTGTCACTATAACCCAATTGAACTGGTATGGACTCAGGTTAAAGCATATATTGCAAAAATAAATAAATAAAATTGCAAATGTTGAGAGACTTACGCACGAGGCAATAGAGAGCATCTCTGAATATGCATGGGCAGCTTGCATAAGACATGCAGAGAAATTGCAGAAAGAAGATTACGAGAGAAATTGGCAGGGACATTATTATGGAACCATTCGTAATAAATCTTGCAGAGTGCAATTCCTCTACGTCCAACACCGAAGAAGACGATGGCATTGATTTTTTACCGTGAAGTATGTAAGTACTACTGACTGACTGCAGCTACATTACAAATATTAATAATTCTTCATAAAACAATTTGTTCATATAAGTTGCACATGTTGTAGTGCGCGATCATTATTTGGATTATTAATAATATTTTCTTATATTTCAAAGAACAGAACAGCTGTGACTGTTAAAATCCTTCATTATAGATATAGAATACGATCGGTTTTGCAATTTATAATATTGCTTTCTCAGGTGGTTTATCTGTTTACAAATGAATAAAAAACTATTACAGTTTAAACGCTCTATGAAGGTGGAAAGGTCTGTGTCATTAAAAGGATATCTTAAATAAGGATTTAACATAAGTAAACAAGACCTTCCCATCTTTATATTAAAAATATTGAAATTATGACAGTTCTTTATTCATTTGTAAACAGATAAAGCACCTGAGGATGCAATTGTAAATTTCGAAACTGGTCGTGTTCTTTAATAAAGAATTTTAATAGTCACAGCGGTTCTGCTGTCCTGTTCTTTGAAATATTGAAACACTCGACTGTGGTTGCTTTGTCTGTCTGTCTGTGTAATTACATATACGACCTGAAGGCGAAGGAGGAGGGGGGGGGAGTGCAGGAGGGATGGGGAGGGGGAGCCTTGAACAAAGAGAAAGAAGAGTAGGGAGGCTTGACCTGGGAGGGGAAGCAGGACCGAGGTATGCAGGTTTCAGGCAATTAATGGAGACTGCGGAAGGTTTGCCATTGAGAAGAATGGTCTAGGTGTTCACTGCACGAAGGAGGACAGGCTAAGGACTGGAGTAAGGAGGCTGTAAGGGCGGGTGGACAATCATCACCCAAGAATACGAACTCGCATGTCTGCAGGCCCGATGGTACCCTTACAGGCAGAGGAGAGTGACTGGCAGGAAGCGAAGGGGAGGCCACAGCACAGATGAGGTGGACAAGGTCTACAAGGGACGGGGCGTTGGTTTCTACAAATGTCTGCCTAGGTGTGTTTGCATGTGGATAAGTGTGTGTATTTGTTTACCTTCCTTTTTGTCCCCTAAGGTAAGTCCTTCCACTCCTGGGATTGGAATGACCCCTTTTCCACTTCCTTAAAACTCGTATCCTTCCCTTGATCCTCTCCTTCCTTCCTCTTTTTCCTGAAGAAGCTGCCAGAGGTGGCGAAAGCTTGTATGTGTGTTTGTGTGTGATTTTATTTGTTTTTATCGACGAGCCGGCACCTTTGGTAAGTCATCTCTTTTCTATTTTATATATATATACATCACTGCTGAAATGAATTTTTTTGGAGCAAGCTATGGTAAATCATCTTTGATGGTATTGGGGGGGGGGGGGGGGAGCAGCAAAAAGACTAGCAGCTCATGCTAGTCTACAGAGGCCCTCAGATAACCAAATATTGACTCCACATGATTTTTTTTTCCAAAAGAAGAAATAGAAAAAATTCAGCCTGGTCAACAAACAAGATTTTCTAGGGGATAGAAAATTTCTAGACCAAGAGAAAATTGTCAATTTAAGCCATTTAATTTAATCAGCCTATAGTAATCAGAGTTTCCAATGATGCTACAGCATTCACAGTAAATGTCTTCAAAGCATGTGGAGAAATTCCAGCAGCCTCAATTGCAAGTTTACAAACAAGACAGTATGTTGCATGTTTGTATGATGATTTTTGGTGAGTTGGTAATTACATTAATGTGTATGAAATTGCTCTTGAACAACAAGATGTCCTCTTCAGTTTTATGCACCCACACGGTGCTACTTGCTCGTTCCAAAAGCCAACTGCAAAAGAAACCTGCTGGATTACTGGGCAACATATTTTCATGACTTTAGAAGCACCATCAACATCATCTGGAAGACAATACAATTATCCACAATCTATACTTCACAAAATTGTAGAACTGTGTAATTAAAAGTGGAAATGACTTTTTAATATTTCTGTTTTGAAAATTTGCTGTGTTTTGTATTACACTTGTTTTTATGGTTTGTGTTAAATTAATATTTGAAACTGATATATACATAAACTTGAATTTAAAAAGTTGCAAGTTTTAGACTTAATGAGTAAAACATGTAATTTTCAATAACTTATCAAAGATATTCTTCATTATTAAAATGCAAGATACAGCAATTAAAAGCATTTTATGGGGTTTAATAATATTTATATTTTATACTGTAAAATAGTATAAAAATATTTCTTGTTAGCTTAGTTAATGCCCTAAACCAAAGGCACATCTAATACTATTAAAAGACACTACAAGTTAGTCATATTTTAATTTACAACTTGAATTTTATTAATGTTTTGTATTTATCGATAGTCCATTTCCCCAGCTTTTGAAAGGTATTCTTATTCATCAAAATGCAAGATCCAGATATTAAACAATATAACTTTGAAAGCT
Organism: Locusta migratoria; assembly: GCA_026315105.1. NCBI lineage: Eukaryota > Metazoa > Arthropoda > Insecta > Orthoptera > Acrididae > Locusta > Locusta migratoria. Next base: position 376,163,673 of record CM048745.1, read on the forward strand.
TAAAGCATTCACTTTCTATCTGTGGCAAGAGAAAAAGGATTGAAAATGACACTGTTGAGATATTGGCCCCTAAAAATCCCCAAAAATTTGCACATTGAAAATTTTGGCCAACTTTGGAGATGCATATCTGTTAGTGTAAGCATCCAGTGTTAATTAAATTTGATCCATATATAGACATCATAGGTGGGAATCACCATCTCAAGTTCTGATGTGATTGGTCCATATAAAAAGCAGCACTGGTCTTGGCTCTCTGAACAGCACGGCGAATTGCTTAGCCACTTTAGAAGCTTGTATCTGTATCTAGGTGAGGCTAATCCTCTAATTTTTGCCACGGTGTGAATCAGTGTATTAAAGCAAATGACCAAATGTTTGCTAGAACTTTCAAAAACGCCTAGCAAACTTGGCACTTTTGCTCTTTCATACATGACAGAAAGATGACTAGCGTTTCTTTATAAATTCCTAAAAATTAAACTATTGTAGATACTGAACTGAAATTTGGTATATATCTATCAAAGACCATATAGAACCTTCATACCAAATTTCAATAGATTTGGAGATGGTCGAGTAGGGAGCCCTGGTCCCCTTGACGTGGAATGACCCAAAAAGAAACACATCTTTGATATAACCTTGTATTTTCTAACATACTGGTCTCAAAACACAAAAAGTTTACCTAAATGTGAGAGACAAAATCTTTTCACAACACTTATCGTGTAGCTTATATAACCAGGCACTGTGGCTTTGTAATGAAGGAACACTGTCCTTTGCATATAACACTGGAGCAAGGGACCCAAACTATGTCTTTCCTACTGGGCCATTTTAATACAGATAATTTCACCATCTCTAAATTCATGGGATACCTGGGAAATGTGACCTACATACCACTTTTCATCATATTTGAAAGCCACATACTGCCTAATTTGCATCTGTTCAAATGAAAAATTTTCAGGATTCCCCATAGCAACAGTTGTCCAATTTCCATTTGTTGAAAGCCTCTTCATTAGAATGGTGTTAAGTAGCAATGACTAGAAATGCCTGGTGCAACCGTGTTCCTTGAACAGTCTTTGCTGTACTGTATCTGCCTTCCAAAAAACCTTCATATGACTTGATCTCCTGTGAAGACACAAAGAACATATTAATGCCCTGGATTTTATTTCAAGAGTGACCAGGTATACAGGTTTTCTGGTGTCAAGATGTAATTGTATGGAGATGTAGCCTGCAAGCTGGCTCTTCTAGCTAGGCATTTTACAGTCCCTCCAATACCATCACAGAGGCTCTTCACATGGCAGGTAACACAAATGTGACATTCTGCTTCAATACCAAAATTTTCTTGATGGTATGTTAGGATTGTGAGGTCTTGCAATTTTTATACTGTGAATCAGCACCATCACTGAAGTATATATATTTTTTAATTTGCCGATCTGCAAGCAGCAGTTCGATTTTGTTGATAAAATGTCTCAGAAAAATGAATGTGTAAAGCTGTGGTATGGTGCTGCAGGTGATCAGATATGCAGCACATGTTCGAAGATTTTACTAACTCACTGAATTTGTAGTATACTACAAATGATTGTAGAGTTGACTGAGAATTATCCCAGTGATATCCCTGCACTTCAGCTTGTACCAAGAAACCATAATTTTCCGCAAAGACTAAATTATCTAGGATTTCAGAATAGGCCAAATTTTCCTTGCAATACTGTAAGTATGAAGATTGCACTTTTGCTATGTAATTGTGCTGCCACAGATCGTCAACCATCTCGGCTGGATTTTTGCAGACTTCACTTACAGAAAGTTGGAGTGTAACTATGGTGGTCCTGTCTGTATGCATCTACTTACGAAAGCTGATAATACCATCATGGTCTTTAAAAAACAATTCCAATTTCTGTGCAACAAATTCGTGTACTGTATCCTTCCCTGGTCATTGGTTACACACACGCATCATAAAGTTTCTGTTGTTAGTCCCACATACACAGTTTTCCAGCAATTCTTGTAATTACAATTGTGTTCCGGCACCACGGACCACATTAACTTCACCTTTTGGAGGTACTGAAACACACAAACACACACACACACACACACACACACACACACACACACACACAAAATGTGAAGTCTTGCTACCAACAGGTATGCACAACTTTGGCGTCAACTCACAGAACTTGGAAAAGCCAATCTTTTTTACGTGCTGCTTGCAAAATTCAACCCACAGTTCTTTCAGATTAATAAAGCCATTTCTGCATCTGAATCTTTTTATCTACCTTGATGGAAACACAATCTTTCCTTCCTGCACAGTCTTGGTAATTTGTCATTTTCATAATACTCCAGTACCTTCCGTTTGTCTGCCTCCATAGCTCAGACGACAGTGTCGCTGTCTCCCACGTAGGGGAGGGGGGGTGGCAGGTTCGATTTCTGGCAGGGGACTGGGTGTTGTGTGTTACCATCATCATCATCATCATCGACACACAAGTCACCCAAGCGGTATCGACTAAAATGACTTGCACTACGGCGACCAAACAATCCCATATGGGAACTTGTTGTTGTTGTGAGGTGTTAGAGGGGACTAAACAGCTCGGTCATCAGTCCCTGGTATAGGATCTCCCGGCCAAAAATGTCATAAGCTCATTCCATTCCACCTTATGTTTCACCGTTTCAGGCAACATCTTTTGACCACTCTTGCAGTCTCGAGAAACAAGTACACCACTACTGTCTCTAATTTTTCTTGCCACAAGTACCATGTGCTCTGTGACTATTCCTTCCTTATATTTAAATTTGTTTATGAATGTGTTCACTATATTTAAAACTATAACAGTTTTTAGGCTCTCTCACTTGTATACAGTTTTGTCATTCAGGTCAACCTTACATAGTTTAAGAATACTGTTTCAAGGAATATTCTAGCTTTTAATTTTTTTTATACCCAATAGTGCTGAAAATTAATTATACACATATAGGCCTATGGCATTTACATGTTATTGTTTATCTATGAAGTAAGTGAGTTAGGATAATCTTCTTTGTACCTAAGATTGCTACCAAATATGTAAACATTTCAGCAAAAAATCAAGTTCAGATTCAACTGTCTACATACCCACACAGGCCTACAAAGTTCATCAAACACAAGCAATTTTCCTGATGGAGACAACTTTAACTGAAAATAAGAACTATTAAATGCAATGCAATATGCTTTCCATTATTTTTTATAACTAATACTAGGACTGAAGAGCTGCAGTACTAAAATTGAAGGCTGTACTATTTTCATAGGTAGAGTTATAATTTTTTTTAACTGATAAAAATGTATTTTTCAACATTTTTCATAAATGATCTAAATGATGTTTCTCACTTTTTATATATCATATATCAATTTAGTGCTCTACATATGTTATACATAAAAAATTGAGTCACTGAGCAGTAGCCCTCTGAAGGTTGGGATATTACTGCCTGACTGTTGATTGCAAACATGCCTTTTAGCCTACAAACATAATTTTCTCAAAAATGGTTAGAGACAGGACAGTAATATTTGGAAGTTTTGCTATTGAGACATTTAGGTACCCATGTACCAAATAGTATCAAATTCAGAAATGGTCACCTTATAACCCACTCTGAGTTTCCACAGAATGACCCTTATGGAAAAATATTTGTCTACTGCTAACTTGGTAATATGTTCATCTGGACACAGCAGAGGGTATGTATCAATGAAAGATTGTCCACTGATCAAGTTGGAAGTCACAATTCAGGTGGAGGTGTCCAGTTGGTTTTCTTACTATAACCAGGGAAGTGGACTGCTTTCTTGATAGAATAGAATAAACAACCCCTGACCCCAGCAGTCAATCTAATTTTCCATTTACCTATTTACCTGGGAATGAAGTTTCACGTGGATTTGTCAAGACCCCATAAAACAAACACCAACGGTTTCATAAAATGTGTCCATGGGAATTATTTGCAGAAACTAATCCAGAAGAAAACATGGGAATACTCAGAACACAATGTGTCGATCTTGTGAATAAGGCACTTTATCAGAAACCAGGTTTAGGCATACATCATCTGAAATAGTAAAATGACAGGAATGTGTCCAGGCTGAAATAAGTTTTAGTATGGGCATTGTCAACCACAAATAACATTAGGTGCTATAATATTGACTTGTATGTTACTGGGGCCATAGTGGACACATCACACTACACCTCAATCTGATTCCCTACTATCCTTGAAACTTCAAATTAACTGCGTGATTTGCAAGATATCGGAACTGCGCGATTTGCAAGATATCAGATCAAATTACTGTGCGATTTGCAAGATATCAGAGAGACATTGATTTTTATCAATGCCCTCATCATTTGATCTGTATAGAATTCCTTGTGTGCATTGGTGATAAAATGACAACAGCGACTCAACCTGTGAAGTCCAGCTGTCCGAGAACAATAAGAGTAATGATCTTGCTTACAACAATGATAAAATTCAACTCTGGCAGCAATCACATGAGTCAACCCACCTCAAGTGAAGATGAGATCGTTGCATGTATTTATTTATTCATTCATTCATCCTTTGATCGCTGCTTAGAGCGATATTGGATACATCAGTATATTACAGTTACAATATACAATGCAATAACAATATAAAGTATAACATATTAATGTAAAGTGCAATACAGAACAATAATCATGGGCATCTATTATTTAATTCTGCCTTAAATTTAGTGTGTTGATAGACATATTATATATTTCATGTGTAATTTTAATTACAAGTACTTGTAGACACTTTTTGACAAGTCCTTAAAACTATTATTTTATTTGGTATTAATCTCAAAATATTCATGGACACTGTACAAACATGTTGAGTTCAAATATTCTCTTAGTTTAGTTTTGAATGTTGGTAGAGGTTTTATATTTTTTAGCCTGCTTTAGTAGGATCCCTATCGGCTAGTTTCATTCGTGATCTGTTGATGTGATAATCATCTTTAATTCTTGTATCGTAATTGTGTATTTGGCTGTTTAGAGTTGGTGTACAGTTTGTTTTGAGATACATGATGGTTTCAAGGGGAAAGGATGGGAAAGTCAAAACATTAAATTCTTTGAATTTTATTTTACACTCTCTTGGTGATAGTCTATTTACTTATTAACTATGTGCCGTTTAAATTGGGTCCAATTGCAGCAGTCCTGCCGGTGCTGTGCTCATAACCACTGGCATGCAATAAGCATTCGCATATTACAAGTGTTTCCTTACTGCCAATTCCTTCATTAGGTATACTATAACTTTGCATTTTTTCAGAGCATCATCTCTTATGGAATTATGTTTTGGGGGAATAGCAGCCATGCCCACAATATTCTTATGCTACAAAAAAGAGTGGTGAGGGTTATCACAGACTCAGGCAAATGGGAACATGCAAAACCACTACTCATAAAATTAGGTTGTCTTACAGTTATATATATAGAAAACAGATGACTTACCCAAAGGACAGGCTTATCAACAGACACAAATAAAATCACACACAAACACACATACAAGCTTTCGCAACTGTTGGTCGCTTCTTCAGGAAAAGAGGAAGTAAGGAGACGAGAAAGGGAAGGATATGGGTTTTAATGAAGTGGAAAAGGAGTCATATCAATCCCAGGAGTGGAAGGACTTACCATAGGGGAAAAACAGGTAGGTGAACAAATACACACACACTCACACATATCCAAACGCAAACACACACACACATATATATACTTTATATATATAATGTTTTAATTTACATAAAAAATAATTTATCCAGCCAGCTCTTAAAAGAAGACATTCATTCTTATAATACAAGAAACTGCAAGAAAATAAATGTCCCATTCTGTAAATTGTCTAAATCATTAGATAGTTATAATGTGCTAGGCCTGAAAATGTTCAATAAGTTACCTACAGAAATAAGTAATTTACCTTTAAATTTATTTAAATGCAGGTTGTATAACAGACTAGTGGCTAATCCCTTCTATTCTGTTAATGAATTTTTTGAATGTGATTCTGCAATTTCAGTATGATAACATGAACTGGGAGATACCATTTAATATTTTAGCATATTACTCACTGTATAAAGTTATACACATAATATTTTACTTATGTATTATTATTAATATTGACTTTGTCTTATTGTTTAAGTTCAATGACAATAAAACCCATATTATTATTATATCACAAATCGCATCAAAAATCAAATGTTTGTTAAGCTTATGCGGGACTTAACTGCGGGGTCATCAGTCCCTAAACTTACAAACTATTTACGAACTACCTAATACTAGAGACATCACAACACATCCATGCCCGAGGGGGGATTCGAACCCCCGACGGGGAAGGGCCTCGCACATCGTAGCATGGCGCCTCAATGCGCTCGGCCTCTCCGCCGCGGTAAATCGCATCATAGACCTTTAACGCCTTGGTGTGGACAAAATATAGGCTATAATTTCAAAGACTGATACGTAGTTTTAATAAAAATATACGGTACTAATAATGAAAAGTCCTAGTTGGAACCGAGCGAAGTGGCGCAGTGGTGACACACTGGACTCGCATTCGGGAGGACGGTGGTTCAAATCCAACTCCGGCCATCCAGATTTAGGTTTTCCGTGATTTCCCTAAATTACTCCAGGCAAATACCGGGATGCTTCCTTTGAAAGGGCACGACCGATTTCCTTCCCCCATTCTTACCCAAAAACTCGAGCGTGAGTTACGTCTCTAATGACCACGCTGTCGACGGGACGTTAAACCTCAACTTCCATCCTTGGATGCCAAAAATACGGAGGATTGGTAACGACTTACCGTGAAGACGGTAGCTGAGCGACAGGCAGACACACAAAAAAAACAATAACATTCACACAACTTAAATTTTCGACCACGTCCGTCGGCAATGTTTCCTAAAACGCTTTATCTTAATAAATACGAGGGTTGTTTGATTAGTAACATGGTTCACACACTAGACGACAACAACAACTTTCGTGTATTTGAATTGCAAGCTTCAACAAGTCAGAGTAAAATTTCATTGTTGCAAGTCATTATCAAACTAGCCCCTAGTTGGACGGCGATTGAAAAAAAAAAAAAATAAATAAATAAAAAAAAACCATTTACCATTCATTATGAAAGAGGGATAGAAATGAAATTCCTGGATAACCCAATTTTTTTTTTTTTTTTTTCTGGGAAGTAAATCGAGAAAGAAATCCTGTACAGGAAATCGCCTATATTGGGTGCCTCAAGCGAGGCCAGGGCTCCAAAACAGGTGACATCAAAAACATCGACAGAATCCATCAAATGTTCAAATGTTTGTTAAGCTTAAGAGACTTAACTACGGGGTCATCAGTCCCTAAACTTACAAACTACTTATGAACTACTTACAACTAAGGACGGCACAAATATCCATGACCGAGGGGGGATTCGAATCCCCGACCGTAGTGGCCGTGCAGACCGTGACTGAAGCGCCTCATCGGCCACCGCGGCCGGCACAGAATCCATGATATTCTTTTCGCAGACGGGCGAGTGAAAGAGCACGAGTTAGCAGTGGGCACAATAATTTGAAACTACCAAGTGACGTTTATTTGGCATCACGAATAAAAAAGGCAAGATGGGTGTCGCAAACATAAGACTGTGTTTGCACCTACTCGAGATACATCCATCGGATTTGCGTCGATTTATTACCATCGACGAAACCTAAGTTCACCGTTACATTCTGAAAACAAAGCAATGTAGTCACATTGGACAACAAAGAGAACAAACTGCTTCAAAACAAGCAAAAAGAAGGCGATGACGTCAGTTTTTTTTGGAACGCTGGAAGTATTCTTCGTATAGACTACGTCGAAAAGTTAAAAACCATCATCGGAGAAAAAAATATGTAGTTCTGCGTGTAAATATTGCAGACGCCTACCACATACTAGTTACCGTAAATAATATAGGATACTGCACACAATTTATTCCAACTCATTATACATAAAGAAACTTATAATTTAGTGGAAGACACAGAATTAAAAAAATACCTTCTTGCTGTTCTTCTTCTTCCAATTCCATGATTAAGTACCACTGCGAACCAGGCCAAGAAATCGATCAACTAATTATATTGTTGCCCCAGCAACTTCGCGTTCTGTCCATAGGGTCTTTGGAAGAGCTACTTTGTAACTACGGCGCATGCGCAGTGCGTAAAACAGTGTTTGAAGAGTGTCTGGCCCCGAATCTAGCTTTTCGAAGAGCTGCTAGCAAGCAGAGAAGTGCGAGGAAATTTTTCTGGCAGTGATATACGCGCACGCGCGTAGCTCTCTAATTTGTAGAGCCGTGAAAGTAACGAGAAGATCCGTATCCATTACTAAAGAAACAGTACCAGTTACAAACGTATAGTTACTCGTTACTCTAGTTAACAGTGCCACCCAGAAATACTGCCACTACACTGACTTTGAAACTATAGAAAAGAACTGTTACTATTAATATTACTTTAACTATTAAATTTGCCACGTACACCTGTATGCCTGATTTTTGATTAACGTACATGTACAGATAAACCTAGTATTTTACTGGTTATTTCATTGCAAATAGTAATCATTTTCATTGTTCAAATTCAAATGTTTGTAGAGCTTATGGGACTTAACTACGGGGTCATCAGTCCCTAAACTTACAAACTACTTATGAACTAGCGAATACTAAGGATGGCACAAATATCCATGCCCAAGGGGGGATTCAAACCCCCAACCGTAGTGGCCGTGCAGACCATGACTGGTGCGCCGCAGTCCCCTCGGCCACCGCGGCCGGCTTTTTATTGTTCATTTACATTTATAAAGCAGACATTAAGAGATTTCGGAATACAGAAGTCACTGTAGGAATAAATCTTGATTTTAGTAACCTTAAGCTGCAGACTCATGTCTGTCAATTTGTATGTGGCACTCTTTAAACAGTTCCTATAATGGTAAGTGAATTCGAATGTGATCCGAAACGGAGCAGAATGAAACACAACAGTTTCGAAATCGTGAAACATGATGGTATTTAAACATTGAAACAGTTCTTCGTATCGTAACATTCTTTAGAAACAATGAAACAGTAGCCAAGTGTAATGAAACACACAACTCTCTCTCTCTTTTTCCCCTATGATGAGAAATTAAAAATTTACACACTGCTCATTTCACTCATGACAATCTAAGCTGTGCTATTACACATCGCCTACCCAAACCTACGGAAATCCCTATATTTTCGGAAATAAAGAGCAAATGTTTACCAGAAGTTCTGAATCATAAAGGAAAATTCAGACTGCCCGGCATGTCATGTTCCATCTCAACTTCCACAACGTATCATCTATTTTTGAGTCTTCTGAAACTAACAGGTAAGAAACTGTTATCCTTACGTTAGATAAATCAGTTATATATAGTTGAAAAGAGCAACTATTTGGCTATGTTTCCAAGTTGTTAGTTTGGACGCAAGGCTATCTATCTTCCCCTAAACAAGTCATCTTCCCCTAAACAAGCCTTCTTCCCCTTTTTGTCTTACCAGGGTTATGCCACCACATCACTTCGCGATTGTGCCGTCATTGTTATGTGGGTGGCAAAATAGCCCTGTAAATTGAGATTTCATATATTGAGCCTACAACCTACTTGTTTTCTTTTCAGATGCCACATATCCGGAAACGAATAACTGAAAAGGCCAAATGGACCACAAAACGTTAAAATAAGCTGTCTGGCCGGATTCAGAGGTAAAAAAAGTAAAAACTGGAGCTGTACAGTTTTCCATTCCAAGGTCGACAGACTAAAATCAGAAAAAAGTGAGAGCCTTGTATGGAAAGTAAGCCTGTGTTTAATAAAGAGCGTGAGAGGGGGTTAATAGCCGAAGTAATCGTTTTAGCTAACATGTTCTATGGAATTAACATAACAGACTGGTGGCAGTTGGCGTTTTCTGTGGCAGAAGAGCTAAAAATCAACCACAACTTTGATAAAGAAACCCAGATGCCTGTTGAGGATTGGGTTGCAGGATTTCGGAAAAGACATCCTCAGATCAGTTTGCAGAAACCATCTGCTGCAAGACTTAGCTGAGAATAGGCCAATTCACACTGTCCGTCACAACACGTCACGTCATATCACTGTCGTCAGGACATTCCACAGTGTATTTCTAATGGGAGCTTCACACTGTCAGTCGCTAGACTGTCACGTTACGTAGTGTCACATCCAGGGGCGGATCAAGGACAGCCTGCTGGGGTGGGGGTGGGGGAAGAATTCTCATTGTCAGCTTAATTCTGGCTCAGTAGAAAGACTCTAGTACAGATCCTTCTTTTTACCCCACGCCCAAAAAGTACAGTTTTGAAAACTTAGTGCAGCAGTGATAGCTGCCGGGGGGGGGGGGGAGGACGAACAACACTTCCTCCTCCTCCCCTCCTTGGATCCACCTATGAAGTCATGTCAAACTTTTCCGAGAAGAATGTTTTCACGGAACGGTCGTCTGCTAAAATTGGAAGTTAATCTTTATTTTATTACTATACTTTGTTTTAGCGGTATATTCCAAATGTTCCATGACGAAAATATTTTTCTAAACTAATTGTCCTTCTAAAACCGAGGTCGGATATCTGAATCCGAAAAGTTGTTTATGTTTTGCAAACTGTTTATTTCAATGTGATTATAAAAATGTTCAAATGTTTGTACAGCTTATGGCACTTAACTATGGGGTCATCAGTCCCTAAACTTACAAACTACTTAGGAACTACCTTATACTAAGGACGGCACAAATATCCATGCCCAAGGGGGGATTCAAACCCCCAACCGTAGTGGCCGTGCAGACTGTGACTGGAGCGCCTCAGTCCCCTCGGCCACCGCGGCTGGCAATGAGATTGTAATTTTCATTACATAACATTTTAAATGAAAAAGTAAGTGCTAATGAACGACAAATTAGTTGACATCTTGGTTGTTGGGTGTTCTGCGGATAACAGTGTAGAATCTTGCAGAATATTTCGGCTACATAGCTCGTAGCCTTTTTCAGGTGCGACCTGAGACTGTCCTTCTAGTAGATCTGGCCCAGTATTTATGTCTGTGACCTTCTTCCTGCTCCCTTTGCGGTCGGCGCCCATTTGCTGTGATCCGCTGCCGCTCTAGATGTTCCATTTGTGGGTCGCACCCATCAGACCCGCTCCCAGGTCCTCCAACTTGGGACAAAAGCCTGTGCGGTCCGTGCCTGCTCGCCGCGATTGTCTGAAGTGTTGTCGATTCATTTGGCGTCTGCGGCGGTTCTGACTGCTTCCTATGACGTCCGCGCCCATGAAGTTCTTTCCTAGGCTCTCCATCTTCAGGTTGTTGCCTCTGCATTCTGCGCGTCAGGGGGAAGGGCACATACATCTACATCCATACTCTGCAAGCCACCTGATGGTGTGTGGCGGAGGGTACCTTGAGTACCACTCGACCAGATCCACTTGAAGAACAGTCTCAGGTCATACTTGAAGAAGGCTATGAGCTACGTAGCCGAAAAATACTACAAGATTCTATACTGTTACCCGGCAGAACACATGACAACCAAGATGTCATTAGATTGCCGGGAGCCTCAGCAGAGCGGCCGAGAGCATTGAGGCTCTATGCTACAATGCGCAATGCCATTTGCCCTTTGGGCATGGATGTTTGTGCCGTCCTTAGTATAAGCTAGTTCATAAGTAGTTTGCAAGTTTAAGTACTGATGATCCTGCAGTTAAGTCCCATAAACTTTACAAACATTTGGATCGCCGTGAAAGCCTGCAGAGTTACACCAAATTATTTGTTTACAATGGTATTAATGATGTCAGGGGGCAAATCGTAATGGTTAAAGAAAACAGGCTCTATTTACGCTCTTATACATATTGTTTGATGTGTTTGTATATTTATTTTTTCACTAGAAAATAGATGTCGATTTTCTGAAATGTTGTGTCATTTCCCAGCACTTTAACACACTAAATTGGCCAAAAACATACATTGTATAGTTTTCTTTGGCTTTCAATAATATTTATTGTTGTTGTTTCCTCAATTCCAATATTAAACTATGACTTCCTACATAACAGATAGCTGCTCATAATCTCACTATCAACATGATGTATTGGGATAAGGGAATTGACGTGACAGTCATTGTGAATACAACTTGACATGTCGGTGCTGTGACATGATGTTGATGTGACGGACATTGTGAATTGGCCTTAATAGGGTTCAACAAATCGGAAGTAGACTTATTTTTTAAGAACTTCGGAAATCGAATGGACAAACTCAAATTTCCAGCCAGTCGAGCTTTCAACACAGAAAAACTGGCATTTCATATGTTCAGAAGCCTGGCCATATTCACCCTGTTTACATGGGCTCCCAAAACCAGATTTCATAAACCGATTTCCGAATTCCGGTTTTGGTTGGTCATGTAAACATTCCAAAATCGATTATGGAAACCCACTTCTTTAAAACGGTTTTCCAGTTTCAAAATCGATTTTCATGCCCATGTAAACACAACCGTTTTTGAAGCGTTCTTGGCTTGTCAGATTGTGTTTTCTTGTTAAGTATTTTCAGCACATATGGACAGAGTGACATTTATACCATGAAATAAAAGTATAAATATTAAAGTATGCATGAAGCTGTGTAAATAAAGAAAAATAGCGATTGTGCTGACTAAATTAGAAACTGAATCAGCTGTTTTTCTGCTGTCATGTTGAGAGGTAGGAAATCCGATTCAGACTGTAACATGTAAACACGACAGCGAAAAACGGTTTACGAAATTCGGTTTCGTAACAAGGAGGTGGAGTAACTAGTTGGGAAAGAGGAAGAAAAGTCACTGTAGTCTCTGCCTTCAGTGTGATCCTCCGCCCCAAGGCGTCACTGTATGCTGTCTGGAGGTGTCTGTGGTGAGCGCTCCACACTCCTGGTCGCTGTGACTGTTTTCCTGACCAGAGCCGCTACTTCTCAGTCAAGTAACTTCTCAATTTGCCTCAAAAGAGCTGAATGCACATCACTCGCCAACAGTGCCTGGCAGATCTGTACGGTGACTCGTCTGAGTGCTAGCCGAGCCCAACAATTGGCCACCGCAAAATGGTTAAAGGCCAATTCACACTGTCCGTCACGTCACGTCACGTCACCGTCCGTCAGTACATTTCGCAATGTATTTCTAATGGCGGCATTCACACTGTCCGTCACCTGACCGTCACGTCACGTCAACGTCCGTCAAGCTTTCTCGAGAAGAAAGTTTTGACGGAACGGCCGTCTGCTAACATCGGAAGTTAACCTCTTTTCGTCACGCGAATTACATGTTGCAGTCGACGATTGCACTGTTTATATGCAAATGTGTGTTATTCATCTTTGTGTTCTTGTTGTACGTCGTTTTAGGGGTAAATCTCAAATGTTTCATTACGACTTAAATATTTTTGTCAATTGAGTGTCCCCCTAAAATCGAGGTCGGATATCTGAAACCAAAAAATGGTTTATGTTACGTAACATTGTAACAGAAATGACTGAAGCAAACTGTTTATTTGAATAAGATTGTAATTGGAATACGCATTTTTCATTAAATAACACTTTAAATGAAAATGTCAGTTCTAATGAAAGACAAAAATTCAATTGTTTACGACGGTATTAACAATATCAGCGAGCAAATCGTAATGGTTAAAGTACACAGGCGCTATTCATGATCTTACAAGTATGGTTTGATGTCTTCATATGTTTATTTTTACGCTTGAAAATAGATGTCGATGTTTTGAAATGTTGTTTCAGTTCCCAGTAAGTTGGCCAAAAACATACACTGTAAAGTATTATTTGGCCGTTAATAACATTTAGCGTTGTTGTTCCCCCTTTCTAGTATTAAACTATGACTTTCTACATAACAGATCGCCACTCATAACCTCACTTTCAACATCGCGTATTGAGATGGACGCATTGACGTGACGGTTCCGTGACGTAACATTGACGTGACAGACAGTGTGAATTGGCATTAAATCTGTTGTATGTAGCAACCTGCATATGTGGTGTACATGTTCATAAACTTTTCAGTGGTTTCCATGTTCGAAATTATCTTATTCTAAATGTCGCACTTCTCTTTCAAAACTATACTGAATGAGAATCATTGAAGATTAAACTTAATTTTGTTCATCATAATTGGATGGTTTTGGATAGCATATAACTGTATTATTCTTGAATTCAAATACTGAAAAACTGCTGCCATTAGGTATTTTTAGCAAAATTCTTTTCGATAATTTCTCTTGCTTTTAGTGCATTTGTTATATATAAATGCATCATGAGATTTGCAAGTGTGATTTTATCCAGCTCTTGCATTGCTGTAGTTTTTTTGAGGTTACCAAGTGAGGGAAGTAGTACATAGTAAATCTTGGTATGTTGTTCGTATACTGAATAGTATTTCTGTCTGTAATTGCAGGTATTGCGTCGGTTACATTACACTGGGTATCACAACATAATAATCATCATGTACACTAATTGTCATGATTATTGTGGGGTTGATATTCCGTGTAAAAGAGGCTCAATACTTTTAACAGACAGAAAACTACGGCTTTTACCATTAGGATAAAACACACCCTCAATATTTATTATGTCTGATTTTCCGAACTTCAGTAACCTAAAAAAGAAAACTTCAGTGCAAGAGTGGCAGAAAATCACACACTGAAACGTCAAAATACTACCATACTTATCTAAACAAATGCACTAGAAAATGCGAATAAATTCTCGAAACACTTTGTGATAAGCAATAAAATTACATAACTGGTTTATATTTTTATTATTTAAGCTAAAGAAGGTAACTGGTGTATGTCTGTAAAACTTGAAATAAATTCATCAATACTGTTATTTTGCTTTCCAATAACACTACGAGATATCATGAGTATGTAATACATACATATTGTTTTGTTCCTTTTGCCAATACCTCATATATTCGTAAAGCTTGTCTGGTACTAGCTATAACTGAGGATAGTGTACATAGTCCTCATCAAATAGCCGAGTTCCTAATAGAAAATAATTTTGATGGAAACCAACAGACTATGAGAAACAGCATTAATGGCTGTCAATTTATTTATTTATTCATCTTTAAGCATGTCCATGCAATTGATGTTGTCATGAGGTATTTACAAAAGGTTTTACACAATATGACTGACATTAAATAAAAAAAAGCGTAGTTAGGCCTACACAAAATATGGTTCAATTTATGACTTACGTTCTGGTATATGTAATAAATGAACTTAAATGGTGAAAGGTTTTACACAATATGATTGACTCAAAATTAACTAATGGTACAATTAGTAAATGAATATACACCATGAAACACACTTAATAAATGAATATCATGAAACACAGGTAATTAATAATACAGATAAGTACTAAATGTTATACGATTAATGCAATTACACATATATTATTAAAACATGTTAACACAGTAATACAAATTTACGTAAATATGTTTGTCACAGTTCTTCATTACAAAATTCTATTTTAATCAGAGAGGTTTTCATCCACAGAGTAAAAACTGTGGTCCATCAGAAATGACTTCAGCTTATTTTTGAATATTCTGTCTTCTTTTATTGACTTGACGTTTCCAGGTAGGTGATTATATAGCTGTGTGCCTATGTGAATGAAACTTTTCTGATATGCTGATGTTCTGGCATAGGAGACATGGATGTTACTATCATTTCTTGTTCTGTAACTGTGCACAGAGCTGTTTAGCTGGTAAGCACTGGTAGACCCTAAATATTCTTTTGCAGTCACTATTGTTTCAAACATATACAGGCATGGAAGGTTCAGTATCTTTAGAGAAGGGAAGAGTGGATGACATGATTCTTGCTTCTTCATGTTGCAAATGATTCTAAGAGCTCGTTTTTGCATTTTAAATACAGAGTGACTACATGGTGCATTCCTCCAAAATATTACTCCATATGTAATTGCTGATTGGAAATGTGCGTGATTTGCTTGTATTACTATTTCTTTGTTACAGCTTGTGTTTAGTATCTGTAGGATGTAACAGATTGATGATAGTTTACTTGTCAGAGCTTTAATATTAGTGTTCCATTTTAAATCACTCTGTAGATATATTCCTAGAAACTTCACATCATCCACCAATTTTAAAATTCTGTTATTTATTTTCAATGTATGATTATTTTGTTCTTTTAGGTGAGATAAATGAAAGTTCATGGCTACTGTTTTTTCAGTGTTTAAGTTTAGTTATTTTGAACCAATGTGTTAGCTCCAATAATGATCTGTCTGTAGATTGTTGAAGGTGTTTCTGGTCTATCCCTGTAATTAAAATACAGGTGTCATCTGCAAATAAAGTTTTCTGTTTGGCAAGTACGGTGTCATTCAGGTTATCTATATACAAGAGAAAGATGATTGGACCTAAGGTTGACCCTTGTGGCACTCAATATTTAATTGTAGTTTTCTCTGATGTGTACGTTGATCTTCTTCACACGCTTTGGATAGGTTCAGATGTTGTGATAATCAATTAAAAATGTTTATTATTATTATTTTAAAGTACTGTGTTACTGTCTTATGTTTTGTCCACTTTGCAGTTGTCTATGCTTTGGCATAATAGTTCTTTGCAAAGAGTAAATGCATATACAGACTTTTTGTAGATTTACTGCTCTTTGTCTCTTGCCTAATGGTTGTGTGCCTCTTGAGTTAAAGATAACTGTAGCAGTTTTTCTTGTTAATAAAACTTGTCATTATCCTTTTGTGAGAATCAGTGGTATTATATTTAGCCTTTCAACAGGTTATGGGCCCAGTAATCACTGAGTGACAAGTTTTGAACTGACAAAAGTAAAACTGAATAGTGGGTGCATTATTGTAGTATTAAACTTGTGTGAGCAAAAGTTTTAAGGTTATTTCTGCTGTGTTAAAATGATGGAAAACGAAATTTCTAGAATTACAAAACTCAAAGGCATTGAAAATTGGTCTGCCTGGAAATTTCAAGTTCGTGTTACTTTAAGTGCTATGGGAGCTTGGGACATTGTCACAGGTGAAGTAATTAAACCAGAGTGTAATGACAACATGAATACTGAAGCAAGGCTGAAGTATGAAAAAGATCTTGTAAGATGGAATAAGTTGGACAATGCAGCTCAGAAAGTTATTGGAACATCAATTGAAGACAAGCCATTGCTACTTATCATTAACTGTGAATCTTCAGCTGCTATGTGGATCAAATTACTTTCAGTTTATGAACAGAAAAACAGTGTAAGTATACATTTACTCCAGCAGCAATGGTATAACCTAAAAAAGGATATTTCAAATGATATGGCTACATATATTTCACAATTAGAAGACCTGGTACATCGGTTAAGGAATCAAGGTGAAAATATTTCAGATTCTATGGTGATCACAAAACTGTTAATGACACTACCAAAAAGTTATAACCATTTTCTGAGTGCATGGGAATCAACACATCCGGATCAACAGACATTAGCAAATTTGACATCAAGATTATTGATGGAGGAAAAACGCCTTAATCTTCAGGAAGACGTGAAGGGGGAAGCATTTGCAGCAGGTACACAAGGAAGAAGTAATCATTTTAAGAATAATCCCTGTCCTACAAATAAAAATTCAAGAAAACAAGGTAAGTGCTTCAAATGTAATAAACCTGGTCATTGGGCTAAAGATTGCAAAACCATTTGTTTCAAGTGTAATAAACCCGGTCATTGTGCAAAAGAATGCAGAAGTACTGTATCAAAGCATCAAGGTCGGAATCAGTGTGAACTAAGAGGGGATGCTTTGATAAGCAAAATTTTAGCAGCCAATCATGTAAATAAAAATGCATGGTTTTTAGATTCTGGTGCTACTGATCACATGTGTAATGAAATTGAATGGTTTGTAAATTACAGTCCATTTGAGAGTGAAGTCCAAATCTGTATTGGTGATGGTAGTTATATTACTTCACATGGGAAAGGCGACATAAACATTCTAGCCTTTGATGGTAAAAGGTGGAATGAAAAGTATTTGTCAAATGTTTTATATGTGCCAGATATTCGGTTTAATTTATTTTCACTTGGAGCAGCATTAGACAAGGGCATACAATTTAAATCTGACAAGGCAACATGCAGACTTTTCAAGGGAGAGAATGTTGTTGCAGTGGGAGTTCGTGAAGAAAGGTTGTATAGGATGAAATTTAAGATTTCACTTAGTGAAAATGACAGTGTTCAAGCAAATGTGGCTACCAAGGAAGATCTTAAAATTTGGCACAAAAGACTTGCTCATCAAAATTTTCCCCATGTGAAAAAGTTTCTGAAAGATAGGCAGATTCAATTTAAGGAAGAAGATAAAAGTTTGTGTGAAGATTGTGTCGTTGGGAAAATTCATAAATTACCTTTCCACAAAAGTGATTCAAAGTCAAAAAGGGCAGGTGAACTGATTCACTGTGATTTGTGTGGTCCTATGCAAGTTGATTCTATTGGTGGTTCAAGGTACTTTCTTTTGTTAAAAGATGATTATTCACATTGGAGAACTGTGTATTTTCTAAGACATAAATCTGAAGTTGCGGAACACTTGGAATCTTTCATAAAAACTACTGAAAAACAAATTGAAAATGGCATTAAAGTGATCAGAACTGATAATGGACTAGAATTCATTAACCATGAAGTGCGAAAAATAATGCAGAATTATGGGATAACACATCAAAAATCAGTAACTTATTGTCCTCAACAGAATGGTGCAGCCGAACGTGAGAACAGAACTTTGGTGGAGACTGCAAGAACAATGATTCATGCAAGTGGGCTGCCAATACGACTGTGGGCTGAAGCCATTAATACAGCAACTTATATTTTGAATAGAACAGGTACAAGCAGTGTCAATGGCAAATCACCTCACAAAATGTGGAATGGATTGGATTATGATGTGACCAAACTCAGGATATTTGGAGAGATGGTTTATACACACATTCCAAAGGAGAGACGGCAGAAATGGGATTCCAAAGGTGAAAAAGGTTTTCTAGTTGGCTACGATACAGAAGTAAAGGGGTATCGTGTTTGGTTTTCTCATAAAGATCAAGTTAAAATATATCGTGACATTGTTTTCATCGGCAAATTATATAAGGACTGTCAATCAGAGAAAACTTTTAATACTGAATGTGTACCTTTCCTAATATCTGAGACAACTGATGATAAGCAGACTACTCAAGAGGAAACCCTGAATCAAACAGGAGAAGAAATTAGAATATTTGAAGAAGAATCAAATACTGAAGCCAACTGTAGATCTTCTATGCAAAATGACAATCAAGAGGTCATCAAATCTGAGAATAAAATTAGAAGCAGCCTACGAGACAGGTCAAAAATCAAAAAGCCTGTCAGATACGCCAACTATACTACTGTAAATTCTACCTGCATAACGAAGTGCTATGAACCCATCTCATATCAAGATGCAATGGAATGTGACAATGCAGAAAATTGGAAACAGGTTATGCAAGAAGAAATGTATTCTCTTAATCTTAATGAAACTTGGATCTTGACTGAGCCCCCAGAAAACCAAGAAATACTTGACAATAGGTGGGTGTTCAAAGTGAAGAGGAGAACTGATGGAACTGTGGATAGATTTAAAGCTCGACTTGTTGCTAGAGGATTTAGACAGAAATTAGGCATGAACTATACTGAAACCTTTAGTCCAGTGGTTAGATTTGATTCCATAAGAATAATCTTGTCTATTGCAGCATCCAAAGCAATGCATATGAGGCAGTTTGATGTGAAAACTGCATTTTTATACAGTGAAATAGATACTGAAATATATATGAAACAGCCAGAAGGGTTTGAGGATGGTACCAAAAAGGTATGCAAGCTGAAGAAAAGTATCTATGGGCTTAAACAAGCTTCTAGACTATGGAATAAACAATTCACCAGTGTGTTGAACAAATTTGGACTGACAGAAACAAGTGCAGACCCCTGTGTTTTTGTCAATAATAAGGGTGAATTCTTGACCATTCTAGCCATTCACGTTGATGACGGACTAATCATATCAGAATCTATGGAAGTAATTAATTTACTAATGAGTGATTTGGAACAAGAATTTGAGATAACAACCAGCAGTGTTAATCATTATCTCGGTTTGCAGATAGAGCAGTTCAAGGATGGCTCCATCTTCTTAAACCAAGAGGCATATGCAAGAGCTGTACTGGAACGGTACAACATGGAAAATACCAATGCTGTAGCTATTCCTGCTGATCGTGGACAAATGTACTCTGAGATAGGGAATGACTCAAAAATTATCAATGCTCCATACCGTCAGGCTGTTGGAAGTTTACTATATTTGTCTGTGGCAACCAGACCTGACATCACTTTTTCAGTACATAATGCTAGTCAGCATCTTGAAAAACCAGAAAAGATGCACTGGAATGCTGTGAAGAGAATCTTAAAGTACCTAAAGGGAACTATTTCTTATGGCTTGTATTATCCAAGGAATGAGGATATTCGTTTGTCTGTTTTTTGTGATTCAGATTATGCAGGAGTTGTTCTTACTCGAAGATCGACCACAGGTTTTGTTGTTAAGTTTGGTGAAGCTACTATAGCTTGGAGCTCTCAGAGGCAAAAAGTGGTGGCATTATCAACAACTGAAGCAGAATATTTAGCTTCTTGTCAGGCTGTAAAAGAAATTGTATGGATACAGTCAATTTTACAAAATATTATTAATCAGAAAGAAATTACTACCACCTTGTATATGGACAGTCAAAGTGCCATCCGGTTGATCAAGAACCCTGAGTATCACAAACGAACAAAACACATAGACGTGAAGTATCATTTCATACGAGAAAAATTTAAGTTGGGAATCTTCAACCTTGAACATGTAAGCTCTACAGATCAGCAAGCAGATATTCTTACCAAACCACTCACTAGAAGCAATTTTGAAAAAATAAGACAGCTACTTTATGTTGGTGATGCTAAAGTTCTTGCTGACAGAAGACTACAGAAGTGTTAAACATTTGTTAATTGAAGTGGGAGTGTTGTGATAATCAATTAAAAAATGTTTATTATTATTATTTTAAAGTACTGTGTTACTGTCTTATGTTTTGTCCACTTTGCAGTTGTCTATGCTTTGGCATAATAGTTCTTTGCAAAGAGTAAATGCATATACAGACTTTTTGTAGATTTACTGCTCTTTGTCTCTTGCCTAATGGTTGTGTGCCTCTTGAGTTAAAGATAACTGTAGCAGTTTTTCTTGTTAATAAAACTTGTCATTATCCTTTTGTGAGAATCAGTGGTATTATATTTAGCCTTTCAACATCAGAAATATTCCAGCAGCCATTTCCTTTTCGTCTACAACTTTTCGTATAGCATTTAAATATTCATAGATTGCTGTGGTTGTGGATCTAGAGTGCCTGAAGCTGTGCTGATGCTTTGACAGCCATAAGTTTTTATTAACAAACTCTAGCAATCTATTACAAAACAGCTTTTCAAAGATTTTTGAGAAGCCACTGAGCTGAGCTATAGGCCTGTAATTGTTAACATTGTCAGTAGCTCCTTTTCTGGGCAATGGGGTTACTTTTGAAATCTTTCGAAGATTTGGAAATGTACCTGTGGAAAAAGAGTGATTAATTATATGCATAAGAGGTTCAACAATATGAGAGCCTCTCTGTTTAATAATGTATTCAGGAATATCATCAAAACCACATGAAAGTTTCTTTAGTGAACTCATTGTTTGAGAAACTTAGATCCCTTGGGAGATTTACAGTTTACAGTGTGATCCAAATTAGAGGTCTGGAAGTTATTTTGGATCAGATCATCTGCTATCTTGGTAAAGAAATCATTAAATATATTAGCGACTGTGGTAGCCTCAGATTCTTGTCTATCTTCCAGCTTCAGTGAAATACTTTTAGCTATGGGTTTTGTGTCTGTTTCGTATCTGAAAATGTTCCATGTGGCCTGTGTTTTGTTTTTTGATTTACGGATATATTCATCATTACCCATTTTCTTTGCCTCTTTAATAACTTTGCGGTAGATCTTATTATACTCTTTGATGTAGTGTTGCATTTCTGATGATAGAAGGTTTTGCTTTTTATATGAATACAGGGTTTCTTTTCATTGTACTTGAGATTTTCATGCCATTAGTAATCGAACATGTGTTCTTATATGGTTTTAATTTACGTTGCTGTATTGGGAAGGCTATGTCAAAGTAGTACTAGTATGTTTGATGAAAGCTATTGAACATCTTATTTACATCTGTTTCATAAAATGTTTTATCCCATGTTTCTTGACTTAATATGTTGCAAAAGTTTGCTATATTACCATCATTGAAATCCCTGCATTCAATCATTTTAATGGGAGGTGTTTTCTCTGAATATAATTCTAGGGTTAAAAACACAGCCTCATAATCACTGTAGTCCATCTCAACTACCTTACTATTGTTTGAAGATAAGTTTCCTTGAGTAAAGATTTGGTCTGGTGTTGTTTTACTATGTTTAGTGATTCTGGTTGGAGTATTTACTCTGGGGTTTAAACTGAAAGTCTTTGTGATATATAGTAATTCCTCTTTGTAGTTTGAAGATTTCGAAAAATCCACATCAAAGTCACCACATATGATTTTATTTTTTGTTGGTTCAATAATATTTAACATCATTTCAAATTTACACAAGAATTCTTCAATGTCTCCATCAGAAGATCTGTATACAGTTACCAGTAAGTTCAATAAATGACATTTCAAGTACTTTTTCTTTAATCAGGTCAGAATATGATTGTATTGCTTTATACTTTAAATTCTGCTTTGCAAAAATAGCTGTCCTGCCATGTTTATAGTGGGTTCTGCAGAATTAACAGGCTAGATGGAAACCAGGGATCTTTAGTGCTTCTATTTGATGTTTTTCTAGCCAGTGTTCTGTTATGCAGATGACATTAGCATTCAGGTCAGAACTCAATATTATTTCTAGTTCTTGTAATTTGTTGGCCAGAGATTGAACATTATGATACATTATGTGAAAAGATTTGTTTTGTTCGTTAGAGCTAATGCTTTTAGTCACTTCTGATGAACCACTCACCTCTTTTAAGGTCTTGGCTCTGGTTATGTTGTGTACTTCTTTGCTCTGCTTCCTACTAAAAAATCATTTAGATGAGAAGGAGGCACTCTTTTCCTTCTTCACTGGGTACTTCTACTGTTGCTGTTTCTTCAGTATTTACAGTAGATGATGGGATTTTAGCAGCAGTATTCAGGGCACTTGCATAACTTCTTCTGGGATGTCTTCCTGGACAAGTGGTTGGTTTTGACACTGTTTGACTGAGAGCAATCTTCTGATGCTGCTTCTGTGGTTTGAGACATTTCACTAGACTGTGTGTAATTGGTAGGCCTACTTTGTGAAGCTGCTGGGGTTGTTTCAGATACAGGAATTGCTGTTAAATTAGGTGTACAACGAATATTCCTCAGAGATTCCACGATTTTACTACCCCCTCCTGTTTAAGTGCATGCCATGTATGGTAAATAACTCAATGTCTGGCTCATCTCTGTGTACAAATAATGCTTTTTGTAATGTTTGGCAGATTTTTGAACGGTTTGTTGGCTTTCTCGATCTCTTTATTCACGCAGGAGAAATTTGGAAGGTCATACCTGTGTGGAATTCCCACAGTAGTTTTAATGTTTTCATTAAGCACCTTGTGGCTTCTTTGAGTTCACTTTTGTATATGTCGTTAGCACCTGCTATTAATACCACACACCCTTCATTACTTGCGCAATTTTTGATGATCTCGTGCATTGGAACACCAGGTTTGATGACACTGCTGGCGTTAAAATGATGATCATTTTGTATAATGTTTGTAATTCCTCTGCCATGACTGTCAGAACATATACTGATTTCACATTTATTTCGCATTTCTTTACGTGGAATTGTCTTGTCACGGTTTTCGTTCTTGATAACCTGTGAATTAGTTACGCTTGCTGTTGAATTTTTGCGTCTATTACATGGCGGCATGTTATAGTTCGCAACTTCAGGCATTGGACGAAAATCAGAATTGAACACACTGGCCTGATACGATTAATCAATTCTTGGATTAACAAAGTTGTGAGTTATACATTTTAACGATTCTTCCAACGTCTTAAAGAATTTCTGACGTCCTTTATTTAAATGAGGAATAATTCTGACACAGAAAGGTCGGTACCGTCGATGGACATTTGTAATGCTGATTCGCGACCATTACACCTTAGCCCACAATCACACGTTATTTTATCTGTATCGGATCGCATGAAACATTTTGAGTGATAGCATTTTTGAAACGTTGAGCATATTCGGATTCCTTTGATCAAGTTTACACAACACAAAAGACACTTGACACAGGTAAAACTATCATTCAATGCTGATCGTTTTGTCACAACATGTATACCTTTCGCCATCTTTCTTTTCCTATGTTTCGATATTTGTTGATCAGGTCAGCAGGGAGGAAGTGGTGAAGGCTGTTTCTAAACTAAAACCTACATACTCAGCAGGAATAGATGGCATACCTAGCAGAATCTTGTAGCACTCCCTCCAAAACATAATAGACCCCCTGACCCATATATGTAACTGTTCATTAGAGTCAGGGATCTTTCCTGAACAACTGAAAACAAAGAAAGTTATACCTAAATTTAAGCTGTAAATAAAGATAAGGTAAATAATTATCGCCCCATCTCACTAACTTCCTGTTTATCTAAAGTATTGGTAAAATAATATATACTAATAATAAATCTGTAAATGTAGGGCTCTCGCTGTTCACTTCAATCTTCAAAACTAATGGACAAATCTTCATGCGGATTTCACGGGAAACAAGAGAAAAGTTTGGATCAACACATAGGCATAATTTTATCAAAATCGGATTACGGGAACAAAAGATATCGTAATTTTAAGTGTTTTCAGTAACCGTCATGTCTGTTTGTTCAACTATTAAAAACCACTTATCTCCTAAACTACTTCACGAATTAGTATGGAGTTTTCACAGGTAGCTTAAGCGTAACTCTGCACAGCATATAGACTTCATTTCATAAAAATTGGATCACGGAAAAAATAATATCGTAATTTGAAATATTTTATCAACTATCGTCATGTCTGTCTGTGTCTTTGAACACATTTATCTCCTAAACTATTTGACGAATTTTCATGGCGTTTTCACATGTAACTTGAGCATATAGTGCGGTTACATAAAGGCTTCATTAATTAAAATCGGATCAGATAAAATAAAGATATCATAATGTAATCATTTGTTTAAAAGTCATGGTGTATGTCTATTTGTTGAGGGTATTCTCCAAAAAGTACTACATGGTTTTCAACAGGTAAATTTACAATAGTTTGATGAGTAACATAGGCATCATTTCATCAAAATCGGATCAGAGGAAGGAAAGATATCATAATTTGAAGTTTTATGTGTATATTATGCTTATAAGTATGGTGTAGTACAGCAAATTTTCAATAGTACTATACGAACTTTTATTGAGTTTCATAGGTCAACTGAGAGTAGTTTGGGGCAACATATAAACTTCGTTTACTAAAAATCGGATAAGTGGAAGAAAAGATATCGTAATTTGTAGTTTGTGGTATATGCTACACTTGAAGTACAGTGTAGTATAGCAAAGATACGATAGAGGTGCTGTTACTTAGCGTACCAAATAATTAATAGATGGCGATGATGCATTAGAATCCTTTTTGAAAAATCAATCATGTACAATGAGGGAAACAATTCTTGATGTTCATAATGAAATAAATAATTAATGTTGTTCCGATCAATAAATTAATGATCTCCCTAAAGCGAATATTTCGTTGCCAACGTAAAGATACTAAACCGCTGCCACCGCAAGTAAAATTTAACCCAGATATGACAGAAAAAATATTTTTTACTAGCTGTATCCCACATGCATTGCAATGGCATGGACAGAATAAAAGTGCCCCTTTCCACAGGTATCATTTGAATTTAAAACATAATGACGTTCCTTCACATTAAAACATCATTTTATTGAGAAACATTATTTTATATATATATATATATATATATATATATATATATATATATATATATATATATATATATATATTAAAAATTGTTAATGAAAATTAGCAAAGAACAACTGCAGTCAACATTAATAAACTTCATAGAAACTTTAGAATAAACTCATGTAAAAAAAATACCGACAGTTTTCTGAATGTCTTCTTATTGTTGATTGCTTCATCACATCTCAGGGTCATTCTGTGGTTCACTTTAAGGCCTAAGTAATAAACTAAAACGAAACTTCTCACTCTTGAGAAAGATTTGTATTTTTCTAAAAACATTTACATCACAGCTGAAAGTTTACAAAAAAAACCGAGACAGCTCATCACTTCTAACTGCTCGAGAAGACAAGACAAGACTGACTACTAATTAACAAACAAAGATACTGCTCTTCCACTTTTTTATTTTAGTTCCACAGATGAATTATTTTTCTTCACAGCATTAATTAATAATCGTCTATTATTTTTATTATTATTACTATTAATTTTTTCTCTTTTTTTAATAATAAAAAATGAAATTAAATGAAATTAAAATAGAAATTCGCTTCTTACTGTTCTGATACCCCAACACACCATCCCTGGTTACAGCACATCCGCCCCCATACTTTTGGTGCATGTATTCTGTTACATGAGGCAGAAGTATGTTATATATCAGAACAGTAAGATAGCTTTCCTTGTTGGCAAAAGATTGACCTTGAATAAGAAATATTTGTCCATGGATTGGCTCACTAGCTGATAATCTAATTGAGAGGCCGTTTATCTACCTTTTCATTGACATAATTTAGAATCTGGTAAGAAAAAAAATCATCAAAGCACACATAAGAAAATTACACAGAAATATACATCTACACATAAATTACATAGATCAATACATATACAAAGAAATGTTTACGAGCAACAAAAAAAATTACAAATTTTCCACGCCACAGGGCGTTATAACCTTTTAGACTCTTTCTTTTCCGTTTCAGTTCCATTGTATATTTAAATTATTTATCGTCACTTGTGATCGTCCATTTTTTCCATTCAAATGTCCCACTACACACAACAAGTGTCCAGCATTATTGCATTATCATGCAAAGAGAATGCAATCAGTTACTTCTCTGCTCGGCAGTTAACAATACCTGTACCTTAGTCTTTGTTATCTTGCTCGATAGCTTGGCACTCAGTTCATTAGCTTGCACTGTTGAGACTTGAGAGCATATTGTAGTTCGTGCTATTGTGTGAGGGAGAATCCAGATGTTGCTGGCGTCGTTGTTACATCCCGTTCTCGCCGTTTATGCTAAATCGTCTATTGGGTATCATTACTACCACCGTCCGTGTACGCCGTGCTGCTGATTGGAGGTAAGTTCTTTATATTGAATCACTTCACCCCTACAACACACGCGGCACAACACTGATCTACTATCCCCTCACAGATTCACATGCATGACCCCTTTTTTTTTCATTAATGAATTTACGTCCTTGTCTGCTCGTTTTGTCATCATGGCACTATAGTTTTCCTTATAATTAGTATTTTACCAAGACATTTGTTCAACAATGCATATCGTCCTGTCGACCTTGCTTTATACTGCCTACATTTAATAGTCTTCATGGTTTTTTTTTAATGTTCACAACTGTTAAATTATGAATTTTACGTATATTTCATCCTTGAAACAACATTTGTATGATCATTACTTCAGTTACATATGACAATAATATTACTCCCTTTTTTACATCAGAAATTATACATAACCATAAGAAAACATACATTCAATTCTTTTATTATCTATAGTATTCTAACTCCTCTTTTTTTTACTCTTTCTATACCTCTCGTAAAAGATCTTTCCTTATACATTTATACGCCATCCATGGATTTACTTAATCTATTAATGTTCAGACCTATTTATTCGGATATAAATATTAGATCAGGCCAGGTTTCTGGTCTTGCTTTTATTGAAAACATTTTTTCCCTTTTTTTCAGACTCGTAATGTCTCATGAAGATATATATATACCTACATCATTTATCGTGTGTAATGTGGTTAGTTGTGTAGTAGAGAATAGCTGTGAGAACTTTGTTTACTTGTGTTTCAATGGAAAGTCCATATATATATATATATATATATATATATATATATATATATATATATATATATATATATATATATATATATACCTACATCATTTATCGTGTGTAATGTGGTTAGTTGTGTAGTAGAGAATAGCTGTGAGAACTTTGTCTACTTGTGTTTCAATGGAAAGTCCATATATATATATATATATATATGAGAACTTTGTCTACTTGTCTACTTGTGTTTCAATGGAAAGTCCATATATATATATATATATATATATATATATATATATATATATATATATATATATATGGACTTTCCATTGAAACACAAGTAGACAAAGTTCTCACAGCTATTCTCTACTACACAACTAACCACATTACACACGATAAATGATGTAGGTATATATTATATGTATATATATATAAACCATAATTGGGATAGAACTCTTTGTTATATATATATATATATATATATATATATATATATATATATATATATATATGGACTTTCTGGACTTCAGTTGAGTGAACTGTCAGAAAATATTCATCCTGTTCATAAACACTAACAGTGTGAGGCTAAGTCCATGTTTGGAAGAACATTATAGCAATATTAATCTCAACGTTCTTGTATAAACGAGATATGATTTGGAACCCAAAATTCATTTAGCTACTGATTTATATATGGATGGTTTGACCTGTTAACCATTAATTTTGATGAATCAGAATTGGTAGTGTGTTCCCTGCCTTCTGTATCTGTATCATTGTAACCCCTGCTTCAATATGTTACTCAGTTATTTCTTGTTTTCCTCAATCAATATTTCATAATTCAGCATAATGTAAATTAATAGTCCGTTTCAAGACACTTCGCATTCATTCATCATGACATTCATTCTTCCACATTCGTCTTCGTAGAATAGGGTTAAAAGAAAGGAAAAGTTGGAGTTGCGGAGACCACAATTATTCATTTTAGATACCATCACGCAAATATCCGACCGAAAGCGCAAATAAACGCCACGTGCCTTTGCACAAAACAATTCAATAATCCCTATCTCAAAGTACAATGTAGCCACAATTTTTTTGTCAGGCAATATGCCTTCCACAAATACATTCTCATTATTATTATCGACAAGAAGTGCGTAACCTATGCCTAGTGCATTTTTCATTTACATATACTTTAATACATATCGCAGCTTTCTTCATTATCTTTAGAAAATATCCACAAAGGTTTTAATTGTTAGTTTATTATTTACAGTAGATATTTTAGTGTGCAGCATAGTTGATTCTTTTTTTATCTGATTTAGTTAAATTGTAGTTAGAGGAATTAGACTGTAGTTAGTGTAATTAGAGTATTTAAACAGTAGTTAGTTAGTAGTGTTTTTTAGATTTGTATATATCCAGCTAGCTGTAAGGTGTCATTGTTTTTAAATAGTTTTAAATTTCTTTTGTGTATATATATAGACGGAAGTAAAGTTGTGAGGCGGCATCGTGAGTTGTGTCGGGGTAGCTCAGTGGTAGAGCGCTTGCCCGCGAAAGGCAAAGGTCCCAGGTTCGAGTCCCGGTTCCGGCACACAATTTTAATCTGCCAGGAAGTTTCAGATTCTATACTCATTGATATATTTGAATCTAACAAAGGATTCATCATCGGGTCATTGTTTGATATGAAAGGGGTATTGTTATCACCATTGGATTCATATTTTAAGACTGGGATCTGTAATTCGGGCTTTTGGACTAACTGATTATCAAAACTAACTTCGCCATCACTGCTAGAAGATTTTCCTGATGGTTCACACTGTTCCCGTTTATCGGACATTTTGGCAAACTTTCACTTAAAGCCTCGGCAACAATGACCATTCCCTTCCTCAAACCACTATTTAAAAAAGCGCTTCAACAATCACAAATGATCACTTAAAACCAATTTCATGCCTTATATCGCACAAGAAGTTAATTTTAGGATAAATTTAGATTAACACTCAAGCTACATCAGCAACTACATGATGGTACACCATCCAACTACGTTAATTCTGAGTAACTATTGAAGCTAGGTGGATCGAGAAATTTCAAAATATTGTTAGTTTTTACTACCAGAAAGATTGTTAATGAAAATTTATTTCGAGTTGGAGTATAGATAGGACACCTCTTCCACCATAGAAGCACCCAATGGATTATCTTCTCCTACATTTTGTTAACTTCTTAATACCGTTTCGAGTTGTTATTTGTGCATTCCTTTCCCGTTACCTGAGTTGATCTCATCCTTATATCCTTTTTTTTAGTTTTCTGACACCATAAAGTATAATACATGGAAAAGAAAAAAGATTTACATCGATTAGTAATTAATATCATACTTGGCCACCCCATTGGGCGCCATTGTGAAACATCATTTTATATATATATGTATTTCTGATTTTGGTGTATCCTCATTACATTTTGAGTGCGTTCTGTTGAGGAATACTCGATAACGCCATAGTACAGGAAAGTACAAAGTGAGGCAACGTTATTTATATATTACACAAAAAAACTAATTATGGCGTTACTTCATTTTTTTCATTCTCATAACTATGGTGTAATACACTACAACAAAGGGTACAATTTTACTTACAGCGTCAGCCTTGTGTGCTGATGTTGGCAACGGCCGTTGAATGCTTTTAAAAAATCAGTCACATAGAATGGAGTGAATAATTATATATGTTCATGATGAAATAAATAATTTATGCTGTTCTGGTCAGTAAATAATCATCCTCCTTAAAGCGAATAGTTCATTGCCAACGATAGTAAACTAAACTGCTGCCACTGCAAGTAGAATTTAACCCAGGTAGGACAAATTTTTTTTGTCTTCCAGCTGTATCCCATATGCTTTGCAATATCATGGAAAGAAAAGAAGAGCATCTTTCGACGGGTATAACCACTAAATGGTACATAAAGGCCAATTCACACTGTCCGTCACGTCACGTCACGTCACGTCACTGTCTGTCAAAACATTCCGCAATGTATTTCTAATGGCGGCATTCACACTGTCCGTCACGGACTGTCACGTCACGTCAACGTCACGTCAAGCTTTCTCGCGAAGAATATTTTGACGGAACGGTCGTCTGCTAACATCCGCAGTTAACCTATTTTTGACACGCGAATTAAATATTGCAGTCGACGATTGCACTGTTTATATGCAAATAAGTCTTATTCACCTTTATTTTGTTGTTATACTTCGCTTTAGGGCTAAATCTCAAATGTTTCATGACGACTTAAATGTTTTTGTCAATTGAGTGTCCCCCTAAAACCGAGGTCGGATATCCGAAACCAAAAAATGGTTAATGATACTTAGCATTGTAACAGAAAAGACTGAAGCGAACTGTTTATTAGAATAAGATAGTAATCTGATTACGCATTCCTCATTAAATAACATTTTAAATGAAAAAGTCAGTTCTAATGAAAGACAAAAATTCAGTTGTTTACGACGGTATTAACAATGTCAACGGGCAAATTGTAATGGATAAAGTAAACAGGCGCTATTTATGCTCTTATAAGTGTTGTTTAATGTATTCATATGTTTATTTTTTCGCTTGAGAATAGATGTCGATGTTTTGAAATGTTGTTTCAGTTCCCAGTAAGTTGGCTAAAAACATACACTGTAAAGTTTTATTTGGCTGTCAATAACATTTAGCATTGTTGTTCCTTCAATTCTAGTATTAAACTATGACTTTCTACATAACAGATCGCTACTCATAACCTCACTTTCAACATCGCGTATTGAGATCGGCGATTTGACGTGACGGATACTGACGGACAGTGTGAATACAACTTGACATGAGGTTGCCGTGACGTGACGTTGACATGACGGACAGTGTGAATTGGCCTTAAGAGTAGAAATATGTATGGAGTGAGCATTGCGTTCTGTGCATCTTCTCAACATTAAGATGGAATTACCATGTGATATTGTGAGAAACCCACTCTTCCCATGCATTTATTTGCTCTTGCGATAGGTCTGTACCACACTGGCTGCAAAGAGGCCCCACCTCCTTATTGTAGAGCAACCACATAAAATGAAATAACATCTATTAAATGTTTCAGAGAAGCAACAAGAAAGTTGAGGAAGCGTCGCTAAAAAGGCCATTTACACACAGTCATCCGTCTTAACTGAACACAAAAAGGACCAAGATAAAGTCAGCGATTAATAGATCTTTCCCAATATCACAAGACATTTCCATCTTATTGTTGAGGACACAAAATCTGTTCTGCGCATCTGAATGCTTAATCCAGAGATATTTCTGCTCTGTGCCTGCCACTAGAAATAATATACACACACGAGCCACAAACTAATCAGAAACTTCTCTAGTTTCATTAATGTTTGATTCTATATTTTGGTATGGACTACATTACGATAAAGACGTCTTCTTTTGCAGCGACAACTGTACTTACATTTATAAACCGACTTCTGAATATATAGTTCTATTACACAAGATCAATTCAACTTCATGCTTTATGAAGTAATCACTGCAAGACGTGAGGACATGTATTAGCTGAAAGAGTGGCCGATGCTGATAACAAAGTCAAGACAATTCCCTGGAATACTATATTTAATGGATAGTTCTGTTCAGACGATCAACTGTCGCCATTCCTTTAACAATGACCCAGACTTACTTTATCGCACATTGACACCACCATGACATCTTATTTAAACAGATATGAACTGCTCTGTTGATTTAATTATCAGCTTTCAGCATTCGTCAAGTTTTCGATAATAGGGAGCACTGCATACAGAATAACTTACATTGTCCCCAGTGCAACAGACTAATAATTCAGCATGGTCTCAGTATGAGAGATAAACAGTTTATTACTACACCACATAACCAATGCATGGCGCTGCTATTATTATTACTATTTCTCATCTCAACAATAGAAGTGTTTTCAGAAGTTAACGACAAACAGACAATTACACACCGCAGTCTACACATTATGAACGTAAACGGACATTGATCTACATCGTTCCATGGTACGGACTTAAATTAATTTAACTTTTGTATGAAAAACTTTATGAACATTCATCGATTATGACAATGACCTCTACTTACATTTGACATCTTGGCTAGGAGAACTGAGTTTATTGACAGAGCGATCCAACAAGGAATCTGTTTTTGCTGACCTAGGTCCAGAACCCTAAAAAACAATGATATACACAGGTCCCTCTTTAACAACTGTTGTGAAGCACGTGCATCTAAGCTATTGTACAATAAATTAGTAAATTACTTAAATAAATATGGAATACTATCAAGTGGTCTTGTTCCCGAAACAAGAAATCAGCTGAGACTGCGATCTACGAATATTTAACCTCTGTTTTAAAATCTATAGATGATAAACGGCAAACAACAAGTATATTCCTAGATTCAACTAAAGTATTTGATATGGTAAACCATAAAACCCGCCTAAAGAATCTTGAATAATACGTCATTAGGGGACTGCCAAATCAATGGATCCGCTTCTTTCTCAGTGAATGATAAAGCACACACATTTTCAAAACACCTGTCTGATGAATGCCCAATCAATTATGGGTTACCACAAGGGTCTATATTGGGTTCCATACTTTTCCTCGTGTATATTAATGATATGAATATTCATGTTGAGTCTCACAAAATAATCCTTTTTGCTGATGACACAACAATATTAGTACAAGCATCCAGAAATAAAGATTTTCAACAAGTCATAAACACTGTTATAAACCAATTACATGAATAGACTAGAATGAACCAGCTCATAATTGAAGGGTCCAGGGAAAGAACCAGGTAAGTCACAATTTCAATGACACAGAAAACAATTTTTTAATTTTAAAACGCAATAAGTACATCTCATACAAACTAATGTTTTCAAACCATATAAAACATTGAAGTCCTGTGTATAGAGAACAAAATGAGACCGTTTCTATGGTGTTCAACATTGATAGCACGAAACTAAATTAAAAAATTTACTCAAACTACAAACTTTTCAGGAAAGAAACCAGGTAAGTCCCTGAAACAGAAAGAGAATGAGGCATATGAGTCAGCTATTCCTTTCCCTTATATGAACGAATGTTTTAATGTCATTTCATTTATTATTATTATTGTAATTTCTAACATTATTCTTATTGTTTGTAATATTGTAATTATCATTTCTAATGCTATTAACATCAATTATAATTTTATTATTATTATTATTATTATTATGGGAACTCACAGATCTGTAGGACAAAGAGGGTAGCTTGAACTCTCCAGCCTTCTGATTTGATGCATCTCTGTCAGGCTTCCTTATGATGCTGGGTACCATGTGACCTTTATACGTGTCTCTCCAGTTCATCAGGTGAGGGTGAATGGACGAAGTCTCAATTTCCTTCACTAGTTGGATCTTAAATGGACATTTTGGTACATATTTCTCATTTAAGAAGTAATTCCATTCATATACCCTTTCCTGAGAAACGTTCTCCACAATGAATGGTGATGGTTTCATTCTCGAATTTTCAATCATACCCATGAAATCCTCTGGGGCTTCCATCCTTCGTTTCAAATCCCACAGACCAACATTCCTATCATATTCCATCTAGGAATGACCTCGTTCTGGAAATGTGATCTTGATATTTCTCAATCCATGAATGTTATTATGAACGAGATAGTGCAAGAAGTGGAAAATTGTGAAATTCTTATTTTGCCCTCCAGCAGAAACACAGAATACTTGAAGCTCTTCAACATTGTTATCGAGTTAGCTCATAACGAAATTAAAAAGGAAAGACGCTACCTCGTTAGGACGTTTCTTGGCAATACTTTGGTGGTACCCATAAAAAACAAACTGGCTCGTGGAGAGAATGTGGATGTTGAAAGAATACATTGATAATTGACGCTTATAATACACATCGTTCGTAGTTATGTTTGGTAATGACACATTTTTAGCAAAATCCATACAAATTGCTTCCCTCTTCTTGTTTTTCATAGCTTTATGCCTTGCATCTCTTTTTCGTTGGTAGAATGTTTCGGCTTTCCTTTTGTGAAGGACATTCATGGTTGTTAACTTCTTAATTACTTCTTTATCTTTCTCTGGGGAGAGTGCTTTAAGTATGGCTGAGAATTCATCACAATGAGTGTACGTGTCACTACGTGGGTATCCGCAGGATATGTTGAAATTCGTGTTCATAATGCATCTATAGATTTCATAGGAGACATCAACAGAAGGATTAAGTTCCTTAAACAGAAACATTCTCTTGATATTCAAATCTTCAGGCAAATAAGTCTTTCTTGAATCTTTTAAGCTGTAATGGCTTTGTCGACCTTTAAAACTGCTTATATGACTGTATACCAACGATCTTGTAGATTAATCAAGCTTTCTGTGAAGATATGTGTGATTATCCCTCTTGTCTTGCCAGTTAGTTTCAAGCTCTTCTGTATATATTCCAATTTGTTTTTGTTATACCATGCATTGCACAAAACGCTTTCGCACAAACTGGTACAACACACTTATTGTCACACCCTACAGGATTTCTGACTCTGTATGCAAATGCAGCGTCTCCTAATTTCGCGTTTTCATCTGTCTGACGTGGTCGCTTTCTGTTGACACCCAGAACTGTTATTAAACCTGATAAATACACATTCTGATCATTGTGTGATTCTAGACTGTTGAATTTGCGTAGTATTTCAGCTCTTTCTGCTTCAGTGGCGACTTCAGAGCATTTAAGACGGGAACATTTGCACGACTCCCCGATTTAATGTGAACTTAGCCTTAATTTCTCACCAACATCAGCAATTTGGCCAGTTTTCCTCCGCTTCTTAGGTTCATTTTGTGGATATCCATCGTCTTCATTTCCTAATGTCGACATCACGGCACAGCACAGCAAAGAACGATTTATTAAACAGTGCCGCAATAACAAACCACACTCAGAAACACAATGTAAAAAAAAGGAACACCTGCAACAATGAAATGTCAAAGACGTAATGGTGCGAAAGTGTGGTGATCGCACAGCCATCTGCCGAGATGCAGTGGACTTAGATGGTTTTATCACTGAAACTGTGGACCTACCTGCTTCTTTTCCTGTACGCCAAAACTTTAAGGGCAAATAAAGCCGTGACTAAACTGGTTTATGACCTGTTTCATGCTGCTAACAGATAGCCCTATCGATGGAGAATCGAATGGCATCTCTAACTCATTTCGGGAGAAAAATGGACTTACCTGGTTTTTTCCCTGGACCCTTCAATTAACAATAGTAAAACAGTAGCATTAAATTCCATAATTGTCATAACAACACCTTGCAATATCCTGATCTCACTATCAACAACCAACCCATTGAGCATAAAGAAGAAACGAAATTTTTACATATCTCGTTACAAAGTGATCTAAAATAGGATAAACACGGAGAACAAGTAAATAAAAACTTGAGTAGTGGTTGCTACCTTTTAAGGATGCTTATTTCAGTACCCATCTAGAATATGGTGTCATATTCTGGGGAAATTCCCCTGCAGCTCTGAAAACCTTCAGAATATGAAAATGAGCCATTAGAATAATTACAGGGATATCAGCCAGAAAATCTTGTAAACTAGTATTTAAAACACTTAAGGTGCTCCCATTACCTTGCTTGTAAATTCACA
Source organism: Locusta migratoria (assembly GCA_026315105.1). Classification (NCBI taxonomy): domain Eukaryota; kingdom Metazoa; phylum Arthropoda; class Insecta; order Orthoptera; family Acrididae; genus Locusta; species Locusta migratoria. The sequence goes on from CM048745.1 coordinate 376,200,169, forward strand.
ATACTTTAATGTATATTAAAAGAAATACAACCGATAATACTACTAAAATGTTAAAACTTACATGTTATCCCAGGCAATACTAGTCTACACAAAAAAGGTGCTTGTAACATGGCAATAAAACTTTTTAGTAAGTTGCCTACTAATATTAGAAGTATTCAAAATATAAATGTATTTGAAAGATCCATTAAAGAGTATCTACAGTACCATTGTTTCTATTCAGCAAGTGATTATTTGAACAGTGACAATTGTAGACCTATAGATAAGTGATTTCTTAAAGTACAATTTGTCATACTAGTCAAGTGATATAGCCTAATATTAACATGTAATACTACCTGTTAACACTAAAATGATATCTGCCATTTATTAAAGTGTAAGTCCAATATCATCCTATACTCTGTACAAAATGTGATCCAAGGACATTATCTAGCTCATTCATATGCATTTGATGTATTTATTAATAGCAAAAATAGGTTTTTAGAACACATTTCCAAGCGTAAAAAGTTTCTTGGTATAATGGGACCGTCATTCTGGAACTCCTCAGCATGCATTAATGAAACGTGCAATTCCAGAGCATATGATCACCGATGACGGTATTCCACTGCCACTGATGTTATATATTTGGTGGAAAGAAGCTGGAATATGTTTCTTTCGAACAATAAATACCACTCATAGTACTGTATTGATAATGACAGATAAGTAGTTGTGGTGGAGTGCCCAAGCACACTGAGGCATTATGCTCTGATGTGCAAGGCTGTTCCCCATTGGCGATTCGAATCCTTTGTCGGGCATGGATGTTTGTGTATTCTCTGGTATAAGTTAGTTTTGTAAGTTTAGGGACTGTTGACCCTGCAGTTAAGTCCCATATGCTTAACAAAAATTTGAACATTTTTTATATATAAAACATGAAGGCCAACAAAACAACACATCATAAACAATCATGCAAATGGCGGTAATCATTGAAGGAAAACCACACAAAGTGTGGAAGAAGCGAGAGAGAATGCTTAAACATTGCTGGACTGCACATCCATTATAAGTACATAGTTTTTTATTATTTTTATAGTGAAAATGGATCGTAAAAGTGTTACTGAGAACATGGCGGACAATGGAGAGGTCTCCTTTACCAATGAATGCATGTACATTTCTGAGGCAAAATTATTGCTCGTAGTTCGGTGGTGAATAAGTGAAACGTCGGGGTAAGGAGAAAGTGTGTCACCAATTCTTGCAAGTTTATTGAGTGTTCAGACTCAGGAAATAAGTCAACAAATAGGTCAATAGATAGTAGCACTGAATGAAAAATACGTGCTTCAAACGAAAAGTTAGGAACCGAAATTAGAAGTCAACAAGGCTACACAAATAGTGTCAGATTTGAAGAAAGATTTAGGTGATTTGAGAGAGATAGTTTTCACAGAACTGTCCCAACTCAGTGCTCCTGTTGACACAGTAGAAATTAAAATTAGAGAAATAGAATCGAATTTGAGTGATAAATCTCGTTACACTCTGAGGATATTAGTATTTTATACAATTATGTGCAACAAGAAGGTCCTGTGTTAAGAACCGAGATCAGGGAGACTAGGAATGATTTAGAAAACATGGTAGAAGGAAGTAAAGCTAAGACTAATCAGCATAATTAAATGGTAAAGAGTAATGTAGGCACATGTAATCAGGTTGTACAAGTTCTGTGTAAAAAGTTGAATCTAATGCAAGAAGACGTTGTAACTAAGAGATTAGGTGGCAGTTGTGGTAGTGAGTGTGGAAATGTTGTTAAAATGCACTCTGGAGTTCGCAAATTACACTATTGCAGTAACTATTTTACCCATGAAATGTCTGACTCAAATAAAATCAAATTATAACTAAGAAGGTAATCTTATAGGGGAGATAGAAAAGACAAATGCCGAAATTAGGAACAGGAACCGAGACCAGGTAAATAGTGTACAGACAGTAACAAATGGGGATGAAGTAATTATGTCATCAGCAATAAACATTACTAAACAGTTTCCCAAATGTAAGTCTGACAGGAGAATACACCCAAATCATTTTCTTAAGACAGATAATATGTTAAGAAAACGATTTGGGTATACTGTACTGTACTGTGTAACTGGGAAGATTTTAAGGAACAATTATTATTTAACTTTAAAAAGATAAAAAAATCCCTACCCCTCAGGCAGATTAACATTCTTTGTTAATTAAGATATTGACAAACTCTAGGTAAGTCAGTCATCTGTTCTTTTACTTTGTGGTTTTCCAAAGAGCAAATCTATATTCTCATTATATCCTATTTATCTATTTGATATTTCTCTGACTGTATCTTGGAGTTTAACTGAAATATATTTGAGATGGCACCATTGACAGCGACTGGTTGCGAAGAGCGACACGTGCACACAAATGACAGGGTTGAAGCCGAAGTGGTGTAAGTCACGTTTTTAAAATTATTGACTGAATTACAATTTTGAAATATAGATCTGTTAAATGGAAGAATGGTGTAACTCACAGTTTTGTTCTTACCCCCATAGATGACGTTAGCAGTTTCACTTGTGAATGAAATGGTCGCTTTGTTTACAGGCATTTCGGTGCAAGTCTGACTTACGCCATTATTCCTCTAAGTGCTTCTAAGCAGGGCCGAATCTAGGACATTTGCCAAGGGGGGCAAGCTTAAATTTGCCGCCCCTTCTTTCACCCACCCCCCTGTAAGAATCGACTTTTTGACGCTAATTGGGTTACATATTTCTAAATAAATGTCACAATCTCACAAAATGATTTTTTTTTTACTGAATTAAGATCAAAGGAAAACAGAACTATTTTCATACATACAAAAATATTACAGGATTATTCATCGTACAAAAATCAATTCAAAATTTCGCTTTTCAAGCTTTTTTTTTTTTGCTGATAAACTGTTTTTGATATCATCATAGTTTAGAGAAGCAACTCGTTTTTGCTCTATGGATATTATACTCAGATTTGTTAAGCAGTCGTGCTCCTCAAGTGTATTTAATAAGTTTCAGCTTGCTGAAACTTCTTTCTCCAGACGAAACAGAAACTAGAATGGTAAGATATATTTTAATGCTGTAGTAAGGTTGGGATACCCCTCTTCCAATTTATTTTTATAAATTAAACTTGGTGTTGATGATGCAGTGGAATCTTGCAAGGCTCTGTCTACTGCCAGCGCATGTTGTCTGAAATTTTCAAATTCAAGTTCTTCCTCACTAAGATCTTCTGCCAGTTCCTCTGCTTTGGCCTTCAAGCCCTCCACTTCCATTTCTCGAATTTGCACACCACACAGAAAACTAATTTTTCCACCAATTTTCTCAAGTGCGGTAAACCTGGTACTAAGCTCTGTAAATTATTCCTTATTTTTTCTGTGTATATTTGATATTCATTTGTCGCTATGTGGATCAGCGAAATCACCATCTTCTTTTGTTCCTCTAAAAGGACTTCCTTGCTTAGCTAGAAAAAGGACAGCATCAATAATATAGTGAGATTCCTTCTGTTTTATCTGGTCTTGCTGTCCAGTGTGCGATACTTTATCAGGTGCGTTTGTCGGAGGATATCGAAAGAGTCGAAAGAAGGGCAGTTTGTTTTGTATTGTCATGATACAGGGGAGACAGCTTCATGGACATGATACAGGATCTGGGATAGGAATCATTAGAACAAAGGCGTTTATCGCTGCGACGTGGGCTACTTACGAAACTACAATCGTCAACATTCTCCTCCGAATGCGAAAATATATATCCCACTTACATAAGTAGAAAAGATCATCTGAATAAATACTTGAAATCAGAGCTCTAACAGAGAGATTCACATGTTCTTTCTTCACGCGCACTATTCGAGAATGGAATGGGAGATAAATGGTATAAAAGTGCCCCGATGAACCCTCGTCAGGCAGTTAAATGTGATTTACAGAGTATCCTGTGTAGATGTCTATCAATTCCACTGCTACTGAGAGAGGACTGTAAATTCTTAATGCTTTTGACTTTCAATAAGAAGTGTGCTCACCTGAAATATTTTTTTTTCTTTTTTATAAGGACTGGAACGTTATTCAAATACACCTGTTCTACAAATATTATCTCGATATGAAATATGAATATTCATTTATCTGAAGAAGGAAATCTATGCAAATTAATAAACATTGTGCATTTATTTATGCAATTCTGGCTAATATCTAGTAGATTTTTAAAGTTTGATTAGCTGAAGTACTTGTGACAGGGCAACACTGAAGTAGCAACCAGGAATTTTAGTTTTATTCAATAATTTCGGTATTTCTTGCAGTCATTTTACTTTTAATGATTCTGTGTCAGTTAATTTTATAACATTATACCAGAAAGATACATTCTGTAAAAAAAAATCGGTCAAAATTTGCTGCCCGTAGGAACTGCCCCCTTTGCCCCCCATAGATCCGGCCCTGTTCTAAGTTGTGCTTTCATACTGTGTAGTTTACGTGTTTTGGTGAAGATGAATCCTCAGTTTGATAAAGACACATGTAGTGAAACCAGTATATTCCAAAATGCAGGATTTAATGATGATCATGATCCTTCAGAGAATCAAATGTTTGGTTATTCAGGTAAGTTTAACTCATGTAGTCTATCATTTGGTCAATTACGTTAGTAACACATTATCATGTCTTTGAAGTTTAATAATGACTGGCCTATAAACGTAATTTCACTGAACATAATAGCAAACGTGGTGGAAGAGCTAAACGATGTAGCATAATTTCTGCAAAACAATTCGTAAAAATAATAAGTCTTGATACACTATCTCAAAACGTCGTAGCATAGCACTCGGAAAATAATTATGCGTGTTTGTTTGGTTGCAGAGGAACAAGTGGAAATAACACATGAATCACCAAATCGAAGTAGAAAGAGGCAAAAAAGGGGCAGTATGAGGCAGGAAAGAAAGAAAAAAAGAAATTTGGGTCAGGCATATGAAACTAAGGAAGGGAGAAAGTTTCCTGAAAAGAAGTTCTCAAACATAAATTGTAACTGCAGATTAAAATGTATAGAAGTGGCATGCAAAAGTTCATTAGAAACATTGTGAAATTTAGGTCCTTTTTCCTGTCAGAATGCTTTTCTATGTGGGTTAATTAAGGAAATAAGTCCTCAACACAGGTGTCCTAGAAATGGGTCAAGATTTCCAAAGTCAACCAGCAATCAATTTTATATTCAAGTTGATTGAACTAGTGTTAAAGTATGCAAACAATATTTCCTTCAAACATTCCAAATATTAGATGGGCGGATGACCAGAGCTGTAAAAAAGTTGAAAATGGGAGAACAACCATGATTGGACAAACGAGGAAGTGGAATACCCGTGAACAAAATCTCCGATGAAAGAATGGCTATTGTCCGGAAACATATTTCATCAGTCCCGTCATACCAGTCTTGTTATACAAGAGCTCAAAATCCAAAGATAAAATATTTATCCACTGGCCTCAATATACTTCTTATGTATAACTTATACAGAGAATACTACAAAGAGAAAAAAATCTTACCTGTTAAAGAGCCCATTTATCACAGATGTTTCAGTCATGACTTCAACTTGCACTTTCATGCTCCGCATAAAGATACCTGTGTGAAGTGTGACAAAATACAGATGTCCACTTTAGAAGATGCAATAGAAAGAAAGAACTTAGAAGTACAACACGAACTTTGAAACGAGACTGTCATTTCGTTTCATTGCTCTGATGTCTCATTATGTCAACTTAATGAATGAAATTGGAATTGATTCACTTGGGAATGGCTTGCAACACTTTGTGGCAGGTGTTGAAAACTGAAAGAGCAATTGTAGAAACAGAGATGGCGAAGGTATACATTTTATATCTTTCCTGTTATAAGTCACTCTCCTCTTTTCCCCATCCTTGTGTACTATGGAGTGCGAGTGGAATGTATTAATATTTCTTTCTGTGTTGGTAACATGGGCAATATTGTAATCTTTGGTTGTGGCTATGTAGTTGTGGCAAGGACTGCCCTACAGCAATGGTTTTGTTTGAGGATAGAAGTAGAGGGTCGATCTGGTCAAGCCAGGGGTTGCTAAGGCGATGGAGTAACGGACCCTCGGTGTCCAGCCAATCGGGGCGCTCCGCCCTCCCGAATTTGAAGAGGGGACGGTTGGCCCGGGTGGCGCTTGGTGGAGCACGGACGTCAGGAGAGCTGCTTGCTGGTGTCGCGGAGGTTTGGTAACAATTTGGTGAGAATATTCAGCAATGTTGCTCATGGTGACGCTTTCACCACCGGTTGTTACAGGACGCAATCCATAAGTGTCAATTGTAAATTTTTTTCGTGATTTCAAGTGATAGAATCAGACTGAGATGGTATGTGTGCTTTGTCGTGGGTTAAAGTTGCTGCTAAATCGGTTATTGGTTACATTATCATGGGGAGTATCAGTTCGTTGAAAGTGTTTCTGTATTTGTTTCCGGTACATATTCATTATGAGGGTCAATATTTAAATTTACAGTGATTTTCCTTCTAACTACGACTTTGCGCGCGAAATGGATAAATTGTAGTTTGTGAGTCCAGTTGGTGCAATGGTAGTCTTTTATTAGTTATAATTTATTTCTTGTGTGTTTTAAATTTCTTTAATGCATAAATGTGTATTATTAATCTCTGAATAATGACGGTTTCCTTTGGGCAATGTGATCAGGGTGTATGTTGTACCACGTGGTCGTCAGTAATAGTAAGTCTGGTAACAGAGGGTCTGTTGCAATTGCTTACCTTGCTCATGCAATAGTGTTACGGAAATTATTCAGCGTGGTGGTAATTATTTTAAATTAAATTTCAGTAACTTGGTTTTTGTGTGGGGGCCACACTGATCACGTATTTTCACCACTTAGATGGACACTGTAATGTTTTGTGATCCCCTGTCGTGTTCTAGCAATGATCAGAAGGTCGGTAATGCAAATCCCATTCACGGGTAATATTTTGTGTCCGTTCACACCACTTTGCTGCCCCTGGCGCGCAACAGCCAGACGGATTCAAATTTGATGGCTCATGCAGTAATTCTTCTTTGCATGCCTTGTGTGAATGTGGTAAATCATAGCGGGGAATCAGAGGAAACTCCTTCATTCCATATCCTTGCGAGTGACGAAATTAACCTGTCTTTTTTGGAACCTTGCTAGGAGGCCCATTCAGATGATAGCAACAAAAGGTTGCACTTCAATTCTCTTTCCATGTAAATTAACATCACACAATGTTTATCTTAAAGAATTAGTGGTTAAATAAACAACGATTTTATCCCACATGCGTTTCAAAGCAATTTCTAAATGTTCATATGACCCTATTCAGCACTAATAATTCCATTCTTAACGTCTTTCCTGTGGCCTGCAATGGTGCACTGAAGCATAAATAACAAAGTAACGTATCCATTCCATTTGAGTACGTATATTGGTTCCGATTAATTAGGTCAGATGTGTTTGTAATGTTATCCATTGCGCGGGTCAATCTTATGACTCTTCAATTTCATTAAAGTTGTTGGGCGTGCTTATTTCACACGTGGCGGGAACCCATATATGTACTCAAACTGGATAAAGCCTGTGTAGGCAAGTCATTCCACATAAAAACGTGTGGGAGCCATATTGAATCGCAATAGCTTGCAGTAGGCACCTTCAGTGGACAAGTTATCGGGGATAGTGTCAGACAGAATGGTAAAGTACACAGTCCAGGCACGAGGATATATATAAAAATAAAATTAAAAACGGTGACGGGTACGTTACAACTTCATCTTCAAAAAGCAGAGGCTGCTAGAACATCCATGAAATTAGATAAAGAAAAGTCACAGAAAGATAAATTGTATTATGCCTTCATTTTTGTCTTTCAGAAATTTCTACCATTCCCCAAATAGTACTTTTCATGCCATATGTCGAACTTTGTCTGGCCATTATGTTGCCAACATTAACACACTATGCCGCCGAAACGTAAAATTCAATCAACAAACTGACCACTTCTGTGGCCTATTATAAAAGAAACATGTACTTATACAATCTTGGCTGTCATGAGCTTGAAGCTGGACAGAATGATTCTGTCATGTTTCAGGGCTGTCGCAAATGAGATAGCTGCAGCATCTTATGTTTCAAACTAAAGCATATCAGTATAAAAAATTAATTATTTAGAAGAATCATATTACATGGTAAACATTTTTCCATTATTTGGTATTTAGACGCTGTGACTAATGTTTCATGTAAATACGTCGCTTGGGTGAGCGTCAGTGGCAGCTGGTCAATGCAAGATGGCGTCCACTCCACTGGTCGATCTGATATGGTGAAGGCACAGAATAAATGACATTCCTTCAAAGCAGACTACGACCAGAGAAATTTTTTTTAGATTGTTGTAGGGCAAAGTGTTGAAGATGGTACAACCTTATGAGGTTTTTCCGCCCAGAAAGAATTCGTGTAATGCGCTAAAAGTACTATATGTGAGCTATATGTATGGATATCAGCCACATTCATATAATGGAAAGGAAGGCGCAATTGTGTGACTGATTTCGGAATGTGGGAATTTATAGCATGTGAGTAAAATGATACTGTAGCTATATACACGGTATTGATGGGTCTTAATTTTTTTGGTGTAAGTTGTTTTCCAAGTAAATGGTAATTTTTCGAATTTATTACTCGTACATATGTGTTGATAGTGATCTTGTCATGAAGGGAAGAGTTTTTCTTACGAAAATGGAGAACTTGTAGTTTGCTGTTTATTTAGATTCAGCCTGATGGGAAAATTACACACAACTGTTATTTTTTGGTGGGATATTTAAAGTAAATATAGAATAATTGTACATAGCAGGCAGTCGTAATTTTTAAGAGGAGAGAGGAAGAGAGTATTGTGGTGATAAAGGATATTGTCGGGCTCTGCGGGAGATCTGAGGTATCCGGGAATGTGACTGGGGGTCCACTCTTTTATTGTGATTGGTGTTGGTATAGTAAGAGACTGACCTGTGCTACGTACCTTTTAATTTTGAAGGTAGAGATGGCAAATATCCCACAGGCATGGTAATTAATCCAGTGATCTTGAAAGAAAATAATTATTGAATTACCTTCATGACCGGATTGCAATATCTTGTGCAGCAGGGTGCTTAATAAAATTACCGTGTGTTCGCTACTCTAAAAGAATTTCTTTGAAGGTGAAGCTGGTATGAAACAATTAAGGTGGCTGTAAAAGAAAAACCTTCGTATGGGAGTTACTAAATTCAATTCTTACCCTAGGCTGTTCTTGTATTGTCAAGACTCTTAGTTAAAAGGGGATTTAATAACACGAAGATAGATAGGTTAGCAGCTAACACCTGAAATGCGGCCTCACTTAATTTTTATATGAAGTTATTCATAGAGGTGACAGCCAAGTAGTGGTAGCAACAGTAGATTTTATTTTTTTAATTCAGGAGATAGATGTTGGGGAGTATAATTCATCTGATAGGACGAGTCTGCCATGAATCTTTTTGTTGATTGAGGTACTTATTGAGTATATTAATAAATAGGACCCACGAGTCCTGGATAAAAATAAAAAAAAAATTAAATTTCACTAATCTTTTCATTTGTAGTTGTGAGAAATGAGAACCCATATGTGACTTGCAAATAATGTCTTTGGCGCTGTTGCATTGGTTTTTTAAAAAACTTTTCTTTATTGTCTTTTGTGATTTGTTCAATGTGCGACTGTATGTATGTTAAGTTATTGGTTTGCAGAAATAAATACAATTTTAAATTCAAACCACTGCGTTTTATCATCTGCTAACAGGTTATGGGCCGAGGTTATACAACAGAAATATCGCGCGATAATTTAATTTGAAATTACGCGCAACATACAACGCCGGACACAATGGCATTTGCACAATCGAATTGTCTGCCGCCTATAGATAAATTAATGGGCAGAGAAAATTATTCTACCTGGCAGTTCGCAGTAAAACCGTATTTAGAGCACGAAAATCTGTGGGGATGTGTGACTGGCGAAATTGGAGACGAGACAAAAATTTGTACGGCAAGGGCCAAAATAATTCTGTCAGTGCACCCATCAATTTACGTGCGTTGCAAGAAAGTAAAACGGCAAAGGAGACATGGGATAAACGGAAACAAGTTTATGAAGATTCTGGTCTCTATAGAAGAGTTGGACTTCTACATAATCTACTAACAATACGTCTGGAAAACTGTTCATCAGTGAAAGACTATCAAAAATTATATCTACGTCTCACAAATTAAACGCGCTCAGTTTTGAAGTAAAAGAAGAATGGATTGATTGCATTCTGCTGGCGGGACTTCCAGATGAGTATAAACCGATGATAATGAGTTTAGAAAATTCGAACATTCCTATCACCAGAGATTCTATTAAAACAAAGTTGTAACAAGAAGTCAAGAGTGAAGCAGAATGTCAAACTTCCACCAGTGATGCGGCTCTTCATGCCAAAAAAAGAATCCAGCAGTATGACACACAGCATCCACGAGGCCCCTGATGCTATAATTGCAATAAATACGGGCATCTGGCAAAGAATTGTCGCAGCAGGAACAAGATTGGAGGTAAGACTTCGGCCGGAGCAGCATCTCACACAACATTCTTCACGACACCTGCAGCAGAAAATCACACGCCGACGGACTGGTATGTAGATTCAGGTGCTTCGGCACACATGTCTGAATATCCATGTCAAGAAAATATTGTCACAGCAGTGTCAAATTCGCATGTTATTGTCGCCAATAGTGAAAATTTGCCAGTGAAAGGAATAGGGTGTTCGTATATTGATGTTCAAAAAGGCAATTCTATAGATAAAATTCAAGTCACTGACATATTGTATGTTCCACAGTTGAGTACTAATCTTCTGTTGGTTTGTAAAATAGTTGAAAATGGCCACTCTGTTTCTTTTGATCATAGATGTTGTTGTATTTATGATCATAAAGGTTTAGTAGCCACTGCATCGTTATTAAATGGGATGTACAAGCTGGATCAGCCAAGTAACGATAAAGTACAAACAAAGTCAACAGCATTAATTGTAGACGCAGATTTGTGGCACAAGAGATTGGGGCATCTAAATAAAGACGCAATGGAAGCTCTACATAATGGTTTGGTTACCGGTATTTCGTTTACCGGTACGGTGAACACTCCTTGTGTAACTTGTATAGAGGTAAAACAGACTAGACTTCCGTTTTCGCGATCTGATACAAGAGCAAAACGTATTCTTGAAATTATACATTCAGATCTGTGCGGACCCATGCAAACTACGTCAATTAGTGGTGCCAAATATTTTCTTACACTAATTGACAATTTTTCAAGGAAAGTGTTCTTGTATACCATCCGAAATAAAAGTCAAGTTCCTCAGATAATTAAAGACTTTAAAAACTTGGTTGAAAGACAAACGGGTAATAAAATCTGTATTTTGCGCCCAGACAACAGGCGAGAATACGTCAATGAAGCGCTAACGAATTTGTTAAGAAGAGAAGGGATCCATCATCAAACGTCAGTTCAATATGCGCCGGAACAGAATGGTTTGGCAGAAAGATTTAATCGCACAATAGACGAAAAAGCAAGATGCTTATTATTTGAAGCTGATCTTCCTAACAGATTTTGGGGAGAAGCAGTTTCAACAGCCGTGTACTTGATTAATCGATCTCCTACTAAAGCTCTGAAAAATATGACGCCTGAAGAGGCCTGGACAGGTCGAAAGCCATATCACAAGCATATCCGAAAATTCGGAAGCAAAGCTTATGTTCATGTTCCCAGTGCCAAGAGGAGAAAATGGGACAAGAAATGTACCGAATGCATTCTTGTAGGATATTGTGAAGAGTCTAAAGCATATAGATTATTTGAACCAATACACCAGAAGCTTATCAAAGCTAGAGATGTGATTTTTGACGAAAGAAAACATGAAATAGACAAAAAAGATATTAAGCCACAGGAAACAAATCGCTCATTTATTCCATATACTGACAAGAAGCAATATGGAACAGAAATGACCGGAACAGAAAAAATAGAACAGGAACCTGATTCTACTGATGCAAACAGAAGTTCCACAACAGCTAGCGAAACTGATGAAACTTGTTCAGATAGCCCACAAGAAGAAACAGAACCTCCTGTGAATGTACACCCACAGAGTTCAGAAAATCAACAAGAAGTAACAGAGCAACCTGTGAATGTACAGCCACAGAGAAAATCTTCAAGAATACCAAGACCAAAAAAGATGGAGGATTTTAGCACTTGCCACTCCAAACAATTGTGTCCAGATCCAGTTACACTAGAAGAAGCATTAAGCTCAGAAAATTGTGATAAATGGCTAGAAGCAATGGAAGAAGAACTACAATCACACATGGAAAATAACACATGGGAACCTGCTATTCTGCCTCCAGACAGGAAACCAATAAGTACTAAATGGGTCTTTAAGACAAAAAAAAAAAAAAAAAAAAAAAAAAAAAAAAAAAAAAAAAAAAAAAGATTTATCAGGACATATTGTGCGTTATAAAGCTAGGTTGGTTGTAAAAGGTTGCGAACAGAAATCTGGGCTAGACTATGATGAAACCTATGCTCCAGTCAGTAGATACAATTCATTAAGATACCTATTTGCTTTAGCAGCAAAATATGACTTTGACATAGATCATTTGGATGTAGTCACTTATTTTCTACAAGGTGATTTGACAGAAGACATTTATGTAAGAATTCCTGATGTGGACCCAATTACCAAACCAATACAGAACATGAACATTAAAAGACTGAAGAAAGCTGTGTATGGTTTGAAACAAGGGAGTCGTTGTTGGAATTTGAAATTAGATAAGGCATTAATTAGTTTGAATTTTAAAAAATCAAATGCAGACCCTTGCGTGTATAAGAAAATTCAAGGGGAACATATGTTGATTGTTGCTATTTATGTTGATAATATGCTTGTATTCAGTAATAATTCATCACTCAAAACAACCTTCAAAAATGAATTGAAAGAAATGTTTAAGCTGAAGGATCTTGGTGAAGTTAACACTGTTTTAGGCATCCGTATCACAAGAGACCGGAAGAAAGGAATCTTACCCTTAGATCAAGAGCATTATATTAATCAAATTTTGAAAAAATTCAACATGATAGACTGTAACCCTACATGGACTCCACTTGACAATAATTAAGTGCTCACCCACGACATGAGTCCTAAAACAAATATTGATAAAGAGAAAATGAGGAGTATACCTTATCAAGAAGCTGTTGGTAGCCTGATGTACGCACAACTAGGGACAAGGCCTGACTTAGCATATCCGATTGGTCTTGTTAGCAGATTTTCTAATAATCCAGGCATGCCTCACTGGAATGCAGTAAAGAGAATTTTTAGGTACCTCCAAGCCACCAAAAGCTTGAAGTTATGTTACTCAAAAGAAGATGAATGTATCATCACCGGTTACAGTGATTCAGATTGGGCAGGGGACACTAATGACAGGAAATCAACTACTGGCTACCTATTTAAATGTCAGGGGGCAGCTATCTCTTGGAACAGCAAAAAACAACCTACTGTTGCACTGTCAACAACAGAAGCCGAGTACATGGCTCTGACAGCTGCTTGTCAAGAAGCACTTTGGCTGAGAAGATTAGAGCAAGACTTATCGCCTGCTTTTTGCAGAGATCCTCTCAAGTTATTTTGTGACAACAAAGCCGCAATTGACTTGTCAAAAACAAGTGGTTATAAGGGACGCACAAAACACATAGATACCAAACACCACTTTATAAGAGAAAAAGTAGAAGCTTGTGAAGTAGTTATAGAACATGTTCCGTCACACTGATGACTGCTGATATAATGACGAAGCCTCTGCCGAAGCCTCGACATCATTCACTGCTGAAAGAACTTGGGTTCCAGAATCAATAAGATATGGGTTCTAGTGAGGGTGTGAGAAATGAGAACCCATTTGTGACTTGCAAATAATGTCATTGGCACTGTTGCCATGGTTTAAAAAAAAACTTTTCTTCATTGTCTTTTGTGATTTGTTTAATGTGCGACTGTATGTATGTTTAGTTATTGGTTTGCAGAAATAAATACAATTATAATTTCAAACCACTGCGTATTATCATCTGCTAACACCACCATTACACTATTTATCTGCCATTCCATTCTCGAATAGCGCGGAAAGAAAGAACACCTGAATCTCTCTGTTTGAGCTCTGATTTCTCGTATTTTATTCTGATGGTCATTTCTACTTATGTAAGTGGGAGTCAACAATACATTTTCGCATCCAGTGGAGAATGTTGGCGATTGGAGTTTCGTAAGTAGCCCACGCCGCAGCGGTAAGCGCCATTGTTGTAATGATTCCCATCCCAGATCCTGTATCATTTCCATAACGCTGTCTCCCCTGTATCGTGACAATACGAAACGAGCTGCCATGCTCTGGACTCTTTCGATGTCCTCTGTCAAACCCACCTGATAAGGATCCCACACTGGGCAGCAATACTCCAAAAATGGACGGACAAGTGTAGTGTATGCAGTTTCTTTTGTAGTTCTGTTGCATCTTTTAACGGTTCTGCCAATAAAACCCAGTCTCTGGTTCGCCTTTCCCACGACATTATCTACGTGTTATTTCCAGTTTAAGTCAGAAGTAATAGTAATTCCTAGGTTTTTTTGGAGTTTACGGCCTTCATGTTTGATTGATTTATCATGTAAACAAAGCTTAATGGATTTCTTTTCGTACTCATGTGGTCGAATTCACACGTCTCATTATTAAGAGTCAACTGCCAATTTCTACACCATACTGATATCTTATTCAGATTGTTCTGCAATTGCTTTTGATCTTCAGATGATTTCACTAAACGGTAAATGACGGCATCATCTGCAAACAACCTAAGGGAACTACTTAGATTTCCCCTAAATTGTTTATGTAAATAAGGATCAGCAGAGGATCAATAACACTATCCTGTGGAATGCCCGATATCACCCCTGTTTTAGTTGATGCCTTACCATCGATTACTATGAACTGTGTCCTCTCTGACGGGAAATCCCCTATCCAATCGCAAATTTGGGGCGATATACCATGTTGTTGTTGTGGTCTTCAGTCCGGAGACTGGTTTGATGCAGCTCTCCACAATACCCTATCCTGAGCAAGCCTCTTCATCTCCACATAAGAACGGCAACCTACATCTGTCTGAATCTGCTTACTGTATCCATCTCTTCGTCTTCCTCTGCGGTTTTTACCCCACACAATTCCCTCCAACGCTAAATTCACAATTCCTTGATGTCTAAGAATGTGCCCTACCAATCTATCCCTTCTTTTAGTCAAGGTATGACAGAAATTTCTTTTTTTCCAGTTCTGTTCAGTACCTCCTCATTAGTTACGCTATCCACCCACCTAATCTTCAGCTTGCTTCTGTAGCACCACATTTCAAAAGCCTCCATCCTCTTCCTGTCCACACTGTTTATCGTCCATGTTTCACTACCATACAAGGCAACACTCCATACATGCCTTCAGAAAGGACTTCCTTAGGCTTAAATCATTATTCGATGTTAACAAATTTCTCTTTTTCAAGAACGCTTTTCTACCCATTGCCATTCTGCATTTTATATCCTCTGTACTGCGACCATCATCTGTTATTATACTGCCCAAGTAACAAAACTCGTTGCTTCGTTACCTAATTTAATTCCTTCAGGATCACCTGATTTTCTTACACTGCACTCCATAACCCTAGTTTTGCTCTTGTTAATGTTCATATTATATGCACCTTTCAGCACACTGTCCATTCCGTTCAATTGCTCTTCCAGGTCCTTTGCTGTATCTAACAGAATTACAATATCGTCGGCAAAACGAAATGTTTTTAATTTTTTACCCTGAACTTTAAGTCCTTCTCCTAATTTCTCCTTGCTTTCCTTTATAGCTTGCTCAATGTACAAATTGAATAGCATTGGAGAAAGGCTACAACCCTGTCTCACTCCCTTCCCAACCACTGCATCCCTTCCATGCCCTTTAACTGTGACAACCGCTGTCTGGTTTTTGTACAAGTTGTAAATAACCTTACGCTCCCTATATTTTACTCCTGCTTGCTTCAGAACTTGAAAGAGTTTATTCCAATCAACATTGTCAAAAGCCTTCACCAAATCTACAAAAGCTAGAAATGTAGTTTTGCCTTTTCTTAATCTATCTTCTAGGATAAGCAGTAAAGTGAGCATTGCCTCCCGAGTTCCTACATTTCTCCTTAACCCAAACTGATCTTCCCTGAGGTCGGCTTCTACCAGCTTTTCCATCCTTCTGTAAATAATTCGTGTTAATATTTTGCAACCATGAATCATTAAACTGATGGTTCTGTAGTTTTCACACCTGACTGCGCCTCCTTTCTTTGGAATGGGGATTATAAAATTTTTCCTAAAGTCTGAGGGTACTTCACCTGTCTCATACATCTTACACACCAGGTGAAACAATTTTGTCATGGCTGGTTCTCGTAGAGACTTCAGTAGCTCTGAGGGAATATCATCTACTCCTGGAGCCTTGTTTCGATTTAGGTCTTTCAGTGCTCTGTCAAATTCATCTCTCAGTATAGTATCTCCTATTTCATCCGCATCTACTTCTTCTCCCCTTTCTACAATATTCCCACTAAGTTCATTTCCTAAATAAAGACTCTCTATATACTCTTTCCACCTTTCAGCTTTCCCTTCTTTGCTGATAACTGGTTTTCCATCAGAGCCCTTGATATTCATAGAGCTGTTTTTCTTATCTCCAAATGTTTCTTTTATATTCCTGTAGGCTGTATCTATTTGTCCCCTATTTATACATTCTTCTACATCTTTGCATTTGCAGTCTAGCCACTTCTGCTTAGCCATTTTGCACTTCCTTTCAATCTCATTTCTTAGTCTTCTGTATTCCATTTTGCCTGTTTCATTTACTGCATTTTTATATTTTCTCCTTTCATCGATTAAATTTAGTATCTCCTGTGATATCCAAGGATTTTTTGTAGCTCTTGCCTTCCTACTTATTTTGTCCTCTGCTGCCTTCACTGTTTCATCTGTCAATGCTACCCATTCCTCCTCTACTGTTTTATTTCCCCCCATTTCTGTCAATTGTTGCCTAAAGCGCCCTCTGAAATTCTTAAGAACTTCAGTTTCCTTCAATTTATCCAGGTCCCATCTCCTTATTTTCCTACCTTTTTGTAGTTTCTTCAGTTTCAGCCTACAGTTCATAACCAACAAGTTATGGTCAGAGTCTATATCTGCCCCTGGGTATGTCTTACACTGTAAAACCTGGTTCCGAAATCTATGTCTTACCATTATAAAAGCTATCTGATATCTCCTGGTCTCTTCCACGTATACAACCTTCTTTTGTGATTCTTGAACCAGGTGTTTGTTATAACTAAATTATGTTCTGTGCAAAATTCTACCAGGCGGCTTCCTCTTTCATTCCTTTTGCCCAGACGATATTCACCTACTATTTTCCCTTCCCTTCCTTGTCCTACTACCGAATTCCAGTCTCCCATAACAATTAAGTTTTCCTCTCCCTTAATTGTCTGAATAATTTCCTTTGACTCCTCATATATTTCTTCGATCTTCTCATCATCGGCAGAGCTAGTTGGCATATAAACAAGTACTACTGTGGTCAGTGTTGGCTTCGTATCTATCTTGACAATGATAATGCGATCACTGTGCTGCTCATAGTAGTTTACCCACATTCCTACCCGATTAAGGGCTCTCAAATGCCACGCTCCGATCCGTAGAATGCCAGTATTGTGTTTCCTGATGATCACATCCTCCTGAGTAGTCCCCGCCCGGAGATCCAAATGGGGGGCTTTTTTACCTTCGGAATATTTTACCCAAGAGGATGCCATCATCATATGTTCATACAGTAGAGCTGCATGTCCTCGGGAAAAGTAACGGCTGTAGTTTCCCCTTGATTTCAGCCGTTCACAGTAAGTGTATGGCAAAGCCACATTAGCTGATGTTACAAGGCCAGCTCAGTCAATCATCCAGACTGTTGCCCCTGAAACTATTGAAAAGGCTGCTGCCCCTCTTCAGGAACCACACGTTTGTCTGGCCTCTCCACAGATACCCCTCCGCTGTGGTTGCACCTATGGTACGGCTATCTGTATCATTGAGGCATGCAAGCCACCCCACCTCGGCAATGTCTGTGGTTCATGGGAGTGGCGATATACCATAAACCACACAATTTGATTAAAAGCCGTTTGTGAGATACGGTGTCAAAAGCCTTCTGGAAATCAAGAAATACGGAATTGATTTGCGAACCCTTGTCGATACCATCCATCACTTCGTGTGAATAAAGAGCTAGTTGTGTTTCGCATGAACGAAATTTTCTAAATCCGTGTTGATCTTGGTTCAATAGATCATTCTGTACGAGATAATTCATAATATTTCAATGCAGGATATGTTCCAAAACCCTGCTGCAAACTGACGTCAATCAAATAGGCCTGTAGTTTAGTGGGTTATTCCTACTGCCGTTCTTGAATATAGGTGTGACCTGTGCAACTTTCCAATCTTTTGGTAGATCCTTCTTTGAGAGAGCGATTGTATATGGCTGTTAAGTAAGGAGCTATCGCTTCAGCATAATCAAATAGCAATACAGTCCAGACCAGACCAGAAGACTTGTTCTTGTTAAGTGATTTTAGTTGCTGCACTACTCTGATGATGTCTACTTCTACTTTACTCATTACGGCCTCCATTCGTAATTCGAAATCTGGAATATTGGTTTCGTCTTCTTTGGTGAATGAGTTTCGAAAAGCTATGTTTAGTAACTATGATTTAGTAGCGCTGTCATCGGCAGGATCGCCATTACTATCACGTAGTGAGGGTATTGTTTGTGTTGTGCCCCTAGTATATTTAAAATATGACCAAATTCTCTTAGGGTTTTTCGTGAAATTTCGAGAAAGAGTTTCGTTGTGATAAGTATTGTAGGCATCTCGCATTGAGATCCTCGCTAAATTTCGAGCTTCTGTGTACGATCGCCAATGCTGGGGATTTTGTGTTCGTTTAAATTTAGCTTGCCTTTTCCTTTGCTTTTGCATCAGTGTCCTGACCTGTTTTGTGTACCAAGGGGGATCATCTCCTTCTTTTATTAATTTATTTGGTATAAAGCTGTCAATTGCTGTCGATACCACTTCTTTGAATTTGAGCCACATCTGGTCTACACCTATGTTTAGTGTTAGAAACGAGTGGAAGCTCTGTTTCAAGAAGCAATGTATTTTATTCCTATCTGCTGTCCTGAACAAATATACTTTTCGTTTATTTTTGGTAACTTGTGGACTTTCGATATTCAATCTCGCTATGACAGCTCTGTGTTCACTAATACCTGTATCCGTTTTGATGCTCGTTATGAGCTCATGATTATTTGTTGCTAAGAGATCAAGTGTGTTTTCACATCCATTTACAATTATAGTTGGCTCATGAACCAATTGTCCGAACTAATTCTCAGAGAATGCCTTGAGTACGATTTCGCACGACGTTTCATTGGTACCTTCTGATTTGTAAGTATAATTTCGCCAACAGATTGAGGGTAAATTAAAATCACTGCCTACTATTATCGTGTGAGTTGGGTACGTTTTTGTAATTAGACTCAGGTTTTCCTTGAACCTTCCTGCTTTTGTATCGTCAGTGTCGGGAGGCCGGTAAAAGGAACCAATTATTAACTTCTTACGATTTTCAGGTACAACCTCTACCCATAATAGCTCACAGGAACTATCAATTTAAACTTCGCTACATGAAATACTACTTTTGGTGGCGACAAACACGTGTCCACCTATTTTGTTTAATCCATACTCCCTGAACACAGTGAGATCTTTTGCAAATACTCATGCTGAATTTATTTCCTGCTTGAGCCAACTTTCACTGCCTACAATGATGTGTGTTTCGGTGCTTTCTTTTAACGCTTGGAGTTCTGGTACTTTCACGACACAGCTAAGACAATTTACAACTGTTATACTGATAGTTCTGAGATCTGCATTTCTCCTGTGATCCACCTGCACCCTGTGAGATTACCCATTTTGTTTTTCCCCCAAGCTCCTTATTCCAAAAAACCGCCCAGTCCATGCCACACAGACCTCACTACCCATGTAGCCGCTTCCAGCGTATAGTTGACTCCTGACCTATTCAGCGGAACTCGGAAACCCACCACCCGATGGCATAAGTCAAGGAATCTGCAGCCTACACGGTCGCAGAACCGTCTGAGCCTCTGATTCAAACCCTCCACTTGGCTCTGTACCAGAGGTCCACAGTCGGTCCTGTAAACTATGCTGCAGATGGTGAACTCTACTTTCATCTTGCAAGCAAGACTGGCAGTCTTTACCACTTCAGATAGCCACTCAAAATCTGAGAGAATCTATTCAGATCCGAAGCGACACAGATCATTGGTACTGATGTGAGCCACCACTTGCAGTTGGCTGCACCCCGTATCCTTCATGGCATCCGAAAGGACTCGTTCCACATCTGGAACGACTCCACCGGTATGCACACTGAGTGCACGTTGGCCTTCTTCCCCCCCTTGGCAGCCATCTCTCTCAGCGGTTCCATCACCTGCCTAACGTTGGAGCTCTCAACTACAAGCAAACCCACCCTCTGTGAAAGCCTGGATCTTGCAGGATGGCGGAGACCTCAGGATCAGAGACACCATTCGACTCAGGAACGTTGTCCTGAACAGTTAGCGCCTCAAACCTGTTCGCAAGACGAACTGGGGAGGCCTCACGATCGGTCCTCCAGAATGTCTTGAGCCTCCTGCCACGCACTGGAGCAACCTCCCACGCAACCAAGGGAAGGGTGTCTGCCTCACTGCTAGTAGTATCAGAGCATGTCGATGGTGCAGGCCGATCGGTGGAGACGACGGGAATCTGTTTGGTCCCCACTACCGGCCAACAACATCGTGTGAGTTGTTGGCAGCCTCCAACTGTGCAACCGACGTTAACACAGCCTGAAGCTGGGAGTGAAGTGTCAACAGCTCAGACTGCATCCACACACAGCAGTCACAGTTCCTATTCATGATTACAGTGCCGAGAAAATAAACACAACAGTCACGATGCGTTCAAAGGAAGACTACACTGTTTGTTAAAACGCGGATTTCAATCTAATATGCAGGAGAGCACAGTATAAATTTACATACTGAAACGAGAACGCGCAGACAAAAATCAAAACACTATATGTCGCTTCTAATCAGAAAACAAAGACAACTATCGCGACGCGATTCACATGGCTGAATAATACACTAACCAGATATTTAACGCGAATATGAATCAAATGAAAACGCCAGCACACAATAACTTTAATGAACAGAAAGGAAAGCGCACTGAAAAGTCAAAATATGTAGCTTCTAGAGAGAATCCGATTACACTTAGAACTGAGAATTTGCTGTCGCTGGACGGTTGTGCACTGGAGGACGTTCACTCGGCGACTGACTGTAGTAAACAAATGGTAACTGTTTCAAAACAAAGACAGACGACTGCTGTGACGCGATTCACATGGCGGAATAATACACTAACCAGATATTTAACGCGAATATGAATCAAATAGAAATGCGTGCACACAATAACTTTAATGAACTGAAAGGAAAGCGCACTGAAAAATCAAAATATGTAGCTTCTAGAGAGAAGCTGGTTACACTTAGAACTGAGAATCTGCTGTCGCTGGACAGGTGTGCACTGGAGTACGTCCACTCGGCGTTAAAATTTTGAATTTATTCGTTTTGTAACTACTTTTCTGCGGATTAACTTGTTCTCTTTTCGAGTCCTGCTCATACAGTCGCCACCATTACTTGCAGTCTTCCCTCTGTAGAACTTGAAATACCATAGGACCGTGAATGCTAAATTGGTATAGCACTGTCACTACAAGAATTCTTTATTTCGTTGTAATTTAAGTAAATTTTAGTCTTCTGTCTTGAATCTTCCCTACAATTAAGATGACGCAATGCAAGGTCCAGATACTCTGTTCCTCATGTGTTTTCTTCTTCATATAAATATAATCGAACTCGTACTAATTCCGAAGATTGCTTTTTGGTCAAATCAGAGAGAATAATTATTAAATTGAGAATTTATTGCCCAGTAACTTTACAGGAGATTTATAGAAGAATACATTCATTCATTCTTCTAAAAAGTACGTGATGGACTCCAACGTGAGACCAACCAACTCCTCTTACAAGAGTCCCCAACAATAGGATAATAAAATCACATCAACTCATCAAACAAAAGAGACAAAGTTCATAGAACATGCAAATTACATACTTATTCCTTGACCTTAAAGTTCATTTACATTGAAATTCACTTTACATAATACTTTTCATTGGAAAATAATTGATAACTAATCTAAAAAATAGAGACAGAAAGAAATCAGAAGAAAATATTTCTTCATGGATGGTATTTAAATAAACTATTTGACATTCTTATGTCGGTTCATTGGGTTGTAGTGCCACTTGTTACACTACAATATTTTTGAATGGAAATGGAATAATCCATCAAAGAACCACTGTGTACACAGTGCAGCAAAATGGACGAGCTGAAAGAAAAATGGGCAGCCTGGTTGAAGCTGCTCGTTCAATGATTTCAGGAATTCCCAAGCGTTTGTGGGCTGAAGCAATTAACACAGCGTATTATGTATTAAATCGAACTAGTCCAAGTCCCTTCAGAGGTAAAACTCCTTTTGAAACCTTTTATGGCAGATAATTATACTTAGAAGACTTCAAAATATTTGAGATTCGTGTGTCTGTACTTGTACCCAAAGAAAAGAGACTGAAACAAGATTCCAGAAACAAGTTAGGTTTATTTATGGGTTATGATAGTGATGTGAAGAGGTACACAATATTTATATCTTCCACAAAGAGAATTGAGGTGCATCAAGATGTAGTTTTCTTGCCACCAGCAGTATCTGAAGAGAAGAAGGTAATTGATGTCCCTATAATGGAGTCTGATACTATCTAATGTGACGACGAAAATATAGATAAAACACCAGAATCAGAGGGGCAGAAAGAAGTAGAAATGAAGACTGAGCTTGTTGGAGAAGAGCACGATATCGAGCAATTAATCCATCAGGTTTATATTTAATATGCAGCGCCCATTATGTATCCACAGCATATTTATCTTTAGGCAGTTCTTCCAAACCCTGGGTGTAATTTTCTTTAAATGATTTCCTTTCTTATTTCATGGCATTAAACCATTATTTGGAGTGACTGCTTTCCATACCTTCGTTGAAGCTTGTTGGTGTAAGATCTTCATCAATCTCTTTTGTCAGGAAAGCTAATTCATTTTCTTCTTGAGATTGGTGAGGTTCGTATCCCAATTTATAATCACGAAATTTCACTGGAGAGTGTATTTCTCGAATTGGACGTTGATTTGGTAGTTCATTTGAACATTTTTGGTCACTAGTGTTAATTTAATCGGTAGCTTGAAGTTTCTCATTGATCTTATTACTACTGAAGTCATTTACCTCTTCTAATTCTTCAGGTTTGGAATTATATTCCAAATCAATCAAGTTTCCAGTTGTACTACCTTCTGTGGTCGAAAATCCAATCAAATGACCACATACAGCTTTGTCTTCTAACTTACGACGAAACTTCTTTAGCCTTTTGACCCAAAAATGTGTAAACAGCTAAATCTGGCAAACAGTTTTCCAGTCGTCACTTCGAAAGGTGTTTTATCTTGAACACTTGATTTCCCAGTATGATTGAGTAGGAAAACAACTGTGGCACAAGCATGAGTCCAAACTAGTTTTGGTAATTTGCTAGATATTGACACTGAGCGAGATAATTCAACGTTATGCCGATTTACTTGTTCAGGAACACCATTTTGCTCAGGAGTGTCAAGACAATTTAACTGAAACTCAATAGGACCGAGCAAGGCGGCGCAGTGGTAACACACTACACTTGGTTCTGGAGGACAGTGGTTCAAATCTACCTCTGGCCATCCAGATTTAAACTTTCCTTGATTTCACTAAATCACTTCAGACGAATACTGGGAGGTTCCTTTGAAAGGGCATGGCCAATTTTCTTCCATATCCTTATCCAAACACTCCGAGCATAAGCTCCATCTCTGATGACCACACTGTTGATGAGACGCTAAACCCCAAGCTTCCTTCTTTGCTTTGAAACTCAATACCATGGACTTGTAGCAGTTCAGCTACAGCTTTGCAATTAAAATCTCCTTCATCATCAGACTGAATCACTTTTACCTTATGACCAGCAACTTCACATTCCTTCAAAAATACTTTCAAATTGTCAGGTACTTCAGATTTATTTCGCATAAAATATATCCCAATGAACGAGGAAATCATCTTTGAAAATTACATAGTAGCGAAAACCATTTAGTCTATGGAGTCAACAGACATCGGGCCATTAACATTAGCATTTATCACATTTATCAGTTCACCGACGGTTTGTGGACGATCTTTGTGATGTCTAAATAGTTTGCGGTGGGATTGGCCAAGAACATCCATCACAAAATGATGTGGTATCAGGATACTTAACTGAGATACCGAAACGAGAGAGCACATCTCTTACATGATGTTTATCTTATCTTGATGGCCAATTCTCTCATGTAGTTGTTCTTCTGAAGTAGCTAAGTTAATCATTACTTCTGAATCTGAAGAACGAACCTGTATGTACATAATATATACAGAACCAAATAGTCTTCCTGTAGCGACTATGGCGCTACATGATAACACCTTTATGAGCAGTCACATTATATCTACATTGTGCAGCTTCATATACAGAGAAACGTTGGTGTCTACTATCAGGTACATACCAAACATTTTGAAGCGAAGCAGATGTCCACTTTTCATTTTACTAATAGTTCAATATTCATAGTACCAGACCCCTGTGGAAAAGTATCTTCGCCGGCCGTGGTGGCCGAGGTGATTGAGGCGCTCCAGTCACGGTCAGCACGGCCACTACGGTCGGGGGTTCGAATCCCCCCTCGGGCATGGATATTTGTGCCGTCCTAGTTCGTAAGTAGTTGATAAGTAGTTTGTAAGTTTAGGGACTGATGACCCCGTAGTTAAGTCCCATAAGTAAAAAAAAAAAAAAAAAAAAAAAAAAAAAAAAAAAAAAAAAAAAAGTATCTTTGTTGGCAGCTGTCTGTACACATTGTGGAATTGGAAAGTTTTAAAACGTAGACAAATGCCGTATATTTGATCAAATATGGAGTGTTGTGCCAGAGGTTGAAATCGAAGAATCTGTGCAATCAAATGTAGCATGAAGCAACAAGCCAGTGGCGAAAGATTATTTGATTTGCTGTTAGCTATGGAACTCCAAATCTAATTATTAATATTACTGGCTGATGTCTTTACTTTTTATGCCACCATGGGCTTTCGGCAGGTTGCGATAATGTGACCCCAACATCCTTGGAATACAGACATGTCCCACTTTCTTTCTTCTTTAGCTCGCTTCACTCTGATGTGAAGTTCTTCTGTTTCTGCTGTTGCTCATCTGACTTTGATTTTGCGAATTCGTAGTCAAACGCAAATTCTCTTTGTTGTCTGCTCAGATTCAGGTTAAAAGCGGCTTGTTAATTTCAAATAACTGATCCTGGCAGGAAACTGCCAGATAAAAGATTTTTGTTAAATTTCAAATAACGAATCCTGGCTGGAAACCGCCAGATAAAAGAGCTGCAGTTATTTAAAACTAACAAGGCCAAGCAAAAGGGATACAAGATAAGAGATTTGCGCAACGGAATACATGAGGTTTCCTCCAGAAAGCAGAGGGAAACCACAATAATAAAACGGATCTGAGATTAAATTACAAACGAGGGTTTATTGCCAGTTTACATGGAAATGGGGGCAACACCGATTTTAAACACATAATAAAAGTGCATGCCACTGTAATTTATTACGTACTAATTTTGATCACACACCAAGAACGGTCAGATAAGCAAAACGAGGATGTAAAGCATACAAGAAGCAGGAGGATTGGTAGGACAGGGACACAATCATTCACAAGCGCGTAGCTGCGACACTTACTCTCACAGGAGACTGCGACATGAAATGCAGCACAATGCACAACCAGGCAGATAAGCCGAATCTGCCAAGTTACGATATTCATAACCACGTGCACTCTGTTCCACCTCCAATACCCGGAAGGGGCCACTAACTTTCACACAAACCTTACACACGAGTGAACTGATAACGTAAGCAAACATTATATCTGTTGAGGCGGCATAGCAAAAAGAAAGGCAAGAAATACAACCTACCGAAAGTTAAACACCACGTGGACACTAGATGTAGAAAATCTGGTAAATTCAATTCACACAATCCTGACACATGAGTGAACTGATAAGAAGCTAGAAGGACACGGAAAGATATTACGGAAATAGTAAGAGGTAGCATTATTTCAACGCCTGAAGGGCTGGAAAACGTTGAACAAAGAATAGGTCTTTGTTCCACATGCCGTAACGGACACCAAACTAAAACTCACTAGTCATCATTTACCGTTTTTAACAGAAATCAAAGTCACACCGGCAAACATACACGAGGGGAATAGACCACATTCCCGAGAATAGCAAAATTCACACACGCCTAAAGCACACGTAACTTATTACTACTACAAAGAGTAGCATGGACCTAGCTGTGGCTCAGCATTTAGACCTTAAAAACATCTTACCTAAGCCGAAACCGGAGAGAGAGTGACGACGCCTCTCCGATACGTACAAATCCTCGCGCCAAAGGTCCCAAAGAGCATGATGGAGACATACCGTACTCGCGCAAAGAGTCTAGCTGCCTGTGCGAGGTCGATCAGTGCTCGCGCGACTAATAGCAGTGCCCCTAGTGGGAAGTGGCTGAACGAGGCAGGCGCAGAGTGCACATCAACGCTCCCAATGTCGAAACGAGGCAAGAGCAGAACGCAGTATAACCGTATCACTCACACTCAGGGTAAATACAGGGTGGGGAGCATGACAACATGTCAAAGCAGGTTAATACTTATATACTTATAGTAAAAAAATCAATAAGTTTTTAAATTGAAAATAGAATCTAACAAGTGCAAAGCCTCTATAACTTCAAAGGGAGGTGAGCAAACATTGAAATAAATTAAAAGAGGCACAGAGCCATCTTTCAAGGTACATGTTACCATGACGACCTATAAAACTGGTATTCGGGTCCTAATGTTTGAAAATACGATGTTGATGCAGTGAAAGAGGCAAAATTGCATTTCGATTACCGTATTTTTCTTCAGCTCATTGCATAAGTCATGAAAAATGTTCGCAAGTTTCGATGTGTGTTTTGTAACAGAAGCAACATCATCTTTTGTAGTTTCAAAGAAATGATCAAAGAGCATACATAGCGATTGCAGTGAAGATTGTTCAAATACTGATGTAAGTTTATACCAAATGTTGTTTGCCTCAGTTTCCTTTCAGAGATGAATAGCAGTTCCAATGATATGAGCTGCCTTTGCATTGTCCTGTTGCCAATGCTGATATCTGTCTGACGGTTCTTCTTCTTCCGATAATGACAGACACTGACGTGTACCATTTACAATCAAATAAAGACATTGCTCCTTCAAACAGAGTTGAATTTGCCATATCCATGTTTCTCACTGATCTTCATTTGATAACTTGCCAATATCTGTATGACTAGTATCTGCATTAGGGTGTGTCATATGGGCCATTATCCACGAATCTTGTAGTCACACGAATATCCTAGCATACTAAAAAATAGTCTAGCAATAAATCTCGCAACCAGAAGCGTCCAAATCTGGGACCCTAACCTGTTGTGATTAAACTAGGATATATTTTATGTGGCGAATAGAGCACAAAACATTTCAGAACGTTACCTTTTATTAATGAAGAAACAACATATTAGACTAGAAACTATTTCATGGAATATAAATAAAAGTAAAGAGATTTCACAAACAGAAAACCATGTTTCACTGAAGTCGGGAAAGAGCACAAAGTTACGATTTATTATTAAAATTTTGTTCCAACGAGCAAATCTAAGGTCCACTGTAGAAAAAATAACTGTTGCTGAAGGTTATTTTTCTTTCACACGATGAACATAAAAATAAAACCCTTAGGTCAATGGTCTGCATTTTGAAGTTCGTTCAAAAGTGTTTCGATCCTCAACATTCATGTGAGAAGAGTAAACGCAAGGCTGTTGTGTCCGATATGTTTAGCTCATTAGCAATGTCAGAATTGGAAAAGGTGTTGGAGAAGGAGAATTGTAGTACTATGTACACAGACTCTGCCAATCATAATTCAACAAAACATTTTCTTCTCTTGGATCGATATCTCTAACAAAAATTGTATAGAGTTCTATGAGGCACTTATGAAGATCTCAAAAATGTTAAAAGCAGGCAATTCATTCAAATGAAAACTATACAGCACTTGGTTGTGCTCAGAACACAGTATTCACCATTATTGTATTTCACTGTAATCAATTGTTTCACCATATTTAGAGTGTAAAAAAGTTGACTTGATGACTAATTTATTTTTTGTGTGTTTCGTTACTCAACTGCAGGAAGCAAATTTAAAAATGGAGGTGAACTGGTTGTGTAACACGTGGATCCTGATTTTTATATCTGAAAGTATGGTCATGCTATTAATATCAGCAATACTAGGTACATGTTGGTGTCGTCATTGAGTTTGTAACGATACCGCTAACCCCCTCATCTAAATTTTATAGTACGATACCATCTGCCTGGTCCTTTCATCTCATTGTCATCCTATGACACTGTCTGCTTCAGATCCGGAATCGTGTGGTTCAGTTGTGATATATGTTGTGTGTGAAGTTAAAAACGTAATAGCCAGCCTAGGAATCAGTGTAGGACAGTGTCTCAGTGATACTGTGATTAAAACAAGTGATAGATTTCATTAATTAAGAGATTCGTATAGTTTCTTTCCAGACAGTTCTATAAACAATACTTTTGCCATCGTATATTACTTCAATAAATAGACAGACGAAGGGTACAAACTTTTGTAAAACATAAAGACATGAAAGTAAATAGCATTATATATATGTTAGTGTGAACCAGATAATTGTGTAATTAATGATGTACTCGAGATTTGAATATTGTATTTCTTTGTATATATTGACTAATGTGAGATTTTAAACGTAGTTTCAGAATTGACAATAAAATTGATAGCTCAATATATGTTAGGAACATGTATGATGTACTCGTTAACTAATTAATTGATATTTAAAATTGCACTTTGTTGTCAACAGAAAGATCGGAAATTACGACTTAAAAATATTTGGTTCATCTAAAATTATTGTATGTATTGTTTTCATTTTATATTGTGACTATGTTTGTGTACATGGAATGTTTTACTGTTGTGTTCGTTAATTGTAAATTACTATATTCAATTGCTATGAACAATGGATAATGTAACGTCATTATTGCCAATGTTATATATTTGCCTCACCGCCTTGCGTTTGGGAGTTCGATTTTCGGCAGTTCTGATGTGTTCTGGAAACTTTGTCAGTCCGCGTTATAAATGGAATTACTGTCAGCGAAGCTCTGATGCTTTGTTTATGTTTTTAAAGTTGTAATCATGTAATGTTTTGATGGAGAAGTTTTGATTCAAATTAAAGAAGAAGTGATAAATTGTACCTACCAGTATTTATTTCTACCACGACGCCCCAGGAGAATAATGTTGCAGTGAGCAGAACCCCCATAAGTCGTAATCTTAAAAAGCTGAGTATCGGTAGAATAAACTGTAATTACTAAAAAATATTCTAAAACATATTACAATTGGTGGAGCATAGCTGGGATTGCGTCATATACAGTGTCTACAGAGTGTTTGTGTTGCAGAAGAAGTATTTTTGGATGCATATAATCGATGTTTGAAAAAACCGAGGAGGACGGGAATCTGGAAGCATACGGCAAAGAAAAACAGATCACTTTACCTGGAAATTTGATGCTTGGGCCCGGATCATCGCATCGCTGGACACGGAATAACAAGATAAGTACAGCAGCGCTTATTAATTTGTGTTTGTAGTCTGGGTTGTTTGGCACTGTAAAAGACGATGTCAACTGAGTATAGGAAATCTTGTGTAGACATGTCAGAACAGAATGTGACAACCAGTACACCTCGTAGCAATGTGTCAAATAGTAAAGAAATAATTATTGCATCACCAGGTCTTGAGTTGTTAAATCGATTAACAGAACAAATAACTGAACGTATTGACAAGGGAAATCATGAAGTGAGTAAACAAGTAGAATCTGTTAGCAAAACGTGAGATGATGGCTTAGCAGATTTAAAGTCTCAGTTGAGCGAAACAAACAGGACAGTTGACGAAGTCAGGAAATGAACATGTGATATTGAAAGGGCAATGAAGTTAGGACATGAACAACTGGACACTTGTGTGACTGTAGTAGAGACTAAAATCAGTAATGTAGTGTCTGACCTTGAAAACAAAATTAGTACTGTAGAAAAGTATTTTGATGAGGAAAATAAACTTAGAAAAACTGAAATTCATGATGTTAAAGTGTCATTAGAAAATAAAATTTGTGAAAGTGTGACAAATACTGAAAGTGTTATTAAGAAGGATGTGTATAATCTCAGTCAAAGGGTCAGTGCATTGCAAGAAAGTGTTGTAAATAGCAAAATGTCGATCTGTGGTGGCTTTAATTGGGCAGATGTAGTAATTAAGACATACCCTGGGGAAGGGAAAATCCATACTAAAGACTTTTTGCATCATTGTTCTGACAACTTCACTGTGGAAATGACTGATGCAATGAAAATTAAATTTGTAAAGAGATGTTTGGACAATGAAGCTTATACTTGGGTCAATCAGTTAGATACAGAGGACATGTCATATAGTGAGTTTGAGAGGTGTTTTTTGAATAAATTCTGGTCCAAAATCAAGCAGGCTAGAGTAAAAAGTGATTTCTTACATGGGGTAAAGTACAGGGAAAGTTATGGCTATATGAGGGACTTTTGTGAAGCTGAAATCAGAAAATTAGTGCATCTTGACTCTCCTATAGATGATATCACATTGGTGGACACATTACGTAGAAGATTACCAGAGAGAATACAGCAAGCATTACATTGTACACCTGACGATTTAGTCGAGGACTTCATAAGATTTGTTGGAAGATTAGACAGAAGTTATGAGAGAGAAAGGGACAGAAACCGCTACCAAGAAGACCATCATGGAAGAGACAGAAGAGATAATCACCAAGAAGATAGTCGTGAGAACCGAAGTAGACAGCAAGGTGGAAGTATGGATTATAGGAACAGACAAGGAAGAAATGATAGGAACCATGGTTACTACAAATCTAATGGAAATGGGCAGGAAAACTAAATGTCGCCCCTATGGAAGCCTGTCAGGTTGGGGTGAGAAATAGAACAAGAAATCAGGCTACCACAAATAGGATCAGCAATATAGACAGGGACAGAAGGTAACACACAGGGTAAATCGGCTCGTTTGACAAAGAACTATGGGAAGTGATTAAGAACCAGGCTTGGAAAGAAGAGGACAAGTGTATAGAACCAGAAGAGGATGCACTAGATGATGATACTGTAGCCAATATGTATAATGCAAGTGAAGATATAGCTGTAGAAGAACCCAAAATTAGTGAAGAACATGATGTGTTTGGACTGTGTAATATGCTAAGTGATAAGGTTGAAGATGCTGAAAACAGACTGAATGTTACTCCTCATGAAACTGAGAAGACTGAGAATCATGAAGATTTTGATGTTTTGTCTAGTGTAAGTTCAGAGAAGTCAGAGGATGACAGTGTTGAAGATAGTGAAGAAGATGTGGAGGTCATGGAGTTTGATGATTTGGAGAAGGAACTTGAGGGAATGATTTATGTTGAAGTCAAGGAAGGTTGCATCGCGTCTGATGGCCAGTGTGAGACAGTGTGTATTGTACATGATGTCAAGTCTTGTGAGAATCAAGTCTTACCAGTGAAATTGAGCAGTACTGAAAGTTGTCGAAGCGGAAACAGACAAGAAGAGTTAGTGAAAGACATCTTGCATTGTGTCATACAGAGCTACATTGATAAGGAAGAGAAAGCCAATGTTCTAGATAAGTTACCGTGTAAATATCATGAGCTAGAAGATAATGTGCCTAGGTTAGAGCAGTGTGTTACCAATGATATTTGTATTGCTAATGGATGTATGGTTCGTCAACGTATTGAAAGTAATGTGTTCCTGAATCATGTTCAAGCCAATGGCGATTCCTGTACTATGAAACATGAAGATATTGATGAAGGTCTTACTCATGAAGAAGAGGAGGACGTACAATATGATGTCACTGGATGCACATATATTACCGTGTTTATTAATGGAAAAGGCAAGGAAGCGTTAGTTGATACAGGTAGTCCAATCAGTGGAATTTCTGAGCAATTTAGAGATTGTGTGAAACATGTACCAGACTACATAGAGATGCCTGTAGTTGGAATCAAGATCAAGGGTGCTACCGGCAGACACAGCAAGGTAGTTAACTGGCAAGCCTTGTTGAACTTCAGTGTGAATGATGTCAATCTATGTCAAGGATATCTTGCTAGGAACTGACTGGATCATGAAAGTGAATGCTGTATTTGACTGGGGAGGAAGAAAATTTTTGTTTGTGGACCCGAAGACTGATGTTTTACATTGTACTGCTATGACATTGAAAAATGGGAATAGTCTGAGTAAGCAGAGTCTAGAATTAGATTTATTAGATCATAATAGAGATGTAGAAGACATGCATGAAGAGCCTGAAGAAGCCATGGAGGATATAAATTATCATGAACTCGTAAATACCAAGGGGCAGGAAGCCAGAAAATTAGACGAAGAATACATAAGCTTACTGGAAGAAGTGTACAGAAGATTAAGAGCAGGAGGGATGTCACTTAAGCTAAAAACATTTAAATTTGCTGTGAAATACATTAAGGACAAGGACAATCTTGTTGCTTATTCACTCTCTCGTTTGCCAGTGGGGGGTGAATTTGAAGATAGCACTGGAGCCTGTGAAAAGGAATATAACAGAACTCGAGGCACACAGACAGTAGTGGGTAATAATAAGACTTTGTACAGGTGCTATTTTTGTAAAATTCATTGCAACTATGAGTTTTGTACATATGTATTCTTTTATGAAATATCTTGGAACTGGTATTTTCAATATGTTGGATATTAACGTTTGTAACCTCAGGAAAGTACACATTCTGTGTGTGCTAAGTGCGTTGGCAAGTACTGGGTTTCTAGCTATGTGGTAGCATACTTCTGATTTCGGTTTCTGCTGCCACATCTCCTACTCATTCTGTAACCTGTTAAAATTATCTCATATCTATCATTCTATCTTTCTTGTTTAGTGTTAAAGTATGAAATGTGAGTATGTAATTCTTTTGTGTTTGTAAGAATATTGATTTCGATATAGGTTGTTCAGTTAGACTTTTCAATGTATTAATTGATGTCACATTTAAAATCTGAACCGAAATTGTTGCATGAGTATTAAAGAGTTAAAGTATTTGAGATATTGATAGAAGTCATGATAGATTCAGTTAATTAATATTAGTGTCTAATGATTTTGTAAGATACCAAGTGTCATGTGCTCAAAGTTTAAAAAAAATTCAGTTCAGAAAGAGAGAACAGTAAATTTTACAGTATAGTTATGTAGATATTTTTTGTCATATGTTTCTTGTGTATTTTGTTTTGATGCATAAAAAGGTCAGA
The DNA here is from genome assembly GCA_026315105.1 of Locusta migratoria. Classification (NCBI taxonomy): domain Eukaryota; kingdom Metazoa; phylum Arthropoda; class Insecta; order Orthoptera; family Acrididae; genus Locusta; species Locusta migratoria. Next base: position 376,233,636 of record CM048745.1, read on the forward strand.
CAAGTTCAGAGTGGCAGCTTCTTGAGTGTCAGTTGTTCCCGATTATGCCCTCTGCTCTTGGCAGGCCATACCCTTGTCACCTACTTACTGCACTTGGAACTTTCAGGATCTGGTGATGCTGCGTGTGTGGACTGTGCTGTGCCAACCCCAGACAGGACTAAGTGAGGTACTGATGTAGTCAACCCAGCCACCGGGTCCAAGCCATCCAAAGTACGTGCTTCACTCTTACATCACCTCGACTTATGAAGGCATCGTCGAGCTGATGGGGGGGGGGGTATTGTAACGATACTGCTGACCCCCTCATCTCAATGTTATCGTACGATACCATCTGCCTGGCCCTCTCATCTCAATGTCATCCTACGACACTGTCTGCTTCAGATCTGGAATCGTGTGATTTAGTTGTGATATATGTTGCGTGTGAAGTTAAAAACGTAATAGCCAGTCTAGGAATCAGTGTAGGACAGTGTCTCAGTGATACTGTGATTAAAACAAGTGATAGATTTCATTAATTAAGAGATTCGTATAGTTTCTTTCCAGACAGTTCTATAAACAATACTTTTGCCATCGTATATTACTTCAATAAATAGACAGACGAAGGGTACAAACTTTTGTAAAACATAAAGACATGAAAGTAAATAGCATTGTATATATGTTAGTGTAGACCAGATAATTGTGTAATTAATGATGTACTCGAAATTTGAATATTGTATTTCTTTGTATATATTGACTAATGTGAGATTTTAAACGTAGTTTCAGAATTGACAATAAATTTGATAGCTCAATATATGTTAGGAACATGTATGATGTACTCGTTAACTAATTAATTGATATTTAAAATTGCACTTTGTTGTCAACAGAAAGATCGGAAATTACGACTTAAAAATATTTGGTTCATCTAAAATTATTGTATGTATTGTTTTCATTTTATATTGTGACTATGTTTGTGTACATGGAATGTTTTACTGTTGTGTTCGTTAATTGTAAATTACTATATTCAATTGCTATGAACAATGGATAATGTAACGTCATTATTGCCAATGTTATATATTTGCCTCACCGCCTTGCGTTTGGGAGTTCGATTTTCGGCAGTTCTGATGTGTTCTGGAAACTATGTCAGTCCGCGTTATAAATGGAATTACTGTCAGCGAAGCTCTGATGCTTTGTTTATGTTTTAAAGTTGTAATCATGTAATGTTTTGATGGAGAAGTTTTGATTCAAATTAAGAAGAAGTGATAAATTGTACCTACCAGTATTTATTTCTACCACGACGCCCCAGGAGAATAATGTTGCAGTGAGCAGAACCCCCATACGTCGTAATCTTAAAAACTGAGTATCGGTAGAATAAACTGTAATTGACTTAAAATATATTAATATGTTACAAGGTTATAGCCTTACAGCCTAAGCACTGGGATATCAAAAATACGGTAAGTATAAATGAAGTAGCAGATTCCAACTATAATCCATTCTTGAACCAATTACGAATAACAAACGTAAATTTCGATTGACAGTTGATTTACTCTCTTAAAATGTCCAGTATTCAACACCCACATGCTGGATGGTATACACAATGTCCTGGTCTCTTATTTGAAAGTTGGCATACCTAGTCTTGCACCCTATACCCTTTAAATATTAATCCAAAGGAAATGTTTCAGTTATATTTCGCGCAAGTGCAAGTTCCTTTTTTATCACATCTTAAGTATGTTGTTGTGTACCTATGATAGATGGCCGTTTATTGCGATTCTGAGCAAAGTGGCTTCATAAAATTAATATTATTTTAACCTTGTGCCAAGGTGAAATACGACCACAGTTCAGTGATAACGTATAACAGCAGTCCAACTTCATGTTTTTTACAGTCATATCTTCTGTGAGCTAAGTCGTATTACAGTGAAGTGGTGTCATGGTTGTCAATGTATTTTTGCGTTTAGGCGCACACAGCTCCAAACTTTCACATTTGATTTATCTGCTGCATAATCTGAGAGGCTGTATGAGTAAAACTCATAGAGTTTTTATGTCCATGGTAAAACTTTACTATGTATGCATACTTTGCAATCTTCAATTCCCATCTGACGTATGGAATTTTGCTATGGGGAAGCACACCTGGAGCCAAGAAAACATTGCTTCAAAGAATTGAATATTATGACAGTACCTTGTTTATAATTCTATACTTGCTTAGTATAAGTCAAAGAAAATCTAGATAAGTTTGACCTCAGGAAGTCAATTCATCATCATAACACAAGACATGGTCATGAAATTGACATGCTATATGCCAGATTAGGAAAGATCCACAACAGCTACAAATATCTTGGACTCACAGATTTTAACATATTAAACATGAAGCTCACAAAGTCCCACTAAATAATTTTAAAGGTGTTATAACAAAATGGTTAGAAAATAAGACTTTCTATAAGCTAAAGAAATTTGAAGAAGATACAGTAGATGATGCAGAGTTTTGATATTATGTATAACAAATCTTAAACTGTAATATTTAATAAACTTAACATTATAATATTATGATATACTTTTCAATATTATAATAGGATTATAATTATACACCATTTCTATGTATTTGCTTTTGTAAGGTCAAGTAGGCCTATCTATGAAAAACGACTGTAAAATATTAATTATATAGCAATGTATATAAATCTCTTATGATGACACCAATTGCATGTAAACATGTTTATAGTGGAATTTAAAAAAAATCTATTCTAATCGAAAGTCGGGTGTGGATGCTCACCCTGCTGGAGCAAGGGAAAGAAAGGAAACTGCTGGAAAACGCTCCTGTCTGAACACAAAAAAGGAAAGTATGTTCCTGTATATAAGATTGAGAGAAAAATGGCGAACCAGATGCCCTCTGTTTTCATTCCGCCTCTTTTTTTTATGTTAAGTGGTGTTTACACGAATACAAATTGTTGGCGCACATCCATAGAAACGAAAGTTGAGGTCGGGTATACTTTCTTACGCAAGTTGCTTTCCCCTACTACTTTTCACTCGTTTCTGTTTGTAGTGTCTGTCTGTACGTTCGCGTATTGTAATTTGAGTATAATATTTTGTGTCTGAGTTAAGAACCATGGCAGTTGCTAAAAAGTGGCCGTTGCAATATGCAGTTCAGTTTTTTGAACTACTGTGTATGAAGAGCATCCATGTCTGTAGAAGATACATCTGCTTATTTATAAGTGTAGAAGCCAATTGGCACTGTCTGTCACATCACCGTCCATCAGAACATGCCTCAATGTATTTCTAATGACGGCATTCACACTGTCCATCACCGGACTGTCACATCACGTCAAGCTTTCTCGAGAAGAATGTTTTGACGGAACGGCCGTCTGCTATGATCGGAAGTTAACCTATTTTCGACCAGCGAATTACATGTTGCAGTCGACGATTGCACTGTTTATATGCAAATGTGTCTTATTCATCTTTTTGTTTTGTTATACTTCGTTTTAAGGGTAAATCTGAAATGTTTCATGACGACTTAAATATTTTGTTAATTGAAGTCGGATATCTGAAACCAAAAAAGGGTTTATGTTACATAACATTGTAACAGAAAAGACTGAAGCAAACTGTTTATTTGAATAAGATTGTTATTTGATTACGCATTTTTCATTGAATAACATTTTAAATGAATAAGTCAGTTCTAATGAAGGACAAAAATTCAGATGTTTACGACGTTATTAACAATGTCAGCGGGCAAATCGTAATGGATAAAGTAAACAGGCGCTATTTATGCTCTTATAAGTATTGTTTGATGTTTTCATATGTTTATTTTTTCGCTTGAAAATAGATGTCGATGTTTTGAAATGTTTCAGTTCCCAGTAAGTTGGCCAAAAACATACACTGTAAGGTTTTCTTTGGCCGTCAGTGACATTTAGCGTTATTTTTCCCTCAATTCTAGTATTAAACTATGACTTTCTACATAACTGATCGCCACTCATAACCTCACTTTCAGCATCGCGTATTGAGATGGGCTAATTGACGTGACGGACAGTGTGAATACAACTTGATGTGACAGTGCCGTGACGTGACGTTGCCGTGACGGACAGTGTGAATCGGCCTTAACATAACAGTCTTCAAAATACTGATTATAAACGCACAAAAAGTTACCTTTAGATGCACTTCTAACGCCTTGTATATTGCATCCAGCACTTCAAGCATGAACTTGGATATGGTGGACTTGGGAAAGGGGACTAGCATCCCACATTAGAGAGTTCTTCCTTTGGATAGAAGGCCCTAGTATTCTTAACAAATGTTCAAAATTGATTACGTTCATCCTAAAATTATTTTCAAAGGACGCTTCGTCCTCGTTTTTCATATACCTGATCAACGCCGTTGACGCCCCCAACTCATTCCTCTTTGCAATCCACTTGCATATCCAACTTCTGCGTTTTCTGTTTGAACATTCTGTGATTTTTTGGATGGCAATAAGACCAATACTCGGAGGCTTGTTCGTTGCGTAGCTTTTTAACGTGTTAAAAAGCTGCATTGGAGTTGCTTGGACTCAAAGTTTCCCTGCTCGTTTGACCAGTCAGTTGCGCAAGTTCAAGTCCAATGGTGCACGTAAACTCTTTTGTGGCAAGTCTCCTTTAAGTTTTAATTTTTTATTGTAGATAGCAAAGTGTAGTTTGTGTTCCTATCTACAGCTGATAATCTTTGCCAAATACAACAACCAATGAGATGTCTCCGCGGTAGAAACTGATCAATGAATGCGTTGATATCATGAAAAGACGTTGCCCGTGGTTGGCTGCCTAATTCCAAGTTGTGTGTTTACGTCCGCTACCGACCAATCACATCACCGATTACAAAAAAGTATGTGTACGACGCCATTGCAGTAGTGTTGCATTTAAGATTTGTTGCGTTTATGCAAGGAAAAACTAGCGCGAAATTCCTTCTGCCATATTTGTTTTGAAGTCAAAATGAGTGAACCGATGGATCCTGGAAAAATGAAAGTGGTAGAACTGAGGGCAGAGTTAGCTGCTCGGGGTCTAGACACAAAGGGTGTGAAGGCAGTGCTAGTCGACAGGTTGAAAGACGCTTTGCGCCAAGAGACTGGTCAAGGTATAGTGTTCTACAGAAGCAGAGTTCGTATGTATTAAATAACTCAAAATTAATTGTTATTTGAGAAAGTAATCAGTGTCAGTATACTGTTGATTTTATGTAAGTTAAAAAAAAGAGGAGTATGCGAATTATTAGTGCGTGGTATTTGGTAATACGTCTTAAATGATTGGGTTTAATCATTAATTGCTTTCATTTTATGTAATGATTAATTACTGATGCTGTATGCTCGGTTAAGAAAAAGTACGTTTAAGCTTCGGTTCCGTAGGTAGAAATCATTGTTAGGTACTATACCGGATGAAGTTTGACTTAGTCGGCGACCATTTTTTAAAACATCAGTGGTAACACAGTTAGTTGATTTCAGATTACAGGATTTTTCTGTTTAGAAGTAAGATTTTATTCAATTCGTGAACTGCATAATCTTCTTTAATTCGATGTGATGTTCTTTGTGATGTTCTTACAAAAGGAAATTTTTCGATAGTTATTGTGAATTTTTAATTTCTGCGGTTTTGTGCGAAATCTGTCATGCATATGGACGAGTGATAACTAGTTTGATCAAAAGGACTAGTACTCCCCCCCGTGTTGTACTGTGTTAAGACTGAACTGTGTATACCGGTATGTCTTCGTGTTGTTGATAAGTCGTGTTGTGGGTTATTCGTTTATAGCAGTTGGATGCCACGAACTCCTAGTTTTTTAGTGTTGCTCATACGGTTTTTGTAATCAGGTTTTGTAGTTCGAAAATTTTTGCTGTTAATGCAAGCCTATAAGTGACACTAGACGTCAGCAGTTTCGGGTGGATGCATGTCTCCCAATATTTGCAATCTTGTACAATAACTTATATGGACCTTTTTTGAATAGCGATAACAAGCTTTCAGCTCTACAATATACTTCTGTAGTAATTGTTTATTGGCCATTGATTGTCTTATGTAACTCGACAGCCCAGAATTTAATCATAAAGGGTGGTAAGTGATATTTTTATAGTTTAAATGAGATAGAAATTAGTTCCTTGCCGGGCTTTTTATTTACAATTTTTGGGTAATTACTGCCATCTTCAGGTGTACATTACAACAACCAAAGAAGGGCAATAATTGCCTGAAACTGGTCGTAAATAGAATCCACGATCCAGCAACTGATATCTCGTGTAACCTTGCATAAACAGAAAGTTGCTGAGATTGGCTAAACTCAATACAGGCCTATTTGTTTCAAAGGCAAATTGATTTGTATACAAACTGGGTAATATCTTAATTTATTTAGCCTATGTTTCGATCCACAACTGGAATACTGTGCCCAGCAAGTGGTGATATAACTTCTGTTAGGAACACTGCAATAAGTTGTGAACTGTGTTAGTTTTCAGTTAGGAATCTAGCATGGAGTTGTAACAGCAGCTTGTGTAATGCACCTGTTCACATATATCATACTGACAATGGCTAGGAATCTAGTTAAAATCAATTTGTAATTGTTATCTTTTTGCAACTGATAGAAATTGGATGTGACAGATAGGTACTGTTTAGTTTTAAGTAACTTAATAGAAATTTGAGTTGCAATTGGAGTGTCTGCAGATTACCTATATTTACAATCAGCATTTGTTCACAGAGTTGCCCGACACATCAATTGCTGACACTTCAACAGAAGACGCAGGTGACGTTTCCTGTTCAGAGGCACAAGAAAAGCAAGAAAATGAAGATGCTGAAATGCCTGAGGAGGCAGTAAACACTGCAGAGAAAACAAAAAGTCAAGCAGAGTCAGAGGCAGTTGAAGTGAAGGAAGAACAGCAGAGTAATCCAGAAATGGCAAATATAAAGGTTGAGAAGAACCCTTTGGAGACAGATATAAAGGATAGCAAAAATATCCCAAAGGTAGGTTCAGTATACAGTTCTTGCACAATGCAGTTATAAAGCTTGAGGTGTGCCTCCTGTTCTTTTTATGTGGTTGGAAGGATTGACGTGACGGACTTAAGTGACTTGAGGCACTGTCTATCCCCTGACTTCTGAACTGTATCTGTAATTCTTGTAACTATTTTATTGTGGAGGAAGCACATGACTTGTAGCCCAGAAAATGCTGTTAATTTCGTTGTTATGAGTTTTATCTAATGCAGTCAACAAGAAGGAAGTCAACCTGGCTGCCACCATTTTAACTACAGAAATGCCAAGAATTAAGATTTTTCTGTAATTATTACAATTTCCAGGATAAAATTATGGTCTTGTGGAAGTCCCAGCTGAAATTATGGATTTCATTGCTCGCTTTTAGTAGTTTGGCCACATGCAATTTTTTTGTGGCATTATTTTCTGAACCAGTTTTGTTTCATAGATGACACTATTTTTTTATCATCTGCGTAGCACAGACTACAATAAATGCCCCTACACTAAAGTTGCATGCTATGGTGGTATGTTACTAATTTCACTTGGCTGAAGTCTCGCTCAGCGGCATGGGAAGCGTCTCAGTGCGTCCGTAGCAGTGTTAGGTTGGCAACATATGATCTGTACGAAACAGTACTGAAGTGCGTTTTAACCTTCCTTTTACGAGGCCAATTACTTTTACTGACTGGGCAGGGGTACATCGAAAAATATTATTTTTACAAAAATGTCATGATTTTCAAGGTTGTGGTTAGGCAGGAACCAAAGAGTACAGTTTAAATTGTTGAGAATTGGGGAGATAACCCGAACCAACAGGATCCTCGATTGTACATGCCACTCCAGCTTTTCTGAAACAGTTCCCGATAGTGCCGTCAGAAACTCTGTACCAGGCAGCTGCAATGTAGTGTTTCGCCTATCAGAAGAAACGAATTCATTAATAATTTCTGAATTATGCTTGTTGGCACTGGTACTAAATTACAAAAAAATAAGTGAAAATCTTACATGCAAGATGTTTTTCATTTCTTCCTTTTTCCAATGTTGACACATCTTGTTGCTCGCTGGACAAGCATTTTTTGGTAATGTAATTTGAAATTTTGAATTATTTCCAGGTCAAGTGGTTGGAGTCAACTCGTACAATTCGCTGGGAAGAATTCTACCTTAACATTTCTTAAATACGGTGTTAATTGAGGGTTTGCTGCGCACCTATCTACTAGCAGCAAAATTTTACCGCCGGCTGCACCCATATTTGCATAGAGACTTCAAAGCCAGCCTTCGAAAATCTTTGTCGTCATCCATGATTTTTTTAGTAGGCCTATTTGTATATTTTGTGGGAAATGAAATAACATTCTCGAAACAAAAGGCCAGTTTCGTCCGCATTAAAAATGTCTTTCGGAGCGTACTGGGATAAAAGTTCTTTCAGGCGATTTTCTTTTCAATCGCACACAGTCTCTGGATCTACACTCCTGCTCTCCCCACACACATTATGACAACTGATGCCTGATCTTGAATTTATGCATCCATTCTGCCAAAGCACTAAAATCTTCCACACTGAGTTGCACTGCTAATTCATTTGCTTTCTCGTAGAGCATTGGGCCGCTAATGGGAATACTTTCTGCTCGATGTTGCCGGGACCACTGCAATACAGTCTTCCACATCTTCGTATTTTCCACGCTGAATGCAGGTCTGTTTACTGACAGAAACTCCGAATACACCAGCACTTTCTTAGATTTCTTTTGCCTTCCCTACGATGGAATTTAACTTCGAAGTAGGAATTCTGAATTCTCTAGCTATCTCCACACACTTTCTGTTTTTGTTCTCCTTATCTACTCTTAAAATTTTTAATTTTTTAGCAATTATGCTATTCCTTTTTCTTCCACTCATATTGGCAGACCTCAGAAAATAAGAATTATATTACCGAACACCTAAGCATAATAACAACGTTCACTTAATATGTGCGCTTCATCATCTATACAGAAAAGCATGCAGTAATACCACAGGCAACGTTTCCAGTTTCGCACAGTAACAAATGACTGCTGCACCCAGTTCCAACCTTTTGTATATGGCTATCGCCACCGCCGTAACCACAAAGATGTTTCATACTTATACACAGTGTATATAACGTATGGTTTTTGTGATGACTTGTGTTGTTGCGTATATGTCGATATAAAACAACAATCTTAAGGATTTCACATTAAAAATGAAGTGCTAGTTGTCTGCGAGTGCTCGCAAGAATGTAATTTATTAGTTGGCAACACTAACTTTCCATACACAGGTCGACACTCAGTATAGTGACCGGGATTTTTAAAGTTATGGTTGTTCCGATAAGTCACCTTGCCGAGTGATGAATTTAATTTACGCAGATAACAACACGAGTACACACTAATAGACGGAACTTACCGATCCCATTCCACATAAACTCTTGATATTTTGCCGGGACCGGGGGGGGGGGGGGTGAATGTATGTGGGGGGGAAAAATGTATAAAAGCGTATAATACAAAGTCCAAAATGCAGTCTACATTAAAATTTGAAAGATTTACTGTTTATAGTGTTGCCCTTGACAACATTATGCAAAGTGTGTCACAACTTAGAGTAAAAATATATAACAGAAATACATAAGTATTCAGTACAGGCAAAAGTTAGTAGAGATTCGTGCGTCTATAAAAAGATCGATGCGTGAAGCATACAATAATTATCACAGCCATACCTTAGCAAAAGATCTTTCCGAGAACCCGAAAAAATTCTGGTCCTATGTAAAATCGATAAGCGGGCAAAGCCCACTGTCCAGTCACTAGTTGATCATTCCGGGGCAGTAATAGAAGAAAGCAAACGGAAAGCTGAAGTTCTAAATTTAACCTTTAAGAAATCTTTCACGCAGGAGGACCGCACAAATATACCATCATTTGATCAACGTACCAATTCCGAAATGGGGGACATAGCAATAGGTATTTCCGGTGTAGAGAAGCAGCTGAGAGAGCTAAATACGAAAAAGTCTGCTGGTCCGGATGGAATACCAGTTCGGTTTTACAAAGACTATTCTGCGGCATTGGCCCCCTACTTAGCTTGCATTTATAGCGAATCTTTAATTCAGCGCAAAGTTCCTAGTGATTGGAAAAAAGCGCAGGTGACTCCCGTGTATAAGAAAGGAAAGAGAACTGACCCATACAATTACAGGCCAATATCGTTGACATCGGTTTCATGTAGAATTTTGGAGCATATTCTCAGTTCGAATATAGTAAATTTCCTTGAAACGGAAAAGCTTCTTTCCATGAATCAGCACGGGTTTAGGAAACATCGTTCATGTGAAACTCAGCTTGCCCTCTTCTCACATGACATCTTGCGAGCCATGGACGAAGGGCAACAGGCGGATTGTGTTTTTCTCGACTTCAAAAAGGCGTTCGACACGGTACCACACTACAGACTGCTAATGAAGATACGAGCTTATGGAATAGGTTCACAGATTTGTGACTGGCTGGAAGACTTCCTAAGTAATAGAACGCAGTACGTTGTTCTCGACGGCGAGTGTTCATCAGAGACGAGTGTATCGTCAGGCGTGCCCCAGGGGAGTGTGATAGGACCGCTATTATTTTCTATCTATATAAATGATCTGATGGACAGAGTAAGTTGTAATTTGCGGCTGTTTGCTGATGATGCTGTGGTGTATGGGAGGGTGTCGTCTGTAACTGACTGTAATAGCATACAGGTTGACTTAGACAAAATTTCTAGTTGGTGCGAAGAATGGCAGCTAGCTCTCAATGTAGAAAAATGTAAGGTGATGCGCATGAGTAGGAAAAACAATCCCATAATGTTCGAATACAGCATCAGTAGTGAGCTTCTTGATGCGGTCGCGTCGTTCAAATATCTAGGCGTAACATTGCAGAGCGATATGAAATGGAACGAGCATGTAAGGACAGTTGTGAGTAAGGCAGACAGCCGACTTCGGTTTATTGGGAGAGTTTTGGGAAGATGTACTTCACCTGAAAAGGAGACCGCGTATAAAACGCTTGTACGACCACGTCTTGAGTATTGCTCAAGTATTTGGGACCCGCAGCAGATCGGTTTGAAGGAAGACATAGAGGCGGTTCAGAGGCGAGCAGCTAGATTTGTTACCGGTAGGTTCGACCAATGCGCGAGTGTCACGGAAATGCTCCGGCAACTCAATTGGGGATCGCTGGAAGAAAGACGACATTCTTTTCGTGAATTTCTGTTAAGTAAATTTAGAGGGCCGGAATTTGAAGCTGAGTGTAGTACGATCTTGCTGCCGCCTACTTACATTTCGCGTAAAGATCACAAAGACAAGATAAGAGAAATTAGGGCTCGTACGGAGGCATATAGGCATTCTTTTTTTCCTCGTTCAATTTGGGAGTGGAATAGGAAAGGAAATGCCTGGTAGAGGTACAGTGTACCCTCCGCCACGCACCTTACGGTGAATTGCGGAGTATGTATGTAGATGTAGAAGTAGGAGAAATTATTTATAAAAGGAGTAATATTTATTACATTAAGAAAAACAGAAAACAGGCCAAGTGCACCCTCTGTCAAACCAATCAGTAACTTAATGCAAGAGTTGTCGTAGCTCTCTAAGCAAATATGACATTTGAAATGTATGTTCAGTACAGAAAAAGAAATCCAGTAGTATGTAAATCGTAAATCAAGACATGCTACTTCAATCAGGAAACCTCCATGTGTATCTTTAAACAGAACAGTAACTTAATACAAGACTTGTTACAACCAAGAAAATACATCTGAAAAAATATCTGACAGTACGTAAATCATAAGTCAAAATGCTATTTTTCTCAGGAAATCTCCTTTGTATCTTTAAACAGAAAATCAAAGCGTACTAATCCGTACATTGTGAACAACCATAAGCAAATACTTAAAAAAACCATTAACAAATATATAAACTTGTTTTTCTTCAAATTTCTTAAAAAATAGTATCCTGAGGCATTATTAAATTAAGGTAATAAACCTACATCAGCCTTTCCAATACAATGTTTGCAAGTTGCCAATAAATAGTGTTGGCTGCACAATGCTGTTATAATAAAACAATGCTTGCAAGTTGCCAATAAATAGTGTTGGCTGCACAATGCTGTAACGAATAACCAGTGTGTCGTTAAAAGGTAAAATTGTATATAAACTTTTGCTAAAAATGTTTTACTGTAAAACAACCATTCTTTCATTTTTTATTTATTTATTTTTTATTTTTTTTAACATGAGAAAATTTCCCTAGATACCCATTAGAGTAAACCAAATCAGATGAAAACTGTTGGAACGTCCAATACAAATTTTGTGCTCATTATTACATGTCAAGGGTGCAACCATATAAAGATGTGCTAGGCAGGACTTCTTACCTGTCTGTTGTTAAGGCAGGAATATCTTTTTTACTGTCAGGTGTTAATTATTTTGCGAAGAATTAAGATTCTTAAGTTTCCTAGAACAGCCAACTTCAAAATAATCAACCTTTAGAAAAACCAAATGTATAATGTTGATATGTCATGCAGTGAGTAGCTACTAAATACTAAAATGCACAGGGAGGTTTGTTTATTTGATTTGTTAAATTTTCTGTCGATGTAAAAGATATTTTAGGCTATAAAGTTTACTTTAAACTGGTATGAAATTTGTAAACATTTGTCAGTGAAAATGGCGTTCTGTGGAAAAGTTCTGCGAATAAACAGGCAGATATTTACGATTTACTTAAAAAATACAAGCTGTTTTATTAACATAGAACATTGTAAAGCATTAATTAAAGATTGTAAAACTGAAATTGTTAGCGATATTTTAGAAAATAAATTTTTATAAATACTATTTCATCACAGGAATTGAGGAGTCTGAATTCTAAAAGTGAAACACCTCTAGTCATTTGTTTGGTAAAATTAAAAAAATACTACTGATAATGGCCGGTTTGGAATTACACCTTTAGAGAAATATTTTGTAAGTATAGATTTCATTCAGAGAAATGTGGGGTTTCAACTTGCCGAAAAATTGCTGCCCTTGTGAATATTTTAAATCTCTCCACAACACCCTATCCTGAGCCAGCCTCTTCAACTCCACATAAGAATGGCAACCAATATATGTCTGAATCTGCTTACTGTATCCATCTCTTGGTCATCATCTGTCGTTTTCACCCCCACACACTTTTCTCCAACACTAAATTCACAATTACTTGATGTCTAAAAATGTCATACCAATCGATCCCTTCTTTTTGTTTCCATACAGTAGAAAGTTCAGCCTATTCAAACAACATATAAAAATGCAAAATTTTAAACTGTTAAAAATCATGTTTGTCGTACTTTACATGGAATATCCCACCTGGCGTTTCCATCATTAATCATTCAGTTTTTTCTTAGATTTCTTCATTATGGATACCTTCCTGCAATTGGTTCCATATATTGGTATGTACATTGATCCTTGTTACTTTCATTTGTGTAACCTCTACCTAACTAGGAAGATACTCTGTACCCACCCATTTATCACTCCCATACAACAAAGTTGGTCAAACTACACTGATGGTTTGTATTCCATTCGCTATATAGCAGTGTGTGAGGTTTATTTCAAGCACGGCTTGATGGAATAGTTAGTCTGGATACAGTTTGCAAAATATAGCATGTATTAATTTCACATTCTTTGCATTTTGATGCTTATTCTGTATTAGCATATGTTGCCAAATGGGAATTTGCTCCCTATTTACATGTGAGAATAAAAAGAATTCATTCATTATGAAAATAGATATTTCGAACATTACTCCCTTACACAAACTCCTAGCATTTGTGAATAAAAATGTTAATTAATAATAGCTAACCTTCAAATCTAGTTTATACTTAGTTCTTAGTTATTTATTAACTTCCTTCTGCTTTTAAATTATCAGAATAACTTGTGTCAAAGCATCTCATAAAAACACTTGCTTCCAAAGATTTGTCCATTACTCCCCAGAAAATATATTCTGCACGTCCATAAAAGATATTTGAGTGCTACAGGTTCTGATACAGTCTTCTTTTCATGACAACATAAAACATTTGACTGAACTTCTTTAGGAAAAAATGCGAAATCAGTTAGTTTATGGGCAAAAAGGTTCTGACGTCGCAGCATTTGATACTTCGGAGCCACTTTCTTCAGCTGTTTTGTGTGCGCGCAGGAGTGGGGGTCTTGTAATGCTCTCTTGATTAGGGTTGTGTCCGAATGGTTCGGCCGAATCCAGATTCGCCGAATCTCGCACACTGGGTTTGGATTCGAGATCCAATGCATAATTGCCGTATACTACCGAATCCCGAATCCAAAGTTTATATGGAAACCTTCAGTTACAAATGTTGTGGTTAACTTTGCATAACAGTGCGCTTTCGTTTGCATTATTTACATTATTGTTTCATAGATCCGCTGAAAGACGTGACGTCATAAAACGGGGTTAAATCGAGTACAAAACGAACGAAGTTCTGAAAAATGGCACTATGAGCTGCCACAAGTTAGTTTTCCGTCTCGTCTAAGCAATGCTACACACACCCCGTTTACGTGGGCTCCCAAAACCAGATTTCGTTAAGATTTCCCAATTCCGCTTTTGGTTGGTCATGTAAACACTCCAAAAGCGAAAATCGGTTTTTGTCTTCCGGAAGATGTGTTACATGTAAACGTAGCGAGTGGCTTGCTTCGTAGGCGCAAACGTAAATACTGGCGCTAAAACTTTTGCATTCGTAAAAATAAAAAAATAATATAAAAAGGAAGTCGAGTCTAATTTCCACTTTATTTTCGACTATTGAATTTTAACACACCATTCAACGAAGGAAATAGAACTTTAGTATTGCTTAACTTTAAATGTAGCAGGTCACGTTGGTAACAGGTAATTTCCTAGGAACTGTATACATCGAATGAAACGGCAATACAATCAATATATATCAGACATTCAGCTCTCGCTCCGCTAGCAGTAGCAAGAAACTTTTTTTTTTTTTTTTTTCCCCACTATAAAATAGATGTCAATGTTTTGACATGTTTCAGTTCCCAGCACTTTACCACATTAAGATAGCCCAAAACATACATTGTAAAGTTGATTTTGGCAATCAATAACATTTAGCATATTTGTTTCTTCAATTACAGTATTATAATATGACTTTCTACATAACACGTCATCACTCATAACCTCACTTTCAACATGGAATACTGGAAAAAGCGAATTGACGTGATGGACAGTGTGAATACAACTTGCTGTGACGGATCCATGACGTGACGTGTGAATCGGCCTTAATTCGTTGTCAATGTACTTTTCAGTCAAAGCTATGGTCGTTAGACTAAACTATAGGTACCAGTATTCAAACAAGGGAATGTTAATATTTTTATGAATATGTCATGATATTAAAGGATGTGGCTAGGCAGAAACCTAAGAGTACAACTTCTTCACTCACAAGTTACGTTGTACTCTTAGGTTCCTGACTAAACACATCCTTTAAAATCATTACATATTCGTAAAAATCATAACATTCGCTTCTTCGATACCTATCGCACAGACCTATCGTTTCTACATGAAACACTATCCGATATATATCGATCGCACTGCCGCTTCATTCAGCGTACACGGCTCCTAGGACATCACCTACGAATTCTTGCATGAGCTGTCTCATTCTAATTTCGCGTATTCTTTCGTCGAATTTTGTGAAGTGCTGGGGTATGTGAACCTTAGAGAGAAGCACTAAGACTTCAAGAAGAAAGTTATATACTACCGTATGTGGGGGGGAAAAAAGTTCTAATTGTGCGCCATTCAGGCGGGATAACGTCAATTCAACAAACATCTGACGCCTGTTTCAATAAATCCGGTTAAATTGTATGACACTTCTCGCCGGGCTGCTGTGGTTATGTTGGCATTAATGGTAATGACGGCAACTCAGATGACCAATAAATGTTTTTTCGTGACAACTTCAATTAAAACAAAAATAATTTTTTCTTAACGGAAAAGGGTATATACAAGAACCTGTCAACCATAGAGCAGGTACAGTATTAATTTAACTGCGAGTGAAACGAGCAGCAATAATACTTACTCTGTACCTCTTGAAAAATATTAACGCAATTCTACACTTCATTCGGTAAAATTTTACGACGCTTCTCGCTGGGCTTCAATTCTTATGTTGGCAACAGATGAACAATGAAGTGTAGAATTGCGTTAGTATTTTTCACGAGGTACAGAGTAAGTGTTAATGCTGCTCGTTTCACTCGCAGCTAAATTAATACTGTACCTGCTCTATGGTTGACAGTTTCTTGTTTGTACACTTGCCCGTTCAGAATTTTTTTTTTTTTAATTATTGAAGATGCCACAAAAAAACATTTATTGGTCATCTGATTTGCCGTCATTCCCATTGGTGCCAACATAACCACTGCAGCCCGGCGAGAAGCGTTGTACAATTTAACCAACAAAATAAATTAGCTTGGGATGTATAATAAATTTTATAACGGCTTATATAAGTGACTATGAAATCATTAAACATTTACACATCCTATTTTTTTTTTTATTTTTTTTTTTTATTTTTTTTTTTTTTTTTAAGAACCTATTTTTCAAACTTCCAAAATAGGCTATCTACTCACATTTTCAGGTTTTATTTTTGATTCTTCACCTTTGAAAAGGGGGAAAAAAGTAATTCATTCCTTTGTAAGACTTCATTATGCAATTATTTTTTATTTCATCAAAATGAAACAGTTGGTAATAGAGTGAAGAAAGTTTATTATCTTTTAGAGCATCTAAACTACATATAGCTCAAAATGTTTCATAAAAATTTCTTTTAAGAGGGTAAGGGGTATTAAAAAATTCTTAAAATTTAAAATAAAAACTCAAATGAAATTTTAATTTCTTAAATTTTACTGTAATACTGTCATTTGAGATCCAATCCTTTTTAAATACATATACTTGAGTTGACAGATTATTTGGGTTCAAGATTCGATTCGGGTTCGTGATTCGGCGCATGTTATATTTAAGATTCGGTATTCGGATTCGATTCGGTAAAATTGGGATTCGACCCAGCCCTACTCTTGATTACTTGCATTAGTTTTCAAGAACATAGAAGAATGTTGATTTTAATTGTATCCAGTAAGAAGAAGTCTGACAAATTTCTGAAAGCTGTAACTCTTGCATCTCATTTCTCTTGAAATCAAATAGAACAGTAATTGTTAGAACAGATTCATTTTTACTTATCATTTGTGGATTTTTTGTCTGTTTTCCATAAATCCACTGTCTGTGCAAATGAAAGAAATCTAAAACATAAAACATAAAATCATCCTTATCTCTTACTGTTTGTTTCTTCAATACTTGAAATATGCTATTACTGTTCGAATACCAGAGTTCTGAAGTTAATGTATGTCTGTCAGGTGGATGTGAAAGAAGAACATCCAGAAGTGAAGAAAGAAGACGTAACAGCAGATATTAAGCCCGATGTAAAACCACAAACTACTGAAGAGAAGAAAGTGGAGGAAAGGAGAGATTCTTACAACAATAAGGGTAATGAAGACAAGCGTGGCGAGAAACGAAAACATTCCCCGAGTCCACATAGAAGGTAATTATAATTGTACATGAAGTTCATTATCTGTTAGATATTTGTACCTGATGAAAATAACAGATACAAGGTTCTCAATAGTGTCAGTGTTTTCTTACGGTAAGTCTTGCAGTTTTTCTGCTTATGCATTGAATTACTCCTGGAGTAGCACCAGAGTTTGTAATACCGTATAGATAGAGGCACCTGTTTTTAGCGAAGCATGAAATCGCTAAATTTTTGCGGGAAATCGTTGAAGTTTATGAAAAATTTTGTGAAATCGCATCATTTAAATGTACTGGTGAAAATTCAGGATATAAATGACAATTGATTGTACACCACTTTCATATGTATGATTTAGAGTCCTGACAACCTTTTTTCTCGTTGAGTGAAGAAGTCCGTTTCCAATTTTTTATTTGATCTGGTGACTGGTAGTGTACTGCATGGTCATAATCGTTTCGGATTGCGGATTCTTTCAGTGATTTGTTCCAGTACAGCAGATTATTAACATGGTTGTAACAGTTTTTGATCGTGAAAGAGAATTCGCATCAGATGGATTTTACATTTTTGATAAAACAAGGAAAATAATCCTGTGCAAATACTGCAATGTGTGTCTTGAATGGCAAAGAAAGAACACATGCCCACATCATATAAATAGCAGTTTTCCCATAAGAACAACAAGGAGAAAGAGCGGTAAAACTTTACAATCCGGGCCGCCACGCAGTATCAGATGTTCAGATGTTAGTAGTGGCCGCGGCGAACCAATCGTAGCACAGACGTTGACAGCCAATCAGATATCGCGTAATATATGCGTTGCTTTGACGATAGATGATACTGATAGTAAAGTAATGTCAGACACGCACATCAAGATGAGATGAAATATTGCCTATTCTAATGTACGAAAAATGTAGTAATAATTATGACGTAAGGGAAAAAGCACTGAAATATTGTGCTATTTATAATGAACACCACACGAAAAATTCATCAGTAACTGCAAATGATACATGTTAAACACTGTTATAATTAGTATCACGAAATAAGAATCGTATTTTATGTTAGCGTAATGATCGTTGTTTAGAACTTCCTGACCTTGACCGTAACACACTATGATCACAAAATGTGAAAAAAAGGTGTTAACATCACGTTTCAATTACTTTATTTTTAAAATGAATAACACTATTCGAATGCGGAACATCGCTAACTCCAGAATTACGTTTCTGTACATGGACAGGTTTCTTGTTTAAATTCAGTAATTTCCTGTAACGTAAATCGAAATTGTGTCTTTCTCTTAAATGATATGAATTATGAAAATTTTTCCAAAGCCTTTGGATACGCTCATAATACAACTAATTGAAATTGTCATTCAACACTCTTAAAGGAAGCCATATGTTGTAACACTCAACGCTATGTCCATACAAAAAAGCGGCAAAAGTCTTACAATCACCATAATTAAAATCACTTGTGAACACTATCTTGAAAGGTAGTATGGCCAAAAAGCAGCTTTCGAAGAAAAAAAAAAAAAAACTGCAATGACAATCAGGAAACATTCTTCGTCATTATCTTTCGCTGAATATCCATTCAGAATGAAATTTTTACTGTATTTTGCAATCCCTAAGCAGATAAACAGTGCAATGATACATATATGCAAAACATCACTATAGAAATCAGTACAATTTCTTTGAGAATAGAAAGTACTACCACATTGCGAATGACAACTTACGTAAATATAAATTGACATAATAAATAATTAATTTTTTGCACTGACCATCAAGTATGTTATTAATGCTGTTCCTGCTCTATGGTTGACAGGTTCTCGATGTACCCTTGTCCGCTCAGTAAATTGACTATAAATACTCAATACGAAGGGAATACATTCGAATATTGCGCCGGTATAAAAGAACCAATTTCATTGGCTGCCGTATACTACCACCTGATTGGCTGGTCAGATAACGTCACCTTAGCCAACGTCTAAACACTCGATACTGCGCGGCGGCACGAATAGTAAAGTTAAGCCGAAAGAGCTGTCGACAGGTGTCAAGAGACAAGTTACACTCACGGACATCAATGCAGTGGCAAAACAAGTAAAAGTGGACAAGAAAGAAGTAGTGTTATTAATACCACGAGCTTTGTTCTGAAAAATACCGCTAAGATGCCGCCATATAGTCTTCGTGAATGGTATACAGTCTGGATTCCCCCTTTGTTGCAGTCTGCTTTTGAACATTTTGTGTGTGAAGTGCTCCCTTGTATCTGACCGTGAAGAAGCTTCTGACATGGCCCCTGGACCTTATAGGATCCAAAATCAGATGCCGACACACCTATTAGCAGAGAGCCAGCGTAATCTCCTTGCTCTCTTCAATCACATCTGGTGCGATGGTGTTTTTCTGTCACAATGGCGGGAAAGCATCTTCCCGGTGATCATACCTGGCAAGAACCCTCATCACATGGATAGCTATTGGCTCATTAACGTAACCAATGTTCCCTGTAAGTTGTTGGAACGTATGGCAGTCAGCAGTTGTTGGATTCTTGAGACTCTGGGCTTACTTGATCCATGCCAGGGTGGTTTCTGCCAGGGTTGTTCCATAATCTGGTGTACCTAGAGTTTGCACAGCCTTTTCTGGGAGATGTCATTGACACCACATATTCATTATGTTATGTGGGTGGGGTCTCTGGGCCTCACTCCAAATTTTTATCAAAAACTTTTTAGCTGTCCGTACCTTTTGTGTTCAAGTTTGTGCTTCCCGTAGCACCTCTCATATATGCTGGATATAGTGTTCCTGAGGGTTCTGTTTTGAGTGTTTAGTAGTCATTAATGGCTTAGTGACAGCAATTGGGTCATCATTATCCCCCTTCCTCTATGCCAACGACTTCAGTATATCTTTTATCTCCGCCAGCACCCAAGTTGCAGAACACAGATTTCCGAGAGCCATTCGGAAGGTGCAGTCCTGGGCTCTTGCCCATAGCTTTCAATTTTCTCCTGCAAAAGACAAATGTTATGCACTTACGTCGGTATCAGATGGTTCACCATCAGGCTGAAATTTATCTCAACAACCACCTGTTAGAAGTTGTGGATACTAGTTGGTTTTTAGGGCTCATCTTTGACTTCCGACTGACGTGATTCCCCCACATTCGTCAACTGAGAAAGGAGTGCTGGCGCCATCTCAGTGTTCTATGCCACCTGGACCATACTGTCTGGGGTGCTGATCGCTACACCCTGTTGCGGTTCTATCATGCCCTTGTGCAGTCCTGTCTTGACTTTGGATGTGTCGCCAATGGTTCTGCATCATCTTCGGTGTTGCACATGCTAGAGCCCATCCACAACTGTGGGGTTCACATTGTGACAGGTGCCTTTCACACCAGCCCTGTGAACAGCTTACTTGTTGAGACCAGGGTCCCACCTTTGCAGGTCCACCACCAGCTACTGCTCACGGCCTTTGCAGCACATGTGCATAGCTCACCAGGCCACCTAAACCATCCTTTTCTCTTACGTGGTTGTCCTTGACCATTGACAGTGACGGTCAGGTCATGTGATCGCCTTTAGAGTCTGGTCCTTTGTTGGAGCTCGAGTCTTACTCTCTACCATCTCAATGACAGGCCCACGCGTGCACACCTCCATGGTGCCTGTCAAGGCCGCTTATTTGTCTGGACTTGCCTTGTGGCCCCAAAGACTCAGATCCCCCTGAAGCTCTGTTGATGGTTCTTTGTGGTTGTAGCTACATTCCCTAAACTTTAATTGGTTTACACGGATGATTCAAAGGTGGAGAGCCATATTAGTTCTGCGTATGCCAACCAGGTTGAACAACGCACTCTGTCGGGGTGGCTGCAGTGTCTATACCGCAGAGCTGGTGGCAATTTCCAGAGCTCTTGAGTGCGTCCAGTCCTGCTCAGGTGAGTCCTTCCTTATCTGCAGTGCCTCCCTGAGTAGCCTTAGAACCCTCTACCTGTGCTATCCACATTCTCCTCCGGTGTTAGGAATACAGGACACACTATCTGCCGTTGACAAGTCCAGTCGATCAGTGGCGTTCCTCAGGTCTTTGTGCCACGCCTGTATCCAGGCTCATGAATTTGCTGATAGGCTTGCCAATCAGGCTGTTGATGCATCCCATTTTACAGAGCGGCCTACCAGATTCTGATCTCCAGTCAGTTTGTGGGCTTTGGACTACTGAGTGGCGTAGCCTGACCACGCGCGACCGACTTGAGGCTCTAAAGGAGACAACAGCTGTGTGGCATTTCTGCATGCAGGTTTCCTGCTGGGACTCTGTAGTCCTGCTTCAATGTCACTGTGGCTCTCACTTGATGGTAGGCCACATCTTGCTGGTTTGCCCTATTTCTGCCGCCCTGCGGTGGAGTTTTAATTTTCCTGCACTATTAACTGATGTTATAAGGGACAGTGCCAAAATGACCATATTCAGTTTTAAGTTTTATTCGTGATGGTTTTTACCATTCTTTATAAAGCTTTGCTTCAGTCCATTGTCTATGTTCCTCTTATTTTGTGTCCTCAGAGTGGAAGTAATCTTGT
Organism: Locusta migratoria; assembly: GCA_026315105.1. Taxonomy (NCBI): domain Eukaryota; kingdom Metazoa; phylum Arthropoda; class Insecta; order Orthoptera; family Acrididae; genus Locusta; species Locusta migratoria. The sequence continues at coordinate 376,255,544 of CM048745.1, forward strand.
GTTGCTCTTTTTAATCTCATGGTTGGTCAACCACAGACATCGGCTTTTCCGTTCCATTTCTCGTAGTTGTTTTTGTGTGAATCTCATTTTGTGTTGTCTCTTGTCGACTTTATTGTCCTTTTACTGACTCTTGGGGATTTTCCTCCCCTTTGCTATTTTACACTCTGGACTCCTTTTCAAATGTGTGCTTCTTGTGATGCCCGGTGATAGAATGGAGGATTATTGACCTCTGCAGTTTTGTCCCCCTAAACCATTCAACAACATGATTCTCTTAAGAAAGAACATCCATAGCCACGTCATTTCCTTGGACACTCGGCTCCAAGCTGTTGCTGTCAGAGTTTACCATCCTGGCTACATATGCTCACTCTGCAATATCTACACTCCATCCTCACGTGTCTCCCAAGACGTCTGGGGCTCTTCGCGCCCCTGCCAGAGGCTCCCTCGTGGTGGATGTCTTCAATCATCTCAATCTCATCTGTTTCAATACTGGTGAACCTACATTCCTATCGGACTCCGCACACATCCTCTCCCATCTAGACCCCTCAATCTGTACCACTTGGCTTGCTTGTCAGCTTGAGTGGTCTGTCCTTGCAGATACACACTCCAGTGACCATTTTCCATCTGTCATTCATCTGATGACCCCCATTCTCGCAATTGGCAGCTTTCTAAAGCTAACAAGCAGCTCTTTTCTTCTTAGCAACCTTTAGGCTGCATAATTTCCCCAGTATTGATGATTTATGTTGGCTATCTCACTTAACACTATCCTCTTTGTTGCAGAATGTTCCATACCTCCACCTCACCAGGACATATCCCTGTTCCTTGGTGGGCGAGGCATTCTGCAAGGCAATCGTAGCTCAGAGACATGCTCTCTACATTTTCAAATGCCATCCTTCACTGGAAAATAGCATTAAATATGAACGATTCCATGGGAAATGTCGCCACTTCATTAGCGAAAGCGAACAAGCTAGCTCGGTCTCATTCATTTTTTTAAACATTTTCACCCCCTCTTCCATTGTTTGGGACAACCTGTGTTGCCTTTCTGGGACCTCTGCTCAATCCGCAATCTCGGGCCTCACTGTTGCAAACAATGTGGTTGTGAACCCCATTGCTTTCTCCAACACCAAGGGCCACTTTGTCGATATTTCCAGCTCCTCGAATTACCGTGCCAATTTCCTCCCTAGAAAACAGGCAGCAGAAGAAAGCACTCTCTTTCTCCTTTGAAAACAATGAACACTATAACACCGAATTTACCATAAGGGGGCTTCAATGTGTATACTCTTAGTCACAGTCCTCCTCTCCAGGACCAGACGGCATCCATATACAGAAGCTGCAATACCTGTCTCCAGAGTGTTTGCATTTTCTTCTTTGGTCATATAACCATGTCTGGAGGGATGGAACATTTCCTAGATGCTGGCATGAAGCCATAGTCTTTCCTGTACCTAAGCCTGACAAGGACAAACCTCTTCCTTCAAGCTACTACTGTCCAGTCTCCCTCACCAGTGATGGAACATATGATTAATGGTCAGCTGGTATGGTGGCTCAAATCTAGGAACCTCCTCTCAAACCCACAGTGTGGATTTTGTAAGCTCTGCTGTCGATCTTGTCCACCTGTCAACTCATATATTGAACAATTTTTTAAGTAAGTGTCAAATATTGGCGGTGTTTTTTGACTTGGAAAAGGCGTATGGCACCTGTTGGAGGGGGGGGGGGGGGGCATCCTCCATACTTACCATGCTAGGGAATTAGGGATGGTATGCTTATTTTTATTCTGGAATTTTTAAAAGATCGCATATTTAAAGTGTGGGGGTTCATACCTGTCAAACACTTTTATTCAGGAGAAGGGCTCAGTGCTGAGCATTGTTCTCTTTGCAATTACAATCAACCCTATCATGGGTTATCTCCCTCCAGATGTTTCCACTTCTGTTTGTAGATGACTGTCATCAACTGCAGTTTCCAATGAATGTACTTATTCAAGTGGCAACTTCTGGCAGCACACAGTGTTTCTCCCACTGACTCTCCATCTTGGCCCAGATGTTGTTCCATTCGTTGAGACAAAAGAAATAAAAAAATCAATCTTGGGACTCTCGTTTCAGAGGAAACTTTGGTGGTCCTCCCACATCTCGTCTTTGGTAGCTCGGTGTACCCATTCAAATAATGTTCTCAGAGTAATGTATGCAGCACTTCATGTCTCCTCAGATTGTACTGCTCCCTTGTCTGTTTGAAACTGGACTATGGGTGTGTCACTACTCCTGCACGACCGTCAACTTTACAATGTCTCAACACGATATATCCTCAAGGGATCCGTCTGGCAACAGGAGCCTTCTGTACCAGTCCTGAGGAAAGTCTCTACACTAAAGCTGCTGAATTACTATTCTACCAGAGGGATGTCTTACTCAGACGATATGAAAGCTGATAGGCAAGAGTGGCCACCCAACAAGTGCTATCCGTTCTGATGACTCCCTTGACTGTCTGTGTAGTACATCTCTATTACCACCCAGTCAGCTTTCGTTTGTTGCTTTGATAACTAGACTTTACGCTCCCTGCCACATTCCTGACGGTTGTCAGCACCTCTCTGCTGTGGCTCTATCTGGAGATACATATCAACTTTGAACTCCATTCTTTTCCCAAGGCTACTACTCCTGGCCTGGTCTACCACAAGCTTATTGCATTCCATACGCAGCTTTCTGATAATATCTTCATCTACATGGACAGTTCAAAGATCAAGCTTGGTGGTTGGTGTGCCATGGTACTTGGTGATGAATCCTTCCACTATCATCTGCTGACCGGTGCTCGATCTTCACTGCAGAGCTCTTTGTTCTGTATAAGGCCACCCAGTACCTTTGACACAACTCGCCTTCTCAGATTCCCTGATTGCTCTTGAGTCTCTGCATTCTATATCCAGTCCATCCCATGGTACTGTGGATTCAGAAATGCCTCCTCTCACTGTCAATGGGACGACAGTGATGTTTCTGCGCATTCCTGGCCATGTTGCAGTGCTGAGAAATGAGATCGCAGATGCTTCTGCAATGGCAGCCATTTCCCTCCCTTGGCTTGCTACCCATTTTGTTCCGTCGGATGACTTCCGTACCATAGTCTCCAGGCATGTGGTATCACTCTGGACTATGCATTGGTCTTCCCTTCGAGGCAACAAACTCCGGGAGAACAATCTCCTCCCTTTTGCATGGTCTACCTCCACCCAGCCCTCTCACCTTGTGGAGGTCATAGCTCGTCTGCACATAGGTTATTGTCAGTTTAACCACTGCCGCTTTTTGTGCATCACTACTGCCCCACAGTTCCCAACTGTGTGCCACCTTCTGGTGCAGTTCCTGTTTTTAATCAGTCTGTCAAAATTTGTATTTTCTGTCGCGTTGTCTGATGTTTTAGCTGATGACCTAAACTGTGTTGATAGTGTCATGCGTTTTATCCTCCACACTAACATGGAAAAGGAAATTTAACTCTGTCCCTGTTTAATCATGAGGCACTTGTGACCAAAGTAGTTTTGTGCCCTTACACACACACACACACACACACACACACACACACACACACACACACAAATGGTGCAGCCTAAAATTGTGATTCACCTCCCAATAAATGCTTAATTTCAAAATGGTATACACACATTTATTTGGGGGGGGGGGGGGGTTAAATTTTACTTCTGATGTTGGCAGCCTAGAATTGCGATAGATTGTAATGATTCCCTTCCTTTGTATGCAGCAAAATTGTAGGAAAAGTTAATTCGCTGGAACAACTCCCGCATATTCATCCCGTTCCGCACCTACCAAAAGAACACTCAGCTGCCAAGAGCTATATAAATTCTTTGGTCTACAAGCAGTACAAGGTCTTCGGTCCTAGTTTAACAGTCCGCATGTTTTATTGGACGCCAGAAGTTAGCTAATTCTTATTGTGAACAGAAAGCCTTTCACATGTGTTTCGTCACATGTGCTTGATTTTTATAATAGTTTTGCAGCTAGATCTAAATGTGAGTGATAAAATATCAACATCAGTGTTTAGTGGTTTTATTCATCATTTTGAAATCGAAACCCATTTTGTATACAGTGTTACCCGCTAAGGATTTTATATCGTTATTTGAAAAATGCAATGAAATGATGATAATTTTTGTACTTTGGATAACTGTTAAGTTCCCGTATAGACAATGCAAATGGTTATGTGAAATTAAATAGTGCAAATGATTGAAGTTAAAGTGAAAGAAGAGGAGGAGGTTGAAGCTCCTGTAGATGAACGGAAAGTATCACAAATACAGAAATTAATGGTCATAAATCAGGTTTATGATTTTTATAATTCTCTTGTAGTAGCGCATCCCCTCCCTGGCACAATCCTTTTACCTTGGTCTGACATTATTACTGACATCCTCTTCTCAAGGTTGGCAGCTATGGATTAATGCTGTTGATCTGATAGGCAGGTTCTTGTATATACCCTTGTCTGGTCACTAAATTAATTATAATTGTAAAAGTTCTAATGCCATATTGCGACAAAACATAACATTAATCACAAATTGTGTTTTATTGTACACCATGCAGTTAGAGCGCTGAGGGCTTATCAGGTGCCTCTAAAATTTCTTACACATGTTTAAAGGCCTTGGCGTGTTAAGATCAAAACATAAGTTGTAACAATAGGCCTATAGAATTTTTTTTATGTGGCTCATATAATAAGAGGTTACAAGCTATGTTTTGATCTTAACAGGCTCAGGCCTTTAAACATTATTAAAAAATCATAGAGGCTCCTGATGAAGTGCCCCCAGGGCTTGAAATGCATTGTGTACAATAAAACAGTTTTGTGACTAAAGGTGAGTTCATTTTATTTTACTGAAGTAAAACAGTCACAGGACATCACTGGCAATAATGGAAAAAATTAATAAATAATAAATATCATTAAAAAATTAATCATTAAAAAAATTGTTATATTCCATGCAAGAAACCTATAAATATAATTAGCTACTGCGTATTATCACTTGTTGCTGACATCAACACACTAGGCCGCTAACTTCATAAGTAAAATTTAACCATTTTGGGTAGAAAAACGTAACTTTTCTTTAAACAACATAAAAACATTGTAACTATTTCTCAGAATTACATTGTTTTTGTGTAACTAGTTCACTTAAGAGTGGTGTTCAAATGAAAAGGTATGGAACATCATAAAAACTAAATCAGCTGAAATTTGAATATGCCGCTTTCAGATAATGTAGTGAGATATCTAAGGAATCCAAAGCGTGCATCTCGCCTCCCTCTACAAAATTAAAGGCTGTGCTCTCATCAGGTGAGGTGTAATGTGAGAAAGTCCGTAGTCTACGCTTGTCCATAAAGAGCAAATGGCCCAAGTTTTTATGGAGGGAGTAATTCTGCCCTGTGATAAATCGCGCCCACGTCTCCAGGCTCTCACTGTGTATTTGCAAAGTTCAAGTGGGAGTATCCTGGTCAAGTCATCTGTTCTGTCCGTCAAAAAAAAAATAAATAAATCTGTAAATGTAGGCCTGTTGCTGTTCACTTCAATCTTCAAAACTACTGGATGAATCTTCATCTGGTTTTCACAGGAAACATGAGAAATGTTTGGGTCCAACATATAGGCAAAATTTTATCAAAGTCGGGTCATGGAATAAAAAGATATCGTAATTTTAACTGTTTTCAGTAATCGACGTGTCTGTCTGTTCAACTATTAAAAACCTGTTCTCCAAAACTACTTCACAAATTTGCATGGGGTTTTCTCGGGTAAGTTGAGTGTAACTCTGGACAACATATAGACTGTATAATGAAAATCGGATCACGGATAAAATATCATAATTTGAAATTTTTTAATCTATGACCATCATGTCTGTGTCTCTTTAAACAAATATATCTCCAAAACTTCTTGATGAATTTTCATGGAGTTTTCACACGTAACTTGAGCATATCGTGGCGTTACATAAAGGCTTCAATAATTAAAATCCGACTAGAGAAAATAAACATATCATAATTTAATCATCGTGTATGTGTATTTGTTGAGGATAATATCCAAAAGTACTACATGAACTTTAATGGGTTTCCACAGGTAAATTGAGAATAGTTTGGAGAGTAACATAGGCCTCATTTAATCAAAATCGGATCAGAGGAAGGAAAGGTATCGTAATTTGTAGTTTCTGGTGTATGCTATGCTTTAATTACAGCGTAGCAAAGACCCAATAGAGGCGCTGTTACTTACATGTATACCAAATAACTAATCGATTGCGATGCTGTGTTTTTTACTCACATAACTAAGGTGTCATACACTGAAACAAGGGCTACGATTTTCCTTACGGCAGCGGTGTAATGTAATGATGTTGGCAATGGCCTTTAAATCCTTTTTGAAAAATCAGTCGCGTACAATGAGGGAATAATCCTTTCTGTTGATAATGAAATGAAATAAATAATTAATGTTGTTGTGATCAAATTTTTTCTATCTAGCTGTATCCCATATGCTTTTCAATATCATGGAAAGGAACGAAGTGCATCTTTCGACAGTTATAACCACTAAATTGTACATGAAGTAGAAATATCTGTGGAGTGAGCATTGCGTTCTGTGCATCTTCTCAATATTAAACTGAAATTACCACGTGATCTTGAGACAAATCTACTCTTTCCACAATTTATTTGCTCTTAGGATTTGCTTGCACCGCATTGGGTACAAAGAAGCCCAAACCCCTTTTTGCAGAGGCACCACATAACACGAAATATTATCTAAATTAATGTGTCACAGAAGCAACATGAAAGCTTAGGACGAGCCATTAAAAGGGTCATATAAACATAGTCATCCCTTTTAATAGAATAAAAAATGACCAAGATAAAGTCTTTGATTAGTAGATTTTTCCCAGTATCACGTGACATTTCCACCTTATGTTGAGGGCACAAAATCTGTTCTGCACATCTGAATGCTCACTCCAGAGATATTTCTGCTCCGTGCCTGCCACTACAGGTAATATACAAATGCGAATGACGAACTTATCAGAAACCTCTTTCATAATTGTTCGGTAAAATATTGTGATTGAAATTAGTAATTACTTACTTTTGGTTTGGACTACATTATGACATCTTCTTTTTCAGAGACTATTGTACCTGGAGTTACAATCAGACTTCTGAATTTATAATTGTATTACACCAGGTCGATTTTAAGTTTGTGCTTTACAAAGTCTTAGTTACTGTAGGACTTGGGGACATGTATTAGTCTCCTAAATGTGCTGAAGTTTTGAGCTATTTAATAAGTTATTTCCATGTGCACACCAGCAGCATTTTTTTTCTTTTAATTGATGTCAAATCTCCTTACTTTGAGTTCCTCTGTATGCTCCTTTCACCCCCCCCCCCCCCCAAGCCAAAAGGTTGTAACAAACAAATGAAAATATTAACTTCCCCTCTTACAACTCCCACTAATGTTGGTATTTCCACAGCACACAGCTGCTGGTTAGGTATAAGCAGTTCCTCCTCCCCTTCACCCCACACGATAGCAAATATAGTGAAGTTACTTTTTCTACAAGGTCCATAGATACTCTTTATATATAGTCCATGGTTTTCAGAATTTATCTGCCAGGAAATAAATTGATGCTGTTTCATTCTGTCAACTTAATAGACTTAAACACAATGCTTTTCTTCTTCCAGGGGTGGCTTCACTACTGGTGGTGCCAGTGGTCCGCAGCGTAAAGATGATGAACCAGAATATGACGAAAATGCTGTGCTCCTTAGTTGGTGTGAGTAAATACTTAATCTTATTGTGACATAACCTACAGTTCTTCAAACAATAAAAGTACTGAACATAATTATCAGCAAACTTTGAGTTATTGCAATATTAAGCTTGCAGCCAATCAGTTGGTTACTTTTGAAACCTAGATTAGGAGTTACAAAAGTACCTGCAACTGATAGCATGCAGCTGCTTTTCTTTCTTTCTTAACTAGCATATTAAAGATTTTTTGCGATTTCAAGACGCAGACTTTTATCATAAGAACACAGCTACATACATACTACTGCTCATAAGAATCAAAATTACATGTTTGGGGCAAAATTACATGTTCAAAATTGCACATACAATTGCAGTGAAGTTTCAAACTACACGAGCAGTAATGATTAAAACACACTTATAAAAAATATTCCCAGTAAATTAAATGGAATGTAAAAATAAATTGGTGTGATTCTTTAGCTTCTTCTGGCATAATTCTAGATAAGAGTTAATTAGTGTGCGGCAGGACCCCTGTGTGAAACTGGTACTCAATTTCAGCAGCTGAACCTGTTGCCATCTTCAGTTGCATGGTGAACTGACTGCCTTGGAGTGATGAAGACACTTTTATTTCCCCCTGCTTCTGCCGTTCCATGTAACAGTTGCGCCTGGCGATTTCTGCTGCCGGAGGCAGTGTAGTACCTTGCTCTGTCTGCTGTATCCCTTGCTGACTGCCAACTTCCACCCCTCCCCCCCCCCCCACACACACATACCAGCCCTAAAACCATCCTGACAGTGAGGAGGGGAATGAAGGGGTGAAGACTGCTGGTTAAAGTTGTGAATTGAGAGTTCTGCATTGCATGATGGATTGTAAAAGCTCTGGTAGGTGGGAATGTAAGATGCAGCCTTGAATGCAATGAAGGGGAAGGTGGAAGAAAGGACAAAAGGGAGCTGTAGAGGAGTGGGGGGGGGGGGGGGATTGAATTGATCAAAATAAGGGGGAAAGCGAAAAGAAACTAATTAGGGAATACTAGTTTACCCGTGCGAATAATTCGCACTCTATACTGATCGGTCGCAGGTAGGTAAAATAGTAATGGAGAAAAGGCAGATGCAAGTAAATGTATATAAAAGATAATAAACTTTGAATAGTAGTAACAAATATTAGTCTCACTGTAACAAAACCTATATAATACAATATGATGATTAATTGGATATTTTACAAAAGTAATTTGAAAACAATGTTAGTAGTTATAATGTGATCTTTTACTTTTCGCTGTATATGGTTTTAGTACAAACATAAATATCACTGAACGAGCAAACTCTTAGGAGAGACGCGTATAACTCTCCATGGCAAAAAAACGGGATCTGGTAAATATAATCCTGCCCTTTGAAATGTCTGACCTTGTGTAATGATCATAGCAAAGGCTACTTTTATTGGGAATTGTCTTCTTATCATTTGTAAAGGCAGATGTGTGAGGTTAATGTGGGGTATTAGCACAGTTTTATCGGAGTCAATGACTTTAGCAGTGATATACTCGCCAAAGTGAGTCACCACTAATTGTGCACCATTAATTAATCCCTGATTAGCAGTAAGATAATTACAGTATTTTAAAGCAAGAACTGTTGTGCCTGTTAGCTAAGTTATTTGTGTACTTTGTCATTGCATCAACGTGTATAAACGAAATTGTTTGATAAACTATGAATTTACATAGACTTGTATAACCAAAATAAAGTGATAAACTGCTTGCATCAAAGGTCTTTGACTTGCATAAAGAATCCAAAGAACTGCAAGAGCTGTTTTTCATGTTTGATAAACCAAAATTACCAGTAGATGGCACTTTCTTTTATATCAATGTTTTTATATCAGCCGTGCAAACTAAGTTGATATTCGGTGCGGTGACTGATGGGAGCAACTGTAAATACAGGGCCCACTTAGGATCGTTCGCTGGGTATCAACATATATTGTACGACTCGTGGAGAATGAAACCTTGAAAATGGTCTCTTAATCATTAATTTTAGTGTGTACCCACAAACACGATGAGAAATAATATATATGATTGTAAGGGGCAACAAGGAAGACATGAATTGGAGGTACACAGTATAATGATTGACGAGGGAGTGGGGTGGAAGAATAATGTTAGACATAGGGTGTAGGGATGGTTAGTTGAGGGCCGGGCTTGAAGGGACAACTCCCATCTACACAGTTCAGAAGAGGACAACGTGGAGGTGGAGGAGGAGGAGGAGATCCGGATGGCTCGGGTAGTACAGCAGGCAGTGAAATACAGAGTGACATGTAGTCGGTGCTGTGCCACAGGATAGTCCATCTTGCTTTTTGCCAGTTTGACTTGGCCATTCATCCTGATGGACAGCTCGTTTATCGTCATACCATGGAAATCGCTGTGCTATGATTGTAGCAGAGTTGGTAAATCACATGGTTGCTTTCACATGTGGCTTGACCTCTGATGGGGTAGGGTAAGCCTGATACAGGACTGGAAGTGCTGGGTGGGTGGATTGGCTTTCCACAGCAATATTATCCATTTGATAAAAGTTTAGGATTAGGAGTGGCATAGGGATGCGCTAGGATGTTGGGGAGGTTGGGTGGGCAACAGAACACCATGTGGAAGTGTCCGAAGAAATTTAGGGAGGATGTGTCTCACTTCAGGGTGTGACAGATAACTAAAGCCCTAACAATGGTTGCTGTTCAGGGTGGTTCCAGTTCAGGGTGGTATTGGGTGATAAGGAGGGCACTCCTTTGTGGCTAGTTACTGGTGTTGGAGGGAGGATTGGTGAGGTGTGAGGATATGTTCGCACTTCACCAAATCATCTAAATCGCACATGGCTCTGATTTTTTCTTGGAGGGTTTCCTATTGCATGAGGTAAATCCAAAACATACCTGTAAATTCTCAAACCTAGCACTTAGATCAATAAGTCTCTGTAGGTTTTCTTGCAATGCTTGCATGTTTAACCCATTTATGTACTTTGTTGTGTAGGTATTTATTTTATCTTCAATTATTTCTTAGGATCCAGTAACGAACTTCCTTCATCCATGTTGTGCACTGTTTTTGGCTACTTGTTTACTCAGCTAACATTCCAGTTTATATTTGTCTGTTTCTCAATTAACTCCTAGTTTTTGCTAGTAAGTTGAAACATACCACTTACATTGCTTGCTGAACAAATTGATTAGGAATTTTCAGAATAAAATGTGGAAGTCATAAAAGTTAGTTGTATGTCAGGAAGCTGACCCATTGCTGATTACTGATGTATGTTGTCATAATTTTGATGCTTTTAAGGAAAATGAAGATACCAGTTACTTCTCAAATGTGATGTGGGAGGGGGAAAATATAATTTGTATGAGTATTTGTACTTTGTTCAGTAGATATAAATAGTAGTGCAACCTTTCAGCTTCCATTACTAAATATTTTTGTTGTTTTATATTTAGGTTCTTTCTGTGTAGTTTGAATCTCATTTTTCAGTTGGTACACAGTATTCAGGAAACTGTTAAACAACGCTAAAATTGCTTGTGGGAGTGAAATAATTATTTTTGCCACTTTCCTTTTACAGATGATTCAGACTTGAATATACAAATAAACAAGGAAAATTTCACAGTTGCCACACCCATGCATGCTCAAGGATTTGGTTATATATGGGCTGGAGCAAGAGCATCACACGGCTTTAAATCTGGCAAAGTGTGTTATGAAGTGAAGGTATGTGAAAATAAGTGTTTAATTACGTTACTGTGACGAGCTTTTAAGTAGCTTTTCTGCTCTTTACAGCTTCAACAGATGCAGAATTGAAGAATCTTACCAGATTTTTTTTTTACTTGTGACTGCTTACATTCCAACAGTTTGAATATTTTAGCAGAGGCAGTTGTTGTTAAAGCATTTTCATAAGCATCAATTGTTACCATAAACATTTTTTTTAATTGTAGTATTACTTAAATGATGAAAGGAATCCTGTGAGTCACTGTAGGATGGGTTAACATAGTAATACAACTGAGCATCTTTTGTAAAATGATGACTCGTTACTACGGAAAAATGCTATAATTAAACTCAAGACAGCTGTGTGTTTTTAAGAAAATTGCAAACCTGCCAACTCTCAAGAGTTCTAACTTTTTCTCCTGCCTCCTGATTTCCCATTTTTCTGCAAAGGAACATACAGAGAAAGAGAGAGGCTAAAAGAATTTAGAAAATTACATTAGATGAGGAAACATTTGAAGCATGTGAGCACCTGTTGGCTTTCTGCTCGGCATACCCAACGAAAAATTTTGATATTTTTTCTTTACGGTGTATTTCTTGACTTGCTTTGTGGAGACCTTTGATGCCGTATAGCATTTGATTTGACAAATACGGCGCAAGAGCTTTGCGAAGTGGGAAATAGAAGTTACACAGTGTGATGTGCACATTATGATTAGCTAATCAGAAGACGGAGTTTGAGAAGAGCATATTAGCTGTATTTAGCTGATCAGAACAAAGCAGCAGTGGAATTTAAAATTATTCTCGCCATGAATGTTCGGTTGGGAAATTTCAGCCTTATTCTTCTGTTCTAACCTAACAATGACCACGGAATTAGCGGTATAAAAGGCGAAAATTATTTAATGTGTTCCTGCAGTACTGCTCTATGGTTGACAGATTATTGTATGTAATATTGTCCATTCAATAAATTAATTATCCTTGTAAATGCATCCTTTAAGATGAAGACATATTAGTAAAAAAACATTACTTTTGACAAGCAAGGCAGTAAATGATTCCTGCTCGTTTCACTGGTAGCAATTTAAACTGTACTTTCAGGTCCCTGCCTAAACAGATACTCTAAAATAGTGTCAAATTTGCGTAAATCTACTGGTGTCGACATAGTATGACAGTGGAAAGTGTTTATGGATTATGTTGGCAATACTGTATAGAAGAATGAAGCCAGGAAGACGGTCAGATATAAGTGACTGCTATAGTGAGCACATTATTCATAATACAGGCACATCATTATGTTATTCATGTCTCAGAAGGCAAAAACTCTGAAAATGATTAAGAAAAATGTTGACGGTAAAATAAAAATGCTTTGTATAAGTTAAAAAAATACCTGTTGGGGGGGGGGGGTGTCGTGTCTGCACGAGGTGGGCAAACGTGCGCCCAGATTGCAACTCACTGTCTCCATCAGATCACTTGTGTATATAAACACCTCGGACACAAATCAGGAGTTCATGTTAAAACCAAAAAGTGTTAAGTGAAAACACAGATTTTGATGCGTATCTACATATAAAGCAGTGTCACTAATGTGTAATGTGCTGCTGTATACTTTAACACTAAAAAGTGATTGTAAAATTAAAAGTACTCAGAAATTACGTACATTACTTTCTTTGAAACAATTATCATGGTTCACTGACGTTTACGGGGAAGATATTATTTTCTAATTTCACAACCAGTTGTAATTAGTGTTTCTAAACCCAGCAGTGATGTCAGGTGTTAAAGTAAATAATTCTAAACAGTCAAAGGCTGTGAACTTCTGAAGGGTAGGACTTATTGATAACCCAAGGATGAAACTTCTCATAGCCATCCACATTATAAAATGTTCACTTGTTGCTCCTTTGTGACACTTACCGCCTTTTATAATCATGGTGTGATTAGGAAGAACATTTTAGTGAAGTCCAGTTTCATCCATGTTTAACATGTCACACAAGACATACTTTTCCCTCACTTCTCCGAGAACACACAATCAGTTGTTCGCATTTCATTCCATTCCATTATGATGGTGGTGGCGGCGGCTAGTGCAGCAACAGTGTTGAATAATTAAATACTTCTCAGTTTCTGTTGCAGTATTCTTTATTACTCCAATAATGCATTTCGCACTGTTAGCGCATCATAAGACTGGAAACAGACAAATGTTTTATTACAGTCCGTGTACCTGGCAGGCAGTGAATCTGTGGCTAAGGCGAGTAAATTGTGAAAAGTCAGACTTACTTGGGCGGAGATTGAGCCACAGAACTATCGAAAGCTGTGGTGGAGGTAGCTTAACAATTTGTGTTCTGTCATTGGGCCCCTGCAAAGAGGTAAACGTACAAAGTACATAATGGCTATTTGAAGTGGACATAAATGCGACCGTTAAACATAGTGGTGTGGGCAGAGTTAAGCCTGTGAGAATGAGCAGCTTGCCTAGCGGTATCTTGGTATTATCAGAGATGTTTGTGATATGGGGGAATGAATCCTGTGAAATGATAACATGGTGGTAATGAAGCAATAATAAATGAATGGAAACGAAATTATTAGAGGCCTGGGGGTGGAGCAGACGAAAGGTTTTGTGAATTGTCAGAAGGGGGGGGGGGGGTCATTTTGGAAAAAGATGGATAACATGATGTTGTAAAAAGTTTGATTTTTTGTAATGAGCTGTTCGTTGAGACTGTGTTCTGGGGACCGTTTCACAAACTTATTGATTTCCAATTCTTCCAGAAGTGAGTGTTTTTCCTTTGGGGCGATGTGAAGAACTTGCAATTTGTCTAAGGGGTGCTGAATGTGTTTGCTTCTTTTGAGATGCTTGGAAAAGGCCGAATTATTTTTGGTGGCGCCTTTCTTGGTTAAAAGATGTTCTTGGAACCTAGTTTTGAAGGCTTGTCCAGTTTGACCAATGTATGATAAGAGGCACTGCAAACATTGTATTTTGTAGACGCCTGAGAGACTCCCTAAATAAGTGGGGATTGTCATACGCGAGTCAATATAGTAGGTGAAAGATGTAGGCCTGTCCCCTTAACAAACTATTGAAAACATATTGCTCTAATGTTGTCAGTGAAGAGGAAAGATTGTCTTGTACACAGATACGTACATAAATTTTTCTCCTTTGCTGTACTTAGGAGTGGAATATGGAAGGAATGATAACACTAAACAACAACATTTTCTTTGACAAATTTTTGCCGAAGAACATTGGACAGTGTAATAAGGAACTTTAGTCAAAGTTCGCTTTTGTCAAAAATTATTCGATCAAATTTAGCTGCTCACCTTAGATTTGATCAAAAAAAGTGTTCATAGTCTTATTGTTACCTGCAGTCAGATATGCGACCCCTTGAAGTGCTAGCATCACAGTAGCAGTTTTTGGCGTCTGAAAACATGACCACAGAATTCAAGAACAAAATTTATACAGTTGTATGAGGCTGCTTACAAAAACCAGCTGCATTGAGCCGAAAGCTAGAAGACAATTGCAGAGGTCATTAGCTATGAAATGAGGGCTGGTTGCATTGCAGACAATGTAAAGAGAAAATTATGACCTCCAGACAAGTTTCACAGTGGAAAAAGCAAAAGTCTGTAATGGAATGAGTTTAAATCACCACAAAATTCAAAATTTTGTATGTTTTTGTGTACTGCAGATGGAGTACTAACAAAAGTGGAAACAATGCTAGGCTTGTTAGTAGCCGCAAGTGTATTTCCATCTTTTGTAATTTTTAGAGCAGAATGCCACTATAGACATGTCATGAATGCTGGTAGTGTATCCAATGTTTAGTTATTGCAACCACCGTACATGCAACCATAGAGTATAAAAATATATTTGCATTAAGTAAGCAATGGCTGAAGTTAAAGATTTTTTGTCGAAGAATATTGGACAAAGATTCTTTCACAGAAAATTCAATAGTGTAATATCAGCCTTTGTAATAGCACAAGGTATTCCCTGCTTGAACACAATATGGTATCTTGTGGAGTGTAAATGTTTGAAGAGAATGAGCAAACTAACAAAAATTTGGCTATTAAAATGTTAGGTTGTAGTGTTGTAGTCATCATTATTATCTTAAAACTTCATATTTGTGTACTGCTGTATTGTTGTGTGACATACATTTGTGAGTACAGAACAGTCCAAAAATTGTAGTTTCGTTTCTGCACATTAATGGCTGACAAACAGGCAAGAAGGAATCATGTCACTGAATATCAAAGTACAGCTATATTAATTTTTTTTTCTTTTTTCAGTTATTGGAAAATTGTCCAGTGTCACTGGAAGACGAGCCAAATCCTCATGTGGTACGAGTGGGCTGGTCTGTGGAACAGTCATCCACTCAGCTTGGTAAGAATCACCTTAAGCTATTAATATTGACTAGCAATTATAAATAATTTATGTGGTGTAACAGTGTTTCTTTCAAATACAGTACAATGACTGTAGTACAATAGAACGCCGAATTAACAGATACGCCTTTAAGGAAATCCCACATTTAACAAATGTTTTTCAGTCCCAGTGACTCTCACATTAAAGCAATATTATTTCTTCTCCACTTTAATTTCTACAAATTAAAAATTTTTCCAGAAATCTTCATGAAAAGGCATGGGAAATCACCCAAAAGATCAATGTGGTATATTTCAGCATGTCGAATCTTTGGTGTGATCAGGTTAGTCATGTCATCTCGTGTGAGAGTGGTCACTAGAGCTTTGGATATAGAAAATGTGAAACATTGGAAAACATCACAATTAGTAAATAGCTATGAACACAGTAGGCATTTGTAATATAGATGTAACTGGCATATTTTACAATTAATTTCTTTTGAAAACCCATTCTATTAAGAATGAAAAAGGAAATGATTGCTCTGTTGGGTTGAATAATTACAGTAGTGAAAAGAGGCATGCTGAGCTGCTGACACACGAAAATAATCACATTCACACAAATTAAATTTTTGGCCATGGCCTTTGTTAGAAAAAGAAACGCATACATTCATGCAATCACTCGGACAACTATTATGTCCGGCCACTCCAGCAACACAAACTAGACTGAGTGAGGTGGGGAGTGGAGGTGTAAGGATGCTGGGTAAAGGTGGGATGGAAAGTTCTGTATTGCATGATGAAATTTAAAGGCTTTGATAGGTGAGAATTTGAATTGTGGCAATGAATACAGTGCACGGAAGGGGTGGGAAAGTATAAAAGGGAGGTGTAGAATAGTGTGGGGATTTGAAATGATGATAATCAAGGAAAAATAAAGTTGTGGGGGGGGGGGGGAGGGAAAAAATATAAAGTTGGGGGAGGGGGAGTAAGTGAAAATAAAAAGGAATAAATTAATCAAAAGAGAGAGATTGGCTGGTCAGTACTTACCTTTGTGCTGTACCACCAAAAGTGACACAAATTAAGAAAAAGGACGAAACAGGACAAGCTTT
Organism: Locusta migratoria; assembly: GCA_026315105.1. NCBI lineage: Eukaryota > Metazoa > Arthropoda > Insecta > Orthoptera > Acrididae > Locusta > Locusta migratoria. The sequence goes on from CM048745.1 coordinate 376,272,324, forward strand.
TGGAACACGGATACTTCTTCAGGTGGGAGAGAAGTGAATTATCTTTCCCTTCTGTTCCCATCCTGTTTTCTTCCCGACTTAGGTCATGAGGATGGTGTTTGAGAAGTGTGGAAGTCGGAAATACTACATATTAGTACTGAGCCAAGCCAGAGAGGATATATATAACCAAAGAGGAAATATCAAGCAGTAAAGAGAAGAAAAGATGAGTGAACTGAATTATGCTGTGGGCTGTAGGAGGGGTGGGGCTTGTCTAAAACGATTTTGATTAACAGGGAAAGATGGAGAGCAAAAACACACACACACACACACACACACACACACACACACACACAGAGAGAGAGAGAGAGAGAGAGAGAGAGAGAGAGAGAGAGAGAGAGGGGGGGGGGGATAATGAATGTGAGCTGAGGCTGGAAGAAGGGGAGGGGTTAGCATAGATTTAGGCCAGGGGGGTGGTGGGAGGAGAGGATATGTTGGGAGGTAAGTTCCTACCTCCATAGCTCTGAGGAACTGCTGTTGGTTGGTAGTATCCAAATGGCACATGTGGTGTAACGTGCCAAGGTCCCTGGAGTCAACCTGGAGGGCATGTTCTGCCACCGGATATTGGGTGACCCACAGGCGAACAGTCCGCCTGTGACCATCCACTCAGCCAATTTGTTGGTAGTCATACCAACATAAAAGGCTGCACAGTGGACACAGGTCAGTTGATATATGATGTATGTTGTCTCGCATGTGGCCCTGCCTTGAATATAGTAGGTTTTTCCTGTGGTGGGGCTGGAGTATGTGTGGTTTTGCAGTGGGATTGGTTGCAGAGATAGGAACCATTAGCTAGGCAGGGTGGTTTTGGGATGTTGTAAGGTTGGACGAGGATGTTGCGGAGGTTGGGAGGACGGCAGAAGGCTACTCTGGGTGGTGTGGAAAGAACAGTTAGGATTGATGATCTCATCTCAGGGCATGACTTGAGAAAGTCATAGCCCTGTCGGAGAAGCTTGTTGAGGCATTCCAGGCCAGGATGGTACTGGGTGACTAAGGGGATGCTTCTGGGTGGTCTAGGGTTAGGAACATTATTGTTGGGATTGGAGGAATGGACAGCTTGGGAGATCTAGTTGTGGACGAGGTCTATAGGATAGTCGTGGGAGACAAAAGAATTGGGCAGATTGTTGATGAAGTTGGTGAGGGATTCGTTACTGGGGCAGATAAGTTTTCCACAGATGCCCAGGCTGTAGGGAAGGGATAGTTTAATATAGAAGGGATGGCAGCTGTCATGTTGCTTGTTTGTGGGTTTAATATGTGGACTGAGGTATGGATGGGGGTACCAAACAATGGGGTGCCACTTCTGTGTCTTAATTCATGCCTCTTCCATGCGGCCTATGAAGAGGATGGAATAGGAAGGGGCCATTCTGGTACCCATAGCTGTACTCCTGATACGTTTGTAGGTCTGGTCCTCAAAGGTGAAGTAATTGTGGGTGAGGATGAAATTAGCAAGTGTGACAAGGAATGAGGTTTTTGGGAGGCTTTCAGGTGGGCATTGGGAAAGATAGTGTTCCAGGGCTAATAGACCATGGGTGTGGGGGATGTTGGTGTAGAGGGATGTAGCATCTATGGTGACATGTAAGCTTGCTAATTTCATCCTCACCCATAATTACTTCACCTTTGAGAACCAGACCTACTACCATCGGGGGGACAGCTATGGGTACCAGGATGGCCCCTTCCTATGCCAACCTCTTCATGGGCCGTATGAAAGAGGCATCCCTTAAGACACAGAAGTTGCATCCCATGGTTTGGTATATATTCATAAATGATATCTTTGTAGTCTTGGACTCGTGGTGAAGAAACCCTTCTGAACTTACTTCATGACTTTAACTACTCCTCCAACCTAAAATTAACTTGGTCCTTCTCTAAAACTTATGCCACCTTATTTGATGTTGACCACCTTGTTGAGTCCCACATCCACACCTCAGTCCACATATTAAACCCACAAACAAGCAACAGTACCTCCACTTTGCCATCCCTTCCATATTAAACAATCCCTTTCCTACAGCCTGTGCATCTGTGGAAAACGTATCTGCTCCAGTAACAAATCTGTCACCATCTACAACAATCTATCCAATGCTTTCCTCTCCCGCAACTACCCTACAGACCTCGTCCACAAACAGATCTCACGAGCTGTCCATTCCTCTCCCTCCAACAACAATGTTCCTAACCCCAGACCACTCAGAAGCACCCCCTTAGTCACCCAGTACCATCCTAGCCTGGAATGTCTCAACAAATTCCTCAAACAGGGCTATGACTTTCTCAAGTCATGTCCTGAGATGAGATCATCACTCCAAACTGTTCTTCCCACACCACCCAGAGTAGCCTTCTGCCATCCTCCCAACCTCCACATCATCATCGTCCAACCTTACAACATCCCAAAACCACCCTCCCTACCAAATGGTTCCTATCCCTGCAACCGATCCCCCTGCAAAACCTTTCCAATGCATCCTCCCACTACCACATACTCCAGCCCCACCACAGGAAAAACCTACTATAGTCAAGGCAGGGCCACATGCGAGACAAAACACGTCATATATCAACTGACATGTGTCCATTGTGCAGCCTTTCATGTTGGTATGACTATCAACAAATTGGCTGAACGGATGAATGGTCACAGGCGGACTGTTCGCTTGTGGGACACCCAATATTCTGTGGCAGAACGTGCCCTCCAGGTTGACTCCAGGGACCTTGGCTTTGTTACACCACATGTTGGATCTACCAACTAACAGCAGTTCCTCAGAGCTACAGAGGTGGGAACTTGCCCTCGAAAATATCAGCATTATTCAGTTCACTCATCTTCTCTTTACTGCTTGATCTTTCCTCTTTGGTTATATACATCCTCTCTGGTTTGGCTCAGTACTAATATGCAGTATCTCTGACTTCCACACTCCTCAAACACCATGCTCATGACCTAGGTCGTGAAGTACCGTTCCCTTACGGTCCCATCCCTTCTCTCCCACCTGAAGAAGGAACAAAAGCTTGTCCTTTTTGATTCCCTTTTTTCTTCATTTGTCACTATTGGCAGTACAGCACAAAGGTAAGTACTGGCCAACCAATCTATATCTTTTGAAAAATAATTTATCATCTATGAGGAGAATTTCCATCATTAATCAAAAGTAATAAATTAAGGGGATATTGTAAGTGGTGATACACAGTTGTAAGGAAGACATGTATACAGGATAACAGGTGGGAAAGGAAGTTACTATGAACTCTTATCTGGTATGTCCTGAGCTACTTGCAAGTCACATCCATGACCAACACAATTCCCTCCAGAACTGTTCACTTTGGAATGATATCACTCAGTTGTTGCTAATAACAGTGCTACCAATCTTGTAAAAAAGTGATTAACTTATTGGAAAGTGTAATTCAAATAGTTCTAAATGTTTTTCTTTGTACTTTCTAATGGACAGTAATAATGTATTTTCATTACTTTTGTGTCATAATTCCTTTACCATAAAATTTAGTTAATTTGCCAATTGTAATACATGTGTAATGGAAACAAAATTTTTATTAAAATTTAAGTTTTATGTATGCAAGAGAAAATAAACTTCAGGTAAGGTATTGTGGTATTTAATCTGTTGTCATAAAGGACTTAAAAGATCTAAAATAATAATTGTCCCTAATAGTGCAGTGGTCTTCTCCAGAAATCTTGTCTCATGGAATAAAAGGACCACATCCTTTGGTTGTCATGAAGCATTTGATAATTCATTTTGTAAAACTATCACCCTCTGATGTAAAAGTCTCTTTTGTGACATTTCAGAGGTTGTTTTAATTCACCTCTAGCTGTACCTATGATTTAAACTTAGTTTTGAGTCTTCTGTCCAACATTCACAGATTATAGGAATGTTGATAATCAACTTTTATATTTAGTAATCATATGACTATTTCTCAACAGTTAATGGTTCTGTTTCTTTATTGTGTATTGCTTTAAACTTTCTTATTCCATTTTGATAACAGGTGAGGAGCCTTTATCGTATGGATATGGAGGCACAGGGAAAGCATCCACTGACTGTAAATTCAAGGACTATGGGAGACCTTTTGTTGTTGGGGATGTTGTAGGAGCTTTCCTGGTAAGTAGTGTCAAGCATACATCTTTGAATGCTAAATATTTTTTCTATTAATAAATAGTTAATTCTGGTGAAATTTTATTTGATAGGATTTGGACAGTGAACCAATAATCATGTCATTTACCCTGAATGGAGAATCACAGGGTGTTGCATATGAGATTTCACGATCAGAGCTGAAAGGCCAAGCGCTTTTTCCACATGTCCTGACAAAAAACTTGAAGTTTGAATGTAATTTTGGTGATAAAGACACGTGGTTTCCACCTTTAAATGGTTATGTGCCTGCTGCCAAGATCCCACTTGAGAAAAGAATAGCTGGTGCAAGACGTCCAGAGAGAAGAGAGGACTGTGAGGTAATGTCGGCATTTATAATAGGAATAGTAGTGACCTACCTTTCCTTTCCAGAAAATGTTGTTGTTGTCGGGTTTTTTTTCCCCCACACTTAAAATAGTGGATAAAATTGTTTGAGTGTAAGTAAATGCACTCTTTGTAATTTGGAAAGCTTCTTTTTCTGTTTTACAGAAAAGTACTGTCTTAACTTTATGGATAATTTTTTGTTATGTTCAACAAAATAGCATTACAAAAAATATTAATATGACATTTATTTTATGGTTTGAAATGGCAAGCCTGGCCTGTGCGTATCAAACCTTTTCACGGTTTTGGACCTCAGTCAGTAAAAATAGTGTCCTTGCTGTACTGCGCCAAACTTATTATGCAACAGCAGCGTCTATTAGTTTTTGGTGCACTACGGTGCCTCTATCGCTTGAATGCTGTACTATGCCATCCATACTTCAAGCACAGTCTGTCTAAAAAATTTCCGTGTTCCAACTTTTTGCTCCATGCAAATCTGTAAAGTAGTTTTGGAGATGGGATTTCTAATAAATGAACAGATAGTTACTCTAAACACATAAGATTACATCTTTTTTCTATGATCTGTTTTGATGAAATCATGCCTAAATCCTGAACCATCTTCACTCATGTTTCCTGTGAAAACAGATGAAAATTCATCCAGTAGTTTCGAAAATTAAAGTGAACAGTGACAGACGTACACTTAGATTTATTATTAGTAGGGTTGTGTCAGAGTGGTTCGGCCGAATGTAGCACACTGGCTTCGGATTAGAGATTCGGCGCATAATGGCCGAATACTACCAAATCCAAAGTGTTATATGGAAACCTTCAGTTACGAATGTTGTAGTTTATTTTGCATAACAGTGCACTTTCTTTTGCGTTATTTACTTTATTTTCCATAGATCCGCTGAAAGACGCGATGTCATAAAACGAAACTACCTCACTTTGAATAGTTCTGATAAATGGCGCTAGGAGCCGCCACAAGTAACTTTTCCCGTCTAATATAAGGAGTGCTACACAAGCTTGCTTATCAGGCGTAAATATAAATACTGGCTAAAACTTTTGCTCACAAAACAACCACCACCTTTAAAATATAAATAGCAACAAAAAAACAAATTTCTTCACATAAGTACCAACAACACATAAGGCTTTAGGATTCCTGCATGCATTGCCTCATTCAGATTTCACATTGTTTCGTCAAATTTTGTGAAGTGCTGTGGTATGTGAACTGTAATGAAGCACTAGGATTTCAAGAAGAATGTTGTTTAAGTGGGGAGAAAAGTTCTAATTGTGCGCCATCCATGTGGGATGACGTCAATTCATCAACCACTTGACTTCTGTTTGAATAAATTAAGGTCAAGCTTAAACACGTGTACACAAACTGCCTTTCGAAAATTGGCAGACAACTGACACCAACGGATCGTGTAAAACGCGCAAGTGTGCCAATGAAATTATGATACCTGGAAGTGGGTTCCAAATAAGATTGCGAAACAGGCATTTAAAACTGCTTGACATCGAATGCACTAGATTGTAAGATGGATTATGCTCTGTAGTACGAAGGAACTGTGTAACAAGGAATCAAATGACAGTGATTCAGAATTACTGTACCAGTATCTAATTGCTATTTCGTAAAATTTGTGTTATAAGTAGAGACAGGAAAATTTCGCGTTAACGATAACGCGAAATCGGTGGTTTTTGGAGACATATCACGAAATCGGCAGTTTTTGGCGACAAGTCGCGAAATTGGCTGTTTTTTAACAAACTGGAGCGAAATTTTGCTCCTTTTTTTTTTTTTTTTTTTTTTTTTTTTTTTTTTTTTTTTTTTTTTTACTAACTGGCATGAAATGTTGCTTTTTCTTAATTACAATATAGAAAATGTTCGTAAATCAGAGGGTAGCCGTTTAATAATATTGGTAGCTAATACTAATTTTACGTTAAAATTGGTTCTTGACTTTGACATTCGCATATAACTTGAAAATGATTATACATTTATCACTCAAACAACTGATGTCCTGTATATCACTTCAGGTTTCTGATGAAAGGCCAATGGGAAGAATATAGAGTTTCCGATATCAAAAGATTTGTTTCCTAAACAAATGGATCCTGCGGGAGTGAATCGTAACAAAGTTTATTTGATCTGATGATAATGGTCGATTCCGGGTCGTATGTTCGATATGTATCGCTTGGGCCCGAGCATTCGATCTTTGACTCTTTGTGCAAAGAATGCCGCTGCAATGTATTAGACTCACCCCGTTTACATGGGCTCCCAAAACCGGATTTCGTAAACCGATTTCCCAATTCCGCTTTTGGTTGGTCATGTAAACACTCCAAAATCGATTCTGGAAATCCGCTTCTCTAAAGCGGTTGTCCAGTTCCACAATCGATTTTCGTGCCCATGTAAACGCAACCGATTTTGAAGCGTTCTTGGCTTGTCAGATAGGGTTTTTCTTGTTAAGAATTTTCGGCACATATGGAAAGAGTGATACTGTCTAATGCGAAATAAATGTATTAATATTAGAGTGAACATAAATCTGTGTATTTAAATGAAGAAAAATAGCGATTGTGCAGACTAAATAAGGAATTGAATCAGCTGTTTTCCAGCCGCCATGTTAAGTGAGCTAGGAAATCAGATTCAGGCCGTGCCATGTAAACACGACAGCGAAAAACGGTTTACGAAAATCGGTTTTCGTCTTCCGGAAGATGTGTTGCATGTAAACGTAGTGACTATTCGTTCAGTATCGTCCACGTTGTCTTGAGGTTTGCAATTGATTGCTGTTATTTGGGTAAAGGTTTCACATACGTAAGCATAATTTCTCAGTACTTAATTACGACATACCTTACTTTAAAATACGCGTTTTGCAAATGTCTATCAAGCGCCGTTACATTTAGGCTGCCAGTTTTTGTAATATTGAAGTATGAATGAAAAATCCACCAAATACGGCACATTTGCTTCGGATCTCCTGAATTGGAGGCTGCGCAACGCGATGTTCATTTGGTGTTGACCACGTGATTATGTGGCTAGCGAATCACAGCACAAAGAAGAGTATCATTGTCGGCCAATGGTAACCAAACCTCACCGCCGCGCAACATGCAAATAAGAATTTTTGACATTGGAAATTAAATATGCGGTAATGTTTTTATATATGAAACCGCACAATGGTTACAGGATGTGAAAATTAACGCCTTAACATGAATTTTCAATTATTTCATTTTCGAAATCCCTTGATTACACTTTCAGGCAGATGACAAAATAAATAAAACAAGCTTTACCTGCTCCATGGTTGACAGGTTCTTGTATGTATCCTTGTCCGGTCAGTAACAGTAATTAGCCTCGTAGAATGAAGATTTAGAATTACTTGATCACTGTTTTGTACAGATCATAGGGTAAATAAAACATGCTATACCTACTCTATGGTTGACAGGTTCTTGTATGTTCTTTTCTCAAACTAGTTAAGTGTGCCAGTAATTCTTTTCTTTTGAGTTCCATGAAAACTTTTCTTTGTGAAATATGTAAATAATTTTTGTATGTGTAATAAATATAATGTAATGGAGAGGTGCCTTTTCATTCTACATAGACCTAGTACTGAAAAACATTAAGTAGTTTTTAAAAAATGAACAAAATTGAAACAGTTTGAGAAAATTTATCAGTTCAAGAATTTAAACAAATTTGATGTTTCACAAATATGGTATCGAAAGTATCTTTTCATTGTCAAGACAGTAAATGATGGAAAAAAAATTTAAAAAATGCATTTACAACATTTTTGTCTAAAAGTTTAAATAAATCTTAAGTTTAATGGCTGATAAATATGTGATTGGGATGTATATATTTTTAATTTCAACATAGAACTGAAAAATAGTGAAATAAGGCAATACTAAAGGATGAAACTGACAAATATGCACTGAAAAAATAACACCGAAAAATAACACCGCTAATGGCAGAAAATAACACCGAAATCGGCCATAAAATAAAACGAAATTTTCCTGTCTCTAGTTATAAGTCTAATAAAATTTTTACATTTCTGCATTTAGTTTCATACAATAGACGTACATTTGAAGTCTTATCTAAAAGCTACTGGTACGTAAAGCCAACTGGCAAGCCTGTGTTGTCAATAGGCCTGATGCTACAACATCTGCCTCCATGCTACAACTTAAGTGTTTTTCTATTAGGGGCAAGGGATACCTAATTCATAAATTCCACACACTTTTCCCTATAAGAGTAATACAAATGTAAACATTACAGCATGTAATCTTCCATGTTTGCTGTTACCACATTTAAATTCCGTCTGTCTAACAAACCTGAAAAACAATGGCGCACGCGAAAGAATATGCGTTACCTTTATCACTTTAATGTTTACATTTGTATTATTCTTATGAAGAACGGAAGCATATGGAAATGAAGCACGACAACTGACTTCTAGTACTGATTTTTAAATCTTGTATGAATATAAATTCTGTGCAGACAAATCATGTGATCTTAAATGTTTGAAATCTACAAAACACGCTTACTTAACCCTCAATGCGCAATCTGTGTGTTACCGTAAGTACTTTTCACAGTTCTGAAATGTCTTTGTGGCACTAACAAGTACCCACACCTCGAATAAACGAGTATTTCTGTTCTGACTGTCCTGTCCGTGACTCATGGAATGCCTGATAAGTCACTATAAAATTATTAAACATTTACACATCCTATTTTTTTAATAAATAATTTTTTGACTTCCGAAATATCTACTCATCTCTTCAGGTTTTATTTTTGAGTCGTCCCCTTTGAAAAAAGAAGAAAAATGTAATCGTTTCATTTCATAATTTTTTATTTCATGAAAATGAAACATTTTGTATTAGTTTCTTATTATCTTCTAGACCATCTAAGCAACATATATCGAAATGTTTCATACAAATTTCTTTTTAGGGTAGGGGGTATTAAAAAAGCCTTAAGATTTAAAATAAAAATCTGAATGAAATTTTAATTTCATAAATTTTACTGTTAATATTGTCTTTTGGGATTCACCCCAGAAGGCTTTATCTTCATCACTGGCTGTAATAAAGTAGGTAGTAATTCTTTTTAATGCATGTACTTGAGTTGACAGATTATTTGGGTTAGAGATTCGGAAGATTTGATTTGGGTTTGGAATTCGGCACATCTTTTAACACACACACACACACACACACACACACACACACACAGAGAGAGAGAGAGAGAGAGAGAGAGAGAGAGAGAGAGAGAGAGAGAGAGGGGGGGGGGGTTAATCTGTTAGACTGTAGTTAATCACTTACAACAGTTAAAGGCACATAATACTGTTACATAGCATTCTGAATTTGTTGGGAAAAGCTGAATATAAGAGAAGTTATGGTGATTGTTGTTAGAAAGCAAGTCTAACAACTGGTAAGCAGATTTAGCTTTTCTGAAAGTCATAGATTTTGAAAAACATTATCTTCAGAGTTAATTACTGGAACACAAGTGGCATCAAAGATTGTGTTCAGTTTTAATATAAGTGTCAGCAATTTATCTCCAACCAGCTACAGAGGACTGTCCCTGCCCTGCCTTTATCATCGCCCCCCTCCCCCTCACCCAGTTCCAACTGGAGCAGCTCAACCATGTCCTGAAATAAGTCCTACCAAATATTATTCCCATCCCTCCTGAGGTGGATTTCCATTGCCCACCCTCCCAATCTCAGCATCTTTGTGCATCTTTTGTATTATATAAGGAAAAAAGTTTTTGAACAAAATATAAAATACTTTATTAAAGTTGGTTTTTTAACTTACACTTAAGTTATGAATTCAATAGCAGTTTCTTACTTTCGTTTTCAGATGATAATGATGTGTGGTCTTCCTGGCTGTGGTAAAACGACATGGGCAAATGAATGGTATATGAAACACCCAGACAAGAAATACAATGTATTGGGCACCAACAACCTTATTGACAAGATGAAGGTATGAAACCTTGCACTTCCATATTTTATGAACTGAGCAAGTAGAAATTTTGTTGCACTTACTGTATGACTGTTTTGAATCTGCCATTTTAGTACATCTCATTTAGCATATGATCTTTTAAAATGGATTAGTTTTAGAATGTTTCATTTGGCAGGATCAGGATGCCAGTATTCATAAAGTCACACTTTATAGTTTATAGTCACATTTGTAGCTTTCTACAAATGTCTACCTTGGTGTCTTTGTGCAGGTATGTGCGCACTTGTTTACATTTCCTTTTTTCCCCTTAAGTCCTTCCACTCCTGGGATTGGAATGACTCCTCTTCCACTCCCTTAAAACCTGCAGCCTTTCCTTTTTCCCTTCCTTCATTCCTTCCTGCCTCTTTTCCTGAAGAAGCGGCCATCGGTTGTGGAAGCTTGGATCTTGTGTTTGTGTGTGGTTTTTATTTGTGTTTGTGTCTATCTACGAGCCTGTGCTTTGGGTAAGATTTTAGATTTCTAATTTATATATTTTCCTTCTGTAATAATGTCTTGTTACACGTTTTGGTGTGCCCTATATTCACACAAATACATGAAGTAGTAAGGAAAATCTATAAACATGTTGTTTGACTAAACTGCAATACGTAATATTGTAATTAAAATTGTATTTATCTGACAAATGTTGTCAAACACGATATTTCACTTGTTTTATAACTAATTTTGCGCCCCCCCCCCCCCCCTTCTTATTGAGAGACTGAAACTGTTAATGGTGAAATAACTCTCCTTCTTGAACATATTCTTTCAGTTATTATGTAATTGCGGCAATGAAAAGACTGGTGACAATTTCCATTCATTTGCGCAGTATCTCAAAACATGCAATGAATTTACATGAAGAGAGGTAGTGAATCCAGTGGAGATTTCGTACATTTGGGAAGTGACGAGGACAGTTCTGAAACTTTTCAGTGTTTCTAATGTTGATTTCAATTGTCACTCAATGCATTAGGACTTAATTGAAGTTTTAGTTTTCTTGTTAAATCCCTTTAAAATGATCCTTGTAACTATTCAAATGATTTTTGTGGTGAAAAACTCTGACAAGTAGGACTTTTTGGGCGATTGAAATGTAGTGAAATACCAGTAACAAATTTGTTACATTTGTGGTATTTATATGTGGAAAATAAGGCTATTCCAAACTGGCTTTGATAAAATAGTTCATTTGGATACAGCTAACTATGAAATACTTGATTTTGCAATTTTGCGTCCTTTTTTTTTTTTTTTTTTTTTTTTTTTTTTTTTATGGCTGAATTCTTTGGTGGGCTAGTAGTCGACTAGAGGCATGTTGTGATTTTGCTACTCTACGGTCGGGGGTTCGAATCCCCCCTCGGGCATGGATATTTGTGCCCTCCTTAGTTGTAGGTAGTTCATAAGTGGTTTGTAAGTTTAGGGCCTGATGACCCCATAGTTAAGTCCCTTAAGCTTAACAAACATTTTGAATTTTGCTACTTTTCAAACCATATGTATTCTGAGCACCTTTAGTCCAATAAATCATTATATAAATAATGCCTGGTCATAATCTGATAAATAGTGTACGGAACCATTTGGTACAATACAAACAACACAGTAGTCTGTGGTCCCTCCATTAGGAAGTAGTCTATGAAAAGACTCAGCTGGAAATAGTATATCTGAAGAAACTTCTGTGCAGAATCCAGTTTTAAAGGGAACTGACGTGTAAACGTTATTTAACTGCTATATCGTTGGAGTGAATAATATTTGATCAGCATATTCACAAATATATTAAAACTTCTAAAGTGTGTAACATAAACTGAATATTTGTGAAATTTTGAATCTCGCAAAAAAGCCAACTGATTAATGTTTAATTTTCCTATACTTAAATTACATTATTATGTTTAGGTAATGGGTCTGCCAAGGAGGAGGAACTATGCTGGACGATGGGACGTTCTTATTGATAATAGCACAAAGTGTCTCAATAAACTGCTTGAAGTTGCTTCACGTCGAAGGAGAAATTACATACTTGATCAGGTAGTTATTGGCTGCAATAACATTTTGTTTATTAATGGGAGTATTTTGCCCTGTGTTAGTATTATTATTATTATTATTATTATTATTATTATTATTATTATTATTATTATTATTGCCAATTATTGTTAGTTGCCTTGAAGTTGTAGTTGAAGCTGTAAGGTTTTCATGAAATTTAAAAACAGTTTCTTTAATGTGGAACTGTACATCTTCTAAAATGAATACCTATCTAATAATACTTTTTATATTTAAGACAGTTTTATTAGATTGTAGTTAAATAGGAAACTAGGTGAACACCATTTGGCAATTTTTTAATCATGTACGAAACCAAACCTTTAAAATATAACCATAACACCTCGGGCCACAATTCTTTTATCGGTGTCCAGTCACCTGCAATTATTAGATGTAGTACTGTGTCTGTGAAATCTGAAAAGCAAAATGGCAATATGAAATTGGCAACAAGAGTTCTTCCACTGCCGATATGAACCGCATTCAGTGTTCTCCAGGTGCTGTTCCACTTTTGGTAGAGAATGCCAGTTACTTATTTGTGTGTAATAGTGGGTGCAAAGTTTAAAAGGATACATTGTGGGAATCGGAATGTGCAGTTAACGAAGATAACAGTTCATTGCTCTCTCCTTCCTCCTATGCATAGATTCATTTGTTGTTGTAGTTTGTTTGTTTGTTCAGTTATCAGAAAATTTTTATTTCTCTCACCAAATGTTTTCGGTCTCACATTGCGTGTTACAACGTGAGGGGAGTTTTAAAGGTATTATATAATTCAAAACTGTCATTGTATGTTAGACACCCCCTCCCAACACACACACACACACACACACACACACACACACACTACATTCTTGCTGTGGAAATTTTCCTAGCCATCCCTGAGTATATGTATGTTTCATGCTGATTTTCTTCTTTAGAGTTGTTAGTCAGGGGTAACTGTAGGTAAAAGTAATGCATAGCACAGTCACACTGGGTACTGTCAGCTACTGAAAATTGTTTGTATCTTTGTTCTTTGCATTTCGAAATGGAAATGGTTTATCTAGTACAACCAGAAATTACTGGAAGTAATTGTCATGTCAGTTATGTACCATATTTCTAAAAAAGTAAAAGCTGGACTGATTACACTGTTTATAAATTTTAAAACTTAACTCCTTCCTTAAACTCTAATTTAAAAATAGTGCAATTTTCCGTATTGGAACAGTTTAAACTGCAGTCAGGCTAGCATAAAAATAGTGCTTAAAGCTGTGCTTTTGTTGCACCATCTTCATTGTAGTAGCACACAGCAGCAATTGACATTTCCAGATATTAAGAAAACTACATATTCAGAGATTGAAACTGAAGTTGCTTGGAATGTGTATTGTAACTCTATATTGATTTTAAGATTATGTGCATAAGTTTGTTCAGTATCTTTTACATGTTGGGCATGATCACATCAAAATTGTAAGGTTTTTATCATTACCTTTCCTGTTGACCACTTTACTAGTTTTGGTTTTCACTTCCGTGTTCATTTTCCAGAAATAATGTAATGTAGAATAGCAGTGTATGGGTTATGTAGCTGGCAGTGTTTCATATTACAGGAAAGGAGGTGGGGGCATCATATAAGTAATGTTATAACAAGGCTTGAGCAGTGAAATGCTCGTAAAGTTAGAGTTCAATATTAAATGTGTTTTGGCTCGTAATGTTGTTTGTGTTTTGTTGATAATGAAGTGATATAGCACATTTTGCTCAATTTAAGTATTTAGTAATGTACAATAACTGTAAAAGTATTCCTGTCCCTTTAGTATTATAAAGGTGAGTCATTCAACTGTTCCTATGCCTGGACTTCGATTTGAAAAAGGTAAAAATTCTTTACTTTGGTACGTCGCATTGTAATAACAACTTGCTTTGAAGGTGAGTATAGCTATAATATCCTCTGTTCAGTTGGGGCTGATTAGGATGTATCATTAAAGAGAAGTCTTTAACAACTGTTAACAGTAATAAAGGGTAATTTTACATTGGTTTATAATGAAGAACCAAAGTCAGGCTAATTATTACAGATACCAAACTAGATCCCAACTTCAGTCTAAAGGAAGGTAGTTTGAGCCATTGGCACTAAGAAGAGGAAATAACATCATGGGACACACCAATATCATTTGCAACGTGGAGTAATGATTTGTGCCTGACTGGCAGGAATTGATTCCATTTTTTAAAAATATTTTACTTATTATATAGCACATCAGTGTTATGTCTACACTTAAGTATAGCTATATTTCTTTTGTATGTTAGAAAAGTAGTTTAATTTACGAAACTTAATGTCAAAACAATAGTGCAACCAAAATTTCAAAGTTTTCATTATTGCAGTAACATATTTATATCTGTGACAAGGTAGAATATCACTAATATGAACATTCAAACATATTTCAAATATAAGAAATTTACTGTGCAACCATAGTTAGTTAAGAAACCTTGAAGGGAGAAACAGATTTTAAAAACATTTGTGCCTTTTATTTTTCACTAATTAGTGAAGACTAATCAATAGTGTTTATATTTATCAAGGTTATTAGAGGAGAAAAGCAGTGACACATGCATAGTATTTCTTGGAGCTTTCCAGAATAAGAATTTGTTTAACGTGTTCATACTGCTGGACGACGACTTGTTCAGAAGCTATTTTTACAGGTTAAATTATATATCTACAGTAGAATAAGTATTTCTAAACCTGCAACAGGCCTTTCGCCGTTCTTGGATGGACAACAGGAAATGCAAGGAGTGATGTACCAGTTATTGTATGTATCAGTAGGATTAAGTTTTGGCTAAGGCCAGCAGCATGCAAAACAGAAACAGCAATGAAGTCATTTTGATGTAATGTTATTAGATAACATACAAAAGTAGTATTTAAACCAATCAGGTCATTAGTTACTGATGTCAATACTTTGACAGTAATATATTTCTTTAATTATGTGTGTGTCAGTTCATTGAATGTGTGTATGTATATACATATGTTCCAGTTACACCAGCTGTGTATTCCATACAGAGATCCAGCATATGGAAATAAATAATAAATTGGAAACTGTAACTAAAGCCATTGACAACTAATTCTTTTTGTTCTTCTTATAGAAATAACCAAAAATATTTGTAAATGTACATGAAATACTACAAGGAAGCATTTCAATAATTTCTACAGTCTTTAGAAGATATATCCTAGTGCTGTTTTGATGTCAACAGGATGTAGAGATACATAAGAGAACATTTCTGATAAATATTAAGTTATTCTGACAAGCTACTGATAGCAGTATGTGTTGTCATCTACATGTTCAACAAAAATGAACCTTCAGCAACAGTAATCTAACATTCTGGTTGCACAGATAAATCATGGGTAATTCATACCAACAGTGTAATTTTGTGTCCAAGCATAATGAATATTGTTTAGTGTATGATTAGAGTAATTTCTTTAGTAGTTGATGTATGTAAACGAACAAAGAAAGTTAAGTTTTACTTTTGTAGCAGCATTAAAACCACATGAAGGATTATAGAGGTTATAGAGTAAGAAATAGTTGGAGCTGTTTTCTATTTCCTTGCATAATTATTTAAATTATTGAAAAACGTTGATGTAAAATTAAGTGTGTATGTATTCTGATGTTCAACCAGTGTAGCTCTTAAAATATCACATTAAGCTTCACAGTTTTATACTGAACAATGTCTTATTTGACTAGTAGATACTAAATGTGAGGGTCTCCAAAGCTCACAGCTTGTGGAGGTAAGTTGGGGCATATGTTGGTGGATAATCAATGGAACAGGAGTTTGAAGGCTATGGCCAGTTATTAAACAAATGTATTTAGCACTTATTCCAGAAATGCTAGTAATATATATTTTGGAAGGAGATCCTGGGGTCCTGGTGGCCCCAGTGTCCTACAGTTGGGACTGTATTTATCATGACTACTACAACTCTATACATTACACAGACAAATGTATATCCATCAGCCCAAAGACGCAAAATGAAGGGTTTTGAGGGCTTCGTACGCCGAGCGGTAGTAATTGTACCGACAGACGAAGAGTTCAAGAGACGCATAGCTCAGCGTGAGAAGCTGGAGGGCAAAGATGTTCCTGATTCAGCTGTTCTTGAGATGAAAGGTAACTTATGTGGACTACTTTTTTCACTTTTTTACTAGGTCAACCAGTGGCCTAATGAATTCCTAAAATTTTAGTTATTTGCTTTCTTCTGTCCTTTTATGTTAATTTTTAAACTTCTCTTTTTTGAACTGAACAGGCCTGTCGATATAACCCTGCTTCTGAAGTACCTTAACTTCAGGTATTGCCATTCCCTCTCCTTATTGCCTTTTCCCCAGCTATCTTAAGTTCTGGTACTTTATGTAGTTTTCAATCTCCTTCTTTCAGTGTGTCCTTATTATATGCACATATAGCTATTCTAGCCCATAACTGTCTGATGTGTTGGGAAGTTTACTGTGGATACAAAGACTAGTCAGTTTGGTTAAGAGTGTGACAATTGTTACACAAAAGTATGCACCGTTGATGTAAATTACGTTGTTAGTTGAATTGTTAATTCCATATTAAAAATGCTCAGCCTTTGGCTTTCTCAGAATATCAGATTATTTGGGCTCGAAGAGATTTTGTGTGTGTGTGTGTGTGTGTGTGTGTGTTTGAGAGAGAGAGAGAGAGAGAGAGAGAGAGAGAGTTTGCATGTGATAGTAATAACACTATTTTTTTCCAGCCAACTTCATGCTGCCTGAGGTTGGAGACATCTTCACTGAAGTGATTTACACTGAGCTCAATGAAGCAGAATCTCGAGCATTAGTAAGTCAGTATAACAGAGAAGGCAAAGATGCTGGATATGGCCAACAAAATAAACGACCACGATTTGATAATAGAGATAATCGGGACAACCGTGACAATCGGGACAGCCGTGACAACAGAGACAGTGGTTATCATAGAGATAATAGAGAAAGATCATCATCCTATTCATCTTCATATTCATCACAATCATATCGTGGAGGATTCAGACCAAGAGGTAAATGATAAATTTTGTCAATTTAATAGCTTAACAATACATTTAGGCCAATAGTATAATGTGATGGCACCTTGAGTCAGTTCATTTGCAAGTTTTGCTTTCTTGATTCAGTATGCACATGTGCTTGTATGTGTTCCTATTATGGCTCATTATCTCCTTTGATTTGTAACTAGCAATTTTCCATTTTCATTGTTTTGTTAATATTTATTTTGGCTATTGTCATTAAGAGCATTTGTATTCTACATATTGTGGAAAATTATTACTGAAACGTAGTAATTACCTCAGATTTTTTTTCTCTTACTCTCACTGCGACCTTGTTCAGACTTAAAACTTTCGTAAGTGTGATTCTTCAGCTGGGATTTCTATGCATCTACCATTGTGTGTCTTCCGCGGTGTACGTCTACAGGTGGGTTTGAGTGGGAGTGTGCTCAGAAATGAGGAAGCTGGCTGCAGCTTATGTGGAGGATGCAGTTACTGCAGCTGATAGGTTGGAGAGTAGTGTAGATCCAGCCACAGAACTGAACAATTAACCATGCCTGAAGGAAAATTTCTGTTTGTGGTACTAAAAGTGCTACAAATGTAAAAAAAATAATTTCCTTGCAACTAATATATTTTCATCCTACATAATCCATTATAAATGTAGGACACTGCAGCTGTTTGGAGTCATGGTTCCATAAATAATCTCAACCAGTCGCCTTTGTGATTCTTCAATTTTTTATTTCATTTTTATTTACTGTAGCTGATACTAAATTGCCTAGCGATGTATCACATGGTACACATCAAATGTTTGCTTGAAGTGTTATAGAAGCCATGTAGGGTAGTTTGAATCCATTAGTGTATTCTTGGTGCACAGGTTACTCGCAATAGTAATTTGTTTCCTCTAACAGCAATTCTTTTAGTATGTTTCACAGTTAAATAGAGAAAGAAATATTAAATCAGCTTGTTGAAAAGTTTATTGGTTTTTCAATCTTATTTGACCACAGTTCAGGACAATTTCTACACCAGATGTGTCCTTTTTTTTTCCCCCTCCCACAAAACATCTCTTGTGGTTTTGTAAAGGTGACACACATTTTGTTTTTTATATATGGATTACAAACATTGACCTTTTTTCCTGTTGAGGTTGATCGCAATTTAAGCTGTATGCATGTTTTTTTACTCAATACAGTTTTGCTTATTTTTTATCGTACTTTTCCTTTTGTTGCCTAGTGTAAAGATAGAATATGTTGCAAATAGGCATCAGCTTTGGCCAACGATTTAGGAAAAAGCAGTATGATGTAAAGAGACATTAACTTTACAAATACTAACACGCACGAAAAGTTCATATTGTTTCTAATTTGTACATAAAAATGTACAGATCTGTGTATCCATGTTTAAAGAACCAGAGGATGCTTTGTAAATACAGTGAAGCACGTCTGGTCGAGCAGTCATTCTTAATTGTAGTCAGCATAAGAGAAACGGATTATAATTAAACACATACTGTGGCAGATGGCAGCACATAGTGTTCAGACTTTCCATATGTTTGGCTAATTTTTCATTAGGTATTAGATACAAGTAATATTTCTTGGTATACTTCTTAAAATGGTCTTTGACCAGGTATAGAATGTAGTTGAACCTGTAAAATTCCCCAAACAATTCAGCACTATTTAATAAATAGCAATAAGTGTCGTTAAGTAACTTGAAAATAGGTTGTCATAACATTCTCAATATTGAACTGTTGGAGTGAAATATCTTGTTCTGTCAGGTTCTTGTAGCAATAAGTGCAATAATAAATCATAAGGACTCATTTTGAGGAACATGCAATCTACCTGCACAAACTCCTCATTAATGAGCTGCAGGTGACTTTCATGCATGGGAAGTGCACCTGGTGCTGGTGGTGTCAAACAAAACCCTTAAACTGCAATACCATCCATAATGTAATGTGATTCGGCTGTCATTTCAGGGTCAAAAATAATTTTGTAATAAGTGGTCCTTAATTTATTAATGCTAAAGGAGGACACAAATGGAAAACTACATTTGGGAGTTGTGCCTTTGAATCATTTACATGTAGCATTTTTTACAGCAAGATAGTTAGATAATTGTTTTTATACTACATCAGCCACAAGCACAGCTGTGTCTTGTAACCATTATAAAGAACCTGCTTTGTCAGTTACATAATGGCACAGGTCAGATGCTGCATGAGAATCCCACCTGCAGTTACTTTTTGGAATCTTATAATCTTCTTTCATGTGTGTATTGCACATTGGGCAGTAGATTAAGCTATCCATGTTTCCTTAATTTTAGATCCTTGAGGACCATACCAACACCTTCATTCCCTCTGCCAGGTTTATAACTTTCGTGTTAGCAACACCTCCTCTGAGTGTGTGTATTAGCAGTCAATACCAATGAAGGCTTTGGCAACAATTTTGTTTTCATTGGATCCTTGTGTTCTTATTATGGGTTAAAAGTTAAATATAGATACAAACTACATTTAACTTTGATTCTATAAACCGTTTTTCATATGACTAGAACAGAAAATTTAGAGAAAAGAGTGATTGAATAGGCTTAATTCTGTAGTAATTGTTTACTAAGAATTAAATTAGTGTGTAAATATGTTACAGCATTTAATATTGGTTTGGCTGCACACAGTAAGGGTACTTTGTCCACCAAATGTTTCTACACTTTTTACTTACTGTGCATGGTCTCCTCCACGATGCATCACTCCCAACACTGTTTCCACTTCTGGAAGCAGTTTCGGTCTGCCCCTTGGTGAATTGTGCGTAGCTCCGTATTTGAATTTTCTATCATAGGAAAGCTTAATCCTTTGTGTTGTTTTCAAAGGAAATAAGTCTGGCAATAGTCGTACACTAACAAATATGGGTGTGCAGATCTATTCTTGTGATTTGTCTTGCCACATTTCAGGTTATTTCCTTCTCTCATTCTCTAACAGGTGTTGTCACATGTTCCTATAGTACCATTAATTAACAGTTTGTTAATGTGGCATGAATTTGAGACACTACTTGAAAGTCAAACTGTCAGCCTGTCTTAGACATGTGACTGACAAGGTGGCATTCTTTGCTCCTGGAGAACCTTTCCTGATCCATTATGAAGATAGAATTTTGTCTGAAGATCATAACCATAGACCCATGTCTTGTCACCACTTAAGATTCTTTTAAGGAACATCTCATTCTTGTTGGTGTGAACCAAAACATCTCCATAGATTGTACTGCAATGGTTTTTCTGGTTTTGACTCATTAGTATTGGAGGCAACACAATGCATTCAAAGATTGTCACCATTTCAGGACATGATCCAACCAAAATGTTCAACTCTAGTGCAATCTTTCTGACAATATGTTGTCTATTTCATTGAAATTTCTGACAGGTATCTTTAGTAAACATTGGAGGATGTCTTGAACTACTGTCACCTTTAACTTGTATCCAGCCATTTTTAAATCACGTTAACCATTCATATCACCGAGTATGGTTTAAGCACTCATCACTGTGTGCTTTCTGCAACACTTTGTATGTCTTTGTAAACGTTTTCTTAAGTTTCACACAAAAGATCTATATAAGTTCCTGAACAATGTGTTTTATTTTGGCTTTTGTCATTGCATACCCAATTATTGCAGTGGCCTGATGAAACATGTAGTGCTACTGTCACATCTATGTACAGTGGAATCTTGTTTAATGCTGTTAACCCTTGTTTGTGTTGACAGGAAACTTATAACCCGGTAATCACAGATCCCTCTTAGTATAATTTAGTCTTTATAGTTCCTTGTACATATATTGCAGTTAATAATCAATCATAAGTCGTCTAAAGTATTAATTGTAAGGGCTTGCTTTGTTTCCTTATTTTTTACTACTGTCTATCGTGCCCGAGTTCATTGTATTTCACATAAATTTCGTTACACATAGTGGTAGTTAATAAATAATACTGCTTTGAACATCATGAAGTGGCCTTACTCTTTGTGTTTCATAGTACTTACCCTGCAGCCCACAATCTGCCATGTTGTCATCTCTAGTCAGTATTGACAGATCAGATTTTTTTGTAAGATGAACCTTAAAAATTTTGAAAGGTTGATTTTAAAAAATCAGAAGGTATGCAAACTGTAATACAGAGAACAGTTATTTCAGAACTAGGGGGGTGAAATTAAGGCAGTCCTTTACAATCTATTTAACCTTTATTCTTACTGATATTTTTAGGTGAAAATATTCATATATGTAACTTTGAATTAATTGTAATTATTTTCTTGTTAGAAAAGTAAGTAAAAGCCAATAGAGCTTTAGAGCTTTGCTCAAGACAATATATATTACTTTGCTGCAACTAATACTTTCTTTACCCATATGTCTTTTCATCTAGATGCTTGTTACACTTCATTTTTGATATAATTTTAATTTCACTCTTTCTTGCCTCACTGAAGTTAGTCGTCAATGCTGCTGAATTAAATTAACTCTGGACTTCATCAAAGAGTCACTGTAGACAAACATAGTTTAGCATCATATACTTCTATTTGATTAACAAAAGGTAACATCAGCCAATATAGGATAACAAGAAATACTACTTTCGGTGCTTTTCACATGGCACCACCATCCTACTTAAGAGGTATTTGTATAACGAATAGTAACATTGAAAGTAAGTTTTTATTCACCACACTAAGCGTCTTCTTACACCCCATCATCCTTGTACATGTCACTATCAGCAGGTCTAGAAATTGTGTGCCAATAGTAAATTCATAACAGGGCACAAATATGTTTCTTTTTCAATTCAAAAGTCCAGTGCTTGTTCTAGTGCTGAGTTTGTTTCTGAATTTGGTTTGAAGTCTGTTTATTCCTGAAAATATTCTTTAAACACTAGCCAACGAATGCAGGAAGAGTAAGTGACATCATGGCTTTTAACTTGGGGAACAAAGGTGTTTCATCTCCGCATTTCAGATTAGACAGCATTCCTGAATTCTACTGGATTTGTAGTTTTTGTTCCTACCTCCGTATTTTGCAGTAATCTCCATTCAATTTCTTGAATTTCATTTTTCGTTTAATTTAGGAACTTTGATGCAAGACTGGTAATAATTGGAAATTTCATGTCTCTTACACAAATTGGGTCAAGTGCCTCCAAATTTTTCAGAACAATATCATTGAAAGGAAACTGTTTGAATATCTGGTGATTTTTAGAAATGTTTTACAAATCCTTTGCTCCTAAGTAGAGGTCATCAGGAGATTTAAAATGCGTAGGATGTCGATATTGAATTTCTTTCAGTAAGGCTGATTCTAGATGTTTCCTTCATATAACATCCCAACACCATGTTCAGTGTTTCCTCAACGTCATGATACATTTTGTGTGTTAGAGGAAACTCTGATTGCATCTTAAGATTGTTATGAAGATAGGCAACAGAAAATCAAAAACTATAGAGCCTTGTAGTATTGTCATTCAGCTTATACAGAATTGTTTCGCTTGCCAGAAGTCTGTCATTAACTACAGCATATATAAAATATAGTTTGTGAGTTATTGCTCAAGAAACTTGGATATAACCATGTGTAAGAGAGCCAGCGTGTCTGGTTGGGGTGAAGTGATTTGTGGGGGCTTCACTTCTACAAAGTTCTGACACTTTGTTTTCCAAGATGTAAAGGGCTGCTTTGGAAATAATTATACACATCCCTAGCTAAGTCTTCCATGCCTCTAGGTAGTGTTAAACAAGCATAGGAAGCACATGGTGCAAATGAATGATAAATGAATTTCATGACAAACACCTCTGAAATATCTCTCTTAAACAAAGTGGATAAGAAATAATGGGCTCCTAACATCGCAATTGCTCCATCCGCTGTGAAACCAATCATATTCTCTTTGTAAGGAATATTATTGTCACAGAACAACTTGACATCACTAGTAGAATCAGTAAGAGGAATCAATCCTAAAAAAAGCACAATTCATTTCGCTATCTTCACTCAAAACATTTACTACCAAACACAGATGTTTTATACGCCCCTTATCTGTTGATTCATCAACAATGAGGCTAAATTTATTTTTCTTAAGCACGTCAGTTAGTTTCACGATACTTGCCTTGCCTGTAACATTGATTCCTGCTACTTTTGTTCTACCACATTGGATCTGCTTTGTCACTTGTGAATTGGGGCACACTGCCTGAATCAGTTACCATGAATGTTAAATTACCAAAAGTGGTTATGTCATGTTCGGCAATAAAACTAGCAAGGTGAATTTCACATATCTTGCAGTTTTGAGTTGCTGCTAACTGACGGCATGTCAGTAAGTTGAGGTTGTCTTTCTGGGCACTACAATTAAATGGCATGCTTTACTATGTCACTTTTTTCCAGACATAATTTTCAAATCAGTCACATGTGCATCAGTAGGCTTTATAAGGCCCTTTATTGGCCCTTTATTGTTTGATACAACCACTGAAATACGTTTCTTTTTCCCCATTGGGGATTGTATTTCGTTGCATATTTTACCTTTTTGGGCACTTTCCCTGTTGATTCCAAATCCGACCTCGAGCTCATAGTGAAACAAGTACAACACTTCACTACTAGTGACAATCGCAAACTATGCAGTAGCACTGTTCAGGATGCTCGCTTCCCGCAAGCGAAATAGATTTTTTGGGTGTAGTTTCGTAGTGCAGGTGGGTTTACCATCCAACCCGATATGAGGACAGTCACCGTTATGGACTTTATTGTTTAGACATCCCGACAAGACCCAATTTTGTCCTGATTTGCAAAATATTGTTACGAGCTTGCCTCATGAAATGGAGTAACGCCATCTGTTAAGGCAATTTAAATAGTTTGTTTACCATGTTGACTCACAGATGGTGTTGTATGTTGTATTTTTTGTTTCAACTAAACTTTGTGTATTTAATATTTCTGGTGTTAAATGTGTGCTTACTTCACCGCCAGTTGTATAGTGGTTACTTCCACTGATAATATAGCCCATTTCCATTAATTATGCAGGGTAATAATGTCTCAATCATTCAGGTTTTGTGTAGAAATGTGGAAATTAATTTGTGTGCTGCTGTCTATTTTAACACAAACTTGTTTCTTCGCCAATTCCTTGCTGCTGCTGCTTCTCATTTGCAGAACTAAAACCAGACTCAATTTATGATACTTAAATATATTTATGCTTGTTAGCTTGTGACTACCAGATTTAGATTAATATGGGTTATAAATTATTAGCCACAACACTTCATAAATTAGTATTATCTTGTTTAAAAATGTTATGTCTGAAAGTCAATGTAATGTAATAAAATAATTGCCTGTGAATTTGGAAGTGTGATACTGTATTGTGCTCAAAACTGATGCTGAGCCTTGAAGTAAATACTGTAAAAACAATCTACAAATCTATGAAGATGGTGTAGTTATGTTTTTGTAATCTATGTGGTGGATGCATATGAAAACTTAGTTGTTTCAAAATTACAAGGCGGCCCAGACAATAGGCAGCGTAGCAGTAGCTGGCAGCCACGAGGTGGCGGCAGTGGTGGTGGCAGCAGCGGCGGCGGTGGCGGCGGCTGGAGGGACAGGTATTGTTTCCATTTTTATCTTTCTAAGCTTATGTAATTACAGCAGTTTATCCCTTACCCATGTTGAGCACTTGCCAACATAACAGTTGATATGTACTGAAGTTGTAAATATTGTAGTTTGTTTCATATGGAGCAACAGTCAAATACATGCTGGATGTACAAGGTTTTCAGGAGGACTAGTATATGTTTTTGATGTTAGTATAGGTGAATTGCAATAAAAATTCTATTTTGTATATGTCAAATTTTTATCGAGTACAGAGATGCAGCTGTTGCACATAACCCAAACAAACGTAAAAAAACCTAAATGAGGACATTTTCACAGATTTTTCTGGTAGGCTTGATCATTGTAATTAATTAAAAGCACAATTTTATGTATGATCTAGAAGTTCTACTTTCTATATAAGCAGTTGCCCTCTTCACCGGCCATCTGCAATCTCTAAACTGAGAAGATGACATTCATAACCCAAAACTGATTATGAACCTCCAGAACATACACAAAATTGTACTTTTAATTCCTCGTGATCGTCTACCAGTGTTTAAATAAATTGAATCTCATTATTTGCCTTTGCTTCAAGTTTGTTTGGGTTATATATAGAGACAGGGAAAAATACGTTTTAACAAAAATGTGAATTTAGCAGTTTTTAAGAAAATAACGTGAAATCGGGGATTTTCAACAAAATTACGGTGTATCTGGGTAAGAAATAACATAAATTTAAATATGTCAGTGATATATTTAATGTAGAAATGTTCCATATCCAAATTTAGTGGCTATTTTTTTTTCTAATGCATACTGTAATAAGACATCACCACTCATTGTTAGACGTGCATATTCACATGAGTAAAATTTCCGATCGATTACTGTTGGCAAGCTTTATATATATTATTGAGGAAAAATTCCTAACAGGAAAAATATACGTAAAAAATAGATGAAGTACATTTACCAGGCGAAGGGGCACAGGCAGTAATAGCAACAAATACACACACACACACACACACACACACACACACACACACACACACACACACACACAAAAATGCTAGCTTTCGCAGTCTAGCTGCTTCATCAGGCTCTGCCTGATGAAGCAGCTAGGCTGCGAAAGCTAGCATTTTTGAGTGTGTGTGTGTGTCTGTGTGTTTATTTGTTACTATTACTGCCTGTGCCCCTTCGCCTGGTAAGTGTTCTTCATCTATTTTTTACGTATATTTTTTTCCTGTTAGGAATTTTTCCTCTATAATATGACTCTATATATATATATATATATATATATATATATATATATATATATATATATAGAGTCATATTATAGAGGAAAAATTCCTAACAGGAAAAAAATATACGTAAAAAATAGATGAAGAACACTTACCAGGCGAAGGGGCACAGGCAGTAATAGTAACAAATAAACACACAGACACACACACACTCAAAAATGCTAGCTTTCGCAGCCTAGCTGCTTCATCAGGCAGAAGGGAAGGAGAGGGAAAAGGAAATGATGAGGGATTTAAGGAAGGGGGTAAGGAGCCATTCCAATCCCGGGACAGGAAAGACTTACCTTGGGGGAAAAAATGGAAGGTAAGGTGGGTGTATGTGCATTTATTTACCTTCCATTTTTTCCCCCAAGGTAAGTCTTTCCTGTCCCGGGATTGGAATGGCTCCTTACCCCCTTCCTTAAATCCCTCATCATTTCCTTTTCCCTCTCCTTCCCTTCTGCCTGATGAAGCAGCTAGGCTGCGAAAGCTAGCATTTTTGAGTGTGTGTGTGTCTGTGTGTTTATTTGTTACTATTACTGCCTGTGCCCCTTCGCCTGGTAAGTGTTCTTCATCTATTTTTTACGTATATATATATAGTCATGAATATATCACAGTAATTGATATCGAGATGATGGTTTTCATATTTTGATGGTTTTCTTCGCTGAAATGGTTCTAGCATTTTGGAACCATTTGAGATTTTCTGTCATCTAATACAGACCTGGCAGTTTCTAAATTCGGTGTATTGTGCACGCGCAACTTTGGTTAGCGGAACTGTGACTTAACAAGGTCTTTGAACAGCATCAAAGTTAAGCAGTTTTGTCATTATATTCTTTGACTGTGCTGTTATTGTTAGCCTTGATTGTTACCGTTACTGTTCCACGGCGACATGGATTACTGTTTCTGGACTTGGATGTTGAATTTCTCTCAGGCTTATCACTGCAACTGGATTTAAAAATTCTTTTGTGGATGCTCATTTTATCATCTTCTGGACTTTGTCATTTTTAACCTAGTCTGTAAACTTTTTGTTTTACGAAAGGGTCGGTGTAATGTGCTGATGTTTGCAATGATCTTTGAATGGTCTTAGAAAAGTCAATCACATAGAATGAGGAGAATAATATTTAGTGTTTTGATCCGAAATAATCCTGTTTGTGCTGTATTCTCAACAGATTTTTGTTTTTTCAATCGGTCAATTATGCTTGAAATCAAACATTTCGTAGCCAAAATTATGGCAACGCCACAAGTTGTTTGATATTTTCATATAAAAATTTCTCTTTTAGCAAAGACTTTTATTTATTTACAATACTGCTGCAAAGACAAGACTTTTCTGTAGCCTAAATTAAAATATTCTTCTATTTTTTCAATATTGCTATTCTCTAAGAAATTGCGACAATATAACACAAATATTTAAGATGGCAAAAAAGTCCTTGTGTCAAAAACAGTTAGTTGACCTGAAAAAAGGCATAACCTGCTGGATACAAACGTTGGCAATTTCTTTCACAGTATTTAAAATACTTGGTGTATAAAAAAATAATTTTTAGACTCATATTTGCATCAATATTTTTTGTTAAAATTATTTTTTGAATGTCTATATTCCTAAGATAGGGTGGGTCAAATTTGATATAGATATTGAAAAAATAATTTTAGCAAAAAATATTGATGCAAATATATATCTAAAAATTATATTTTAAATACATAAAGTATTTTATATTGATTGACTTGATCTGATTTTATGAGGGAAGCCAAAACAGTCTTGGTCCAACCCGCCACTTCCCGCACCGAAACTAAGTTTATTGTGCGGTATCGCTCCCTGTATATCTAGTAAAACCAACCAATGCCCTAGAACAGTGCAAGGAGTCCCTTTACCAGTTCTTTATTAGACACTATTTCTTCGGGTCTGATAGTCTCAAATGTTCTGTGCCTTTTACTCTCCAATGCAATGCATTCGAAGATTAGATGTGATCCAGTTTCATCACAGATCCTACATTTAGGGTCCTCTTCTGTTATTCCGATTGTATGTAGATGCTTTTGAAATTCCCATGGCCTGTCGGCAATCCAACCATGAGTTTGATCTCACTCCTGTTCAGACCCAGGATTGCAGAGCTTCCTTTAAAACATGGCTTTGGCATCATTACCTTCCCATGTTTTTGTTTATAGACCTTGATCCAATATTCTACGTGCTGTCTTCTGAGCCAGTTATGTAGCTCCAATTTGATCATTGCCCTGGTGATTGTCAGGACAGGTTCCGGTCCAATAAATGGCGTCTCTGCCCCCATCCTGGCTAATCTGTCGGCACGTTCGTTGCCATGATCCCCGAGTGGCCAGGGACCCACAATAGGATTACTCTATTGCTTTCCCCTAGCTCCACCAGAACCCTGTGACATTCTGCAACAATTTTAGACCTTGTTGCAGGAGCTGCCAGTGATCTCAGGGCTGCCTGGCTGTCTAAATAGATATGGATGCTAAGGTCTTTGTAGCACCTACGCAAATTCTCCTCCACACACACACACCCTGATGGCAGTGATTTCGGCCTGGAATACTGAGGCCAGTTTCCCTAGATAGATGACGCTCTCCAGTCTTGGCTGCATCCTGTATACCTCGGCCCCAACGCCTTGGTCTGATTTTTTACCTGTCAGTGAACCAGAGTCTGTATGCATCAGCCGCTGACTCCATCTTGACCCAAAGGTGTAATGGGGGCATATCCAACATGGTTTCCATCCCAGCAGTTGGTGTGCTGCTAATTCTGCCTGTTATGGCTAAGCAGGCTAATCTCTGCACCTTACCAAGCTCCTTAGCAGCAACTTGCTGTTCTACCTTCTTCCACCACACGACTGCCCCATAGGTGATCCTGGGTGTAATCACTGTGGTGTATATCCAGTGCATACCCTTGGAGCTCAGGCCCCAATTTTTGCCACAAGCTCTCCTGGTACTAAGATTACTCACCAGGCGAAGGAGCACAGGTGTGACAGCAGCACAAATAAATACAACACACACACAAAGGCTACAAGTATAGGATAGTAAATCTTTGCTGGAGATATCACTTTCCCACAAAGAAAAAATAATCCTACTCCTAATGATCCAACTTCACAGGGCAAGACTCAAATAGAACCTTGCCTGGAACAGTTCCGTCCTCCATCACAGCTAGACCCACCCGCTCTTCTTCAAAATCACCCTCTTCAAACCTTCCAGGAATTCCTTATTTCGAACCTTAACTCTCTTTCTTAAGAAACCTTAATCCTACTCCCAACATTACCACAGCTTAATCCCGAGCTATCCGTGATCTGAAAGCTGACCATTCCATCGTCATTCTCTCAGCCAACAAGGGATCCACAACCGTGGTACTTGATCGGCGGGAGTATGTGGCTGAGGGACTGCGTCAGCTTTCAGACAACACTACCTACAAAGTCTGTCAAGGTGACCACATTCTTGATGTCCAGGCAGAGCTTCAGGGAATTCTCAGATCCTTAGGCCCCTACAAAACCTTTCACCTGACTCCATTAACCTCATGACCCCACCGACACCCTGCACCCCCACCTTCTACCTACTCCCTAAGATCTACAAACCCAATCATCCCGGCAGCCCCATTGTGGCCGGTTACCAAGCCCCCACAGAACGAATCTCTGCCTACATAGACCAACACCTTCAACCCATTATGTGCAGTCTCCCATCCTTCATCAAAGACACCAACCACTTCCTCGATCTCCTGAAATCTTTAACCCAGCCTGTTACCTCCAGAAACCATCCTTGTAATCATTGATGCCACTTCCTTGTACACAAACATCCCACATGCCCAGGGCCTCGCTGCGATGGAGTATTTCCTTTCATGCCGACTACCCACTTCCCTACCTAAAACCTCTTTCCTTAATACGCTAGCCAGCTTCATCCTAGCCCACAACTTCTGCACCTTTGAGGGCCAGACATACCAACAACTAAAGGGAAAAGCCATGGGAACCAGGATGGCCCCCTCGTACGCAAACTTATTTATGGGACACTTAGAGGAAGCCATTCTGGATACCCAAGCCTGTCAACCCAAATTTTGGTACAGATTCATTGATGACATCTTCATGATCTGGACCAACAGTGAAGAAAAACTCCAGAATTTCATCTCCAACCTCAACTCCTTTGGTTCTATCAAATTCACCCGGTCCTATTCCAAATCCCATGCCACTTTCCTCGATGTCTACCTCCGTCTGTCCAACTTCACACATCTGTCCACATCAAACCAACCAACAAACAACAGTACCTCCATTATGACAGCTGCCATCCATTCCACATCAAACCCTTCCCTACAGCTTAGGTCTTCGTGGCAAAAGAGTCTGGTCCAGTCCCAAATCCCTGAACCAGTACACCAATAACCTAATAACAGCTTTCACATCCTGCAGCTATCTTCCTGATCTGGTTCAGAAGCAAATTACCAGAGCCACTTCCTCATCCCCCCAAATTCAGAACCTTGAACAGAAGAATCCCAGAAGGGGTACTTACCCTTCTTATCCCTTTCCGGGACTGGAGCGGACTCTTAATGTGGCTCTCCAGCAAGGATACGACTTCCATAAATCCTGCTCCGAAATGAGATCCATCCTTGATGACATCCTTCCCACTCCACCAAGAGTGTCTTTCCGCCGCCCACCTAACCTTCGTAACCTCCTAGTCCATCCCTATGAAATCCCTAAACCACCTTCCCTACCCTCTGGCTTCTACCCATGCAACCATCCTCGTTGTAAAACCTGCCCTATGCACCCTTCCACCACGACTTACTCCAGTCCAGTAACCCGGAAGGTGTACACGATCGAGGGAAGAGCCACTTGCGACAGCACCCACGTGATTTACCAACTGACATGCCTGCACTGTGAAGCGTTCTATGTGGGAATGACCAGCAACAAACTGTCCATTTGCATGAACGGTCACAGGCAGACAGTGTTTGTTGGTAATGAAAATCACCCTTTGGCTAAACATGCCTTGGTGCACGGCCAGCACATCTTGGCGCTGTGTTACACCGTCAGGGTTATCTGGATACTTCCCACCGACACCAACCTTTCAGAACTCCAGAGATGGGAACCTGCCCTTCAGCTTATTCTCTCCTCCCGTTTTCCACATGGTCTCAACCTCTGCTAAATTCAAGTGTGTGTATTTGTTTACCTTCCTTTTTTACCCTAAGGTGAGTCCTCCCACTCCTGGGATTGGAATGACTCCTTTTCCACTTCCTTAAAACATACATCCTTCTTTTTCTCCTCTCCTTTCTTCCTCTTTTCCTGACGAAGCGACCAACAGTTGCGAAAGCTTGTATGTGTGTTTGTGTGTGATTTTATTTGTGCCTTTCGACGAGCTGGTCCTTTTGGTAAGTCATATGCTTTCTATTTTTTATATTTATCACACCAGGAAAGTTTCCTTCTATAATTTTCGATATAATTTCAGGTACAGTTTGTGCTCTACTACTACTAATAGTAGTAGTAGTAGTAGTAGTAGTAGATGATGATGATGATGATGATGATGATGATGATGATGATTCTTTTATTACAGGCAGCCACATTCTGGAGGATATCGCAGTGGAAGTGGTGGAAATACTGGAAGTAGCCATAGTGGCGGCAGCTGGAGAGGTGGTGGTGGCGGTGGCGGTAGCAGTCATGGAGGTAGCAGAGGTGGTAGAGGTGATTCAGGACGTGGTGGCTATGACCGCAATCGCCCCAGTGGAAATCAGAACCGCAGTCAGAGTTCTGGTGGTAAAGTAAGTTTCTGCCTTTCTTGTTAAGTTTTTAAATTTGTTTTATGAATTTTATAAAAATAATGGCTGGGGCTTAAAACTGTTTGAGAGGTAAGCCTTTTAAATTTAAACTGTCTTTACCATTGTCTTGATTACAGGTGTCCCTTTCTTGAAATTGTGGTTTTATTTAATGCCTCTTGGTTAAACTTTGACAGTTATCAGAAGCGAACATTTTTCCTGAACTATTTTGAGAGGTCAAAATTTCTAGGGTATATAACAGAATATAATGTCTGATCAACTTTCTGCATGAAGACAGCACTGCAGTCAAAATATATACTATACTTGAGATTTCTGTTTTAAAGTGTAGCTTAATTGTTGATTTAAGTATTTGTGGATCGTGACAAAGTAATTGGTAAAAGGTGTAGTCCAGTTGTGCATATAATCTTCTAACAATGTAGTAAGGACAGTTTACAACTCACTGCCAGACGTGGCGGCAAGCTGTGACAGGCGCGCGCACACACCACACACACACACACACACACACACACACACACACACACACACACACACACGACACTCATGCAATCACACAGGCACAAAGTTATACAATGCTCCAAGGAAGCATGTCACAATACAATGTCCAGTGGAAGAGAAACTTAAATGTTGTTGTTTTTACATAGTAAAGAAGTCAGAACAACATTATCTAGTATAGTGTGTTGAAGTGATGTGGCTTTTATAATTGTATTTCATAAAGGGAGAGTATAACATGAAATCAGGAACAAAATGTGAGTGTTCTTATTTAAAGCTGATGGCATACTACTAGCTTGTTTATAGGGATGGGTCAAACCTCAATTTTACCAAATCAAATCTGAAATGCCGAATCTTAAATAACACAAGTGCCAAATTCCAAACCTGATTAGAACCTTCCGAATCTTGAACCCAAATAGAATCTTCTGAATCTTGAATCCCAAATAATCTGTCAACTCAAGTACACTACTCTATCACAGCCAGTGGTGAAGATAGAGCCTTCTGGGATGGATCCCAACTGACAGCATTACAGTAAGATTTAAGAAATTAAAATTTCATTTAGATTTTTATTTTAAAACTTAAGGATCTTTTAATACACCTCCCTCCTAAAAGAAATTTGTATGGTACATTTTGAGGTATACATAGTTTAGATGCTCTAAAAGATAACAAACATTCTTCACTCTATTACAAACTGTTTGATTTTGATGAATAAAAAATAATAGCATTATGAAGTCCTAAAAAGGAAAAGATTATTCTTTTTTTTTTTTTTTTTTCTTCAAAAGGGTAATAATCAAAAATAAAACCTGAGAAGATTAGTAGATATTTTGGAAGCTGTAAAACAGATTCTTAAAAAAAAAAATGAACATGTAAATGTTAAATAATTTTATAGTGACATATAAGGCATTCCATAAGTGACAGACAGGACAGTGACACAGAGAAATCTTATTAACACGGTTCCGGAGGTTAAGCAATGGTATTTTGTGGCTTTATGAATGTGTTGCCCCACCCCCAAAATATCTTGCTTCCTAGGTTTTACCAAACATTGTCTTAGTGTTTCTTTGCCTGTAATGTTGACAAAGCTTTTGTAGAATTGAACTTGATGTCTTCAGAGAATACTGTTTTTATTCTCTAAAGTTTTAAACTGCTTTATATGCCAGGATTACTTCATTACTGAATTCCAATTAGCCATTTTCATTCACCTCTTTTCAACATACAACTGATTTTCCACAGTGTCAACCATGGTGAAGCAGTACTTTGTGCCCATAACATGAACATTCTAATTAGATTTAAGTCACAAAGTATTCTCGGAGGGAAAACTCAGGGATGTATGGGGATAAAAAGTAACAAATTAATCCTAAAATTTAAAAAGAAAGGTGGAAAACTACAGTATCAGCTTCCACATAAACTGAAAACTCAACACTAACCATTAAAAAGTGAAGGATGAACTTACTGAATGTGTATCAACAATGAAATTGCTACAGGTGCATTGAATGAATACATTATTTTGTTCTCGGGAAACAAGTAACTTCAGCATGCTACGCACTCGGAATAATAAATTCATTGTAGCAGCAACTCATGTACAGGGATAGCATATTTTGCATTCTTTAATTGGTTTTGGTATAACCTTCTGGGGAACAATAATCAAAGCAAGCGAAGGATATAAAAGCTATGAAAAGGGCTGTACAAATAAATAAAGGGGGGGGGGAGATAGCTTGAGAACCCATTGCACTGTGTTGTTGAAATCTTAACTTTTCCGTGTGAATATATTTTGCAAACAGTAATATAATAAAT
Organism: Locusta migratoria; assembly: GCA_026315105.1. Classification (NCBI taxonomy): domain Eukaryota; kingdom Metazoa; phylum Arthropoda; class Insecta; order Orthoptera; family Acrididae; genus Locusta; species Locusta migratoria. The sequence continues at coordinate 376,306,473 of CM048745.1, forward strand.
TACATCCGAATTTTTGTATGTGGGGGCAGGGAGGTGTAACATTACAATACTTATTGTCTACTGAGGGATAAATAAAGTACCTACCTATTGAGGAATTTCATTACTTGGTTATAAAGTGTCTGAACCACATAAAACAATTTGATGAAGGATTTCTTGCCATCTATCAATTTGGCTTCATTCCTGGACAGTTGACTCTGAAAATACATATTTACATGCCACTTCGATTTAAAAAAAGAATTAAGTTATCTGGAATTAAATTTCATCCTCAGAGATTTTCAACATGAATGACAGCTTTAATAGCCCCCTCAGGGGGCTCACCGCTCTGTGGTGAGTACGTGCGTGGCGAGCACGGGGCCCCAGCCTTTGTAGCACTCCTTCCTTTCCGTGCTACATGACGCTTCTTCTACTGTCCTTTTCCCCTCTCTTGGGGACCGAGTCTGCGCATCCTTCGGGGAACCGAAGTTCTGACCCTTTTGGCTTTACAGTCTTCTTTCACCTCTTTCTTTGCCTCCGCGTCTGCGTTTGAGGCTTCTCCTCCTACTATTTCTCTCTTCCTCCTCCCTGTACGCACTTGAAGGCCACCCATATGGGTGACTGGGTAATGCGTAAGTCCCAGCCCCGGGCTGGCATGTAGGGTGCGTGCGTACCCCCTGGTTAAGGCCAGGCCAGGGGAGGGGCGATTGCCTGCGCTGATACCTTCCCGATTCGCCGATTGGTCCCTCCGTCTGTAGATCGGGAGGTGTGACCTGGGGTGTGAACAATCACCCAAGGCGGGTGTGCTTCCGTTGGGGGCCCCCAGCAGGAAGGAGCGTGCCATCGGAGACACTGGCAATCGTGGGGGATACAACCGCGATGGTTCTAAAAAAAAGAAAATGGAAAGAGCCTTTAGAAATTGATGTACTAGACAATAGTGTGCCTGAACAGAAAAATTTACAGACATCAAAGTTCCTTGTGGTGACCCGTACTGAGGAAGGTCAATCCTTTTCGTTGGTGAACCCATTTATTATTCAAAAAGGGGTTGATGCCATTGCCGGCCCAGTTAAGACCTGCAACCGCCTACGAAATGGAACACTACTGTTAGAAACAGAAAGTGGCTCCCAGGCACAGCGGCTGCTTAAGGCTACTCTGCTCCACAGCTACCCGGTTCGTGTTGAGCTCCATCCAACCCTCAATTATTCACGAGGGGTAGTCTTCTCGGCCAGTTTGGACGGTCTGACTGAGGATGAACTGAAAGAATATCTGGCAGCTCAAGGCGTCGTTGCAGTACACAGGGTGACAAAAAAAGAGAACAATGTTGTAGTGCCCACTCGCACAGTGTTTCTGACCTTCGACCGAGTGGCTCTGCCGCCGAAGATCAAGGCAGGGTATGAGGTCATCACAGTATGACCTTATATCCCTAACCCTACTCGGTGTTATCAGTGCCATCGATTTAACCACACAAGCCAGTCTTGCAAGAACCCAGTCATATGTGTCACCTGTGGTAAAGAGGCCCATGAGGGGATTTGTCCACCACCGTCCCCTCATTGCATCAATTGTAACGGGAATCATGCTGCTTCCTCCCGGGAATGTCCCGTGTTTGCTGATGAACGAGCCATCCAGGAAATCCGTGTAAAGGAAAAGGTTCCCATACCAGTTGCACGTAAGATGTACGCCAGTCGTAAGCCCAAGACCCCGCCGCGTGGTAACTACAGTACTGTAGTTGCAACGCCTCCACCAACACGGGATATGGCCACACAGACTTGTGACCTACAGTTTACGACAGTAGTTGTCAAACAGTCTACATCGACAACGGCCTCACGTTCAACGAAAAGTGTGAGTACCTCTTCCAAGTCTTCATCTTCAGCTGTGAAACCACAGATAGAGACGCGAAAGTCTAAGAAAGAGCATTCGCGCGAGGATTTCCTCCGCACCCCTACCAAAACATCTGAGCCAACCAAGGAGCTTCACCAGGGCTCCGAGAAATCAAATAGGGGGAAAACTCTCCCCCCTCCTACCTCACAATGTGACGATGGCATCCCCTGGAAGCCTATAGTCTCTCCAGGTGCATCAGCCAAGGATGGGGCTGCCGACCACACTCACGCAGCTGCTGTGGTAACCTCTGAGAATATGGAGCAAGACCCTCCTGTCTCAGACACCACCAGTTGCGAACATTCGCACTGTGGCCCGCCGCCTTCGTCGGGCTGATGTCCACCTTCATCTCACTTTATCCCGTTATGGATATTCTTCAATGGAACATTCGTGGTATCCGGTCGAATTGGACAGAACTGCAGCTTCTAACGCGAACATATCATCCAATCATCTTCTCTCTACAGGAGACAAAATTGCTCCCTGGTACTCGAATTACTTTCCCACGCTACACTACAGTTCGCTTTGACCTTCCTCCAGTGGCAGGAATTCCAGCCCACGGGGGCGTAATGTTGCTTATTCGGGATGACGTACACAGTACATCGGTCCCTTTGTGTACTCCAATACAAGCTGTTGCTGTCCGGATATACCTTCCTGGATTTGTCTTCACACTGTGCAATATTTACGCTCCTTCCTCTTTTCCCGTCACTAGATCAGATCTCCTAGATCTTATTGACCAGCTTCCGCGTCCGTTTTTGTTGGTGGGAGATTTCAATGCCCACCACCCCCTTTGGGGCTCCCCACGACCATGTCCACGGGGCTCCCTCCTGGCAGATATACTGAACCACCTTCAGCTCATCTGCCTTAACACTGGTGAACCAACTTATCTTTCAGACACCACAAATACTTTCAGCCATATAGATCTAGCTATCTGCACTGCTCAGCTGGCACGGCGTCTTGAATGGTCTGCTCTCTCACACACATTCGAGCGATCATTTTCCGTGTGTAATTCACCTAATGATGCCTGACAGCCTTGAGCATCCACACCGCTGGCAGTTAACGAAAGCGGACTGGGAGCTCTACACGTCACTGGCGGATTTTGGTACTTACCATTATCCTAGTATAGACGACCAAGTGGAACACATTACCACAGTTATTCTGACAGCCGCGGAATGTTCCATCCCCTGCAAGACTTCCCACGCACGTCGTCCCCTTGTCCCGTGGTGGACCGCGGAATGCCGTGACGCTCTGCGAGCACGGCGACGTGCCCTTAGAATCTTCAAACAACGGCCCACGCTCGACAACTGCATCCGATACAAACGGCTGCGGGCCTTTTGTCGTCGCCTCTTTCGCGACTGTAAACGCGCCAGTTGGCGCTCATTCACGAGCTCTTTTAATAGGTCTACCCCTTCCTCCATCATTTGGGGTAACCTTCGAAAAATTTCGGGCACTATGGCTCATTCCCCAATTCCCGGTCTGTGTGTCGCAACTGACACCGTCGTCGATCCTCCACAAATAGCCAACGCACTGGGTCGACATTTTGCAGAGGTCTCTAGCTCTTCACATTACACTGACGCTTTCCTAGCTAGGAAACGGACGGTGGAGGCGACTCCATTGCCCTTTACCTCTCAGAACCGTGAATGCTACAATACCGAGTTTACTGTACGAGAGCTTCACCACGCACTCTCGTCTTCGCGGTCCTCCACTCCAGGACCAGATGGCATTCACGTGGCGATGCTGCAACACCTTTCACCAACGAGCTTGCACTTCCTACTGGCCACCTACAACCGCATATGGATAGAAGGCACCTTTCCGCGACGCTGGCGTGAAGCCATAGTCATTCCCATACCAAAGCCTGGGAAGGACAAATGTCTCCCTTCCAGCTACCGCCCCATTTCCCTCACCAGTAGCATATGCAAGGTGATGGAACGCATGATTCACGGGCGCCTGGTATGGTGGCTTGAAACGCGACATCTCCTTTCTAATGTCCAATGTGGGTTTCGCAAGCACCGTTCTGCGGTGGATCATCTTGTTGCCCTATCTACCTCAGTAATGAATAACTTTTTACGGAAGCGCCAGACAGTAGCGGTGTTCTTTGATCTGGAAAAGGCATACGACACCTGCTGGAGGATGGGCATCCTCCGCACTCTGCATACATGGGGTTTTCGGGGTCGCCTGCCAATTTTTATCCGCGAATTTTTAACAGACCGTGTTTTTAAAGTGCGTGTTGGTTCGGTTTTATCGAGCACTTTTAATCAGGAGAACGGAGTCCCCCAGGGCTCGGTCCTGAGCGTTGTTTTATTTGCAGTGGCAATCAATTCTATAGCCGATCACCTTCCACTGGGAGTGTCGGCGTCCCTATTTGTTGACGACTTCGCGATCTACAGCAGCTCTGAGCAAACGGGTCTCCTGGAGCGGCGCCTCCAGCGGTGCCTAGACAATCTCCACGCGTGGAGTATGGACACTGGCTTTCGATTCTCGGCTGACAAGACAGTCTGCATGAACTTCTGGCGGCGGAAGGAGTTCCTCCCCCCGTCCCTTCGTCTGGGCCCCATAGTACTTCCATTTGTGGATACCACGACGTTCTTGGGACTTGTTCTCGACAGGAAGTTAAGTTGGTCTCCCCACATATCCCGTTTGGCAGCTCGCTGTACCCGCTCTCTCAATGTGCTGCGGGTGTTAAGTGGCACCTCGTGGGGAGCTGACAGGTCTACTCTCCTCCATCTGTATCGCACCATAGTTCGGTCCAAACTGGACTATGGTAGCATCGTTTATTCTTCGGCTCGACCATCCATACTGCGCCGCCTTAATACAATCCACCACCACGGTCTCCGTCTGGCGACAGGAGCGTTTTATACTAGCCCCGTTGAGAGCCTCTATGCCGAGGCCGCCGAACTACCCCTTTCTTACCGTCGGGAACTCCTGCTTAGCCGTTACGCTAGTCGTTTGTCGTCCATGCGAGGACACCCGACGTACGCAGTTTTTTTTAACGACTCACTTGACAGTCTCTTCGCTCTGCGCCCGTCTGCTCTGCTACCGCCGGGAGTACGCTTGCGTTCGCTACTCGGCCAGCTTGGCGTTACAATGCCTGCTATCTTCTCGGCTGGAGAGAGCACCTCTCCACCGTGGCGAAGCCCCGAAGTCCGTGTTAACTTTGATCTTCATTCTCTCCCAAAGGACTCCACACCTCGTTTCGTCTACCAGAGAGAATTTCACGCACTCCGGTTTAAATTTGATGACAATTTGTTCATTTACACTGATGGCTCAAAGACAGACCAGGGTGTTGGGTGTGCTTTTGTACTTGGCAACGTCTCTTTTAAATATCGTCTTCCTGAGTGGAGTTCCATTTTTACAGCTGAGCTGTATGCATTATACCAAGCCACACAATACGTCCGGCGACACTCGCTCAGTAAGACTGTCATTTGCTCGGACTCTATGAGTGCTTTGTTGAGCCTTCGCATGCTATATCCGGCCCATCCCCTGGTACAAAGCATCCGCAATTGCCTTACTTCTCTTTCAACGAGCGGAACTACGGTGACGTTTCTGTGGGTCCCTGGCCATGTGGGAGTGTTGGGGAATGAGGCTGCGGATACGGCTGCCAAGGAAGCAGTTCTCCTTCCTCGGCTATCTACCTTTTCCACCAGCTCTGATGACCTTCGCGCTGGTATCTCCCAGCGTATTATCTCCCGTTGGTATCTACATTGGTCATCCCTGTCAGGGAACAAATTGCGAGCCATCAAACCTGTGCCTGATCTCTGGTCAACGTCATCTCGACCCTCCCGCCGAGAGGAGATTGTTCTGGCCCGGCTTCGTATTGGCCACTGCCGTTATAGCCACCAGCATTTATTACGTGGTGGTCCTGCTCCCTTATGTGAGCACTGTGATGCACCTTTTACTGTGAACCATCTTTTAGTGCAATGTCCATTTTTTACCCGTCTCCATCATGATCTGTGTTTCCCATTTGAATTGTCTGACATTTTAGCTGATGACCCGCAATCGGTTAACAGAGTTTTACTTTTTATACATCGTGCAAATATGGCGAAAGCCATTTAATTTCTAACCCCGGTTCTTTTTTACTATGGGCAGTGTTGGGCGCTAATGACCACAGCAGTTGTGCGCCCTAAAACCACAAAAAAAAAAGCTTTAATAGCTCGTTGTAGGCTAATGCAATTTTCCATATTTCGAAATACATTGGAGTAATTGCAGTGTGCTACTTTCAATCAAACACAGCGAGTATGATCTGGCAATCAATTATCAAACCATTCAGCACTGGGACATGAAAAACCATTAGTGTCATTACTCTTCAACTTTGCTTTGTGTAATCAGATAAATGGAGTTTCTGGAAGCAACCACAGTTTGGCATTAGTCGACTTTATCCAGATTTATACATGTTCAAAGAAAATTAGGCTGGTGATGAAGAACAATAAAACCGAATGATGTATCAGTGTTATTTCCTGCTACTGTTGACAGACAAATCTAGGATTCATACTGACTAATAAAGTGACAAAATAAGTGCATCAGGGAATAATAAACACTAATCACGTATACTTTAGTCTGAATGAACAATTGAAGTCTCCACTAATGGGACAGAGTAATAACATCCAGCTGCTTAAGACACTAATATGGTCAGTACTTCCATATAATTGTAAAATGTGGGTGACTTCAGAAATAACTGAAAATCAGTCTGTGCATTGGAATTGGTAATATTTCATAAGATCTATGGTCCATCAATGCCATGGAAGGTAAATTTGAGTGAAGAATGGAAAAAATGATCTTTTACTGTTCACAAAAACCACACATTGAATGAATATTATGGCAGTAGAGCTTACACCGGTTAGATCATATCTTCCTAGCTGATTGATCCCTCCCTAATGAACTCTCATCTTGGAAACCAACTGAGGTGGCTCAGAGGCAATGGTAGGATCCAAATAACATTCCTCGAACAAGTGGAGACAACAGTGGTGGGAGGTGTATGGTGCTGGTTAGCTTCTGCACTGTCAGTCCTCTTCTGTTTCCCTGCAGTCAATTATGATGATGCCAATAGCTTTATTTTTTAAAAATTACTAAAGATTATTGTTGCTTCACTCTTCTTGATTTGACATTAAACACTTGTGTAGTTCTTAAAGCGCGCGCGCGCGCGCATTAAACACTTGTGTAGTTCTTAATGCGCGTGCGCGTGCGCGTGTGTGTGTGTGTGTGTGTGTGTGTGTGTGTGTGTGTGTGTGTGTGTGTGTGTGTGTGTGTGTCAACCAGTCAGAGATAGTAAGTAACTGAAATAAATTTGTGGTGCTATTAATCACTGTTATATCTTCACAGGGAGGTTGGGGAAATTACAACCAAGGAAATGGAGCCACACCTAGTAATGTAAGCAGTAGTGGCAGCTCAGGTGGAGGCTGGGGCCAGAATTACAATCAGCAAAACTGGGGACAACAAAATACCCAGCAGAACTGGAAAGGTAATGAAACATATTCTGTATATTTGTTGGAAATTTGTCTTAATTTTGGAATTATTTTCTTTTGGCTCCTTCATCAGTGTAGCACAACCATCAGTAGTGGCCAATTTAGTGGTCTTACATATAGATGTCATATGTTGTTAAAAGTTGCTAAATTTCTGACTGTGACTTGTGGCAGTTTTCAAAGACTTTGACATGAATGTCTCGGCTTAATTTTTACAAATTTTGTTAAAATTGCTAAACTTTTGCTTTTACACAAAATCGCAAAATAATTGACGAAATTGTCAAATCATATCATTTTAATTTAAAAGTGGCAATTCCATTACAATTAGGCCAATGAAATTGGGATATAGCTAACAACTGATTCTATACCTCTTCGCTATATATATCAGTATCTTAATATACTCAAGTATTGCTAACTTCGTTTCGTGTGCGAACATTCAAAAAATTTAGAGCACATTCTTTGAAGTGACAGCACTTGGAGTTTGTTGATCTTCCGCTATATTCAGTCGTATGTTTTGGTTCTGTTCTGTAGCTTATTAATATGGTAATGGCAGTTTGACAGGCAAAAAGTTTTCATTGAAAGGATTTTCTATGCTCAACAAAAATTAGATGATTAAAGAAGAAGAAATAAAATGCTAATCATGGCAGGTGTGATAGCAAAATTACTATCTGACATCAGTGTAATGGTGGACCACTAAAAATATACAGTAAAACCTCATTTTTAAATTCCTGATTTTTACTTTTCCCGCCATTTTTTGTCAGTCCTGTCAAATTTCCTATGTTAACAATGTTCATTCGCCCCGTTTCTGCGTTAACGTAATTACACTTTTCCCACATTTTAGGCCTATGGAAAGCATGTCTGTGAAGAAAAATGATGTTCGATTAATGATGAATATTCTCCTCAGAGATGATAAATATTGTTGAAACGAGATAGAATGGCTGGCCAGTACTTACCGTTGTGCTGTACCGCCGATAGTACCGCTGGCGGTACAGCACAACGGTAAGTACTGGCCAGCCATTCTATCTCGTTTCAACAATATTTAAGAAAAATGATGTGATTTTTATAAATTGATGCTGGCATGGCTTTTGCCTTAAAGTATAGCACTTAAAAATTATCCGCAGTCAAGTTTCTTGACACTTATTCAAAAATATATTTTGCTTTTTGTTGTTGGCAATATGCATCTAGTTGACTTAAGACACGCCGATTTGTGGCAATGTAGTTCCTCTTTCTGCCAGCTTCTTTGCCAGAGCGGCTGGCGTGTACTCAATCAGGACCAGTTGCTTTGTTGACATGGGGATTAAGAGTGGCATTGTTTTTGTGATACATATTCCTTATTAATAAAGAATGTTATCTGTTAAAAGTTGGATATCATAATATCCACAACCTCAAAAAAGCGGTAATTGTGTGAGATGCCGATCCTGTGTCAATGTCACAAAATTACTTATTCATATTTTTGCACTCAAGAATGCGAATAAATTCTCTAATATTGTTGTGTGAAACATCGTAAAATCCAAAAAAAGCGGGTACTTAAAGAGTTTTACTACGTAAATAATTACTGCCTGTAAAGGGCAGTAATTTTGAAGATGTGATACATTGGACGCCACTGGCAGGCTAACGATATCTTTCGAAGCGGCTCAGGTAATTTTGAAAATGTGTTACATAGCCCAGTAGTGGTGTCCTCAATTATAAATGAATGAAATTACGTAAAAAAATTTCTACTTTCCATAAAATTACCAGTTCTGCCTGGCACTTAAAATAGTATAAATTTTGATAATCTTTGTTATATAAACTTCCTGGCGAGTATTTAGATGCCTATTATGTACATACATCACAAACTACATAAATGTAAGGCTGATCCAGTAAGCATATTTTACCATTTAAAACATTATTTCCTGCATTTTAAATTTACGTGCATTTCACTGAAGTCCCTTGAAAAGTGTAAAAACGATGTTCTACTGTAATTAATTTCCTGCCCCCCACCCCTTATCTGTAGATTTCATTGATGCTAACATTTTGCTAAAAGCTGATCATCCGAAGCTGAAGTAGTATCAGATTTGTATAATGTAAATTACTTTGAAAAATTTCCTAATGTCATGAAAAATAGGATGTGGTTTCATGTAATTAAATGTTTCTGGGAAAGATCATTCTTTCATGCTTGCTTTGTAATATCACTTGCCACACTTTCTAATAATGGGCATGGTAAAATAGTGTGTAGTAAAGCTGAAACCAATGAAGAGTGCTGAAAAATTGAAACAAAATTCCGTGTTATTATTGACGAAATGAGAAATCGCGGGGGCAAAAAAACATGTAAATACCTTTGTAAAAATGACGAAATGAGGCAAAAAAAATATCACCACAAACTGTTCCATCTCGGTATAATGATATATTCCATTGGAGAACATTAAACATGGGATGAATTAGGCTGAACTAAGCAGATACCCAGCTGATTTTAGTAAGATTGAACTTATATTTGTACCCAGGTGGCGATTTAATCCTCATTGATGAGGAAATGCTAAAAAAAAAAAGAGGGGGGCAGTTAATGTTAATGTAACTCCAAGAGTGTGGTTGTGAACCATACTAATAAGATGGTCAACTCTGATTCATAAAAGATTGCCAGAGGAAGAAATTCTAGTGTGTGCCATTTCTATCAGTTGCAGCATCAGTTTGGTATTTTAGGAGGGGGGGGGGACACTCCACACATGCTGGGAACAGCATTTCCCTCTAGCCACAATTATCAAATAGTGAGAGACTTTTAATTGTACTTCACAGTTCAGAAACTGGCATTTCCATCTCAGAAAGGATGACGCCTTTCTCTTTGTTTTAGAATTTCAGTGAATTTTAAAAAAATATTTTGCTGCAGTCTGTACTGCTGTGAACCTTTTACACTAATTACAATTTCACTGTAACAAAGAAATTGTAAATAGCATTGTTTGTGGCAAATATTAACTTTTTGTATTTCATTATTAGGCTATGGGCAGCAGCAGCAGCAGCAACCACACCACCAGCAACAGCAGTCACAACACCAACAGCAGCCGCCACAACAGCAGTCGGGATATGGCCAACAAGGCTATTCACAACAGAGTTATGGAAGCACTACACCATATAATTGGAATCAACAACAATACTATAATCAAGGATATGGTTCCAGCAATCAAGGATGGGGACAGGTGAAATTGAAACACTTTAAACTTCTTAACTTATTAGTGTTATCTTTAATATTACAAATAATGGCTGTCCAGTACATACTGATGCAACATTTAACTAAAGAGTTGCATTTAAAAGTGAAAAAGATTATTTGTGATTTTTAAACATTCTGGTTTTTTGATTGTGTGTGTGGGGGGGGGGGAGCAGCTTCAAGGGGGGGGGGGGGGTTAAAAGAAGGCAGATCCTAGTATGAGGTGACATGCCTGTTGAGGATAACAGGAAATAAAGCATTACCTCAAAAGGTCATTTAACATTGTGCTAATTGACAGTAAAAATTAACTTTCTTCTGTGTATTTAGATTTGCATACCTGCCAACTCTCCCGATTTAGGCGGGAGTCTCCTGATTTTTCGCTTTTTCTCCCACCTCCTGATTTTGCCATTATTTCTCCCGATTTTTAGCTTTTGTCCTGAAACCCAAGATTCGATTTTCCGCCAATGGTCAAAAGTCCTGTGTTCATTTATCAGTTCAAAATACATACATACCGAAATTCATAGAAATTAGGAGTTGCGCTTGACTTATATAATGATTGTTACTGCTCTTTCCTCGTATTTGCAAATACACATGTAATGTTTCAATGTTGTGCTGTTTTTGAATGTGATGGTTTGTCAGTGCACGTAAGTGAAATCACTTCAGTGGTTCTTTTAATCGGTGGTAACCTTTTGACTGGATAGTTAGGGGCATCAGTTTCATACGCGAATTGCAGAAAGGCAAATTTCGTGTAAACAGCCATTTCACGTGATTACGGGATTTCAATTCGGTGGTATGTGTTCCAGTATGGTGAGAAATATAATCAATTTTTAAGCAGTTTTCGGAATTTTTTTTTTCTATTTTGTACTCTTTCTAGATGTGATATTTCCACATCACATGGTGAAAAAAGCAATGTACCAAAATACGTGCAGAAAAAATTAAAAGTGTGTGGGTAACAATAAAAGACTGAAATTGCTGAAAAAAGTGAAAGTGATAATGTCATACATGTAGAGTGCTTATTTACATTGTTTATTATAGAGTACTGTTTACCAATTAAATACGATGACTGTATGTGGGTCACTTGTTCCGTAACATGTTCCCAGGTAGCAGTATAGCACCAATATACTGCTGTGGACTTCTTTGTTTTGATCAAAATAATCACACTTTACTTGGACTGACTACAAAATATAAGGATTTAATCAATTGGGTTAACACAAGATTTTTTGTAGCCATTATGTAGCGTTAAGAGATTATAGGAAAAGACTAAAATCAGTTATCTTAAGGTTTATAGTAAAGTGCGCTGCAGTTTTTGATAGAACGTATCTCCTGATTTTTTGAAGAATCCCCCGATTTTCTAAACTGGATCTCCTGATTCTTACTTTTTGAAGGTTGGCAGGTATGGATTTGTGTTGGTAGCAACAATAGATACTAAGAAATGTGAAGCATTTGTGCAAAATTTTAACTGATACACTCAAGTCAAATGACAATTGCAGTTTCACATTAGCAGCTGGAGCAGACTACTATGACACACTCCAAAAATAACAGGACAGATTGAGATCAAAAGATAGGGAAATTTTAAGGTTAGAAACACGCAAAGAGTCCATGTCGTTGAACAGACGTAAGTCCCTTAATATATCCTGCCCAGAAATGGGTACCAAGTGTCTTCAAAGTGAAAAAAATTTGTGTCCATTTGTGCAGTGATTTTAGTGATGGTCATTCCTCTGTATGACACAATGTTTGAGAAGTATTGAGCCTTTGAGTAATTGATAAATCTGAAAATGCAAAATCTGGAGTAAAATTCTTCAGAATGCACATATTTCTGCCATGCATCTTTTGATATAGTGGCAGCTGGGCAATCATATTCTGCATTGCTGGTGTGCGCGCGGGCACCAATTAATGTGGGAAAGTCTTTAAAAAGTTTGTACCTCTCCTTTACATGGAAGTTTCTCTGGTCAGTGTTCCGAAAAGTGCATGAATCTTAGTAATGATTTCCACTTGGATCTCATCAATTATTTTTTTTTAATTGATGCTCGATCACTGCTCAAATTTGTCAGCTTAAGAGGGTTCACTACATATTTTCACTCACCTACAGCTATGCACACAGCAGTAAAAATTACAATGAGTTACATGGTGTTCATCTTACATAGCTAACTCTGCCATGCACTATTGGTGCAGCATGACATAATGAATGCAATGGTATGTCATTGCAGTCTTGCAGTTTTTATTTGTAAAAGGGATAATTTGCTACTTACCATACAGACTTTTCGATTAACACTCACATGCAACACAGTGGGTGAACGCTGTATAGGCTGAAAGCTGAGAAAACAAGAAGCCTTTCTGGATCTCATTGAGATTTCTGTGTTTGTTTCAAAATATTGTTGTGGACTTTCTATAGTTCGAATTTGCAAACTCACTTTTACGCACAAATCTTTCCAAATTGGCCTTTGCCAGTTAGCTTTATTTTCTGCACATAGTTATCAAAAATACATATATTTCAAACCATCTTGAATCAAATAATAATAATCTTAAAGCAATTTACTAAAAAATCCAATCTGTTACATCAGCTCTGCAACTTGTGGTCCCCCGTAAGGGTTCACCGTGTGTTGTTACACATCTGCAACTGCACCTCATTTTCCTTGGACACCATTTAGTTCAGTATTAAACAGGGAAAATGCACCTAGCTAGTAGCACGTAGCTAGTAAAATCTTGCTGTAGCCACTCATTTATCTCTTGAGGTCTAGCTATGCTGTCCCTCCAAACTTTTTCGAACTCTTACGCCACCAAGGCAGTCGTCTTGTCCAATTAGATATTCTACATGTGAGTAAAAACAGCAAATAAATAATTTCTCCCAAAACGTAAGTTTTGTAAATTCTTGATTTTGCTTTTTTATTGGTCATTATTACAAAGACAAGTTGAATACATGGCTCTGCTTCTACAGAACTTCCAACATTAACACATCAAAAGCAATTATTGAAACAAAAGATAATACACATGGCAGTTATACACAAAGCAGAGTTTATATAATGTCTATTCTGTGAAGTCTTATCCACTTTCACGTAGCCTCCACTGTGACTGACAAAGTGCTTGTCATGTCTGCAACATAGGGGATATTTGCAGTAGCTACTGCATTGATAGACTGCTCGTGTGCAAATTAATGCCTTGTTAAACTCAAGTCGATCCAGACAGAAAATATAGTTTTTAACACAACTAGCTCTCTGTAGGAGGGCCTTGGCCATATTTCATGAAAACTCTTAAAATAATGAGTAAAATTATTAATAAATAATGTAAAAGCCAACTTCAATATGTTTTGTTTGGAAAATTCGACCTGTAGTGCCTTATGTAGTCAGACTGCCAGGTATTGACAATTTCTTGGCAAAACATGAATAAATCAAAATCCGGGAATGCACACAAATCTCCCTCACCACATGGGAGATGTGTTGGTGGAATATTTTTTAAACCGTGTTGCAAAGTTGATTATAATACAGTAAAGTTGATAATCAATGTGCGCTTACACATGTCATTCTGCCTTTGTTATAGAATTAACTGGTATTGGGGCTGAGGTGGAAGTATGTGTGCGCAAAAGTATTGATGGACTTGTTCTTATAATATTCCTTCAGAAATTGTTTAATGATGTCAGTGTCAAAGCCATTTAACTTCACTTTTGTTACTCATCTGTAATATTTGTGCAATCAGATTGTCCTCAGTTCCAGAAAATACATTTACATACAATCGACCATAAATATTGTCTCATATGTGTTTGCTTGCCTCTGTATTACCATATTTACTCGCGTAATTTGCGCTTCTTGAAATCCCAGTGCACAAAATACACAGGGGACTAAAAAAAATAAGTTTACTAGGGCTATTTCTTGGCGTGCTGCTTACGGTACCTCAGACACGCTTTTCAATTCACTGAATACTTAAGTTACATACATTGATATATTTACTAGCATTAAAACCCATGTTGTTATATTTACGGAAGTAGTGTCTTCTTGGCCACACAAACACGGCTCCTTTTTGGCTGCTTCGCGCCCTTGCCAACATCAACACGACGACAAGACAGGGCTCATAAAATAGGACTTTATCGAAAAGTACTGTATTGTAGCACTATAGTAGCTTGAAATTGTACTGTAACTTTCAACAACAAATTTTTTGTTTTATGTATTACAGCACTGTATAGTACAAGCAGAATAATCCGCCATTTTGAATCTCACATTGAAGGTGCGCATTTAAAGGCTACAGCACACTTCCACTTTTTAATATGCTCTTAAAGCCATTAAATATACTTTCCTGGTGCAGAAATATTACAGCACAGTAAATTTATTGGATTACATTTGACTGTAAAAGGCATTTTAGTGATTAAAGGGATATTTAGAGATGATACTTCACTTACATCCATATTAAAGCATATGTTGCCGTTCTAAATATGTACCAAATATAGTTAAAATACGTTAAAATTATCATATTTTCTAGTTTAGAAGTAGTAGGCCTACATCCACATACGTTTACGGTTACTAAGAGTCGCATAAGAAAACAGTTGCGGAATAATGTTACATTGCGTTACTGTACTTCCCGCATTGTCCCCTTCTAATGTCTCGCGTATTTCATAAACACCGTAGGCTATTTCAGAGAAGATTTTACATCTGTCCTGTTCCCATTCTTTGCGAAGTTCAATTTTTCTTTTTCTTTTTCATACATCCTGTTCACAGCTTGGCTTAGGCCTACATATTCCAGTGTTGAGTCATTTAATTTAAACAATAAACTAAGGTGAAATAATATAATTTAAAAACCAATAACTGGGTAAAGTTAGCTGCACTCACACATCACTTAAAAATACAATTAATAACTCTTAGAATAAGTACCTAGTTGGTCTAAATATCAAGAAAAGCAAGTTTAAACACACTGTATCGAGATATATTAACAGTCTATCAAAATTAAAATAAACCACTGCTGACATGTATAGGCCTATATTTTCTTTTCTACATCTGTCAGCATAACTATTTTATTACAAATAAAAGGTGGTTTAATTCTTAAGGTTAACAGATAGTTACTCGATTTTGGCGTCCATACTTGGCATCTGGAATTTACAAGCTACCTTTTACGCCAATCTGTGTTTCAAGAAATCCGATAAAACTTCTAGCGACCATGTCTGCTATTATTTGAGCAGTGTGGAGATACACAACGAACCATTTCACACTGTGAAGTAATCAAATCACAAACTGTTGGATGATTCACTTTGCTGCGCCAGGCAAAGCATACAACTGTGTCGTCAGATTGGGATTCAAAATGGTGGATTATTCAGCTCGGTATATCTAGTGCTTTAATGTGTACAATCACATTAAAACTTCTTAATAAATAGCTTTCATATAAACAATATTCCTCTCACACCTTATTTTTACCATATCAAAAGAAGGCTATGATAAGCGAATGTTTTAGTATGGCGTAGTTACAGTTGGCGGCATCACAAATATAAATTGTGTAGGAAAAGAAATCGTGCACTACACACAGAAAACTATGGGCAGCTGACAGGCGCAAATTAAAGTAAGGTATGTAGAGCTTTCGGAAAAGTTTCATTTAATTAGTACACGCTTACATTAACATGCACATACACTCAGAGGCTGAGCAAACTTTGCATATACTACAGTATTTGGTTCTGAAAAGAAGTCTGTTGGCTGTGCTGCCGTGCAAGAGGTCAGCGGGAGGGGGAATGATTGTCTGCTCGTTAGTCGTAACAATTAGTGACTACGGCACGTTCCACACTGGGAACGGATCGCGATAACACTTAACCACAGCTCCTACAATCCCTGCCGTTTCACAAATATCGTACAAGAGAGAATTTTACGCAAGGATTTAAAAAGTACGAAAATTGGTTTTAAAAACAGGGGTGCACAAAATACTCGGGCGAAGATTACGCAAGTAAATACGGTATATGATGCAAACAGAAAGCATTTTTATTGCTGCGAATGTTCACAAGATTCAGAAATTGTATGTATATGCAATAAAAGTATGCAGAAATGTTCCTGCAGCACCTAGTGATTCTGTGCTTCATCAAAACTCCAGGAAATGTGTTAAAGGAATTGTGCCCAGTAAATCTGTTGAAACCATATTTTCAAAAGGGTAATATTAGTAACTTTATGCATAATACAAAATGATCAAATATGATACCAGGACCAAGGTTGTCATTTAGGAAAGCAAATGTCCTGTTGTTGCTATATTTGAATTTGAACTTACTTCATTATAACGCATTCTGTGACATACCAAATAGTATCCGTTCCAAGCTGGTAACTGTATATAGATATTGTTTAAAGTATGTGCTGTACTACATGGTAAATGGATGGAAGGCCGGCGAGGGAGTAGCCGAGCGGTCTGGAGCGCCATGTTGCAGATCGCGCGGCCTCCTGCATCGGAAGTTTGAATCCTCCTCAGGCATAGATGTTTGTGTTCTTTAGTATACGTTTTCTGGTAGTTTAGGGACTGAGGACCCCGCAGTTTAGTCCCATAAGCTTTACAAACATTTGAAATGGATAGAAGTTCTCAAAAGTTGAAGTTTTCTCTCCCTTTGTGTGTTAAGTTGTTAACAATTCTAAAATTTATATTTAACACCAGCATTTCAAATAGTGCATCCACATTTTGCCTTTTGCTACAGGGGCACCTAAACAAAAAATAATTGATGTCTACTGTAATCCTATAAAAATATTTTTGTGAAATATGTTACACTTCTTTATCGTTTTTACAGGCAAACACGGACTCCTATGGTGGCCCACCTCAGCAACAAGGAACATGGCAGGGATATGGACAGGGTTATAACTACGGATCCAGTCAACATGTAGCTCCTGGTGGGGGCTATCCTAAATAAGTTGTATTCAAAATGAAATCTGTGTTTTAGATTTGTATCGGAGACAAAAGTGTTACAAAGCGGACTTGCACTTGATTAACACTTACATAGTGTTGAAGCATTTTTGATTTTGAGATGACAAACATTGCTTCATAGCTCAGTAGTTTTAAGAGAGTACATTTAAAACTGAAGAAAATATTTTCCAAAAATAAGCTCTTGTAGTTCATTATTGTATTTTGTGTTACAATAGTTATAAGATTTATGTAAAAGTCAGCAAAAAATAAATGTGTGTAAAATTAACAAGAGCATTACATATAGACAAGTAAGATTCATTTTGGAAATTGTTTTATTGGAACCTACTATATATTTTAATCCAAATCAAGTACAACATAGTTATTTCATGCATAATCATCAATGTAACGTTAATTTTTCTACCACACAATTGTCAGAATTTAACTTATGCATCATAATACCAAATGTGTTTTGCAAACCTGTCTCAATAGGTATGGAGAATAATTGGCAGTTAAATGCTAGTATTATAGTCTATATGATTTAAAAAGATATATATATTATCCTTCTCAAGTGACCTGATAATGTTGGCTTGGTAACATTGAAGGCTTATGAAGAGAAATCTATTATCTACCACACAAAGAGAAATGATCAATTTCAGTGGTGAAGGGAGACTTGTGTTGCCTTATGCTCCACCTATCTACTTAACTTTGTGACAACTTAGTATGATAAGTGAAATATTCTGTTGCTTTTCTCTGTATCTTTTAGTTTTAATAGCACTGTAGTTCATGAAGTGACATGTATTCACTTGCACATATTATTGTCTGCATGTGTTACAATTAAAGCTCCCTTTACTTCATGAATCATCAACAGTTCTATTTGAGAGGTCAACTCAGATTGACGGTGTGTGCAATCCCAACTAGTCAATACATTATTGTTTCTGGTAATTTTTGCACTTTATTAGTTCCCCAGTAATGGGTTTCAGGCATTTAGCTTTTTAAATAATTTTTTTGAATTTGTTTGGGTGCAGTGACAGTAATGCCAACACAAAGTTCCCACTCTTAAGTTTATTTTGTTTTTTAAAGGTACATAATTTATAACTTTATGAAACATAGTCCCTAAATGATACAAAAAGTATTAATTTTTTAAAGGTAATGGAAACCAAGAAATCTGCTAGTTTTCTATCTTTACACATTCCAAAAATGTGTATTTAAATAGTTCCTCAAATTATTGTACTTTCACTGTAATGTTCTGTTATCTGAATGTATTTTACACGAAATACTCGACATAAATATATACTACTCTTACTCTCCTCCATTCTTCTTGCCTCCTCTGAATAAAAGAAAGAAGAAAATTTTAAATTATAAGGAATGAATTTCTTTTTGGTACATACTTGACATCGCTGCACATCTTTTAATGATTAGTACAGTTACAACAGTTCTGCTTTTGAGTTAATTATAATTTATTCCACAAAAAAAGTGGGTAATGAATGCTTCAGAAGACTGGATGAAAGTCCATGGGTAATAATTAATTGCATTTTAATGTTCCCATATTTTACATTATGCTCAGATTGTAGTTTTGTATCCATTCTTATTATAGGTTTGTATCCTGCTAATTCAGTTGGATAAAATGTAAAACTTGGAAAATAAATGACATTGGTTTTTCTTGTCATATCATATAGCAGGAAACTTTTTTCGACTAAGAATTTGTCAAGTGCGTCAAATCATCTTGTGAAGTTATTCGAATATATGGCCAAAAGTGTTGCTGCTTTAATATTTTATATCAGTGACTTCTGCATACTTTCTTGTTAATTTCTTATTTAGTTGTTGAATATATCATAATTTAATCTTTGTAATAATATTGTAACTATTGTTACTTCATTTGAAGTTTTAAAAATCATTAGTTTACATGATATTGTGGCAGACACTGGCGAACTACAGATGTGTTGGTACACAAACATATTTTCCCCCCTCTTTCTTGTCATAGTCACTTAAGATTATCTGTATTGAAGCACTTAAAATTATTGTACAAATCAATAAAAATCAAAAGTTCTCAATCACTCATAATTTATTTCAGACTTTGACATTGGTTGCAATTATTTTCTCCTTTGACACCTGTGGAAAGCACATTCCTGGTGAGATAGTCAATCTGTAAGTAGTCGCATTGGTTCAACATCTCTCTCTCTCTGGCATATGATGATCCGAAACTTGACAGGACATGTATTTTCCTTTATTGTTGACCTGTTCACATAGTGTGTTCAGTCATTGTTGGCTTCATAGTTCCACTTCAGTCTGCCATTATCACCAGTATAACCTGATGAGATTATTAGGGTTCTGGAATTACGTCCAGTTAAGCAAGTGTTTGTATTTGTGTGTGTGTGTGTGTGTGTGTGTGTGTGAGAGAGAGAGAGAGAGAGAGAGAGAGAGAGAGAGAGAGAGAGAGATCTTTTCCCCTCCTCTCTCTATCTTGGTCAGAAGGAAAGTGACATGGCTGTCGTGTCTCAAATATTGACGTATCAATAAATGATATTGGAATTATTTTGGGATGGTGGTGGTGCTGCTGAATCTGTGGGAGGGGTGTCTGATCCTGAAGATGACAGTATTGAAGACTGGAAATGATAAAATAGAACAGCCATGTAGTGTGTTTCCCCCCCCCCCCCCCCCTGATAATATAATTGACAGACTGGTTATGTACATTTTAAAAATCGCCGTCAATTTTGAGAGGAGTTGTAATACTTTCATTTACAGATCTAGTTAAATTGAAATGTATTTAATGGTATATCACTGTTCGCTGGAATCTATATAGCTATGTGGGGGCAGAATGAACCTGAAATTTTTGTCTATACAGTGTCTTGATAAACTTTTGTTCTTGATTCACTCATTTCAATTTCATAACATCAGTGCCCAAGATGAGAGAAGTTGAGAAGTTGGATTCTATTGTGAACTTCTGGAACAGCAGAAAATTTGACAATTCATTAGCAACTCATTCTGTTTCAAGCACGGTTTTTCTCTTTTTGGCAGTATTTGCCCAAAAACTATGGAATAAGCAGTTTTTTCGCTATAGTGTACAACATTTTACTTGTGCACATGTGATGTTTATCCAGGAATGTAGCTTAATGGTCCATTCAAATAGTCTAAAACACCTTCAGATATGGTTAAAGTCTTCTTGTCAGAAACTCGGTAAGAACATAAGTTAGTGACTTATACCAGTGTCTCACTTTACAGAACATTGGTGGACTTTAGTGGGGACATTAGTACATTTGAGAAGTTCCTGCTCAGTAAACAAACAAATGTTAAATAAAGATCCTTTGGTTTAATAAAATAAGTGTATGGTTTCTTATGTTTCCAGAAAATCTTACTCTGTAGTGTCAATATCTTAAATGCTCAGGTAGGTGCAAAAAAAGGGGAGAGGGGGGAGAAAACACACACACACACACACACACACACACACACACACACACACACACTCTTAATGTGATCGAAAGCATCTGGACACCCACAAATGTTATTCATGTTACGTGCATTGTGCTGCCAGGTACTCCATATGAGCGACCTCGGTACTCATTAGACATTGTGAAAAATTGGGCACAACACAGGGCTCGTGGGCTTCGAAAGATGTCAGTTGATTGGGTGTGTCTTGTGTCAGAAGTCTGTATGTGAGATTTCCACATACGTAGGTCAACAGTTTCTGATGTTACAGTCAAATGGAAATTTGAATGTATACGTATGGCATGAGAGTACTGGCCAATCTCGTCTGTTGACTGATGGAGATAAGAAACATTTGGAGAGTCATACAGTGTAATGAGCAGGCATCTATCAAGACCATCACATTGGAATTTCAAACTCCATCAGGCTCCATTAAAGTACTACGACAGTCGGAAAGGAAAAATCTTGAATTTTACGGTCAAGCAGCTGTTCAGAATACACATATACACAGGTAAATTCCAAGTGATACCACACTTGGTGTAAGGAGCTTAAACATTGTGATGATTTAACAGTGGAAAGACGTTGTATGGAGTGATGAATCTCGGTACACAGTGTGGCAATCCAGTGGCAGGGTGTGGTTATGGCGAATGCCCAGTGTACGTCATCTGCCAACGTGTGTAGTGCCAACAGTAAAATTCGGCAGCGGTGGTGTTAAGGTGTGATTGTGTTTTTTATTTTTTTTTATTTATTATTATTATAGAGAGAGCTTGCACCCCATGTTGCTTTGCATGGAACCATCACAGCAAAGGCAGACATTGATGCTTTAAGCATTTTCTTGCTTCCCACTGTTGAACAGCAAGTCTGGTATGGCAATTCCATCTTTCAACACAATCGATCACCTGTTAATGTTGTGGAACACCGACTTTGTGCCAGGCCTTACAACCTACATCAATACCTCTCCTCAGTGCAGCACTCCATGAAGAAGGGGTTGCCATTCCCAAGAAACCGTCAAACGCCTGACTGAATGTACGCCTGTAAGTGTGGAAGCTGTCATCAAGGCTACGGGTAGGCCAGCGCCATATTTTATTCCAGCATTACCTATGGATAGGGACGGAAAAACATCGGTGTTATTTTACGGCCAAAAAAAATTTTTTTTTTGGCACTTGTTGGTGTTATTTTTTGGTAATCCAATTTTGTTTTTTTACAATATTTTTGTTATATTTCACAATTTTTCAATTGTATGTGAAAGTTAAAACTAAGATAGGTTGAGTCAAATATGATATAGATGTTGAAAAAATAATTTTAACAAAAATACTGATGCAAATATATTTCGAAGTGTTTTTCAGGAACAGTTTTTTTTATATATAAATATGTAGAAAAGCTATTTAACTCTAGGTTAAAATGTGACAAAATTGAATTTTGTTAATATTTTTTTAATGTTTAGTCACAGATGTTTTCACTGCCAGTTCTTTGACTCCGGGATACAAAATCTTCCTTCTCTCCCCCCTCCCCCCCCCCCAACCCTCCTCCTCCTACTCTGTCCTTTTGTTGTGCCCTTACCCAATAAGATCTATTTTTACAAACATATCGACAAGTGGTGTAAAAATGGACAAAACACACATTCATCTTCAAGGAAAAGAAATTTTATTTACGGCGTCAGTGGCGTAGTGTGCTACTGTTGGTAACGAAAGTTTTGTTTTCGACGATAATTGACTGACCGGACAAGGGTTCATAAAAAGAACCTGTCGAGAATACAGCAGGAAGAGAGTTAATATTTTGTATTGACAAAGAAATAATTATTTCCCTCATTCTACGTGACTGACTTTTCGAAGAGCGTTCAAAGATTGTTGCCAACATTAGCAAATTTTACTGGCGCTTTCTTAAATAAAATTTTACTGACTAGGTTAAAATGAACAAAGCCCAGATGATAAAAATGAGCATCCAAAAAGGAAGTGTTTAAATCCAGTTGCAGTGATTATAAGCCTAAAAGAAATCCAACATAAAGTCCAAAAGTAGTAATCCAAGTGGCAGCGAAACAATAATGATAATAGAAGCGTAGTCAAACAATATAGCCACAAAATTGCTCAGTCCCCATACTGTTCAAAAACCTTGTTAAAATGCAGTTCTGTCGGCCAAAGCTGCGCAATACGTTGAATTTACTAACTTCCAGGACAGCATTCGATCACGAACCATAATCTTAAACAATTTCAAAATGCTAGAAACATTTCGGCGAAGAATTATATATCAATATTTATTCTCGTAATACCTTCATAACTTAACATCGAGAGAAATAACCATGCCAACAGTTAACGATCGGAAATCGTACTACTGTCAATATGCGTGTCTAACAGTGTGTAGCACTGTATTATTACAGTACGTTTTACAAAATAAAATAGCAACCACATTTGGATATGGAACCCTGTTCATCCTCTTTTTTGTTATGGAAGTGGCATTGAATATTTTTACAGGCATAAGAAAGATATATATTATAGAGGAAAAATTCCTAAAAGGAAAAATAAATGAAGTACACTTACCAGGCGAAAGGGCACAGGCAGTAATAGCAACAAATAAACACACACACACACACACACAAAAATGCTAGCTTTCGCAGCCTAGCTGCTTCATCAGGCAGAAGGGAAGGAGAGGGAAAAGGAAATGATGAGGGTTTTAAGGAAGGGGGTAAGGAGCCATTCCAATCCCGGGACAGGAAAGACTTACCTTGGGGGAAAAAATGGAAGGTAAGTAAATGCACATACACCCACACATTTACACAGACACAAGTACACTTAGGCAGACATATATTGCTAAAAACGAGATAGAATGGCTGGCCAGTACTTACTATTGTGCTGTACCGCCGATAGT
Organism: Locusta migratoria; assembly: GCA_026315105.1. Classification (NCBI taxonomy): domain Eukaryota; kingdom Metazoa; phylum Arthropoda; class Insecta; order Orthoptera; family Acrididae; genus Locusta; species Locusta migratoria. Next base: position 376,330,074 of record CM048745.1, read on the forward strand.
AACACCAAAGTAGAATCAGAAAAAAGGGGACAAAAAGTACAAGCTTTCGGAACACAGTTCCTTCGTCAGGTGGGAGAGAAGGGAAGAAGAAAGGATGGGAACAGAAGGGAAAGGTAGTTCACGACCTAGGTCATGAAGGTGGTGTTTCAGGAGTGTGGACGTCAGAGATAGGCAGTATCTCTGACGTCCACTGGCCAGCCATTCTATCTCGTTTCTAACAATATTTATCATCTCTGAGGAGAATTTTCTTTATTAATCGATTATATATATAAAGTTTGTTATATTTATCAAGATGCGTTGATGGCAGCTGTAGGTACTACGTAAACTCATCTTTTTGATGTATGATCTGTGCAAACTTATGTTGCTGGTTTTGGGAGTGTTAATAATGTAAAACTGAAAATACTGGCAGTGACAATGACTTAGAACAGGGATCTCCAAAATACGGCCCATGGGCCGGATCCGGCCCGCACACCAGTTTCAAGGGGGTTCCGGGCTGCATCTTCCTTTTTTGATTTCGTCTTGTTTCGTTCGTTGTAGCATGTCTCTTATTACATAAGGTTTTCTTTGTAAAATCTCTACTATTTTGTGCCGAGTAAGTGTTGACTGTGCAGTATTCTGTTGAAGAAAAAAAAAGGGGGGGGGGAGAGAGAGAGAGAGAGAGGTCTATGCCTAGTATTGACTATTCAGTAAAACATGGGGCAACAAAGCTATGTGTATAACCTGCTAAGGACTTGAAGTTGTGCACATGGACTACTGTATATCGTCATTGTGAAACAAAGCATGGTGCACAGTTTGATGCCTTCGAAGACAATGCACTTGAACACACATCAGAAACGTTAAAATGTGGACTGTTCTGAACAAAACGTCTTCATAAAAGTGATACCGCTACAAAAGTAGACTTAATTGCCCACAAAATCGCCAAACAAGGAAAGCCATTCACAAGTGAAAAATTTCCATGGAATGTATGACACAATGGGTGATGACATATTTAACACTTTTGCTGTGGCTGACACAATCCTACATTGAGCGCAGACGCGTCAGCCACAGCAAAAGTGTTAGAGGTAAACTTCAACTGCTGAAGGGAGAAATATGTGACAAATTTGCAGGTTTTGTTGGCATTTACAGGCAGTGTGTGTGTTCACGAGGGAGAAATTAGTGCAAAATCTGTGGATATGTCTGTAATTATCTCTGTAATTTCTGTTGTGAACTTTATTTGAAGCCATTGAATGAAACACTACCAATTCAAGAGTTTCCTAGAAAAGGTCTAGTGATCTCCCATACCATAAGTCACATGGCAGTAACGTGATTGTGTGATAAAATTTTGTCAACTTTGTTTTCAAGTAAAAAAGAGAGAGAGATTTCTACACGCAAACAATAAACCCTTAGAAGTTCTATGGTCCAAAAGTAGCTATAGAAATTAGCTTTCTCAGCTGATGTTGCTCTCCACTTAAATGAATTGAGGGGATGATAATAGTAACTTGTGATCTTTACATGCACATTAGTTTTCTGAAAGGAGCTAATACTTTTTAATAGTAATATCAAACAGAAAATTGTATCCCATTTTGCCAATTGCCAGTCACTGGCTCTTTTTCATGAGATTTCTGAAGAAAGGGTTGTATTGCAGATTGTCCTATTTAAATGCACGCTCAAAGGAAATAGAATTTTACACAAACTCTTCTCTTGGAAAGTGGAAGATGTTGCAAATGAAAATAATTGCTCCACAAGCAGATGAGTCAATGAAGGACAAATTTAAGAAAGGCAGTATTGTACAGTTCTATAAGTTTATTCCCAAAGAAAACTTCCCCTTTATCAAAGACTCTTGAAGTTCATTATCTGTATTTGGCATTACACACATGTGAACAAACATTTTTGATGCCCAAATTTGCCAAATCTAACTACAAGAGTAACCTCAGTGATGAACATTTACGAGACATGTTGTTGATACAACAAATCTGAAGCCACAGTTTTAAAAGATTTTGCATTCAAAAAACTAATTTCACACTAAGTCTACTGAAAAGTAACAGTGTACTTGATGATACATTCACTGAATTTCGTGTTGGTTAAATTTTACTTACTTAAGGAGTTGGTGAACAAGTCAATCTTGGAAACAAAATGTCTGATCTGAGATGATAATTTGCTGACGGAACAGGGTACATAAAGGAACATTTATTTCAACACAAAAATTTCTCCTCATTCTGTGTGTGTTTTAAATGCACGTTGAATTGTTGTTGCCAACATCAGCATTGATTTGATTTTCTCAGGGAAGCCAAAACAGTCTTCGTCCAACCCGCCACTGGCCACACCGAAACTAAGTTTATTGTGCGGTATCGCTCCCTGTATATCTAGTAAAGCCAACCAATGCCCTTGAACAGTGAAAGGAGTCCCTTTACCAGTTCTTTATTAGACACAATTCCTTCGGGTCTGGTTGTCCCAAATGTTCTGTGCCTTTTACTCTCCAATGCAATGCATCCAAATATTAGATGTGATGCAGTTTCATCACCGTCATCACAGATCCTACATTTAGGGTCCTCTTCTGTTTTTCCCATTGCATGTAGGTGTTTTTTGAAATTCCCATGGCCTGTCAGCAATCCAACCACTAGTCTAATCTCTTTCATGTTCAGACCCAGGATTGCAGAGCTTCCTTTAAAACATGGCTTTGGCATCATTACCTTGCCATGTTTTTGTTGGTAGACTTGGATCCAATATTCTACGTGCTGTCTTCTGAGCCAGTTACGTAGCTCCAATTTGATCATTGCCTTGGTGATTGTCAGAACAGGTTCCGGTCCAATAAATGGAGTCTCTGCCCCCATCCTGGCTAATCTGTCGGCATGTTCATTGCCATGATCCCCGAGTGGCCAGGGACCGACAATAGGTTTACTCTATTGCTTCCCCCTTGTTCCACCAGAACCCTGTGACATTCTGCAATAATTTTAGACCTTGTTGCAGGAGCTGCCAGTGACCTCAGGGCTGCCAGGCTGACTGAACAGATATAGATGCTATGATCTTTGTAGCACCTACGCAAATTCTCCTCCACACACACCCTGATGGCAGTGATTTCGGCCTGGAATACTGAGGCCAGTTTCCCTAGAGAGATGACGCCCTTCAGTCTTGGCTGCACCCCGTATACCCTGGCCCCAACGCCTTGGTCTGATTTTGACCCGTCAGTGAACCAGACATCCCCCGTACGGTGTCGAACTATTTTCTCCCATTGCTCCCTACTTCCAATTGTTATATTGAAAGGCTTGTTGAAGCAGTATGGGGTTATAATATAGTTGGCTGGCATTTCCCCAAACTTTCCTATACTTACGTCACTCACTATTTTAGTGCGTGATTCTTGGTATCCCAAAGAGTTCCAGTTGTTGCCAGATTTGAGTCTATGCACCAGCCGCTGCCTCCATCTTGACCCAAAGGTGTAATGGGGGCATATCCATCATGGTTTCCATCCCAGCAGTTGGTGTGCTGCTAATTCCGCCTGTTACGGCTAAGCAGGCTAATCTCTGTACCTTACCAAGCTCCTCAGCAGCAACCTGCTGTTCTACCTTCTTCCACCACATGACTTATACCACATATATATCCATAATTAATAAGATTAAAATCGTGTAACATTTAGTGCATTGGCATGGTCAATGTTTGCAGTGAACTTCATACTGTTTAATTATCAAATGCTATTAATTACCAGTATTTCTATTGGGCGGTAATCTCACAATACCCCCACTTGCGGCATCCAAACCATGTGCAGGATGGCGCAAGTAGCACCAAAATTAATACATTCAAATGAGCAAAATTTTTAAATTACAAAATTATTGAATCGGATTGGCTCAAACACTATGCCAATTATGACCTCAACTAATGCAAAAAATAAATAAACAGATAAATAAAAAATAAACAGGGCAGTGAGATAATTTCCCAATATTTGTACCATTAAGACCACTTATAGTGTGTGCATATTTTTAAGAAAAGGATCCTTATAACTAATTACATCCATGAATTTTAAGTGTGCCTGTTGTTTATATACAGAATTGGCACCAAATTTATATTATTATTAAACTTTAGTCTTTAGAGAACCTTGTCCTACATGGAAAAACTAGAATTTTGACGGTGTACACTCCACTTGTTTGAAGGAAATCTCTCACCACTTTGACACTGAGAACCCCAGAGTCATTGTTGCAGCAACTCTGGTCCATGGTGTACGGTCCTATGTCTCCGTCATTTCAACCAACATGCTGTTGCAGCTTAGATTCATGGCACTGGATCAAGCGTTCTTGTTCACACACGTCATATGCACCCTACATGGAACATGAAGAGCAGAAGGCACTCATGAGTCAACATAGACAAAAGTTTGTCTGGACACCAGGATTCGGTTGGATTTGTATCCCACCCCCCTGCCATCCAGACTTGGTGCAATTGAAACTGAGCATTGAGACATGTACAGTAATATGTAAATCAACAGAATTAAGAACTGAAAGTGGCTGGTGTTAGTCATTATCAGATTAACCCAAACCACCATGCCTGCACTCTCATCAGCCATAGCTTCAGATGAAACAGACAAGAACATATGTGGCATACTTGGAGTATTACTCTATCAAATACAATACCAACAACCTGCCTGTGTTAAAATATATCTTAAAGTTCAAATAATGCTACCAAAAGAATGTTATCATAGAGAATTTTCTGTTCTATCAAAATGACACCTACAAGCATAAATACAAATCCTACCCCCTCGCACCAAAAAAATTTATTTTTGCTGGTGTGAGATTAAATTTGGATCCCTGTCAACAGCCTCTTGTCCTTTCCACAAGTACTTCCCACAATAAAATATCTAAGTTTAAAGTCTAATTTCAAAATTAGTTTCTCACAAAACATCTACATTTTTTAAATAAAGTATCACCAAACCCTATTGATACTCAGGCTAGACAGAAAAATAGTTCTCGTCAACTGCTGTTGCAGAAATTGTTTAGTCAACAGTTGAGCACCATTAAAGAAACCAAAATATGTTATCAGAATCAATTTAGTATAACAATACAGAGCATTCCCTATTAGACATGTTACCTACCAAACACTGAAAGAGACAGACATTAAAGAGCAACCACTTTCTCTCATTGAAACATTTCTCAATCCAACCCACCTTTAACCAAAACAGCCACAACAAACATACATTCCTCACTTCTGACCCATATGGTCAGTCACACCCACATATGCAACACTGTCAGCTGACATTTTCATCACAATTTATCTAAGCCACAGACCCCACTGCCTGCATCAATGTCCACCACTTTCTCATTCTCCGAGTCACCCCACAACTCACATCACATATCCAGCCCTGCTCACATATACACACACATAAACAGTGCACTCCCACTTCCTCTATCCTTTGGTGTTGGCATACATACATACATACACATTTACCTCATGTACCACTGTTGAACTGCAAATCTGATACAAGCACATGTTTTAACAGAAACAACAAAAGAAAAACATTTACAAAGATTACTTGTAAACTTGACCCCAATGCTTAAATCTAAACACACAAGTAGATACTAACACAGACCACAGAATAAATATACACAAATTATTAATCTACTATCTACAATGCATTGAATCTATACTTCATGACAGTTACTTGTGTAAACATGCCATTAAATCTTTATCACTTATAAAATTTTTGAATTTCACCCTGTTCATGCATCCCTCCAGACTTAATTCTAGCACTTTATCCTTATAGTCTAGTTGTGCCCCATATTTGCACAAAAAATCATTTCCCAACACTAAATTTATGCAAAGTCCCTTTATGACAAGTAAACCTTGACTAAACAATTCATCCTCAATCATCAAGTCTAACACTACTTCCTTATTCACTGGTTTGCTATAACTGCCAGTAGCATTCTTTATCCGTACCCCAGTGACTGGAAACTCTACTGTCCCTGTACTCTTGATTTGATTGTAGAAATCCTCTGAGATACCACTAATTGTACTTCCAGTATCAATCAATGCAGTTTCACAGACCCCTTCTACCTTAACATTTATAACGGGCTGTACATTTTCAATGACATCTTCCTTAAGTTCATTTTCTGCCAACAAATCCTCCTCAATTTCTTGCATACAGTTCCTAACCATAGTATTTACTTCCCCTACATAACAATATGGTTGTATGTCCTCATCATATCCAAATATTTCACTGAATGCTTTCCCAAATTCTGAGTTTATTGCACTCAACTCCCCAAGTTTCCTTGCATACCCATATTTCTCTTCTACCCATGATACTGGCTCCACTGATTTTAAATGTCTAAGGAGTTGGACCCAATCATCTGGACCATATTCACTTACTTCTTTATCAATCCACCCTGCTCCTATCCCATCACAATCAATTTCCTTACAATTTTCATTATTGTATACTACAAAAGTTTGTACACTCTCCTTATCATTATCTATTCCCTCCTGTAATACACAAAATCCCTCATCTACTTCATTTTGGTCTACAGCACACATGCCTAATCCCCTTAATTCATTGTATTCATTGTCCCCACTCACTAAGTCTTTTACCAGGCTATAGTAAGTTTGATCCCTATTACATTGCTTCCCAAGTTGGCCCAAATACTCATATTTGTGTAATAGCCAATCATCTGGTGCCCACTTCCTAATTAACTTTATCTTCTCAATAATACCTCTGTCCTGTCCCAACAAATCATCAGTTACAGGTGGGTGTACATCAGTATTGACAATTTCATCTACTTCAGAAACATTCACATTTCTTTCATTATTCATACTAGACCAGTGCCATTTAATGTTTTTACTGGATCACATTTAATTTTTTGAAATTCGGAACTCCATTCATTCTCATTCACACACTCAACACCATCTATGCTGGCTCCAGTACCATCAATATTTACATTCATACTTTCACATTCAGTCAACACTTGTGCCTCTGACCTATCCAAAACTAAGGCTAAGCAACACTGTTTTTATCTTCTTTAATGTTATTATCAAATAAATTTTGTACATCATATTCCCCTTTACTGTCCTCATTCCTATCCATTCTCCTCCTGTTTGCCTCTCTTTTGTCATGTTGCATAAACCAATCCCCAAAAATTTCCTCACTACCTATATCAGAATCCATCTGACACATACTTTCCTCTCTTTTCTCCCTTTCCTTGTTTACTCCATTTATGTTTTCTTCCCTCTTTTCTTTATCCTTGCCCTTGTGAACTCCTACTTCCTCTTTCCTGTCATCATCTCTGTCCATGTGATATAGTTTTCCTCCCTTCTCTCCCCATCTCTATTCCTACTGTAATTATGGTCATTAGATCCCCTGTTATCCCAATTCCTATTTCCATCTTCCTGCCTTTGATTTCTCCTATCATTTTCCCATGTTTCCCTCTGGCTTCTATTCTCCCAGTTATCTCCTCTGTTATTGTTACCTCTCCAATTTTCATTTAAATTCCTCTCCCTATTGTGGTTTCCCTGATTGTGACCCCCATTTCTATTGCCTCTGTTTTCATTGTGGTTCACATGCTGTGTCCCCCTGAGCTGTCGTTCCATAACTAAACCCTGGTCTATCTTTCCTACAAATTCAATGAAATTCTCAGCTGAATCTGTGGGATGATGAATTAACTGCCAATGCAAATCTGCAGGTAACCTCCTACAAAAAGTGGAAATACTGCTAAAAGACTCAAAGGTGTATCTAAATGCACTAGTTTCTCAAGTTCCTCCTGACAAAATTCCTTCATGCTCTGTTTCCCTTTCAAATAGTTTGGCCCATTCAAGAATTCATTTTGTATCTTAGCTTGCTTGGCCTCCCCCCAATACTTATTTAAAAACAATTTTTCAAACACCTCAAAACTAACAAATTTATCAGCACACTGATTTGCCCAAGATTGAGCAGAACAGTCAAGCATTCTCTTTGCTAACTTCACTTTACACTGGTCTGACATACCAGGCACAAATTGGTCCTTGCATGCAGCCAAAAAATCTACTGGATGATAATTACCCACTCCTGAAAACTTTTTGCCATTAGGTGTCTGCACCATGGACCATGGACCAATTAGTGTTTCCTGTTTCCTGTTTCCCAATTCTAGATTAAATAATATAGTGAGGACAGTTACAACTCACCGCAAAGACGTGGCGACGAGATGCGACAGGCACATACAAAAGACACACACATACAACACATTCAGCTATCGGCCATGGCCTTCTTCAGAAATAGAGCACTCACGCAATCACACAGGCACACAACACAGTCATACAACCATCACCTCCGACTGCCACACTTCGAATCACGCATATATATATAGGGTAGTACTGGGTGACAAGGGGAGCGCTCTTTTGTAACCATCCACAAAAGAGCGCTCCCCTTGTCACCCAGTACTACCCTGGTCTCGAACAACTAAATTCCATCCTTCGCCAAGGTTTTGATTTTCTATCCTCATGCCCTGAAATGAGAGACATCCTGCCCAAGATCCTTCCCACCCCTCCTAAAGTGGTGTTCCGTCGCCCTCCCAACCTTCACAACATCCTTGTTCATCCTTATGCCACCCCAAAACCCAGCTCACTGCCACAGGGATCATATCCTTGTGGAAGACCCCGCTGCAAGACCTGTCCAATCCACCCACCCAGCACTTCCTATTCCAGTCCTGTCACAGGCTTATCCTACCCCATCAGAGGCCGGGCCACTTGTGAAAGCAGCCACGTAATTTACCAACTGTGCTGCAAGCACTGTACAGCTTTCTATATTGGCATGACCACCAACCAGCTGTCCATTAGGATGAATGGCCACCGCCAAACTGTGGCCAAAAACAAGGTGGACCACCCTGTGGCACAGCATGCAGCGGAGCACATGCTTGATTTCAATGGCTGCTTCACAACCCGGGCCATCTGGATCCTCCCATCCACCACCAGCTTTTCTGAACTGCACAGATGGGAGTTATCCCTACAATACATTCTCCGATCCCGAAATCAACCAGGCCTCAACCTACGATAATTTCCCTATATATATATATTTTTCCATACCTTACAGTTCCTACCTCTGTATCCCAAACCTCGCCTGATTTGAGTGGTGTGTGAATGTGTGATCATGTGTGTGTATATGTATGTATGTATGTGTGTGTGTGTGCGTGCGTGCGTGCGTGCGTGCATGCGTGCGTATGTGTGTGTATGTGGTCTTGTGCACTTGCAGTGTGCATGAATTTTCATATATTATTTTATTTTACTTTATTTTATTTTATTTTCTCCCCTCACCCGCCTCCCCACTCCATTTCCTAAGCTGCATCTCGTTATTCCCATCTAACCCATCCCCACCACCGTGACGTAACCTTTCTATCCCCTCCCCCTCCCCTCCCCTCCCGTCCCCGATTCGCTGCAGAGCGTGATTCGAAGTGTGGCAGTCGGAGGTGATGGTTGTATGACTGTGTTGTGTGCCTGTGTGATTGCGTGAGTGCTCTATTTCTGAAGAAGGCCATGGCCAATAGCTGAATGTGTTGTATGTGTGTGTCTTTTGTATGTGCCTGTCGCATCTCGTCGCCACGTCTTTGCGGTGAGTTGTAACTGTCCTCACTATATTATTTATTCCAACCTGGACTTTCCATTATTATATTTTGCCAATTCTAGATTATTTATTCTAGTGTTCACCTTCTGAATCTCAGTATTGTTTACTGTCACTACTTGTTCTATCTTTTTCCTAAAGTTACATTCTGTATTCTCTAATTTTCCTGACAACAAAGTTTTTGTTTCCTCAATACCTGCCACCATCCTCTTGTCAACCTCAGCCAACGCTTGCATAGTGCCCTCATTCCTGTGATCACATATTTGTTTCACAGCATCTAACTTGCCTCCTACCTCAGTCTCAATAGCACCAATTCTGGCATGTATCTCCTTTTCCCTATTTTCAAACCGTTCTGTTAGACTTCCTATCTTTTTGTCAATGTCTGTGATTATTTCTGTCTTTAATCCAAGCATTGAATTTTGTAGTGCCCCAATGTCTGCCTTAAAGTCTGCTTTCAATTCTGATTTTACAGTTTCTATTTCTGATTTTACAGTTCCTATTTCTGATTTTAAATTTGAGTTTGAATTTTGTATTTCTGATTTTAAATTTGAGTTTGAATTTTCTATTTTTGATTCTAAATTTGAGCTAAAACTCGCTAACATGGCTGCTAACATCTCCGGTGTCAACAACATTCCCCCAGTATTTACCCTCTCTGGACTTTCTGGTATGCTACTTTCTGAATCTACGTCGCTTGGCGACTTTTTGAACACCTGCTCCATGATTTAGTACCACAAGAAAGCTTGATTAACACACAAGAATTTATAGCGCCAGCTGCTTTACTTATCTTTTAATCCAGAAGTTGCTGCAACGAGCTGCGACGTCCCCAACGCTCGCTGCCGTTTGTTGTAGAAGCTGTGGCTGGAATATGTCCTCACTGCATTCTTTATCCTTTGCAGAATCGAAGCTGCTGGGCCCCGACGCTCCGTTGGTGACTTGCGAAGTCCCCACGATCACTGCCGTCCGTTGCAGAAGATGAAATTTGAGTGCGTTGAACCCACACTCCACCGCTCACTGCTGCCGGTCCGATGCGCCGTCGATCGCCGGTTACGGATGCCCGCGCCCGAACTCTGCGTCACTAACCGTCGTTAAACGCGCGACGCGATTGCGTATCTGCTTGCAACTGTTCATAACTGTTCACTGTCCTATACACACCCTAATTTCTCCGTCCGAGCAAGTCCAACGTGAACTGATCCCGCTCTCTGCTGCCAGCCGCCACACACACTTGAAATTGTCCGTTGCGTTTGTTTGCAACTGTTCGTAACTGTTCACTGTCCTATACACACCCTAATCTCTCCGTCCGAGCAAGTCCAACGTGAACTTATCCCGGACGAGCCCCCAAATACGAGGCGTGAAGGTCGGGGTGAGAGTTTAAAATAGAGAAAGTTTAACTTTTATAACTCACAACCACCAGCTGCGAACCAAATTCCTAAACATGCAAAAACACTGGAACTGTTATTGCGACTGTTTGACTCGTTTTCTAGGGGATGATATCACACGTTCACAGCTTTCCTTCCCTGCATATGATTAACAAAACAAATTCATAATAAATTCAAGTTCATGAGAGAAAAGGGTGTACTAACTACTATTTTAGAAAACATGTGAAAGTTCACTTTATGTTGTTTATTTCACAATACTTGAACCCTGTGGCTGTCGCGTCTGTACGTCGGTAAATGTACCAAATAACAATTATAGCTCGTGAGCCCCCAGACAAAATGAATATTTGTCGCGAATTGATTTCACACCACGTGGCTGTCTCAAACACCGTTTATGTTCATGCCTATGCGACGACACGTGTTACATTAACAAATCACAGTCACTTTAATTTAATGCGATGCACACCTTGTTGCACCGGCTAATTATTCACAAACACACAGTAGCACTTGATTGAACTTGGTGCAGTCTACGACGAGCAACCACACGTGGCGATTGCCACAGACAAATCTCAAGTCACCACCTCGAGATCCACATGCCGACTGAGCAGAGCGAAGCTGCCCGACCAGCCACACCACGTGGTCCCGGAGTCCTTACTTCCTGCCCTCGCGCGCGCGCGCGCGCTCCAAAACTCAACTGCCAGGGTTTTTTCCCCTACGTCATCAACTTCCCCATGTAAGCTGTTGTAACCGATTTGCTAACGTACAGCGCCCAGCCAATACATTTCTAAAACTTTACTTAAAATCAAAATAATTACACTACACATTAAACAAATATTTTCTTACGTTTTTATATTAGTATAAACATCCTTTGTACTGTTTATCATAATCGTGCAATTTCTTATACCACAGATAAGTGATTTAACTGAATCTTTCAAGGTAAATTACACAAGATTAATTGAAAATAAAATGAGAAATAGTTAATATATTATTTTTATAAACAAACATTGCCATGCTAGTTGTGTAACTGTCTTGTATTTATTGGTAATTTATTACTTTTCATTGTCAATTAAACATATTACGTCAGATGTGACTATATCAGCTAATGTATAGTTTATTTGTCAACAGGCTATTTTGTAATGAGGGCCTTAAAGGTTCCTAACTTCACCGTATTACTTCAAATGCCAGTAGTATTACAATATTTGTGCATTGCACTGTGCCTGGCACTCGCCATTGTCCCTCTCTCCCCTCACCGGAAACGAACTGTAAAATCCTAAGCTGGAACAAGCCACCAACATCGGCCTGCTCGCTGGCCTTCCGTCAGCTACAAGCACACAGCAAATCTCAACGTGGAGAATTTCTACCTATGGCCTAACTATAAATGTTGTCACCCAACTGTGTACATACATTGCTACCATAATTAATAAGATTAAAATCGTGTAACATTTAGTGCATTGGCATGGTCAATGTTTGCAGTGAACTTCATACTGTTTAATTATCAAATGCTATTAATTACCAGTATTTCTATTGGGCGGTAATCTCACAACATGTACATTAACCAGCTTTTTCAATGTCTTAAGAATGGAGGACAGGCTGATTGGTCTCATATCCTTGGCCTTCGTATGATCAATTCTCCCTGGTTTAGGAATGAAGACAACCTTCACTGCCCTCCAGGCATTGGGAATGATTCCTGCTGCTAGGCTAACCCTGAATAACCTGCATAGGAATCTAATAAGATTTTCTCCCACTTGTTGCAGGAGAGGTGGAAAGATTCCATTCGGGCCAGGTGACTTGAACGGTTGAAATGTTCCCACCGCCCATCGAACCTTACTGAGATCGACACACCCCTTGGCCAAATCCTAGTCCTCTTTGCAAATACCTGAGAACTGTTGTCTCTCAGGAATCACATTCTGGTCTGAGTTATTCACCAGAGTATATTGAGGAAAGTGAGTCTTAAGGAGCAGTTCCAGCATCTCATGTGCTGTCTTTGTATACTCCCCATCCTCCTTCCTCAATGTTCCTCCTGCATTAGTTGGTACCCTAGTGAGGGTTTTATGAAGTCTCGCTTGAGCAGCCGTACCCTCCATTTCCTCACAGAATACCTTCCAGGATGCCTCCTTTGCCCGCCTGATGGCAAGGTTGTAATTGACAATGGCCTCATGATACTTTGCCCATTGTCCTTTGCACCTCGCAAGGTTAAACAGTCTTCGTACCTGTTTCCTTTTCATTTCCAGGTTATTATTCCACCAAGGCACACTCCTATTTGTGCACTTCTTGGTGATTGAGCAGTTGTCCTGGTATGAGGTCACTATAGCAGAGGTTACGGCCTCTGCTACTTCCTCAAACTCTGCTGGATTCCTTATCGAAGTTTTAATTTCCTATAGGCTGAAGTCAAGGTCTTTCCTATATGTCTCCCAATCTGTTTTCCTGGGATTCCTATAGGCCATGGTCTGTCTGGTTCCCATTTCAACCTTGAATTTAATATACATGTGATCTAATGAGGATGGCTCCAGGACCACATGCCACTGTTTGTCGTAACTGCCCATCATCATGCAACCAAAAGTTATGTCAATTACTTCTTCCCTTCTACTATTCCTGAATATAGGTTCATCACCCCTATTCAGGATCTCCAAGTTGTTAGATAGGAGAAATTCAAGAAGGTGCTCACCTCTACTGTTGGTGTCCTTGCTGCCCCACGATAGATTGTGGGCATTGGCATCACAGCCCACCAACAGTTTGTCACCTTGCCGATGGCAGGCTTCCGTCAGTCTCCTCACTTCCAAAGGAGGAGGAGAGTTGTCTTCGGAAGGAAGGTATCCTGAGGCCAAAACAATTTCTCTCATGATACCTTCCTCACATTGCTGCATCCTGATGGTCACCAGGTCCCTGGAACAAAAATCCATCTTTGGTATGAAAGGGATTCCATTTCTAACATAAATGCATGTTCTGCAGTTTTTTAGATTTCTAGCATAAATCAGCTTACCTCCAATACCACTGAGGCCCGATACACCCCCTTTGTATAAATAGGGTTCTTGTATCAGGGCCACGTCCACCTCCTGTCCCCCCAGGCGACGGCTCAGGGCAGCAGTGGCCCCTTTACTGTGCTGCAGGTTTATCTGCAGCACTTCTAGTCCCCATCTTGCTGCCATTATTGCCTTTAAGGTTTTTGATTACCCTGACGGCGACCTGCGAGAACCCTAAAAACAGTTTCAGGCCTTAATCTCGCAATGCCTTCAGGGACTTCTCTCCGACCTACACTACCAGGGTTCATCCTTCCGGAACGACCTTTTGGTTAATTACCCTCCAAGCCTCTGTCAAGACTTTCGGGTTCTGGACCCTTATTTTTTCGAACAGAGTCTTTGGAGTGACATCCTTAAGGATCTTTGGTACCCATATTGATACCTTTGTGGTCTTCAGGAGTTCGGCTGCTGTCTTGACCAGCAGCTTCGCATCCTCCCACGGGGATATCATGGGCACCTTGTACTTAAGCCATTCTGCTGAGTGCCCTCGCAGACAAAAATGAGGGCACTGCGGTCTAGATAGACCCTCCTGAATTTGGGTCCTGGACCAGCGTCCCCCCCCCCCCCCAATCTCTTCAAAGAGGGCCATCTGCACGAACTCTTCCTGCTGCGAGGTGACGCTCACCAGTGGGTATCCTTCTTGAACAACAGCCATTCTAAAGACCGAGACTGCAGTACCATAGGTCTGTTTCCCTATTTCCTGCCTCATTCTTTCAGGATCACGCTTGTGCAGAGAGGAGGGGAATCTTAGATTCCTCCCTAAACCTCTTGCCACCTGTCTTTGATGTCAAGGGGGTCTGTGTATCCCCTTCGACCTGAGGCAGTTTCATATTGGGGGTCTTGGGCTCAAGACCTTTTGATTCCCTCCGCGTATGTTTAGGAAGCCATTCTTTTCCTTCTGTTCCTTGAGAACTTTCCTCCTCTGGGCCCCAGACAAGGCCTTAATCCTAATCTGGTCCAACTTCTCTGTTACAGTTCCCATTTCTTGCTCAGGTCTAGACCCTGATTGAGAAGTAGGAGTGCACTCCATCGGTCCTGATCCCAATGTCTGAGTATCTGAGGTCTCAGATTGCCCCTCAGATTCTCTTAAAATAATTTCTCTGTGTTCATATTAGTCCCACGAGATTTGGGGATTTATATGGTCCACACCACGATAACCCCGCGCGGTGCAAGGCTACTTACTCAGGGAGGTTGCCCGGTATCCCTGAGTCTCCGTTTGAGACACATCCACCCATGTGCCACGCACCCCTCGACATGGATCGCATCACACCTTGGGTTGGGAAGGGAAATGGGAGAGGATAAGGAAGACGGGACGTTGTGGGACACACTTAGTCTCATCCATCAGCTGAGGTCTTTCTGGCAGTAGGTTCTCTACCTTCGGTATAGCCCTCAGCTTCTCACAGATGTTCAAGCCTCTCCATCCGCACGGACAGTGCTTCATCAAGGTGGTGTCCCCTGGAGAGGAACATCAGCGTACTACACCACTGCTACCGGAGGTACAATTGTATCCTTGTGTTTTATAAAACCAAGAAATTTCATTATTTTCATCTTTTGAGAACTGTGGGATCAACAAAAAGTTGTTCTGTAGGTCGTGTTTGTAACTGGGGTGTTGATCTAAATAACTCGCAGTTAATAATTTTATAGGTTTGGTGACAGTCAATTCTAGTTGACGTAATGTTGGTAGAAGCATGAGGAATGATGGCAAGTGAAGAGAGCTAATCAGAAGAAAGTTCTTACACTTCGAAAACAATTTGCGGTTCAGGACGGACCTATTCTTTACAAGTAACATAGCCAAATCGTGACGTACACGATGAAAATACATTACTTGTAAATCATATTGCTGCTCATTTCACAGGTAGAAATGAAGGTTTTCTATTAGGTACCTGCTTAACAACATACACAAAAAGTCTGCTTTCGATGAAAAAACATAGTTAGAGAAACAGTAACTACGTGGGTATGACTGTAATTTTGCAGCTTTGAGTTGAAATGTGTCTTAAATTACCAATAAAGTTAAATGTGCTCAATTTACGTTAATTAGAAAATCTGCTACATCCATGTAATGGCTGGTTTTCTTTGCAAATTTCCATTATGACCTACATTCCCAACGGATTTCTACACACTTTGCAACAACACATAATTTCATGATTAATTCATGCCACGGGAGAAAAACAGACATTCATATTGTCTGTCTGACTGGTAGCCTTCACTTCAGGTCATTCTTCGGACGAGTGCCAACATGGGCAACCATTGGCGTGTCACTTCCACGTAACCGACAGGCGTCAATAATCGTGTTTGTGGGCTGGGAGTTGAAGCGACTGTCTGGTTTATTCTTGTGAGTATCTGCTATACTTTCATGGCAGCGTTATGACAGACCTTTCGATTAAATGAATGGAACTGAGTGGTAAGAAATGAGTTTTTTAAATTTTTTGTACAAATGTATCATTATGTTTTACAGTACAAACTGTTCCATTTACTAAGAATTTGAAATATTCATTGTTTGCAATGTACCGGGAGATCAATATAAATTTGAAAACTTAATAAATCACAGAATAATGTAGATAGAGAGGTAAAAAATTGACACATGATTGGATTGATAAGGGGTTTTATTAGGACCAAAAAAAGTCCGACAGGTGACGCTTCATCTGATCCGAAAAGCAATAATTACCATAACAAATTAGAACAAAACAAAGATGATATTCTTCTAACAACAGCTGTAGTCAATGAATAATGGTGAGAACAGCACTGTAAAGCATGTCCGCAGTTATGGTGATGTCGGTCGATCACAATGCACTTGAGACTTCAGGTAACCCCAAAGCCAATAATCACACGGACTGAGGTCTGGGGACCTGGGAGGCCAAGCATGATGAAAGTGGCAGCTGAGCACACAATCATCACCAAACGATGAACGCAAGATATCTTTCACGCGTCTAGCAATATGTGGTGGAGTGCCATCCTGAATAAAAATATTATGTTCCAGCAGGTGTTTTATCAGCCAAGGTGGGGATGATGCAATTCTGTAACATATCAGCGTACCTCTCGCCCTTCACAGTAGCAGTCACAAAACCAGAATCGTGCAGTTCCTCGAAGAAATAAGGCCTGCTAACGATAGATGTGATAAATCCAACCCATACCGTGACTTTCATATTGTGCAATGGAGTTTCCACGACAGTTCTAGGATTTTCGGTAGCGCAAATTCTGCAGTTGTGGGCGTTGACAGACCCTCAGAGCGTGAAATGAGCTTTGTCAGTCCACAACACATTACTCAACCAATCATCATCTTCCGCCATCTTTTGAAACGTCCACACTGCAAAAGCCCTCCGCTTCACTATATCGCCAGGTAACAGTTCATGATGCCGATGGATTTTGTAAGGATAGCGTCGGAAGGTAAGCCTAAGTGCCAACCAAATAGTATGCATGGAATGCCATTGTGACTGCACGAGCGCTGACTTCCCTGTGCATAGACGAAGCCGCTACAGTCTCCATTTCTTCCTGAACTGTCTCGGCAGCATTACGCCTTGTGCTCAGTCGGCCACTACGGGGTCTATCGTCTAAACAACCCGTGGCTTCGAACTTCGAAATCATTCTCACCACAGCTGCACTTGTCAACGGACTTCTACCCGTTCGAATCCCCTTCCTATGGTGGTAGGATTGTAATGCTGAACTAGCACATTCCCGATTCTGATCATACAGCTTCACAAAAAGAGCCTTTTCAGGTAACGTCGACATGCGACTGCTGGTGCATCTGATTCTCTCTCTCATTACAGCTCCTGTTATACACAATTTTCATATGCAGTCACTGACGTTTTGCTGTGCAGCGCCATCTGTCGGGCATTTTTTGAACTTTTTTTTTGGGGGGGTGGGGTGTTTCTAATAAAACCCCATGTCATTTCAAGCATGTGTGTCAATTTTTACCCCCAATATCTACATTATTCCATGATTTATTAAGTTTTCAAATTGATACTGAGTTTTTGATTGCCCAGTACATTACAATGTGGTGAAAATTTAATATGTCATAAATTTCGTCGGAACACCACTGTATCACTTGACGCTCGTAAACAAACAACTGTCCCATGTGCTGCACAGCTACTGCTGCCATCATCGTCATGTAAGTGTTCAAATGTTTGTAAATCTATGGGACTTAACTACTCTGGTTACGAGGCCCTAGGCTTACAAACTACTTAAAGTACCTTATGCTAAAGACAACAAATACACCCATGCCCAAAGGAGGACGGCGAGAAGTGGCGCGCTCCGCAGCTAGGCGGCTCGGAACGATCGGCCACTCCACCGCGGCGTCACGTAAGTGCAGTACGCTGCTGCCGGTGATATGAACTTTTACCACCAACGATATGTACATTTAAGCAGATGCTGCCTTCACTTAAACTGTATTTTAACCTAGTTCACATGTTACTAATCTTTGCGCGTGTAGAGAGTGATATGATGGTGTTAATACTGTATATAGGTTAAATTGGGTTTTTCCGCCTTTTCAGTAACATTACATGTCAAAGTAGGCGTTAGTATCGCATTCTTCCGTAGTTGCCAAATATGCTGTCCGGCCCGCACTGCGATTCAGAACTTAAAATGTGGCCCCTGTGTCCTAGTAAATTGGAGACCCCCCTGACTTAGAAGATAACTGCTGCAGGGCACTTGACACTGCACTAAAATATTTTACTACAATAGCTTCATGTGGAAAGCAAAATAAAATGAGCAATGGTTTTATCCATTTCTGACATTTCATCATGTGTAAGTGCAAGGCAATCCTCCCCCCCTCGATATTCGCGATCAAAATACAAACCTGACAGCTTCGATTCTGGTACACAACCCAAGGGTAAGAGTACTTAATGTTTATTATATTTCACATGGAGGAAATTCAGTTATGGCCTTTCTTTGAATTCAGCATTTTTTTCAGTAATTTTTACCAATGAAAGGTTATCTCAAGATACTAAAGAATTTACATAATCAGCTGCCAGTAGACATTCAATTAAATCTGCGGGTTAAGTTGAAAACTTTTGTCAGGATGGGATTCAAACATGGGCATTTACTTACTAAGGATTTGTAGTGAACACTACACCAGACCCCTATTTGGCCATGTTCAGCTGCATAAGAGCCAAATTTTTGCCAATGAAAAATTTTAACCCTAGCAGCACCAAGGTATTTTAGGTTACACAGAGCACCAACCAAGGGCAAATTTTGCCCAGTTGTTACAAAAAGCCGTAAATCCTGTAAAGTGCGTATATTTTAAGTAATTCTGTTCCCAATGTAAGATGGCTACGAAAAAATACCGAGCACCATGGCCCCCTCCTCCACCTCCCTCTATGATGTAGTCCAAGAGGGGCCTAGGGGAAACTATGAATCTTCATTGAATGCAATTGACCATCACTTCAATTTCTTTTGGTGGGAAAAATTTACAATTTTTACTGCTAATGTCAGCACCACAACCACTTCTACTCCCCTCTCCCATTGTGAATTTGGAAGGAAAATCCATCATGCTGAGGTAAGAGACAGTCACGTGAAGACATTGACCCCAGCAGGAGCAGCAGCAGCGCCATGCTGTATGTAAGTATTGTTATAAATATTAAGGACAGTTCTAAACTCGAACTTTCTAGTAGACGCCATTTTGGATTTCTTCATAGGTGGAAAGGGTTGCGTGATCCTGGGTGACTAGTTTGTTCTTGAAGTAGTAGTGACATCATTGTGTCTTTTACCATATTGGTACCCAGGTGGCTGCAGAGGGGGAGGACATTTGGCAACACTGCACTATTTTCAATTCGCTTTGGTGGTTGTAGGAAAGACAGTGAATTATGGCTGCATGGAGTACCAACCTAGGACAAAATGTGCCCTTATGCATAAAATTTCTATATTTTAGTTGCAGTTTTTAAAATTGTAACCATAGAAATATACAATGTAGTACTTTAAAGGTGAGAGACAAATAGAATGAGGTTCAAGAACAAAGAATGATATTTATTATCATTTTTAATTTTAAAAAAAAATGCATGGGCAATTTTTGCCAGGGCTTGATGCTTATAGGGTTAACATATAATTTGAAAATGATTTTAATTTGCATTCATGTGTACAATAATTTATTCGCAAAGTATTAACAAACTACTAGTCCACCTGTAGGTATGAAGTTTTAATATATGAATAATCTCCTGGGCTATGATACGAGATAGCACTCCACCTAATCATGTAGTCTATGAGATCTCACATATGGCATATCGTTCAGCCATTCGCTGCTGGTGACTTACAAAATTCATATGTTCATCGGGAACTTGTTAACTTAATAATAAGTAATCTGAATTTTATACTGAGCTTAGCATACGTCATTGCAACAAATAATTATGTAAATATTTGTACATTCTTGAAATGTGACTTCCTAAGCAATAAGTAATACAATTTTTCGTTATGAGTGTTAATGCAAAAATGGGAGTGGTACAAATTGTGAGAAAAAGTTAATTTTGGAAATGTAAGACTGGGGTTTTACTGCATGTTCGGTTTCCAATACTCATTTTATATTATTTCATTTTTTTCAATATGGATGGACTATCTATGTTAAATGGTGCTACATACCAAATGAAATCGGAAGGAAATATTGCAACTGGACTCTTACTTTAGTGGAAATAGTAAATTTGAACCTCGTGATTATGAGCATTCATGTGGTGTGGTTCAAAACACTAAAGTGTTGTTTACAACAAAGTAAAAGCAGGAAAATGTGTATTTGCTAGTGTATTGCCTGTGCGCGCACATGTTGACATACTTGGGAAGAAGTATTATACTGGAGCAAATTAAATTGAAGTGAACGCATGCCGTGTGGTTTGTTTTTAGGTGCTAAAACTCTGACATAGTCAGTTTCCTCAGATTTGCATGAGGCCACTGATCCAGATGAAGTTAATGTAACTACACAGTATAGTGTGATGGGAAAGAGAAATACAGAACTTTTGTGTATTTTTGTATAGCAAGCACACTATTGGTCATGAAGTCAAACAGTGTACAAGCTTGAATGTATTGGCACAGATTTAGGTGCAAAAGCAAGACCTTAAAAAAATTACCCACCTCCAGGGACAGTTGATGAAGAAACTGAAAACAGATGTGTAGTTCCATGCATATTGCGGCAAAAAGCATGTAACATTTAGGTTTTAAGGGAGTGGTTAAGGAGTCATTCCAATCCCGGAAAAGACTTGGGGAAAAAAGGAAGATAAACAAATACACACACCCACACATATACACACGCAAACACACCTAGGCAGACATATTGTAGAAGGCAAAGAAGTTAGAGAAAGATACCACTTGAGGCTTTGTCCAGAGAACCGAGGCAAAGATGTTAAAGATGGTGGGCAGGAATTTGAATTTAGAGGAGGTTGAGACCAGGTGGAAAACGAGAAGAGAGAATATGCTGAAGGGCAAGTTCCCATCTCCGGAGTTCTGAAAGATTGGTGTCAGTGGGAAGTATCCAGATAACCCGGATTGTGTAACACTGTGCCAAGATTTGCTGGCCGCAAACCAAGGCATGTTTAGCCACAGGGTGATCGTCATTACCAACAAACACTGTCTGCCTGTGACCGTTCATGCGAATGGACAGTTTGTTGCTGGTCATTCCCACATAGAATGCTTTACACTGCAGGCATGTCAGTTGGTAAATCATGTGTGTGTTATCGCAAGTGGCTCTGCCCTTGATCGTGTACACCTTCCGGGTTCCGGGACTGGAGTAAGTGGTGGTGGGAGGATGCATAGGGCAGGTTTTACAACAGGGGTGGTTACAAGGGTAGGAGCCAAAAGGTAGGGAAAGTGGTTTGGGGATTTCATAGGGATGGACCAGGAGGTTAGGTGGGCAGCAGAAAGACACTCTGTGGGTGGGAAGGATGGACCTCATTTTGGGGCAGGATATAAGGAAATCGTATCCTTGCTGGAGAGCCACATTCAGATTCTGCTCCAATCCTGGAAAGTATACGGTGACAAGAGGGGCACTTAAGGGGTTCTTCTGTGGAAGGTTCTGAATTTGGGGGGATGACGAAGTGGCTCTGGCAATTTGCTTCTGTACCAGATTAGGAGGATAGCTGCGCGATGTGAAAGCTGTTATTAGGTTATTGGTGTACTGGTTCAGAGATTCGGGACTGGAGCAGACTCGTTTGCCACAAAGACCTAAGCTGTAGGGAAGGGAACGTTTGATGTGGAATGTATGGCAGCTGTCGTAATGGAGGTACTGTTGTTTATTGGTAGGTTTGATGTGGGCGGAGGTCGACATCGTGGAAAGTGGCATGGGATTTGGAATAGGACCAGGTGAATTTTGATGGGACTAAAGGAGTTGAGGTTGAAGAGGATATTCTGGAGTTTTTCTTCACTGTTGGTCCAGATCATGAAGATGTCATCAATGAATCTACACCAAACTTTGGGTTGACAGGCTTGGTTATCCAGGAAGGCTTCCTCTAGGCATCCCGTAAATAAGTTTCCATATGAGGGGGCATCCTGGTTCCCATGGCTGTTCCCTTTAGTTGTTGATATGTCTGGCCCCCAAAAGTGTGTACATTCCTCAACAACCTCTACTCTTTCTCACCGATCTGTTTCACTTGGTCCTTCTCAACTCGATATGTCACCTTCCTGGATGTTAATCTGCATCTCTCTGACGGCTCCATCCACACCTCTGTCCATATTAAACCCACCAACTCTCAACAGTACTGTAATTTTGACAGGTGCCATCCTTTACACATCAAAAAATCCTTCTCGTATAGCCTCGCCATCTGTGGAAGGCGTATCTGCAGTGATGAGAACTCCCTTAACCACTATGCCGAAAACCTCACAAAGGCCTTCACAGACAGAAATTACCCACCAGACCTAGCCCATTAACAGATTTCCCATGCCATATCTTCACACACCAACAGTCCTCCCTCCAACCCTACTCACCAGCCACAAAGGAGTGCCCCCATGTCACCCAATACCATCTCGGACTGGAACAACTGACCTATATCCTATGTCAGGGTTTTGATTATCTGTCAACATCTCCTGAAAAGAGAGATATCCTTCCTAGGATCCTCCCAATCCTCCATAAAGTGGTGTTCTGTCGCCCACCCAACCTTCACAAAATCCTAGTCCATCCTTATGCCACTCATAATCCCAGCCCTTCACCACAAATTGAACAGCAATGCAATGAAGATTGTGCAACGACAAGATAATTTTGATAAGGCAACTACAGCTGAAGTAAATAATTTAACGGATAGGATGGTGGGTTGTGAAATGGAAATAAAAGAATGTAGTGGAGAATTGATTAGGAAAAGGTGCAGCTACAGCAAGAAATTGAGGCAGTGCAAGCTGAAATAGGTAATGAAAATGTTAGTCCACTTGTAAATAATCTGTGGGTTTCAGCTGGAAATAATAAGAATTTTTCTAATGATGGCAATTACCACCCATTAGATTTTCTTGTCGTATGTAAGGATGGATTTGTTAGGAGGATGAGTGACCAAGATAAAATTAATTTGGTAAAAAGACAACTTGAGGGTAGTTCGCAATCGTGGGCTAATTTAAATAATCGTTTGTTCGAGACCTATGACAAGTTTGAGATTTGTTTCTTGAATAAGTACTGGAGCAAAACAAAGCAAACACCATTTCAAAACGAATTTCTTAACAGTCCAAATTTCAAGTATGCAATGGTTCAATGCGCGAATTTTGTGTGTGTGAACTGCATAAGATAATGCATACAAATCTGCCTCTGTGAGTTCTGACGGAAATCACGACATTAATGAGGCGATTACCAGATTACTTGCAATGGGGTGTGGTGCATAGTCCAACGCAATCAATTGATGAGTTTTTAAATTTTGTTGAAAAGTTGGAACGAGCTATAAAGTTTAAACCAAATCAAGGTAACGGAAGAGGAAATGGTAGTCAGAATTGAAACCATACCGGTAATAGTAATAATGGTAATTATGGGAACCATAGTAATGGTAAAATCCGGAATCAACACAATAACAATGCTAATCAGGGGAATAAATTTTATAAAGGTCAAGGCAGTGGGAATAATCAGGAGAGAAATCATGGAAGGGATCATAGTGATATGTGGTCGGGAAACTGAGAAACGCCGTGTCTCATGTGCGGGGACAGCGAAACAAACCGGCGATAGATAGCACACCATACAGTGATAATTTAGTGGGAAATAGATATGACAGGGGGCAGAAGGAAGATCGCAATTAAATGATTTGTATTATCGAAGTTAGAAGCACGACTGTTCACACTTATTTTCAATGCTCTGATGCAACTTGAAAGATTCTGTATTCTGTATTCCACTTCTCGCTATCTGGTTCCTACATTTCTGTCTCTTTTTAACACTTCCCAAATTACTCTCGATGCCTCTGCCACATACCACCACCAGTTGTCCCCCTGTGCAAAATAAAGGGCAATCGATGAAAATGCACCAGTTTTTAAGCACGTGTAAGATATGTAAATAATGTTACTTTTAAAAACTGATATTGATTTTCTTCATTACTGGGCCCACAACAAAATATATATCGTAAAACGACATTATAAAAAAGTTTATCTTTCTGATGGTGCTAATTATTTTGTTATTATAGCGATAGCTGTTTCGGCCTTAGGCCATTTTAAGCCGTAAAAATGGTAGAAATGTCGTTTTATGATATTGATATAACATGTTGGTTATACAATATCTGCTATGACGTTTCCAAAATTGGTCTTGCTGATTGTCTGGTAACCATCTTTAAAGAAAAGTGGAAGAACACACGCCAGGGTGGAGTAACCGAGTGGTCTAAGATGACTCGCTGCAGAGCACACGGTAGCTCGCCGTCGGAGGTTCGAGTCCTCTCTGAGGCATGGGTGTGTCTTTTTGTCCTTAGGTTAGTTTCACTTAGTTTAAGTACTTTGTTAGCTACGGACTGATGACCATGCAGTTTGGTCCTATAGATTTACAAACATATGAACTTTTTATTTTATTATTTATTTATTTTTTTAAATGAATACACGGACCATTTTTGTGTGGAAGATGAAGCCACCTAAAAATTTCTCTGAAACTAAAAACGTGTACAACTGCACAGAAGGTATCCAGTTTACAGTGGCCTGGATTAGGGTATTAGTTTTGCCTTCAAGAAATTTACTCAGTCCGCCACTACAGAAAGAGAGACCAGTTAGTTACAGCAGGCCGACAGTGACAAGTTACAAAAGAAGAATCTGATGTCCAAAAGAGGCATTCTCGTTGTCACCCTTGGTTTCACCAGCTTCAACAACAATGACACCAGTTTTACAAAATAAATGCGCCATGAAAGACGATGCTCAGCAACAGCATCATTTGAATATTTTCAAAGGAAAAAGAAGGAAAAACGTATCTCATCAGATGCAGAAATTTGTAGAGCTTTTGAAGCAGCAAATAAACATAGG
Source organism: Locusta migratoria (assembly GCA_026315105.1). Lineage (NCBI taxonomy): Eukaryota > Metazoa > Arthropoda > Insecta > Orthoptera > Acrididae > Locusta > Locusta migratoria. The sequence continues at coordinate 376,355,366 of CM048745.1, forward strand.
CTAAAATTTCTTTCAATATGTAGATGAACTCAAAACTTCTTCGTAATCTGTATCTGTTCTTTTATGATGTTGACAATAATATAGTAAAACAGTTTCAACACAGAAATCATCATTTCAAGAATAATCCGTGATTGCTCACAACGATTGTGATACACTGTGGACATAGAACACACTTACATTCGATCCCATCAGAATAGCCTGTATGTGGTGAGCAGCAATACTAACAAATTAGCAGTATTGGTTTCTGTTGAGTAACTCTATGTGCAGACCACCTAAAGGGTGGATAGGACATTTATATAGATATGTTTAAATCCGGAAGATTGTGTTACAAGTTCCAACAAAATTGATCAAATATATGTGCATTGTGGGAAGCAATGACTTAAGAGGCCTCTAGACTATCAATTAAATGGCGCAACACTTTATATAGCGCAGTACTATTGACAGTCTGCAGGTAAAATTGAGGGTGCGCCATAGTATCGCATTGCCTAAGATACAGTACTGCCCTTTAGTTTTTCTGGTCGAAATACGATATATAAAATAAAGTAATTAATTAAATAAAATATAAAAAATACCCGATGCTGTGCAATTGTCCTTTCAATTTGTGAGGATATATTTGAGAATAAACGGTCTGTACCAAAGTCTACATCAAAATACAAATGTCAGAAATGGAAATAAAGTAGTGAACACAGCTTGCAGTACAAAACCCGAAAATAAAATAGGTTATGTTAGTTGGTAAATGCTGACCATTGCCGATAGAATGAAATATGTTTATCCCAAGTGAGGAAACGGATTCTGCTAGACAAAAACTGGTTTTCAGGACGCTGGTAGAAGCAAAATCATACTCAGTAAGGATGCCGTAGGCAACCAGAAGTTGAGTGTGCCTGTATGGCATACAGGTGCTATACTCAAAGTGTTTAAGCTAATTCTCTGATCGCCAGTTCTCCTTTTCGTATGTTGTTCACAGTATAAATCTGAAATACAACACTGACTGCAGGAAAATGCAAGCCTAGCAATACTGACTGGAGAGTGGTGGTGGCGATACAGGTCACGCACTTTTTCGTGGCCCCTCTGTGATCGGAAGAAGTCGGCGGATTTCGAGTGTCTAAGAAATGTTTAAGCTCTCTACCAACATCACCTCGTAACAGCATTGTACACCGTAGACATCGTCAATGCATTGTTGATTTGTGCTTGCTATTGATTATTGTCTTCCAGTTTGTTATTTGCTAAAATAAGTCCACATACCCCGACGACGTCTTTTAGAAAAAGGAAGGCTGTTGTTGAAAGTGGTATGAAGAATGTTAATTCCGATTGTTATTCAGTTACGACAGTAAAAAAAGGCAGAAAGCGTTGTTACACCCACTTAATAAGTCTCTTTAAAATATTAATATTTCGTAGATATACGTTCTAAGTTTCTATTACTCATACATGAAAGTGATACTTAATTTCGTGTTCTATCTGTGACGCTTTAACCCATTACAAGTTGTTTCTTTTAAAACCTGACTAAGCTCTACGCCGTAAGTTGGCGGCAATGGGAGAAAGAGGCGGGGCTTGTTCTAAAAGCGAATGCGCTACCACAGAATAAGGAGTATACGGAAAGGAAACTCCCGCTGCAGTCTGTAGTCCAAAATTTAGTGCGCATGCGCGGAATCGGCCATCTTGAAAAGCAGTAAACGCGTGGTCACTACCTACTTCTTGGCGTGGTAATTCGCCGTCTTTGTTTGTTAATTGTGTATTTTAGCTGCCTGAATCGCATAGCCGGCCGCGGTGGCCGAGGGGACTGAGGCGCTCCAGTCACTGTCTGCACGGCCACTACGGTCGGGGGTTCGAATCCCCCCTCGGGCATGGATATTTGTGCCGTCCTTAGTATAAGGTAGTTGATAAGTAGTTTGTAAGTTCAGGGACTGATGACGCCGTAGTTAAGTCCCATAAGCTTAACAAGCATTTGAACATTTTTGAATCGCATAAAAGTAAACAAGTGTTTGGTGCAATGAAAAGAAAGAACTGTGTGTCAGTAGGTGGGGCTGTTACGTTTTTATTACGAGCATCAGTAAAAGTAAAGGCGGCCGATGCTGTTCAGCACCCAATTGCCGCAATAATTCTCATACAAATAAGGATACAAGCTTCTTCAACTTCCCAAAAGATGTTGAACGGTTAGTGAACGTCGCTCTATCTGTGGTAAAAGTTAAATGTTATCAGTTTCGAATGAGAGCAATGTGTGCATAATTATTAAAAGTAGCCTTGCTTCTTCTCTTGACGATAACTCTCGCTGTTGCTGTAGCAGTTCAACGGCATCGAAATGTTGAAGTACATTTTTATTTTGTAATTATAAGTTTAACATCGTAGGGAATAATTTTAAATTGAAGACAAAGAATAGTGAGTAAGTAGCGGGACTTCAACATTTTGCGTGTGTGTTCCCTTTTCCAGTTGCCCACATAGGCGAGATATTTCAGGAATTTTTAAGGCTCATCTACCTGCTCACCTTCACATAATTTGATGCAAACGGTAAAATTTTACCGTTTTTTTACGTAGCGTGCTAATTTTAACGACCGTTGATCCTCTTACAAGGGGAGGTCGACAATCGGGACCCGCCGATTTCGCCCAAACTGCGTGTGTAGAAGGAGATTGGTCTCCCTATAACGTGCCTGAAATATTTCGCCTGAGTGGGCCTTAGGAAAGGACAAAATGCCCTCGAAAGATTTTCCAGTAGTACTGTACATCTTATTTAGCTATCTGTTCGTGACTAACGGCGTAGCGTAATAGTCAACCGAATTACTTGCGAAACAGGCGCCGTGGGATCAATCCCAGGGGCTTTCCTTCTTTTTTTTTTTTTTTTTTTTTTTTTTTTTTTTTTTTTTTTTTTTTTTTCCCCTCCATTACGCTACGCCGTTTGTTCACGAAAAGAGAGCTGAATAACATGTACAGTACTATCGGGAAAAACTTTCGAGAGCATTTCCTCCATTCCTAAGGCCCACTCAGGCGAAATATTTCTGGCACGTTATGTGGAGATCCACCTCCTTCTACACACGTAACTTCGGCGAAATCGGCGGGTCCCGACTGCCGACCTCCCCTTGTTACGATATTCAAACAAATGGAATAAGGGGAATAATTTTGCTGCTCTTGGTCTATGCTTTGCAGTTTCTTGTATCTACCTTTCTCTGGTTGGTAAAGTAATTGTCCTCGTAAAACGAACATTATGTTGCCAACATTAAAACATTACTCCTCCAAGCCGGCCGCGGTGGCCGAGGGGACTGAGGCGCTCCAGTCAAGGTCTGCCCGGCCACTACGGTCGGGGGTTCGAATCCCCCCTCGGGCATGGATATTTGTGCCGTCCTTAGGATTACCTAGTTCATAAGTCGTTTGTAAGTTTAGGGACTGATGACCCCGTAGATAAGTCCCATAGTCTCTACATTACTCCTCCAATGCCGTAAGTAAAACTGAACCAGTCAAATTGATGACACTCATCCTGCCTCCTCCCCTTGTTCTGCACTGCTTAGGCAAATAAAATTTTACTTACGGCAATGGAGGTGTAGTGTGCTAATGTTGGCAACGAATGCTCTTTGGATACTCAAACAAATAGATTAAGGGGAATAATTATTTTATGCTGTTCCTGCTCTATGGTTGACAGATTTTTCTATGTGCCCTTCTCCGATTAGTAAATTAATTATCCTCCTAAAGCAAATACAACTTTTCCAACTTTGAAATACAACTATATCACTGTCATAAGTAAAATATGACATATAGGTATGTTTTAAAGGCAATATTTATTTCCAGTGCTAAGAAACAGACTGAGAATTCAAGGAGAGCTGATTTACTTAAAAATATATTCTCCAATATTTAATAATATTTTTTGTCAGAGTGAGAATTTTCTATTTCTTGAAGTTCACAAACAGAGACTTGAAATATAAAACCAAAATTGAAAAAAAATTCAAAATGGTAATAGTGACCCATCTGTGAGGTACAAATGGTGTGTAATGTTCTAGTGAATGCATATTGACAAGGAAGACTAAGAGGAAAATGATGAAAACTTTTTCCTTTGCTATAACTGAAACCCACTCCCATGAACCACAGACATTGCCGAGGTGGGGTGGCTTGCGTGCCTCAATGATACAGATAGCCGTACCGTAGGTGAAACCACAGCGGAGGGGTATCTGTGGAGAGGCCAAACAAACGTGTGGTTCCTGAAGAGGGGCAGCAGCCTTTTCAGTAGTTACAGGGGCAACAGTCTGGATGATTGACTGAGCTGGCCTTGTAACATTAGCTAATGTGGCTTTGCCACACAGTTACTGTAAACGGCTGAAAGCAAGGGGAAACTACAGCCAGGTTGAAGTTAGATATAGTGGGGATTAGTGAAGTTCGGTGGCAGGATGAACAGGATTTCTGGTCAGGTGAGTACAGGATTATAAATACAAAATCAATTGGGGGTATCACAGGAGTAGGATTGATAATGAATAAGAAAATAGGAACGCGGGTAAACTACTATGAGCAACACATTGATCGCATTATCGTAGTCAAGATAGATACGAAGCCAACACCGACCACAGTAGTACAAGTTTATATGCCAACTAGCTCTGCAGAGGATGAGGAGATTGAAGAAATATATGGGGAGCTAAAGGAAATTATTCAGACAATTAAGGGAGAGGAAAACTTAATTGTTATGGGAGACTGGAATTCGGTAGTAGGACAAAGAAGGGAAGGGAAGATAGTAGGTGAATATGGTCTGGGCAAAAGGAATGAAAGAGGAAGTCGCCTGGTAGAATTTTGCACAGAACACAATTTAGTTATAACAAACACCTGGTTCAAGAATCACAAAAGAAGGTTGTATACGTGGAAGAGACCAGGAGATATCTGATAGATTTTATAATGGTAAGACATAGATTTCGGAACCAGGTTTTACAGTGTAAGACATACCCAGGGGCAGATATAGACTCTGACCATAACTTGTTGGTTATGAAATGTAGGCTGAAACTGAAGAAACTACAAAAAGGTAGGAAAACAAGGAGATGGGACCTGGTTAAATTGAAGGAACCTGAAGTTCTTAAGAATTTCAGAGGGAGCTTTAGGCAACAATTGACAGAAACAGGGGAAAATAAAACAGTAGAGGAGGAATGGGTAAAATTGAGAGATGAAATAGTTAAGGTAGCAGAGGACAAAATAGGTAGGAAGGCAAGACCTACAAAAAATCCTTGGATATCACAGCAGATACTAAATTTAATCGATGAAAGGAGAAAATATAAAAATGCAGAAAATGAAACAGGCAAAATGGAGTACAGACGACTAAGAAATGAGATTGACAGAAAGTGCAAAATGGCTAAGCAGGAGTGCCTAGAAGGCAAATGCAAGGATCTAGAAGAATGTATAAATAGGGGAAAAATAGATACAGCCTACAGGAAAATAAAAGAAACATTTGGAGATAAGAAAAACAGCTCTATGAATATCAAGGACACTGATGGAAAACCAGTTCTCAGCAAAGAAGGGAAAGCTGAAAGGTAGAAACAGTATATAGAGAAGCTCTATGAAGGAAATGAACTTAGAGGCAATATTGTAGGTAGGGAAGAAGAAGTAGATGAGGATGAAATAGGAGATACTATACTGAGAGATGAATTTGACAGAGCACTGAAAGACCTAAGTCGAAACAAGGCCCCTGGAGTAGATGATATTCCCTCAGAGCTACTGAAGTCTCTGGGAGAACCAGCCATGACAAAACTGTTTCACCTGGTGTGTAAGATGTATGAGAAAGGCGAAGTACCCTCAGTTTAATAAGTCATGGTTGCAAAATATTAACACGAATTATTTACAGAAGGATGGAAAAGCTGGTAGAAGCAGACCTCGGGAGGATCAATTTGGGTTCAGGAGAAATGTAGGAACACGGGAGGCAATACTCACCTCACGGCTTATCCTAGAAGATAGATTAAGAAAAGGCAAACCTACATTTCTAGCTTTTGTAGATTTGGAGAAGGCTTTTTACAATGTTGATTGGAATAAACTCTTTCAAGTTTTGAAGCAAGCAGGAGTAAAATATAAGGAGTGTAAGGTTATTTACAACTTGTACAAAAACCAGACAGCGGTTGTCAGAGTCGAAGGGCATGAAAGGGATGCAGTGGTTGGAAACGAGTAAAACAGGGTTGTAGTCTTTCTCCATTGTTATTCAATCTGTACATTGAGCAAGCTAAAAAGGAAAGCAAGGAGAAATTTGGAGAAGGAATTAAAGTTCAGGGGGAAGAAATAAAAAATTGCATTTTGCCGATGACATAGTAATTCTGTCAGATAAGCAAAGGACCTGGAAGAGCAATTGAACGGAATGGACAGTGTGCTGAAAGGTGCATGTAAGATGAATATTAACAAGAGCAAAACTAGGGTAATGGAGTAGTATAAGAAAATCAGGTGATGGTGAAGGAATTAGATTAGGTAACGAAGCAATAAAGAAGGTAGATGAGTTTTGTTACTTGGGCAGTAAAATAACAAATGATGGTCGCAGTATAGAGGATATAAAATGCAGAATGGCAATGGGTAGAAAAGCGTTCTTGAAAAAGAGAAATTTGTTAACATTGAATATTGATTTAAGCCTAAGGAAGTCCTTTCTGAAGGCATTTGTATGGAGTGTTGCTTTGTATGGGAATGAGACATGGACGATAAACAGTGCGGACAGGACGAGTATTGAGGCTTTTGAAATATGGTGCTACAGATGAATGCTGAAGATTAGGTGGTTGGATCGCTTAACTAATGAGGAGGAACTGAACAGAATTGGGGAGAAAAGAAATTTCTGGTATATCTTGACTAAAAGAAGGGATAGATTGGTAGGACACATTCTTAGACATCAAGGAATTGTGAATTTAGTGTTGGAGGGAAGTGTGTGGGGTAAAGATCACAGAGGAAGACCAAGAGATGGATACAGTAAGCAGATTCAGACAGATGTAGGTTGCCGTTCTTATACTTGCTCAGGATAGGGTATTGTGGAGAGCTGCATCAAACCAGTCTCCGGACTGAAGACCACAACAACAACATAACTGAAACAATGTGAGCCACAACATGACAAGTACACAGTAAATTTGTTATGTAGTTTTATGTTTCCGCTGCCTGTCCTTCATTTATGTGTAATTTAACAGTTTTATATATGCCCAGACGTCGTTACCTCTGTGTAATCACGTTGTACTGCTAAGTCTGACTCAGTATTTTGTGCAAATTTATTCATGTCAAATAAAACCTGGTAGTTGTGAAGACACTTTCTTGTTTAAAACTAATTTCCCAAACATAACTTCGCGTTACTTGGGATTTTTCTGGAGATAAGCACCAAATAAAACGATCATTGAGTCCATGGTACATTTTCGTAGTTGTATTAAAATTTAGGCCTACTTTTTTTTCGTTGGATTATAATTAGGTGCAAGAACGGGGCGCAAAATAGAGGAGAACATAATGAAAAGCCATTTCCTTTCTTAACAGTCGGTAACGTTAGCTGCAGTTCGTAAGAAGTCCATTTCCAGCCAAAGTTCTAAGTGGCTATATTTCCGTGTTTACTGCTTTTCAATATGGCGTCGAGCGCAACGCTTTACAGATCAAAGGCGCCGCCTCCAGCTTTCCGTTCTGTATGTTTCCTATTCTGTAGCGCTACGAGCTGAATGCAAGCTTTAGCTCCCAACATTCTCCGCTCAGGGGCCACGTTTAAGTGCGTGATCTGTAGTCAGCTATTGTTACTGTTATGTCATAAACATACCATTGTTCCAGGAGCCAGCAGCAGTCGATGTTTCCGAATTCTGTGTAAATTAGTTGTGCGGAATTTCAAGTAACAAACAAATTCAGGAATTTTTTATATTTTATTTAATTAATTTATTTATTTTATATATCGTATTTTGACCAGAAAAACTAAAGGGGAGTACTGTATCTTAGGCAGTGGGATACTATGGCGCACCCCTCAATTTTACCTGCAGACTGTCAATAATACTGCGCAATATAAAGTGTTGCGCCATTTAATTGATAGTCTAGGGGCCTCTTAAGTCATTGCTTCCCACAATGCACATATATTTGATCAATTTTGTTGGAACTTGTAACACAATCTTCCGGATTTAAACATATCTGCTTAAATGTCCTATCCACCCTTTAGGTGGTCCGCACATAGAGTTACTCAACAGAAACCAATACTGCTAATTTGTTAGTATTGCTGCTCACCACATACAGGCTATTCCGATGGGATCGAATGTAAGTGTGTTCTATGTCCACAGTGTATCACAATCGTTGTGAGCAATCATGGATTATTCTTGAAATGATAATTTCTCTGATGAAACTGTTTTACTATATTATTGTCAACGTCATAAAAGAACAGATACAGATTACGAAGAAGGTTTTGAGTTCATCTTGGGTTTGGATTCATCTACATATTGAAAGAAATTTTAGCCTATGTTTATTTGCTGCTTCAAAAGCTCTACAAATTTCTGCATCTGATGAGATACGTTTTTCCTCCTTTTTCCTCTGAAAATATTCAAATGATGCTGGTGCTGAGCGTCGTCTTTCATGGCGCATTTATTTTGTAAAACTGATGTCACTGTTGTTGAAGCTGGTGAAACCGAGGGTGGCAACGAGAATGCCTGTTTTCGACATCAATTCTTCTTTTGTAACTTGTCACTGTCGGCCTCCTGTAACTAACTGGTCTCTCTTTCTGTAGTGGCGGACTGAGTAAATTTCTTGAAGGCAACACTAATACCCTAATACAGGCCACTGTAAACTGCATAACTTCTGTGGAGTGGTACACGTTTTTAGTTTCAGAGAAATTTTTAGGTGGCTTCATATCCACACAAAAATGGTCCGTGTATTCATTAAAAAATAAATAAAAAAATAAAATAAAAAGTTCATATGTTTGTAAATCTATCGGACCAAACTGCATGGTCATCAGTCCGTAGCTAACAAAGCACTTAAACTAAGTGAAACTAACCTAAGGACAAAAAGACACACCCATGCCTCAGAGAGGTCTCGAGCCTCCAATGGCGAGCAACCGCGTGCTCTGCAGAGAGTCACCTTAGACCACTCGGCTACTCCACCCTGGCGTGTGTTCTTCCACTTTCCTTTAAAGATGGTTACCAGACAAACAGAAAGACCAATTTTGGAAAGTCATAGCAGATATTGTATAGCCAACGTGTTATATCAATATCATAAAATGACATTTCTACAATTTTTACGACTTAAAATGGCCTAAGGCCGAAACAGCTATCGCTATAATAACAAAATAATTAGCACCATCAGAAAGATAAACTTTTTTATTATGTCGTTTTACGATATATATTTTGTTGTGGTCCCAGTAATGAAGAAAATCAATATCAGTTTTTAAAAGTAACATTATTTACATAAAACTTCCTGGCAGATTAAAATTGTGTGCCGGAACCAGGACTCGAACCTGGGACCTTTGCCTTTCGCGGGCAAGCGCTCCACCACTGAGCTACCCCGACACGACTCACGATGCCGCCTCACAACTTTACTTCCGCCAGTACCTCGCCTCCTACTTTCCAAGGCAAAGGTCCCAGGTTCGAGTCCCGGTTCCGGCACACAATTTTAATCTGCCAGGAAGTTTCATATCAGTGCACACTCCGCTGCAGAGTGAAGGCTTCATTCTGGATTATTTACATATCTTACACGTGCTTAAAAACTGGCGCACTTTCATCGATTGCCCTTTATTTTGCACAGGGGGACAACTGATGGTGGTATGTGGCAGAGACATCGAGAGTAATTTGGGAAGCGTTAAAAGAGACAGAAATATAGGTACCAGATAGCGAGAAGTGGAAATCGAATTCAGAATCTTCCAAATTGCATCAGAGCATTGAAAATAACTGTGAACAGTGGTGCTTCTAACTTCAATAATACAAATCATTTAATTGCGATCTTCCTTCTGCCCCCTGTCATATCTATTTCCCACAAAATTATCACAGTATGGTGTGCTATCTATCGCCGGTTTGTTTCGCGGTCCCCGCATGTGAGACGCGGCGTTTCTCAGTTTCCCGACCTCATATCACTGTGTTCCCTTCCATGATTTCTTTCCTGATTATTCCCACTGCCTTGACCTTTATAAAATTTATTCCCCTGATTAGCATTGTTATTGTGTTGATTCCGGAAGTTACCGTTACTATGGTTCCCATAATTACCATTATTACTATTACCGGTATGGTTTCAATTCTGACTACCATTTCCTCTTCCGTTACCGTAATTTGGTTTAAACTTCATAACTGTCCCAACATTTCAAAAAAAATTAAAAACTCATCAATTGATTGCGTTGGACTATGCACCACATCCCATTGCAAGTAATCTGGTAATCGCCTCATTAATGTCGTGATTTCTGTCAGAACTCCCAGAGGCAGATTTGTATGCATTAGCTTATGCAGTTCACACACACAAAATTTGCGCATTGAACCATTACATATTTGAAATTTGGACCGTTAAGAAATTTGTTTTGAAATGGTGTTTGCTTTGCTTTGCTCCAGTACTTATTCAAGAAACAAATCTCAAACTTGTCATAGGTCTCAAACAAACGATTATTTAAATTAGCTCACGATTGCTAACTACCCTCAAGTTGTCTTTTTACCAAATTAATTTGATCTTGGTCACTCATCCTCCTAACAAATCCATCCTTACATACGGAAAGAAAATCTACTGGGTGGTAATTGCCATCATTAGAAAAATTCTTATTATTTCCAGCTGAAACCCACAGATTATTTACAAGTGGACTAACATTTTCATTACCTATTTCAGCTTGCACTGCCTCAATTTTTTGCTGTAGCTGCGCCTTTTCCTAATCAATTCTCATTACATTCTTTTATTTCCATTTCACAACCCATCATCCTATCCGTTAAATTATTTACTTCAGCTGTAGTTGCGTTTTCAAAATTATCTTGTCGTTGCACAATCTTCATTGCATTGCTGTTAAATTTGTTCTGTTCCTTTTTCCTTTTTTGTCCTAACTTATCTCTATTGCACCTACTTTATTATTAAAAGACAACGTCCTCCATTATTTTGCCCAATTCTGACTTCACATCGTTCAATTTTAATTGTACCATTCCATCCACTTCTGATTTATATTTTTCCAACTCAAATTTTACATTTTCAGTATTACTACTCAGTTCTGCCCTCATACGTTCCATGTTTGCTTGAACTTTTTTCAAACCCGAGCCCAATACCTTCTTTATATTACCCACGTCTGCTTTTACATTACCCACTTCTGCTTTTATATTACCCACTTCTGCTTTTACAATACCCGCTTCTGCTTTTACATTACCCATTTCTGCTTTTACATTAAACCAATCTGCTTTTAATTTTGATTTTATAGCACCCAAATCTGTTTTAACCCCATTATCCACATGTAAAGTTTGCTTTCCAATGAACTTCTTGCCGTATCATCTTTATTCGTAGCAACTGGACTACTAGCCCCACTATAACCATCACCATTTACATTTTCTCCCGCAGAACTAGGGCTAGCACATCCGCTAATATTTTCAGAGTCACACACACTTGGTGACTTCTTAATTACCGACGTTCGTTAAAGGAGAGTTGACACGATCATGTTTACGTGTACCAATGGATTTCAACTTGCATAAGTGGTCGTTCACACGCCCGCATAAGTTTTCAGTCCAAGCAAGTCCAGTGTAGCTTTTCAAAATGGCGCCAAATGATTTGATACGTGCGAGCATCTGCGTTGTTTCCTTAATTGCAATACAAAAAATCACCGAATGCTTAGATCTGAAGAAGAGAAGACGCCGATATTGGGTCCGAAAGTGGCTCACAAGGAGAAATGAGTTGGGAGCTTCTACAGTTCTGATTAGGGAGTTCGAAAATGAAGACGAAGCATCATTCGAAAATCATTTTACAATGAACTTGATCAAGTTTCGGCATTTATTGAGTCTGGTGGGCCCAACTATTCAGAGGAAAAATTGTTTGTGTTGCTGCCACAATATTATTTAAAAATCGATCAGTAATGTTTAACCACGGCAATGTAGGTATATAAATTTCACTTTTTGATGAGCCACTTTCATAGAATTTCTAACTTTGTTCCTTAAGTGTTCCTTAAACTCCTTATTTTTGCCTTCGCCACATTCTCATCTATCTGGGGCACGTTTTCTCGCATTCCGTTTATGATTGATTTTATTGCGTCCTCTTTCATGTTTCCATCTTTATAAATTGGAAGATGAATGTTCCATAAACACGGACGTTCTTCGTAGAGCTTCAGAAACTGGATTGTAAAGTGCAACGGACACTTTCTTGTAACTGACATTGCGTTTCACAATAAAAAAAAAAAAAGAAATATAGAGATCAAAACCAACACGCGAACGTAAAAACAGATACTACAGATGTTATTCGATACCAGTGGCCATCTTGCGGAAACGATGAAAAAGTAGTGGGGGAAAGCCAACTTGCGCAAGTAAGTTGACTCGACCTCAACTTACATATTTACTTGCGCACATTGCGAATTTGGATGTTCACATGTACATTTCGACGTGCGCAAGTCAACGTGCGCCAACGATACATGTCCGTGTCAACCCCCCTTAACGTCAGATCCTACTCCAGACTCATACACATTTACATCATCAATGTTGGTACTTAGCTTTTCTGCCTTGGTGCCTCTGCCTCTGCCGCCGATGTATGTTGACTGCCTTCTGGAAGTGTCGCTGTGTAGTACTCGAAGCCACTTGTGCTGTTGACTGTGCTGTCCATGATGTGAAGTTCTGGGATGCTGTGTTTGCAACTTGCGCACCAAGTTCTTCTCCAGTCCAAAAACAGAGTCCTATACCTCTCCTATCTCCTATTGTAAGAGGTACGAAACTGATACTGTACTATAAAGCTCTGAGCCACCATACATCACTCAATATGCATTAGACTTGGCTTCTAAATGAGTGTACTGCAAAATTTACAGTAACTATTCGAACAGAATTTTACTAAAAAACTGTTGTTTTATTTCTCGTCCTGGACGAGAAAACCCCATTTGCGACCTTACTATCGGTACTTACCAATAAGAATTGGGCAATACATAACCCTGGGTAGTAAAAGTTTGTGCCTCATTGTCTCTGTTCATAGGGGTGAGTTATGTATGTCACCTTCTAGGCCCTAAACAGCTACCCAATCTGTTTACACAAGTTCAATAATTAATCTGTAGTTTAGCTAGTCTATCAATCTGCATATGATGACTTGAAAATATATTTAACAAACATAAATTAAACTTCTGAATAACCAACAAAATGGATTCTAAGATAAAGAAGTGGTTCACTCACAAAGTAATTCTTTATAAATGCAGTTTATTACTCTCATTAGACATGAGACATGGAGGTGGTCCTACTTTATACTTTGGTAAAAGACTGAATATTTCTCCTACTACTGTTCATGAGAGGTACAATAAGTATCACACACACTCGAGAGTGAAAGTTCCAAATTATCACTCATAAATTAGTGTAGTTTAGTTGAAACCATAATTACACGTCATATTACATGCATATTTGTCATGAATATGTGCGGTAACTTGGAATCTACAGAACTCCCAAAGCTTTCAGGAATCATAATATTAGAACGTGAAGCGGGGCAGAATGATTCTGTCGTGTTTCAGGGCTTTCGCAAATGAGATAGCCGCAGCATCTTATGTTTCAAACTAAAGCACATCAGTATAAAAAAAATTTTATTATTTAGAAGAATCATATTACATGGTAAACATTTTTCCACTATTTGGTATTTAGACGCTGTGACTAATGTTTCATGTAAATACGTCGCTTGGGCGAGTGTCTGGCAGCTGGTCAACGCAAGATGGCGTCCACTCCACTGGTCGACCTGATATTGTGAAGGCACAGAATAAATGACGTTCCTTCGAAGCAGACTATGACCAGAGAAATTTTTTTAGATTGTTGTAGGGAAAAGAGTTGAATATGGTGTAACCTTACAAAGTTTTTACGCCTAGAAAGAATTCGTGTAATGCACTAAAAATACTATATGTGAGTTATATGGATATATATATCAGCCACATTCATATAATGGAAAGGAAGGCGTGATTGTATGACTGATTTCGGAGTGCGGGAATTTATAGAACCTGAGTAAAATAATACTGTAGCTATACACACGGTATTGATGGGTCTTAATTTTTTTGTAAAAGTTGGTTTCCATCTAAATGGTAATTTTTACGAGTTTAATACTCGTACTTATGTGTTGACAGTGATCTTGTCATGAAGGGAAGAGTTTTTTCTAACGAAAATGGAGAACTTGTAGTTTGCTGTTTAATTAGATTCAGCCTTATGGGAAAATTACACACAGCTGTTATTTTTCGGTGGGATATTTAAAGTAAATATAGAATAATTGTACATAGCAGGCAGTCGTAATTTTTAAGAAGAGAGAGGATTGTGGTGATGAAGGATATTGTTGGACTCTGCGGGACATCTGAGGTATCCAGGAGTGTGACTGGGGGTCCACTCTTTTATTGTGATTGGTGTTGGTGTAGTAGAGACTGACCTGAGCTATGTACCTTTTAATTTTGAAGGTAGAGATGGCAAATATCCTATAGGCGTGGTAATTAACCCAATGATCTTGAAAGAAAATAATTATTGAATTACCTTCATGACCGGATTGCAATATCTTGTGCAGAAGGTTGCTTAATAAAATTACCGTGTGTTCGCTACTCTAAAAGCATTTCTTTGAAGGTGAAGTTGGCATGAAACAATTGAGGTGGCTGTAAAAGAAAAAAACTTCGTATGGGAGTTACTACATTCAATTCTTACCCTAGGCTGTTCTTGTATTGGCATGACTCTTAGTTAAAAGGGGAATTAATAATATCTGGAGAGATAGGTTAGCAGCTAACACCTGAAATGCGGCCTCACTTTATTTTTATATGAAGCTATTCATAGACGTGACAGCCAAGTGGTGGTAGCAACAGTAGATTTTATTTTTTAATTTTTTTTAATTCAAGAGATAGATGTTGGGGAGTATAATTCATCTGATAGGACGAGTCTGCCATGAATCTTTAAGTTGATTGAGGTACTTATTGTGTATATTAATAAATAGAACCACGAGTTCTGGATAAAAAACAAATTTGATTAACATTTTCATTAGTAGTTTGTGGTAAATTTTGAATCACGACCGCTCATGATATAGCAAATAACATTAGCGATCGTATTATCTCAAAGCTGAGAGACTTAAATTGCGGCAGTTATCGCGATCGATTACTTTCAATCGATAGTGATAGCTTCCGATATATTTGATATTTACTCTGAATTGGAGAAAGTAATTTACCAGAGATTATTTTTCATCACGAGTGGGAAAGTGTTATTGAGATCTCAGAGTTGCAGCGAAAGGTGTACTCACATTTAATAATTTTTTTTTCAAATGATTAAGCATATAGTCAACTGCCAAATGTTGTGTTTATTCAAACTGTGAGATCTTTGGCCAGCTACGACTCTTTACCCGAACAGGAACTTACTGATAGCAGACGCAGTCAGATTTTTTCGTTAACGTTGTTGTATCCAAGTGTCATAGTAAATTATATCTCTGCGGTTACTCATTCTGATTAAGGGAGTGGCGACCACAGGGCTACAAATTACACACTGGAATATTACTGAGGGCACCAGACAAAGTCGTCAGTAAAAGTTACCGGGTGTAGATATTATTGTAACAGTGATTTTATACCTGGTAATAAAAACAATGTTGTATATCAGCTTCTCCCGCCGAGCAGAGATATTATAACAGTTCTCGACTGGTGTCGCCAAGTATAGGTGTCGTAGGCTATCCATAATTAAAGTATAGTTAGTCACGATAGCTCTACTTCGCGATAGGCTGACTGACCTGTTTCAAACGCTACGTAAAAATTTCGACGATTTACCGTGAATAGTAGTGTAGATTTGCCAATGCACGCAGGTGGATCTTTTGATTCCAGAAATTATGATTTTAGTAGCATATTGCGATAATAAATACACATTTCCAGAGACGGGAAACGGAATTTCCAGATAAATACATAAACAACACACACATAACATTTTAGTCATTTCCTACTCCTCAAGATACATTACCTCACAATCAAAAATAGCGTTTTCGAACCTATTACTGTCGCATGCTATCATTCACAGACCAACATCTAAAGAACCACATAAGATATCATTCTGCTCTAAACTTTAAACAAAATTTAGATATGTTATCTACATGTCATACGCAGCTATGTATAACCTAAAATCAACCATACAAGAAGTCTATGCAGTGTGTTTTTACCTCTGCAAACTCTTTAAAATATGTTACAATAGTTCACTAAACCGGATGCTGCATATTAACTGTAATGTAAACGAAAACAAAAATCACCCCTTCATCCACCGAAGATTTCAATCTTTAAGATGTACAAAAATAAAACTTTTTCGCCAAGTACATTTTTTCTAATCACATGATAAGTTTCAGAGCTGTCCGAACGCCATCTTTCAGCACAATACACACTTAATCTAGCAAAATATCGCGGTCTTTCAGCCTATCTTGCTAACGAACTAAAATTTACGAAAACTGAAAAATGCTGTTTATAGGTAAATGTGTACAGGATGTACTGTAAATATTTGAACAATTTTCTATGGTTAGTTATTTAGATATTTGCGATTCATGGTGCTAAAATGGCTAAAAATCGGGTTTTGTGATTTTGTGCAAAATTATGATAAGTTTCAACCTCTGGATCTTGGTAACGGACAACGATATTGAAAAAATTTAAAAACTGCCTCGAGAATATCATCATAAGAACATATGGTAAAAATTTCGAAGATTTGCAGTGAATAGAAAGTATCGAAGTGACCATCCCCATAATTCGTTTTGTTTGTACCCAAAAATCATGTTTTTTCAGATATTCTCAGGAACCGCCCATGAATGAATGGTGCTTTTGTAAGCCGTTTAAAGCCCACGAGAGACTACACATCATGTTCAAAAACCGACTGATTGGCTCAATTTGGATGGGCTCCAGAAAGTGTGTAACTTTGAAAATTTTGACGATGTACTGTATGATAGCTATAATACACCCATTCTTCTAATATGTACACAAATGATCACTTGGCCAAGATCAACCCAGAACACCTTACCCCTTCACTCTCAGATGAATAGAACCTAAGGTATTGGTTTCCTAAAGAATCGCAAATTGGCACACACCATTTACGAACATATTAATTTCATTATTATCTGCTGCATATCTAATATTTTTAGTCGGCCATGAAATACCTAAGTGGCAGTCTACAACATAAAAAACTAACATTACAAAGAATAATATTAAATATAATAAAATACATATATAAATGTAATGCGCTTTTCTGGGTTCACGTTTTGTGTTTCTGTAGTGGAATCAGTGTTCTGACACAAGTATATTATTACCTCAACGAAAATCAGAACAAGAGAGTAAAACAAAGTTTATTGAAAGAAAATGCAAATAACATGGTACATCTTTTAAGACAGGTAGCGTGGTACAATGGTGCCCAATTGCTTCTTAATCTGTTACTGATAAACTCTATGTATCAATAAATGTAAATATACATCTTACGATATTATTATTATAGTACTGAGATTTATCGGCTTTTTAACTGAAAGGGATATTTAAATTGTATTTACAGTGATTTTCCCAAGTCTCCTGAATCCATTCATATATTTATATTTACCGTATGATCGTTCACTGATTTAATACGGATTTTTAGAATAATGTATGTGGCTATATTGTATTTCAGTTGCAATCTGGGAAAGCCGCCATGGCTCTACCAAGAGTGTCGTTTCCGGTATGCGAGCACATGAGGAAAACCCTAATTACCTGTATCCCATTCACTAGGTCCAGACTGTTTGCCAGCTGACTGGAGAACCCAACAGTCTGGCAAAACCCGCCTTTCATATGGAAACAATCAGCTTCCTCCCGTATCTGTAATATCACATAATTCTGTGGTGTTGGTGACTTGTTCTGGTGTTAATGATATGGTCATTACTATGGAAACTGGTTTTGCTGATAGGATATGATATCCATGGCCCATGGAAGTTGATGACAATGGTTATCCTGTCCCATTTTATTATGAAGTATTTCCACATTCGTCATGTTTAATGAGACCATACCTACAATAAAGTTTGGAAAAACTGAAAATATTTTCAGCTACAGGCTAAGTCGAGGACATCAAACCTGGAATGTCCTTCATTATACAAAACAAGCCACTTTTCTTAATGAACCTATTCACATACTATATGCAGAAAAAATGGATTTTGTCATCAAAGCTGCATGCATTCTTCATTTCTATGGAAATTAGAGGGGCTTGAGTAAATTCCAACATATTTTGTAGACTGTACAAGCAATACTGAAGATGCAGCACAACCACTATCGCAACACCTGAGAACAAACAGAAACTCTTCTAATTTCAGGAATTATTTGGCAAACTATTTTATTATGCCACAAGCAGCCTTATTCTGGGAATGGAAATGTGCTGTTGTTTAATTTTAAACTTCAAAAACTGCTTTTAAATTGCATTTATTGTACACTCAAATAAAACATTTCTTTCCTGAAATATTAACTTCCTTGGTCATTTCCCACGTTTTCAATTTCTTCCATTTTATGGTATCCAGCAACATTATAAATAAAAAAATTGCAACATTTTGTAGGTTTCCTCATAAATGTAAATTACATTAATGCTTAAAACTTATGCAATGGAAGGTTTTAACTCCTTCAAAGATTTCTTTTAAGTAAGGCATATTGGATACATTATTTTTTTTAATTTATAAAAATAACATTCAGATTCTTTATTTGTCATTCAGCAATATTACATGCAATAGACTTCATCAGTTCACTTAACCTAAAAGTTTTACATAATATATTCACATACTTAAGTTTTACATAATATTTTTACATATTTAAGTTGATGTCGGGCATTTCAAGAAATTCTTCTAATGTATATAATGGATTTTTTTAACAAGAAGCTGTGTAGCTTTTTCATAAATAGTTTGGCTGGCATACTCGAGGCATGTTTGGACAATTTGTTACATATATTGATTGACATGTACTTTATGACTATTGTTTGTTTTTGCCAATCTATTTTGTGGCAGGATTAGAGACTTACAGATTCTTGTATTGTGGTCATACCTCTGATCCATTAACTTTAAATTAGGTAGGTCTGCAAGTATGAAGTTTACACTGTCAAGAATATATAGGTTAATAACTGTTAGTATTTTATATTTAATGAATAGTGGTTTGCAGTGTGTTCTATTATCTGCCTTTGCTATTACTCTAATAGCTTTCTTCTGGATCACCAGTATTTCACTTATTTTTTTGCTGTTTCCCCAGAGTATTAACCCATATCTTAAAACAGATGGGAAAAAACCAAAGTATGCAGTCCTTACATATTCAAATGTCACACAGCCCATCAGCCTCTTCAGCAGATATGTAACTCTTGACAGCCTGGCCACTATGTGTTCAACATGAGAGTTCCATGTTAGTTGGTTGTCCAGGATGATACCTAAAAATTTTACATTTTGTTTTTCTATTTTGTTATTCTTTGACAGACTGAACCACATATTCTGTGTTTTTGTCTCATTTAATAATAGGCCATTTGCATTAAACCATGATGTTGCATTTTCTTTTGCCAAATTCATACTGCTGACAAGGTTGACAAATACATTGTTTACAGACAGAAAAGTGGTATCATCTGCGTTCATATATGTTTTTACATGGATATTTGCTGGTAAGTCGTTTACATGCACAAGGAACAGAAGCGAACCTAGTTTGGAGCCCTGTGGCACTCCGTGTTGGACCTCAAGTATCTTTGATTCATAACCTCCTGAACTTACCACTTGCTTCCCATTGTTAAGATATGATTTGAGGAGTTTTATACTTTTGCCACACATTCCATAGTATTTAAGTTTATATAGCAAAACAGAGTGATCCACACAGTCAAAGGCCTTGCTTAGGTCACATAAGGTTACTTGTGTGTGCGCATGGTCCTCAAATGCTGATAAAATTTCACTTACTAACAGTTCTATAGTATGTGTAGTTGATTTTCCCTTCCTATAACCAAACTGTGACGTACTTAACATATCGTTTACTTCCAGATACTCGTACATTTGCTGATACATTATACCTTCAAAGACTTTGGCTAGAGTTGGTATGAGTGAAATTGGCCTGTAGTTTACAGGCTCAGATTTGCTGCCCTTCTTAAAGATTGGAGTCACCCTGGATAGTTTAAGAGAGTCAGGAAAAATCCCATCTCTGATACATAAGTTTATAGTATAGGTTAGTGGTGCTGCAATGGTAGATATTATTTCCTTTAGTAGATTGTTTGACATATTATAAATGTCAGTACTATGTGAATTTTTCATTTCCTTAACAACTTTAAGAACATCGTCTTGGGATATCTCTTTAAAGTGTTTCAATGATGGTCTGGCCTGATTCTGATTTAGGTTTGCACTGTTAAGATATTCTACATAAGTTATATTGGGTTCACTGATCTGTTTTTTATTTTGTCAGCACAACTTACAAAATATTTGTTGAATGTATCAGCTGGTATTGGGATTGTCTCATCTAGGTTTCTGATTCCACCTTTAATATTATTAATTATTGACCATGCTGTTTTGCACTGGTTTTTACTATTTTTTATAAGATTGGTGTTGTACCTCTGTTTAGCCAATTGTAGCTCTTTCTTATACAGTTTCTTGCTTTTAATTTAAAGATCCTTAATTTCCTTAGAATTATTTACTTTGCCAAGGTGCTTTAACAGCATTAGGTTTTTTTTTTTTTTTTTTTTTTTGATTCTCCAACTCTTTTGTGTACCACAATTTAGCCTTCCTTGTTTTTTGTTGTTTTTTTTTTTTTGTAACAAGATGTGCTTTTAAAATACCTATTAAGTAACTATGGAAAGTTTCATACACTTGTTGAGCATTAGTACCACTACTTTGAAATAATTTGTCCCAGTTAGTAATGCTCAGCTGGTGCATTAGTTTTCTGAGATTGTTTTTTATTAGTATAAAGTTGTTAGGTTTTGATGTGTTTTGTATAACCTTGTTCCCATCCCCTTTTATATAATGTTTTAACTCTACTGTTAACATGGAGTGGTCTGAGAAAGTAATTCCTTTACATTGGTGGAGTACATGTCACAAGCACAGTTGACAAAAGCATTGTCCAAGAAT
The DNA here is from genome assembly GCA_026315105.1 of Locusta migratoria. Lineage (NCBI taxonomy): Eukaryota > Metazoa > Arthropoda > Insecta > Orthoptera > Acrididae > Locusta > Locusta migratoria. The sequence continues at coordinate 376,376,465 of CM048745.1, forward strand.
GCTTTTAGTCTTGTTGGTTCTGAATTTACATGATGAAAGTTGTACTTCCTTAAAATATTTAGTAACCTATTTACATTAGGTTTGTTACATGTTACATCAAAGCTTGAGTTGATGTCTCCTCCAATTATAGTTACATGTTGTTTCCACCTTGTTGTGTAGCAGAGTACGTTGTCTAAATTATCTAAAAAAGTTTTTTCATCTGCATCAGGAGAATGGTAAATACATACTAATACAATTTTCATTACATCACATATGATTCCAGTAACCTCAAAGTGTTTTTCTACACATGCCCAACTAAGATCTAGCACTCTAAACTCTATTCCTTTTGAAACATAGATAGCAGTACCTCCATTGCGGTACTTAGATCTGCTAAAACTGCTTCCATGTTTATAGCCATCTGGTACATAATATTCTATCTGTCCTAGTTTTAGCCAATGTTCAGATAAACAGAGAAAAGAATATTTATTTTGAATTATTGTCTCCTCCAATATTTCAACCTTACTTTCTAGTCCCTGAATGTTTAAAAATAATAAGTTACAATGACTTAGCTGTAAGTTTGTAGGCTGACTTATCTCATCCTTTTTCCCTTCTTGGTTTGCATCCATAAAAAATCACTACTGTGTAATGTGGCTGTAGACCTGTCCTGAAGCTGCTACTGTGGGTGGCTCGGCTGCTGCTGTGGGTGGCTCGGCTGCTGTTGTGGGTGGCTCAGCTGCTGTTGTGGGTGGCTCAGCTGCTGTTGTGGGTGGCTCAGCGGCTGCTGCTGCTGTGGGTTGCTCAGCTTCTGTTGCTTGTGTTGGTGCTGATTCTACTGTTCTGGGGTTTGCTGTTCTGCTTCCAGTGCTTTGGAACTTTCTTGTTGCCTCCGAATTTGGCCTAATAATTTTCTTGTAACAAGCCTCTTTCCTAGCTTATTCAGATGGAGTCCATGTGAAGTATGAAATCTTCGACCAATGTCACACACATCCACAATACAAACGTTTTTGAATTGTTTGCATATGTTTGAAAGACGTATGTTTGCAGCAGAAATTTCTTTATTTACTTGAGACCATGGAGGCAAATCGTGGCGGTGCGGTATATTTACATAGAGAACATTTGTATGGGTCATATGAACGAGATGCTTCTCTAATTCTCTACAAGCCGTTGATGCTTCTTTTTTGTACACATCATTGGAGCCACCAAACAGAGCTACAAAGTCGTTTGAAGTCAGCTTCATATATTCTTCCGTTTGAATATTTTTGATTATTGCTGAAAGACAGGCACCTGGCTTGACAAATCTTGTAGTTTTTATATTGGATGTCTCATTAACAAGTGAGGCAATACCACGTCCATGGCTGTCAGCTAGAATGTGTAGTTTTTGCACATGTTCATGGGCACAGGTAGGCACTGCAGTGGAGTTTTCTTGCGTCGAATTTACTATGCTATGATAGTTGTTTGTGGTATATTTTTCCGTGCCGAGCTTACTGTTTTGAGTCTTGATTTTGTACTTACATTCGTTACATTCCCAATAGAGAATAACGTTCTTGTCACTTTTCACTGAACTGTCCTCTTGTCTGCAACGAAAATAATACCACTTTTTGCACTGACCACATCTGTTCCCTGCTTTCACCGTTTTACGGCATTTATTACAGATATCAGTTTCAGGAACTGTATTTTGTGGCTATACTTTGTCGTCTTCCTTATTTAGTGTAGGCCTAGGCCTAATTTCATATGTAAAGTCTAGACTTCTCTCTGCATCTAAAACACTGAAACGGTTTTTAGTGGCACCTGGAATACGTTTTTACTTTGTTTTCCATTTTCATATAAATCTCCTGGTATTTTGTCTGCTTCTAAAGCACTCAAACTTTTTTTTATTGCATTTGAAACACGTTTTTTGGCCTAACTGACTCAGCATAACTTTTGTTTGGTTTGATAAGCGTCGCATTTGTGCTTTAATAAGAAAATAAATATTTCAAGTCCTGTTGCAGTTTTAAGAAATCATCACACAGAATGTTAATAATTTTTTCTTTTGTGTCAATTTCTCGAAGTATTTCGTCTTTGTTTTTCTGTGGGAGTCCACTGTTTGCGAGTTGATCACTAACACTTTTACTTACGCAAGGAGTTACTTGTTCTATTCTTCTTGTATTTTTTATTAATATATGACATGGCACACACATATTTTCATACACTGCACTATATTTCTCGCACAAAGAACACTTACGAACACTTTTTTCGTCATTATACACAGGATTCACAATTCGTATATCTTCATTGGCCGCCATTTTGGTTTCCTGATATACACTGATAATACATACACTGATAATAGAATATTATTGACATCACCTGTTTCACCATGAACGAAAGTATATTTTACATTTGTTTCACTTACTTGCAAATCAGACTAATGTCTCATAAACGAAGGACGGTACCCACAGCATTATTTTTCATGGATCCACATCCATTGTTTTTCAATAATTTCTTAAACCAAGTTCCCTATGACAAATTAATGATATTCTAAGTATTTAGAGTTTCTTGAAGCCTACACAGAATTTACGATAGATATTCTCATTATAAACAACACTGCAGTCTCGCCAATATCGAAAAAACTAACAAAGCCGGCCGCGGTGGCCGAGCGGTCTGCGGCGTGCCAGTTACGGCATGCATGGCCACTACGGTTGGGGGGTCGAAACACCCTCGGGCATGGATATTTGTGCCGTCCTCAGTATTAGCTAGTTCATAAGTAGTTTGTAAGTTTAGGGACTGATGACCCCGTAGTCGAGTCCCATAAGCTCTACAATCACATTTGAAAAAACTAAAATCCTGATAAATTGCTTCAATTGCAAATTCAAATATTCAAATGTTTTTAAATCTATGGGCGTTTACTACTCTGGTCATTAGTCCCTAGGCTTACAACCTACTTAATCCGCTCATGGGTACATGGCCAAATATTAAAGACCAATGAATAATTTGTGTGTGTGTGTGTGTGGTTTCTGCTCCTGGATTTCAGTGACATGGAAAATGAACAAAGAATTCCGTTAATTTTATTAACTGAATTACATGAGGTCCTCATATGGGGACAGTGGGTGTGAAGCTCACCATAGGCGACACAAAAAATTTTAATGATATTCTTCACAAATACTGAAATTTTTTGTCAAAAACCTTACTTGTTGCAATGAAATGTCTTTATACATTCAGGACATACTGCAACATTACATTTGTCACAAATGTATCGCATTTTTCTTCTACAATTGGGAGAATAGCTTCTATTGGCTTTTGGTGCAGTTGTTTTCTTAGGAAAGTGTAATCCGCCATTTGGCGCAGTTCACTGTGACATTCTTTTTCTCAAATGGCCTTGAAAGTTGAACTCATCTGATGGTCGACTCCTTCCTTTCCTAGTTATTTAAGCATTTCATTTGAAAATGAATCCTGTTGTGACAAAGGTCTTGAACTCCAAGAGGTTCAGTTTTTGCTTCTCACTTTGGAAAGGATTGAAGAATTTGGAACTGCTACATTTAACATATGGCAAAAAATGCTCATGTACCATTTACAATTTCTTGTGTCATTTCTGTTAAGGACAACGATTGAATCCATAAGGTTCACACCTCCCATTTGTTCGTTATAACATCTCGACACAATGTGGTCAACGAATGTCTATGAACGTCTTGTCTTTCATACTAAAGCATCTGTTAGTTACTTCAAGCTGCATCCCTGCATAAGATGACACTAGAGTAAATGCTGAGCTATCCATCTGCCTCATAATCATCTAACCTTCTGTAGCTGATACAACAGAAGAGCTGCCTCACTCCTGATTTTGTAATTGTGAAACCAATTTTAGCTTCTTTTCTGCTCATTGAAATCTATTATGTCGTGCAGTATCGGCATACCAAATATTCATTTCTTTGAGTTTCAACACCAATGTAATGCTGCTAAATAGGTTATCAGCATACACTTTGAAATTTTTTTCTTCGTGTCCCTAAAAAAAGTCGCAACACATCATCTTCAACAACATGACTGTTTGCAGGCTCCACACTCACACTATAAAAAAGTAGCTTCATTGTTGCATTCAACACTTTCCATGTCATCATTGTCATCACTGGATAGTGACATTGTATCACTTGATGAATCACTATCAACTTGAAATGTTGGATCTACATCTACAATCATACTCCACAAGCCACCCGACGGTGTGTACCTTGAGTACCATTATCGATTTTCCCTCCTATTCCAGTCACATATTGTTCGCGGAAAGAAGGATTGTCGGTATGCCTCTGTGTGGGCTCTAATCTCTCTCATTTTATCCACACCATCTCTTCGCGAGATATACGTAGGAGGGAGCAATATACTGCTAGACTCCTCAGTAAAGGTAAGTTCTCAAAACTTCGACAAAAGCTCATACCAAGCGACAGAGCATCTCTCCTGCAGAGTCTTCCACTGGAGTTTAGCGATCATCTCCGTAACGCTTTGACGATTACCAAATGATCCTGTAACGAAGTGCGCTGCTCTCCGTTGGATTTTCTCCACTTCCTCTATCAATCCCACCTGGTACGGATCCCACACCGGTGAGCAGTATTGAAGCTGTGGGCGAACAAGTGTACTGTAACCCACTTCCTTTGTTTTCTGACTGCATTTCCTTAGAATTCTCCCAATGAATCTAAGTCTGGCATCTGCTTTACCGACTATTGATGTTATATGGTCGTTCCATTTTAAATCCCTCCTAATGACTACTCCCAGATAATTTATGGAATTAACTCTTCCAGTTGCTGACCTGCTATAGTGTAGCTAAATGATAAAGGATCTTTCTTTCTGTGTATTCGCAGCACATTACACTTGTCTACATTGAGCTTTAATTGCCATTCCCTGCACCATGCGTCAATTCGATGCAGATCCTCCTGCATCTCAGTACAATTTTCCATTGTCACAACCCTCTCTATATACTACAGCATCATCCACAAAAAGCCTCAGTGAACTTCCGATGTTATCTGCCAGGTCATTTATATATATCGTGAACAGCAACGGACCCACGAAGACACTCCCCTGTGGCACACATGACGTAACTCCTACTTCGGAAGACTTCTCTCCATTGAGAATGACCTGCTGCTTTCTGTTATCTAGGAATTCCTCAATCCAATCACACAGTTGGTCTGATAGACCATATGCTCTTACTTTGTTCATTAAACGTTTGTGGGGAACTGTATCAAACGCCTTGCGGAAGTCGAGAAACACAGCATCTACCTGAGAACCCGTGTCTATGGCCCTCTGAGTCTCATGGACGAATAGAGCGAGCTGGGTTTCACACGAACGCCTTTTTTCGAAACCCATGTTGATTCCTACAGAGCAGATTCCTAGTCTCGAGAAATGTCATTATATTCGAACATAATACATGTTCCAAAGTTCTACAACTGACCGACGTTAGAGATATAGGCCTATAGTTCTGCACATCTGTTGAAGGACCCTTCTTGAAAACGGGGATGACCTGAACCATTTTCCAATCTTTCGGAACGCTATGCTGTTCTAGAGACCTACGATACACCACTGCGAGAAGGGGGGGCCAGTTCCTTCGCGTACTCTGTGTAAAAACGAACTGGTATCCCATCAGGTCCTGCGGCCTTTCCTCTTTTGAGCGATTTTAATTGTTTTTCTATCCCTCTGTCAATTATTTCGATATCTACCATTTTGTAATCTGTGCGGCAATCTAGGGAAGGAATTACAGTGCAGTCTTCCTCCGTGAAACAGCTTTGGAAAAAGACATTTAGTAATTTCGCCTTTAGAGTGTCATCATCTGTTTCAATGTCATTTACGTCACAGAGTGTCTGGACACTTCGTTTTGGTCCACCTACCGCTTTGACATAAGACCGAAATTTCTTAGGATTCTCAGCCAAGTCAGTACAAAGAATTCTACTTTCGAATTCGTTGAACGCCTCTCGCATAGCCCTCCTCACGCTACATTTCGCTTCGTGTAATTTTTGTTTGTCTACAAGGCTTTGGCTACGTTTATTTTGCAGGGAAGTTCGCTTTGCTTCCGTAGCAGATTTCTAATTTGGTTGTTGTACCACGGTGGCTCCTTCCCATCTCTTACGACCTTGCTAGGTACATACTCATCTAATGCATATTGTACTATGGCTTTGAACTTAGACCACTGTTCCTCAACACCATCTGTACTTAAGCGAAAACTTCTGTGTTGAGCCGTCAAGTACTCTGAAATCCCCTTTTTGTCACTTTTTCCGAACAGAAAAATCTTCCTACGTTTTTTAATATTTCTATTTACGGCTAAAATTACCGATGCTGTAACTTCTTTATGATCGCTGATTCTCGGTGCTGCATTAGCTGTTCCAAATATTTCGGGTCTGTTTGTCACCAGAAGGTCTAATATGTTGCCACCACAAGTTGGTTCTCTGTTTAACTGCTCAAGGTAGTTTTCAGATAATGCACTCAAAACAATTTCACTGGATTCTTTGTCCCTGCCACCTGTAATAAACGTTTGAGTCTCCCAATCTATATCGGGTAAATTAAAATCTCCTCCCAAAACTATAACATGATCGGGAAATCTACTCGAAATATTTTCCAAATTATCCTTCAGGTGTTCTGCCGCAACAGCTGCTGAGCCAGGAGGCCTATAGATGCATCCGATTACCATGTTCGAGCCTGCTTTAACCGTGACCTTCTCCCAAATTATTTCAAACTTCGGATCTCCGTCTATTTCCTTCGATACTAGTACACTTTTTATCGCTATAAACACGCCTCCCCCTTCATTGTCCAGCCTATCTCTGCGGTAAACATCCCAGTCTGAGTTTAGTATCTCATTACTGTTTACATCTGGTTTCAGCCAACTTTCCGTTCCTAGTACTATGTGGGCATTGTGATCGTTTATTATTGAGAGCTGTTCTAGGACCTTTCTATAGACGCTCCTGCAGTTAACTACTACTACATTGATCATTTCCTTCCCTGTTGTGTTCTGCCTACTGCTACCTTGTCGCGACTCAGGAGGCATCTTGTCGTGCCTAGGGAGGGAATTCTCTAACCTAAAAAACTCCCATGTGCACTCCACACGTACTCCACTACCCTTGTAGCTGCTTCCTGCGTGTAGTGCACGCCTGACCTATTCAGGGGAACCCTACATTTCTCCACCCGATAGCGGAGGTCGAGAAATTTACCGCCCAAATCTTCGCAGAATAGTCTGAGCCTCTGGTTTAAGCCTTCCACTCGGCTCCAAATCAAAGGACCGCGATCGGTTCTGGGAACGACACTACAAATAGTTAGCTCAGATTCCACCCCACGAGCGAGGCTTTATGCCTTCACCAACTCCACCAACCGCCTGTATGAACTGAGGATGACCTCTGAACCCAGTTGGCAGGAGTCATTGGTGCCAACATGAGAGACAATTTGCAGTCGGGTGCACCCAGTGCTCTCTATCGCCGCTAGAAGGGCCTCCTCCACATCTCGGATGAGAACCCCCAGCAAGCACACTGGCCTTCTTCTCCGACCTTTCCGCTATCTCCCTAAATCATTATCTGAGTCATCAGTCCATTCCAGGTCTTCTTTTAATTCAGCCTGCAGAATTTGTAAAATTTCAGCATAATCAAATATTTCATTGTACTTTTTCCTTTTCCTCTGCAACTTCAATACGTTGTCTGCATGTTGTCCCAGAGGGTGATGAGACATGTTACACAATCTAAAAATGATGTAATACTGATAGGAAATATAACTCAATCAATTATTTACAAACAACACACCAAAAACAATGTGTTCATGAATAATTTCATCACTTAGACATTCTGATTGTCACACAAATTATTGAAAATATCATTTTGATTTACGTGTGTGTTGATATTAGGTGTGAGCTACGAAACCTTGATGCATATATGTATGACACGAAAAATACTAACTATTACCTCAGATGCATCTTGTCCCCATTTGAGGACACCAATAAAAAATTCCAATAAGAGTTCGAAAAAATGTATGTCAAAAAAGATGAAATGAGACTTAAAATGAGACTGAAATATCGCACTGAATACTTAAAACACTTGCTTTTGCCAAAAGTGACACAGAAAAGATAAATAACTAAATATAACTTTCTATATTGCTGGCTACATTGCTGTTGATGGAAACAAAGAGTTTACTCCCAGTTTCAAAGATATACTACCAAAAAAGTAGTGTTGCCCCGAGGGAGGACTCGAATCTCCGATGGTCAGCACCGGTGCACTCCACAGCTAGACACTTTAGAACGCTCGACCACTTCACCGTGGCCGTTTGGGTTTCCCCACACTGTTTTAAATTACCCCATTTTATGGTATAGCTATGTTCGGCGTCCCTTTGAGTTGTATATGTGTGTTTACAGTCACAGTGGAATCGTTACTGCTTCACATCAGCAATAAGTTTCTGTTGCGGTGCCCTTTGTGCGGACTACATTACTTGTAGTAACTGATATTAGTGGGATATGGGAAGATATCTTTATTTTTATTTATTAGCCTTTCAGCATGTTTACCATGCAGTTGGCTTCATCAAATGGGTTATACAAATGCATTGTATCGTTTTAGGTATTTAAAGGCTTATAATACATCTTAATTTAAAAGAAGTAAAGCGTATTCTTACAGTTTTACTTTTACATTACTGTTTTCACTGTCTGATTTATAGGCCTTAATAACGAGCAACAGTGATGTTTTAATCGTTGTGCATGTCCTCCAAGCAACTTTCGAAGTATTCATCCACTGAATGAGCTGTCTCGTGGTAGTACGCACTTTACTGTTTGGACCAACGGAAGTTTAGCTGTCGGAAATTTACATCGTGTCACAAGTAAATTTGTTTCAAGATGTCTTCCTATTTCATTCTGCTCTTTTCTGCTACACTGAGAGCTCCGTTTGAACATCATTACTACTCATTTATTTCATTGTTGGTGTTTTCTATTATTTCGTTGTTGCTATCTTTTGGTGAACATGAGTGATTCGCACAAAACGTTCCAAAAGGGTGAGGAATGCAGTTCCGAGTTTAATATGCGATAGAACCTCTACACTCACTTTATAAGTTCACCTGCTAGCATGTAGCATGTACATAGATTAAGCTCAATACTAAAATAGACCAGAAGAAGGGCACTCAAGCGCCCAAAACCTGTTGTCACAAAAAATTATTTGAAGCAACTAGTTGCTGCATTTTGTGGATTAAAGTATATTTATCTGAGAACATTCATGTGTCGAAAAATGGAAAAGTAAGTGTCCATAATGTGGAATTGCATTATCAAAAAGCAGTTCCATAGAACGCCATCAGATAAAATGTTAACCCACTATGCTCCATTCGAGTGACGTTCTACCCTGTAATTCTATGACATGTATTTACTTCATATGACACTGTATTGGACAACGAAATCCTGCCATTATTGTAGATAGCTTTGGTATCGTATTTGAATGAATAATAGATGATAAATAAAGTAATGTAATTTGTCATGTTTTTACTGCAGTGGATTGAGAACCAAATACGAAAAATTCGATGATTATATCATGCTACGGAATTTCTGTGTAACAACGAAGTACTCTGTATTTTCAGTGTTTAACTGTCATGTTTGCTATGTCCAAATACTTAAAGCATGCACAAGCGTGCACACGCACACACACACAGACAGACACGTGCACAGCAAAATTATTTATGAACTTCTGTAACTAACGAGGATAACTACAGATTATTTATTATCTAGACTATAATACAGAAGTATTAAGATAACTTGTATACCGGTTTTTCAACATGTAGATAACGTCATGGGTGCATACTGCCGCGAGACAGACCCTCTACTGGATATGAATAAAAAAAGAGCCACGACCTTCTAAAGAACACAAGCTCCAGAGAAAATTCTCAGAGCAAAAGAAAGTTCTCTGAGTAACTTCTCAATTTCATATGAATAAAAACTTAGAAGCATATGCTCTGAGCAGGTAGTTCATTCTCGCTACCTCCCTTCCTTCTTGAGTAAGTTCTCCGTATGTCATGTCCGGCATAGAACAGGTGTTCAATCATATATTTCTTTCAACGCGCTTAATCAGGCAAATTATTAAGTGTACAAACATGGAGTAGGCATCTACGTGTTCAGGAAGAACTGTACTATGTTTAGATATTAGTTTGTTGTGAAGGAGCATATTATTAACAGTAAATTAAAACAATTTGGAATATTATTAAAAGGGAGAGAGGGCAACCAAGAGCAGAGGGAGAGGGTATTACCATCAAAACAATTGAAAACTTTATTAACAAAAAGTCAGAAGTTGAAAACATTTTTAATGATTACTTTTTAAATGTTGTAGAGAAAATAGGATCTAAATGTTCATTAGAAGGAGCAAGGCAATTAATGGAAGAGCCATACCTACAAAATTTGATACAATTGAAATTCCACCCACCTTATCTTCAGAAATTAGGAAAATAATAAACTCTCTCAAGAGTAAAAGGTCATATGGAATTGATGCTATTTCCAGCAGGGTATTAAAAACTAGTTCCCAGTAGGATTCTCAGTCATGTTTGTAATAGCTCATTAAAGCAGGGTATTTTCCCAGATAGACTGAAATATGCTATCGTTAAACCTTTGCATAAAAAACGGGATACATACAATGTCAACAACTACCGGCCCATCTCACTTCTGACAGCTTCATCAAAAAATTTTTGAAAAAGTTTTGTATTCTCGAGTTGCTTCACATATTAGTAAAAATAAAGTTCTAACAAAATGTCAGTTTGGTTTTCAAAAAAGGTTTTCAACTGAAAATGCTGTATATACCTTCACTGATGAAATATTAAATGCTTTGAATAACCGGACATCACCAGTTGGGATTTTTTGTGATCTCTCAAAGGCTTTTGATTATGTAAATCATGGGATTCTTCTAGATAAGCTTAAGTATTGTGGTATGAGCGGGACAGTGCACAAATGGTTTAAATCATACTTAACTGGAAGAGTGCAGAAAGTTGAAATAAGCAGTTCACATGATAAAGATGAAACAATTAATTCTTCTAACTGGGTAGTTCTCAAAAATGGGGTCCCACAAGGTTCGGTCTTGGGTCATTTGCTGTTCTTAATATATATTAATGACTTGCCATTCTACATTCACGAAGATGCTAAGCTAGTACTTTTTGCTGATGATGCAAGTATAGCTATCACACCTGACAAACATGAATTAACTGATGAAATTGTAAATGATATCTTCCAGAAAGTTATTAAGTGGTTCTCTACAAATGGACCCTCATTATACATTGATAAAACCCAGTATATACAGTTACACACAGTAAATTGCATGACACCATTAATAAATTTAGACTTTGAATATAAATCTGTAGCTAAGGTTGAATATTCAAAATTTTTAGGTGTTTGCATTGACGAGGAACTGAATTGGAATAAACATATTGAAGATCTTCTGAAACGTCTGAGTTCAGCTACTTATGCTATCAGAGTCATTGTAAAATTTGGTGATATACATCTCAGTAAATTAGCTTACTACGCTTATTTTCATTCACTGCTTTCATATGGGATCATATTTAGGGCAATTCAACATTGAGTAAAAAAGTATTCATTGCACAAAATCGTGTAATCAGAATAATTGCTGGAGCCCCCCCCCCCCAAGAGCATTCTGCAGACATTTATTTAGGGATCTAGGGATACTCACTGTAGCTTCACAATATATATATATATATATATATATATATATATATATATATATATATATATATATATATATATATATATATTCACTCGTGAAATTTGTTATTAACAATCCAACCCAATTCAAAACTAATAGCAGTATGTATAGCTACAACACTAGGAGAAAGGATGGTGTTCACTATTCAAAGTTAAATCTAACTTTGGCTCAGAAAGGGGTAAATTATGCTGCCACAAAAGCCTGTGGTCACTTACCAAGTAGCATCAAAAGTCTGACAGAAAGCCAACTAGTATTTAAAAAGAAATTAAAGGAACTTCTGAATGGCAACTCCTTCTACAATGTAGATGAATTTTTAGATAAAACTTAAAAAAATAAATAAACAAAAATAAAAAAAAAAATAAAAAAAAATCCTTAAAATAATGATTGTCAAGTATAGACAACATTTACTAAACTGACACGTTCCACATCATTACGAAATGTCGTATATATGATCTATGGAACAACTATTAATCTAATCTAATGTGCACTTTTTACGAAATTGTATTCTTCTGACGATACAAAATTTTCGTCCCTCAAGAAACTTTTTTGTTAATGAAGTTGGGTTACCACAATTTGCGAACGAAATCTTAAGAATGTATCACATATTCATGTGTTTCATCGTGACATGCTGTCGGAATTTTTTAACATGAGATGGGCCTACTCGTTTTTAAATATGATATCTAATGGTTTGCTCATAAGCGTTAGGACATGTGATTTTGTTACAAGAAACAGACTACTAGGTATTAATTAATCAGTTATTAACTTTCCTGTTGTGTCTACTTACCCCTTACATAACAAAAGCTACAATTACGAAGTCAGAAAACGCATCTTGAATAGGCCGACCGGTTTGGATAGAAACAATTCTTCAGTACCTGATATGGCAGCAATATTTATTTTGTGTTAGAAACTGTGTAGTCTTGGTATGCACTTTATTTGGAACTAACATAATAAGGCCTTACTAGACCCTATTTAAAAACAATGTTATTTTGCTGTGTACCAGTAGCTGTTTACAGCTGTAAATATACATTCCAAACAAATGGCTAAAACACGCAGCTGAATCCACTTGTTTCATTTCTATGTTTGTAATGGAAACATTCCTCTTACATCACTCTCGTCACTATATGAAATACTTGAAGTGTCACACTCAGAGATTTTTCTGAAAGGAAGCTACTCATCAACAAAATATTTTTATTTGCATTAACTTTTTAAATCCCCTCTTATTTCTTAAAGACTATGTATAAAAGAACTTATTTTTGCCTTCTAAGTAACACAAATGTTGTAATTTTTATTACAAACCACAGTAAAACGTAATTTAATAGACGTTACTCAAGTAAGTGAGTAAGTAAGTTTGTTTTATTTGTCCTGTAGATCAAACATTTTTACAGTAGAATACACAATGATATAGGACAAGTCAGTAAAAATAAAACACTTTTGTACTTTGTACAATAAGACAAATGGTGCTATAAAAATTAAATTAAGGCTAAGTACATGGAGTTACAGACTTTCTTGCACATGGCAGAAAAATATATGCAGAATAATTATAAGCAGAAAAATATATGCAAAAATTATTATAAGCAGAAAAAGAACGGCACTTGTTTAAATTAATGAAAATATCTATAAGGTGAAAATATTAGTTCTTAAAATTATCATTGATAATTTAGTATGCAAATTCCTTTAGCTATAACATATTACATTAATACAAGAACATGGAGTTAGAGACTTCACGTGGCAGAAAAATATATCTTGGATAATTTAGTATGCAAATTCTTTTAGCTATAACATATTACCTTAGTACAAGGACATGGAGTTACAGACTTTACATGGCAGAAAAATATATGCAAAATAATTATAAGCAGAAGAAGTACAGTACTTGTTTAAATTAATCAAGATATTTATAAGGAGAAAATAATAGTTCTTTAAATTATCATGGATAATATAGTATGCAAATTCTTTTAGCTGAAACGTATTCCATTAGTAAAAGTGTAATCCACAGGATTTGCAAAGTTACCATAGTAGATGAATGTTACAATTTAGCACAGGAAACTTTGTTGCAGAGTAGAGTACATACAAATAAGACATTATGTGTAAATCTTATAGCTATAACATATCAGTTCACAGATGTAACTTAGAATTTTGTCTCCATAAATTCCTCAATAGAATAGAAGCAGTGATTTAGTAATAGTTCCTTTAATTTAATTCTCATTATTTTTGGATTTTTTATTGTTTTTAAGTCTGGAGGGAGGTGGTTATGAATTTTGATGCCCATATACTTAGCCCCATTAGATAAATAGTTTAGTGTTATAAGGTATAATGTGGAGGTGGGTTTTATTTATTGTGTCATGTGGGTGGAGGTCAGCATTTATGTCAAGTGATTCCAGGTATTGTACCGTATCACAAATCACTTCCAGCCTGAAGTATGCTAGAGAGCTCACTTCAGAAATCAGAGAATGTTCTCTGGTCATGACAAACTTCTCTAGTTTTATTCATTCGAAATTAGAGAATGTTCTCTGCTGTGAGCAACTTCTCCCATCCTGTTACTCACACTGAGAACATACTTTGCTGAAGTATATTCTCCGACTCACTTTATTCATGCAAACCTGCATATGTTTTCTGAATTCAGAGTATAAAATAAATTCTCCGATTTATTCATATGGCCCAAGAATGTGAGTGTTCAGTGGAGAATTGTGGACGTTTTATGTGTTGCCAAACTGGAAAAAAGAAATTAAAAATATCTTTATAATAATAATTATTATAGGGCCTGCGGCATTGAATATTTCATAAAACGACATTTCAATGAACTATTTTATTTTTGAATGCTGCTAAGTACTTTTAGTTAACCCCTACAGCTGTTTCACCATTATGGCATTGTCAAGTGGAATTTTATCTCTTGTTGTTACATATAGCTTCTGTTTCCTTATATAATGCGGGTACGTTTGTTAGAAAGTCGTTTATAATTATTTATTAGTTATATGACTTTTCTGTTTGACAGCTTCATTTATAGCATCACAAGAGCTGTCAAATAAAAAGTCATTAACTAATAAATAATTACAAACGTACCCGCATAATATTATATAAGGGTACAGATGCTATATGTAACAACAAGAGATAAAATACCACTTGACACCGTAATAGTGAGACAGCTGTAGTGGTTAACTAAAAATACGTGGTAGCATTCAAAAATAAAATAATTTGGTAAAATGTCTTTAAAAAAATCATGGAGGTAGCTACACTGCATGTGTTGTGCAGTAAGGGAATCGAAGTGCTTTTTCTGTCAGCTCATAGTTTTTACATGCCAGTTAATGGTGTGGACCCATGTAACTGGCGCCAATAATTGTGTATTCCTCCGAAGGAAAGATAATAGGAAGAAATTTCGGCGGAGTGGTTCAAAATGTCTGGTGTTAGGAAAAATGACCTAGACGAAAACACAGACACCACGCCTGCAAAAGTGCGGAAGATAGATGATACAGACTCTCCTTCGAAAGGAGTTAGCAATGACAGCATTTCGTTTGCGAACTTTAAACTCGCTAGGGTTATAAATGAAAACAGTCAACGAAAGAGTGTGTGCGTTGAAGGTAGATTCGAGGGAAAAGAGGGAATCGCTGTAGTTTTATTGGAAAAAAGACCATTTAATACACAAAGTATTGAAGGAATATTGACAGCACATAGTTCATTGAAAAAGGAATTCGTAAATGATATTTACGCAAGTTACACATGTTTCCCAAGTGTACAGTTCAATGGTAAGTGAAGCATTTGAGGGGTAAACAAATGGAGTGATGTGGGCATTGCATGTGGTTTTGAATAGCCACAGCGATGCCAATGACAGCGTTTTGTTTAATTGGCGAGTGAGTTTACGTGCTAATACAAGTGCATTATAATATTGATAAATATTATACCTACCGTGCATATACTGTAATGTTTCAGATATAAAAACAACTATCATACATCCCGCAACAGAAAAACACATAAAGAAATATGAGCGACAGGTACTGCATATTGTTGAAGAAACTCCTAAATACTATCAAGAGGTAACACTTCCTCATATAAAGTCGGACCAGTTCAGCACGCAGGTAAGCTGTATACAGATCTTGCCCTCAAATTACGGATTTCATTTTGAAGTGGTGAACATACGTATTTGGTTACGTATTAAGATTGTCCACTACAAATATTTGTGTTGTATAGAACTAAGAAAATACTCCCAGATTGTTTATTGCAGTAAAGAATGTTACGTTTTAGGGTAATACTAATTACGTTATCCATTTCCTGTCGCTTTTTTCTAATCTACTTACCGGGTTAATCATTTTTAACTTTTCGTGTAATAGTAAACATTAGTTGGTGCCTTCCTAAAGGGTTACAAATGTAAATGATTGTTGTCAAGTTGAATGTTGCCTACATCCAGATATCATTTTACAGCGATACGCCATTAATACGAGAACTTATGGAAACTCGCCATAAAGACGATCGGTGAGGTGCTGACACAGAAAAGACAATCACATTGACGCAGTTTAAATATTTTGCCATTGACTTCAGAAAAAGAGGCTACATACATTCCCACACTCACATGACCTCACGCACATGTCTACAATCTCAAGCTGCTTGGGCTAAACTATACTTCAATAGTGAGTAAAAAAGACGAAGAAGCTTGTTGGGCAACAGTGAAACAGCCTTCTGCACATTTGGTGGAGCATAGGCTATAGGTACTGATAGGAAACTGACCTATGGCTTTGAACACAATAAAGGGATATATAAGCTACATTGTCATATCACAATGGAAGTAAATAATTCAAGGTATATATAAACATAGAACCTATGTTTTTTGTCAGATAGGACTGATTGGTTGTGACATCTCAAATCCTGCAGTGTACATCTATGTTAACATCCGTATTGCTCTCCAGCCTATGCTGCCATCTACCCTCTCCCTCCAACATTTTCTCGTATCATCAAATTTGTCATTAGGCCTACTTGATGTTGTCTTGTGCTGTGAAACTTTGTTTTTTCTCAAAATTGATTCAGAGCATTCCCACAAGTTACTCTTGCCACATTTATTCTCTGGCACACTAATCAAAAACTTCTTCCCTGAACTGTTTATTCTTGAAGTTTCACTTTCATACATGGCTACACATCAGATCCTTAAGGGGAAAAACTTTCAAACTTCTTGGTTTTCCATTAGATGTCTCATTTTTGTAGTGGTCAGAAGTAGTTCAGAAATTTTGTAATTGTGTTGTAGAGTACATTTTTGAGAGTTATATTTCAAACATTGTGCCATTTCTGATTTAATTAGCACTGAAATGAGCCTATCAGGTTGTTCTGTGTACAGATTCAAGTAGCATAGCAGTGACTGGGTTGGCAGAGTGTTATTCATTCAGTTTTCTCAGACTTAACAAGAGTGATAACAAAAATTGGGTACTGGATGAAAGCAAAATTTGAACCTGAGCCAACAGTTTGTCGGTGTTTAGAGTTAGAGAACCAAACGAATAATACATTTAACCTCACCTTCTCTGATAGCCTGCCTGAATTGGATCACTTACAGGATGCAATTCCACCCGTCGGCTTTGACCTGTGACTTCGGTGTGTTGTGTATGATGTCATCGCTGTGTGGTAGTTTTGAAGTGTGTGCATGTTTGTGGGTTGTGTGTGTAACTGGCAACGTAATGGGTGAAAGCTGACTGACTCTGGTATTCAGTTAAGTTTATGTACTATTGTGAGGTGAAGCAGTAGGCATGAAAATGTATAATCTCAACATCTGGACGAGTTTGTGAATTCAATAAATTGCAAGTACTTACATCTTCAATTCTCTCTGTATAGCAATTATACACTTATGCAAAAGGAAAGGAGAAATATTAATTAGTACACCTGGAAAGATGTGAATTTTGATCTTATGATGGCAGATGCCATCTGGGGGATACTAGATGCACTGATAATGGTTTCAACATAATTCACCAACAAATGGCACAGTGACGTAACTGCCAGAGCACCATCTGTGCATACACTTCAATAACCATTAGGTATCGTTTGGTGTGTGAAGCAAACAGGTGCCATAGCAGCCAATTGAGCAAGTTCTGGCCTTCTGAGTAGCAGGATGATCCTTTCAGAGAATTGCCACACAGGTTAGATGTTCTGTGTCATTTGTGCAGTGAGGAGTTGGTTGTAGTGGTCATGTGAACATTTTCCTAACGGTAGATGAGATTCTGGATATCCACTCAGCAAGAATATCATAGCCTACTATAAGGCCAGCAGTGGCAGATCGTGCAGCTACCACAGCTTGGATAAAAGTTACATATGTGGTTTGTGTTCTTGCAGATGTGTCCAAAAGAACAGCGCCATTTTTGATCCTGCAGTTATCATCAGTCTGTAAGCACAGAATTAAACATTAACTGTTTGAGGGCAAGTGAGATTTTATACAACCACAAGTGGTTAACCATAATAATACATTGATTTCTGAACTCTTCGGCTAAGCCAGTGTCAAAATTTACAGTGAACCCACAGATTAATACTAAAAAGGAAATGAAAAAATGCTGTAGGTGTCTACACAAGTGCTTGGGGAGGGATGTGAACTTTAATTAGCTCAGGTCATGAGAAACAAATGGTTTAACTTGGCTACTGGAAACAGGTCTGTTAGCAAAAATGCAAACTACTAACGATGCGGAGATATTATCTAAATGTGCAGAAATGTCCTGTTAAAAGCTGGCAGTAAGCAATTACTCGCAACCTTCGGGTCATTTATAGGACGCAGTTCCGCCCGTCAGCTTTGACCCGTGATGTCATCACTGCACGGTAGTTTTGAGGTGTGTGCGCATTTGTAGAAGGTGTGAATAATTATGTGGTGGCTGAGTTACAGACGATTGTTTACAAGCAGAATATTCATTGTAGATTACGATTTTGTCTTTAAAAAGTTATCTGTAAATTCTCTCTGATGGTTAGGTATAGGTTAACAGAGGGTTTTTCTTTTTCTTGCAAGTGAGCGCTGAAGGCGTGAATTTTTGGGCTGAGACCTGTGATCGATGGTACATTCTGTTGTTGTAATCTGTAATTTACGAGGATAACCACAGCTTATTTATTATCTACAATGCATAATTATTAGTATATTATCCCATATACGGGTTTTTCTACATGTTGACGTTGTCGGTCAAAGCAGACGGGTGGAATCGCAGCATAATCTCCTAGTAGCTTGTGGTGCGCACCTGTGCAATAGCAATGAGCCTCTTATTGCAGCTGCATGGAGATGTTATTAGACATCAGAGCACCATCCATCAGGAAGTGTCCTAATACCAGCTTAGCTTTTCTTTGACTGCCAAGATCACCACCTTGCTTTTTAAAGAAAGTGTGTTGGCCTATTTTTAGAGCCGTCCTCCCAATCCATGCTTTGCCTCCTGGCACACTCAATCATAAGATTAAAAAATAAATAAATAAAACTACCAGAAGACCTACTTGGCCACTTTTTTTTCAAGGACTCCAGCTTTGTGAAGTGTCCATAGCCTAAATAAATAATCAGTTGAAAATACTAGTCTACCAAAGGCTGGGGAAACCACTTTCTCTCCACCTTACAGTCCACATTAGACAAAGTATGGGATTGCTGAAACGACCCTCAGCTCATCTCCGGTCTTTGTGTAGGGAACACTGTTTTGTAATGTAATACATAGGGAAAATGATCTCACTAACTTACTGATGACCTGAGATATAGTGCGTTTAATATTATTTGCGACTTTTGACAGGTCGGTGTTAAGTGAGAGGAGGGGCATATGGTTGCCAGCGTGTGCTTTGTGCGCCAGCAGGCAGCTCGACTGACCTCGTGCCTACCTAACTGTGAGGTCATGGCCAGACCCGGCCACCCGGACAAACATTCTTTGTTGGTAGACACACGCAATAATACAGGACAGAGAGTGTAAAGCAAAGACAGTAATAAACACAGCAGCTATATCAATGTATATTTCTATACATACAGATATGGTGTAAGTGGAGCAACACCAAGGGAAGAACCGTCTTTGGAACTGGTATTGTAGCCGATGAAAATTACCTTCTTTTCAATTTGTTCTTCGAGTAATCCTTCACGAGTCCGTTTCCTCAACATTTTTTTTTTGTATGGCTGACAACATGAGACCCCCCAGGGGGCTCACAGCTCTTTTGTGGGTACGTGTGTGGCGCGCATGGGGCCCCGAGCCGAAGCGACCTTTCTTCCGTCCCAGTCCGCTTCCCTCTTTCCCCTCCGGTTTGTGCCTTCGCCCGGAGACGGGCGTTTTTCATCAGTCAAAGGTTTCTTTTTCGCTTCCTGTCTTCTCTTCTTGGTCCTCTTCCTTTCCTGTTCTTCAGCCTTCTCCTATTTTTCCTTTCTCCTTGTTCTTGACTCACCCTTTAATCTCCGCCTAGGTGTTTGAGATTCTCCCTCCTCCTTCATCCCTTTCTTTCCTTCCTCCTTTCTTTCCTCCCTGTGCTTGTCTGAAGGTCGACCCATGCTCTGCGTAGCCGGTGACGGGGTAAGGCGTAACTCCCCGCCCCGGGTAGACATGTAGGGCACGTATGTACCCCCCTGGTAAAGGCCGGGCCCAGGGAGGGGTGATTACCCGAGCTGATACCTTCTGAACATGCCAATTGGTCCCTCCGTCCGTTCTCGGGAGGTGTGACCTGAGGTGCGAACAGTCACCTAAGGCGGGTGCGCCCTCAGTGAGGGCCCCCACAAGGAAGGAGCGCGCCATTGGAGACGCCAGTAATCATGGGGGACACCTCCGCTATGAAACCTTCCACATCATCTATAACCCTGACCCAAAAGCGGAAACATGATTCTCAGCCACAGAAAGCATTGCCAAACATTCCTAGGTTCCTGGTGGTATCACGTACCGACGATAAGGATTTTTCTGCAGTAAATCCGTTCATTATTCAGAAGGGTGTCGATGCGATCGCTGGTCCCTTGAAGACCTGCTCTAGGCAGCGCAACGGGACCTTGTTGCTCGAAATAGAAAATGCATTCCAGGCGCAGAAGTTACTTCGAGCTACCCTTGTACATACTTTCCCTGTGAAAGTGGAGGCTCACCGCACCCTCAACTCTTCGCGGGGGGTAGTGTTTTCTAGATCACTGGATGGGTTATCGGACGAGGAGATATTGAACTGTATGTCCGATCAGGGAGTCACGGATGTTCATTGCGTGATGAAAAAGATTAACAATGACCTCGTGCCAACCCGTACTGTCTTCTTGACTTTTGACAAGGTTGACCTACCATCGAAAGTGAAAGCGGGCTACGAGGTCATTTCCGTCCACCCGTACATACAAAATCCTACACGCTGCTTCCATTGCCAAAGGTACAATCATACCAGTAAATCTTGTCCAAATGCAGCCAAGTGCGCCACCTGTGGCAGGGACGCTCATGAGGGTGAATGTCTACCTCCATCCCCTCGCTGCATTAATTGCATGGGTGACCATGCTGCTTCTTCACGGGACTGCCCCGTTTATAAAGAAGAACGGGTCATCCAAGAGATTCGCGTGAAGGAGAAGGTCTCGACCTATGCCGCTCGGAAGTTATTAGCTAGTAGGAAGCCCGCAGTACTCCCATCAGGTACTTTCAGCCAGGTCCTCGCCTCCCCTCGACCAACTAAGGAGGTAGGCATTCAGACTTGCGATTTAACGTTCAGTGACACTGTCGTCAGGTCGGCTAGCCCGAAAATTGCTCGTTCCACCTCTCCGATGCCTTCTACCCGTTCTACGGCGAATTCGTCGACCAGTTCACACACATCCCGGGCACCCAAATCTGCTGCCTGGAGTTCAAAAAGGGAACCCGTCCGTGAAGATTTTCTCAAGACTCCGACTTCTCAATCGTCAACCGCTTCTTCAACCCGTCATGCTTCTAAGAAGGCTTTCAAAAAAGAACAGCCCTTCCCCGCCGCGGTGTGACTCGTCGGTCACGCCATCCAACAGTTGCCGGCCTCGGCCGTCTTCTGTTTCACCGGGACGCTCCATTTGCCGGGCACCCGGCCGTCTACCGGCGGTGGAAGCTGCCCCTCCTGATCAACTCCGGGAGGTGGCAGACGCGTCGATCGAACCAATGGAACATGACCCTTTGCCACTAGATGGCGGTAGCAGTGCTCCCTCGAAATCCGGTCCTCAGCGGCCGTCGAGGTGACCCCGCTTGCTAGTTGGTTTTTATCCTTATTTCTTATTTCATTTTTATCATGGCGCTCCTTCAATGGAATATTCGTGGCATTCGTTCCAATCGGGAGGAGTTAAAACTACTCCTTCGATTGCACTGTCCGCTTCTAGTCTGCCTCCAAGAAACTAAGTTGCGTCCAAGTGATCGTGCAGACTTTCCACACTACACCTCTGTGCGGTTCGACCTGCCACCCGTGGAAGGTATCCCAGCCCGTGGAGGGGTTCTGATGCTCCTTCGAGACGACGTCTATTTCCATCCCATTTCATTGCATACTCACCTACAGGCAGTTGCCGTCCGCATCACTTTATCCACATTTACCTTTTCCCTCTGTAATATCTATTCGCCATCATCATCTGCCCTTACTAGGGCAGATGTGCTACACCTTGTTGACCAGCTCCCTTCACCTTTCGTGTTGGTAGGCGACTTTAATGCCCACCACCCCCTTTGGGGCTCTCCAGCACCTTGCCCGAGAGGCTCCCTTTTGGTGGACCTTCTCCAACACCTCGATCTTGTCTGTCTCAACACCGGTGCACCGACCTTCCTTTCAGACACAACACACACCTATTCCCATATAGACCTTGCAATATGCACTCCTCAGCTTGCCGGTCGGTTTGAGTGGTATGCACTTTCTGACACGTACTCAAGTGACCATTTCCCTTGTATCATCCACTTCCTGCATCATTCCCCGTCTCCTCGTCCCACCAGTTGGAACATTTGTAAAGCCGACTGGGGGCTTTATTCTTCCATGGCTGTTTTTCACGATCAGAATTTTCCCAACTGTGACAGTCAGGTCGACTACCTCACAGAGGTTATTCTCACCGCTGCTGAACGTTCCATACCTCGTACATCCTTTCTCCACGTCGTGTCCAGGTCCCTTGGTGGACTGCAGCATGCCGCGACGCGCTTAGAGCCCGGCGCCGTGCTTTACGCACCTTCCGCCGCCACCCAACTTTGGAGAATTGCATCAATTACAAACGTATGAGAGCGCAGTGCCGTCGTATCATAAACGACAGCAAGAAAGCTTGCTGGACTGCTTTTACTAGTTCTTTTAACCGTTTTACTCCCTCCACGGTTGTCTGGGGTGGCCTACGCCGTTTGTCCGGCATCAAGGTCCACTCCCCGATTCCTGGCCTGACTGTGGAGAACGCAGTCCTCGTGGACCCTGCTGATGTTTCAAACGCATTGGGTCATTTCTTTGCGGAGGTTTCGAGCTCTGCCCATTACCACCCTGCCTTTCTCCCTCGCAAACAGGTAGAGGAGGCACGGCCGACTTCTTTCCGCTCTTTTAATCGTGAAAATTATAACGTCACCTTCACCATGCAGGAGCTAGACCGTGCTCTCGCCCTGTCCCGGTCTTCTGCTCCCGGGCCCGATTCCATTCATATTGAGATGCTGAAGAACCTCTCTCCTGCGGGCAAGTGCTTTCTTCTTAGTACCTACAATCGCATATGGACTGAAGGTCATGTTCCCACAAGTTGGCGTGAAGCCATTGTTGTCCCCATCCCCAAACCAGGGAAGGACAAACACCTTCCTTCCAGTTATCGCCCCATTTCTCTGACGAGCTGCGCCTGTAAGGTGATGGAACGCATGGTTAACGCTCGGTTGGTATGGCTCCTCGAATCTCGCCGCCTCTTAGCAAATGCCCAATGCGGTTTTCGTCGACACCGCTCTGCTGCTGATCACCTCGTTACGTTGTCGACCTTCATTATGAACAACTTTCTAAAGAAGCGTCAAACAGTAGCAGTGTTCTTCGACTTGGAGAAGGCATACGATACCTGTTGGAGAGCGGGCATTCTCCGCACATTGCACACATGGGGCTTTCGGGGCCGCCTTTTCATTAAAGCATTCTTTGCGGATCGCAAGTTCCGGGTACGGGTGGGCTCTGTTCTGTCAGATACCTTTTGCCAGGAGAATGGGGTACCACAGGGCTCCGTCTTGAGTGTGGCGCTCTTTGCCATTGCAATCAATCCGATCGTAGATTGCCTTTCAGCCGACGTCTCCGGATCTCTTTTTGTTGACGATTTCGCAATTTATTGTAGCGCCCAGCGGACGTGTCTCTTGGAGCGTTCTCTCCAACGCTGTCTTGACCGTCTATATTCCTGGAGCATCGCAAACGGCTTCCGATTCTCCACTGAGAAAACTGTGTGTATCAATTTCTGGAGATACAAGGAATTTCTTCCACCTTCTCTACGTCTCGGCCCTGTTGCTCTCCCTTTTGTGGAAACTACGAAATTCTTGGGACTCATGTTGGATCGGAAACTTTGCTGGTCCACACACGTGTCCTACCTGGCTGCCCGTTGTGCCCGATCCCTCAACGTTCTTCGTGTCCTCAGTGGCACGTCATGGGGAGTGGATCGTACCGTCCTGCTTCACCTTTACCAGGCCATTGTACAGTCGAAGCTCGACTACAGAAGCCTTGTGTACTCTTCTGCACGGCTCTCGATTCTCCGCCGTCTCAACTCTATTCACCATCGGGGATTACGTCTGGCGACCGGTGCATTTTATACCAGCCCTGTTGAAAGTCTGTATGCCGAGGCTGCTGTATTACCCTTGACCACTCGACGTGACATACTCTTGTGTCGGTACGCATGCCGCCTACGGTCGATGCCCAACCATCCATCTTACTGATTATTTTTTGACGACTCACTCGATCGCCAATATCAGTTGTCTGCGATTGCCTTGCTTCCACCTGGAGTTCGGTTTCGCCGCCTGCTACAGCGGCTCGATTTTACCCTTCCTTCCACCCTTCGGTTGAGCGAAAGCCCATTGCCACCGTGGCATCAGGCCCAGGTTCACACACACCTTGAACTTAGTTCGCTCCCCAAGGAGAGCACTCTGGATTTGGTATACTGCTCGAGGCTTGTCGAACTCCGTTCGCGGTTCGATAATGCCGTATTTATTTACACTGATGGTTCCAAGAGCACTGCCGGTGTCGGATCTGCCTTCGTCCTCGGA
Source organism: Locusta migratoria (assembly GCA_026315105.1). Classification (NCBI taxonomy): domain Eukaryota; kingdom Metazoa; phylum Arthropoda; class Insecta; order Orthoptera; family Acrididae; genus Locusta; species Locusta migratoria. Next base: position 376,401,186 of record CM048745.1, read on the forward strand.
GACAACCGTTTCCAATACAAGCTTCCTGACCTGTGCTTGAACTTCACGGCTGAGCTTTTCGCCCTCCACCAGGCCGTTTTGTATACCTGCCGCCACCGCCAACCTTTCTATGCCATCTGTTCGGGCTCCCTTAGTGCCCTGCAGAGTCTTAAGGACCCTTTGTTGCACCATCCTCTCGTGTATCGGATCCAACGCTCCCTCCAGTTGCTAGCAGATGACAGCTGTCACATTTCTTTCCTGTGGGTCCCTGGCCATGTGGGTGTGCCCGGGAATGAGGCCGCCGACATAGCAGCCAAGGCAGCAGCTCTTTTGCCTCGCATGGCTATCTTTTGCGTCCCATCGGACGATGTTCAACGGGCTCTTCGCCGGAATATTGTGTCGCAATGGCACAGTGTGTGGCTTTCACTGTACAACAATAAATTGCGAACTGTCAAACCGATCCCGACCGCTTGGAGGACCTCCTCACGCCCCTCTCGGCAGTAGGTCATCCTGGCCCGGTTGCGGATCAGTCACTGCCGTTTCAGCCACCGTCACTTGCTATCCGCCGAACCTGCACCGCTATGTTCCTGCGGTGAACTGCTGACAGTGCGACATGTTTTACTGACTTGTGTTAATTTTAATCATCTCCGTGTAGCCCTTCACTTTCCGTCTACTCTGGAGGAAATTTTAGCTGATGACACACGAGCAGCTGCTCGAGTTTTCCGTTTTATCAACTTGGCCAACCTATCCAAGGATATTTAACCCTTTAATTGTCTTTTATCTTTCATTTTTAGCCTCTTGTTGATGTTCTGACAGTCACCATTTTTTTGAGTTCATAGCGAATCTATGTTCTTGGCTGGGCGCTAATGACCATAGAAGTTGTGCGCCCTAAAACCACAAAAAAATTAAAAACATGAGACCAGTCATTTGGGGTAACATTTTTCATGGCTTCTTTTGTCAGCAACTCAACCTCACTGACCATAAACTTCTTGTCGTTTTTTGCCACATTACCTTTTTTAACCTGGGTCCATATATTGTCAATTGGATTTAAGTGAATGTGATAATGGAGGAAGTCGAATCACATTATGTCCTTTGTTTTTAGCTAATTCGTCAATCTAGTAGTGCAGAGATTTTGGCTTGTACATCTTTACAACTTCCATTAACTCCTCCTTATTCGTACCAGCTTCTACTTTATCCGATGGAACATTTCCTTCCACTCAGAGCAAATATCTGCTTTTTCCCATTGCATAGTAGGAGCTTTGTCCAACACAACTGAGTGGTACGGTGCATTGTCCACAACTGTTGTGGAATTCGGGGAATATTTTGCAGCAGGACATCAGCAAACCAGCCCGTGAAAACTTTGGTGTTCATTTCCTTGTGATAGTCATATTGCTTCCTCAAACAGAACAGCAATAAACAGTTTGGAATGAAACCGTGAGCAGAGCCAACGTGAAGGACAATTATCCGGCCACCCTTTCCTATCGGTGCTTTTGTCATACCTTCTGCTGTACGATCCGTCCACTCTTATGTCAACGTGTGACCGCATTAACCCACATCTTGTCGAGCCACACAATGTCTTCGAAAGAAACGCTCCTCACGGCACGCAGATACCTGCCTCTCCAGGCCAGTATGTCATCTCTCTCCATTATAAATGTCCAAGAAGAAAACTTTTAGTGCCGGAAACCGAGCTCATGAAGACATTTTCGAAGCAACGACATATTCCTATTGAACAACTCTGCTTCTTTAAGACTGAAATTAAGTTTATTTAAAGTAGGGTATTCCTTGTTTTTGTAATAAGCATACACATGTCTGTGTGTTGCATCTTGCAAGAATGCGTCCATCTTTGTTATCCATCTTTCGTAACTTCTTTTCTTGCCTGGAGTTTCCGGTAATGAACAAGCTGCGGTTGCTTCATCACTTGTGTCTTCTTTTCTTTCTTTTTCCTTCCCAATTCTCACTACCATAGATCGGTGAATGTTAAGTGCAGCAGCTGTTCTGTCCACCACTCTTGTAATGTCTGAAAGAGGTCCACCACTATTACACTCGAGTTCAAAATAACTGCACACTGAGGACACTAATTCACGGGCTTGCCCACGAATCGGAATTCCTCTTCAAACTCTCGATACCTTCACAACCTGTGAATATGTCCTTAGACGGCCTCTTTTATTGTGAACTTCCAGTTCACACATGCTGCACTGTTATTAATACAACGCAAATACAAACACACGTGCACAACACCTGACAGCTGCAGAAAACTTGAACAAAAAAAAAAAAAAAACAAAAAAAAAAAACACACACACACTTGGCAAGTGACAGTTAAACACAAGATCTGGCTACTGCGTGACACCACGAGTTACTGTTTATGCACGGATTGGCAACAGTGGTGCCTTACCAGCCGAACCGGTTTGGTAGGTGTGGGGAAACCCGGCTCGCCATTGGTGTTACGTGGGCAATGGCGTCTCGACACCCCCGGCAAGCCAAATGTCAAAAGTCGCAAGTAATTTTAAACAGACTATAATTCGCACGGTATAAGATAAGTGTTTCAAGGAATATGGGCCACTGATTCATTACAAAAGAAATGCCAAAAATAAAACACACACCATACCAGATAACCTCCGATAAGTGTCAGTGCAAGTCATTTAAGCAAATTTTGAGAAATCAAAACACACTCGATGACAGGAAAGAAATGTCAGCGATGCTCATGAAAGGTGTATAAAGTCAGTGTATGTCTTTCAACTGATATAACCTTTATCAAGTCACTAGATCTAACTTGTTAGCCCCGTTCAGATCTTATAAGCGGTCTTATTTTACCTATGTCAACTGTAGCTTAGTTTTAGGTCTTAGTCCTTGATAATATTCACTGCTCACAACTTTTATGGCACTAGTCGTGGGTTAGTTCAGATTTTAATCACTAACAACTAGAGGATCACCTGAGATCTCGTACACAATTTACATATGGTTATATATTTTATTCAGATGTTGGTTACAATTGTAATTATTGTGTCATGTTGTTGTTGTGGTCTTCAGTCCGGAGACTAGTATGATGCAGCTTTCCACAATACCCTATCCTGAGCAAGCCTCTTCATCTCCACATAAGAACGGCAACTACATCTGTCTGAATCTGCTTACTGTATCCATCTCTTGGTCTTCCTCTGTGGTTTTAACCCCACACACTTCCCTCCAACGCTAAATTCACAATTCCTTGATGTCTAAGAATGTGTCCTATCTATCTATCCCTTCTTTTAGTCAAGGTATGCCAGAAATTCCTTTCCTCCCCAATTCTGTTCAGTACCTCTTCATTAGTGACACAATCCACCCACCTAATCTTCAGCATTTTTCTGTAGCACCACATTTCAAAAGCCTCAATCCTCTTCCTGTCCGCACTGTTTATCGTCCATGTTTCACTCCCATATAAGGCAACACTCCATACAAATGCCTTCAGAAAAGACTCCCTTAGGCTTAAATCAATATTCGATGTTAACAAATTTCTCTTTTTCAAGAACGCTTTTCTACCCATTGCCATTCTGCATTTTATATCTTCTGTACTGCGACCATCATTGTAACAAAAGTCGTCTACCTCCTTTATTGTTTCGTTACCTAATCTAATTCCTTCAGCATCACCTGATTTTCCTAGGCTGCACTCCATTACCCTAGTTTTGCTTTTATTTTTCATCTTATATGCACCTTTCAGCACACTGTCCATTCCGTTCAATTGCTCTTCCAGGTCCTTTGCTGTATGTGACGGAATTGCTATGTCGTCAGCAAACCGCAATGTTTTTAATTCTTCACCCTGGACTTTTAATTCCTTCTCCAAATTTCTCCTTGCCTTCCTTTATAGCTTGCTCAATGTACAAATTGAATAACATTGGAGAAAGGCTACAACCCTGTCTTACCCCCTTTCCAACCACTGCGTCCCTTTCATGCCCTTCAACTCTGACAACCGCTGTCTGGTTTTTGTACAAGTTGTAAATAACCTTACACTCCCTATATTTTACTCCTGCTTGCTTCAGAACTTGAAAGAGTTTATACCAATCAACATCGTCAAAAGCCTTCTCCAAATCTACAGAAGCTAGAAATGTAGGTTTGCCTTTCATTAATCTATCTTCTAGGATAAGCTGTAAAGTGAGTATTGCCTCCCGTGTTCCTACATTTCTACTGAACCCAAAGTGATCCTCCCGAGGTCAGCTTCTACCAGGTTTTCCATCCTTCTGTAAATAATTCTTGTTAATATTTTGCAACCATGACTTATTAAACTGTGGTTCTGAGGTAGTTTTCGTGCCTGTCTGCACCTGCTTTCTTTGGATTGGAGATTATTACATTTTTCTTATAGTCTGAGGGTACTTCACCTGTCTCATACATCTTACACACCAGGTGAAACAGTTTTGTCATGGCTGGTTCTCCCAGAGACTTCAGTAGCTCTGAGGGAATATCATCTACTCCAGGGGCCTTGTTTCGACTTAGGTCTTTCAGTGCTCTGTCAAATTCATCTCTCAGTATAGTATCTCCTATTTCATCTTCATCTACTTCTTCTCCCCTTTCTACAATATTGCCGCTAAGTTCATTTCCTTCATAGAGCCCCTCTATATACTCTTTCCACCTTTCAGCTTTCCCTTCTTTGCTGAGAACTGGTTTTCCATCAGTGTCCTTGATATTCATAGAGCTGTTTTTCTTATCTCCAAATGTTTCTTTTATTTTTCTGTAGGCTGTATCTATTTTTCCCCTATTTATACATTCTTCTACATCCTTGCATTTGCCTTCTAGCCACTCCTGCTTAGCCATTTTGTGTCATATTTGCTGTCTTAACTCTTTACATGTGGTTTACATGGTGTTTACTTAGTGAGGCGCCTTGGGGCTACTGTAATAGTGAAAAATGTCATACTCTCACTGTAAAATGGTGTGTGATCACCTCAGATGGCCAGTACAGTTCCACACCTTCATGGCCGGGATAGCATAAGGTTATCAATCAGCTTTTGAGGGATATTTGGCCACTCTTCTAAGAGTGCAATTTGTAACTCCGCAACTGTTGTGTGAGTTGCTGGTCTGCCTGCAAAGTGTCTGCCAACTGCATCTCAGACATACTCAATCAGGTTTAAGTCCGGTGAACAAGCTGCTCACTCCATTCGTTCCAATTCCCTCAACTTCAAGCAAGTTGTCCACCAGAACTGATCTATCTTGTATGGCACCAGCATAGAGCACAACAAAAAGTGAAAGTATGTCATCTCTTTACCACTGAGCAGCCAAAGTGCGATTGTGAACAACATGGAGGTCCCTATGTCCAGCAATAATGACACCTGCCCACACCATTCGTTCATCACAATGATATTGTGATATTTCCTGTACATAAGTAGGGTTGTTAGGAGTTCTACTTTCTCTCCAGGAGAGGGAACGGCAATTGTGTGGCTGAAAACAAAATTTTGACTCATCTGTGAACAGAACCCGGTGCCATTCAATAAGACTCCAATCCTGATGTTCCTTTACCTAGTTTCTGTGGGCTAACCAGTGGCGTGGATTTAATGGAACGTGCATCATAGGCAACCGTGTGTAGAGACCACATTCCTGAAGGTGATTTTTGGTCTGTTGGTGTTGATATTGCATATCCTGTTGCTGCATGGAGGGTGCATTGCAGCAGAGTTGCATTCAATATCATGTCTCGATGGGCTAACTCTTGCTGATGTTACCCGTGGATGACATTCGCCCTTGCCTTCTTTTATTGTTTCCTGTTGTCTCATATCACATCCAGGTCCTGGAAATTACACTCTGGGACAATCCAATAGCTGCAGCCCTCTGTGTGTCCCACTTCCAATCATCCTGTAGCTCTCCATGCCATAGCTTTGGGCAAGTCACATTGTTCCAGTGTACTATCTGCTCACTACATTATCTGAACCCAACTGCTCATGTAATTTGTTTGGTAGAGTAAACACAAGTCAACACCAACCCACTCTGCAGCAACTTTCTCTTATTACCAGTATCTTGGTTGCCTTAATGTTGTTATCTCCACTTTGCCGAACTATTCCAGTTCATTCTGCCAATAACAATAGTTAAGAAGCTAGGTATATCAATTGATTCTCTAATTTTTTGAACGGTTTATTTAAACGGTACTAACTGTACAGTAATTCAGATATTAATTTCTTGCATTAGTTACTTACAACAAGACAACCACTCCCAGACCAACATATTTGTGGCATGCAATGCACTTGGCAAGGCGGGGGGAGGGGGGAATGCTGTTTGGTAATACTTTATGATGCGATTCCACCCACCTGCTTTAAGATATGACGTATATACTCGTAGCCAATATGGTGACCAAAACACTCGTGTAACATGCACATATAACATGCGAAAATTAACATAAAATGTCATTAACGGTACATGAAAAGGCCTAAAAAACTACACACCGGTTCACTTGATATAATAATTAAATGAAGAAAGTCATACCAACAACACTTGCCAAATAGCATAAAAATAGTAACGAATAGGCTTACTTCAGTTAACCTATACTACATGTAAAATCAAGAAAACAATACCATTCAAGGCCCCCCCCCCCCAATTCCCATCGACATTAAAATGGTATCAAATACTAAAATTGACCTATAATACACCCAAAATGAAGATGGAGATACAATTTCAATGGCATTATTTTACGCCGGTTGTCCTGGGTGTCAGTGGCAGAGTTGAGAGACCGACACAGGGAAATAGGATGCACGCGTGTGCAGCTACGGAGGTGACCAGCCAGTGGGACAGCAGAAACTAGAAACACTAGGCTAAATTAGAACAAGATATATATTTCATAGTCTGCTTTGATCCATGACAACATGTCAGAAAACCTGAATATGGGACAATATTTTAATACTTATGTATTGTAGATTACAATAGAACAAGATATATATTTCATAGAGATGGTACAATACGTAACTTCGAGGGCAACAGACTAGTGGAAAACAGATACATAGTTAAAGTCGATAGAGGCCTGCCTACTGAAGAGAGACTTTCCTAGTGCCTGTCTTAATCCCAAGTGGCCGATGCAGTGCAGTGGGGCCACGAGCGGGGTTGCAGCAGAGGGCGCTCGTGGCCGACGTCGTAAGAATGCCACGCCGTGCGTGCATGGCGGCGTGTGGCAAAAGTATGTGGTGCGCACTTCCGACTTGTGCGATACCACACAAACAAATTATCATTTTCCATACTATTGTGAAATTCCTGGGAATTTAAAATAGAGGAAATATTGCCAGCAATATTCCCAAAATTCATAAATTCCAGAGAATTATGATTAATTAGCCATATAGCTCAATAAAACTTCCTTAATAGGTTTAAGGCAGTAATTATATAGTTAAATCAAAAACATAAACTGAAATACATTTTAAGAAAAAAATTATAATTAAATAAATTACTTTGGAATTTATAATAAGAGAAATTGCCCAAATTAATAGATCAGTGTGGTAATTGTGTTCGTAAAACAAACACGAACACTCTTATATGTTGAAAAAAAAATTACAATTGAACGAAAATTGCAAAAAAAAAAAAAAATAGCCAGAATGCAAAATGTTATAAAAAATGAAAACTACTAAAAGACTGGCTGAGATTTATGATTTACTTGAAAATACAAGTGATTTTATTAACATAGAACATTGTAACACATTAATTAAAGATTCTAAAACTGGAATTGATAGCGATTTTTTTTAGAAAATAAAGTTTTATAAATCATAATTCACTGCTGGAATTGAGGAGTCTTTGATTTCTGAAAGTGAAACGCCTCCAGTCATTCGTTTGGAAAAATTAAGAAGTACGACATATGACAGCCGGTTGATAATTACGCCTCCAGAGAAATATTTTATAAGTTTAGGTTTCATTCAGAGAAATGTAGGGTTTCAACTTGCTAAAAAATTGTAGCCCCAGCGAATATTTTAAATTAGTTTTTGCACCAGACTTAAGGTAAATGATGTTCTGCGTGAAATTAACAAGGAAATTAATGCAGAGAAAGATAAATGTTGGATTAAAATATATGAATTTTCTTAGTTACCTTAGTTATAAGGTTCTTTAACTGTAAATAAGTGTTAAATCTTTCAAAATCTAAAAATTTTTTGCAATCTTCCCGGGCCAAAGAAATATTCCTGGCAATAATCCCATTTTATAAGTTCCTTTCCATGGGGAATATTCCCAGCCCACATCAGTTATTGACCATCCAATTGATGCTGCAGCAAAACATAACTGAAAGATCTGAAAGATTTCTATCAAAAGCCACTGGGCCAAAACAGTAATAATCCAAACAGCTGATTTGAAAATCCAAGTCCCGCCAACCAAAATAACTATTACTGGCAGTACCCATATCATGTGGTGAAACATTGGTGATCTCCACACTGTTGTGACCAGTACTAGGAGTCACCACCGGCGCAGAGCCTGCTGTATGCGAGAATGATTGGTTCTCAAATTCATCAGTATGAGGATGCAATTGGAACTGCACATAAACGAAATTGGAAACTGTGCAATATATTGAATTTTCTTGTTTTCCATTAATTTCCCTGCACAATGTTGCCTACAACATATTTACAAGTTTTTTGGATTGTTACTGACCACCTTGTAAAAGATTTTTTCTTGCTGTTACCAGATTATGTGGCCTTGGTTTATTGGCTGAAATAGCAATATATATTGGCTACCGGTAGTGTCACATTTTTCTAAGTTAATTTCCCCAGTATCATATAACTGGATTCTCTCATACTCCATTGCCCTTGTTTTACTTTTCTTATTGTTCAACTCGTCAGGGAATTATCCATTTTAAGGTGTCCCACCTTATCCCTACACTTTAATTCTCTCTACAGATCCCTCCTTGCTTTCCATTACTGCTCACTCAGTTTGGATGTAATAACATAGTGGGAGAATACAGCACTGTCTTATCCCCCTTTTATTTATACCATATCTTTAATGTCCATCCATTCGTATGATTTATAAAATGACACTCAGAGGCCTGTTTCCCGTGAAGTCATCCACAGATATTGTGAAAATTTGGTAACAAGATACACTTTAAGGAAGGCAAAATTACTTTTCCATGTTGTTTTTTCTCTTTTCTTTTTTCCTTTTCTTTTTTATTTATTAATTTATTTATTATCAAAACTCCAGTTAAAGGGCCAGTTTTAATTAAGAGTTATTTTCACAGACTGGTTTCTAAGATTGTGACTTCTTTATTGGATTAATAATATTTTATCCATTTATTGTCATTGAATAGTGACTAGAACATGAAATTATGAAATTGTTGTAATTACTGTATCTGTATAAACATTTACATAATTATAATTATTTTATTTTAAAATTTGTTTCTCAAAATTAAGGATTTTTTCAACAAAATTGCAGAAAAAGACACTGACGATCTCAGATTTTCATGTAACTTAGTACATTTGTTCCAATTATGTGTCTGACTTAAATTGTAAAATATTTTTATTCTGTCCCAAATAGTTTGTGTTTAACGGCTCACTAAAATTTTGAAATTTCGCACCTTCTGGTTACAAAGCTGTAACACACACACACACACACACACACACACACACCCCACACACATACACACAAAAGGCTCTGACATGTACAATACTTAGTCTATTGGCCATTAGACATCGTCAGAAGAGATAGCATTCATAGAATCAGACACGCACATGTTGCAGACACACACTTGTCAACTCCGGCTGCTGCACTCCAAATTGGATTCTTAGTGTGGTAGCTGGAGATGACGTTTGTATTCTGTAGATGGGCTACACCCTTTTGCCTCATTGTGCCCAACATTCATTCACCAACATAGAAGCTAGCGAAATACTTGCCCAGTATCCTCGCTTCATATGACACTGTAATCATATTAAGAACTGGCTGAATTCATCAGCCAAATTAAACACATCTGATGTGTTAAGAATAACATTATGGTCAGTTTTGATGAGGTGGTGCTATTTACCAATGTGCTTATTAAACACTCTTTGGACTCAGTGTCCCAATTTGTTAAAAGTGAAGTGGTAGAGTTATTTAGGCACACTTTTATGGCTACCTATTTTCTATATAACGCTCGCTATTACAGTCAGATGGACAGTGTTGCAGTGGGAAGCCCATTAGCTCCAGCTGTTATGAACCTCTTCATGAAGAATTTTGAAAATATTGCTTTAGACCCAGTGCCGTTAAAGCCTAGCTGTTTCTTTAGATACATTGATGACACATTCATCAGCCCCATGGACGCGAGGAAATTGATGAGTTCTCGGAACATGTGAACAGCATTAACAGTAACATCAAATTCGCCATGGAGATAGAAAAAGATAATACATTGTCCTTCCTCTAAGTCCTCGTCCATCGCGCACGGAATGGATGCCTTGGCCACTAGATGTGTACGGAAACCAGATTACTTTTTATTCAAAGAGAAATATGGAATTAAAACATTGATATCTGTATTTGGTCAAAAAAGCTGAAAACTGCAATTACCTACTGCTTTTCATTAATATTTTCTTCATGACCATGAGAAGTACCATGATGTTTTAAGTCACATTTCTCTGAACACTTTGCACATCAACACATACACACACACACAAATATTTTATTAGTATTCATTGGTAAAGAAAGAAGATATATATAATTTTGTATATAGGAACTCACTGTATTTCCTCTGCTCACTAAGCAAAGGCTGTGAAATTTCAAAAATATATCACATATCAGAGGCTTGAATGACATTTCACGCTTACAGCACTGTCTACAAACTCCTGGGGAACATAAAGCAGTGTTGTGTAGATTATTAGGTACTTTCCTGTGGAGAGTAGACCGAAATGGTCTTGACAGTTGCAGCTCCCACCAGTTGTGAAGTGTTTGATATGATTAGATTTTTGCTGGCAGAAGGATTGTCAGCTGCGGACACCCATTGTGAATTGTATCTAGTGTGTGGACTGACTGTAACGAGTGATAAAGAAGTTAGACAATGGTCTCAAGAATTCGAGATGGCGGCACAAATGTGCACGATGAACAGAAGAGTGGTGGATCCAATATTTGGACAGATGACGACATTGATAAAGTTAACCAAAAATTTTGAAATTATTAGCATTTGATGATTAATGGTGTGGCTGTGGAATTCCCAAGTGTTGCTCGAACCTCACTTTACAGGATTGTCACTGAAGAGTTTGGATATCAGAAACTTTTTGCTAGTTGTGATTCTTCATTTTCTCCCGGCGTATTTGATAATCAAAATATCCACGGGTGTAGTGCCGGTCTATTGTGTCCAATGCGCATAATATTTCGGCAATCATACATGTCGCCATCATCAGGTGAACTGATGATGGCGACATGTCTGATCGCCGAAATATTGTGCCCTTTGGGCACTGTAGTCCCGCAGCACACCCATGGATATTTTGATTTTTGCTAGTTGGTTGCCAAAAATGTTCACCCACAAGCAAAAAGAGCAAGAAATGCATTGTGTACAACAGTTTTTGGAGTGCTCTAAACAAGAGGGAGGCAGTTTGTTTTCCCACGTTGTTACAGGAGATGAGACAAGGATAGCGTACACCAACAAAGAATAAAAACAATAATCAATGCAGATGTGCCATTCCGTTTCACCTAAACCAAAAAAGGGTGGTTGTTGTTATGGTCTTCAGTCCAGAGACTGGTTTGATGCAGCTCTCCACCCTATCTATCCTGAGCAAGCCTTTTCATTTCCTCATAAGAACGGCAACCCACATCCACTTGAATCTGCTTACTATACGCGTCTCTTGGTCTTCCTCTACAATTTTTACCCCACACACTTCCCTCAAATTCTAAATTTAAGATTCCCCGATGTCTAAGAATGTGTCTTACCAAGCAATCCCTTCTTTTAGTCAGGGTATGCCAAAAATTCCTTTTCTCACAAATTCTGTTCAGTACCTCTTCATTAATTATGCGATCTACCCACCTAATCTTCAGCATTCTTCTGTAGCATCACATTTCAAAAGCCTCTATTCTCTTCCTGTCCGCACTGCTTATCGTCAATGTTTCACTCCCATACAAGGCAACACTCCACACAAATGCCTTCAGAAAAGACTTCCTTAGCCTTAAATTAATATTCGATGTTAGCAAATTTCTCTTTTTCAAAAATGCTTTTTTTCCCATTGCCATTCTGCATTTTATATCCTCTGTACTGCGACCATCGCATGTTATTTTACTACCAAAGTAACAAAACTCATCTACCACCTTCATTGTTTCGGTACCTAATCTAATTTCTTCAGCATCGCCTGATTTTCTAAGACCGCATTCTATTATTTTTGTTTTGCTCTTGTTAATGTTCATTTTATACACTCTCTTCAACACGCTGTCCATTCCATTCAACTGCTCTTCCAGGTAAAAGGGTAAGTAAGCAAATAGCAAAGTGAGGGCTACCTTGTTTTGGGACGAAAAGGGCGTCCTTCTGATTGAATTTTTGGAGTGTGGAACAACCATTACAGCTGAGATGTACTATGAAATGCTCACCCAACTGAGATGTGGGATCCAAAATAGACGCTGCAAGAAACAGTCATCCTGCACATCTGCATACCATTGCCAAATCCATAGAGAAGAGCAAAGAGTTTTGTTGGAAACAGTTTGACCATCCTCTGTACAGTTCCAATCTTGCACCAACTGACTATTTCCTCTTCCTGCATTTGGATTGGTGGCTTGGTGGACAACAATTTCAAATAAATAATGTACTCAACATGAGCATTACCAACTGAACCAAGTCACAGGTGGCAGAATTCTTTGCTGAAGGATTGAAGAAGCTGTGGGCAGTGTTACAGAAAGTGTATAGATGTTAATGATGATTGTGTGGCAAAGTAAATTCGATATGTAGTCACACTTGTCTGTGAATAAAAACATTGTTTCGTGAGCTATGCTTTTACTTTGACCACACAGACCTTTCCTTTTGGAATAAAACTTGCAAGTAGCGGACTATCCTTTTCACAATACTGTTGGTGTTAAGGAGTGCTTTTTAAAATAATGTGTGTACTTATTGTAGTGGCTCTACCAAAGTACCAGACCAGAAGACATAAACACTGTAATTGTCCAGATGAATGAGGGTCTTTCTTCAGTCGTAACACGGGCAAAGAACCTGGAACTAAAATTAAATGCCAAAAAGTCACAAATAATCTTAGTCACCCATCAGAAGTTAATAAGTTGCAAATTATGTGACCAGTTCATTCCCATTCAACTTGATGGTATCCCAATACCATATAACAAAACAATGAAGAATCTGGGTGTCATTATTGATGAACATCTAAATTGTTTTCCAAAGAGATAGATTGACTGGCCAGTACTTACCTTAGTGCTGTACTGCCGGTAGTCACACGCGGAAAGAAAACAAGGACGAAAAAAGGAGTTCGTGAATCACCTTCCCCTTCCGTTCCCATTCCTTTTTTCTTCCTTTCTCTCCTACCTGAAGAAGGAACCCTGTTCCGAATTGGTTCAAATCCACCTCCGGCCAACCAGATTAAGGTTTTCCGTGATTTCCCTAAACCGCTTCAGGCAAATGTAGGGATGATTCCTTTCAAAGGGCATGGCCGATTCTCTTCCACATCCTTACCCAAAATGCCAGTGTTAGCACCATTTCTAATCACCGAGCTGTCAATGGGATGTTAAATCTTAAGCTTCCTTCCTACTTCCTTTTGCTCAGTGAGCAAGCACCACAGTACCTCGCCTCAGAATTTAACCATCTTTCGTGCCATCATAATATTAACACAAGATCCCACTTATCTAGTACCATAGCTGTGCCACTTCATAAAAGAAAACATTTGCAAACTCCTCTGCTGTTTGCCTCTGGAACAAGCTGCCCTATTCTCTTCACATGATTCATTGTTCTGCTATGTTTAAGAGAGAGTTGAAACACTTCTTTATGTCAGTCTCTTAAAACTCTGGCCAAAACTCATGTATACAATCAGGTTTCTCTCTGTGTGTTAGTAAAGTCAGTGTTCTTCTCTCCCTTATTTCTCTGTCTCCTCTTTCTTTCGCCATAACCTGCTCTTCCGTTATATCACCTTATGTATTATCACACTCATTTTTCTTCCCCTTTCCCACCCCTTCCTCATGTCCATTGTTGCTGGCAGCCATAATTAAAACCTTTCCGTATTGTAATACTTGCCATGTTTCTTATTTATCAAATACAAATATAAACTGTGTCCTTCTGTTACCTGTACTGAAAGAGAATTTTAATTTTTGTAGTTTTAATATAACTTTTGTAATATTGGAAATGTAAAATTTGCAGATCTCCTGGTTAGGTGTAAGAGAGGGCCTGAAGGCCCTAATCTTGCCAGGTTAAACACATGAGTAAATAAAATAAGTAAATAACTTACTGTATATTTCAAAATTTGAATGGCTTATTTATTATGCAAAATTTAGATATAATACTGTATCTGCTCACAAATTTAATATTTGCAAATGTTTTTGACCTGCAACCACCTACATTGAATCATTATAGAATTACTAATTAATGTTTACTTCTTTTTTATTTTTTAGTGGGTTATTAATATTTTGGATCACAAATCTGAGACTGATCGTATAGTATTTGAAGACCCTGATTCTGAAACAGGTTTCATTTTGCTTCCGGATTTAAAATGGGATACTAAGCAAATTGAAGATTTATACTTAGTGGCAATTGTTAGAAAATCTGGCATTCTCTCATTACGCGATCTAACAAGTGAACATTTACCACTTCTGAAAAATATAAAGGAAAAGGGAACAGTAAGTTTCTGAAGGACATGTGACAATATATTTAACACCCTACAATATTTTTAAAATTGCTTTTCCATCTGTTTCAGAGTGTCATAAAAAATAAATATAATATTCTGGAAACACAACTTCGCATTTATCTTCACTATCAACCATCATTTTATCATCTTCATGTGCATTTTACAAATTTGCAGTATGATGCCCCAGGTAAATGAAAAGTTGTAATTGTTGCTTGCACTTAGTCTATAGAATGATACTCCCTAAGTTTCAGAATTTTAATTACCTACAAAACATGAGGGAGTATGTTATTTTGTATAGATTTAAAAGTCTGTGGCAGTATTGTAACATGCTACACAGTGCTACCAAATAAAGATGTGTGACTGTTGAGACTTTATTGTATATAGTATCCCTTTGCCATATGGTTTTTGTTAGTATGCAATGCTATTTTCTCACAAGTTATGGAATTAGCTTTACATAGTGTGGATCAGATCACCCAGCATAACTTATTGTAAAACCTAATAATGGAAAGTCCAAGAAGGAATTAGCAATATAGTAATAAGGACAGTTTACAGTTCACCGCAAAGACATGATGACAAGCTGTGACAGACACATGAAAACACACACACACACACACACACACACACACACACACACACACACACGAAACACGAAACACTTATGCTATCTGCCATGGCCTTCTTCAGAAAATAGAACATTCACACAGTCCCACATCAGTCAACTCCGGCTGCTGCACTTCGAATCATACTCTGCTGTGTGGAGGAAGGGGAGGGAGATGGGGCATAGGAAGGTTGCGACATGGTGGTGGGGATGTATACAGCACAGCATTGCAGGGCATATGTGTATTAGATGTAAGGAATGAGATGCAGCTTAGGAATGGAGCAGGGACGCAGGCGAGGGGAGAAAAATAAATAAAATAAAACACAAATAAATATGAAACACAAGATCCCCCCCCCCACGCGCGCGCGCGCACACACACACAAAATTGGAGAGGTTTAGGATAGAATGGAGAGGTAGGAACTGTTCGGTGTGGAAAATAGGGAAGTAATCATAGGTTGAGGCCTGGATAATTTCGGAATCGGAGACTTTAATGTAGGGATAACTCCCATCTTTGCAGTTCAGAAAAGCTTGTGGTGGGTGGTAGGATCCAGATGGCCCTGGTTGTGAAGCAGCCATTGAAATTGAGCATGTGCAACTGGGTGGTCCACCTTGTTTGTGGCCATAGTTTGGCAATGGCCATTCGTCCTAGTGGACAGCTGGTTAGTGGTTATGCCAATATAGAAAGCTGTGATTACAGCACATTTGGTAAATTACATGGCTGCTTTCACATGTGGCCCGGCCTCTTGATAGGGTAGGATAAGTCTGTGACAGAACTGGTATAGGAAGTGCTGCTTGGGTGGATTGGACAGGTCTTGAAACGGGGTCATCCACAGAGATATGATCCCTGTGGCAGTGGGCAGGTTTCGGGATGGCACAAGGATGAATTAGGATGTCACGGAGGTTGGGTGGATGACAGAACACTTTAGGAGGGATAGGAAGGATCTTGGGCAGGATGTCTCTCATTTCTTGGCACGGGGACAGAAAATCAAAACCTTGGCGAAGGATGCAATTTAGTTGTTCCAGTCCAGGGTAGTATTGGATGATGAGGGGAACGCTCTTTCATGGATGGTTTCTGGTGGTAGAGGGAGGATTTGAGATGCGTGGTGATATGGCACGGGATATCTGTTTACATACTAGGTCTGTGGGGTAATTTCTGTCTGTGAAGGCCATTGTGGCACCCTCAACATATTGGGAAAGGGAGTTCTTATCACTGCAAATATGCCGTCCACGGGTGGCCAGGCTGTAAGGGAGGGATTTTTTGATGTGGAACGGATGGCAACTGTCAAAGTGTAGGTTCTGTTGGTGGTTGGTAGTTTTAATATGGATCGAAGTGTGGATGTAGCCATAATTAAGGTGATCTCATTCCCCCATCTAATACATACATGCTCTACAAGGCTGTACTGTATCATGCCCGCCACCATGAAGCAAACATCCTATCCCCCCCCCCTCCCCTCTCCATACCAAAGTATTGTGATTTTGTCACAGGATGGGGAATTAGTGATTTGTTGCTTCAATTTTGGACACAGTTTATTATTATTTCTTAAGATTAAAAAGTGTTTAATGGACACATTACCAATGTTTTACTGGTTTCCAGCACAAGAAAAGGAAGACAGAAAGTGTTATGGATGCATCTGCACAGTGTGTTAACTGTTAGATGGCAGAGCTTCCCCCCTAGCCCTGAATCGGTACAAGTCGGTAGGCGTCGGGCGGCTTCTGCAGGCAGTCTTTGTTTCGAGGCTGCAGCCAACATTACTGACTGAAAGTGCTGTGTGAGCCAGCAATAGACGTCTGCTAAGAAAGCATACCAGTGTTCTGAGTGTTCCGTTTTGTGTAATATGTAACTTGAGTGAGTGATTCCTGTAGTTGGTTTCGTTATCAACCTTTTTCGTGATTATGCTGTTTTGTTTCATCTACGACCAATATTTAAAGCGATGTGAGCTACCTGTACTTTTGCGGAAGCATGCCGCGTAGTTTGTGTGTCAGCACTTTAGGACATAGGTGTGGCTTGTCTCCCCCACTTGCCTCTCTCCCGCGGCTGCCAGGGTGTGAGCCGGGGCTTGCTTCATCTGCTCCCCGCTCCCCCCTCACAACTCTGCCATCTAACAGTTTACACACTGTACATAGAGCAAAATTTTCATCATCGGTTATTTGTTGGTGCTAGACAACTGCAAGATTCATACAAAATTTTTAGCATTCTACAGAAAATAAATTAAGTGGTTTGAGAAAATGGGACATGCCCAAAACTAGTCGCCAATTAAAAAGTAAATAAACATCAGCAGCTCTGATTGAGAGATAAAAATGGTCTTTTCTTGAATATTTGCAAGCAGCAAGACACAAAATACTGAAAATATTTATATATTATGTACTTATTTATTTTAATTGATTCAACTGTTGGTTCTTGGTGAAGCATTGAATTACACTAAAAGGAAACACTTTTTAACCTTGTTTATTAAAAAAATCATTAGTTATTCCTTGTAGATCTCATGGGGATTAAAGTGTTTTATGCACTGGAAATACAGAAAAAATACAAGATAAATTATCTCCATGGCGTACATTCCGCCTTCTGCTCGTCATGCTCGAACGTTCCCGAGCACTGCAGGTCACAAGAGACGATTACGAGATGCGTGCAAATCGACCCGTTGGCGGCCTTCCATTTACTTATGTGGGCAGGCGAACAGGGACGGAATAGCGTTGAGGATGACTCGAAGCTGCGACAAATGCGAATCGACCCATGTGCAGCTGACCTAAAGAGCCACAGACAGGCATTTGTAAAAAAAACCTCCCCCCCCCCTCTCTCTCTCTCTCTCTCTCTCTCTCTCTCTCTCTCTCTCTCTCTCTATATATATATATATATATATATATATATATATATATATATATATATATAAATATTGTTGAAATGAGATAGAATGGCTGGCCAGTACTTACCATTGTGTTGTACCGCCGATAGTAACACAAAATGAAAAAACAGAAAAAAAGGGACAAAGGGACAAGCTTTCGGAACAGAGTTCCTTCAGTCAGGTGGGAGAGAAGGGAAGAATAAAGGATGGGAACAGAAGGGAAAGGTGGTTCACGACCTAGGTCATGAAGGTGGTGTTTCGGAAGTGTGGGCGTCAGAGATACTGAGTATCTCTGACGCCCACACTTCCGAAACACCACCTTCATGACCTAGGTCGTGAACCACCTTTCCCTTCTGTTCCCATCCTTTATTCTTCCCTTCTCTCCCACCTGACTGAAGGAACTCTGTTCCGAAAGCTTGTCCCTTTGTCCCTTTTTTTCTGTTCTTTTTTTCCCTTTGTCCCTTTTTTTCTGTTTTTTCATTTTGTGTTACTATCGGCGGTACAACACAATGGTAAGTACTGGCCAGCCATTCTATCTCATTTCAACAATATTTATTATCTCTGAGGAGAATTTTCATCATTAATCGAATATTACCTTCGTGGTCTACATCCTTCTTATTATTTCAACTACTTTTATCTGTTTGCTTTCATTCATAACTTTCGTCTGAACTCTTTCCATCTCGCCATTGTTGTCTATATTCCTTCTGTAACGTCTTGTAATTAACTATCCTCCCATATATTTCCTACAATTGTGCAATTTTACGCCCACATCCTTTTATTTGATCATTTACTAAACAGTCATTTTTTAAAGAAACGCCTCCCTTACTGGAAATTGTTGCAACAATCCAACATTGTGGCATTGTTTACAATTTATTTCGACCATAATCCCAGCGACTTTTTCGTTATGGCTACTGTATAATGGCGTTTTTGGTTGTTTATCTGCGGTTTGACCATAAATTTTGTGCCGCTGGTAAGTTTTAAGGTGCCGCCAGCGATCTTTAATGGACGGTAATTACCTTTTATGTGCAGCTAGCGATCGTTTTTCTGCCGCCTAAAACCCTTTTTTCGGCCCTCTACGATCATTTTTCACCGGCACTTGGTATTACAATTTCGTAGCAAATACTTTCGTTGAACTTTTTTATATATTGGTTTTTTTTTTTTTTAAATATTTTCGATAAATTTTCATCCTAGTATACCCCTTTGTGTGTGCGTGTGTGTGTATGTGTATGATATATAACATATTATTATTATTTCAAACCTATTATCCACCATGTATCCCAACCCTATACCACAGTACCTTCAGTCATTCCGCAAACATGCATTTGCTATAGCCAAACTGCAATCCCACATTCTTTTCCTCCAGTCCTGTTTGTCATTTGGAACAATCCCCAAAGGACTCACTTTAAAAGTTCCCATCTCTGGATGCAATCCTTGTCTCCATCAGTCCCTCCTACAGTTTCAAATTCAGCAGTCCTTAGCTCTCACCCGTCTTATCCTCCAACAGTATGTTGCCTCGTGTAACCACCACTCCCAACAACTCCTCTCTCTCTCCAAAATACTTCTCCTCTCAGCACCTGGCTCAAATAACACACTTGGATCCATAATACAACAAGCCAACTGTAAACTTGAACTGAATGCCGCACACCACCTTAGAAAACTGTCCAAACTACTGGTCCATCATATCAGAAGTGGTATCCCTCTTCCCATAATCCACAACCACCCACCACACCACCACCCTCAAAACCCCCCACTCATTGGCAACAAACCAAGCCTGGCTTCCCTACTGAATCTTCCAATCCCAGCACACACCCCTCCTAGAACCTATCACAACCGTCACCACATGCAGAAACCACCCAATACCAATTCCAATTCAGTCCTAAACCTCTCATCCAAATCCCTCTCCATTCCAGAAATATCTGTCCTGTCTAAAGGCTTAACCTTCTGTCCTACACCTAAATTTAATCACACTGCCCTGGTCAAGGATCTCCTCTCATTCACCCGTAACCTCAACTGGAAATACCACTTCAGCACCCAGTCACCACCCCCAGGCAGCAGAGCCGCTGTTGAACCCTGTCTTGAACAATTCCGACCTCCCTCCCAAAAAGATCCTCCTGCTCTTCCTCAAAACCATCCCTTGCAGGCATTCCAGGAATTCCTCACATCAAGCATTGCTTCCCAATCCTTCCTGAACAACATACCAACCACTCCTAACATCAACCCAGCTGAATCCAAAGCCATCCGAGAGCTGAAAGCGGACCGCTCCATTGCAATTCTCCCAGCGGACAAGGGTTCCACAACTGTGGTACTTGATCGAGGGGAGTATGTGGCAGAAGGGCTGCGTCAACTCTCGGACACCTCTACCTACAAACCTATTCCTTATGACCCCATTCCCTCAGTCCAGGCTGAACTACAGAAATTTCTTAAAACCCTAGGTCCGTTACAAGGTCTCACCACTGCCTCCTTAGAACTTCTCTCTCCGCCTGAACCTCGCATGCCTACCTTTTACCTACTCCCTAAAATCCATAAAGAGAATCATCCTGGCCGTCCCATAGTAGCAGGTTTCAAAGCTCCAACAGAACGTGTCTCAGCTCTGGTAGACCAACACCTCCAACCTATAACCTGCAGGCTCCCATCCTATATCAAAGATACAAACCACTTTCTGGAACGCCTCAAATCCATCCCTATGCCCCTCCCATGTGATAGCTTCCTTGTCACCATTGATGCTACATCCCTGTACACCAACATCCCTCACACCCATGGTCTATCAGCTCTGGAACACTATCTTTCCCAACGCCCACCTGAAAGCCTCCCAAAAACCTCATTCCTTGTCACACTTGCTAATTTCATACTCAACAATAATTACTTCACCTTTGAGGGCCAGACCTACAAACAAATCAGGGGGACAGCTATGGGTACCAGGATGGCCCCTTCCTATGCCAACCTCTTCATGGGCCGCATGGAAGAGGCATTCCTTAAGACACAGAAGTTGCCTCCCCTGGTTTGGTATAGATTCATAGATGATATATTTATGGTCTGGACTCACGGTGAAGAAACCCTTCTGAACTTCCTCCACGACCTTAACTCCTTCTCCAGCCTTAAATTCACCTGGTCCTTCTCCAAAACTCAAACCACCTTCCTTGATGTTGACCTTCACCTTGCTGAGTCTCACATCCACACCTCAGTCCATATTAAACCCACTAACAAACAACAGTACCTCCACTTTGACAGCTGCCATCCCTTCCATATTAAACGATCCCTTCCCTACAGCCTGGGCATCCGTGGGAAACGTATCTGTTCCAGTTCCGAATCCCTCACCAGCTACAACAACAATCTATCCAATGCTTTCCTCTCCCGCAACTACCCTACAGACCTCGTCCACAAACAGATCTCACGAGCTGTCCATTCCTCTCCCTCCAAAAACAATGTTCCTAACCCCAGACCACCCAGAAGCACTCCCTTAGTCACCCAGTACCATCCTGGCCTGGAATGCCTCAACAAATTCCTCAAACAGGGCTATGACTTTCTCAAGTCATGCCCTGAAATGAGACCATCACTCCAAACTGTTCTTCCCACACCACCCAGAGTAGCCTTCCGCCGTCCTCCCAACCTCCGCAACATCCTTGTCCAACCTTACAACATCCCAAAACCACCCTCCCTACCTAATGGTTCCTACCCCTGCAACCGATCCCGCTGCAAAACCTGTCCAATGCATCCTCCCACTACCACATACTCCAGCCCCACCACAGGAAAAACCTACCCAATTCAAGGCAGGGCCACATGTGAGACGACGCATGTCATATACCTGCTGACATGTGTCCACTGTTCAGCCTTTTATGTTGGTATGACTACCAACAAATTGGCTGAGCGGATGAATGGGCATAGACGAACTGTTCGCCTGGGGGACACCCAATATCCTGTGGCAGAACATGCCCTCCAGCATAACTCCAGGGACCTGGGCACGTGTTACACCACACGTGCCATTTGGATAGTACCAACCAACACCAGTCCCTCAGAGCTACGGAGGTGGGAACTTGCCCTCCAACATATCCTCTCCTCCCGCCACCCCCCTGGCCTAAATCTACGCTAACCCCTCCCCTTCCTCCATCCTCAGCTCACCTATTCATTATCCGTTCCTTACCCCCTCCCCCTCTCTCTCTCTCTACCGCCCTCTCGCTCTCTCTGTCATTCTCTCTATCTCTCTCCGTGTGTGTGTGTGTGTGTGTGTGTGTGTGTCCATCCATATTTCCCTGTTTATGAAAAACGTTTTAGACACCCCCCCCCCACCCCTCCTACACCCCTCAGCATCATTAATTTCACTCTCTTCTCTTCTCTTTACTACTTGATCTTTCCTTTTTAGTTATATTTATCCTCTCTGGCTTGGCTCAGTACATACATGCAGTATCTCTGACGCCCACACTTCCGAAACACCACCTTCATGACCTAGGTCGTGAACCACCTTTCCCTTCTGTTCCCATCCTTTATTCTTCCCTTCTCTCCCACCTGGCAGTATCTCTGACGCCCACACTTCCGAAACACCACCTTCATGACCTAGGTCGTGAACCACCTTTCCCTTCTGTTCCCATCCTTTATTCTTCCCTTCTCTCCCACCTGACTGAAGGAACTCTGTTCCGAAAGCTTGTCCCTTTGTCCCTTTTTTTCTGTTTTTTCATTTTGTGTTACTATCGGCGGTACAACACAATGGTAAGTACTGGCCAGCCATTCTATCTCATTTCAACAATATTTATTATCTCTGAGGAGAATTTTCATCATTAATCGTATATATATATATATATATATATAATCTCACCACACACACACACACACACACACACACACACACACACACAACAAACAAATTAGCCACAGACTTTGCCAGAACTGTGATTGTTGTGTACATGTCTGTTCTCCGTGCCTATTTACACTGGTGTTAGTTTCACACTGAGTTGCAATCTATCCTAATTTTAATTAAGTAAGGAAAACTTGTACAATGTGCAAATGCCGGGGGGGGGGGAGTAGTAATTTTATAAATGTGTCGAATGGTTGGGCGTAGATTAAAACATGGTTGTAATTAAGATGAAAATAAAGGAGGAAGGAATTAATATTACCTGAAGTGGACAATTTCAAAGAACTCTTTGTATTCCGCAGGACATCATGTTGGATTATTTAATGTTTTGAACATCGTCACGTGTGTGCGTTCAGCTGCATCAGTAAGTTCAGACTAATCCTGAGAAGCCTCAGCTGCAAATAATTGTACTTTGTGTTCTAGAAAAATACAAAAACTTAATTACTTCTATTAGTTTTTTGTCTGTAGTTTGTATTAATTTTCTAAGAATTCATAAAAAGAAATGACTATGATTGCTTCATTTACTTTTCAGGTATATATGCTGAGAAATCCCATCTTCTGCAAGAAGTTATAAGTAATATAGAACTGATTCCAGACTACTATCAGAAGGCCACAATACCATTTGCTATAAAAGAAAGTGACAGTCTATTTCACAAGTATGAAGAGAAGAACCTGTTGAAGAGAATTGCTGAGTAACTCTTTCTTGTGTGTGTGTGTGTGTGTGTGTGTGTGTGTGTGTGTGTGTGTGTGTGTGTGTGTTATAAAAATGTTAACAAGGTGCATTATTGCTGAAGTGAGGGAGAATTTGAGAGCTTGTAATGTATATATCATATTAAAAGAAAAGATTCGGAAGAATGAGACTTTGCAAGTTCATGTGGAGGCATCACTGATAATATTAACAAAGATTGCTGATAATATTAAAATTTCACAAAAAATAAAAATAACCACCTGTTTGTTCATTCCTTGCAGTCTGTCAGCTTTAAATATGCATAATAATTATGTTTGCTTTAGATTGCTAACTGAACCAAATAATGGTGTTTCTGGTTCATTTGCCTCAGAAGTGCTACCACTTGTAAATTTACATTGCAAAAATAATGATTTCATCTTCACTCCACAGCTGCAAAAAGGAAACTCATATGACATTATTTGTAAATGTTGCTCTAATGCAATATCAGTGTCCGCTGTAACTTTCCAAAGATTTCTACCGTTGCCTAGTGGTTTCTTGGAATTTGAAGATTATTTTTGTCATGCTCATGGTAAGCAGAATAATCTCATACAGTCTGCATCTTCGTGTGAATCTTATGATTGCCTGTACGGTTCATATTATTTTCTAATTAAGCCACATTTACTTAAAATCAGTAATACAAGTGTAATTAAATGTGATCGCTGTCTGTCATGGATTGGTACTGTTAACAAAGATTTTGCAAAACTTTGGAGCTGCACTGTATCATTTGGTGCATTGAGTACGTCATCACAGCCTCTTGAAGATTTCCTGAATGTAATGAAAGAATCTCTTCAAGGCATGCCTGCATCTGCTGGTAAAGTTTTAATTGAGTGTGTTGTGTCAGATAATAATACACACTATATTCTTATGTGGGCATTAGACAAATTTTTAAATTTGCATTGTAATTTAAATGAAAATTTTTCTACTGTAAGTGAATCAGTTACTAATAGTACCGTGACTGTTGTAACAGAAACAAGTCTGCATTCCATGAATACTATGAAAGTTTTATATAAATATCAGGAGACTGTTTCAGATTATGTAAGAATATGGCAGAATGACAGGAATGTACACAATGTTGATGTTGCAAAGCAGATGTTCATTGCAGGGCTACAGCATCTAATGAAACTAACAGAATACATTCCAGAACCATACAAGATTGTTGATGATTTTTTTGTTGCATATGTTGAATTTTAAGCACAGCCTATGAGTGTGTAACTGCCTTTAATTTTTAAGTGACAATATGTGTGACAACAACCTGAACTGTTGTCGATGTGATATTTATGTAATAAAACTAATACTCTCAAGATGGCCACAGTAACTCATTATTCTCAACTGCTCATTCATTTTTATTTAAATGTGAGAAAATTAACACTGTAGTTGGAGTAAGCAGAAATGTAAACACCATGAAGTCAACATCTTCTGTACTCACAGATATGAACACCTATTCCTAATAATTAACAGTATTAGAACTTTCATTCGTAAGATGTATTCGTGCTCTTACATGACAGTATATGCAGTGACACAGTAATTGCATTAGCAGCTAATTTTTTAAAACTTGTAGTGACAAAGCTGGTTTTTACTGAAACAGTGTGTGGTTGTTGCTGAGCGTTCAGATAATATGTCCAGCAGCATAAAGTTGAGGTGGCTCAAAAGAATTGAGCATTTGAAAGATGGTGACCAGCAATGGTAACAAATTTTGTGGGGCTATCAAAACTTGAGGGGTAGAATCCCCTTAACATGTTGTCAAATGATAGAGCAATGTACTTTCTCAGAGATTTGTGCAAAGTGCTGCATAGGGTTGTGTCAGAGTGGTTCGGCCGAATCCATTATTCGCCGAATCTACCACACTGGCTTCGGCCCCCCAGGGGGCCCACAGCTCTTTTGTGGGTACGTGTGTGGCGCGCACGGGTCCCCGAGCCATTGCAGCCTTTTTTCCTGCTTTCCCCAGGCTGCATTACCCCTCCTAGTTCCCCCTCCTTCCCATCCCAATTCCTCCTTCCCACCCTCTCCAAACCCGTCTCTTGGTGTTACTCTAGATGACGGCTTGGCTATCCAATGGTACCGATTGTCCTGCACTTTGGTTTTGGCCCAGTTTGGTCCCCCTCGGGGTTTGACCTTCCATACCAAAATTGTCCGATAATGTGTGAGCCAATTGGGGAAGAACTCCCGACCTAGCCCCTACGGCGTGGGTCCTATCCTTTCCTTTCCACTTCCTTTCCTCGCTGTAGCCCCCATCCCCCGCTAGGTCCCCAGCATGTGTAGCCAGTCCGTGTGGGGGGGCTGTTATGTACCCTTTGGCTGAGCCCCCTGACACCACAGGGATCACACTACTGGTGTCTGAGCTGCGACCTCTCCATGCAAGCCAAGGAGTTGATGCCTGTCCTCGGGGGTATCAGAACTCCCGGCAATGGCCATTGTGCCAGGTGGCCTTTGCTGAGGCTGGGTGGCCCCATGGAGAGAGCCCCTGTTTTGGAGTGGGTGACACCATGGCGGACGTCTAGCACCACGAAAAGAGTTAGACTCCAAAATGGTCGTGCATCGGCCGTCTCTAAAGACAGGAAGAGATCGTTTAATGCTGCTACTGCGGATACGAGGATGTTTCCCTCCCTCGCTACCCCTTGGGAGGAAGGCCAGGCTCGCCGGTTAGGAGCAAAACCTTTTCCTCGCTACCTGGTTTGCTCAAGGACTGATGGAGGAACTTTTACTACCACCAAACCGCTGTTCTTTGTCGAGACCATAGAGGACAAGCTTGGTGAAGTGGAATCTATAGGTAAGCTTAGATCTGGCTCATTGCTCATTAAAACGGTCTCGGCAGCCCAGTCTGAAGCTTTGCTCGCTTGCACCACCCTTGGCGACATTCCAGTAACAATACTCCCGCACAAATCCTTGAATATGGTACAGGGTGTGATATTCCACCGGGACCTCCTCCTTCAAACTGATGAGGAGCTTAGCGCCTATCTCAAGCGGCGTGGTGTACATTTTGTTCGTCGCGTTCAGAGGGGACCTAAAGATAACCGCGTCGATACTGGGGCCTTTATCTTGGCCTTCGAGGGGACACACTCCCAGAGAAGGTCAAGATAATGATATATCGATGTGAAGTGAAGCCCTACATTCCACCTCCCGTGCGGTGTTTTCGATATATGAGGTTTGGTCATATGTCCTCTCACTGTACAGAAGTCCCAGTATGCGGTGATTGTGGATGCCCACTACATGAGGGGAGCCCCTGTGTTCCTCCACCGGTGTGCGTCAACTGTCATCGACACCACTCTTCACGGTCGCCAGATTGCCCTATGTTTATGAAAGAAAAGAAGATACAAGAGTAAAAATCCCTGGAGCGTTTGACATACCCTGAGGCCCGCAGTAAATATGAACGTCTGCATCCCGTGCAGATGGCGACGACCTTCGCTATGACGTTATCTTCTAGCCTTTCACCCTCCCCTTCCCACTCCCATCTCCCCCCTACACCCCGTCCCCACCCCTCCCTGACATCTCCCTGTCCTGTAGCTCCTGTAGCCCTCCCTTTGTGTCCCACCCCTTCCCAGCCAGAGAAGTGCACCCCTTCTCCGCCGCCTGCCGGTGACAGTGCCCCCATCTCAGGGCCTTCCATCCCGGCGTTCCCCAGATCGGAGATCTTCGACCTCCAGTCGGCCATCGGACTCCCAGTCAGTGAGTTCAAAGGTCGCCCGATCTTTGTCAGTACCAGACCTAACTGACACAAGTCCTCTCTCTGGGGCGGATCCTGCCCGTCCCACACGAGAGAAAGAGAAAGAGGAGGAGGAGAAGAAGAAGAAGAAGAAGAAGAAACCAAGGTTACAAGATAAAGCCCCTCCGGTACCACCGGAGGTGCCGACTGTGCTTTCGCAACTCGCTCATCCCATTGAGCCTGAGGCTGACCAGCTATTTATGGATGTTGTCCCTTCTTCTTTGGTGACGGACGCTGACAAAGTGGGGTGACAGACATTATGCCATTCGCTTCCCGCCTAGATCCTCGTGATGTGATCATCCAATGGAACTGTAATGGCTACTACCGTCACCTCTTGGAGATTAAACAGCTAATCTCTCTCTCTTCTGCGGCCTGTGTCGTCCTGCAGGAATCTAGGTTTATGGATGCACATTCACCGACCCTCCGTGGGTTCCGTGCTTTTTGTCGGAACTGGGTTGGTCCCCTCCAGGCGTCTGGTGGGGTTTGTACTTTGGTCCGGACAGATATTGTCAGTACCTGGATTCCTCTCCAAACTCCATTGGAAGTGGTTGCTGTCCGGGTTCACTTGGACACTCCATTAACCATTTGCAACCTCTACTTTCCCCGACAGGCCACCTACACTCGCGTCCCTAGTGGCCCTCCTTCAGCAACTCCCCCCTCCTTACCTCATCCTTGGGGACTTCAATGCCCACCATCCTTTGTGGGGCAGTGCTTATACGTCTAGCCGGGGCCGCCTCATAGACCAGTTTCTTGCTGACCACAATCTGAGCCTTCTCAACAATGGTTCCCCAACTCATTTTAGTGCCGCTCACGGCACCTCTTCTGCCATAGACCTCTCTCTCACTTCTCCTTCTCTCCTTCCTTTATTTCACTGGTCGGCGTATGACGAGCTCTGTGATAGCGACCACTTTCTGTTGATCCTTTCACTTCCCTCACACCTACCACGAGCCAGGGTACCCCGCTGGGTTTTCCGTCGTGCTAATTGGCCACTATATACATCCCAGGTTGTTTTACCATCTTCCCCCTCAGGCTGTATAGATGATATAATAAGCCAAATGACCAACATGATTACCCAAGCTGCCAACGCCGCTGTTCCCCAGTCGACAGGCCTTCCTACTCGCCGGCCGGTCCGTTGGTGGAATGCAACTGTTGCCGCAGCCATTCGCGAGCGCCGTAGGGCCTTGCAACATCTTAAGCGCCACCCATCCCTCGCTGGTCTCATAAATTTCAAACGTCTGCGTGCCAGAGCTCGTTACTTAATCAAACAAAGTAAGCGGACATGCTGGGAACATTTTGTCTCCTCGTTGGGCTCTTCTGTCCCTCTGACAAGAGTGTGGGCTATGCTCCGATCTACCCAAGGAAGCTGGCGACCGTCTTCCGTCCCCGGTCTTGCCCTGCCTGATGGGGTCTGCACAGAGCCATCTGTTGTTGCAGAACATCTTGCAACTCACTTCGCCAATGTATCAGCGACAACTTCATATCCAGCGACCTTTCTCCTTAAGAAACACCAGGCCGAAACCTTCAAATTAGGCTTTACTTCTCACCAGGTGGAACCATATAACGAGCCTTTTACTGACTGGGAGCTATCGCTGGCCCTCTCCTCTTCTCGTGATTCAGCACCTGGCCCTGACGATATCCATAATCAATTGCTGAAACACCTCAACCCTTCACAACGACAATTTCTCCTAAAAGTTTTTAACCGTATTTGGCTTCAAGGGGTGTTCCCCTCCCAGTGGAGGGAGAGTATTGTGGTCCCTGCCCTCAAGCCTGGCAAGGACCCGTCGGCGCTTGACAGTTATCGACCAATAAGCCTGACAAGTGTCCCCTGTAAACTACTTGAGCGGATGGTAGCCTGCAGATTATGCTGGGTTCTTGAATCCCGGGGACTTCTCTCACCTTACCAGTGTGGGTTCCGGGAGGGACGATCCCCTATTGACCATTTACTTCGACTGGAGACTGCGATCAGACAGGCCTTCTCTAAAAGACATCATCTGGTAGCAGTCTTCTTCGATCTTCATAAGGCGTACGACACGGCTTGGCGTCGTCATATTTTACGTTCTCTTCATGACTGGGGCCTCAGAGGCTCCTTACCAATTTTTATCCGTCAGTTTTTATCCCACCGCCTGTTCCGTGTCAGAGTTGGCTCTTCCTTTAGCTCCCCTCGGATACAGGAGAACGGTGTCCCCCAGGGCTCAGTGTTGAGTGTTACACTTTTTCTAATCGCCATCAATGGGTTGGTGAGCTCTGTTGGGTCACTGGTAACCCCGGCATTGTATGTCGACGACTTTTGCATATGGTACAGCTCCTACTCATTAGCCTCTACTGAACGTCAGCTCCAGAGCGCCATTCGGCGGGCTTCAGTGTGGGCTACGTCCCATGGTTTCCAGTTTTCCTCATCAAAAACGAGGGTGGTGCACTTTTGTCGTCGTACTACAGTTCACCCTGATCCAGAACTGTTCTTGGGTAATCAGCGCCTGGAAGTTGTAGCACAGCATCGTTTCCTGGGTCTTCTCTTTGACAAAAAATTGACTTGGGTGTCCCATATTGCCACCTAAAGATTAGTTGTAAGAGGAAACGTAATGCCCTACGTTTCCTTGCTCATTCATCTTGGGGTGCAGACCGAAGAACTATCCTCCGTATCTATCGGGCTCTAATCTTGTCCCGATTGGACTATGGGTGTCAAGTTTATGGCTCGGCAGCTCCTTCTGCCCTGAAATTATTAGACCCGGTTCACCATTATGGTGTCCGCTTCGCTACAGGTGCATTCCCGACTAGCCCGGTCGACAGTCTCCTTGTTGAGGCGGGAATCTGCCCTCTTCAGGTCAGGCGGCATCAGCTTCTGGCGTCTTATGCCGTCGCCATTCGGCAATATCCTGATCATCCCGCTTACCAGGTTCTTTTTGCATATGAAGGGCTTCGACCCCCTGATACCCGGCCACGGGCGGTCCTTCCCGTCGGACTGCGGTTTGCCTCTCTTCGCCGGGATTTCCACTTCCCTTCCCTAGATTGCGCCCCCCATTTCTCCATCTCTTCCAGGGCCCAAAAGATTTAATTTCCCCCATGGTCTTTCGGCGTTTGGTGCGCCCAGTACTAGAAGAGTTTCAGGGAGCCTCTATCTTCTACACTGATGGCTCGAAAACAGCGGGCCACTCCGGATATGCTTTTACATCTCCTGTTGGGGCGGAATGCCATTCTCTGCCAGAGGCATGCAGTGTGTTTACGGCAGAGCTGATGGCGATTTATAGAGCCCTCTGTTTTATTAAACATTCTGCTGTGGAACGTGGTTTAATCTGTGCTGACTCCATGAGCAGTCTGCAGGCCATTGATCGATGTTTCCCCTCCCATCCTTTAGTTATTTCCATCCATGATCTCCTTGCTGACCTTCATCGTGCTGCGTGCTCAGTTACCTTTCTCTGGGTGCCAAGCCATGTTGGTATTACAGGGAATGAAGAGGTTGACCGGTTGGCTAGATCGGCAATTACTCGCTGCCCATCTCCCTTTCGAATTCCGGGTGCGGATCTGCGGGTGCAGATCAGATCTTTGCTTCACTCCTCATGGGATATCAGTTGGAAAGCTACTGCCCCTTCCAATAAACTCCGCACCATCAAAGATACGACTGCAGCTTGGAGTTCATCTTTACGCCCTTCCCGGAGAGAATCAATTGTCCTCTGTCGCCTCCGTCTTGGACCCATGGATTTCTTTTACGAAATGACAATCCACCACATTGTGATTGTGGAGCCGTACAATCCGTGTCTCATATTCTGACTGAATGTCCTCTCCATTCCACACTTCGTGGCGACTATGGCCTACCGCCTGCATTGCCTTTAGTCTTGGCGGATGACCCACGGATGGTTGATCGCGTTCTTGCCTTCCTCCGTGAAAGTA
The DNA here is from genome assembly GCA_026315105.1 of Locusta migratoria. Lineage (NCBI taxonomy): Eukaryota > Metazoa > Arthropoda > Insecta > Orthoptera > Acrididae > Locusta > Locusta migratoria. The sequence goes on from CM048745.1 coordinate 376,432,445, forward strand.
GATTTTATTGTCAGCTCTAAGACTCGCTTGGTCGGGGTGAGTGGGTTTGTGATTCTTGGCTGATTGTGGGGTTTAGAGCCTTATCCCCACCAGTCCCACACTCTTTTACATTTTAATGTAGTTTTATTTCTCCCTGCTCTGGAGCTGTGATACATTGACCAATGTGCCATTAGTAACTTGTGGTTTAGGGTAGAGGTCGCTTCCGGAGCTGTGGGAGCGGACACTGTAGCATTTGCTGCCCTGTGTTGGTCTTAGTCTTGTTGGTGAGTCGATTTTACTTCCTAGTGTAATGGTCTTTTGGCTTTCGCCTATTTTTCGTTGGTTCCGTGGCGTATACAATTTGAGGTTGAAGGGACTGATGACCTCGTTGTTTGGTCACTCATGTCCACCACCACCAGCACACTGGCTTCGGATTCGAGATTCGGCGCATAATGGCTGAATACTACCGAATCCATAATCCAAAGTGTTACGAATGTACATTACGCCATGTAATTTTCAGTGTTAGCTGTTACCATATTTATATTCCGTCCGCGTAACAAACCAGAAATACAACGGCAAACACGGAAGAATACGTATCACGTTAATGTTTACATTTGTATTATTCTTATGCTGAATGGGAATAGTTAGAAATGTAACACGGCAAGTGACTTCTAGTAGTGATTTTTAAATCTTGTATGAGTAAAAATTCTGTGCAGACTAGTTACGTGATCTTGAATGTTTGAAAGAATAAATAAATCTGCAAAGTGCCCTTGCTTAACCCTCTGGAATGCACAATTTTTTCACAGTTCTGAAATGTCTTCGTGGCAATAACAAGTACACACATGTTGAATAAACACGGTTTTCTGAATGTTCTGTCCGTCACTCATGAAATGCCTGATGTGTCACTGTAAAATTATTTAACATTTACACATCCTAATTTTTAAGAATCTATTATTTAACCCTTTCGCGGCTGCATGGGCGAACGCCGTGGCTGGCTGACGGTGCGAGACCAGCTGTGGGCCTGAGCAGCAGCGGCTGACCCGGCCCCACGGAAGCTGTGGGCTGTTATATGGCCGCTGCAGCTGCACACTAGTCGCGTGTTCCGGTGACCCCACAACTGCCCCCAATAACACTCTCTATAAAATCAGTCTCTCACTGCTCTGCCACAGCAGTTGCAGTTTGTGATACGAAACAGCCTTTCAGATCTAAACTACACTGTTATAAGATTATCCTCGGCTGAAAATGAAAAGATTTAAGTAAATTAAAATACGTTTTTTATTTGTTATTGAAAAAAACGTAACTTGAGATATACGTAACCAAAACACGTTACTACAACGTAGCCAGCCACGGTGGCCGAGGGGACTGAGGCGCTTCAGTCACGGTCTGCACGGCCACTACGGTCGGGGGTTCGAATCCCCCCTCGGGCATGGATATTTGTGCCGTCCTTAGTTGTAGGTAGTTCATTAGTAGTTTGTAAGTTTAGGGACTGATGACCCCGTAGTTAAGTCTATTAAGCTTAACAGACATTTGAACATTTTTCACTAAGTGGTTTTCCTTTCTCATTTCTGACGCAGGCATTGGACTGCCGCGGGCTGAGTTAAAAACTTTGTTTTATTACTTCTATTACTTTGTTATTTTTCATTTTCTCTTCTTTCAACATTGAAGGTACCTGAAGAAACTAATATTTAATTAGTTTGTGGTATGTCTCAAAACATGGCACCATACAGAGAGCAATATTACGTTTTTTGCATCTGATTCGTGTCATTTTCCGTTTGGAATGAGCAGTAAACACTACACTCTGCGGTATCTCATTTGTCTCCGTTGCTCCGAAGAATCCGGTATAATGTTATTTTTTTATTTTCCAGTCGAAAAGGGGTGTCTAATCTGGTGTCCGTGGCATCTAGATTTTAGGTGTTTATGAATGAAACTTCTCCAGTAACTGACGGATTAGTTCCAAGTGGAATTTCGCTAGCTGTTTCTTCTGTTTATTTTGAATTTCAAAAATAGTTTTTGCATTGAGCATACTCAAGTCAGGTAAATGAAAGAATACTTTCTTGCACAATTTCCTTGCTTTTCGTATGCACTGTAAGGAACTTATCATGTCAGTCCTATCACCCGCACATATTGACTAATTGTAACTAACTACACAAGTTATTTTCTCCCGTTTTATGATTTTTTTTTTCTCTCTGAAAGACGTTTGGTCCATTTACAGTGGAAAGCATCCAGACTTATTTACTGTCCATCCCAGACTTCAATTGTATTTCCCTTTCTTCAGTTTATCAGGTAAAGGTGGTAAATGTTTCCTGCTTTTACGCACTGTGCCAATGGCATTAGGGCACTTCGCATGGAGCCATAAGAACAATTCAGAACTCGAATAACAATTGTCTAAATAAATGCTATGACCTTTGTTGAGATGTGGTAACAACAAACAGACAAAGACATCACCTGATTTGCCCCAGTCAGCATTTCCGGATTCTACTTCAGTAGCAGCACTAGTGTAGACAATATAATTCAGAATGTAATTGGTCTGAACGCTACAAAGCACGAAAATTTTAATCCCTAAGCGGCTACGTTTGTTTGGAATATACTGTTTGATCCGTAGCCTTCCTCTGAAAAGTAGCAACTTTAGTAAGTTACTAAGTTCTCAAATGGGACTGCAGCCTCTCTGAATCTCTTTTTGACGTTTTCCAGAATCATGCGTATTTTCACAAGAATATCTTGCGATGCGGAAGAATTGTCACTAAAGTGTAATAAATGCAGTATCGAGTGGCCAAGCGCGTTGAGGTGCTATGCTTCGTTGCGCGAGGCCGTTCCCCATCGGGGGTCCAAATCCCCTCTCGGGCATGGATATTTGTGCCGTCCTTAGTATTAGCTAGTTCATAAGTAGTTTGTAAGTTTAGGGACTGATTACCCCGTAGTTAAGTCCCATAAGCTCTACTAGCATATGAACATATATCGTAAGGAGGCAACAAGCCAAACAGCAATAAAATTCTGGATGGTCTATAGGTTTCCATCTTGTTAATCTGCTGCGCACTGTTGTCATTTTTTCGGTGAGAAATGTATAATGCTTGTTCATATCTACAAATAGCTGAAACAAAATCAAGTGAGATAAAGTATATAAATGAGTTGCTGATTCATCGAAATCCACCTTTAAACCTGTAAAAGGTTTCGGGAAATAGTGGCGATTCGTCACAGGACGATTATCTGACCAGTCATACAACATTTTTCGTGTCGAAATTTCACTTATCACATAAACTTCCTTTTCCTCTTAAGAAGAGGAATCTTCTGCATAAGTTCATCGTTTTGTTGAATAAATACCGTTAGTTCCATACACGTCCAGCTCTTCGTATAAAGAAAGGATGCAGTAGCACTATCGTCATCGTCACTACTATTCATGAGAATGTCCATTACTTCCTTGTTTGATAAACAACGTTCCGACATTGTAACGACAGTACAGTGAAAAGCTGTTCTCTCGCCAAACAAAAAATACAGGACGGGCCCGATGGACAGCTCGTGAGCAGGAAGGCCCGGAAGTGAAAACTGTAGTGCTTAGCGACATAACAAAGAAGGCCTGTTAATGGCAGTGACACCAGGAATGCTGAGCCGCAGGTAAAACCGGAGTCGCCTCCGCTCCATTGTGCGGCCGGTTCCCGGGCGTACATGAATGCCCTTAGCCTTCAGGCCGCTCTACCTGCTGGGCTTAAATGAATGCCCATAGCCGTCTGGGCCTCCTGCCTACCGGGCGTATATGTACGCCCGTAGCCGTCTGGGCCCTCTAACCGCCGGGCATACATGTATGCCCGTAGCCGCGAAAGGGTTAACATCCAAAATACCTAGTCATCTTTTCGGGTTTTATTTTTGAGTCTTCCACTTTGAAAAAAGAAAAACAATTTGTAATCCTTTCCTTTCATTATTTTTTATTTCAAGATGAAACATTTTGTAATAGAGTAAAGACAGTTTCTTATAATCTTTTAGACCATCTCAACAACATATATATATCGAAATGTTTCATACAAATTTCTTTTAGGGGTAAGGGGTATTAAAAAATCTTTAAGATTTAAAATAAAAAATCTAAATGAAATTTTAATTTATTAAATTTTACTGTTAATATTGTCATTTGGATTCACCCCAGAAGGCTTTATCTTCATCACTGGCTGTGATAGAGTAGTAATTCTTTTTAAATACATGTACTTGAGTTGACACATTATTTGGGTTCGAGATTTGGAAGATTCGATTCGGGTTCGGTATTCGGCACATGGTTTATTTAAGATTCGGATTTGATTTGGTAAAATTGGGGTTCGACCCATCCCTAGTGCTGCAGGAAATAGATTTCAGTGTTAGTCTCATCAACATAAGCTACAATAAAGACGTATCTGAACTGCAGAAGAATTGCAGCCAGAGTTTCATGGAAGATATGAGTTATTTGCTGTGCAGAAAATAAACCTTAACTTATCGGTTACAGATTATACAATACACCTGTTTCGCCAGTTATAATTTGTAACTTCAGTGGCATGTGACAGTATTCATAGCTATAGTTCAAACGAGAGCTTGACTAGCCATAATGTCCACAACACAGCATTGGTTATTAGTATCCAATTCGCTTGACCCATAAGTGCACTAAAGTTGTTTGGACAAACATGATTCAGCTTGTTCATCATTGATTATATGATGGCCAGAAGTGGGAAGAGGGAGTTATACAAATACTTCATAATAACATTTTTGTGGGAAGATGGGCTGTTAACTAATCATTGATGGGATCTTTAGCTTCATGCAGATTGTTTGCTAGATGAATCTAAAGGACTTTGTGTGCTATAATTCAATGCAGCTACAGGATGTGGTCAACAAGGACTAAACTCATTTTTGAGTTGTTACATTGCAACACTGGCAACTTAGGTTGTCAAACTCCAGGAGCATGATGTGCAGTTGACATCTGATCCATCAACAATGGTATAGAAAACTCGAAGTGGCAGCCTGAGTAGGCTAACTAAAATGATCACAAAACAGCATTTGATTTGATGTTTATGGATCCCACTGTTGTGTAGCAGGGTAACTCATGCTGCACGTAAAGCGTTTGGATGTCGTAGATAAAGATGGAAACAAAGCAACAGACTGTGATTCACAATCAAACACGATGTCTGACGTAGACTAATTTGTTACGAAACACCAAAAGTAAACTGAAAATCACTGTTGTAGCATTACCTACCCGAGTCATCAGTGTGGGAAAGTATTACTGCTGATAATGATCCATAGTAGAACACACTATTTACTATCAACGACTAGATCAAAGACATTATTGCTGCAATTTTGAAGCGGCCATTCTCGACAGTGTCCACACATTCTTCCATACGATAGTCAATGGATGCATATCTTGTCTGGTAATTTTAATTATTGTGACATGTTTTTCTGTAACACTTATGTAGCTACTTTTTTCAGATCAAAACTTAATTTCTTTAAAAGTTTAGTCACTGCAGTGTTACTGTTGTTTCTGCAGAATTTTATTTTATTTGTTGCCCAAGCATTGACCTCCAGTTCGCATTTGTAATATGAGAAATATTACATAGTCTTGTGCTGTTGAATGTTTAATAATCTAGCTCCAATTTTTATTATCTTCACTTTAAGGTGATACTTTCGATTACCAGAAATTTCTTTCTTATTTACCATGAATAAACATTTAACAATGTGGCTGATTCATCATACAGTATAGTTTCAACAATGGTTTTCTCTCTCTTTTAGTATAGCTCGAGCAAAAAGTCATAGCCCTTGTGCAGAAACGTGTTCTCGAGTTGTGCACAGAGCGTGAGCCCATTCCTTTGTTACTGGTTTTGGGAGGAGTTTGTGAGAATATCAAGTCATTGATATTTAGATGTTCTAAGACTTTCCCCAGACATTTATGGCAAATGTTACTATAGGCTCTTTTGTATAAACCAGACATAACCTTAGTCTACTGTTCCCGATGTCTTTTCTTTCTCTTCCAGGAGAATTTATAAAGTTCGGTATATGTAATATCTTGAAATGAGCTTTTAAGAAACCTTGAGCAACAATTTTGAATTTGAATCAGAATTGTTTGACATTGATTCTGAAGGGTTCTTTTTATGTGAAAAATGGCAGTTTGAAATTTTATACATGTCACCTTCAGTTTTTTGTCTGGTGGCTTTAAGTGCACTCCATCATAAAAATGTAGATAATCTTTTTCATGGCTGCTTTTAATGTCCAGTATATACTGATTTGGTTCTTGTTTCATGTGAGGTATGTGACTTGCTCTCTTACCAATCAATTCTTGCTCAGGCATGGGAGACATTCCAGTAGTATGTTAATGTCACTTAATTTCCAATGTTTATAGTTCAGTTACAGTGCAAATTTAAAACATTCTTGTATTTCCACATCACTCAAAAGTTTTACAGCATTGCTTGATTTCTTCTCAAAGTAAGTCCATGGCGACTTACGCCTACAAGTTACTGTGATGTACATGAGCATTAAATTATCTGAATCACTGATTTCAGCAAATGACGACATGGTATTTTCTTGTAATAGTTAATGCAATGAAATAAAAAGTATATTTTTTAGGCTGTGGTTATAAGTTGTATGAAAATAGCCATTCCAGGTGTCCTTGAGGTGATTTTATTGTATGTCACTCTCTGAAAGACATGGATGTTACTTTTATCATGTGAAACTGACTGAGCTGCTGAAGTATGTGTAGCAACCAAATGCTCTTTGAGCAATACTTGTCATTACCAAAAAATTGTGGGTATATTTATTACTGTATTAAATATATTTAAAGTATTTTTGCTGTAAAAAATAATTTTTTATCACAATCACACAAATTTTTTTTAACCTTCATGCTCATTCTTTGTAACATGTGTTTGCATCAATGCAAATTAAAATATTATAGAATTTGTTTCCATTTTAAGTCTGCAAATTTTGTGATCAGTTAATAATGGAAAGTAATTTGAGGTTCATTAATCATGACTTCCCTTATGTTATGACTAATAATACACCTATGCACGTTACGCCAGCAACAAATGTCGCTAGGATCGGAGTCCAATGCAATCCACAAATATGCACACCCACTCTCGTCCTAGCTATTAGTATCGTCCGGAGACACACACGTTCACGAGCACAGTAAGCATACAACTGAGGTGAAGTTCACGGCTGACCCTGTGCCTCTCTCAAAATGCCGTGCAGTTGGTAGGATGCAGCGCGGTAGTCCAGCCAGCGCCGGTAATGAGCGGCGTGGCGTTCACACACACGAGCCGCACGTTACCACATTCCTCCCCCTTCACGGTGTAATGTCTGAGGGTGCCAAACGCACCCAGGCTACGTCCATGGGTGATGCCTCGTCCATCTCTGGCTGCCAGCGTCGAGCTGGTACTACTCCATAGGGTCGCTAATGTCTTGATCGTCTTTGACAGGAGTGGCTGGTACCTCTGTATATGTTGCTTGCAATTACCGGGGATGGGGGAGCACCGTCCGCCTCCAGAACTGGAGATAAAAAAGGAGCGGTTTCATTACTCACATGTTGATTCATGTCCATTTACTGTGTCTGGATGTCCATAGCTTAGGAAGCGGTGGCCCTCTCACCACCGTCCAGCGCAGGAGACTCAGTGAGAGAAGCCAAAGGAGGTGGTGACCCAGCGCCCAGGGATGAAACCGCTGGGACTGGTGCCAGTGCGGGGGAAGGCACGCATACCGCCGACAGGTCTGTTGGACACAGCGCACAGTGCAGAAGTTGGCTCCTCAGAAGATGTCGGCATGGAACATGCCGGTGAAACAGGACCCGGAGGCGGCGCGGGTGGAGGTGGCGCCTTTGGATCTATCGGGAGTCTCAAGTGCAACTGATCAGTGTCGACAAAGAGTGCTCACAGCATTGTCCACAGTGCAGAGGCAGCGGCCGAGACATGAATTCACCTTACCCGGCAGCCAACGATGATGCAGGCCAAACCCGCACGTCCACACAAGTGACCCCGGAACATAACGACCTGATGGTTGTGTGGGCACACACGGTGGCTGAGGCAACAACAAATGAGTGCAAGGTTGCCGGCCATGAAGCAGTTCTGCCAAGCTGCGTTCCCCCGCCTGGGTGAGTCGATACGACATCAAGAAACGGATAATGGCATCATCCACAGAGCAAGAGGTCACATACTTGTGCATTTGAGCTTTAAAAGTATGCACAAGCCTTTCCACTTCACCATTAGACTGGGGATGAAATGGAGGAGCCATAATATGGTGAATGCCCAGACGAGCAGAAAAATCTTGAAAAAGAGAAGTAGTGAAAAGGGTGCCATTATCTGAAACAAGTGTGTGTGGAAACCCCTCCAAAGCAATAACTTTAGACAATGATTGAATAGTTACAGCAGTGGACATGGTATGGCAACGAAAAATGTATGGAAAGTTTGAACAAGAAAATCTCAATAAGAGTTCAGGAAGGGTCCTGCGTAATTGATATGCACCCATTCCCACGGCTGTCGGGGCTGCGACCAAGAAGAAAAGACGCCCGAGGCGTCGCCTTCTGCAAAGCACACAATGAGCACTTGGCCACCAACCTCGTAATGTCACCATCGATGCCAGACCAAAACACATGCCAACGAGCCAATGTTTTCATTTGGGAAACTCCCCAGTGTTCTTCATGAAGCATTTGAAGTACTTTGGAATGGAGACGTGCTGGAATCAACACCCGCAGTTCCTGTCTGTAGCCAAAAGGAGAACCCTGTCCCATTCATACAGACAAAAGCTGAAGGAATAATAGTTATGGAGGGGATCTCAAGCCCTACGCAGAGGGACGTCTGCCCAGCCTACACGAATGTAGTGAAGAACGCCCCGCAGCACGGGATCGGACGACACTGCGTTGGCCAGTACTGGAGCTGTAATAGGAAAACCATCAACAGTAGCCTGAGTTTCCGCATCCAAATAACAGCATAAAAGCTCTTCTCGATCAAAAACAAGATCAGGACCCGCTGGAAGGTGCGATAATGTGTCTGCGTTAACATGTTGTGCTGTGGGACGGAAATGGATTTCATAATTATAATGGGAAAGAGAGCGAGCCCAACCTATGAGCTGCCTTGTCGAGAAGCGCTGCTGTAGGGTGAAATAGACACCATGGGCTTATGATCAGTAATAAGATGAAATTTGACCCCATACAAGTAAACGTGAAATTTCTTCGAAGCATACACAATGGCTAACGTCTCTCTTTCAATTTGAGAGTATCGTTGCTGGGTAGCCGTCAACATCTTAGATGCATACATGATGGGGCGTTCCAACCCATCGGAATACTTACGGGTCGAAACTGCTCCAATGCCATGTTCAGACGCATCCGTAGCATCCGAACCAAATTTTGCCCAGGAACGTAAGCCGTTAAACAAGGGCCAGAAACCAGTAAGCGCTTTAACGTGCAAAACGCCAGTTCACACTCAGGCGACCAGGCAAAGGGAACACCCTAGTGAAGCAGACGATGTAAAGGATGCGCTACTGAGGTTGTCCCTGGTAAAAAAACGGTAGTAATAGGCAGTGTTGCTCAAGAAAACCTGTACATCTTTAACATACACGGGACGCGCCAGGGACTGTACCACGATCAGGCAAAGGGCAGACGCCCACTGACGACCCTTCAAACCTCAAACAAGGAATAGAAGGTTGGAAAACACGAGGCTTGGCCGGGAGACTGGCTGCTTTTAGAACAGAGAAAAATGTTCATCAGGTGAGGCCCCGGTCACAACTATATAGTTTAAGTAGTTAACACAGCCCGGCCGCTCTAAGTAGCGCTGAAAAATAGCCAGGGCGCTAGCGACCCTGAAAGGGAGTGTTGATGACCAATAGACATTTGGTGTAGTCGTCCAAAGGAAGCAGAAGATACGCTTCCGCTAGATCTATGTGAGAAAAAAAAGAGTGTGAACCAGACAGTAAAGCAAGGAGTGCATCCATACAAGGCATGGGGTACGAGGAAATAACAGACTGCGCATTGATGGTGACTTTATCTTTCCCACAGATACGTCAAGACCCCCCCCCCAGGCTTCTTTACAAGTACCAATGGTGTAGCCCATTCATTGGAAGAAATAGGAGTTAAGACCTGCAAGTCCTGTATGCGATCCAGTTCAGCCTTAAGTTGGTCACGCATGGCCACCAGCACCTGGCGCACACGAAGAAACTTGGTTCGTGCCATCGGTTTCATAGTAATGTGGGTGGTAAAGCCCACGGCATAACCCAGTCCACCTGAAAACGAAGCAAATTCCCAACAAATAGCATCCAACTCTGGGAAAGGAACCAAATCCGACAGGAGATTGACATAATCATCAATAGAAAAACCAAAAACATTAAAAGCATCCAGGCCAAAAATGTTTGCAGCGGCAGAGTCATAGGGATGCGCTGGCGGCTGTAGCCACGCAAAGAACGGTTGACAGCAGCCAGGGGAGGCGAGCCAAGTCATACATATGTGAGATAATTGAGAAGAGAAACGGAAGCTCCCGTATCAACAAGTAAGGTAACCGCTCTGTCAAAAATCTGACCTTCAACAAAAAGATGGGAGACAGAGAGTGAACATTCTGGACAAGATTAACATCCATATCATCTTGCTCAGTCGGCTGGGAACGGTAAACAGAAGCCATGTGGCCTTTTTTCTTGCACGAGTGACATGTAACCTTAAGCTTGGGGGCAATCTGCCCTGTCATGCTGTACAAAGCAAAGGGGACAAGATGGAAAAGGTCTCTGCGTACGAGCGGGAGTGTGCAGCTCTGCGGCCCACGCCCGGCGGACTGAGTGTGTTTCTTATGCGACCGGTAAAATTCAACCTGCATACGCGGGTGGTAATGAGCCAGCAACAAACAACACATCTCATCAAAAGACAAAGCTGCTGGTTCCTGCAGTGGGGTGAGTTGATGCAAAAGTTGATAGATGTGAGGGGAGACCTACGAAAGAAATAAAGCCTTACACAACGCCGCGTCGGATACCCCGAACGCAAGGAAATGTTGACGTAGTCTGGTTTCATAAGAGTCCCAATCTTCTAAAGAATCCTCAAAGCCAGTGAAGGGAGACGGAAACAGTAGTGGGAGAAAGAGAACTGGAATCAATCGCCGGCCGAGGAGCCAACGGCAACCGCGACACCAGGGAGTCAAAGCGGTCCACCTGACCCATCACAATTGTAGTTAACCATGAACACTCAAACACAGTCTGTAAAGATTGCTGCAGGATTTGGCCACACGGGGGTAGCTGAAAGTCCACCGGACCCAGTCATTCATTTTCCACCATCATCCACGTAGGAGCACACACCAATTCAAACACCACCTTTGTCGCCAATTGTGTTATGACTAATAACACACCTATGCATGTTACACCAGCTACAAGTGTCGCCAGGATCCTGAACCGTCCCATCGGAGTCCAACGCAATCCACATCTATGCACACCCACTCTCGTCCAGAGACAAATATGTTCGCAAGCACAGAAGCATACAACTGAGGCGAAGTTCACGGATGGCCCAGTGCTTCTCAAAAACTAGCAGAAGAGTATTCATTCAACATAGGTTTCATGCAAAATAGTTTTTAATTTCAAAAAGAATAAAAACAAACATATTTACAACCAGTTCACACTATAATTTTTTGCAACGAATGAGTAAATGAACCAATTTGTAGAAATTGGTGTTCTGAAGCCTGAACACATTGTATGTGTGGTGGTGATACATTAGAAACTTTATCAGTATGTGTGCATATAATGAGGATAGTATGCAACTCATCACAGGAGATATGCCCTTGAGGGGGTAGAATAAGCCTGTGACTTTAGGATGGAAACACTATTTTGCCACCAATCCTTCTCATCATCAATTTTAATTCTGTTATTTCAGAAACACAGAAACATTTGCAATTCAGTATAGTCTCTCTCTCTCTCTCTCTCTCTCTCTCTCTCTCTCTCTCTCTCTCTCTCTCTCTCTCTCTCTCTCTCCATGTTTTGAATTTTAAATTATTGAAACAACAGCATTGTCACTATTAACAAACTTGTGGTGGTGATAGCACCAATAAACTATCGACCACCTCCCTGGAAGTGTCATTCTGCACTAATGTCTTTGGGGTGAGCCGCCATGTTTTGTTGTAATTCATCCTCTTAGTAGCAATAAAGTTTGTTGTGTTGTGTTTGGAGCTACAACCCGCTAAGCCACAATGACTTTGCCAGTGCAACTCACGCAGAGCTACATTCTTGCTCCGGAAACATTCACAACCTTGCCTCAACTCCAAGACACATTGAATTACTTCACTTCAACAAGTCTACAATCAGCTCCACAATTTTCAGAAATCTTTTTCCTTCAGACCTTCGTAATAGTGGACGTGGCCTCACAATAGACTGGGGCTGTGTTACACTGAACATTGCACAGTATCGAGGATTTGAACAATTTCTGACCTCTGTTTTTGTCGCACACTAATAGAACAAATTTCAGTGCTTCGAATTTGAATTCTCGGGCTACCACTGCGCCGCCATGTGCTTCAGTGTATCAGTTCGTGGCCCACATGCCTCACCAGCGGTAGCACAATACTTTGTTTTTGCAAGATCTTATTTGATCTGCCGCACCTTGTGCCACTGTTAGTGAACACATTCTAGGCTCTTTTTCGAATTTGTTCTATGGCTGGAGTTCTTGCTCAAGTTTCCGCTGCACCTTTTTCTTCGCACACAGTGTTTGTGAGCAGTGGCGTCGATCCGTCCTCCTTTGTGCAACTGCTGGTGCAGTTTCTCAATTATGACAGTGCTCTGGACAATAAAAATCTCACAAGCCCTTTTCCACTTGTGAATTTTTTGAATAATAACTCTTTTCAGAATGTGCAGTCATACTCTGCGACCCAGGATGCAACTGCCAGATCATGATCAAAAGTGCTGCCCCTTCCACTCGTATAATTGGGGCTTCACAGAACTCTTTCGTGTTCATTCGAAATGAACCATACATTTCTCTGGCACAATTTTCTGCCACTGCTGCGTTGGCCTTCCGTGTTGCCTCACACTGTGTCACCATGCAACAACACACTTCCAGTCCCAAAGGGGACCTCTGCCACGCCACGTAACGCCGCGGCTTTGCCACAGTAACAACTAGCAGAACTCACTGCCACAGAAGCTGGGACTCGGTTACAAAATTCACCTCCATCTACTCCAATGGGCTGTCTACCCAAGCTGCCATTTTCCTTCGATTCGTCTTGGTAGAACAAATCTTCAATCACTACTCCTTCGACGATGAAGCTTTTTACTTATGTTTGATAACACATTTGCACGAGCATATCGACCTCATTTACGACCTAGTCACATCACACCCTACCTTTCACTGCTACCACTCGGCGAAGTGGATTATCCTCAAGGAGGTTACCCACATGCCTTATGACACAGTCCGTCACATCCTACATGATGTCATCAGTGACAAGAAATGGTCACAACTGTGGTGGTGCTTCCACCTGCTTGTCACTGAACTTGTAATGCGACACTCCAAGCTCATGGCGGTCTGGACCAGTAAGCTGCTGATCCCGGTTCAGACAACACTCACCTACAACTTACTTGAGTCACCTAGCTAGCGCATTCGCATCGCGGACTGTGAGTGCATGATGCATACGTTTGGGAGCATGCCACAAGCTATATGTAATCACAGGCTCAACAATCGCCACCTAACCTTGCCCACCTAGCAATTAGAGATGGGCAATCTGCTCCTAAACTGATCCTTCTAAGGAGTGAGTGATGGATGAATCCGAACAAAAGAGTGGTAGTTCATATGATTCGAAAAGTCCCTCTGGTAACAGCAATGAGCTGCATAAGCACCCCTTACCACATGCTTCAGAAGTTTCCTAAACTCCTTGCCACATGCTTCAGAAGGTTCCTAAGCTACAAAATAAATGTGGTATAGACCATGTGCAAGTATAAAACTGCAGAAAATGAGCGCCTAAACACTTGCAGCGCTTCTGCGCTGCAAGTCGAGAATCAACAAGTCGAGAGTCGCCAAGTCACACAAGGAGCATGGTTCAGTGAGCTCGCTGCTCCTCACGAGTCTGACGATCGGGGCGATCCGACTGCCAACTGAGTCGGTGAGTTAGCTGGTTCACCTCTCCCCAGCACTCTCCCTACTCCGCTCGCTTGCGGAGCCGCCCGTGTGGCGTGCTGCTCATTAATCCCCCCACTCCTCTGGAGAACCGCACAGTGCCAAACAAAGCGACTCGGCGCATTTCTCTGTTCTCTCAACTTCTGTATACTGATAAATCTTGCAGCTCGCTTACAGAAACGATCATCTGAAGCAACAGAAACTGTCATATAGGCAAATGTATTCCAAATAGTATTCGAAATGAAAAGTATTTAATTTTATGCTTTTTCTTAAGAACAGGAAATCTGAAGACTGTAGCAAAAACGTGTAACAAAATGAAACTATATAAAATTTCCGATTAAAAGATCGTACTCCATTTTCTCGAAGACTTGTAGTTTGCATGAAGGGAGCAAGAGAGACAAAATCTTGTGCAATGTGCATTCTCTGTTGCTTAGATAGATTTTGTAAGCCATTATCACGCAGTTTGGTGACTTGATAGACAGGTATCCTGCAGCAAATTATGCGTCTTTTATGCATCCACACTATTTTGGCACATTGAAAACAATGACTATATAAACGAACAACAAAGAAAATAACAATGTCCGTTAATGTTTTCTATCTCTGAAACCATTCAGTTTTGGGAATGTATCCATTTGAAATTTTTGCTGCTGGCGTCAAATCTTTGATAGTAATAACAAACTTGTTTCCCAAGAGAGAGAGAGAACACTAGGATGTCAAACGAGATGTGCCTAAAATTACGTTTGTGAGTAAAATATCTTGCTATAATATTTCATTACGAATTTAATGTGTTTGGTACAGCAGGATGTGTATGTCTGCAATTAAAGATAAAATATATTGGGAAGCGCTTAAAAATAATTTGACTTTCTCTGTATAGAGAATATATAAAAACTTTGCACAAATAACATGTGAAAGGGTTGTAATTACAGGAATTAAAATATAAAATGGAACGGAAATCGTACCAGCAACTGCAAAACTTAGAATATGCACCCAGAACGCTACCCCTGTACTACGCCGACTGTAAGAGTATCACCACCGTTATTTACCTAATTATTTATTTCAGTAAGACTCTCTTCGCACTTCATCACTTGTTGATGCTTTGTACTCACAAAAGAAAACCTCTTTGCCGACATAGTCGAAAGTACTTGTCATAGTTTCGAAGAATTTGAGTAGAGAACTTCACAGTCTTTATGAATGAAACAATCCACGAACATTCCTGGCTTTGTAAATTTAATGGACATTACTCTTTTGACGCCATATTTCCTAAATTAAATAAACTTTATTGCTTACTCTGGAGCTATCATTATTTTACTGTTTATGAGTGCCAGACTTCAGAAACAGGTGATCGGTTTTAGCGGCCATCTTCTAGCAAGAATCTGTCACTACGTTTACATGCGACACATCTTCCAGAAGACGAAAACCGATTTTCGTAAACCGTTTTTCGCTGTCGTGTTTAAATGGCATAGCCTGAATCGGATTTCCTAGCTCACTTAACATGGCGGCTTGAAAACAGCTGATTCAGTTCTTTATTTAGTCTGCACAATCGCTATTTTTCTTTATTTAAATACACAGATTTATGTTCACTCTAACACTTATACTTTTATTTCACATTAGAAAATATCACTCTTTCCATATGTGCCGAAAATTCTTAAGAAGAAAACACAATCTGACAAGCCAAGAACGCTTCAAAAACAGTTGCGTTTACGTGGGCACGAAAATCGATTGTGGAAGTGGAAAACCGCTTTAGAGAAGTGGATTTTCAGAATCGATTTTGGAGTGTTTACATGACCAACCAAAAGCGGAATTGGGAAATCTGTTTACGAAATCCGGTTTTGGGAGCCCATGTAAACGGGGTGTGTCGGGCTCCCGTAAGACACCCGGCCATGTCGCCAAATGTCGCTGGTTGTAGCTGCCGTGTCGCGTCACTGAATGTCGTGCGCTGTCACTTGCTTTTGTCGCTCTCATAGGACACGGCCTTATTGCGCACGGCTATTCCGCCGCAGCAGTTGCCACGACCTGCATGGAACTCTCGCGATATATCACGTTTCATTCAACTCACTCAAACTCGCAAACTACTCTCTGTATAAATATGGAACTAGTATCATTTTATCCTGCAAAATATTGTATTTTTTGAATGCAAGTATAAAAATAGAAAAATAATAATTTTTTTCTTTTTCCAATTATTTCACCTGCAAAAATATTTAAATTCTGTTATGATATTTTTAATGTAGGCGTAACTAACATATTTTAATTCTCGAAACTGCTAAGGACTTACAATAAAATGATTATTCTTCTTTCACAATATGGCCAAATCAGAAAAGGTATAGTAACAAAAAAGCAATGTGACATTGTTTTACTTTTTTATCAGTTGGTGAGCCATGAAAAAGAACTACTTCATGCCAGTGAGTGACTATTTCTGATCCAATCTCAGAAAAGATCGGTTTTGCCCATCTCTACTAGCAATGGCAACCTTCGATCTTCTCCATGGACTCCAATGATGGCCCGCCTCCACTCATCTGAAGGAACAGGTTCCGCACTGCTGCTATCGTAGCCATTTTTGAGACACTCCGAGGAAGTCCCGCATACTGTGTCTTCACCCAAATGCAATGCACAGGATGACTTAGGTGCCATATCCTGATATGCTGACAACAGATGCCCACATACACTGCATTTGTATTAGGGTCTCCACCTTCTGGTGGTTGCCTCTACCAACACAATTGCATTTCTGGAACACACTGCCTGTTTGACACAGGTGCCAAAGTCTCACTGCTTCCATTGTCATTGTCCATGGTGACTGGCACTCTTACAACCTGATAGACCAGTTCTTTGAGCTGTTGAAGCCTCTCATCTTCTGTGTGCTGGTTCAACCTTGTACTCTGTTCACCTGTTTCCCGAGTTCGTGTTAAAATGGAACTTTTTTTTTGCTGACATTTTCGAACCTATACTAGACATGGATTTTCTGGTTTGCCACAAACTTTCTCCTGATGTTGTGCATTCTGCCATCTTCCACCATACCTCAAACACACTTTCCATGTGATTCCTTGAGCTCTGTCCCTTTCGTCACGTGTGTAAACATAGTTTGCGAGTGTTTGACAATGATTAATGTCGTAGTGTCTCAAGCCCTGCATGCTTTCCCTAGCTAGACAAGATGATCTAATTGATTAGTTTTTGGTATTTATGGAGGTTTTTTGCTTGGACTATTACTGTCCTGGACTATTTATTTCACAGGGGAATGCACAGACAGGGACCACCTACTTTTCATGGAAAAACATATTTAAAGGACACTGTGTACTAGAATGAACTGTGTGGATATTCAAAGAGATGTTAAAGTGAAAATGGAGATATTTATGGTGTTTGGTTTGTAATTAGTTTCTAGAGTTGACCTGAACTGATAATATGTTCTAAGCTTGGTCTCAGAAGGTTGTATAATTATATCTGGATGTAAGAGTGTAAACCAGATAGTTGAGTTTACTGGTGATGTACAATGGGTACAATAAACCCATGTTGTTCAAATGTAAAAGAACTGTCTTGTTGCAGAAGATCTCCGCCACTTTTCTGATTCCTCCACCCACAAGGTATGCCAGGATGATTCCATTCCAAAAGTCCTCCAGCATGACCTTCAATCCCTGATAAAATCCTATGGCCCTTCCCAGAACCTCTCATCTGAATCCCTCTCCTCACTCCAAAGACACCCCACACACCTACCTTCTACATGCTTCCTAAACTCCACAAACCTAATAATCTGGGATGCCCAATTGTAGCCCCCCCAGGGGGCCCACAGCTCTTTTGTGGGTACGTGTGTGGCGCGCACGGGTCCCCGAGCCATTGCAGCCTTTTTTCCTGCTTTCCCCAGGCTGCATTACCCCTCCTAGTTCCCCCTCCTTCCCATCCCAATTCCTCCTCCCCACCCTCTCCAACCCCGTCTCTCGGTGGTACTCTGGATGACGGCTTGGCTATCCCATGGTACCGATTGTCCTGCACTTTGGTTTTGTCTGCTGTGTACACCGGTTTTTGGCCCAGTTTGGTCCCCCTCGGGGTTTGACCTTCCATACCAAAATTGTCCGATAATGTGTGAGCCAATTGGGGAAGAACTCCCGACCTAGCCCCTACAGCGCGGGTCCTATCCTTCCCTTTCCACTTCCTTTCCTCGCTGTAGCCCCCATCCCCCGCTAGGTCCCCAGCACGTGTAGCCAGTCCGTGTGGGGGGGCTGTTATGTACCCTTTGGCTGAGCCCCCTGACACCACAGGGATCACACTACTGGTGTCTGAGCTGCGACCTCTCCATGCAAGCCAAGGAGTTGATGCCTGTCCTCGGGGGTATCAGAACTCCCGGCAATGGCCATCGTGCCAGGTGGCCTTTGCTGAGGCTGGGTGGCGCCCATGGAGAGAGCCCCGGTTCCGGAGTGGGTGACACCAGGGCGGACGTCTAGCACTATGAAAAGAGGTAGACTCCAAAATGGTCGTGCATCGGCCGTCTCTCAAGACAGGAAGAGATCGTTTAATGCTGTTACTGCGGATAAGAGGATGTTTCCCTCCCTCGCTACCCCTTGGGAGGAAGGCCAGGCTCGCCGGTTAGGAGCAAAACCCTTTCCTTGCTATCTCGTTTGCTCAAGGACTGATGGAGGGACTTTCACTTCCACCAAACCTCTGTTCTTTGTCGAGACCATAGAGGACAAGTTTGGTGAAGTGGAATCTATGGGTAAGCTTAGATCTGGCTCATTACTCATTAAAACAGTCTCGGAAGCCCAGTCTGAAGCTTTGCTCGCCTGCAACACCCTTGGTGACATTCCAGTCACAATTGTCCCGCACAAATCCTTGAATATGGTACAGGGTGTGATATTCCACCGGGACCTCCTCCTTCAAACTGATGAGGAGCTTAGGGCCTATCTCGAGCGGCGTGGTGTACATTTTGTTCGCCGCGTTCAGAGGGGACCTAAAGATAACCGCGTCGATACTGGGGCCTTTATCTTGGCCTTCGAGGGGGACACACTCCCAGAGAAGGTCAAGATCATGATATATCGATGTGAAGTGAAGCCCTACATTCCACCTCCCATGCGGTGTTTTCGATGTATGAGGTTTGGTCATATGTCCTCTCGCTGTACAGCAGTCCCAGTATGCGGCGATTGTGGACGCCCACTACATGAGGGGAGCCCCTGTGTTCCTCCGCCGGTGTGCGTCAACTGTCAACAACACCACTCTTCACGGTCGCCAGATTGCCCTATGTTCAAAAAAGAATAGAAGATACAAGAGTACAAATCCCTGGAGCGTTTGACATACCCTGAGGCCCGCAGCAAATATGAACGTCTGCATCCCATGCAAATGGCGACGACCTTCGCTACGACGTTATCGTCTAGCCTTTCACCCTCCCCTTCCCACTCCCATCTCCCCCCTACACCCCGTCCACACCCCTCCCTCACATCTCCCTCTCCTGTAGCTCCTGTAGCCCTCCCTTTGTGTCCCACCCCTTCCCAGCCGGAGAAGTGCACCCCTTCTCCGTCGCCTGCCGGTGACAGTGCCCTATCTCAGGGCCTTCCGTCCCGGCGTTCCCCAGATCGGAGATATTCGACCTCCAGCCGGCCATCGGACTCCCAGTCAGTGAGTTCAAAGGTCGCCCGATCCTCGTCAGTACCAGACCTAACTGACAAAAGTCCTCTCTCTGGGGTGGGTCCTGCCCGTCCCACACGAGAGAAGGAGAAGGAGAAGGAGAAAGAGAAGGAGAAGGAGAAGAAGAAGAAGAAGAAGAAACCAAAGTTACAAGATAAAGCCCCTCCGGTACCACCGGAGGTGCCGACTGTGCTTTCGCAACTCGCTCATCCCATTGAGCCCGAGGCTGATCAGCTATTTATGGATGTTGTCCCTTCTTCTTTGGTGACGGACGCTGACAAAGTGGGGTGACAGACATTATGCCATTCGCTTCCCGCCTAGATCCTCGTGATGTGATCATCCAATGGAACTGTAATGGTTACTACCGTCACCTCTTGGAGATTAAACAGCTAATCTCTCTCTCTTCTGCGGCCTGTGTCGTCCTGCAGGAATCTAGGTTTATGGATGCACATTCACCGACCCTCCGTGGGTTCCGTGCTTTTTGTCGGAACTGGGTTGGTCCCCTCCAGGCGTCTGGTGGGGTTTGTACTTTGGTCCGGACAGATATTGTCAGTACCTGGATTCCTCTCCAAACTCCATTGGAAGTGGTTGCTGTCCGGGTTCACTTGGACACTCGATTGACCATTTGCAACCTCTACCTTCCACCTGACAGGCCACCTACTCTCACGTCCCTAGTGGCCCTCCTTCAGCAACTCCCCCCTCCTTACCTCATCCTTGGGGACTTCAATGCCCACCATCCTTTGTGGGGCAGTGCTTATACATCTAGCCGGGGCCGCCTCATAGACCAGTTTCTTGCTGACCACAATCTGAGCCTTCTCAACGATGGTTCCCCAACTCATTTTAGTGCCGCTCACGGCACCTTTTCTGCCATAGACCTCTCTCTCACTTCTCCTTCTCTCCTTCCTTTATTTCACTGGTCGGCGTATGACGACCTTTGCGATAGCGACCACTTTCTGTTGATCCTTTCACTTCCCTCACGCCTACCACGAGCCAGGGTACCCCGCTGGGTATTCCGTCGTGCTAATTGGCCGCTATATACATCCCAGGTTGTGTTCCCATCTTCCCCCTCAGGCTGTATAGATGATATTATAAGCCAAATGACCAACATGATCACCCAAGCTGCCAACGCCGCTGTTCCCCGGTAGACAGGCCCTCCTTCTCGCCAGCCTGTCCCTTGGTGGAATGCAACTGTTGCCGCAGCCATTCGTGAGCGCCGAAGGGCCTTGCAACATCTTAAGCGCCACCCATCGCTCGCTGGTCTCATAAATTTCAAACGTCTGCGTGCCAGAGCTCGTTACTTAATCAAACAAAGTAAGCGGACATGCTGGGAGCATTTTGTCTCCTCGTTGGGTTCTTCTGTCCCTTTGACAAGAGTGTGGGCTATGCTCCGATCTATCCAAGGTAGCTGGCGGCCGTCTTCCGTCCCTGGTCTTGCCCTGCCTGATGGGGTCTGCACGGAGCCATCTGTTGTTGCAGAACATCTTGCAACTCACTTCGCCAATGTCTCGGCGACAACTTCATATCCGGCGACCTTTCTCCTTCAGAAACACCAGGCCGAAACCTTCAAATTAGGCTTTACTTCTCACCAGGTGGAACCATATAACGAACCTTTTACTGACTGGGAGCTGTCGCTGGCCCTCTCCTCTTTTCGTGATTCAGCACCTGGCCCTGATGATATCCATAATCAATTGCTGAAACACCTTAACCCCTCACAACGACAATTTCTCCTAAAAGTTTTTAACCGTATTTGGCTTCAAGGGGTGTTCCCCTCCCAGTGGAGGGAGAGTATTGTGGTCCCTGCCCTCAAGCCTGGCAAGGACCCGTCGGCGCTGGACAGTTATCGACCAATAAGCCTGACAAGTGTCCCCTGTAAACTACTTGAGCGGATGGTAGCCCGCAGATTATGCTGGGTTCTTGAATCCCGGGGACTTCTCTCACCTTACCAGTGTGGGTTCCGGGAGGGACGATCCCCTATTGACCATTTACTTCGACTGGAGACTGCGATCAGACAGGCCTTCTCTAAAAGACATCATCTGGTAGCAGTCTTCTTCGATCTTCATAAGGCGTACGACACGGCTTGGCGTCGTCATATTTTACGTTCTCTTCATGACTGGGGCCTCAGAGGCTCCTTACCAATTTTTATCCGTCAGTTTTTATCCCACCGCCTGTTCCGTGTCAGAGTTGGCTCTTCCTTTAGCTCCCCTCGGATACAGGAGAACGGTGTCCCCCAGGGCTCAGTGTTGAGTGTTACACTTTTTCTAATCGCCATCAATGGGTTGGTGAGCTCTGTTGGGTCACTGGTAACCCCGGCATTGTATGTCGACGACTTTTGCATATGGTACAGCTCCTACTCATTAGCCTCTACTGAACGTCAGCTCCAGAGCGCCATTCGGCGGGCTTCAGTGTGGGCTACGTCCCATGGTTTCCAGTTTTCCTCATCAAAAACGAGGGTGGTGCACTTTTGTCGTCGTACTACAGTTCACCCTGATCCAGAACTGTTCTTGGGTAATCAGCGCCTGGAAGTTGTAGCACAGCATCGTTTCCTGGGTCTTCTCTTTGACAAAAAATTGACTTGGGTGCCCCATATTCGCCACCTAAAGATTAGTTATATGGGGAAACTCAATGCCCTACGTTTCCTTGCTCATTCATCTTGGGGTGCAGACCGAACAACTATCCTCCGTATCTATCGGGCTCTAATCTTGTCCCGATTGGACTATGGGTGTCAAGTTTATGGCTCGGCAGCTCCTTCTGCCCTGAAATTATTAGACCCGGTTCACCATTATGGTGTCCGCTTGGCTACAGGTGCATTCCCGACTAGCCCGGTCGACAGTCTCCTTGTTGAGGCGGGAATCTGCCCTCTTCAGGTCAGGCGGCATCAGCTTCTGGCGTCTTATGCCGTCGCCATCCGGCAATATCCTGCTCATCCCGCTTACCAGGTTCTTTTTGCATATGAAGGGCTTCGACCCCCTGATACCCGGCCGCGGGCGGGCCTTCCCGTCGGACTGCGGCTTGCCTCTCTTTGCCGGGATTTCCATTTCCCTTCTCTAGATTGCGCCCCCCATTTTACTGCACGCACACCTCCTTGGATGGTGCCACGACCACTAATTCGGACGGATCTCTTCCAGGGCCCAAAAGCTTTAATTTCCCCCATGGTCTTTCGGCGTTTGGTGCGCCCAGTACTAGAAGAGTTTCAGGGAGCCTCTATCTTCTACACTGATGGCTCGAAAACAGCGGGCCACTCCGGATATGCTTTTACGTCTCCTGTTGGGGCGGAATGCCATTCTCTGTCAGAGGCATGCAGTGTGTTTACGGCAGAGCTGATGGCGATTTATATAACCCTCTGTTTTATTAAACGTTCTGCCGTGGGACGTGGTTTAATCTGTGCTGACTCCATGAGCAGTCTGCAGGCCATTGATCGTTGTTTCCCCTCCCATCCTTTAGTTCAAATGTTCAAATGTTTGTAAATCTATCGGACCAAACTGCGTGGTCATCAGTCCGTAGCTTACAAACTACTTAAACCTAGGTAAACTAACCTAAGGACAAACACACACACACCCATGCCCCAGGAAGGACTCGAACCTCCACGGCGAGCAACCGCGCGCTCCGCAGCGAGACGCTTTAGACCGCTCGGCTACTGCACCGCGGCCATCCTTTAGTTATTTCCATCCATGAACTCCTTGCTGACCTTCATCGTGCTGCCTGCTCAGTTACCTTTCTCTGGGTGCCAAGCCATGTTGGTATTACAGGGAATGAAGTAGCTGACCAGTTGGCTAGATCGGCAATTACTCGCTGCCCGTCTCCCTTTCAAATTCCGGGTGCGGATCTGCGGGTGCAGATCAGATCTTTGCTTCACTCCTCATGGGATAGCAGTTGGAAAGCTACTGCCCCTTCCAATAAACTCCGCACCATCAAGGATACGACTGCAGCTTGGAGTTCATCTTTACGCCCTTCCCGGAGAGAATCAATTGTCCTCTGTCGCCTCCGTCTTGGACACTGCAGGCTGACCCATGGATTTCTTTTACGAAATGACAATCCACCACATTGTGATTGTGGAGCCGTACAATCCGTGTCTCATATTCTGACTGAATGTCCTCTCCATTCCACACTCCGTGGCGACTATGGCCTACCGCCTGCATTGCCTTCAGTTTTGGCGGATGACCCACGGATGGTTGATCGCGTCCTTGCCTTCCTCCGTGAAAGTAGATTTTATTGTCAGCTCTAGGACTCGCTTGTTCGGGGTGAGTGGGTTTGTGATTCTTGGCTGATTGTGGGGTTTAGAGCCTTATCCCCCATCAGCCCCGCCCACTCTTTTACATTTTAATGTAGTTTTATTTCTCCCTGCTCTGGAGCGATGATACGTTGACCACTGTGCCATTAGTACCTTGTGGTTAAGGCTGGAGGTCGCTTCCAGAGCTGTGGGTTCGGACACTGTAGCATTTGCTGCCCTGGGTTGGTCTTAGTCTTGTTGACGAGTCGATTTTACTTCCTAGTGTAATGGTCTTTTGGCTTTCACCTATTTTTTGTCGAGTTCCATGGCGTATTCAATTTGAGGTTGAAGGGACTGATGACCTCGTTGTTTGGTCCCTCATGTCCACCACCACCCACCCCCCAATTGTAGCTGGTTACTGTGCTCCCACTGAAAGAATATCTGCCCTCGTTGATCAACACCTCCAGAATCTACGCTCCCACATGAAAGATACCAACCACGTCCTTCACCAACTCTCCACTGTCTCCACTCCTCTACCTCCTGGATCTTTACCCGTCACTGTTGATGCCACCTCCCTGTACACAAATATCACTCACACCCAGGGTCTTGCCACACTCTTAATAATACCTTTCCCAACGTCCTTCAGACTCCAAGCCCAATACCTCCTTTCTCATAGGCCTTGCCAACCACATTCTAACCAACAACTACTTTTCCTTTGAGGGAAAAGTTTACAAACAGATCCGTGGCCCTGTTCATGGGCCGTCTAGAGGAAAACTTTCTAGCCTTCCAAATCCACAAACCCTTGGTCTGGTTCAGGTTCAATGATGACATTTTTATGATCTGGTCTCAAGTTCAGGACACCCTACCCTCATTCCTCAACAACCTCAACTCTTTCTCACACATCCGCTTCACTTGGTCCTTCTCAACCCATGTCACCTTCCTGGATGTTAATCTGCTCTCTCTGACAGCTCCATCCACACCTCTATCCACATCAAACCCACCAACTCTCAACAGTACCTTCACTTTAACAGATGCCGTCCTTTACACATCAAAAAATCCCCCCCATATAGCCTCGCTACCGGTGGAAGGCATATCTGCAGTGATGAGAACTCCCATAACTAGTATGCCGAAAACCTCACAAAAGCCTTCAGATAGAAGTTACCCACCAGACCTAGACCATTAACATGACGTTAGCGGCGGAAAAATACCAACCGGAAGTGCCTGTAATTTCACAGTCAGAAATATAGTATCTCTGTCTTCAAGATCTTTGAGTAGGCTACGCAACGCAAAGTGACATCTCAGAAAGAAAACAAAGCAGACGATCATGCTATTTTGTGTTGACACTTGGGTAGTGTTCACTTCAGTCTGTTCATTATTCGCAAAATAGCTTGGTGTTTCTTTAGGTATTACGTAATTTTCTTTCCTGTCCAAATGGAAAATAACAGTTTCATAGACAGTACGTATATTTCAGTGACTATTCAAGTAATTATTTTTTTAATAAATATTCAATAATAACGTTTATTAAATCTTGTACCCACCCACAATCAATGTTGTACATAGGGCCTGCTAGCTTCTGTCTAGGAGTTTGCAGCCAACGTTTGTTTGATTTTACAACTTACGTTTCGCTACCACCAATTTAGATTGAGATTGGCTCGCAATGTCAGCAGTTCATAATGGGGTGAAACGTCTGACTAACCTCAAACTTCGACAGAAAATCTCGAGACAGATGCCATCGGACAACATGTCAACAAACTGCCATAAAAGCTTAAAATGTACAATAGATAAGAACTTGGCAAACGTCTTTAAACATCTATGTCTCTCAGTATCTTGAGGCTCCAGTAGCTGCGACCGTTATTTATCTTATAATTGACGATACCAATAGTTTGTTTGGATTGTATTTACCTTCTGCCCACAATAAAACATTTTAATGCACACTGTGTCATTAGCCCCTGTTCTGCAGATAAATAAGAAGCTGCTCATCAAATATTTTTATTATCACATTACACAGACAAACCTGTGTTAGGGTATCAACGTTTTCTTTATTAATGACCCCCACGAATGAATAATGTCTACTGTCAAGTCTCAAATACAGAAATATTTATTCTTATCAGTGTACTTTGTTAAGTGATATTAGCCATCCGAAAATATTATTACGGCACATTTACAGTGATTTGTTATTAGGACAGTATTCCCCTAAACAGACACTCAGAAATCGTCACATATTCGGAAATTACTATCCAAATAACTATTTCGTCCTTTGTTTTCTAATCAGTTTTAAATGTAAATAAAAGACAGAAACGTAAGACTAACTTTTAATACAATCAGCGAAGTTCATTTAAAAACGTAAAGACGAAAAAAATAAAAAAAAAAAAAAATTACCAATCCACAACACTATCCATTACGCTACAACGACATGGTTTTGAAAGAAGCTTTGAATTACTTATACCTACACTTGAAGAGTTATGTTGTTAATTTGCTATAAATTACTATTTATTTATAAGGTAAGCGTTTTTGTGATTACTCTTAAAGGCATCAAATTGCATTCTTAATGTTTAATGTTCACAATTTCTAAATAAGCTCAATTTAAAATGGCGCCTGTCACATCCTGCCAAAGATTCTATCCTTGCTGTGTATAGTCTCTGGTCCAAAACGGAAGTGGTATTTTTCCGCCGCTAACGTATACTTAGTCCATTATCAGAACATTCCTCCCTTCAACCCTACTAACCAGTTACAATATCGCATGCCCTTAAATGAGAAACATCCTACCAACCCCCCTAAAGTGGTATTCTGTCGCCCACCCAACCTCCACAACATCCTAGTCCATCCCTATGCCACTCCCAATCCCTTACCGCAGGGGTCATATCCCTGTGGAAGACCTCGATGCAAAACCTGCCCTATCCACCCACCCACCCACCCAGCACTTCCTATTCCAGTCCCGTCACAGGCTTGTCTTACGCCATTAGAGGCCGGGCCATGTAACATACCAACTCTGCTGCAATCACTGCTCTGCATTCTACATTGGAATGACAACTAACTGGCTCTCCACCAGGATGAATGGCCACCGTCAAACTGTGGCATGGAGCACCCTGTGGTGCAGCATGCATTGGAGCACAACACCTTGGACTTTAACAGCTGCTTCACCACCCGAGCCATCCAGATCCTCCCCTCCTCCACCAGCTTTTCTGAACTGCAGAGGTGGGAGTTATCCCTACAGCACATCCTACGGTCTGGCAACAATCCTGGCCTCAATCTCAGATAACCTAACATCCTATATTCCATACCTCACAGTCCCCCTCCCCCTCACATTCTACATTTCCTTCCAATTCATGCCCCTTTCCCTGGTGTGTGATTCTCAGTTTCTATTTTATATATATGATATTCTTCGTACTGTATCTCATTTTTCACCTGACATCACCTCTGCTTCTTGTAGCCCACCCTTATCTTCCCTCTCCACCTCACCCCCCACCTTCGCTCCTTCCCCCTCCTCCCTTCCACTTGCTGTGAGTCATACTATGTTGGGTGGCCAGACATGGCTGTACGCGTGGATGAGTGTGCTCTGAGGAAGGCCATGCTCGAAAATTATAGAACTGTGTTTGTGTGTCTTATTTGTGTCTGCTGGCAGCTTAATGCTCGTTTTTACAGTGAGTTCTTCCCTACCTATTTGTTATTATAAACAATAATAACTGTAGTTATCGCGACAGTATGGTAAACTAGGCTTAAGTAAATATTTAATGGAACCACAGGGTCAATAGTACAGTGAATAATCTATATCCCCCAGGGGCTCATGGTTCTTTCGTATGTGCATGGCGAGCATGGAGCCCCATGCTAATGCAGTCTTTTTGCCTTCTTTCCTCCCTGAACTGCATTTCATTTCCCTGCCCCTCCTTTCCTATCCTCACTCCTTCCTCTCTCCACTGGGGGACCGATAACCTTAGCAGTTTGGATCCCCTGTCCCAAACAATCAACCAATAATCTCTAATGTTTTGACAATCCTAAAATTACGATATGTACATAATTTTTTATGCCTTATTCTGTTTCAGTGGAAAATTTCCGTTACATACTATCATCACATGTATTTATTTCATTTGTATTTTATACAAAAGATGTAATTTTGTGAAAATAATATACTGATATGACTTCAGAGTAAGCCAGCGAGGGTACTTAAGGCGGACATTTTGACTTGTTAGGGGTAGTCTGTTGGTGTCAGTTTGACACACAAGATTTCATAATCTGGTTAATTGTGGAGTTGCTTGAGGACTAGTAAAATTTCAGTGAAGTGTTCTAAGTATGCAACTTAGAAATATTTGTCCTGTGATGGTTCGAAAACTTTGATTTTACTCTGCGTCTGTGGGACTTAGAAAAAGTCTTCAATGGTGCTTTGTGGACTCTTAACTATATTCAGGATTGTTGCTAGACTTTAAATTTTTTAAAACTATTCAGTCAAGTTTCCATTTTTTGGTGTGGCAGCCTTAAGGAACTTGGCATTGTTCTGAAGTCAGGTTAAATGTAACAATTACAATAACATTAATAATTAGAGAAAAAATAATAATTTGCGGTCAAAGAAACGATAATGTTCGTCATAGTTTCTTTTAGTAAAAGTTTCTTTTAATGTGCAAAAATTTTTCTTCACGAATATTGTTAATTACACCAGCTGGACTTTTCATTACCAGTACCTTTTCTCAAGGTCGAGGGCACTTATTACTTTAAGGCCTTGATATAGTTAAATTAAAAAAAAATCGCATTGACATGTTTTATGGCCGACTTTAGATTTGTAGTTTTATAAGTTTTTGCAAACATTTTTGACCTAAATAATAATCTAAATACAGAAAAATTATTAATTAATAAGAGTGTCTGAAATCCTTTTAGGATTCAACCTTCAACCTTATAGTCCAATGCCTTGCCCACTACCCACATCTATCAAGCAAAAGATGTGTCCTTTAATGTCATACTATCAATGGCCGTTGTTAACTGATGCTAATATGGCATTTGTAGACAGTAGATTATCATTTATCATACGAATATCAATGTGTTTTTGTTAATCCTTCAGCGCGCCATTGCTTTGAAATGACAACGTGTAAGTTACAATACGAAAATCATCAAATATGCAACGCAAGATGGCGTATGCTAGAGAGAGTTCTGGGCAAGGAATGTCAAGTTACATCTCCGAACGGCTGGTTTTCGTTAATTCAATGGAGGGTGTCAAATCTTCGTTATTTTTGCAAATATGTCTCAAACGATACGAGATATGAAAAAACATAAGGGAGCTAAGTTGTAGAGTATTTTCTCCTCTACTAATTAGGTTATTCAATTTTAGTGTCAGATGAACGGTTCGTTTGCAATTACAATTATATCACAAACGGCTTTTTTGGTTTTATTACCGTATTTTTTGTCCGAAAAATTAGAAAAAGGGAGGTTCTGGTCTCTGGTGGCCTACAATCATGTCTGTAAAATTTGGCGCTGATCGGTTGAACGGTTCGTCTTAAAAGCAGGGAACATGTTACTGACAGACAGACATCGCCGTTATTTTTGCAAATATCTTTGAAACGCCACGAGATATGAAAAAAAACATGACAGAGCAAAGTTGTAGAGAATTTTCTCCTCTACAAATTCGGTTACTAAATTTTCGTGTGAGATGAATTTAAATTTAAATTTCAAGCTGTCAAAAGACGACCGCAAAGACCCACTTTTAGTGTTACTACCGTAACCTAAAGTGGGCCAATAACACTGAAATGCACTCCTTTACAAAAGAAAAGATGAAACTTCTACTTTAAAATTTAATTAATCGTCAGCTACACTGTCACATCGTTGTTACCAAACGGCATCAGATCTACTTAACCACTAACTTAAAGAAAGACAAGAGACAGCCACACAAATTCAATTTTTTAATCAGAGATCTTCCTCATTGATAATAGGCAGCTTAATTCATGAAATCTATAATCTATGGTAACGAATCTGAACATGTATTGCCAATGAAATCACGTGCGTAATATTTTTATGAAATGGAAAATAAGAAAAATATCTCTCCATACGAAAATAATATATAATATATAAGCGAAAATTTTTTGTCTCATTATATATTGCTTATCATTTTGTACTATCCTGCTATATGTATCGTTACAAAGTCTAAGAAATATGTACTGATGGATATTAGGTGGAATAAAATCAATTTAGTTAAAAGTGAATGTGTTGTATGTGCATGTTTTGTTCCTGCCTGCATATATTTAAAGCTGTGGCTGACACAGCCAGTTTGTATAATAAAATAGGGTCTACAGCTGCACTTCACATAGCCACAAGCAAACACAGGCTGTGAATGGGTGTTTTTTCTTGTTTCCATGCTGTAGCACTGGGGGCTTGAGCCAACTGAAGAAAATTACATAGAAAATTTTAACCCTACACAGAATAGTGTATTTTTTCCTGGTTTGTTTTTGGAAATTCAGTGTGCAATCTCGCACCGTGCACTCGTTGGCTTATACCAGTACCACTTCATGCCTTTTGAATGAACGCTACACAAACTTGCCAATGCTTTATTACAGAGGTTCTCTTTCCACTTAAATTCTAATATGTTTACCTGGACGATATCCTAATTTTTAGTGCTTCTGTCAAAGAAAACTAACACCTGCAGATCCTATGTGACACTCTAGTTTGGCCATTAAGCTAAGGACCAATTTCATCCAACCTCCGTCCACTTTCTAGGCTACACTGGCTGCAGATGTCATCTCCCCTCCAATTGAGAAAGTTAACTCTATTAAGGACCTGCCTTGCTCGTCAAACATTCAAGGAATGTTGATGTTTCCTGGGCTCAATAAACTATTATCAATGTCATTTTCTGGGTGCTCCTGACATTCAGGCTCCACTTACAAATGCGCTAGTGGGCAAACACACCTCTGGCACTCGCCCCATGCCCTAAACCACTGAAATGGGAGATATGGCGGCGCGATGGGAATTTAGCTGGAAAGGTGGTGGGTGAGATGGATGAGTTAGTCACCAGAAGGGCCGGAAGCCACACTGGGAGAGGGGGAGGAGGTGGTGGTGACGAAGATGCTGGTGAATGCATTGAGAAAGGATGGTGAGGCTGATTGGGCGATAGGAAGAGGCATCTGAAGGAGTCTTACCAGGTTTGGGGAACATTAGAATGCGGGAAAGAAGATGGTGTAGAGGATGACATTGTATAGGAATACAAGGGCAGCATGGAAGGAGTGGGGGCAGGCACAAAGGTGCCTGTAGGTTAAGCTGTCGTTGCTGGGGGCGCTGTTACGTTTCGTGTATAGCGTAAGTTGTATGTCAAGGATGGTAAGAAGTGTGTTATGTTCCGAAAGAAGGATGTGGTCCAAGTGCTGGAAGCCAGGGGAGAACGGGGATGAGGTATCACTGCACTCCTGGACATCGGGAAAGAGGGAGAAGTCAAATCTGGGATTGTCAGGAATGGAAAATACATCGAAAAGGTTGGTGGTGATATGTTCAGCCATACTGTTATTGTTGGAAAAAGGATGGTAACTGTGAAGGAGAGCTTAGGCAGGGGCAGAGCAACTGCCAGTAAGGCAGTGGAAGGCTTGCCAGTACTTGGAGGATTTGATGGGGAGTAAAGCATTAAGACAGATGCATGTCTGTCACTAGGACCGGTGTTTTTTCGTGGCCAAGATGTTTTTAATATGTCACTGTATTTGCCAGTGGTGGTGGAGTATATCACGGTCACAGGCCTGCAGGAAGGAGCGGTAGAGGAGGTGGGATTCACGGAGGAGTAGGATGGCCTGTGGAGGAAGGGTGCGGTAGTGGGGTGGTAGGTGTTGGTAGGAATATGGGAGTGGAAGACATTAGCAATGGTGTGATGAAAGAAGAATGAGGCATAGTCACTATCTGCGGGTGTGTGGATAGGTAGAGGGTGGCTAGCGACAGAGGTGTCTGTGGAATGAAGGTAGGCATCCAAGGCAGCATGGGAATAATCATGGAGAAGTTTAGGAACAGAGTTAGGAGGGGGAGCGTGGTTAAGTGCGGCCATGGGGGTCAATGGTAAGGAGTACGGGGGCATGATCACTGCCAATAATGTCAAGAACTTCTGCCTGTAGTCGCCTGAGGATGTTGGGAGAAACAAGGATGACATTGGGTGTGGTGTTGCTTTCAGGATGCGCATGGTGAGGGAGGGGAACAGTGTCACCCTGAAGTGAGGCGACAAACTGACGCCACCACCAGAGTTCACCAAAAGGACAGAAGGTTAAAGTCGGCAGCAATCACATAGGACGTAAAATTGCGGTCAACGTGGGAGAGCAAATCGTAGGGGATGGAAACGTAACTGCAGATGTAAATAGTGACTAGGGTGATGGTGAGGGAGGACAGAAAGAGACTGAGGTGCTCGGTGGGATTGTGTAGGAGAGGCTGGTGATGGAGGTGGTCAAACGCCACCATGCCTTGAGCAAGAGGTGGGGGGGGGGGGCACCTGTTAGCAGGGAATGGACAGACGTTGTGGTAGAGGATGGTGTGGGGGGGTATGCCATGGGGTGCTGTGGGTTTGGGGGGGTAGGGAGGGTAGGGGTAGATGGAAAAAGTTTACGAGTATACTTTATACAAGGGTAACTTGCAGGGAGAAGGTGGCGATGGTTCTAGTTGGAAGATGGAGCAGGGAGCAAGGGCAATCTGTTGAGGGGTGTGGGGACGTTGGAATGATTGAATGTTTTGGAGGACTGGTGACAAATCGGATTACGTCCTCCACAATGGGAGGGGGCAGAGGGAGTTGTTGGGATGGATAGGGGGTCGATAGGGTGGACGGGGACTGTCAGCTCGGGGGTGATGGGAGCAGGACGAGCTCAGCATTTATTAGAATAGGTGGGGCAGGGGCCACCACAAGTGTTGCAGGTGGAAGGGGAGGCGAGGTTGGAGCATTGTTTGAGGTAATGAGAGGATTTGCAGTGAGGACAGATGAGAGGGGTTTTACAGTTTTGGCTGGGGTTGTTGTCGTAAACTAGACAACGACAACAGTGGTATGAGTGAGGAGGGGAGCGTGATGGATCCACCTTGTAGCGGCGATCATATATTAGTGCACCCTCAGTGAGGTGGCGGTCACTGGATGGTGTGGAGTCTGTAAGGATCTGCATCAGGTAGGTGGGGCTGGAGGCATTTTGGATATATTTGGCGGAACATATCTTACTGTCTGGGTGACTGGGTGAGCGTTGAGTTGGCCCAACACCTCCTCCTCGTCTTCTGTAATCATCGGGCTTAATTTGGTGATCACGGCAGTTAGAGTGGGCCCTACCTACCTCACAAGCGATTACGTCATCCCTAACCACCTCACTTTGATTCAGTAGCGTAGCTAGGGGGGTGCGGTCGCACCGGGTACCAACTCCAAGGGGGTGACAAAACTTGCCAGTATGTATTTTTTTTTTTCTTTTTGCGCGACGTTTTACACCTAACACTTAATGTTCAAATGTTTGTATAGTTTATGGGACTTAACTACGGAGTCATCAGTCCCTAAACTTACAACTACTTATGAACTAGCTTATACTAAAGACGGCACAAACATCCAAGCCCGAGGAGGGATTCGAACCCCCGACAATAGTGGCCGTGCAAACAGTGACTAGTGCGCCACAGACCGCTGGGCCACTGCGGCCGGCTGACAATGGGAACGGCGGGCGTCGAGAGTGCCTAAGGACTGGGCCGACTCCTCCTTCTTAGACGCGCGCATTTCACCGCCATAGCGGAGCGGAGTCATTGTTGGTGTAAATATTTCACGCCAATGTACCATTGTTAATGGTCTGAACCGATGGGGCTGTTGCCATACTTCGTCTATTACCGTGATTGACCGGACGCCAGAGTTTTCTTCCCCAAGATTCAGAAGATCGAATGAAATATTTATTCATTTGGACGTAAGTAAATGGAATTATTCATGAACTTTTCGTTATACAACTTCTTCTTCCCATAGTTGTAAGAAAGATAGCAAGAGATTTCTTTTTTGCTGATGCCAAATACCTGAATTTTTTCTCTTTAATAATTTTTTGAGAATCAGTACGATCTTTCTCCCAGCTTTAAAAGTCATTACAATACTTATTCAGATGTTGCTGCCACGGTCACTGTGTTCCTTTTTTGTGATTTGAACGTTAAAATAAA
Source organism: Locusta migratoria (assembly GCA_026315105.1). Classification (NCBI taxonomy): domain Eukaryota; kingdom Metazoa; phylum Arthropoda; class Insecta; order Orthoptera; family Acrididae; genus Locusta; species Locusta migratoria. The sequence goes on from CM048745.1 coordinate 376,466,368, forward strand.
CGGCCATTTAGTCAAAGCAGCCGTGTTGAATGTGTATCACGATTGTGCTAGGGTGTTCAAGTGGTCAAATATGCAAAAGAAGGACCCAACCATGAACTAGTCTAGCATAAAACCAGAACTGTTTTCCGCTGTGGCTATCATTGTGGTACATTATGATGTATAGTGCAGAACTTTCCAAACTGGATGTGACGACACCCAGGGGTGTCGCGTATTGCCATTAAGGGTGTCGCAACAACGGCAAAATATTAAGATGAAATAAAATAGAACATTGTGGAAAAAATTACTAAACATTCTTCAGTTCGTTCAGTGTGCACTTTAAGTAAAAGTTCATCATGAAAATTAATATTTCTTTAAAGTATCATTTCATATAGATAAATGTCTCTAATTAAAATTAGTGTGTTTCTCGTAAAACTTTATATATTCGAAATGGTGTCGTGCCTAGGAAGAGTTTGGAAAGCTCTAGTATAGTGTATAAGAAAAATCGTTGAAAATTACGAAAAAATTCCATATGGGTTTATTATTTGATGCAACTGTGACGTCAAATAGAACAAATCTGCTTATTGTTTGCTATTCCTGAATATCTTATCTCCGTAAAAAATGCATAAAAGCATTTCTTTCTATAGAACAACAGACAACTGATTACAAACTTACTGAATTTCAGGAACATTGCTCTTTTAAGCAATATTTGCCTAAAAATCTAAAGGAGACTAAAAAGTGTTTGCTATAAATCAATATGGAGATTTCTATCTGCGCATATTCTGGGTGTAGCCCCCTCCCCATACTCCTCATACTTTGTGTGTTTTGGTAGCGTCCTGTGAGAGAAGTTTCTCAAAGCTAAGTCCTATTAAGAATTACCTTAGGTCTACTATGAGCCAAGCAAGACTCTCTAATTTGGCAATTTTGTCAATTGAAAATAATGTGGCTAAAGCTATTGACTTTGATGGTGCAATTTCAAAATTTGCTGCAGAGAAAGTTAGACAGGTAAGATTGTAAACTACATGTGAAAGTCGTCAGTCATTAAGACAATCGTTAGCTATTTGTTCTGCTTGATTAGTAATCAATTAAACTATGTTATTTATAAATACTAGTTTTATTTATTTCCTTTCATGAAGACTGTTTACAAACTAAATAATTTTATATTTTTCTCATTTCAATATGTGTATCAAAAATTTATTCCTCTCTCCTTGAAATTTTTTTACATTCATTCGTGAGGTTGGAGGGAGTGGTGGTGGTGGTGGGGGTGGGGTGGGGGGATGACAAGTTGAATCACTGCACCGGGTGCCAAACTACTTAGCTACGCCACTGCTTTGATTATAGTGTGGCATGCGACATGTAAATCTAGTGTCGCGCACCTCTCGTGCCGCACATCTGTCGTCAAGTGTTTCTGCAAGGGCTTAGTTTGTTTTGTGGTGGAGTTTTCCAGTCTACTGTTACGAAAGCAGATAATACTTGGAGTCATGGTAATGGTTGGATTACATATGCTATTGTTCATGGTAATGGTGATACTTTAAATGCGCAAGGTGGACTTGAGAGTTTTGATAACAGAGACCTGATTGCTTATCATACATTTCAAGTGTTTGAAGTGTTTAACAAGGATATTGTTAAATCGTATTATTCGTGTAACATGCCATTTGTTGTTAGAACTCGTAATCATCGTAGAGTTAATGAAGAAGAAGGCGTTGGTGTTTGGATTAAAGGAATGTTGAATTGTAGTAAGATTAGAGTTGTTGGAGATGCATTATTATCGTCATTGAAATAAATGTTTTTTTTAATTAAAAGAGCTCGTGATGTACAGTTTATTTTAATAAGGACACACAGTAAAAAAGAAACCTGTTGGGTCACAGGTGGTGACCCATCCCAAGTCATCCTAGTAACTGATTCACTAACAACAAATGGAGAAAATGTGAGGGGCACCAACAATGGGGGGAGTTACGACTCCCCTGCTGTGCATATTATAGTGTGTTGCAGTGAATTCAAATTATGTTAGTATATATCTTCGATATGTAAGCTGTGCTATGTTAAAGTAGCTGTTAAAGTAGCGCGCCTACGGAGGTAGGCATGCTGCAAGTGCTCTGCATGACGTTGGCGCCAGATATGCGGCGCGAGAAGCGCGCAACACTAATTTTACCTTCCGCGCGCCGCGCTGTAATCAGATTGAGGCTAGAGCCCTGTATTGGGAGAGTACTGCCAACCAGGCGAGCGCCGCCATTGTAGGCCTATCTCGCAATAGCAGCGATATGGGCGGCGCTGTTAAAGTAGCAGTTATGGTCAAGGGAACCGGTCTGTACATCGACGTGGTATGACAGTACGTTAAGTAAACAATGAACTAAAGTTTATAATTGTTTTCTCACCTCTACTGCAAATAGTAAGGAAAAATTGGTAATCTGAGATCAAGACCTTTTATTTTTGAGCAAACTAGTTATAAAATTGTTTCGCGCAAAGTTTTGCCAAAAGTAATATATGTAGTAATGATAAGAGACTTTAAGTCGCTAGAGTTAACATATTTCATTTAAAGTACTGGTAGTTATTAAAATACAAATATGTAGTTTAGTTATTTAGGCTGCTAAGGAAAAGAATACAAATTGGAAAATTACAAATTAATTTGTCTAAAAAATTTGAATGGTATTTTATCTACATAGTAACTGCGTATTAAAATACCTTCAAGGCATTCATCATGCCAATACTTTTACCACCGCACTCTGCTTGGCGATTATATTTTCTCAGAAGAATATGTACTCTAGTGGTTAAAAAATACGTGCACAACTTTTTCCAAAACAATGTGACACGAAGGAACATTTAGGAACACGTTCATTGATGGATTTATGTCCAAGCACCATTGTTCACTATCTTGAAATGTACAAAAAAAGTTTTGTCTAAATACATTGCGATAAATTTACGTAGAATGAGTAAGATACGAATCTTATTTATATACATAAAATATATGTAAACTGTTCTGCCTGTCCAAACTTTCGTCATATTCAGTATAAATGCGAAATTCGTCAAATACAGCAGATTATGTTAGATTTTCACGTATTTGTATCTTTTAAAAATATCTTTTCTCTTACGTGATTGTCCGACCAACATTACCTAGACGTTTACTCGATATTTCAATACAAATTTGTTTACTTCACACAATTTTGCATTCTCGTAGCGAAATGCATGTTTTCTTCCAATGCGATGTACCCGCAATTCGCGTCTTTTCGCATTCCTTTCGCCCTGTGGAATGCGGAAACCTTGGACTGTGTAACAATTCACTGCACGACACTGTGGCATTCTTCACCATATATAAAAGTGGAATATGCTATGTTAAGCTCTTAATTTAAAATATAATGAGTCTACAGATTTCCAACACTCTAAGTGCTAAAATAACAGCGAGTTAAGTGAAATATGCCATTTACGCTGATGGACTGCTTAGGCCTAAAATGGCGGTCGTGCCCCACCCGCGTTCAACTGACCAATAGCAGCCGGCGGTTGTCGGCTAGCCACACATAAAAAGTTGGCGGTACTCTTCCAATACAGGGCTCTAATTGAAGCGGTTAGGGATGACGTAATCGCTTGAGCGGTAGGTTTAAAAGGGCCGTTCGGAGCGCTGTTGCGGTCTTTCTGGATCGGACAGGCGTTGATTAGGGTTCGTAGGCGGAGTATCAGGCGCTCTCGTCTTACTGTCTTTACGGCTATTTATAATATTAACATTAAGAATAAAAGTTTGAGATGGTGACCCAGATGAAGACACTAATAAAACACAGGTATGCAACAAAATGTTCTGCCATTGTCGGCGGTTGCACTGTTAAAGTAACATACACTGACACCATAGGATGCACAGACACACTAATGATACACTACATTAAAAACTGAAACATTATGCAGACCCTGCAGAGGAAGAGGGAAAGGAGGGGAAGTGGGATGGAAGGAAATTGTAAGAACTCCATGGGGAGGTGAAGGGCAATCCAAATGGGGGATAGAAAGGAGTGGAGGGGGGCATGTAATATAGGGGGAGGAGAGGGATTAGGGCTGATAGGATGGATAGATATCTGGACAGAGGGCGTCATCTGGGAGAGGGAGGTGGCGAAAGTTTCCAATGCTTTTTTACCTCAAATCTGCATAATTACTTTGACTATTTTAAATAATGTCAACAAAAGCAATTACTGCTCTAATTGTAAATTACTTACGATCTTAATTTCCGTTTTGTTTTGATACGAAAATCCTATCATTACATTTGTCATAATTTTGTGTATATTTTCTTTATGAAAGATTAATTATGTTTCATGAACAGACTATTTAATATGTTATGTTGTAACTCCACTCCCATGAACCACAGACATTGCCGAGGTGGGGTGGCTTGCGTGCCTCAATGATACGGATAGCCGTACCGTAGGTGCAACCACAGCGGAGGGGTATCTGTGGAGAGGCCAGACAAACGTGTGGTTCCTGAAGAGGGGCAGCAGCCTTTTCAGTAGTTACAGGGGCAACAGTCTGGATGATTGACTGAGCTGGCCTTGTAACATCAGCTAATGTGGCTTTGCCACACAGCTACTGCGAAAGGCTGAAAGCAAGGGGAAACTACAGCCGTTATTTTTCCCGAGGACATGCAGCTCTACTGTATGAACATATGATGATGGCATCCTCTCAGGTAAAATATTCCGGAGGTAAAATAGTCCCCCATTCGGATCTTTGGGCGGGGACTACTCAGGAGGATGTGATCATCAGGAAAGACAATACTGGCATTCTACGGGTCGGAGCGTGGAATGTTAGATCCCTTAATCAAGTAGGAAAATTAGAAAATTTAAAAAGGGAAATGGATAGGTTGAAGTTAGATATAGTGGGGATTAGTGAAGTTCGGTGGCAGGATGAACAGGATTTCTGGTCAGGTGAGTACAGGATTATAAATACAAAATCAGTTGGGGGTATCACAGGAGTAGGATTGATAATGAATAAGAAAATAGGAATGCGGGTAAACTACTATGACCAGCACAGCGATCGAATTATCATTGTCAAGATAGATACGAAGCCAACGCCGACAACAGTAGTACAGGTTTATATGCCAACTAGCTCTGCCGATGATGAGGAGATCGAAGAAATATATGAGGAGCTAAAGGAAATTATTCAGACAATTAAGGGAGAGGCAAACTTAATTGTTATGGGAGACTAAAATTCGGTAGTACGACAAGGAAGGGAAGGGAAGATAGTGGGTGAATATGGTCTGGGCAAAAGGAATGAAAGAGGAAGCCGCCTGGTAGAATTTTGCACGGAACATAATTTAGTTATAACAAACACCTGGTTTAAGAATCACAAAAGAAGGTTGTATACATGGAAGAGACCAGGAGACACCGGGAGATACCAGATAGATTTTATAATGGTAAGACATAGATTTCGGAACCAGGTTTTGAAGTGTAGAACATACCCAGGGGCAGACATAGGCTCTGACCATAACTTGTTGATTATGAACTGTAGGCTGAAACTGAAGAAACTACAGAAAGGTAGGAAAATAAGGAGATGGGACCTAGATAAATTGAAGGAACCCGAAGTTCTTAAGAATTTCAGAGGGAGCTTCAGGCAACAATTGATAGAAACAGAGAAAAATAAAACAGTTGAGGAGGAATGGGTAAAATTGAGAGATGAAATAGTGAAGGCAGCAGAGGACAAAATAGGTAGGAAGGCAAGACCTACAAAGAATCCTTGGATATCACAGGAGATACTAAATTTAATCGATAAAAGGAGAAAGTATAAAAATGCAGTAAATGAAACAGGCAAAATGGAGTACAGACGACTAAGAAATGAGATTGTCAGGAAGTGCAAAATGGCTAAGCAGGAGTGGCTAGAAGGCAAATGCAAGGATGTAGAAGAATGTATAAATAGGGGAAAAATAGATACAGCCTACCGGAAAATAAAAGAAACATTTGGCGATAAGAAAAACAGCTCTATGAATATTAAGGACACTGATGGAAAACCAGTTCTCAGCAAAGAAGGGAAAGCTGAAAGGTGGAAAGAGTATATAGAGAGGCTCTACAAAGTAAATGAACTTCGAGACATTATTGTAGGGAGGGAAGATGATGTAGATGATGATGAAATAGGAGATACTATACTGAGAGATGAATTTGACAGAGCACTGAAAGATCTAAGTCGAAACAAGGCCCCTGGAGTAGATGATATCCCGTCAGAGCTACTGAAGTCTCTGGGAGAACCAGCCATGACAAAATTGTTTCACATTGTGTGTAAGATGTATGAGACAGGTGAAGTACCCTCAGACTTTAAGAAAAATGTTATAATCCCCATTCCAAAGAAAGCAGGTGCAGACAGGTGTGAAAACTACAGAACCATCAGTTTAATAAGTCATGGTTGCAAAATATTAACACGGATTATATACAGAAGGATGGAAAAGCTGGTAGGAGCCGACCTCGGGGAAGATCAGTTTGGGTTCAGGAGAAATGTAGGAACACGGGAGGCAATACTCACTTTACGGCTTATCCTAGAAGATAGATTAAGAAAAGGCAAACCAACATTTCTAGCTTTTGTAGATTTGGAGAAGGCTTTTGACATTGTTGATTGGAATAAACTCTTTAAAGTTCTGAAGCAAGCAGGAGTAAAATATAGGGAGCGTAAGGTTATTTACAACTTGTACAAAAACCAGACAGTGGTTGTCAGAGTTGAAGGGCATGAAAGGGATGCAGTGGTTGGAAAGGGAGTAAGACAGGGTTGTAGCCTTTCCCCACTGTTGTTCAATTTGTACATTGAGCAAGCTATAAAGGAAAGCAAGGAGAAATTTGGAGAAGGAATTAAAGTTCAGGGTGAAGAATTAAAAACATTACGTTTTGCCGACGACATAGTAATTCTGTCAGATACAGCAAAGGACCTGGAAGAGCAATTGAACGGAATGTACAGTGTGCTGAAAGGTGCATATAAGATGAATATTAACAAGAGCAAAACTAGGGTAATGGAGTGCAGTGTAAGAAAATCAGGTGATGCTGAAGGAATTAGATTAGGTAACAAAACAATAAAGGAGGTAGAGGAGTTTTGTTACTTGGGCAGTAAAATAACAAATGATGGTCGCAGTACAGATGATATAAAATACAGAATGGCAATGGGTAGAAAGGCGTTTTTGAAAAAGAGAAATTTGTTAACATCGAATATTGATTTAAGCCTAAGGAAGGCCATTCTGAAGGCATTTGTATGGAGTGTTGCCTTGTATGGGAGTGAAACATGGACGATAAGCAGTGTGGACAGAAAGAGGATAGAGGCTTTTGAAATGTGGTGCTACAGAAGAATGCTGAAGATTAGGTGGGTGGATCGTGTAACTAATGAGGATGTACTGAACCGAATTGGGGAGAAAAGAAATTTCTGGCATACCTTGACTAAAAGAAGGGATAGATTGGTAGGACACATTCTTAGACATCAAGGAATTGTGAATTTAGCGTTGGAGGGAAGTGTGTGGGGTAAAAATCGCAGAGGGAGACCAAGAGACGCGTATAGTAAGCAGATTCAAGTGGATGTGGGTTGTCGTTCTTATGAGGAGATGAAAAGGCTTGCTCAGGATAGAGTAGGGTGGAGAGCTGCATCAAACCAGTCTCTGGACTGAAGACCACAACAACAACAACAACAACATGTTGTAACTTCCCGATTTTAGAATCTTCTCAAAAATCAGATTGTATTAATACACAAATTGGTGTGAACACAGTTAGTCTTAAGTCTTACTTGAAGCAAGCAGTCAGTCATTAATTAGTCCTACTTTAGTCAATGGTCAGTTATGAAGTTATTATGTAAAGCACAGTCAGTCTTACTTTGGCATTCAGTCAGCTATTCAGAACGTGTATATTTATTTTTGTGTGTGTCAATTATTTAAGAATAAATATGAAGAAACTATTATCAACAACATGTACTCATTAAGACCATTAAGAAGCTGATGCTTTTATAATATGATACAGGCAGGCGAGCTATTGAAACTATTGGAGCTATTCAAACTACGGAGCTACCACTGAACATCGATTGCAAGGCGATTTATAACTTTTATTTAAGAAACGAATGTAAAATATGGTTCTAATGGTGTGTAGCATCGTTAGACGCTCCATTGTGAAAGACACAAGAATCCCGGCTGGGTACACATTTTCAGCTTTGTCCAATCGCAGTTGATGTCATATATTCTGTGAATATTAAATAATAACAACTGCAGGATCATAAGTGACGTTTGTTCTTTCGGAACAGACGCCACATGTATATATATAATATGCCGGTTACGGGCAATGATCCTATCGTTAACGGGGAGGGATGGGCAAGTTTGAAGCCCTTACTCTTACGGGAATTAGTTTCATAACTACGAGTTTGAGTACTGTGGGCAGGGCGAAGCTGGGAATTTGTATCTGACGGGAGGCGTGCTTAGGTAGTCCTTGCAGGTGCGGTGATCACTGTGTCCCCAGTGGTGTAGGGGTCTGCGCAACTGCCTAGAAAGCAGGAGACCCGGGCTCGAATCCCAGCTGGGTACACATTTTCAGCGGCTGGGTCGTAAAAACATACCGCGAAACGATTAAGTAATGAATGAGTATTTGGAGTGAAGCAGCACATTCAAAATACTACATATTTAGGAGCTTTTGTTACGCTAAAATTGTAGCAACTATCAAAATTCTAATGTGGAAATCTCTCATTTGCAAAGGATTCTCAGAAGTAACAGAATAATGTTAAGAATAACAAGTGTTCATTTACGGTGGTTTGTTATACTTTTAAGCATAGAAGTGAATCTGTAACAATTCATTCACGTCCAAACTTCTGCTCTTAATAAGACTCGCAAATATTTGACCACTATTTCATAATATTACTGCTGTATAAAAGTAATGTTTGAATGCTTCCAATAGCAGTTAACTATTTCAGTAGAGTAAGCTTAGTTTCGCACCTCAGTATCACAAAAATTAAAGCCTGTATACCAACATATTTTGGCGGTTACCTACAAGTTTGATAAAGTGAATGCATAGCTACAAATAAATAATACGTCCATATATAAACTATTAATATTAGCACGTCATATTCTTAAAGATATTCAGCTTGATACCTACCAAGTGGCTAAAAAAATTATGATAGGTACACGAAAAGCACAGAACAAGGACAAGCTGAAAAGAGGGTTTAAAAGCGATGTACACTCTAGTCCCCTACGATGTAAAAATCGTGTATAGTTTCGAAAATATTACGATATCCGAAATCCCCCAAATCAAAACTCGCGTAACAGGTCAGAATGTACCGAGCACGGGAACTTATATAATAATTACTTTTATACTTGAGCACATCAGGTTGCGATTTATTTCTGGTTTCATAAAGTTTTTGTACAATATGATTCCGACTCAGGTATTGTGAACTGTGTGAATTACACTGCACAATCAATTCGTTACTATAGACTGCCATTAACAGAAGTAGTGATATTACTTTAATATTGATTTTATATTTGTGTTAGAAAGTTCACAGCAACTTTCAGTGACTAGAAAATATGAAAGTAACAGCATTACCATCAGTAACTTCTCAGTTGTATCACGCCATTCCTCTGTTATTACCTACTGGCCGCTAGGAGCGCTAGTATAGCTTCAGTTGCAATTTTTTTCCTAGAGAGTTTCGCGACTGTCTGTAATAGACTGTGGTGCAACTGCAGAAAGACACACTTTGTTTTCTCAATTTAGCTGCTTGTGTGAACCCAGCTTAACATCCACCTCCACTAGGTCTATTGGAAAGATAAGATAATTTACACAACGCAAAGTTCCGTTTTCGATCTTATTTCCATTATTTTATTGCAATGATCATGTATCCCTATGTAGGTGTAGATACCAGACCTAGTCCGCCGATACCTGTATCTGGAGGCAAATGCAAACAATGTTCTGGATTGGGAGAACTATGTTTCTTCCGTTTCAATGTAGCTCTTATGTGAATGTGACAATCTCTGTATACACCCAATAACTACATTTGTTGGCGGATCCATCCGAACATCCAACCACTTGATCCTGCAACTTTTTGCATTGCGTTCTCCACCAGATAGTATTTCTGAAATGTTTTCTATCAGTGAGTAGACCACATACCTCGTGTGTTTAACAATCACGTACAAACAGCTATTGTATTTCCCCTTCTTAACAAATCATTACTGTCAATAAATATTCATAACACAGCAATTACATGGTAAAATGATTAACACACACACATACACACAAACACACATACACAGCTAACAAGGAATGATTCAGATCAACATCAAGTACTTTTTCTTATATATATCTGATCACTACAACCAGCAACACAAAATAATTTTCACGATTTCAAACTAATACAACATCTGAAAAATTTTATTGAATTCCAAGAGCAATCCTTTAGAGACAACATATGATTTAACACACCACCAACGAAGGTAACTAACTTACACAACTTTAAATGACCTAACTATAGGGTTTACTGAACTCGACTTGATGCTTCTCTACTGAAAAACAATTTACACTGAAATCATCACAGGTTGAAACACTAATTGTGTGGTCGTGTTCCATTTTGATTTACTCTTTAAACTAAACTGCTTCTGCACCATTAATGTTATCTATCTGTGTGTTAATTATTTTATTATTTTTACCAAAGATCAATGCCCCATGTTTATGTATGTTTGCTCCATATTTATGTTTCCACCCGTGTGATTGAACTTGTGAGTTCATGTGAATGTGAATGTGTGCTCTTAATATTGACTGACTGTCGTGCAATGGCTTACAGTCACCGCCTCCCGCTTTAAGCCTCATTTTGCTTCGTTTGTCATCTGCGCTGGCATCTGCTGGCTGGCCAGAGACAAGCTTACTTGGTAAGGTGGCCGTGTTCTTAAGGTACGTTGACACTGACCACAAAAACGGCGCCATTTGACTTTCGTCACGGAAAATTGCAAATTGCAAATTTTTGGGTGGCGCCACTCAGCTGTCGCCACTTGATGTAGTTCAGGTCATTTGAACTTTGTGGCGCCATTTCTCAGATTCAAATCAAACCGCCGCCATGTTTATTTGAGCCTTTTGCCGTATTTGGTGTTTTCGTATTTTTATGCCTTCGTTTTACATACAATGTGCATTTTAATTGCTCATCAAATTAAAGATCTTTCCAAAATATGTGCTTTTAAGTATGGTTTGTTTGGAAACAGTGATAGACATCGGAATGCAGTACAAAGTTTTCATGAGCATACTGTAGTTAATTTGCGTATTTTATGATGTTCTTACACAGTGTTTGTTTAATATTTGTGTGTGACTAAAGAAGTCTTATTGAGAGATTACTGAAGGGAAATTTGTAGGTACACAACAGACTCTTTAATTCTACAAATGCGGAAAATAAGTGTGGTGCTGGCATTGTATTCAGATTCTGGAAATGGCATTTTCATTTCTCATAAACACTTGCCACATGGATTTTAGAAAGGAAGTGACAAGGTTCATGTTGTAATTTCTGGTTGAGTGTATCTGTTAATTAAGGGAATGAACTGAATTACAGTAACTGTCAGTGCAGTTGTACAAAGCATAATCTCAAAAATCGATATAAATTAAAAAGTCGCCATATTTAACTGTGGGAAAGTGTAGGTATCTATATTAAGTTTCAAATAAGCGTCCATTACATTCTAAATAGCATCCAGAACATTTCATCAGAACGCTACTTCTTTTGATGACAAGATATCAAGTTTGAAGAGGTGACAGGTAATGGTCAGGTGTCAAATATGACAATGACACTTATTGTATCAAGTACTGCCTTTGTAATGTTGAACTCAGACTTTCTTACAGAGCTTGATAAGCAGATCCCAATCGAAATTTACTTTTTTTTAAATTCGTAATTGGTTCAGTAATAGAGGTTTGTTTACATGTGCTACTTGGTTTACACCTGTCTTTAATATATGAGTGTTGTTTATGTATAAAATATATTTCCAAACAACAACGTTTGCACTTTATTTCTCTCTTATTGTAGTCTCATATTAATTCTAATACGATAACCTAAATGACTACACCAATGTCTGTTCGAAAAATCTCAGCTGACGCCATGTTGGTAACCACGCAACCAGGATCCTGACAGGAGCGAGTGCAAACGGCTGTGACAGTACCACTTCCATATAAGCCATAATGCCACATGCTATGATGCCTTTTTTGTGGCCCGCATCAACTTACCTTTAGTGTCATACCAGCCTAATCTTGGACGAAAGAGGTCACAGGAGACCTCTCTGGGAGCAGTTGAAGAGGGAATTGTCTTGGCCATGTAGCAAGGGTTGGTAAACACTAGTCTCTGAACGCACTCTGTGTCGCTCTTAGCGCGCTCTACATCCAGTGTATGGCGGGGGGAGGTTTTTCCGAGGCCTTAGACCTTCAGTCTTCACTCTTTATTCTGGCTCCGATGACTGTGGAAGTAAGTACTCTGCCGAATCATGCTGAGGGAAAGGCATGCTGTAAGGACTTTACTTTCTATGTGATCAGGTTATCTTGGTTTTTCAGTGATAGTTCTCTGGAGTAATTCTTTCGCTATGTGAGGCAAAGTGTTTCTTAATTTACAGTTCTCGAGTAAATTCAGTGTAAATTTATTATTTGCATTTTCATTTCAGTGATGATTGTGTGTCCGGTTTTGCTCAAGTTAGAATACACGCCGTGTGTGGCTTTCAGCATTTTTGTAAATTTAGTGTTTGAATTTCCTTGTTGTTTTTAACTAACATTTCACATCGTATTTGTGTCCGTGAGTATGCTGAATATATCTCAGATATTCTGATTTGATTCCATCTTTCCTGTCTTGTATGATCAACTGCACCACGTGCTTTCGTAATGGTCGCTACTTTGGCCTTCAACCATGCTTTATTAATACTAGCTTCCTTCTATACAAATTCTCGCATGTGCTTTACTTGTTTATTCTAAATTAATATCTGTTTGTAAATACTATGAAATTAGATGTGTGGTACTTAAGAATAGTTATCCACTGCCTCCCCGAACATGTGTTCGATTAGTGCACAGTTTAATTAAATTTGTGATCAAGACACCTGTCATCTCGTCAAGACGCTGCCAACACTTGGTTTTGCCGCTGCTTTGAAGTGTTCCAGTTTGTAATGCACCATCTAGCTTTATGCGCATGTCATGAATGAATGATTGAATGTGCTTTCAACTACCCATTGTGTGTTTGAAAATTTCCTCCCACGTTATCTTCATATTCATAAAGGGCAGAAACAATTTTAATATGGACAGTAATTATGTGATTTAATCCACTTTTGTACAAGGTGTGTGTTTAACTTGGTCTCCCCAAATTTATTTGCTTGTTATTTTAGTGAATATATTATGATTTTAAAGTATCAAACCTCAGCTTTACGATTTCATGCTCCCCGTCCCATGTTTAATTATCTATTCATTTATTTTTTTAGCATTGATTTTGTGTTTGTTAAAACGTTGACTGCTCCCTTAAGGAGTGAACAGTTAGATAAATTTCTGTTGCACGTGTACTTTGGCCACACATAAAGTAATTTAGAGCAGCAGTGAGCGTTTTCACTTTCATTTGCGGATCTCAACTGTCCGAGATGTTGCTAATTTTAATAATCAGGCTACATTCACTTGGCTTACAGATGCCAGGATTTGTCCTTCTGTGGCTCCTGATTTTTTTAAAATTTTTGTTTCTTTCTCTAGATGCCCTCCCATCCTTTGAATGTGTGTGTGAATGAGTACAAATCACAAGCGCTAGTGTACTTCCATTGTGTTTTCAGCGTGCATTGCCAGTGTATTTGTTTTCTCTTTCAGCAGTGAACATTTTACTATGTGCATTTTTGGGTGGAAATAATTGTGGAGTTTACGTAGTGTGAAACGCGAATGCAATTACGACTGCATTGCGTGCAAGAACAAATTTTGTGTGTATAACTCTTACACACCCCGTTTACATGGTCTCCCCATACCGATTTCACAATTCCTCTTTTGGTTGGTCATGAAAACACTCCAAAATCGATTTTGGAAATCCGCTTCTCTAAAGCGGTTTTCCAGTTCCACAATCGATTTTCGTGCCCATGTAAACGCAACAGTTTTTGAAGCGTTCTTGGCTTGTCAGATTGTGTTTTCTTGTTACGAATTTTCGGCACATATTGAAAGAGTGATATTTTCTAATGTGAATTAAAAGTATAAATATTAGAGTGAACATAAATATGTGTATTTAAATAAAGAAAAATAGCGATTGTGCAGACTAAATAAGGGCCGGCCGCGGTGGCCGAGGGGACTGAGGCGCTCCAGTCACGCTCCGCACGGCCACTACGGTCGGGGGTTCGAATCCCCCCTCGGGCATGGATATTTGTGCCGTCCTTAGTCTTAGCTAGTTCATAAGTAGTTTGTAAGCTTAGGGACTGATGACCCCGTAGTTAAGTCCCATAAGTTCTACGAATATTTGAACTAAATAAGGAACTGAATCAGCTGTTTTCCAGCCGCCATGGTTAAGTGAGCTAGGAAATCCGATTCAGGCTACGCCATGTAAACACGACAGCGAAAAACGGTTTACGAAAATCAGTTTTCGTCTTAGTGACAGAGGCACCACGTGTTCTGACCACGTGGGTGGCCAGGAACTCTCTTTGGAATTTCATTGTGAATATTTTAGTGTGCGTGTGAATATTTATCGTGATTTCAAAAATGGATAGCGTTTCAGTTTCAGCAACTGAAACACGTAGGCGAACCGCTCTTAAGGAGCAAGGAAAGGAAAAGCGTGATAGGTCGTGGGAATTAGATGCGGTGGCGACTGAAAATCAGCATGTTGCTTTAAATGAGACTACAAACGTGGGAGATGTTTCTCAAACAGAAAATAATCTTTGCTTTGAAAACTGCGTACAGAGTTCAGGCGATGGGCGAATTACAGGGGAGAGCAGCCCGCCGGAAACCGCCAACTGGGGCCCTCTTGTGTTTCGGATTTTTGGACTAACCCAGGAGCGCCCGCTCGTCCGCCGGTAGCCGCGCTACCTGACGTGCTCACCGCCCTCTTCAAACAAATGACCGCGCAGATTTACTCCAGTCAATATGTATTTTTACCAGGAAAGTTTTGGGGTAGTTTTGATTTCTTCTATTCCGTATGTTTTTGTGGTGCTGAATCCGAATCTGGCATTCCCAACAAAATTTCGTGACGCAACATTGAAAAAATTCAAAAATTCGAAAAAAAAAAAGCATTTTCCGGCGGTTTTCTGCTTATAACTCGGAAACTATCAACTTTTTACAAATTGCCTCCCAGTACAAAATTGAAGTCCATAAAATTTCCTACAGATTTCACTATTTATGTTTTGCTGTCAGATGAGGCGTTCCGGCTCAAGTGCTAATTGGAAATTGGCGTATTTTGGCTGTCTACGCTAAAATCCACTTTCTCCACTCAAGAATTCTAATTCATAGCTGCCATTTAGTGAATTCCTACAAGTTCTAAGTCGTGTAGAATGTAGACTGATATCCACTGCTTCTCCCAGTTCTCTATGCACTCCTTCTTTAGATCATATATATAAAGTTATACAAAATTAAAAAAGAAATTACATGAAGTTCAAGTTATTAATAATATTTTTTGCATTTTTTTCAATGTTGCGTCACGAAATTTTGTTGGGAAATGCCAGATTCGGATTCAGCACCCCAAGAAACATACGGAATCGAAGAAATCGAAACTACCCCAAAACTTTTCGGCTAGGGGCCCTATTGAGAACAAGTTGACTGGACTAATCAGCGAACAAATGAGAGAGCAGTCGAAAGAGGTTGCCAAACGTTTTGCTAAAATAGACCAACGCACTAACGACCAGTTTCGCGAAATAAAAGAACAGTCGGAACAGGTCACCAAACGAACGGTAGAACAATCACGAAAGATTGATGAGCGACTTGACAAAAAGAAAGAACAGATCGCGAATCAAGAGGTGCGGGTATTGCAAGAAATGACTAGCCTCCGCGAACATCTGGCGGAGGGAGCAAGCAGGAACAGCGTTGAAAGCGTGGAGACGCAGGTTGGCGGTTTTGCCAAACGCGTCGAAACTGTTGATTCGCGTGTCGACTACGCGCTCACGCAGGTGAAAACTGTTCATGAACACGTCAAAATTGTTCAGACCACTATCGTTGCAGTTTGTCAAGATCAGTAGCTAAAATCTGGTTTTATATTTCTTAGTTGAGTTATTTTATTTTAGTACGAAGCACAACACAAACATCTTTCTGACAAAAGCGACTTTATTTGTTGTAACCACTGTTTGTTTGTTTTTCTTCCACAGCAAGTAGCTCACACTACCAACATAACACAAAAAATATACTAATGCCATCTGTGGCTTTCATTAAAAAGAAACATATTGTCTTTGATTACTGCACTTTGTCTTTAAATATCAACACAGTTCTGGCCGCGTCGATGTTGTGACCACTGCAGTTACTAGTGTGCAGACCACGCTAGAAGATGTTGGACAACGGATTGCATGGGTCGAATTAAACCCCGTGCAGCTTATAACATTTATATACTATGTAAGTAATTACTTTTCATTCTACCACTTCCAAACGAGATACTCAGCTTTTCAAGATTACGATGTATGGGGGTTCTGCTCGCTGCAACATTATTCTCCTGGGGCGTCGTGATAGAAATAAATACTCGTTATGTACAATTTTTCACTTTTTGTTTAATTTGAAACCAAACTGCTTCTCCACCAAAACATTACAACTTCAAATTCAAAACATATACAATGGAACAGAACTTAGCTGACAGTACTTCCATTTTAAAACATAGAGCAACATAGATTCCAGAGCACTTGACAAATGACTAAAACTCGAACTCTCCCATGCAAGGAGGTGAGGCAAATATATAACATTCACAATAATGGCATTACATTACTCATTGTTTATAACAATTGAATATACTGATTTACAATTACCAAGCACACAAGTAAAACATTTCATGTACACAAAAATAATCACAATATAAAATGAAAACTATACATACAATAATTTTAGATGGCACGTATTTTTTTAAAGTGGAAATTTCTGATCTTTCTGTTGACAACAAAGTGCGATGTTAAATGTCAATTAATTTGTTAATGAGTACAGCATACATGTTCCTAACATATACTGAACTATCAAATATTCTGGCCATTCACAAAATAAGTTCAAACTCTCATGTCAGTCAATATATACAAAAGATCACAACATTGAAATTTCGTCTATTATATTAATTAACACAATTAGCTGATCAACACAACTTGTCTATGAGTCTGACATATATACAATGCTACTTATTTTCATTTCCTTATGTTTTACAAAAGTTTTTACCCTTCGTCTGTCTATTTATTGAAATAATGTACGATGACAAAACTATTGTTTATAGAACTGTCTGGAAACGTCTTATACAAATCTCTTAATTAATGAAATCTATCACTTGTTTTGATCACAGTATCACCGAGACACTGTCCTACACTGATTCCTAGACTGGCTATTTCGTTTGTAACTTCACATGCAAAATATATCACTATTGCACCACACGATTCCGGGTCCGACGCAGACGGTATCGTAGGATGACATTGAGATGAGAGGGCCAGCAGTATCGTCAAAAGCTCTTAAACGAAAATTGCGATCACACTGACGAACCATGTGTGCGCGTGGCTCGGCAGCAAGAGGTGCCCACATGCAATAACAACCACGCGGCACTTGTAGCAGCTGCGACGGGAGCGCGATTCCGATTCTTGCATTTGAAGATGAAAGTGAGCTGAACCGAGCTAGCACGAGCCGTGCTCAAAACAGGACTGCGCGTTGTAATCGGGACCAAGCACCGGGCTTCAATTACAACCACTTTCTAACGGTGCGCAAATTTCAAGTATTCCAGAACGCGCCCGGTGGAATACATCTGCAGGCGTGGGTAGACCAATTTGACTTCTTGCTTCTGCCGAACTGCCCCGAAGGGCACAAAATCGAGTTGGTGCGCGGACATCTGGAAGGCGAACCCACGACGCGAATGAGGTTGTTCCCAAGGTTTGGCGAAAGCTATGAGAGTGTCTGCCAATACTTTTTAGCTTTGTACTGGTTCGAGAATCAGAAGGACCACGTGCGCCACAACATACAAATGATGTCGCCATTCGGACAGTCGAACTTTGCCAGTCCAGCCGAGTTTTTTCAGGACATATTAAATAAGAACTATTATTTAACCAACCCCCACCAGGTACCTGAACTCATTAGAATTTAATACAAATAAATAATCCCTGAGAAGGATTTACGTCTCAAATATGTCAAAGACATTATTGATAGATCTCAAGCATTGAATTAAAATTTGTGGTGCGGCCGGGAATCGAACCCGGACCTCCATGCTTACTAGGCAGACGTCTTAACCGTTTTTTTTTTTTTTTTTTTTTTTTTTTTTGCTCTATTTGTAGTTCTTGTCGCTGCGGTCGCTGATCGTGTTTGTTCGTTTTGGTTCTCCGTGTTCTTTGGCTCAGCTTTTTTATTACAGAGAGCGTTCAGCCCTCTGACCGGGCGCGCTGAGCCACGGCGCCCGGCGTTCCGTTAGACTACCACACAACTAACGATTAAGGCGCCTTGGAATAGTCTATGCACGATTTCCCTCCACAACACAAACTTTAATTCAGCTTCTTTGTTCCAAAGATAATTGCCACTACTGCCAAGGCTCTCCATGCAGCGGAATAGCACCTCAGCAATGGACATGGTGGAACAATCCTGTTATGGTGATATAAATATCAATTAATACAAATAAATAATCCCAGAGACGGATTTAGTCTCAAATATGTCAAAGACATTATTGATAGATCTGAAGCATTGAATTAAAATTTGTGGTGTGGCCGGGAATCGAACCCGGACCTCCATGCTTACCAGACAGACGTCTTAATCGTACATGCTTCAGTCTATCACTAATGTCATTAGAATTTGTTTGGGTAAGCTGCCATGACGTCTGCGCAACGCTCTCTTAGCAGGGAGATGCAAAGATGACGTGGAGCAGTTTCAAGCCCTCCTAGAAGATCTACATTTTGATCATGATCCCTTGCAAAATAGCTTTCCAGTCAAACAGGAAAAGGGGAATAATAATAATAATAATCACAATCAGGCACCAGAGAAGGAGCAAAATCATGGTTCTAATCGGCAGTCACAGGGAAATGGCCAGCGAATCCAGCAAAACAGGCAACGGTGCAATCAAAATGAGAGCGGGTACAAATGTGCTTTCCGCAGAAAGAAAAAGCGCAAGTGTGGGAACACCAATAACTGGCACACCGATAATAAAGAACCGTGTGAGGAAAATTCCAAGCGCATTCACTGGGAACGGCTGAACATGCCGCCACAGGATGTTGAAGTGCGTTCGTCCGACCTGGAACATAACAAAAAACCAAATGTGCAACCGGGATCATCGACGTCAAAACAATGACGTTCTCGCTCTGTTCCTTCCTGCTCGGAGTCTGACGACGAACAGGGAATGGAACAATCAGACTGACAGAGTTTGACGATTTACGGGAAGTCCTCTTAAAGGAGTAACCTGAGTCGAGTAATAATCTAACACAGCCCATCCTGACGATTTCAGTCAGAGATGTGGAGCTACGATGCATTCTTGACACAGATAGTGTCGCCTCCGTAATAAGTGAGGCGGCATAAGAGCACTGCCAAGCAGTGGAATCTTGGCCAGAACTCCCCCTGCAACGCACCAAGGTCTTGGTTGGGCATAGCGTAGAGGTACGGAGGCAGGCCGAGATTGAATTCTCATGTCAAGGACATGTTTTTGTGGCCAACTTTATCGTTGTGCCATAACTAGTTGTAGATGTGATGTTCGGTGTAGAATTCTTGGTGGCACACCATACTACACTCCACTTTGGCGAAGGCGAAGCGCTCCTTCTGCTGAATCAGAGAGAAATTAGGTTAAAATTCAGCGAGTGCACCATGAAGCTGAGTTCCGTGGGTCTGTGTTGCCACTTTGTATCAGATTATCGGGCTATATACAAATGTTCAAATGTTTGTTAAGCTTATGGGACTTAACTACGGGGTCATAAGTCCCTAAACTTACAAACTACTTACGAACAACCTTATACTAAGGACGGCACAAATATCCATGCCCGGGGGGGATTCGAACCCCCGACCGTAGTGGCTGTGCAGACCGTGACTGGAGAGCCTCAGTCCCCACGGCCACCGTGGCCGGCGGGCTATATAGTCGCCAGATCCAGTGCTCTCGGAGTATGATGACCCATATGTACTTTTCGTTGATTGTGAGACAGGCCGGCCGCGGTGGCCGAGGGGACTGCGGCGCTCCAGTCACGGTCTGCACGGCCACTACGGTCGGGGGTTCGAATCCCCCTTCGGGCATGGATATTTGTGACGTCCTAGTTCGTAGGTAGTTCATAAGTAGTTTGTAAGTTTAGGGACTGATGACCCCGTAGTTAAGTCTCATAAACTATACAAAGATTTGAAACAAACATTTTGTGAGACAGTTGCCATCCTAGCCAATATCGACCAAAAAATGAGTTCGTTAGAGGCTGCCCCATCCCAAGCGAAAATTAATTTAGATTCCATTTTGCAGAAAGATGCGACGGTTTTCTCCGATGCCCCGGGCACAATCAAAGGCTTTCAATACAAGTTTATAACAAGTTCTTTGTGAAGCCATACCAAATTCCATGGCTATACAAGCGGTAAGTCGAGAAGGAGAGTGTGCGGGTGTTAGCTTATTTCGTCATAGAATGCACTGCGAGTTCATATAACAGTCCATTGTTGATCGTCCCCAAGAAGGATGAATCGATCAGGGTTGACCTGGATTTGAGGCATATAAACACCATAATTGAGCCGGAGACTGATCGACCGCAGACGTAAGATGAACTCTTGCAGAAATTCCACGGCGTCCGTGTACTCTCCTCGATCGACTTGTGGGCCAGCTACTGGCAAATAGAACTGGACCCTGCTTGTCAGCCTTACACGGCCTTCCTTTGCTTCAGAACCTGTTATCAGTTCCATAAGCTTCCTTTTGGCCTTAACATAAGTTCTGCCGCCTTTATTCGTGCCTTTCACTTTATTTTACCGGAGGAATTGTGGCGGTGCACCACCACCTACGTGGATGATGTGCTGATCGCAGAAAATTCATGGGAAAGCCACAACCAAGTTTTAGATCAACTACTGCATGTTTTCCAGCAATAAGGGCAACGGTTAATCTGAGGAAATCATAATTCAGTCAGCTGCGGATCAACTTTCTCGGGCAAATCATTATGAGAGAGGGTATTCTTCCGGACACTAGTATACTAGATGCAAATCGAGACTTTCCCATTCCGACAACAAAGAAGCAAGTGCGTGCCTAGTTGGGTCTTGTAAATTTTTATAAAAGTTCCTACCTATTCATATCATGGGTACACCTTCCCTCTGTGCACTCACAAGTAAAAACTACCCGTGGAAGTGGGACACGGACGTGCAATCTGAATTTGAAAGTGTTAAGCAAGCCCTTCTGGCTGCGCCTTTGCTAGCACACCCTGATCTTTCCAAGGATTTCTGCCTTGGAACGGACAATTCGAAAACCGGAATTACTGCCGAGCTGTTCCAAGAGTTTGAAGAAGACGGGGTCGTGCACAGGAAGACAGTTACGTTCGCGAGTCGTGTTCTCACTAAAAGCGAGAGGAATTACTTGGAGACAGAGCTGGAAGCCCTAGCGGTCGTCTGTGGATTTACCAAATTCCGTAGATTTCTTTTCGGCCGAATGACGAGGGAATATACTGATGACCATGCCTTGCAGTTTCTCATGTCGGCGAAATTGACGCCCGGACGGTTGGCCATGTGGGCGCTCTATGTCGAGGACTTTTGTTTCATGGTTGTACACATACCCGGGAAAGAGAATGTGGTGGCTGACGCCCTTTCTCGTTCCCCGGTGGGTTTGACTCAGGGATCCAATGATAAGCCTAATGAAAGTAATTAAAGCCTGTTCTATTTACGTGGCGTAGCTTTTGAAAATGTCATTTCTGCTTCCCTCCACGACATAGCGTGGGAACAAGATAAGGGCCCGGTTCGGAAAGACGTGAAGGCTTTATGGCGTGACAACAACAATCCGTCGATTAAGAACTATTACCTAATTAGGAATAACGTCTTGTTCCGTCGTAGCGACCCCGGGTAGTCCAAATGGGTTGTGTGTATACCGGATGAGTTGGTGAACAAACTCATTTCGTATACACACCTTAGCTGTGCGCACTATGGGCCCCATAAATGTTTTGTTAAGCTCTGTGATACCTGCTACTTTCCAAACATGGAAAAGAGGATCCGGATAGTTCTTACTGTTTGTAAAGCATGTCAGAAGTCCAAAGCTCCCACAGTGTCTCACCTTGCTCCTCTGTTCCCCATTATCCCTTCTCATTTACGAGAAATTGCTGCCTTGAATCTGTTTGTTACCTTACCACAGACAGCTGGTGGACACAGTTACATATTCGTTGTCGTCGAATTGACCTCGTAATATGTAACGTTAACCCCTTTAAAAAGAGCCACGAGCAGGTCTGTATCACATGCATTTGTGAAAGACTTCCTGCCCCAAGTTGGGTACGTCGAGAACGTATTATCTGACAACGGACCCAGTTTCGCTCTCCTGTCTGGAAGAGGACGCTCCAGCGGACGCGCATAGAGCCTATTTTCATTTCCGTTTATCAAATTCAAAACGTTCAAATGTTTGTAGAGCTTATGGGACTTAACTACGGGGTCATCAGTCCTTAAACTTACAAACTACGTATGAACTAGCTATGACTATGGACGGCATAAATATCCATGCCCGAGGGGGGCTTTGAACTCCCGACCGTAGCGGCCGTGCAGACCGTGACTGGAGCGCCTCAGTCCCCTCGGCCACCGCGGCAGCTTTCCGTTTATCACACGGAGTCAAATCCATGCGAGAGCGTGATGGAAGAACTGGGGAAATTGTGCCGCTTGCACTGATACCGACGTCATCGCGCCTGGGGTTCCAGCACGTCATCAACGAGTTGCCAAGTGATTCTACCTCAATGCCGCCGAGGCTGGTTTTGAAAAATAAATGTGCAGAGGACAGAGATAGTACCTCGCGATCCACTGGTCAAATTGACGCACAGCGAGGTGGTTAAACGTGACAGTGAACACATTAAACAGGCCGCAGAGAAAAGGCGCCAATATGACAAGAAGCATCGAGTAGTACACTACTTTGAAGTCGGGGGGGGGGGGGGGGGGAGTCTTGGTTCGTTCCTGTCGTCTGTCCAACAAGCGTCTTGCTCTGACGAGGAAGTTCTATCCAGTTTTTGTTTGGTCCCTTCCGCATAAGGCGGATTGTTTATGAAAACGCGCTCGAACGGGAAACAATACGGACCTGAAAGTCTCGTGGTGTGCGCCATGTTTCTAGTCTTTGACATTTCAAAGAATGATTATGTATTTTCTATAGGTTACAGGTTCCATGTTTTATAGTGTATTTTTGTATGTGTTTTTCCACTGTGCTACAGCATTTAACACTCCGAATGCCAATCACGTCAATTGACGGGATACGGAAATTTCTGTAGAATGCCAATCACGTCATTTGACGTGATCTTTGTTTTCGTGCTTTTAAAAACAGAATCAAGCTTATTGACGGGCTAGATCTACCTTAAATACCTTACTTGGTAAACCTAGTGTCTAAACCAGCCTATAGATCTTTTATTTAGTTTGTAAATCGTTCCACTGGTCGCATTGATAGTATGAATCGGGGCAGGTAGAAAGTGGTGTCCGCTCACTCAGTAGGTAAATCAACGGACATGGCTTCACGCAAATTATTCTCCCCGAAAGTACTGAGAGGTGACTATGACAGAGGGGTGACACAGCAACATATCGTAGTGATTCTACAGACTGTTTGCGAAGTAGAGACGTTTTTAGTGGGGCCCTAAGCGTCGGAGTTGTATGTGATTTAGATGCCCTGTGTTCAGTTCTGGATTTATTTCAAACATCAGACAATTCTTTAACCCAGACTGAAGATAAAGAAACTAAGTACAGCTGGGGTTACTCCTGGAAGCAGAATGTCTGGCACTCTAAGGGATGGAATGGCTTACATGGCCGGCAGTCAAAGTGTTAAGAATGCACCAAGAACGTGTCGCATAGAAGTTGCATTTAGAATCGTATATTTTGTATCTGATTTCCACTGTTTTACGGCGTCAAAGAACGCCCCGACAATATGTCGTGTAGAAGACGAACATGTAATATTTGTTATCTTGCATATGAGCATATGCAGCGCTGCGTGAGTTGTGTTCTGTACAATCAGCTGACCCATGAGGCATGCTGATTCGTAGCGCGCTCTTAAATGTTGTGGCACTGTCAGTAATGTCGGCTCCGCTAAACAGCAGTTTGCTACTTTACCATGTAGTGGGTAAATGTAGTTTAATTTTCAGTCGTCCGTGCGTGTTATTCAACTACCGCACCAGATATACGATCTAAGTACAATTTGTATCAAAACAAAGTGTAATAATTTAGGGTGTACCTTTCTTTTCAGCTGTGCTACGTAAATTTGATGTTTTCGGTTGTATTGATGTCCATTGTCCAGTACCGTCAGTGAGAGAATGGGAAAGGCATGTTCCTCCAGAGCAGGGAGGACGGTAATTAGTACTGCCACAGCCAGTATGTGTGCGCCCTTTGTCCTTGAGCACAGACAAATATATAGAGACGGGAAACCCCCGTAAGGGCCCGGTCACACGCTCAGGGGTGTGGGGAGGGAGAGCCAGAGCAGTTCCGTAAGATGTCCCATGATGGCGCTGCGGTCAGAAGCAGCCCTTTAAACTGGCCAGAGCAGGCGGTAGGTAGCGGTCTCGTGGCAGGAGGCACGAGCTCACCCCTCAGCCTCACCTCCACGCTACCCTCGCCTGACACCTGCTAGCATCTTACGGAACTATGAGGGGAGCGTAGGACAGTGGTTTAGGGTTGGCTGCTTCTCTGTATATGTTACTCTGTGCCTTGAGATTGCCAATGTGTTTCCTTCTTGTAAGTCGTCGTAACGATGCCGTCTCCCGGACAGAAACGGGTTAGCGCTTGGTGAAGCGTAGAAGGTGTTTTGGAACATGAGTGTAATAGCGTCAAGGGTTTGTAATGCCAACTGGGTGACGTATCTAAGTTACCAATTAATCAACAAACCGTAACGCAAGATTTAAGATGACGAACTCAACTGTGTGCATCGCTAATGCAATTTCCCGTTGCTTTTTTTGCAGGGAGTGTTTAGCACAATATAATAAATGAGAAGGACGTACTGAAGAAACTACCTTACCAGGCCCACTCGAATTTTCTAGACGACAAAGAGTACGCAGCCCAGTGTGCAAGGTACCCGAATGTGGAAAACTACGAGCAGTACAAATTAGGGATATGTATCATAATCAGTTTCTAATGTAAATTTTGCTGGAACCGAGGTAACATGTTTAATTTTTATGATACTTAATCTTTTTATGATGAACCTTAAACTAGTGCATCCAATAACCAGTGTGTGTTTTGATTTATGTTTTTCAGGCCATAGGTGAAGTTTTAACGAGACTAACGAACAGCAATTCATTTTCATCTCTGACAGTTCATATACGGGTTCACAACATGCAAAGCGAACTTTACTCTTTCAAAGTATATTTCTGAACGCACCCAAAACAACAAGAAGTCATTATTTTACATGTTTTAAATCTGAATTTTCCTCGCAATTTTTCCATATTTTATCACCTTCCCTGATCTTCAACGAATGTCAGATGAACATTATCCTGGGCACGTGTGCGCATTTTTCCCACTCATTCCGCCAACTATCGAGCATCTGATGATGCCTTTATAAAGCTACCTGCTCTAGAATACATATGATTTAAATTAACATAATTTATATTAAGAGGTGTTACGAAGTTCACTGGGTCATCTAGTAAAGAATAAAAATGGCACTGGTATGTTTTATGGTCCACTTTAGGTTTTCCTGTAGTTTCATGTTTTCGTTTTTTTGTTAACATTTCAGACAAAAATAATAAAAATATAAATAATAAAAAGTTATGGACGATACTATTATGACTCTACTATTGTGATAATATCTATTAACTCAACATGTAACATTCTATCTGTCCAGATTTTAACAAACAGCCAAAATTAATGATATTTGAGTTTAGCTTTGACAACATACTTTTTTTTTTACTTTTACCTCTTTAAGCTATTACTTTAATATCTCTCCTATATTTTTTAAAATCCTTTTCCATTACAATATTATCACTTGTCTTGCTGTGGTAGTTTGTCCTCTTTTCCAAGATTATTTTCTGTGTACTGGTTCACGTAAACTAAAGTGACAGTGTCAAATCGCCGTTATGTTGCAAATATCTCTGCAACGATGTGATGTATGGAAAAAAAACTGCCAGAGCAGCATTGTAGAAAATTTTCTCCTGTTTAAAATCGTTTATTCAATTCTTGTCAGATGAACTGTTACACCCTTATTTTCATTTAAATTTCGGGCTGTCAAAATGCGATCGAAAAGGCCCACTTTTACTGTTACTACCGTTACCTAATGTGGGCCAAAATACTAACATCTGAGCGAGAAAATATTACTAGAGACACTGCAGCGTCTGACACAAAGCACCAAACATTCATTACCTGTCTACTTCGAATCATATGCCGCACTTACAAGGGAAGGCCACGACGTCTGGAACGTGGATTCACTGCCAACTTCGTACACTCTTAGTACTCCATGAGGACGACAAAATGTATAAGCAGTAGCGCGACCTTCTCAAGCGTTATTGAGAAAATCGCAAGATAATTTCGGTCGGTCGTCAAATATCTACCTGTACCTGTGCGTGGCAGTTTTGACATTAAGCAGTGTGTCCGTGCGTTGTGGCTCAACGCACCTGACCAGGGGGCTCAACGCTGAGCCGAATATTCAACGAACAACCACGAACGAACGACCGCGAACCATAGATCTACCAGATGAAAAAAAAAATAAATAAATAAAAATCTTTGGGCGGTGGATCGACTCCTGTTCGTCACATTTTTATTTATTTATTTATTTTTTCATTACCGATGACGAAGTACTTGGAACATGTACGCTTAAAGTCGAACCTCGAAAATGCAAGCCATTTTGCCAGCCATGCGATATTTATTTCTACAGGCAAGTTAAACATTCCATTAAGCAAAATTGTTCTTATTTAATCGAAAGGGAAAGAGAAATTGCTTCTCGTGAAAACGCTGTTAAAATACACTCGATACTGCATGAGCAATTATCAGCGCCGATATTTCAGGAAATTCTACGTTATGCATGGTTTGCTATTTATTTATTTATTTATTTGTCCTTATGATCTATTTCAGTACATATGTTGTACACAAGATATTGGACATAAAATTTTATCTGTTGTATATCAATTGTAATATCAATTTTAATATAAACAGTGCAGAATATGAATTTGTTGAAAAAAAAAAGGTGACGAATGGGACTCGATCCAGCTACCAAATTATCAGATGAAAAAGAGGTTTTTAAAAATATTAGCGACGTTTGTTTTTCCATGGAAAACCTCAAAAGACCTTGCGTATGCGTAAACATAGCATTCATTCAATGCAGATGATGCCATTTAACTTTGCGTTTTCCATTATTTTACGAAAAATACCATCCTGCAACTTGTAATGTCGATAGCGACGATTAGTTGTACATCTATCAAAGGCCGTCCGTGACGGTCAAAACTTGCAGGTAACAAGTAGTTTCGGGCTCCTTCCAGGAATCAGGGGTTTCTCAAATCACAGACACACTTTCACGTCAGTATCACTTTATGCGTTTGGTCGATTACTTGTCGGTAGTTATGAATATTATACTATTTGTGATAATAAAACTTTGAGGACTGCCAAATAACAGTGTACATTTAATGAAAGTCCACCTGATCACACGTATTTTTCCCGTTTTATCAATGGTAATATAAACAGTACCGAATATGAATGTGTTGGAAAAAAAGGTGTGGAAAGGGACTCGATCCAGCGACCAACGAGTATGGAGCTCAGATGGTAGCCGCTTTTTTTTTCTCTACAGGTAGTTGTGTGCATTGCGGACGCTGATCGTGTTCGTTCGTTTTTGTTCGATGATTTTTTGGCTCAACTTTTTAATTACAGAGGGCGTTGATCCGTCTGACCAGGCGCGCTGAGCCACGGCGCCCGGCATGCCGTGCTAATTATACCACGCTGTCTGACGTGAAATTTTCGCTTGTGGGAAGGCTCGAACCAGGTACCTTCCGCTCTGCAGTTCCTCTCGTTAGCCACAGGACCATGACGCTCCTGTTGTGATAATAAAACTTTGTAGACTGCCAAAGAACATTGTAAATTTAATAAAAGTCCACCTGATTACATGTATTTTTTTCCCTTTATATCAGTTGTAATATAAACAGTGCCGAATATGAATGTGTTGGAAAAAAAGGTGAAGAACGGGACTCGATCCAGCGACCAACGAGTACGGGGATCGGAAGGTAGCCACTCGGCTGCCGCCGCTTCATAACAAAAACGGCCACACACAGATAGATATGGTACATATTTGACGACCGACAGAAATTATCTTGCAATTTTCTCAATAACGTTTGTGTAGTACGCGCTACTGCTTACACATTTTGTTGCCCTAGTTAAGTACTACGAGTGTACAAAGTTTGCTGTAAATCCGCGTTCCAAACGTCATGGCCTCCCCTTGTTAGTCTAGCGTTGTATGAGAGAAATGCAGATCTGTGTTGTCGCCAGTTTACTTGCAGAATGACTGCAATGGTATTCGACAAGCGGCTTGAGGAGAAATAAAATCAACGATTATGATTCTTTCAACAGCAAGATCAAAGTGAAGGTTGCCGCTTAAATTTTAAAGATTTTTTTTTCTTTTAGCAAGAATCCAGACTGTTCTTTACGTAAAGTTAAATATAGGCAGTGATTACTCTCGGGTCCCCTTCAATTTCAGGCCCCCCTCAATTTCAGACGCCCGTCAATTTCGCCTCCCCTCCATACCTAGGTCTCAGTACTCCCTCATTCTCGGTGTCCCTTCAATCTCGGTGTCCTCAACAGTTGCGGTTCTTTGAAACCCTTAAACCAGCCTTGAGTCTACTAAACTCCATGTAAGCCATACTACAAAAATAATTCCATGTATTTTCTTTTTCTACGTGAAAGAAATCTATTTACTTTCACAAGTTTACAAACAAAGATACTAACCTTGAGAGTGTTTTTTTCTATTGCAAAAAAGTCAAGACACAGTCTTATTTGTACCTAAATCTTCGCTTTGATGGTTAAATAAGGCACAGAGAGTGAGCTAATTAGCTCAGAACTGTGCTTTGGTCATCGATATACAACTACATTGAAATCTATATAGAAATACAGATTTAGAAATGCTATGAAACTGTTCACCTTCTACTCTGCTTTACAAGAGTTAAAGCCTCATAATAGTTACGTTAATCTTTCTCGCCATTTCTCAACTTCACCTCTGCACTTGACGTACAGTGATAATGAAGAATGGATATTCTTAGGAATATTATAAACAGTCATTATTATTATTGTTAAGAATGTTAATAAACGTTATATTAGTAGTAGAAAAGTTCCATTATAACTAGTTTAAGTCCAAACATTTTGGTGGTGGAGGAGCATGGGCCCCCTGTGCCCCAATCCCCCTCGTATGGACCTGTCGACGAGACAATGCACGTCTGCATGTATCCTGTACCACCCTAGTTGCTATTCAAGGTGTACGTTAACTACGCTGGCCAGTACAATCATCAAATCTG
Source organism: Locusta migratoria (assembly GCA_026315105.1). NCBI lineage: Eukaryota > Metazoa > Arthropoda > Insecta > Orthoptera > Acrididae > Locusta > Locusta migratoria. The sequence continues at coordinate 376,495,976 of CM048745.1, forward strand.
TCCCCCTTGAGCAAGTTTGGTAACTGATGAAACGTCATGTTGCGCCGTCTGCACGTCCTACACTGAATCTGGCCCAAATGAGGCACCAGGTGGAAACTGGATGGCACACAATTCTGCAGGACTACATTTGGCATCTCTATGACCGTCTCCATGGGAGAATTGTAGACTGTATTACTGCAAAAATAGGTTATACACGGGATTAGCGTTGTCACTGTGCACGCTCTGGTGACTGTACACATATGACTCTGTGTGGGTGATCGTGTTGTCTATACATCCTCAAGAATGTGTCAACAAAATTTCCCTCTGCTGCGTCGACGAATTCATTATTATTATTATTATTATTATTAATTTTTTTATTTATTAATTTTTTTTTCACGAGTGTAAATGTTCCTCATTTTTTTGGATGCAATACTTAGCTTGTCATGATGAGATGGTTAAAAATATTTCACAACCAAAAGTACCGAGCTGTACTCGGCGTCCTTGATGAGAAGAAACACTCGTTGTATCTCTTTGGAGTACGTTATTTATTACTTCATAGCACCAACAATTCAACATCAAAACGGTACAAAGCTCTTTACATCGATCTCTCTTTCCAACTGTACTAACTTCTTCTACCAAAAATTATCGACCTGTAAATGTTATTCTTCTGATTGACCTTCGCTAAGCACGTTGGACTGCTTCACTCTGCTTCTGACTGACTTGTTCTAATCTTGTGATTTTTAAAGCTTTCCTGGCGTACTGATAATTCCATAAAATCTTGGGCGAACTGCCGGATGTCCGTAACCTCCTCTCACGATGTTTTTATCCACAGTCTTCTGGCCAAGTGAGTACCACAGTACCACCAAAGTACTGGTGAAGACATTTTTTTTTGCACGTTTTATTCCCAACTCGGAGAGGGTGGACGGGCTGCTTTAGAGCCTGCAAATGCTCTTTTCAGCCTCGGGGATCCCACACGTGTGGGTTACATCGTATCTTTATTTTAGCCATATTTCGTGCTTCGTGCACTACATCGTATTTTTATTAAATTTATAAAAGTTAAATATATGGGAGTAGTTTATAAGTACAAATTTTTAAATTAAGTATTAGGGAATAGTTTATAGGTACAAAACTTGTTCTTCCTGTGCTCTACGCATTTGTGCTTCCCTTCTCCAGTAAGGACAAGCATTGTATTTGGAATTCGAGTACTGCCGCTCAAAAAGGGCCGTGTGCTCGTCGATTCTCCACTGGTGGATTTGGGCTCTGTTGAAGTCAAAGACTTCATCCGTCATCACGTAATGCTCGGCCGTAACTAGCTTTGTTGTCCGAGATTCTTTGACTTCTTCCCTGATGTCCGTTTGCGTGTAGCTATTGGTCGTTATCGGTTTCTTCTTCTGCGTCTCGGGTTGCTCCCGCGGCGTCTGGGTCCATCTCTGCTGTAAAGGGCGGCATTCAGTTTGTGAAGCCATCGTATCGTTCTGCGCCGCCCTAGTCTCCCCGCAGGGTTGGCGACGGTGGGTCTCTCGTAGCAGGAGGCAAGCGCCTCCATCTCGGCATGTAACCAACACCACCAAGAGGGAAGGCCGCGGCGCTTTCGTGTGACGTCAGGCAGAGTAGGTTGCGCGCGCCTAGCTGACTGGGTAGCCACTGGGGCACGGTCCACTATGCCGAAGCAGCGAGCCAGTCAGATATGCGCGCGCAACTTAAGCCCGTTTTAAACGATCAACGAACTTGTAATAGATTGCTAACAAGTTGCGTTAATGGCGGCCGTCAGTCGTTTGAACGGCTGCACTAGTATGATCGCGCTAGTATCGAAACGCGATAAGTATAACGATAAAGAAATAGGACGAGTTCTAAATTCGGTACTAGTGGGTTCACTGCGCATGCGCGAGCTAGCAGCTGTCTGCTGCGGTCGCCGCGCCATTTTCCTTCGTATTTACGTATATTTTGCGTTATGTCGAAGTTTATGATCAGAATGTATTACAAAATGTATTTCTAATGACGGCATTCACACTGTCCGTCACCAGACCGTCACCTAACGTCAACGTCACGTTAAACTTTCTCAAGAAGATTGTTTTGATTGAACGGTCGTCTGCTGACATCGGAAGTTAATCTATTTTCGTCACGCGATTTTCATACTGTAGTCGACAATTACACGGTTTGCACGCAAAATTGTCTTATTAATCTTTAGTTTATTATTATACTTTGGTTTAGCGGTAAATTGCAAATGTTTCATGACGAATTAAATATTTATCTCAATTATTGTCCACCGAAAAGCGAGATCGAACATCTGAAACCGAAAAATGGTTTATGATTTGCAATATCGTAACAGAAAAGACTGAAACCAATTGTTTATTTGAATAAGATTGTAATTTGATGATGCAATTTTCATTAAATAGCATTTTAAATGAAAAAGTCAGTCCAAATGAAAGACAAAAATTCAGTTGTGCATGACGTTATTAACAATGTCATTGGGCAAATCGTAGTAGATAAAGTAAAGAAGTTCTATTTACGCTCATAAATATTGCTTGATGTGTTCATAAGTAATTTTTTTTCGCTTGAAAATAGATGTGAATGTTTTGAAATGTTTTTTCACTACCCAGAACTTTACCACACTAAGTTGACCAAAAACATCGATTGCAAGGTTTTCTTTGGCCGTCAATAACATTTAGCGTTGTTTCCTCAATTCCAGTATTAAATTATGACTTCCTACATAACAAATCAGCTTTTATAACCCCACTTTCAACATCGGGTATTACTGTTCGATTACGTTTATCGTCTAAACACGCTGCCACAAGATCTTGCTTGAGTTTGTAGGGCTAGTACGCTATGAGCGCTTCAGTAGACTATTATCTATCTTGCTCACCTTCGTTCATCGTTTAAAAAGGGCTTTACTCTGCCTGTCGTCACACGAGAGCGCCGCGGCCTTCTCTCTAGGTGGTGGTGATGTAACGCCATCCGGAAGCAGGCTTCAGCCTCAACAAGGGATGCGTCGATGCTTGGCTGAAGTTCGACTGTCCTGTCTTCTTCGTGGACCGTCGCGTGGGGAAGGAAACGGCGCCTTGCTTCGTTCCCAGCATTTCCTCTTCTTTCGACTCGCGTCGCTTTCTTGCGCCGCTGGCTCGCCTCTTCGGCTGCCTTCTCGCGGGTTGGAGGTCTCGTGGGTTGCCAAAGCCTTCTTTGCTGTATTGCATTGTTGGTCTTCTCTTTTCGTTGCGTCGTCTTTCGCAGCGATTGGCCGTGGTTTCACGGCTTCCAGCGTGCTCCGATGTCGTTTTCATTTCTTCGTTCTTCTTCTGTGCGGTGGCCGTACAACTGCGCCAGCTAGCTACGTGGCGACCGCCGCAGCAAGCACACGTAGGCGCGTCTTCTCTGCGTCTCTCGCAGATGCGGCTGTCCGCCCCAGAGCATTTTACGCATTTTGTGACATTGCTGCAGTGTTTGCCCTCCTCTTGACACTTGAAGCATTGGGCCTTCAGGTCCATGCTGGGCAGTAGAGCTTCTATCGCCACTGGGAGTTCCAGCAGCTTCTTCAGTTCGTAGACATCTCTGCTACCATCCCCAATTTCAATGGCGTCCTCTTCTTATTCGTCTTGTACAGCTTCACTGCTTTTACAATGAAGACCTTCGTGTACTGCGCCTTCCTTCAGTACCCAGGGTAGCCCTCTGAGGAGCACCTTGTAGATCCTCTAGCATCTTCTTTGTGTTTGCGTATTCTCTTCTTCAGGCGTCCTGATGACAAACGTTGCCAAAATTTGTTTCTACTTTGGCTGTCGTCAGCTTGATGAAGGCATCAGAGTCGGTAGACTCGATGCTGACTTCAGACTGACAGCGTTCCAGGACCTTGTCCATTCCGCGTCTTCACATTCTATGAAAAGAGGAGGGATCGGCGTATGTTCTTCTTCTTGTTCTTTCTGCTGCTCTTTCTCTTCCTGCTTCTTTCTTCTTGCTTCATCAGCGAATTTCTTTAGTTGAACCACTGAAGGTCCCTTCGCAGCTTTTTCATGTCCTGTTTCCAGCTTCTTCTTGCCCATGCTGTGCGTCATTAGTTACACGATAACTTTCATTTGCTGTTAAAACAACAGAAGGGCAAATTTTGCATATTGGCATGAAGCACGGGACGTCGGCTTGATCTCCCTAGCTCCCTCAGACAGCGTGGCGCTCCGCAGCAGTGATGCGCTCACCTCCGCCGCCCCAGTGGAACTACCTCGAAGACGTGCAGAGCTCTGCTAAATTGCACATGCCCATACTTAGCATGAATATTCACTGCAACTACGTATGCAGCTCCGAGCCCCCTCAATGGTGGAGGCTTGCCGCTTCGATATCTGATCGAGTATCATCGTCATTCAGTTGCAGGCAAGTATGCCGACTATGAAGTTTTTCTATGACAGGTTTCTATGCAGGATTTATTTGGAAACCACTGTCTCGATTAATAAGAGTCTCACTGTCAGACAGTCTTATTTCCACAGCTTCACTGATAATCGAGCTCCAAAGTTTGATGTGTGGGCCACAATTTTCGTCTCGTAGTTCACTGAATGACCTGTGGAAATACAATGTTCGGCGATTGCGGACTTGATGGGCTACAGGAGGCGAGTATGACGCTGCTATTCCACAATGTTCAAATGTTTGTTAAGCTTAAGGGATTAACTGCAGGGTCATCTGTCCCTAAACTTACAAACTACTTATGAACTACCTTATACTAAAGACGGCACAAACATCCATGCATTCCCGAGGGGGGATTCGAACCCCCGACCGTAGCGGCCGTGCAGACTGTCACTGGCGCGACGCAGACCGCTCGGCCACTGCGGCCGGCTGTTCCACAATGCGCTCCTGCACAGTGCGTCGTGTGCCCCACACATGACATGCTGCATTCAAAAGGAATCCTGTAAACACCCGCTTTACGCAAATCCAGATCGTCTTTGACAGAACCCAACAGCGATGGAATTTTGGAAGGAGGGCAAAAGATGACTCTTACTTTACACTTTCTTAGTTTCTATCTATCTGCGATGAAATATTCCCAATATATGGGAGATAAGCAGTCGATCTGAAAGCATGATGGTGTGGGTTCGATGGATGCCGATTGTTTGTGCCGGATGGTGGCAACTAGTAGCTTGCAGATACAGATCTGTATGAGTGGGCTTCCTGTATACTGAATGACCAAGTGAGCCATCACTTCCGCATCGCACGCAGACATCTTAAAATGGCAAGCAAACATCTTTCTCAATTTCCACAGTAATCTTTATGATTTCGTGTATGGAATTTATATGATGTAAAAGTTCTTGGAGATGGTGCACACCATTAGGCCACACTATAAAAGTGTCATCAATGTTTCGCCAAAACACTGTTGGCTTAAAAGTGGCTGACTCAAGTGCTCTCTCCTCAAAATCTTCCATAAAAAGATTGGCCACCAGCGGAGACAAAGGACTCCCCATGGTGACTCCATCAGATTGTTCATAAAACTCAAAAGTTTTTCGATCTTCTTTTCAGATACATTATTACTGTCTGTTCTGCACTTGATCTACTCTTTCTAAAACCACATTTATATTCCCCAATTTGTGAGTTGAGTTGTTGTTCTGCTCTAGCTAGTAATGCTTTTGATAAGATTTTGTACGTAACTGGTATAAGTATACGCAGTAGTGCCAGTACCCTGAGTTCCTGGGTTATGACGCTATACATTTGAAAATCAAGGATAAACTTACACGAGGAATGAGTAGTAGTAAATAAGTATTGCAACTGTTCTAATGTATACTTATCACTCTACTGTATTAGATAGGCCTATTTAGAAAGCTTCAAGCACTTGTTGACGTAAAATTGAAATGAAAGTAGATTTTGTAATTTAGACTTGATTAAGACACCGCAAAAGTAAGAAATACGGTTTTTGGCACTTCAAAACTACTACATTGTCTACATTCCGCAAGTGCCTATTTCACAAAAAGTATGAATTTTTATTAGACTTCATTTTGCCTAAATTCCCCAACTTGGCGTCTTTGCCCCAGTTGCAAAATATGGTTAACAACGTCAATTTAAAGCCTAAGATTTTGCGAAATAATTAGTTTAGAAGCTAAATATCTACAGATTACGAGTATTAAAAAGTACTGACAGCTTATAGAGGTACTTATTTCAATAAAATACAAACTCTAAAATTAGATGCAAAACGTCGAAACTAACAATTCCTTTCACAAGATTAATATCTGTCAAAAGAGGGAGAATTTAATGTCTCTGCTATACAATGCTGCCACTTTAGGCATGCTTGCTGTAACGTTTCTGCTATGTTGCACGCTCCTTACAAAAATCAGTTGCCAACATTACAAACACAAAATATTGGACACCTAAAATAAAACTTCGCTACCGGACATGTAAAATATCTCATTTTCGCCTTCAGTTTGAAATTTTATTAACACTATTAGTAAAACGCTTTTAAAAAATAGTACGTTGATTTAAACATAACTTTGGCTGTCCTTTTACGTAATTTTCAATGTTTAATACTTTCGTAAATAATAGCTGCAAACACTAAAAATGCATTACACTTAGTTTCGGAAATTGCTGAACGTATAGAGATACTAATTTGTATAAAAACAACAATACTACATGTTATAACTATTGCACAACATGATTACATATGTACCTTTTGTTTAAATAAATTAGGGCAGACCATGTTTTATATATCACTGGATCCTAAATTAAATACTGATCATTTTTCATGCACTAAAATTAATAATCCGTTTCGTACTAAGAAACTATTTTTTAAATTAACAAAACTACGACAACCGTATACAAATCAGTATATATAGAAAATTAGACCGCAAACTGAAATACATTAAAATTCCATGTCTCAATAATAGTACGTCTACACAATATTGGCAAAACAAATATGTATGCACTTCAAAAGCACAAATCATGTAAATAATTTGAGCACTGTAAACACTAGTCAAAGGATGACTTTAAATTTGTGTACCACATTAAATACAAATTTCATGAAACACGTACATACATTGAGATAAATAGTTAAAGCTTAAATGTAATATTTTGATTTCTGTATTTTGGCATATTTAAAGTAAAAGAATATTGGTTAATTGTGAATTATAAAACATTGTCATTACCCTTATTATGTGGTTATGCTGCAAAAGTTTGAGTGCGAGGCATTCTCTGGCAATTGTTTGGTAGTCGCAAAGCTGTAAACATCTATGTTACCTGAGGCTTAATTGTTCTAACATTATAATGTTGCACAACAAAATAAATTGCTTTCCATCACAATGAAACTATCATCAAGAATGTCTGTGATTATTTAATTGAATCTCCTGAAGCATATTCTACTATTTTGCTGAATGCTGAGCAACAACAACGCAGATGTCCATCTTCAAGAACCAAGATAAGTAAAATATTTATGTTCGATCTTCCCCATCTAAAGTGAAGTGGATTGCTATAAATCTGACTGTTGAAATGAAATATGTATCCGGTATTTAGGAAACTTCAATTTAAACAGTTAAATCCACGTTCCAGAAGAGATGTTCAAATGTTTGTATAGCTTATGGGACTTAACTACGGGGTCATCAGTCCCTAAACTTACAAACTACTTATGAACTAGCTAAGACGAAGGACGGCACAAATATCCATGCCCGAGGGGGAATTCGAACCCTCGACTGTAGTGGCCGTGCAGACCGTGACTGGAGTACCTCAGTCCCCTCAGCCACCGCGGCCGGCCCAGAAGAGATGGTGTCGTTAGAGTGCGTGCAGATGATCAGCATCTGTGGTATAAATTATATACAGAAGTAATAAGGTTATGATGTCATACATATGTTCTCGTTTAATCACACCTGTCAAAAAGTATATTTCTCTGTGTCACGTGCAAGTTTGCTGCCCTACTGTAGTAATAAAGTTAGCAGATCACTCAAGTCGGTAGCAGTAGTAAACATAAAGACACGGTGGCCTTTGGTACACTCCAGGCAAGCCTCGCCCAGTACTTTAAACAGTCTGTGGAGCATCTTTCTAACTGGAATTCAACAATATTTGTTCATTGTTATTGAAGGTTAGTTGGTGGTTACCTGAGCACGTTTTTTTTTTTTTTTTTTTTTTTTTTTTTTTTTTTTTTTTTAATTGGCCAAAATTGCAGTCGTGAAAGTTTGTGAGTGACACCTGCCTAGGCCTCACGAAGGCCACCAATAAGTCACTCTAGATAAAGTGTCCCGACAACAAATAAGAAGCCAAAGCTCAACTAAGCATCGGTTACAACTTACAGACACCCCCGTACCTCTCTTTCTTGGCAAAGTTTTCAGTCTAACACTCATATTCATTACACAAATTATTGTCAATTATTAATTGTAGCACAACTGACAAAAAATATCTGGGGGGAGGGGGGTTGAAAACCCTCGTCCGCCTCTGTATTTACGCCCCTGTGGCATACTACAGCAAATTCTTCTTGGCATCGGACAAACTCTTTGGGCCCACAGCTTTCCTCTTGACTATTACAACTTGCTGGGTAAATGCTATGCCCATATTATTTGCAAAATTTCCAATCACATAGCTTTTGTGCCAAATCAATGTATTTCTCCATGGGCCCCACGCACTGTAGCCACACCGACCAACACAGACCGACCGCTTCGAGCAACACTCTCCAACTAACTCTTTCACTGCGCGCCATTGTGCTGCCAGTGAGCTACCTGCTCCAAAGATGACTCTAGACAATAGCAACGACACTGACTAGCCCAGCGTGTCTACTGCATTCATCGTACAATATTTGATTTTTTATTCATATTCTATACGGAAATCATGACATCATCTCATTCCACATCACAATTACCAATACAAATAAATACATAAGTGACAACAAATAATCAAACCAACAATATTTACACCTGAGTGACACGTATCTGGTTTACACATAGCGTAACTAGGTAGTAGTCACTGTGTTGTTGTGTCACAAACTAACTTGTACTAAAGACAGCACAAACATCCAAGCCCAATGGGGGATTCGAACCCCTGACAGGGAACGACCTCGCGCATCGTAGCATAGCGCCTCAATGCGCTCGGCTGCTCTACTGCGGCGCAAGTCGTTACTTTGCAGCTGAAGTGGCTGTAATCTGTTGATAAAATCAATAGAATTCCTTATTGATGTGGACACTTGCCTACCACTGATTTGAGCAAAATCAGAAAGTATTTTGCTAGGTCGTAAGTCACTGCTCCAATTATAGCTAACAATCGGACGTAATGGTACATTTTCCTGATGGAGCTTAGGCAGTTCGTAAAGCCTAGGTGATACTGAACTGCTTGGTTTCAGTCTCTTTATGATCTCCTTCGGTAGAGAACTGTTTGATAGAGTTCAGCTGCTTTTCATACCACTCGGGTCGTAGGATCCTTGTCAATTTTGCGATACGTTGAGCCACATAATTAAACATTGATCTTATTAATGTAGTCCTCCCATGACATGAGAACAGTAGTTACCTTTGACAGATTCGAGTACTACTGTATCCAAATCTGTTCGTAAGTCACAGATGGCTGCCCTCTCCATAGGCGAGATAGTGCTCTTCGACAGTGCAGCTCTCGTCAACACACGGCAAGACACTCAACGAACATCTTCCGCTTCATCTGTAGGAAGACGACGCAAAGCTTCTTCGATGGACCTGACAAAAACCACTAGTGACGGTGAAACAGGCGTTGGAGCAAAGTTAAGAACTCTTGTCCGCACAGATACAGTGACGTCATCTATAGTTTTCTCCATCAAGTTGATAACGGATCGTTGAGTAGGAACTTTCCTGCATCTTCTGTGTGGAAAGACGACCAATGCTGGCAGTTTGTCTCATCACAGCTCTGTGATGGCTTCACTTTGGTTTAAACCACGTCACACCATCCACCCAGTCCCAAGACAAGGAAGACAATCTTACTGCCACTTCTAAATCCAGATGGTACATGCTCTTAGGCACAGCCTCCAACTCACGCTGACTGAAACGAATCCTTTCTCTTACCAATTCCATGGTTGCTTTACGCTTGAAGTTATATGCAGTAGCGGTATTTATAAAATACACAATTTTAGCAAAATTTTGAATATTTCCCCTGTCTCAGCAACTTAATAAGAAAAACAATGACCTCAGTAGTCTCACTCTTCTTTCACATAACTTGTCGAATCTTCGAATATGCTCCATCAAATACACACTGCTGCTGCAAATAACATCAAGAATAAAGCAACCATGGCATTGATAAGAGAAATGACGCTCTACCAAAGAAGGTCATAAAGAGACTGAAACCAAGCAGTTCGTTCCAGCTAGGCTATATGGACTGCCTACGAACCACAAGGAAAATGTGCCATTACGTCCGATTGTGAGCAATATTGGAGCAGCCAATTACGACCTAGTAACATACTTGTCGTCTTTGCTCAAACCAGTGGTAGGCAAGTATCCGCATCACATAAGAAAATCTAATGCATTTATCATCAGATTACAGTCACTTGGCTGCAGAGGAACGTCTTCTTGGTCAGTCTTGATGTGCTTTCACTTTTTACAAAGGTGTCTCTTGTGGACTCTCTACATCTGATTGGCAACATGTTTGGTGAACACATTAGAGCGCTATTTGAGCACACGCTTTTCTCTACATATTTTTTATTTAGCAACGAGTTTTTTGAACGATCTGACGGAGTCGCCATGTGGAGTCCTTTGTCTCCGCTGGTGGCCAATCTTTTTAAGGAAGATTTTGAGGAGAGAGCACTTGAGTCAGCCACTTTTAAACCGACAGTGTTTTGGCGAAACGTTGATGATACTTTTATGGTGTAGACCGTCTCCAAGAGCTTTTACATCATATGAATTCCATACACGAAAACATGAACTTTACTATGGAAATTGAGAATGATGGTTGCTTGCCATTTTCAGATGTTTTAGTGCGATGCAGAAGTGATGGCTCACTCGGTCATTCAGTATACAGGAAGCCCACTCATACTGTATCTGCAAGCTACTAGTTGCCACCATCTGGCACAAACAACTGGTGTCCTTAAGACTTTAATCCAACGAGACCACACCATCTCTGATGCTGACAGTCTTCAAATGGAAATGGAACACCTGCAAACAGTATTCCTGTAGAATGGGTATACAACGAAGCAAGTAATTCGAGCGATGCAGACCTGCAAACGACAAAACAAGGAAGAAGAATAGGCTTTCAAATCGACTGCTTATCTCCCATATATTGGGAATATGTCATCGCAGTTAGGAAGAATACTAAGAATGTATGTATCTGCAAGCTACTAGTTGCCACCATCTGGCACAAACAACTGGTGTCCTTAAGGCTTTAATCCAACGAGACCACACCATCTCTGATGCCGACAGTCTTCAAATGGAAATGGAACACCTGCAAACAGTATTCCTGTAGAATGGGTATACAACGAAGCAAGTAATTCGAGCGATGCAGACCTACAAACGACAAAACAAGGAAGAAGAATAGGCTTTCAAATCGACTGCTTATCTCCCATATATTGGGAATATGTCATTGCAGTTAGGAAGAATACTAAGAATGTATAAAGTATGAGTCATCTTTTGCCCTCCTTCCAAAATTTCATCGCTGTTGGATTTTGTCAAAGACGATCTGAAGCTGTGTAAATCGTATGTTTACAGGATTCTGTGTGAATGCGGCAAGTCATATATAGGGCAGACAGGGCCACTGAGAGACAGCACCGGGCCCGGGGCAGGAAGCAAGATGGGCCCCAACACAAAATGTAGCAGTCATTTTTTAAGAAGGTTTTACGTCGTTTTTAACGCTTTATTTCCGATTGTCGCAAATTCGCATAATACTGTTATAATCTTTAAATGTGGAAGAGTAAGTATGTTTCAAAGACAGTGATGACTGAAGCAGATTCTACACGAACAGGCCCAGTGCGTGTGACGTGTGCTGCCATTAACTGAATGATGACTGTACTTGTAGGACGACCCTCGTATATCGTGCTGTGAACAAAGCGCCGAGTTTGTGTTCATTCTCTATGAGATGAAGCTAAATACATTGTGAAGTTTCAATCTGAAAATAGTTTGTTTTGTTAGGTGTTACAATTCACGTAAAGTGGACACAAAAAGAATTTTTATGTAAAAGACTATCATCAGGCACTTAGGCATCTTTATAGGCACAAGCAAGAGATAAAGTTCAAAAATATTTTCCATTCATCTTTGGTGCTATCATACTTCATTGCCAGATTTTGTTTGTGAGTGACGTTTTCTCTGCTTTCAATGCAAGAAGCATCGGGCTCCAACAAAACCAGCCCCAGGTAAGTCTCCCCTTATTGATGGAGTAGGTCATTGGTTCTCTGTAACAGGAAGGCAAAGATGCAAAAGATCTAGCAGTAGCTGGCCGCAGTGGCTGAGCGGTTTGCGGCACGCCAGTCACAGTCTGCAAGACCACTACGATTGGGGGTTCGATTCCCCCCTGGGGCATGGATGTTTGTGTTATCTTTAGTATAAGGTATTTCATAAGTAGTTTGTAAGTTTAGGGACTGATGACCCTGCAGGTAAGTCCCTTAAGCTTAACAAACATTTGAACATTTCGATATCTAGCTGTACAAAATGCAAGCTTCACCCTTGGAAACAAATACTCAAATTGTTTCAAGCGATTTCATGAGCAAAGAAACCTTTATCTCATTAATTAGGTTTTGACATAAGTACACATGTAATTCAAACATACGTTAATTATTTTTTCTATTCTTATAAGAAAAATAAAAATTTTCTATCAGTGAAGAGTTGTAAGCCTTTTATTCCTCAAATACCTGTTCTCACAAATTTAAGAAGTACCTAATAATATCAGCTACATATAGCATGTCTTACATTTCATATTATTAATCTTCTAATACCCCAATACCAAAAACAAAGATAAGATTTTTTTTTTCCTTGCAGTAGAAATTAATTGAGGCACTAAAGGGGTTAACATAACATCATTAAGTAATGTAGCAAATATACAAAAAATACTCAGTACGAAGTAATGTAATTGTAAAAAACTCATTTTTACTAAACATTTTAAAAACTTTCAAACATACAATTTTTAATAAATTTGGCATGGTCTCAATACAACACAAAAAGGTAAACATTACAAATACACTCATTAGAAACCAATGCAGAAATACTGTAACAAATATTGGTGAAGACAGTAGTGATAGAGATTTCAGGAAGCTAAGACAACGACAGCTAAGGAAATGTATGACAGCTCGACCGAGAGAAAAAACTGATATGACTTACAAATTAGACTTCAGATACTAATCAATACCGATTTATTTTTGTTAATGTTTGTTCGCTTCACTTAATTCTGTTTAGAAAATTTGTTTGCACTTCACTTTTAAAGAGACAGCCAACTATTACACTGCTCAATCAATAACCTAATCATTTCAGTAATATATATACAGGTATACAGGGTGTTACAAAAATGTACGGCCAAACTTTCAGGAAACATTCCTCACACACAAAGAAAGAAAATATGTTATGTGGACATGTGTTCGGAAAAGAATGAGGTTTTGCAGTCAGTGCAATGTTTACAAATGCGGAGTTGGCAGATGCCCATTTGATGTATGGATTCACGTTGGGACACCTTCGTTCTGGAAATCTGTCTCGATACAAATATACCACGCCATGGCTAATGCCCCATGCTAATTGGTGCATCAAATGGGCATCTGCCAAATCCGCATTTGTAAACATTGCACTGACTGCAAAACCACGTTCGTGATGAACACTAACCAGTTGATGCTACGTATTTATGTGCCTGATGCTAGTACTGTAGAGCAATGAGTCACATGTCAACACAAGCACTGAAGTCAACATTACCTTCCTTCAATTGGGCCAACTGGCGGTGAATCGAGGAAATACAGTACATACTAACGAAACAAGTGGGTATTTTGACAACTGTCTGCACGAATTGTTTCAATTTACATTTAAAGAGAAATACTAAAATGAGCTCTAACATGGAAATTAAGCGTTTCCGGACACATGTCCACGTAATATATTTTCTTTCTTTGTGTGTGTGGAATGTTTCCTGAAAGTTTGACTGTACCTTTTTGTACTCACTTGTATGTAAACCACGATGAGTCATGCTTTGCCTGTAACTCTGTCAATGGTGTTTTCCGAGCCTTTCGTTCAGCAAACGTTTGAATTACTTTATCCAAGTCTAGCTTCCTTGCCAAATGAGATTCAGTAGTCAAGATTCCCAAATCTGTGAGATGTTGTTGATGCATGGTTGATACGAGCCAGATTGCTGAATGATCTCTCTCCCTGAAGAGTGGAAAAGATGCGCAGAGCTACTCATACATTCGAAAATAAACCTGAACTTTTAATATCTCGTATCTTATTCAGGAGTTCAAATGGTTTCAAAGAACCACCTTCAATGTTCGAAGTATGGATTATTTTCAAATATTTCATTTCTTCTTTTAAATCTATTCTAAAATCATTATGGAATTCAGTGATGAATAAATTGCATGCCTCAGCGATCTGATCATCAGTTTTCTTTGCATAGTTCTACAAAAATCTAAATGTGTCATCTAACAGCTTTACTGCTTCATGTCGTGTAGTTAAGTTGGCAACTAAATTGTCAATGATGACATAAAAACATTTACCTTGAAGAGATCTGAATTCAGACTGTTACTTCATTCATGCCTTCATCAAGAAATAATTTCCTCTTCTTACTGTGTACCTCCGGAAATTAAGAGTCGATGTTCATGGCACTGGCAACAGCTTTATATTCAAAGAGAATCGTGTCCCAGTTTTCACGAAGATTTTTGATGTCACTTAATAAGCTCTTCATATTACTTAATCCAACATCAATTATGGTATTTCGAGCTTGTAGTAATTTATCATGTAGTCAATTGCTACCAACAATTTTAACCAAATTGATGCCATAATTATACACTTAAAAGACCTTACATAATGCAAAACACCGCGTGCTACAGAACGTGTTTCAGATGACAGATTTAACTTACAAAGACTTTCAACTGTAAGGGCAATCTTATCCATGTGAGCAGCAACTGGTCTTACAGCGTCAACCCGAGCACTCCAATGGGTACCAGATATATAGTGTAAAGATGAGCCAACACACTGTTTTAGAATTTCCCATCATCCTGGATGGCAACTGAAGAGGTTGTAAAGTTGCTGCACCATGCCAAAAATTGTATCTGCTTCAGGGCAACTTTCAGCTGCATGAAGGAAGTTTGCAAGTGAATTCCACTTTAAAAAATGTGTCTGAGCTCCATTATAGCACCCACTCATGTTACACCCGTTATCATAGCCCCGCCCATGGCATTCACTTGTGTCTTATAGGAATTGAGAGCTTCACAAGTGTTGATTGAATTAAATGGGCAATGGCAATCACTGTTTTCTGATAACAGTCAACAAATTCCAGAAACCGTTCATCAATTTCATATTTATCAATTACCATTTTGAAATAAACAAAACGTAGGATGAATGTCGTCAACTTTATTTGAATCTGTAGTGGCATTAACAATAACTGAATAATACTTCGGATTTTACTCTCTGTTTCAAAATGGCACTCCTGACATGATGGGCACAAGTAGAAATAAATTCATTCTGAGTATCACTAGAAACATAATGCATCTGTAAACGTTTCCCCGATTCTTGTACGTCTCCGACCTTGCTAATATGTTTTGCAAGAATGAGGTCATAGTCACTCAAGAGCTCTAATATTCATAGAAAATTTCCGTTATTTGCATCTCCAATTTTCTGAGATGAATTTCGAAGGGCAAGCCTCTTAATGTCACATCAAGTAATCGTCTTAAAATCTGTTTCCAAACGTACACTTCAATTTCAATCTGCTTCTGCATTATTTGGAATATAGTACTAGAACGTTTCAAACACACCTCAAAGTTTCGCCATGTCATGTAACATTCTTTATTAAAACTGCTAGAGTGATGTTCTGGGATTTTGTCATATAATTTTCTCCACTTCAGTTGATATGAATACCCTGATTTTGAAGAGAAATGTGAACGTACTGCTTCAGCCATGTAGAAAAATGCCGGCAAGGAAAACAAAATAATGCTTGTTGACTTTTACTCCAAACTAACCAATCACAGGGTATTGTATGGAAGTTTGCACTGAAGCTGAGATGTAGGAAACGCTCGGGAATTAACATCAGCTGGAAAATGTTTTAGTTGTTTAGATGGTCCCCATTTGACTGCCTCATCTATTTCGTTTGTTGCAAAGGTCCAACACAGAAACCATTAAAGCCACTGGTCGATTGATCGTCTGAAAAAAAAAAAAAAAAAAAATTGTAAATAAAAAAAAATCGTATTTCCTTGGACTCTGTGACGAAAGCTGGGGCCCCCTAAAGGCCCGGGCCTCAGGGATTTTGTCCCCTCTGTCCCACCCCCCCCCCCCTCCTCTCCTCGGCCCTGAGGGCAGACGACGTGCATTGTGCAGAAGCGCATTGTGGAAAACCAGCGTCATACTCGCCTCCTCCAGCCCATCAAGTCCGCAATGGGCGAACATTGTGTTTCCACAGGTCATTCTATTAACTACAATAAGACAAAAATTGTGGTCCATGCAACAAACTTTTGGAACTCGCTTATCAATGAAGCTGTGGAAATAAGACTGACAGTGAGACTCTTATTAATCGAGACAGTGGTTACCAAATAAATCCTGCATGGAATCCTGTCATAGAAAAACTTCTTAGTCAGCATACTCCCCAGCAACTGAATGACGATGATAATCGGTCTGATATCAAAACGGCAAGCCTCCACTACAGAAGGCGCTCAAAGCAACATACGTAGTTACAGTGAACATGCACGCTAAGTTTGTGCATGCACAATGTCAGCTCATTTGGTCATAAATAGCAGACCTCAGCCCGTCTTTGCCAGTACTTCAGCGGGATTCATCTCAAGATGGCTTCTGTGCGCCGAAATATCCTGACAGGAGGTTACAGACATCCAGCATTTTGCCTGAGATTTTATAGAATTGTTCTAATCTTGTTGGACTGACCTCAGGAATGCATTATATAACCTCTTAACAATTCTTATGCTGTATTGTTATTAATAAACAAATTTTCATGTTTCAATCACTTTTCACTAATTTAAATTGAATGGAGGTTACAGAACAGTCATGAATATTTGGTACATTCATATGAAGTGCTAATTTTATACAACATTACCGTAAAAGTTGGGAATAAATCTGTGAAATGTGCTACAAAAATGTTCACTTATTTAACTAATTACGTGAAAAATAATGAGATTCTAATGAAGTTATGATTTACAATGGTTTGTAATGACATACACCATTTCCAAGTTGCAGCCAGTTTATTAATTTCTGATTCCTAGCTTGAAACTAATGTGTCGACATCTATATCAACTCTTCCTGGAGTGAGATATCTTTGAGCCAAGGTTTCTGTAGCCCACTCAGGCGTTAAGTAGTGTTGTTTTAACTCTCCGATTGTATGCATTCAATGTGTTAGTGCTTTGTAATAAAAGTGCATTATTCAGTTAATGTGGAGTGTATCAGGTATTTATTTATCACACCGTATCCAGTACACCACACTAATAAGTGTGTATCGTTAAGTTACAAAGAAGTTTCTAGGATTTTAATAATCAAATTAATTACTCTTGTGAACTCTGACTATTTACATATTGTTCGTACTTCTGTAGGTCTAAAATGTTATTGATATATATTATTAGCTGCTAAAATATGTGAGAAATTTTTAAATTATTAATAATCGTAGTGAACGTTCTAGAATCTTGATAATCCAAGTAACAGTTAACACTCTTTTCTGGATGTTATGCTTCTGTATCTCTAAAAATGTAGTTTATATACATAAATATATGCTAAAAGATGCTGGAAAGTAACAGGAATAAATGTGAGTGTTACAGACTGGTTTATTATTGTATTAATTAAGTGACAGATAGCCATATTATTTACATTCACAAGTATGTAGTCCATAAATATTCTAATGGTATTTCCAACCAGTCACATTTACAGATGCTGGTAAGTTGTGCTGCGATAGTGTCATTCTGTAAATGATGGTGGAGAGTACTGGGTGCTACAATAGCACTTATCCAGGTATGGTCCTATTATAGGTCGACTGTAGGCTGAGTGCCCCTCCATCCACAATGGGGGCCACTGGCTAGGAAGCGGCCATGTGCTTTCTGTCTACACCTGTGTGAAAGTACCATAGCTGTAAGTTGTTAAAAATGGGTGTATGCCACTCCGTCAAAGTGGAGTTCTCAGTTTCTATTGGATGTATAGAAATAAGGTGTTGATGTCTATGAGTTCGCATGGAGCTGCAACAGTTAAATGCTGCAAAGACTTGGTACATTTACGTAGATATTTTCGAGGGACAATGCTTAATTAAAAAACGATGTGATTATTTGTTTAAACCTTGTCAACGTTTGTCGATAGTGGAGTAAAGATGTTTATGTAGCTTGCTGAGAAATGAGTATGTTGGTAACAGGAGAGATGTCAGTAGCGTGACTCATGTGCTGTAGACAACAGCAGCTTTCACTAATAGGCTGTTAAAGGATTTGTGATTGAAGAAGAGGGATGAGGGCATTTAACAGTGAACTCTATCCAGTGAACTTGAACTGCCCACACTCAAAGGATTGTCACCAGAAGGCTGCATGTCTTTGAAATCGTAATTAACATTATAAGTAATAGCACATTTAGCACAATTAGAGGAGCCTATGTACCTGTAGCATTACAGATGACTTTCTTGGTATCCCATTTATATGTAGATGCTATTTTGTATGCAATATGATGTGTAATTAAGTTTCAATGTATTACGTTACCGAACCTGAGTGCCTATACTTGTAGTATATTGTCCTGCCCTGCAGGAATCTCCCAGCTGTAGATCTTTCGTGGCTGTTCTAAGATACTTCATCTGGTTCCTTGCTCCCCATCGCTCCTACATTCTGCAATTATCATCGCCAGCACGTTGCCTGTCATTGTCCTAGACCAGAAGGAATCATCACAGATGATTGCATTGCCGTGCACTCTGCCTGAGGGCTCTCCACTCCGAGCCACTGCCTCCAGACACTGTCCCTGCCCAGCCAGGTTGACTTCGCCTCATCAACACCATAAACCGCTGTTGATAGTGCCCTGATGGACAGTTCACTGCACTGACGTCACCGCCTCCTTGAGCCAGACCATCACTCATCTCCTCTATGTCACCACTACCTCAGGGATGAAGCCCTCCTCCCTGGACATCACCATCATCGCCTTCACCGACATCACCATCTTTCAACATCGCCCTCAAGAACTTTCAGAACCTCCAAATCTTCACCATCGACTCAACTTTCCCTTTTTCACTTTCCTCTACCCTTGCACAATGGCCACGTACCCACAGTCGTCACCACCACCACCACCATAGTAATGTACACTTCACCATCCCAAGCCTCACAATCAGCTCATGGAGCAGCACCAATTTTCACCCCTCCAGTGTCCCCCTTTCTGTTCTACTTTCTGCCACCACCAACTCTCAGGTTCTCTGTCCCCCATCAACAGCTCCATTGCTTCCCCTGATGACCCCCACAAATACCCCACCCTCTCCTCCCCCACTCACATAACTAACTGCTGAGCCATAGAGGCAGACACGCCACAATCACCTTCACCATAATCTCAACAACAGCAAGGCCCTGCTCCCTGCCACATCCCTCTCCTGCCAGTTCTACAACTCCTCACCTCCCATGCCACAAAAAAAAAAAAAAAAAAAAAAATGCACCAGTTCCGAACCCGCCACCTCCACCTCCAAAAAAGTACCTCCTCCCCCTCTTGTCTCCTCTGCTCCTCCCCACGATCTCATGGACACTGCATCATCCCTCACATCTAAGTCTTCTGTGTCAAAACTCGCTGGAGGTCAATAAATTATTCTGGACGCTGTATTCTGCCATAATAAGTGGTGTAGAAATGTACAAGCTTTCGTCACTTTTTCAGCATTTTCTACTTTAAGCAACATAGGCTTTCTGAAAACTCTAAAAACAGAGGACATTATTCCAAACGCATTTTCAACAATACGTCTTGCTCGAAAAAGTAAGTAATTAAATGTTCTTTCCTGTGACGTCTGTAATTGCCCAGCATATGGTTTCATGATATTAGTTGTCAATGGAAATGCACCATCTGCTATTAGAACACATGGACTCCATTTTTCTCTACCCGTAAAAAATTCTGGGGTAGGAATCTTTATTTTCCGTTAATGCTTTATGAAAAGATGTGTTCCTGAAAACCCCTCCATCAGATATGTGGCCCTGACATCCTACATGTACATACTGAAAACAGTAATTTGCGTCTACGATTGCCATAAGCACAATCCTGAATGTTTTCTTGTAGTTAATATATTCACTTCCAGTCTTCGCAGGACATATAATTTGTACATGTTTGCTGTCTAACGGTCATATACAATGAGGGAAGTTCCACTTAGAAATTTTTGGCAATATTTTTCCATTCCTCAATACCTTTCGGAATCTGAAAAGTAAAGTATATGGTGAGCGTTACTTTCCCAATTTGTTTCAAACTGATGTCACAGAAGACATAAATGACAATGATGAAGACAACAGTCAAATTATGGTTGAAGAAGGTGTACACCTAAGTACATCACATGAAAAAACGCCAAACAAAATCAACAAAAATAAGAAAAGGTCAGCTGATCAAAAGGAGAGAGATACTTGGGCGGAAGAAGCAAATTATATACAGTATTAAAAAGCAGTACCGCCAGAGATGAGTGGAGAGTATACGGTGAATGTATTGGCTATGAACTCAGAAACCTTTTTTTCGCAAATGTGCTGTTCAAAGCAGCATTGGGGGAGTATGAGAATCACACTGGATCAGCTGTTAACATAAATAACAGCGGATCAAATTCTGAATGACGTAACAGTTGATTAGAAGTCGAAATAAACCTTCCTTCGTAAGCTCTCAATATCTGCGAAATTGTTTAAGTGGACCACACAAATTTCATAGACAAGGCAATGAACATAATATTTGAAACTGAAAGAAAATTTTTTACCGAGTTAAAAGGAAATCTTTGTGACTACTTTTTATAGTGTAGTCTTTCATGCACATGAAATTAAAAATTATATATAAAAGCCATCGTTGTATATTGCTTACTCACCTTTATATAATTCTTCAACACTTTTCAATAGGAGATGCAATTAACTGCAGTAAATAATTAAAGTCCTCATTCGACATTATCGTAAAATTACTGAATAAGGTACCATCACCTGCTGTTATATCTCCTAGTATACTATTCCGTGGGCCTTCCTTAAATATTTTCGTCTTCCACCTTCGTTTCCTTTTCGTTGATTATCTTTTCCATTGTTAGTTGCATGTACACTGACAAAGTAAGCCGCGACTGCAATCACAGAATCACCCATTCTCCTACAAGACCGACTGACTGCATGCGGCACGAATACTGTCACTTTGGTATAAATTAGTCTGCCGCATGCAACATACGCTGCAAGATGTTGCCTTCTGTAGCGTGCTACAAGGCGACACAAGTCACATTTACGTAGAATGCCACAATGTTGCAAGATGTTGCACCATCCATTATGAAGCTGCCACTGGTGCTGATGACTAAGTCCTCACTCTGCTACATCTGGTAGCAGAGTGCTGCAGTGGTTGCTGACATCTAGTGGTGAAGATTACAAGTTTTACTGTCAATAGTATTTACTATTGCCAATAACAATCAATGGATTACTTCATATAGAAGGGGTCGTGGGATCTTCCCCAGTGGCCATTTTGTATCAGGAACCGGAAGCGACGCCATCTTGGTTGGCATCATGACACATTGATACCCAGGTGGCTGAAGAGGTGGAGCACATCTGGCAAAACTTTAGTGGCTTCGCATTGTCAATCAACCATTACTGACAAAGTTCAAGAACATTTTGCAGTACATTTTAGACAAGTATTTGCCAAGTAAATGCCAATTCACACTGTCCGTCACATCAACGTCACATCATGACACCGTCACATCAAGTTGCATTCACACTGTCCATCAGTGTCCATCAGATCAATTCGCCCATCTCAATACACGATGTTGTAAGTGAGGTTATAGATGACGATCTGTTACGTAGAAAGTCATAGTTTAATTCTAGAATTGAGGGAACAATAACGCTAAATGTTATTGACGGCCAAAGAAAACTTAATAGTGTATGTTTTTGGCCAACTTACTGGGAACTGAAACATTTCAAAACATCAACATCTATTTTCAAGCGAAAAAATAAACATATGAGAACATCAAACAATACTTATAAGAGAATAAGTAGCGCCTGTTTACTTTATCTATTACGATTTGCCCGCTGACATTGTTAATACCGTCATAAACAACTGAATTTTTGTCTTTCATTAGAACTGACTTTGTCATTTAAAATGTTTTTTAATGAAAAATGCGTAATCAAATTACAATCTTATTCAAATAAACAGTTTGCTTCAGTCTTTTCTGTTACACTGTTATGTAACATAAACCATTTTTTGGTTTCAGATATCCGACCTCGATTTTAGGAGGACACTCAATTGACAAAAATATTTAAGTCATCATGAAACATTTCAGATTTACCACTAAAACGAAGTGTAACAACAAAATAAAGATGATTAAGACACGTTTGCATACAAACAGTTCAATCGTCGACTGCAACATGTAATTCGCGTGACGAAAATAGGTTAACTTCCGATGTTAGCAGACGGTCGTACTGTCAAAACATTCTTCCCGAGAAAGCTTGATGTGACGTTGACGTGACGCAACGGTCCAGTGGCGGACAGTGTGAATGCTGCCATTAGAAATAAATTGCGGAATGTTCTGACGGACGGCGACGTGACGTGACGTGACGGACAGTGTGAATTGGCCTTCACTCTGTGGTGATAATGGAGCTGAAATTGATAATGACACACAAAAGGCCTAAATACTAAATGTCTTTTTCTGAAGCTGATTCACAGAGGAAGATCTCACTGAATTCCTACTCTAACTCGTCACAAAAACGACAAAGATATTGGAATAAATGTAAGAGCAATAGAAAATCAAATGGTATCGCCCAGCAGGTGAAAGGCCACTGGACGAGAGGGGATACTATTTCGATTTTATGAAGAATATGCGAAGAAACTGAACTGGCCCCCTTCTGTTAGCATTTTACCATAGGTATCTAGAGGAGTGAAGTATTTCCAATTACTGAGAAAGAGCAGGTCTTTCCCATCTTTCAGAAGGTTAGTTGAACAATTGTGCAAAACTGTAATTTTATATACCAAACGAGGTAGCACAGTGGTAACATGATGGACTGGCAAACTCACAGCCGATTTCCTTCACTGGCCTTAATAAAAAACAATCATTGCTTGTGCTCCATCTCTAACGACGATGTTGTTCTTATTAGCTCACATCTCTGACATTGGTCTGTTACAGAATTCATGAACAGGTTTTATGCTCGAGTATTATAGCATTTTTGGGGACTGCAGATCTCCTCTATAGAAACCAACATGGATTCCGAAAGCAGTTGATACAGGAATACACATAGATGCCATGTTACTTTACTTCTGGGAAGTATTAGATACGGTTTTGCACTGCCACCTAATGAACAAAACACGTCATCAGACCAACTATGTGACTGGATTGAAGAGTTTCTATCAGGTCATTCTCAACAGTCATGAAAGGTGATATCTGGCATGCCACACGAGAGAGTTCTAGGATCCTTTACTTTTCACAGTATATATAATGGCCTTGTTGATTACATGGGGTGTTAAATGGTGTTTTTTGCGAATGTTGCAGTAGTATTCCAAGAAGTTACAACGCTCTAAAGTTTTATCGACATGTAGGTGGATATGCGGCATATTGATACTGGGTTCAGGGAGTGGCAACTAACTTTGAAGATAAACAGATGTAAAGTATTGCGATTACATATATAAAAACGCTTTTATTATCTGAATACGGTATTGCAGAACTATCCCTGAAATATTTCTTTAAAATATCTGGGAGTGGGTATAAGGATCGATTAGAAGTGAAAAGACCACACGGAATTAACCTTGAATATGGCAGATGCCACACTGGGATTTACTGGCAGAATCCTCATGAAGAATAGCCCATCAATAAAGAAAGTAGATTACACAACACTTGTTCGATCAATACTTGAATACAATGTCTGTTGAAAAAATTCCAGAACTTTGTCTACAACATTTTTCTACGCTTACCATACTAATTGTGCATGGCCTACTTCCAAAAAGTCTGCTCCACTGATACACCGCCCACACGTCGTTTCTTGCAGGCGTTGCAACATGCTGCAATAATACCATCGGTTAACATTTTGTCCTTGTAACTCAAATTCATGATTAAAGAATCCTTCGAAGTCAAAGAAAACTATTGGAATGTCTTTCACATTTAACCAGACCTGACAAACTTTTCTTGGTGCTGGAGAACCTTTCCCCACTAATTCCCATACGGAACATTACATGAAACATCCAACCATTTCTAAATCGCGTGAACAATTCATAAAACCAAATGCGACTTAATTCTCAATACAGAAGACATCCTGCATTGTTTGGTGTGTCTCTGTCAACTTTTCTAGAGGTCACGCAAAATTTAATGGAAACGCGTTGCTCTTCTAACTCTGCCATCACGAAATTTGCAAACTGCTGCACAAAATTCTACTCATGACAACTCCGAATATTAACTAACAGACATACAATAATGAAACTTCTGGCCATTATACATGCAACTAGTGCTGGTCTGCGGATGCGATTAACTGGCAGGTAAATCTAAAGTACGACCAGTGCTCCACATCCAGTGATACCGTATTACCTTAGGAGGCGCCAGGCGAATCGGAGGCTGGCCAGAGAAAACGGATGCTCAATGTAATATCGCTGGCCATAGGGAGCTTCTGATAAGTGCACTCCACATTTCTGGTACTATTCCAGAGGCCAAACAAAAGAAGCGGTTGTTTCGAACTTGCAGGAACGTGAACTTTTTCGTGTTTCATGTAGAAGCTGGTATTTTGTAGTTAAGTAACGTTCGAAGAATTGTGACTATTCTTTATCTCAATAACAATTTCATTTTTAATCGTAAAATAATTCGTTTCTAGTTATGTAGATCGGATGTGTGGCAGTTTTTTAGATTGGTGGTGACCGAGACTACACTTACTTGTGTGGATGACTGTATGACACAGGTGAAAGAACATCTAATCTTCATGACCTTTTAAAAAGATTTCATAAAGCTGTCTAAGATAATGAAGAACGAAACAATATGGAAGTGGTAAAGTACGAAAAAGAAAGTGCCGAAAACCTAAAATAGACAATGCCATGATACATTTCTTATTTCCACTATGGAATTATTCGTAATTGTGGAAGACATGCAGAGGTAGTTGTAACGCTTTCCTTCGAAATTTTACGCTAAAACTGGCGCAAGCAAAGCGACAAGAAACGATGATAAAACAGGAAACTAACACCACTCTGTACTTTAAATCTTCATATAGAGTTTTTTGAGTGATTTTTGTGGACAGACTATTCGGCAACGTAACAGATCCAAACTAGCTTGGAATTCGATACTTTCAGTTTTAATGTGGTGACATTATATATGAATGCTTGTCTCGATTTACGCGGTCATCACATTAATCTGTGTTCACTATCTTCAAATTGATTTGGAGACAGAATGACAATGTGTATACATTTACAGATTCGAGAGTTTTTGACAGAAAACTATAAAGAACACCCGTTGATAAAAGGTATATGACATGTTCAATAAAAGTCTATGAATGTATTCAGGGCTGAATTTAGGCAGAGCGACATGTGCAGCTGCACAGGGCGGTGAAATTTTTGGGGCGGCTAAATTTTGCGATAGGAAAAAATTAATATTATTTTAACATAAATTGAATCATCATTATTCAAAGTTTCGACTGTAGCAATAAATTTTAAAATTCAGGTTGTTGTGTTTATAGTAGTGATGTATCCAGACAGTTTATTTTAGGGTAATTTCCTAAACCTGTGTACATTGAAAGAAACGGCTTTGCCATCGATATATATCGAATGTTCGATATAATATTTCTGAACGGAGATTCGGGCGCTAAGCGCCCTCGCGTAGAGAGAGAGAGAGAGAGGAAAAAAAACTTCTTGTTCAACCTGTACAAAACCTTCTTAAGGCTGCACCACATATCTCTTTTTTTAAGTCAAAGTTAGGTTAGGTTTAGGTTAAACAAGAATTTTTTTCTTTTGTAGTATGTGAGAGCGCGTAGCGCCAGAACTTCCGGTTTAGAAAAGCTATATCGAACATTTGATACATATCGATGGAAATGCCATTTCCTCGTTTAGACATGAGGTCTAGGAGATTACCACTTTTAGGAATCAGTTTGAATCTCAGATGCCCTAAATACGGCCCAGAATGTATTACCCCAAATAATAATAACAAACTTCCCTAGCAGAAGTGTGAAAGTAAAAGGAAGTTTGAATAATTACGGAAAATTGAAATATTTTTAGTCGTAGGGAATGGAACACAGGTCCTCCCACTCCGCAACCAAAACCTCTACTAACTGCACTATGTATAATATCAACTTGTTATTATGGCCTTATAAGGCCATCGTGAAACTTCTATCACAAATTGTTCCGTTACACAACTTATTTATAACAAACTCGTATTAGAAAACTTCGATCATCGTTTATGTTCACGTAAATCATGCCAGGAAACATCATGTTTTCGTGCTACTTAAAATCCACTGGCAAATCAAACAAAAGATTCAACTCCAAAATCGCGTCTGCTCGATTCGACATGTCCAACTGGAGGTAGCCAGAGACTCCAGATGAACTGGCACGAAATCTCCGCCTCTGAAACTACAGCACCGTTTTTCCAGCACTACATTGAACAAAGGCGTATTCAAGGATGCCAAAAGCATTTTGTTCGAACACTTCATTGGCGTGAAATTATGAAAGTTCCTGATTTTTTTTTTTTTTTTGAAAGGACTTCGTATTGCTCATCACTGTGGGATTCATACCATTTGGTGTTGACAGTGGAGATAGATAAGAGCTAAAGAAGAGCAGCAGTCTTCGTTACATGTTAATTGAAGAAGTGCGAAAGCGTCAGCAAACTGCTCAGACAGACACTGCAGGATTTACTTTATTTACATGCCACACATCTTCCAGAAGATGAAAACTAAATTTCGTAAATCAGCTTTATTTGTCGTGTTTACATGTGCAGATGTGAAGCAGAGTTGCTATCTCAATGAAATGTGTCGTCCAGAAAACAGCTATTTCACTTACTCATATACTCGCTGTTCCCCTTTACTTGAAAGTAGAAACATTCATGCTCAATATAATATTTATACATCTCCTTCACAGCAGAAGAAATTGCAGTGACATGTTTTACAGCCCACTTTATATTTGTAGTTTTATAAGGTTTTGCAAACATTTTGGACAAAAATAATAATCTAAATAATAAAAAATTAATTAACAAGAGGTGTCTGAAACCCTTTTAGGAAAAAAAAATTGTAGGCAGTAGTGGGTTTAGAACCACTGACCTTTAGTGTCAGAATTCAACGCATTGCCTACTACACTACAACTAACAGTTAGATGATACGTTCTTTAATTTCATACTATTGATGGCTGTTAGTAACTGATGCTAATATGGCATTTGTAGACATAGATTATCATTTATCGTACAAAGAACGACGTGTTTTTGTTAATTCTTCTGTGCACCATTGCTTTGAAATGACAATGTGTAAGTTACAATAAGAAAATAACAAAATACAGAATGCAAGATAACTTATGCCAGGAGAGTTCTGGGTGAGGAATGTCACATGTCATCTGCGAACGGTTGGTTTTCGTTAATTCAATGAAGGGTGTCAAAACTCCTTTATTTTTCCAAATATCTCTCAAACGATTCGAGATATGAAAGAAACATAAGGGAACAAATTTGTAGAGAATTTTCTTCTCTATAAATTTGTTTATTAAATTTTCGCGTCAGATGAACAGTTATTTACAATTAAAATTACAGTACAAACGGCTTTTTTTGTATTACTAGCGTATTTCTTGTCCGAAATATTTAAAAAGCGAGGTTCTGTTAGTCAACAGTTATGTCTGCAAAATTTGGTGCCGATCGATTGAACGGTTCGACCTAAAAAGTGGGAACACGTTACAGCCAGACAGACATCATCAAATCGCCGTAATTTTTACAAATATCTCTGCAACGATGCAAGATATGAAAAAAATATATAGAGCGAAGTTGTAGTGAATTTTCCCCTCTACCAATTAGGTTATTCAATTTTCGTGTCAGATGAACGGTTCGTTTGCAATTACAATTATATTACAAACGGATTTTTTTAATTACCACCGTATTTTTTGTCCGAAAAAATTGAAAAAAGGAGGTTCCGGTCTCTGGCAGCCTACAATTATGTCTGTAAAATTTGATGCGGATCGGTTGAACGGTTCGTCTTAAAAACTGGGAACACGTTACTGACAGACATAGAGCTCCTAAATATCCAGGCTGAATCGTCCGCCATGTTTTTCCCAACATGGTTGGAATCACGCTGCACTAACAGCGTAGAGGCGCATGCCCTGCCATCTTTAACAAACGATTTCGAAAAAACTAATTGGTAGAAATATTTAATTTTTCCGTTACTTAAATCTTTATATGTCAGCATTGTGACGAAATGCTCGTCATTTCGTTAATAGTTATAGTTAATAAAATATTGGCTTCGAAATAAGAAACTGCGCTACATTAGGAAACGTTTGCAGTAATAAATAGAGGCTGCTATGATATTCCTTTTGGTGCTTGTTGCACATTATGTTGCTGCGGATTAAACTTTCCTTGATGGATTGAATTTTAGTTTTACATAGGAGGATATCTTTACCTTTCACTCATAACGCTAAACTTTATTTTATTTAGCACACTCATTTTCGATGGCGATAAGGCCAGAATGAATCATGGCATATCTCATAGATGGTTAGAGGTATCAAGATGATATTTTGACAAATGATAACATGTAAAGTGGGGAGTGTTTTGTCATATGGCTACTACGCAAAACCTCATTAACTGTTGCGTTATTCAAGGAAATACATAGTTGTAGAATGAAAAAGAGTAAAGTTAGTGATTTATTATTCGATTTGCCGATATTCCTTCGTCACTCACAAATGTTTATTTCTTTGCTTCTTGTCCATTGTGTTTCAGAGCTACTTCTCAGTTTCAAAAACCTAATAGGAGTTACATTTCCTTAAGTTTAAAGCTTAGCAGTAACAGAACGGAAGTTACTAGATCTAATGAGGATTTTATGTGAGAATACTTGCAAAGACAGATAGCAAGGCTCTTTTCACTAGCTAACGAACTGTCTTGTTCTCATTCCCTCACATAATAAAGCACTCTCTATTGAGATATTTAGAATATCCTTTTCATATAAATGAAAAATTGAAATTGCATGTTACTACTAGATGGGCAGGCGGATCCCAGTGCGTTATATTTAACTGACATTATCTCAAGTCATACATTTCTCACAGAGTTTCTGTTTGGAGAGGATGAAAATTTGACGTATCTTGAACTTTTAGTTCACTTAATGTGTTCACCTAACTTCAACAGAAAACAAGTTCCTCGCATGTCGAAAATTCCATAACGTCGTCAGAAAGTGCATGGTCGTAAACTATCAGTATATGCTGTTTATAAATTATTGCCATAAATAAAACTAAAAAGAAAATGTATTGTAGTTCTTAACGAAGACATTGATGAAAATTCCACGTTCATACAGTGAGTAGTTTGCGAGTGTGAGCGAGTTGAATAAAACACGAGGTAACGCGTGAGCTCCTCCGGAACGTGACAACTCCTACAGCTTGGGGAAAAAATGGCGGATAGTTCAGCTCGGGTTTATAGGAACCTTAAGGCCAATTCACACTGTCCGTCACGTCAACGTCACGTCACGGAACCGTCACGTCAAGTTGTATTCACACTGTCCGTCCGTGTCCGTCACGTCAATTCGTCCATCTCAATACGCGATGTTGAAAGTGAGGTTATGAGTGGCGATCTGTTATGTAGAAAGTCATAGTTTAACACTAGAAAGGGGGAACAACAACGCTAAATGTTATTAACGGCCAAAGAAAACTTTACAGTGTACATTTTTGGCCAACTTACTGGGAACTGAAACAACATTTCAAAACATCGACATCTATTTTCAAGCGAAAAAATAAACATATGAAGACATCAAACCATACTTGTAAGACCATAAATAGCACCTGTATACTTTAACCATTACGATTTGCTCGTTGACATGGTTAATACCGTCGTAAACAACTGAATTTTTGTCTTTCATTAGAACTGACATTTTCATTTAAAGTATTATTTAATGAAAAATGCGTAATCAGATTACAAACTTATTCAAATAAACAGTTTTCTTCAGTCATTTCTGTTACAATGTTACGTAACATAAACCATTTTTTGGTTTCAGATTTCCGACCTCGATTTTAGGGGGACACTCAATTGACAAAAATATTTAAGTCGTCATGAAACATTTGAGATTTACCCCTAAAACGAGGTACAACAACAACACAAGGATGAATAAGAAGACACATTTGCATATAAACAGTGCATTTGTCGACTGCAACTTGTAATTTGCATGACGAAAATAGGTTAACTTCCGATGTTAGCAGACGGCCGTTCCGTCAAAACATTCTTCTCGAGAAAGCTTGACGGACGTTGACGTGACGTGACGGTCCGGTGACGGACAGTGTGAATGCCGCCATTAGAAATACATAGTGGAATGTTCTGACGGACGGTGACGTGACGGACAGTGTGAATTGGCCTTTAGACAGACAGACAGACATCCCAAAATCGCCGATATTTTTGCAAATAACTCTGAAACGATACGAGATATGAAAAAAAAACATAAAAGAGCAAAGTTGTAGAGAATTTTCTCCTCTACAAATTCGGTTATTCAATTTTCATGTCAGATGAATGGTTAAGCCGTTATTTTCATTTAAATTTCGATCTGTCAAAAGACGATCGCAAAGGCCCACTTTTAGTGTTACTACCGTAACCTAAAGTTGGCCAAAAAATGTTCAAATGTTTGTCAAGCTTATGGGACCTAACTGCGTGGTCATCAGTCCCTAAACTTACAAACTACCTTATACTAAAGACAGCACAAACATCCATGCCTGAGGGGGGCGCTCGGGCGCTCCCCCGCGGCCTTCACAGCAGAAAAAGTCATTTTGTTCATGTTCACCGAAAATTCTTAACAACAAGAAGTAACATGACAAGTAAAACACATTACATAACGGTTGTGTTTGCATGAGGATGAAAATTAATTCAAGTGGAAAACCGCCTTATAGAAGCAGATTTTCAGATTAGATTCTGGTGTGTTTAAATGGACAACCAAGAACCATACCTGCCGACTTCTTTTCTTTCCTTTTTAACGTGATTCATAGTTCACGCGATTGGAGCATGAAAAGGAGGAAGTGAAAGAGGTACAGTACCAGTACACAAAGTACCCTCCAGCACACATCAAGACGTGCTATCCATCGTATAGCCGCAGATTTAGGTATACTGTGGTTTTTCCACCTTTTTTATACGTTGTAGATGATGTTCACTCTTTACATATTCGAACTGCTTGAATAAGTTGTCACATAAAATATCTATCCTTGTACTGAATCTTAGAACAGACACAAATACTACATCAAAGTGATATTTTTTCTAGTAATGCGCAATACTCCTCGTTTTGCTACGTATGTAATGAAATATTCAATTGTGACTCGTTGATTCTTGGAGCAGATTAGCTTGTATCAATAACACTCGTCATACCTACAAGGACACGTGTCTTTACAGGAATGCTTAACCTTAACCCTCAATGTAGTGTTGTTATTTCAGTAAGCTGGTTTGCCACGATGAAGCAAACGTGATTGTCAGTAACGAAAAGCAATGTATATGTCACTGAGTTAATTTTAGAACAACTCGTTTTGGATTGTGTTTTCATTTTACACAATACAGTGGTGTAAACACAAATCTGCACGTACTGTATATCTTTGATCGTAATACCTGTGTTTTGTAAGCAGTCGGCACTCGGCAGTCTTGAATCGAGTAACAAGTGAGTGAGAGCCGGCAAGATGTGGCGTAGAGTGTGAGTATATGTGAAGAGATAAATGAATTTTAGGAAATTATGATCACCTTGCAAAAGTAAGCGCGTTGGCTGTATGTATTGGAGTACTTCCGAGAAGTTATATAGATTCATAAGTGGTCATTATTTTATCCGATTTGGTAAATCACTTTTTTTTTTGTACCAGTGGTAATGTCAACGAAAGAATCTCTCACTTTTAGGAAACATTGTTCACACAGTAGAAGTCACCCAGGAGAGTTAATGTAAATGGATATGTGTATTCTATGTTAATTTTGTATGAATTATCGTTTAGAATCGAGCAGCATATTGACCCCACAAGATACACCTATAGGATCTTGTATTGTGGTTCCCCGTACTGTTAGTTTTAAAAGTCACGATAACTTGATTTGTTACTGCTTCGTTAAAAAACTCTTGTCTCCATGTATGTCGTTCCTTTCGTAATAGGCTACATATGCTGCATCCTCTTAGTCTACATCTTTGGAAATTTGTTGGACCCTTCGCAGCTAAAATTTTACTTATGGCAGCTGTGGCGTAGTGTGCTGAAGCTGACACCTACCATTGCATGCTATTTGGAAACCCAAACACGTAGAACAATATTTTATATTAATAATAAAATAGTTATTTTTCCTGCTCAGTAGTTGACACATTCTTCTAACTACCCTTGCACAGTCAGTGAGTTAACTGTACTCATAAAGCGGACATTAGTACACTACACCATCAATGCCTTAAGTTAACCCGTTCTCACATCAGTAGAAAAAGTGTCCCCTATACGATATAGCCTACTTTTGTATTCCAATAGGAGGTACTGAATGACCCGATACCACCCGAGTTTGACCCATGACGGCTCGGATGGGGTTACTCTAAATAGAACGGGAAGAAGAAAAAGAGAGAGAGAAACTGCGTAAAACAACCTTCCATAACACAAAAATAAACCTTTAAATTGTGCAAAAAGAAATGTTTTTCCCCAAGAGTTCTGCCAAGAAGCTACCATTACAAATGGTCATTGTTTTAAGTGATTAGTGTTCCTTAATTAGGGTTGCATCATGGTGCTCAGTTAGGTAGATGGGTGAACATAAAGTAATTAGTTTGCATGTAAAAAGTAATGACATATTCATAACAAAAGGAAAAATTGTTTAGTTATTCAACAAGGTGATGTTGGGGATCAAATCCAGTGGATGGTATCCCATCCCACGCTTAAATTGACTTGTATGTTTTAGTTTATATTCTTGTAGGCCCTATTGGTTTATATTTGTGGCATAAGCTGATTAACTGAAGGCTTCAGTACTAGTTTTCCAACTCAAATTGTCACCTTTTAATTTATATTTCAACATGTTAGGAACAGCTCATCCTACCAGGATGTGTGGCAAGGGGGTCCTATTTCAATTACTCCAAATAACCTGTTTGTGTTACAATAATTGGTTGGGTTAGTCAATAGATGAATTAGCTTAGTCAAATTAGTGTTTCTTGTGAGCAGTTAAAGCCTTTAGTAAATTCTTTTAAAGTGCATTGCCAGTTATTGCATGGATGGCATGGGTAGTTTTGTTTTATGTTAAGTCACATAGCCTGATTGTATGTTTTGTTTAAAATCTCATTTATTTGTTGGAGCCTCTAGCTATTATATTATGTAGGCTACTAAATTGTATATAGGCCTACTGCAAATAGCAGTCAATTGAGAGGCTGTTGTGTACTAGACTTTATAGCTACATCATGCTGTTTTGTTGACGTAGTTACATGACTTT
Organism: Locusta migratoria; assembly: GCA_026315105.1. Taxonomy (NCBI): domain Eukaryota; kingdom Metazoa; phylum Arthropoda; class Insecta; order Orthoptera; family Acrididae; genus Locusta; species Locusta migratoria. The sequence goes on from CM048745.1 coordinate 376,529,672, forward strand.
TAGCCAAGCCATAAGTCTAGCTTAGGTTTGAAAGTAACTATTTCTGTTGGTAAAATAAACATGTCATAACAATCTTTGCAATTTATGAGAATAATCAGATTATTATCTACAATACATTAGTATTACGAACTGCATGTTTATATTCGTTGATAGTCTTTGTTTTGCTAGTTGGTATATCTACGTAGCATATCTTGTCTAACTCAGATATGACATCATTGGTCAAAGCTGATGGGTTGTATCACCGTCTTGAATGCCCATTAATCTATGGACATTAGTTCTTGTTGTAAATGATCAACTAAGTAGAGTATTACATGTAACAGGACCATTCTGTGTGTGTCACTGTGCTGTTAGGGGCAGCTGCTGATTGTAATGATTGAAATGGAGGTTACAATAATTTTCAATCACTGTTGGATATATATATATATATATATATATATATATATATATATATATATATAGGACCTATAGTAAATTACTTTATTTTGAGTGAAATTTTCTTTTATTTCAGCCTAACCTGAATAACTTTTAATTAATGTAGGCCTATTGATTTTGAGCTGGCTAATTTAATATGATGGTAATGTGAAACTTATGACGACAGGCACACTAGATTAGGTGAAGTGCCAACAGATATGAATTGTTAGTGATTTGCAACAGGGCTACATTTTTCATGGCTCTTCAAATTTAATGTATTTAGTCACGAAAACTTAAGTCCTTGTCCACAGGGGGTTCCAACTCTTTGAGTATAAATGTAAACAAAGGCTTCTGCAGCTGTCACTGTCAATAAAATTCTTCAGGGCATTGGACTGCACCTTAAATATATTTTGTGTGTCTTGCTTAATACTGAATGAGAGGCAGCAGGGGAAGTTACCATTGCCACAATCTGAATGGATGTTGCACATATGGGAGGGGCTTCCTTTGCCTTATTTTCTTTCATTTGTTCAAAAGGAAGTCCTATATTGGTGTTTGTGTTCTTGTTTGTTACTAGTTGAAACTGGTGAATGAGGAGCGGATAGTAGCTGAGATATAGCAATGTATCTCTCATGCTCAGCTATTCTTGTGTTAATTGGCTGGCCAGTTTCACACTTTGCCACACTCACTGCCAATTTAATAGACTCTGGCTGTGTGGAACCTCTCTATTGGATTCTTTAAAGATCAAAGATTCGCTTGATGCCCACTCATTCAGTGACTCCTTGTATGAATGAATAGGGTAATGTTTTGTTCTTACTCTTGCTCTTCCCTTTTGTTTCAATGCTTTGTTGTCATAGGTTTGTTAATCACCTTCTCCCTATAACTGTTTGCGCGGAATACGAACCTAAGGTTTTGTATCTCTACCTTTAGGTGGTGTTCGAATCTATTACGCAATTGGCCCTCTTAGTTAGCATGTACTATGATAGTGTGAGCTTAATTGAAGGTACCTGTCAGTACTGTTAACTTTTCTGTATACCCTACGACCTGGTTGTCTAGCATAAATACTTGCTTGACAACCATGGGATCCCAGCCTCTGCCACATGACTTTCCATTTCTTTGCTGTAAGCCCATACTGCAGGTAGCTTTTTCCTGCACTGCCTTTCTATTAGATGTCCTTTCCGTTGCTGACACTACCTGGATCTGCTTATAATTTCGAATTTTTCTTCTTTCCATTTCAGTTCTGGCACAGTTGTCAAATGTGGTTTGTGCCTTGCCTTTGTGCTTTCTATGAGTGACGGATATCTGGCCAGGTAGCCATTACAGAGTCTGTGTGACACCCTTTAGGAGTGGAAGTCACCAGCTGGATTATTTGCATGTGAAGTGAATGAAGCTCTCTGCCGCTGGTGGTATTACGACCCCCAACTGACTCCTCAGGAGGACAGGCTTCTTGTAATGCTATGAGATTAACCCATTTCACTCGCATCAAAATTAATACCGTACCTGCTCTATGGTTGACAGGTTCTTGTATGTACCCTTGTACATTCAGGGAAAGGAAAAAAAAAAAAAAAAAAAAAAAATAGTTTTAATTGAAGTTGTCACGAAACATTTATTGGTCATCTGAGTTGCTGTCGTTACCATTGGTGCCAACATAACCACTGCAGTCTGGTGAGAAGTGTCATACAATTTAACCCTGGAGACCTGATCCCAGTAGGAACGAAAAGTACTAATGTTGTGTGGGTCAAAAATGCAACAAACAACAAGTACTTGGCACATCACTCCGATTGGCTGCAATTATGGGTTGTCCAGAGTATCTGGCAGCAGGGAAATCTCGTGGTTGATTGAAGCATGTGGTGTCAAGTTTCCATAGTTCAAAAGTGTGTATTTTCAACCTACACAGCATTAGTAATTTTGGTTACTACTGGTGTCGCCAATCCAGGGCATGTTTTGATGCAGGGTGGTTTACTTATCTTTATACCATTTTATTTTTATTTTTTTTTATTTTTGTGCCTGTCAAGGCTTGATGAATGTCTTTGTGGCGATTTGCATACTATCATTGGCCTTAGTTATATTGTTAACTACTATTTATTTTTAATTGATCAGACTTATTATTTCTTTTTGTGTTGGTAACAAAATGTGTAAAACACCATCACAATTTTAGTTATTTTAAAGTAATACAAAGATCTGCAGTGGCCGAGGGGACTGCAGCGTGCCAGTCGCGGTCTACACGGCCACTACGGTCGGTGGTTCGAATCCCCCCCCTCGGGCATGGATATTTGTGCCGTCCTTAGTATTAGCTAGTTCATAAGTAGTTTGTAAGTTAAGGGACTGGTGATCCCATAGTTAAGTCCCATAAGCTCTACAAACAATACAAAGATAAATACTTTTTAAACCTAAAAACTATAGCTTCTTTTTATGATTAATTTCTGAAAACAACCTTGCCACACAGGAATGGCTGAGTGGTTCTGGGCACCCTGTCAGGGATTGTGAGGCCACTGCCACCAGAGGTTAGAATCCACCCTGAGCATTGGAATGTGTGTTGTCCTTAGTTTAGATTAACTAGTTTGCAAGCCTGGGGACTGATGACCACAGTAGTTTGGTTCCATAGATTTACAAAAATTTGAACATTTGAAAAACAAACTTGATGTGCATTGAAGATACAGGGCTTAAATGGAATAGAATTGTTACAATTTTATTTTTTCTGCGACATGTCATTTCAGCCTTATGGCTAGTTTTTTCTGTTTTGTTATTGAATACTAAAATTCATGATTTTTTGTTTCAGGCTGCATCTAAATTTTGTGTTGCTGATATGGCTAAGTAGTTCACTAGGTGTGGACAGGGGAAATTTTAAAACATGTCAACAGAGCAGCTTTTGCAAGTATGTAAATGTAGAATTCCATTTTATATATTAGTTGATTTGTGTTAATTGGTTTAAAACTCTAAAAATTGTTTTATAATGTAATTTTAGATCTTGATTGCATGATAAAGTTACTTTGGATCTTTAAATTTTTGACACTGAAGCAGCATAGGTTACACTCTTTACTGTGTGTGATGACACCACCATGCAGAAACCCTTGACACTTAATAACATTGTTCCTGTTTTGTGTCTATGTGGCACATGTTGCATAGTATCAGCGGAATGTTGGTGCCATAGGAAGGGGAAGTCAGTTTCATATTGGAATTACCATGGGCAATAGTGCCATCATTTTATCATATTTTTAATAATAAAGCATTAACTTAATCATACTGTAAATGAACTGGGGTTGTGCTATCACAAGCATGCCCATTCCTCAGTTTTTATTTTATACAGCATGTTTTTGCACATTTAAGTTAAACTTGTCTGCATAGTTGGACTGCTATTTTTATTGTGACGGCAAATGAGGTTAATGAAGCTACTCAGTAGCAGTTCCAATGTGGGTTAAGTATGTATCTTTCTATTTTAGAGGACATAACTCTGCTTTGACAGCATGCGCAGCAAGCTTGCCCCCCCCCCCCCCCCCCCACACACACACACACGCACGCACGCGCGCGCGCGCACACAAGTATATATTACAATGTTTCTCAATATTCTTAAGTTAGCTTAACAATTGAGGTTGCCAAATGTGTTGAAATTCTTCCTGTGCAAATCAATCACTCCCTCTGCTAAACAGGAGACATGCCATGAAGCAGTTTAAATACATGTGAATTGTGTGCTTAAAGACTGCATTGTCATCTCTGCCATAGCTATAAACAGCTGTGTTTATGTGCTAAGAGGACATTACCTGTTTTGGCCTGTGATGCCCTGGATTTTAAGTGTCAATGAGAAGAATCTACCCTCTTATGTTTATAGGAGTTTAATGACTGAGTGGCTGACTTGTTTTGTTTATGCATTACTGATTAACTAGCCACTAAGTTTCAAATCTTGAAGGAATATTTTGTTACATGTATAATAATTTTATTTAAACCTTGGAAAGTCCATAAGGAAAATGATCTTCAAAAGGGTAGATAGTATTCATTGTACAGGTGTACTGAGTCGGGGGTCAGGATCGGTTAAGACTTCATGACGATTGATTGTTGGTCATGGAGATTATGGGTATGGAATCAGTTGGGCATTGTGAAAGATAGTGTTACACATTGGAAAGGCTATGGGTGTTTCGTATATTAGTGTAGAGAGGGTGACATCAACAGTAAAGAGCTTGGTATTGGATGGTAAAGGGGCGGAAATGCAGGGAAAATATTTGGTGTCTTTCGTGTAGGAAGACAGGTAATGTTGGTTCACAATAGCAGAGATTTTCTCAGTGGAGCACTTTAATGTGCCAGAGTAGAATCTTACGGGTGGTTGGGAGCACTCGTCTCGTGACCCAGTAGAGCCCAAGACTGGAACAGCTGAATCGCTTTCTTCTACAGGGTTTTAACTACCTCTCATCCTATCCATAAATGAGGTATATCCTACCCGCTATTCACCCCCAAGCCTCTTCATGTAAATAAATACTCTTTTCACACTGAAATGCATGGCAGAGGCTTCATCGAACTTCCCACATTGGTATTCCACCACATAATGAACCTACATGATGTCCTTGCTCGTACTTACTGTAACCCTGTTCCTATCCCCGTGCCCCATGACTCATATCCCTTCAATGGATTTAGATGTAAGACCTGTCTTATCATCCCACTGTTGTGTATAACACAACTTTCAAAAAGGTTATTTACCCACTTTTTTAATGTTGCACTAGTTATAAGTGATAAATATTCACACACATAGAGATAGCAGTTAAATTCATTGGTTACTCAGCTACAGGCTATGTTAGAAATTTTGATGGCAAATGTAGTGACTTAAATCTATATCATTTAGGATTTTAGCAACTCCTATTGCAGTGGACACTCAAATTGTGCCTCCTTTAATTCACTTGGAGTTTGTGCTTCATTATAATCACGTACTGGAGGAAAAAACACGTGCCTCTCAATAAGACTTCATAGGTTGTGGCTGTTTTGTAAAAGCATCTCAGGATTTTACTATCTGTAATGTGTATCTGCGTCTTAAGGATGAAATGTTCTAGAACATGTTGTCTAGATTGAACTGTGGCTTAATTGCAGAGTTTGCCTCTGAAGTACTAGTGTCCCCACACACTTCATTGTGGCGTATAGACCTGAACTTACTTGGCTGTCGATCTCTCCATTTGCAAACCTAGTGTTCCCCATGCCCATCTGAAGAGTCCACTATTGCTTATGTGGTAGAAACCATTTTCTGATATTCCAGATCCTCCCTCAGTCACTCCCCTTGTTGCCAATTCACATGGTTTCACAACAATGATGATTGTGATGCCTTCTCTTCTGCCATCACCCTTTGTGCCATGTCACATGGAGGAATCGATTCCGCTGTCCAGTATGTAACTGCTGCTATTATATTGGCAGCCACCATAGCATTCCCACATTCCTCGGAATCCGCCTATGAGAAGACAGTTCTGTAGTGGATCTTAGAAATCACTGTTTATTAGAGAGCATGTAATGTCCCCCCACAATGTATGTCACATTCCACAATGTTAATGCACTTTCATACCCGGCTATTTAAAGTTTTTATTTTATTTGGTGTGAACACTGGTGGGTAGTAATTACTGAGCCTATTCATAAACTTGCGTAAATATTTTTATAACAGTTTGAGCAGATGTAATTAGACTATTAGTTTTTAAGGTTTGTGTCCATCGCTACACACAGTGAGAGTCAGAGATAATGTACTTTATTATCCAGCTATATTTAACAGCTACTCGACAGTCTGTTTTTTAGTTTTTAAGGTTTGTCTCCATTGTTACGCACAGTGAAAGTTGGTGATTATATAGTTCGTCTAGCGATGTTTAACGGCCGCTAGTCAGTTCGATTTTATTTAAAGTGTCTTTTGGATCACACACAATCTTTAATATTCCCACTATATTTGTTTAAATAAAATCAAATGAGGTGTTATTCAGTTATAAACAAGCATTTGGGAGTTGTCAATAGAACAAAAGTTTGTATCACATATATACACATGTTAGGTTCACAGTCCAAAGATAAAATACTTAGTAAATGTTTATTATAGAAGGAAACTTTCCTGGTGGGATAAACTTATATAAAAAATAGAAAACGGATGACTTACCCCAAGGACAGGCCCATCGACAGACACAAATAAAATCACACGCATACAAGCTTTCACAACTGTTGGTCGCTTCTTCAGGAAAAGAGGCAAGTCCTTCCACTCCTGGGACTGGAATGATTCCTTTTCCACTTCCTTAAAACCCATATCCCTCCCTTTCTCCTCTCCCTCCCTTTCTCCTCTCCCTCCCTTTCTCCTCTCCCTCCCTTTCTCCTCTCCCTCCCTTTCTCCTCTCCCTCCCTTTCTCCTCTCCCTCCCTTTCTCCTCTCCCTCCCTTTCTCCTCTCCCTCCCTTTCTCCTCTCCCTCCCTTTCTCCTCTCCCTCCCTTTCTCCTCTCCCTCCCTTTCTCCTCTCCCTCCCTTTCTCCTCTCCCTCCCTTTCTCCTCTCCCTCCCTTTCTCCTCTCCCTCCCTTTCTCCTCTTTTCCTGAAGAAGCGACCAACAGTTGCGAAAGCTTGTATGTGTGTTTGTGTGTGATTTTATTTGTGTCTGTCGATGAGCCTGTCCTTTGGGTAAGTCATCAGTTTAGTAAATGTTTACTCACATAAGCTCAATTTCAGTATGCACATATATTCAAATGTGAATTTAGATGAAATTATGTAAGTTTTGGTGTTTACACTGCCTTTTCTCAAAGCATAAATTCTGAGCGATGATTAAAGTTTCAGGTAACACATCAAGTTGTATTTATCTTTTGTACTCAGGGTTTTATCTCCTCGCTGCATTTAGTGTCCTGGTGTGTACTGTTCAAATAAAGAACAAACTCCAGCAATTCATTTTCTAATCTTTAATCACAGATAACATTCTCCTCACTCTGTTACACTTCCATATAATATGAAATCTCTTGAAAACAAATCACTTATTTCCGAAGCACCAACATAACATTACAAACTTAAACTCTAACTGTAACTTCAATTTGCACTCTCTAGAACTGGCTACAACAACAACTTACTCCAGAATTTACTGAACCCCATAGTGCCCCCTGGCACCACTATATATAATTCTTTTAAGAATTGCCATTACAAACACATTGTTTACAATAATGACATTTAATCAAATTACAGTTAACAGTATAACATGACATGATTTTACATACACCAAATTTTGGAATAGGCCTACACAAAGCTGAGATAACTTACAGATATAATTTGTTTCTTTGCATTAAATCTCTCAAATACATACATCAAGTAACAATGTGAAATGGTTATTAATGGTTAATTAATTCAGTGTTCCTAACAGTTCCGTGGCACTATATACAGGGAATAATTAGTACAAAGTGTCAAAATAGACAATAATTCTGTTATTCATGAAGTATTACATAGTTTCATATAGTTCAGATTGCATTATACAGTGCTCTGTTTATGTATTTTTGTTTGTTTCATGGATTTTCGGGTTGGTAATTCTTTAAAGGACCGTTACAGGCATAAATCATTTATTTACGGCCTCAGTCTCTTATATTGGTTAATTCAGTGTAGATATGTTTAGAATGTTATGGAAAGCAAGACAAAATTTAACATGTTATTTTATTAACTAACCATCAAAGTTCCTGCAAATTACTGTCTGGTCCCTACACACGTTTTATTAATCTGTATACTCACAGTACATTTGAAACAGTTCATTACAGAATTTTGTCATATCACTAATTAGCATGCTAAAGATGAAGCAGTTTCTTTTATATTGAATTAGACAATACTCTGTCCCTAAGGAGCTGAATGTGATTGTTCCACTGGTATCGGGTGGTTTCATGAATTTTGGTATCGTCTTGTTCATAATGACTGAGATGTTGGGTATTAAATTGATTGTATAAAATTTCTGTCTGTCCCAGTCTATGATAATTCACTAGTTTATATTGAATTTTACTTTTTATTTAACCCACGAACTATGCAGAGTTTAGTAATATTGACTACAAATTTTCATGCTTGATGTGTAGTTCTAACTCATTGAGAATATTCAGTTCTATTGACTTCACATTACATCTTCAAAATATTGATCAATAAGAACAACTAGCACATAATTCTGATGAATAAGAATTCAAACAGCAGATATGTGCTAACAAAACTTGCAAACTGTTTATATATGAGTACTTGAAACAAAACTAATCAGTATTATTTACATTCTCTGCTAGTAACTTTGCTCCTGCTTTCTCGTACACTAATTTTAATATTCAAAGAACTGTTAACTTTAAATTTCTGTTAAAATCTAATTTACGAAACCCAGATATTTATAATTTTGAATGTCGAATTTTAATGAGGAGTTATAAGCACTTCATTACCTTTAAACGGCTGTGTGTGTGTCTGCCACAAATAAAATGAAAGAAGCAAGATTTCAAGGAAAAATGTATTTCTTATTGGACTGTACACCCCTTAGAGAGCTTGAACAATTATGATGCCTATATGAAGATCATTCCCACTTCCCTTATTCCTGGAATTTCCTTGAATTGTGCAATCTGTACTGAGGCAGATACTATTGATGAACGTTTTGGTCTGCACAAAGGTCGATAAACCCTCTGATACTTGCATCCAGTATCCGAAGTCACTTTCCCCATTGTCACCTCTTTGTCAGGCAGAAACTGAATATGCCCATATGACGTGCAGTCCTGGTCTTTGGTCTCTTGACCTATCCTTTGATCTGAAAGATTCTGTTGATCATACAGTTTTTTTGTATTGTGATATTTGCTGTCCTTGATAAGTTTCCACATTTTGGAATTGGTTATACAAGCAGCTCAACAGTCACCTGCTGAACCAGTTTTTCTTATACATGTGCAAAGTGTAGTGACTTTTTCTTCTGAATAGATACAGTGGTTTCACTGTGATTTTATGACCATCTAACGAGCCCTCAGTCATGTTTATTCTTTCAGTGACAAGAAGTTCACAATTGGCAGTAACTGAGCAGTTTCCAGGCTGTCGACCAATGCTGTTTCCGACACTTGTAGATTGTGATGTTCCAGGATCTTTGTTCTGACCTCCATCAGGCAGGCTGGTTTGTCATCTTCATCCAGACTCGTGGTGGTGGTGGTGGTGGTGGTGGTGGCGGCATCAAAGAGAATTGACATGCTGATCAGTTGGTAAAGTTGGTTATTGGGATGCTTACTTTGGAGACAGGGGTCTCAGAACTGGACCTTCAATCAACTTCATGCCAGAGATTCACATCAGCTGTACTCAGATAACCCGTGGTCATGTCTTCTGACATTAAGATCCACCCCAATGTCACTGTCATGCCTGTCTGATGATGGCTCCCACCCTACTGGACTACTGAAATTTGTCTGCTTTGTGGCAAAATGTTTATCTTTAAATACTGCCTCTGTTGCTACTAGATGATGCCAGTTGTTGATCTGGTTTTACAGTTTACCCGTGAAGGTGTTTACTTCTCCCCTACATCTACAGGCATGCTCTGCAATCACCCACTATTGTTCATTTTGTTCTCTGTTCTACTCCCAGGTAAGATGAGACAAAAATCATTGCCTACTATGCCTCTGTATGAGCTCTAATTTCTCTTATCCTTGTGGCCTTTACATGAAATGAAAGTTTGTGGTAATAGAATCTTCAAATTCAGGCATTCTCAATTTTCTCTTTCCAGCAATTTCCATTTAAATTGCTGAAGCATCATAGTAACACTTGAGAAGTGATTGAACCTATGAGTAACAAACTTAGCAGCCTCCTCCTTTCTTTTTAAAATTAAAATTTCTGCTCCATACATAATATGAAAGTTCATTAACAGCTTTAATCATTGATTCTAACATTAGTAGAACCCAAATTCGAAGAAATCAGCATTGTTCTGAAAGTAAAAATTTTGATTTCAAATTTTTGAGCCAGCATTACTTGGTAGCCTTTCATCAGAACAATATGAAAAATTGTTGTGTGTAAATATTTATAAACACTATATGCTACTATATTTCATATAAATCTGAGAAGGTCAGGTTGTAGACTAATTTATTTGACGTGGACTAACCCTGTATGAATACTGATCTTCTGCAGAAATTTGACAGTTTTAGCACATACACAGACTCCAGTATCAGAACTTAGTTTTCAGCACACAAATTATTCTAGATAGTATAAATGTGTACCATATTTAACTTACTTTGAACTGTCACTTTTTTGTATTCATTTCTTAATTCTACTTTACAACCAGTCAATCCACAAATTTTAACTGATATGGCTTTAATAAAAGTTTTGATTTGCAATTCATTTGTAGCTAATGAATATACATTTTTACTTGAGTACTCAACTAAAAATTTTGACAATGTAGATTTTTTGTTTAAACTGGTCAGATGAATAAAAATCACAATGTTTTTCTTTTGGCAGGCGGTGTCGTGCAGTGGAACCTGATAAATCGGTATATGTCCTTCATTTGAATACACTTCGAATAGAAGATACTGTTGTCAGTGCTGAGATACAGAACACACAAAACTTGGTAAAATTCAAATTTGAGTTGTTTTCCCTACCAGATGCAACTTTCCGCATGAAAATAAATGAATTGTCACCATTGAAACCACGCTATGAAGTTGAACATGTTTTAGCAGGTGAACCTCAGCTTGAAAGGTGACTGATTTCTTATACAAAAAATGTTATTTATTACAAATTAATCAGTTTACTCTATATCAGTGAATTTTAATTACTTGCAAATATTTTGATTATTTAGGCTTGAAGTTAAAGAAAGAACAGCAGAGTATGTCAGTGTCTCATCTGGCAGCATAAAAGCAAAAATTTATGGAACACCATTCAGAGTGGATTTCTATCATGGAGACACCTTGGCAATCACTGCTAATGCTAAAGGCTTAATGAGATTTGAGCATACTCGTTTGAAACCTGAAAGGTAACGCATGCCAGTATTTGGAACACCGTTCATGTAGTTACAGTTAGAGTAATCTTGCAGCAGATGCCTTGCTTTGTCACCATTTCTTCATTTTCTTTTATTTTTATTTTTTCTTGTTTTGTTATCCTGCTTAGAGTTCTTAGTTTTAATATTAATATTTTGTTACTATTTACAGTGCTCAATATAATTTTCTCATATTTATTTGCAATATTGATTTTCTTTCTTCATTTTTTCTTTTCATTTGTGTTATTTTTACACCTCCACTATATGAAGTGACCATGTTAAACAACGTTCATTGGCTCATGGGCATGCTGTTATTACTGTGGAGCTGGTCACTATTTCTCATGCTTTTCAACATCCCAGTCTTCCCTGGGAGGTTTTTTGTTATCTGTAATAACTTTTTAAGTGGCTTGCAAGCCCTCTAATCAGTGTCTCACTTGTCATCCTGTGGTGTAGTCTGTTCATGACTGTCTTTACCCTTGCTGAGTCAGGCTGTTGAGTGGTCTTCTTTTAGACCCTATGCCATGCTGGTATCCCAGGGAATTAACACGTTGATGCTGGCCAAACAGACCATATCGTCACAGCACCTAGAGATTAGTCTTCCAGGAATGGACATCAGATTGGCATTGATCTACAGTATCCTTGGGGTCTGAAGTTGAGAATAGTCTGACTCAAATGCACCGAACAAGCTCCACATGTTCAAGCTATCTACGGATCCTCACTGCCGCTGAATATTCCATATCCTGAACTTCCACCTCTCCACGTAGGGTCCCAGTTCCCTGGTGGAATGCAGCATGTAGTGACGCTATTAGAGCCCAGCGACGTGCTCTACGTCTGTTTAAATGCCGGCCTACCTTGAAAAATTGTATTAATTACATACTACAAGTGAAATGCCGCCGTGTCATTAAAGAAAGCAATGAAGCTTGATGGACTTCTTTCAAGAGTTCCTCCATCGGTCGTCTGTCGTAACCTACGCCGGCTATCTGGCATTCAGGTCCGATCTCTAATCAGCTAATTACGTCCCTGCCTTTCTCCCCCGAAAACAGGCAGAGGAGGCACGACCGCCTTCTTTCAAATTTCCCATTTGTGAAAGTTACAATGCCACTTTCACCATGCAGGAGCTAGAATATGCCCTTGCCCTCTCCCAGTCCTCTGCCCTGGGGCCTGATGCCATTCTAATTCAGATGTTGAACCTCTCCCTGGCAGGTAAATGCTTTCTTCTTTCTTATAATCGCGTCTGGACTTAAGGTGAAGTTCCCACTTGCTGTCGTGAAGTAATTGTTGTCCACATACCCAAACCTGGAAAGGACAAACATCTTCCTTTCAGTTATCACCCCATTTCCCTGACCAGCTGTGTCTGTAAGGTAATGGAGTGCATGGTTAATGCTCGGCTGGTTTGGATACTCGAATCTTGACAACTCCTCACCAATGTCCAATGTGGGTTTCAAAGGCATCGCTCTTCTATTGATCACCTCGTTACCTTGTCTACCTTTGTTACGAATAACTTTTTGCGAAAGCATCAGACGGTGGCTGTGTTCTTAGATTTGAAGAAGGCTTGCGACACTTGTTGGCAGGCAAGCATTCTCTGCACCATGCATACATGGGGTCTTCGCGGTCATCTCCCCCTCTTTATTCGTGCCTTTTTTTTAAATCGAATGTTCATGGTATGAGTGGGCTCTGTTTTGTCGGACTCCTTTCGCCAGGAGAATGGGATGCCACAGGGCTCCGTCTTGAGCATAGCGGTTTTCGCCATTGCAATCAACCCAGTTATGGATAGCCTCCCAGCTCCATGTTTGACCTCTTTGTAGACGACTTCATGATCTATTGCATCACTCAGAGAACGTCTCCTGGAGTGTCGTCTTCAGCATTGCCTTGACAGTCTCTATTCCTGGAGTGTCGCAAACGGCTTCCGTTTCTCCAATGAGAAAACAGTCTGCATCAACTTCTGGAGGTACAGGGAGTTTCTTCCACCATCTCTCCAACTCGGCCCCGTCGCACTCCCATTTGTAGAGACGACGACATTTTTAGGGCTAACGTTGGATAGGAAACTTAGCTCGTCTCCTCATGTATCTTCCCTGGCTGACCACTGTACTCATTCCCTCAACGGTCTTCATATTCTTGGTGTTACATCATGGGGTGCTGATCGTACTGTCCTGCTTCACCTCTATCAGTCCACTGTCAGATCAAAGCTGGATTATGGGAGCTTCGCATACTCTTTTGCATGGCCGTCCATTTTATGCCGTCTTAACACAATCCACCATTGAGGGCTACACCTGGCGATAGTAGCATTTTACACTAGCCCTGTTGAGTCTCTATGCCAAAGCTGTCAAATTACCTTTGACCTACCGACACAACATATTGCTGTGTCACTACGCATGCCGTCTGTGTCAATGCCCCACCACCCTTCCTATCCATCATTCTTTAATGACTTCCTCGATAGCCAATATGGGCTGTCCTCAACTGCCCTGCTCCCTCCTGGAGTCAGTCGCTTGCTTCAGCAGCTCGATTTTACCCTCCCTTCCGCATATCTAATACGTGAGAGCCCAGTGCCACCTTGGCTTCAGGCTCAAGTTCACGTTCACCTCAAACTCGTCTCACTCCCAAAGGAGGGTACTTCGGATGCTGTTTACCGCTCGATGTTTCTTGAACTTCGTGCGCAGCTCGATAATTCCATCTTCATATATACAGGTGGCTCTTAGACCAATGAAGATGTTGCACATGCGTTTGTCTCGGGGATGACTGTTTCCATTACAGGATACATGACCACTGCTCAAATTTCACAGCTGAGCTTTTCCTCCCCCTATCAGGCTATACTATACATCTGCCGACACCATTATCCTTCCTATGTCATCAGCTCTGACTCGCTCAGTGCCATCCAGAGTCTGAGAGACTCTATTTGGCCCATTCTGTTGTGCACCAAATCAACCGCTCCCTTCAGTTATTAGCTGCCAACGGCCTTAGTGTTCACCTCCTGTAGGCCACACAGGCGTGCCTGGTAACGAGGCTGCTGATGCTGTGGCCAAGGCTGCAACACTCCTACCTCAGACAGCTACATTCTGCGTCCCATCAAATGATATTTGAGGGGCTCTTTCCTGTCACATTATATCATTGTGCAATAATGTGTGGTCCTTGCCTACAAATAATAAGCTTCGAACCATTAAACTGCTCTCAGTGGCTTGGAAGACGTCCTTACGCCACTTGTGACGAGAAGAGGTCATCTTGGATCTTGGCCTGGTTGCGGATCGGACGTTGCCGGTTCAGCCACTGCCACTTGTTAACTGGTGACCCCCCACCCTGTGGTCATCTGCTGATGGTGTGCCATGTGTTGTTGTGTTGTCCAAATTTTACTCCTGTTCATATTGCACTGAATCTACCGAATACCCAGGAAGAAATTTTAGCTGACGACGCACGAGCTGTTGCCTGAGTCTTGAATTTTATCAACTTGATCAGTCTAAATGAGGACATTTAGTTCTCTTCCTACCCTATATTTTTAGCTGTTTTCATATAGGCTTATTATCCTTCAGTATATCTCAATTTTGATTCAGGCACTATTGACTTCAGCAGTTGTGAACACTAACTCCACAAAAAATAGAAAAAAAAAAAAAAAAAAAAAAAAAAAAAATGCTGTCTATGGCTGCATAGAAGTCTTCAAGAAGGGCTTCTCCTAGGGACTGAGTCCTGTCACCTACATATTGGCCATATGGGGTTAACACATGGCCACCTTCTTGGCTGAGAGGACCTGCCCAAGTGTAGTTGTGGTACTTCTTGACAGTGGTCCATGTCCTGCTGGACTGTCACTGATACTGCTTCCTGATAATTTGTTAGCAAGTAATGTAACCTTTGATAGCTTTAAAGTTCACCAGAAACCAGTTAATGTCATGCCTGGAAAGTGGGAATCATGGAAGGACTCTTCAAACTATTTTATTTGAATATCATTTGCCAAGACATTTTGTTAACAACGTAATAGATAAAATTATCAATAACATCAATTTCATTAAAATCATGAGGTCATTACAAATGTTTCCAGAGGCAAAACACTTTCTTAAGGTGCAGTTAAGTAATTACTTAGACCTGTAAATTAAACAGTTTGAAACAATGGGCCAATGGTAAGATTCCAAAAGATGAAACAGTAAATTCAACAACTAGCTGTGGGAGCAATTAGCAGGTGTAGTAAGGTTGGAGCTTGGGACTGAATTAATAAATACTTACAATAACATTACACACATACAAATAGAATGTAATTTAAAAGGCTGTGCTTAAGTGTCCACAACATCGGTTCAACTATTGACACATGCAGTTGAGGGCCACACCATCTGCTACCACACCATCCAGTGCCACCCTGGAATCTCGCCCATGTAGCAGCCTTGCTGGCTTGGATCTGTGAACAGTCCAACTAAGACCCACATGCAAACACTGAGCCGCAACCGGAATTACTGCTGTACTCTAAAACACACACACACACACACACACACACACACACACACACACACACACACACAGGAATTTAGGTTCTATGCAGCCAATAATAATAATAATAATGATAAATCTAGAAGAGGGAAAGCACATAAATATGAGGCACGCCATTAACTGTATGTGCATAAGCGGCAGACGTTATACTTTAGCATGTCACCAGTTCTCTTGAATAACGTGTGGACTTAACCACAGTGGGCAACATAAGTTGGCGAATGGGGAGTTGACACCACCTTGGGTTTCAGTGCACAGAATGCCTCTCCTAAGCTTATACCTGGGTTCATCTTCTCCAGGTTGGAGTTGTTGGGGGGGGGGGGGGGGGAGGGAATGTGGGCATATGCCTCCTTTCCAGGTAAATTTCTCGATCTTACAATGATTAGAAAAGCTGTGTACAGAAGTGAAGACTGATATGCAGATGGAAGGTGTGCAAGTGATTGACTGATGTTACATAATTATTTTGAACAATTGTAAGTTGTAGAATAGAATAAGTAATTATGAAAAGGAGGGACAGCTATCACCATATAGTGGACATGCTACCTGTCTGTCTTTGTTTTGAGTAGCAGTATATCATTTTCATTTCTATCTTGATGTAATTCGTTGATCAGACATTTGCCCGACAGTATTGTTTTATTGCATAGGTTTTTTGAGTCTGGCTCACTGTGTTTGGATTTTGAAGGCTTCAGTTTTGTGGTAATTGGAGGTGTATGGTGAGACTTATCAAGGAGGAAACCTGCTGAAAAAGTGCAAAGGTGTCTTTTCCTCTTGGCTATTATAGCTGCCACTTCAGCTGCTCCTTAGTAGCTCAAAACTGTTGGAAATGTAATGTATATTATTTATACATAAAGAATAAAACATGTTAAAATTTGTACCAAAGTGGAATTAGTCCAGCATTCTGCTCACAAGGCAACAGTACTCACTGCCATGTCATTCTGCTAAAGTGGCTGTACACAACTGCCGTAGTTAACCTGTTATGTTTCCCTTCTCAATTCAAATTCTCATCTCTGCCTCAGTCTACATGACATTCCCTCAAAATCAAACAACTTGGTAAAGGTTGTCCAAATCAAATGGAGTAGCACCTTCACCACATAGAATAGGATAATTTCAGTTAATTTATAATAATGTTGTTGTAACATATTTGCCTTTTGCATGTCAAAATTTTATATTTCCTTTCTTTGACAATTTGCATTGTAGATATTTTCAAGTAATTTTAAGATATGTACAAAAATAGCAAAACTTTTAAAATATCTCCAGAGCTGGTAAAACATTTGAAATGCTCTTAGTTTTTAGCTTGGAAACAAGGGAGGAAATAATAACTGAAGAACAGACATCTTACCATTAAAAAGAAGTAACTGAAAAGGTTTCTGTGAAAATAGTGAAAGTTGCATTATATTTCTTGTTTCAGTAGTGTCAAATTCTTTTTTCCGGTGGTTGCCTTGACTAGAGTAAGACTTGTTCATTTTTTTATTAAATGAAAATATTTCAATTTACTTACAGTAAAGATTCATGTTACAATTAATTTTCATCTGTTTACAGCAAAGATGATGGCAATGAACAAGCTGATAATCAGGTGGATGACACTGCTTCTGATCCAGCGGCATGGGAAGAAAATTTCAAATCACATCACGATTCGAAACCTAATGGTCCAAATGCAGTGGCCTTGGATTTCACTTTCGTGGGTGCTCATTATGCTTATGGAATTCCCTTGCATGCAGACTCATTTGCATTAAAGTCAACTAAGTAAGTATTCTAAATTGTGCATTCTCAAAAATCAGTACTGTGCTAGTGCTTAGTTTGTTAGTATGGGTGCTAGGAGGGGATAGTCTGTTCTCAATGGAGGCGGGAAGGACTGAGACTGACCAGTGTGATGCACTTGCAGCTCTGTTGCTGTGGCTGACTCAGCACCTGTGTGTGTTTGCAAGCTGGTGTTGCTTCTAATGCACTGTATTCCAACCAACTGATGGTACCGTACTTGCATCAGTCTACTTGTGACATACACAAATATTCAGCATTTAATGCTGTAGACTAATAAGATAATATAAAAAGTAGAATCAGTTAAAACTTTCATACATCTCGTTGGTTTACATGCCAGTTCACTGTTGCATGCGATCTTAACATAAGTTACGTGCTAACTTAAGTAGATCATTCTCCACTGCAGTAGGTCATCGCCAAGGGAAACATTCATATGTATTTTGAGCTTCCTGCACCGGAACGATTAAAACCACACAATGCTTCAATACCATGTTCTTCACTGATAGCGGTAGTTGGAATCAGGAATGGCGGCAGTAGAGTTGCTTGGTCTGCATTCTCAGACAACCAACGGGCATTCAGTATTGTCTTGTAAGCTGTGCTGCAACTGAAGAGAGCAATGCCATAATTAAATTTTATTATAGCGAGTTACTCAATGGATTTTGTTCTGTTTGTTGGAAGTTGCCATTGCTGATCTTGCTGACGTGCAACAAATTCTACCTAAGCAAGCAAGAGACATTATTTGCAGGCTGTAAGGTATCATAAAGTACAAAGCACGTACATCGCCTACTTCAACTATCACTTGAAACTGGGAAAAACATGTGTGACCCGTTATTTTTGGCTTGTAAATGTGACGTTGACACCATTGAATATAACATATTTATATGTGAAAAAGACATGCCTTGGTGTGAGTACCGTTTCAGTAACTTTTATAGTGTTACATTTCACTTTCAGTAATATATGATCTAAATCGTAGTTGTTACATTTGTCCAGTACAGGATATGACAATTGAGTGCAAATGCTAGGCAAATTACATCATTTCTCAAATACTATTATCAATTATGAAAATGTAAATGATTTATTGAGAAGTTAACATTTCACTTTACGATGTGTGAAACCTGGATGCGACACAACTAAAAAAAAGAAGAAAAAAAACACCCCTCATGAAATGAAAACCATTTAGTTCCTTGTATATCAAGGAAAATTTATCCCCTTTCTCAGAGAATAGTCGACATTTCAAGCAGGGCAGGCTCGCACAAGGAAAATAAATAGCTGGAGCTGATGGTTGTGTGCCTGTGTGATTGCACGAATGTTCTACTTTCTGAATAAGGCCAGGGCAGATTGCTTGAGTGTTGTATGTGTGTGTAATTTTTTATGTGCCTGTCGCAGCTTGTCTTTCCGGTGAGTTGGAACCTGTCCCTATTACTATATTGATAAATTGCAGTTGCTTGTAGTGTGCAAAGTGACTTCATTGACATTTATTGGATTGACACAGAACTACATGCATCTTCCAGTGTGTGCAAGTACAGATGTCACATGCAGACATCTCTATCAAATAAATTTGTGGAATGAGTAATTATTATAGTAGACACCGAAGTATTCTGAAATGTGCCATATGTTACAGCACGTTGGATGTATAAATCTGAGCACTTTAGTTTGTTTTTGTCTCTCCTGTGGTCAGTATTCATTAGGGGAAATAAAATACATCTACCTCTGCATTTCTCCTTAAAGCAGCTAAAAAGGAGATAGAAGTAAATATAAAATTGCTTAAGCGGGGATCTAATAGATAATACGGATATCAGTGGAGAACATAAAAAGTAAATACCCTAATCAAAATCTTGAAACTAAATTGATGATGGTGGAGGTCTTGATTTATTATCTGTTAAAATATATATAAGAATGTTAATATTTGACATCTATTCAACCATCTATGTATTGATGATAGATGGAATTAAGTATTTTTGTGCTTCATTATGTAAATAGACATTGTATTTGTTTTTCAGAAATGGTGATCCCTATCGCCTCTTCAATCTGGATGTTTTTGAATATGAGTTAAATAATCCCATGGCACTTTATGGATCAATACCAATGCTTGTTGCGCATGGGTAAGTACAAGAACTTAAAAGAATATAGACATATAAATTGTTCTTCTCTCCATGTTCATAAATAGGTAGTTACCCCCTTCCTTACCCCCCCACTGGCCCCCGTCCCCTGCTCCTCCGCCTCCCTCCTCCCCCCCCCCCCCCCCCCCGCTGCTCCTCTGGACCCCCGTGCTCCTGCTACTTTCCCCGCGCTCCCGCCCACCTTCCACTGTTGCCCCTTTACTCCTCGCATGCCCCTAAGCTTGCCCGCCTCCCGCGGCCCTTCTTTTCTCTCCTGTAGCCTTACTGTTTTTTGCAGGAAGTACAACCATGTTAGTATCTTCTCACTGGCTGTGAAAAGCAGCTGTTTCAGTTGACTAGATGTTGCTATGTTGTGGCACACATTTCAACAGTTAATGGCAAGACTTGTTGAATTTCATCTGCAGAATTCAGGGAGAGAGAGGTTGTACAGCTTCTTCAATAAAACTGATGATATCCATCAATGGAAGCGTAGTAGGTGAAGGATGTAAATTTAAACCTATCACATGAACTGATTCAAAAGATCTATGCATGAAGTTCACCACAAATTGTCCAGAAACAGATTCACACAAGTAAGTGGTGTGAGTCTGCTAAACTTTTCACTTTGTTCGTACTGTCCCTATGGGTCCAGTCCACTTTAGCCCAGGATACACCATCAGTTCAGTCCCAAACGAAAGAACAGGATCTTACTGTTTTCTCACGTAATTTTATCTGGTCTGTGGATGTCTTGAATCATCTCCTCCCAGTAGAGGTATGTGATGTGACTTCCGAAGTATTCCCGGTGTAAATCTTCTTTCAGTAATTTTCAAGAATGCAGCCAGAATCCCAGGTTCCGCTAAATAGGTCAGGAGTCCACTATACTCAGGAAGAGGCTACACGGGTAACGGGGGCTGTGTGGCGTAGACTGGGCGGTTTTTTAGGTTAGAGGGCCTCGGGAATACACAAAATGGGGTTTCAGTCTCAAAGGGGGCAGGTCAGACACAGGAAGAAAGCAGATCTAGAAGCAATTGGTATAACAATTGTAAATTGCCGTAGCTGTATTGGGAAAGTTCCAGAGCTCAAAGCGCACTGTACTGAGGCACATATCGTTATAGGTTCTGAAAGCTGGCTGATGCCTGACATAAGTTCGTCCGAAATTTTTCCAAAGGGCCAAATGGTCTTCAGAAAGGATAGAATAAATAAAAAAGGGGGGTGGTGTGTTTATTGCTGTTACTAATGGTCTATCCTGCAGCGAAATTGAGACAGATACTTCCTGTGAGTTGGTCTGGGTAGAGGTTATACCTGACAACCGGAATAAATTAATAATTGGATCTTTTTATTGGCCCCCTGATTCAGACGATGAGGTTGCCGAAATGTTCAAATAAAGCTTGAATCACATTTCAAATAGGTATCCGATGCATACTGTTATAATCGGTGACGACTTTAATTTACCCTCGATATGTTGGCATAATTACGTATTCAAAACCGGCGGCAAATATAAAACATCGTCCGAACTAGTTCTGAATGCTTTTTCTGAAAACTACTTCGAACAGTTAGTTCATGAACCCACTAGAATAGTAAGTGGTTGCGAAAATACCCTTGATCTCCTAGCAACAAATAATCCTGAGCTAGTAAAAAGCATCAAAACAGATACAGGGATTAGCGAACATGGAGTTGTAGTAGCGAGACTGAATGTCGAAATTCCCAAATGCACCAAAAATGAACGAAAAATATATCTATTCAATAAAGCAGATAAAAATTCGCTTCACGCTTTCCTGAGTGATAGTCTCCGGTCTTTCAAAACTAAAAATGTGAGTGTAGATCAGTTGTGGCTTACTTTCAAAGACATAATATCAATAGCAATAGAGAGATTTATACGAAATAAATTAATAAAATAGGGGGCTGACCCCCGTGGTACACAAAACAGGTCAGTTCACTGTTGCAGAAACAAAGAGAAACACATGCAAAATTTAAAAAGACACAGAATCCACTAGACTGGCAATATTTTACTGAAACTCGCAACCTAGCGCGGACTTAAATGCGAGACGCCTATAGTAGTTACCACAACGAAATCCTGTCCTGTAATCTTGCAGAAAATCCAAAGAAATTCTGGTCATATGTGATGTACACTAGCGGCAAAACACAAACAATACCTTCACTACGCGATAGCAATGGTAATACTACCGATGACAGTACTGCTAAGGCAGAATTACTAAACACAGCTTTCCGAAATTCGTTCACCAAAGAAGACAAAGTGAACACTCCAGTATTCAATCCAAGAACAGCTGCCAGCATGCGAAACTTGGAAGTAGATGTTCCTGGAGTAGTAAAACAACTTGTCACTAAACAAAAATAAATCTTCCGGGCCTGATTGTGTACCAACTAGATTCCTCTGAGTATGCTGATGCAATAGCTCCGTACTTAGCTATCATTTACAACCGATCACTCGGCGAAAGATCCGTACCCAAAGACTGGAAAGTTGCCCAAGTTACTCCAATATTCAAGAAAGGCAATAGGAGTGATCCCCAAAATTACAGGCCTATCTCATTGACGTCGATTTGCAGTAGGATTTTGGAACATATACTTCGTTCGAATATTATGAACTACCTCGAAGAGAACGACCTATTAACCAGTAGACAACACGGATTCAGAAAGTATCACTCTTGCGAAACACAGCTTGCCCTTTATTCACATAAAGTGTTAAGTGCCATCGACAAGGGATCTCAAATCGATTCCATATTTCTGGATTTCAGGAAGGCTTTTGACACTGTACCCCACAAGCTGCTTCTTATGAAATTGCATGCTTATGGACTATCTCCCCAATTGTGCGGTTGGATTCACGATTTCCTATCAGAAAGAACACAGTTTGTTGTAATTGACGGTAAGTCATCGAATAAAACTAAAATGATATCTGGCGTTCCACGGGGAAGCGTTATAGGTCCCCTACCCTTCCTCTTGTTTATAAACGATTTAGGAGACAATCTGAATAGCTCCCCTAGATTGTTCGCGGATGATGCTGTCGTTTATTGGTTAGTGAAGTCAACAGAGGATCAAAAGCGACTGCAGAGCGATTTAGACAGAATGGCATGGTGCGAAAATTGGCAATTGACACTAAATAAAGAAAAGTGTGAAGTAATACACATGACCACTAAAATAAATCCGCTGAACTTCAATTACGCGATAAATCAGTCAAACCTTAAGGTCGTAGATTCTGCCAAATACCTAGGAGTTAAAATTACGAACAACTTTGACTGGAGAGAACACATAGAAAATATTGTGGGGAAGGTGAACCAAAGGTTACGTTTCATTGGCAGAACGCTTCGAAGATGCATTAGCTCCACCAAAGAGACTGCCTACCATCACACTTGTGCGTCCTCTTCTGGAGTACTGTTGCCCCTTGTGGGACCCTCGCCTGGTGGGATTGATGGAAGACATTGAGAAGGTTCAGAGAAGGGCAGCTCGTTTTGTTCTATCACGTTATGGGGGGGAAAGCGTCACGGTAATGTTGCACGAATTGGCGTGGAAATCATTAAAAGAAAGACGTTATTCATTGCGGCGTGATCTGTTTGTGAAGTTTCAATCACCGACTTTTAGTTCTGAATGTGAAAATATTTTGCTAGCACCCACCTACTTAGGGAGACATGACCATCCCAACAAAATAAGAGAAATCAGATCGAAACCGGAACAATATAGGTGTTCTTTCTTCCCGCATGCTATTAGAGAATGGAACGGTAGAGAAAAGTTATGAAAGTGGTTAATAAACCCTCTGCCAGGCACTTGAATGTGATTTGCAGAGTATCTATGTAGATGTAGATGTAGACCTTCTGCCACTAAGGATTAAACTTCCATCCTCTGCCCATTACGCCTACATTGAAGGATTTCATTATTACTTATATTCAAGAAGCTATAAAACCCCTCTCTGTGTATTGTGCTGATGAAATTAAATGAGTCTTATACATTTTTGACATGTGCAACACAACGTACTGATATCCTGACATATGAAAGAGCTGCTCTTCACAGCCTTAGAGATGATGCAGAACATGGTCCTATTTAATGCAGACAAGGGTAACGCTGCAGTCCTACTGACAAGGGAGGCCTACAATGATAAAAGATATAGTCAGCTAACTGATTCTACATATCGGAAAATCGAAAAGGGCCCAACAAAACATGTATTAAGAAAAACTACTGCATTGTTAAATGATTGTTTTCTACTTGAACAAGTTACCAAGAGGCCAAAACCACATAATTCAGTGCCACTGGGCCCATTTCAGGTTAGGTAGTAACACTAAAAGTGGGCCTTTTGTGATCACCTTTTTAAAGCTCGAAATTTAAATGAAAATAACGTATTAACTCCTCATCTGACAAGAAAACTGAATAAAGGAAATTCTAGAGGAAAAAAGTCTCTTCAACTTTGCTCTTATGTTTTTCCATAACTTGCACTGTTAGAGATATTCGCAAAAATAGTGGCGATTTGATACTGTTGTTTCATTTTACTTAAACCAGGTGTTCAGAAATGTCACATGACATTCTGGCACACTGAAGAATTAACAAAAAAACTTCATTCATAGCACGATAAATTATAATGTAGTGTATAAAATTGCCATATTAGCATTTAACAACTACTATCGATAGTACGAGAATTGAGTAGCAGTTTTGTAATTGTTCGCTGTAGTGTACTGGGCAGTGTTTGGTTGTGATGAACTTGGTTGATTGTTCAAAATCTGCCAACACTTTTTTTTTCTCCTGCCTTGTCTCCTAAAAGGGTTTTGAACACTTCTATTAATAAAATAGAGTATGTTCTGCAATATTTAGAGTTGTTCATATGTAAGAGTGCACCCTCTAACATATGTGTTAGTTCTATTTCTTGAATGTGCTGTGAAATATATAAGAACGAATTGAACAGCGGTCTTCTGAAGCATATTCACATAAACTGGGAGGATGCTGTAATAATGAATATTTTGGTATGCTGATGCTGGTAGTTTCATATATAAATGAAGTCCTAGACTTCTGTGGCTAGTGTCGTTCCTTAATGAAACAAAAGTTTATACATTGTAACAAATTTCCTTGTTTCTTTTTTTTTTTTTCTATGCAATTATTCATTATTTATGGAATATGTAGAAAGTCATTAATTAGAATCAATGCATCTACTAAAATGTTTGCCTTTGGCATAGTTTCTATGGACATTTTTAGTGTAGATTCTATTACCTTTTCTGTAACTAAGATATGACTTTGTTCATGTTACATCCTTCTGTGATAAAATAAAGAGCATATATTCGTTTCAAACTGTGACAAAGTTTTCTGTAACAGCTAAAATAAATGGAATAAATGTGGTAATACTGAATTCAACGTAACTTTAGTAATTAATCTACATACAAATTTACTACTATCATTACGCCATACACAAGTCATTGTAACAGTATCTCCCCAGTTTATGTACATGTGATAAAGAAGTCTATTGATAAATATTTTTTGTTCTTCAGGTAGGTTGATGCTTTGCAGTAGTTTGTTAATTTTCGTTCTGGGTTATTCGTTGATAATTTTATTTTTTTGTTTTTTTTTATTTTTTATTTATTTATTTTACAGTTGGCATTGGAGCCTCTTTCTTTTCTTCTCTTTTCATTGATTCTTCAGTTTGATCGGTCCTTTGTGGACGATGTTTTGTTTTATTTTGTTCATTTGATTGTTGACTCAGTTTTTTCGTTATAGAGGGCGTTGAGCCCCTCTGACTGAGCACACTGAGCCAGCACGTTGGCAATACTTTGATAGAGTGCGTTGAGCTACCGCGCTTGAGTAAGTTTCTAACCATCGTCTGACATGTTTGTACATCTCGAACTGATTCGCTGCCCATTATGGTACTGGGAACAGCTGCGAGAGAGATTCATAATTGCCGTGCCATCGATGGCTGGTGGTAACTGCTAACACGGCTTTTTTAGACATTAGATTGTAATGCATTGTCCCATTGCTTTGAAATTACAGTGGTTGAGTTATAAGAAAAAATAAAGTGCAGACAGCAAGATGGCATATGCAAAAGAGAGCTTCGGGCAAGGTTTTGGGCGAATGCCAAATGTACACTGTGTTTCTTTCAGGCAATATTTGCTGGTTCGAATGCCAAATGTACACTACATTACTTCCAGGTTATACTCTTTCATAATGTGTAAAGGCAAAAAAGAAATTTATAACAAACTACCAAGGCAAGACAAGCGATTATAATTTAACAGAAAAAGATAATGAAAATGTGGGAGAGATATAAAAATAATAGTTTAAAGATCAAATTCTTCACGGGGTTCCAGCTGGATCATTCTGTCATCTCAACACAATTATTTCTGCAGTCCAACTGGCTGCCATCATCAGGTGAGGAAGCTAAGCCACTCTCGCCGTGACTGAGTGAACCTGTGGAATGGCGGGCTCTATATACGCAACGAAAGTACTCTTGGACATGGTTTACAGGAAACCAACGCATACTAATAGGTATTTACATGCGACCAGCTGTGACCCTCCTTTTGAACGTTCATTGTAAAAGAATGTCCAGACACACACAAAAGCCTTTTGGCCATGGCTTTGTGTAATGTTATAAGATTTTTTGGTTGACTTGAAAATTGACAATCATAAGTAGTCTTTAATTATGACACTTACCAATCTCGTATTTGATACTGTTAGTTGTGATGATAAACTAAACTTATTTCAGTTACTTCTCACACTGACTACTCTGAAAGCATACTGCACGTAACGGCAAGCTTGCACAATTTCACGCGTCTGAATGTAACCGAACACAAATTGGGGGGGGGGGGGGGGGGCTGCAGAAGATTGCCGTCGTAGTACCAGCTGCCCTAAACACAAATTTCATTTTAAGATCATCTTTTAAGATATGAACTTTATAACTGATTATAATTCTATGAAAATAATGTTTTGTTTTCAGACCATCAATAACATCAGGAGTTTTCTGGCTAAATGCAGCAGAAACTTGGGTTGATATAGAAGGTACCCATGATCAGAATGTAATGTCTTCTATAGTGAATTTCGTTTCTGGGTCAGTGCGTATCCCAGAAGTTAGTGCTCATTTCATGTCAGAGAGTGGAATTATTGATGCATTTTTAATGTTGGGACCAGAACCTAAGAATGTGCTTCAGCAGTATACAAAGCTAACTGGGACTTCCCCACTGCCTCCAGTAAGTCAAAAATAATTTTTTACATCATCTTGAGTGCAGTTAAAATATGTATTTTAAAGATATTACATAAAAATTCGAATATTTTTGTTCAGCTCACTAACACATTTATCACACAAGACAAGAGTTGAGCAGAATGTTATTTTGTTTTTATAATATAGTAAGGACAGTTTACAACTCACCGCAAAGACGTGGCGACGGGCTGTGACAGGCACATACAAAAGACACACACAGACAACACTTTCAGCTATCGGCCATGGCCTTCTTCAGAAATTAGAACACTCACGGAATCATACAGGCACACAACACACTCATACAATCATCACCTCCGGCTGCCGCACTTCGAAGTGCGGCAGCCAGAGGTGATGGTTGTATGAGTGTGTTGTGTGCCTCTGTTATTCTGTGAGTGTTCTAATTTCTGAAGAAGGCCATGGCCGATAGCTGAAAGTGTTGTATGTGTGTGTCTTTTGTATGTGCCTGTCGCAGCCCGTCGCCACGTCTTTGCGGTGCGTTGTAAACTGTCCTTACTATATTATTAATTCCAACCTGGATTTTCCATTATTTTATTTTGTTTTTAAGGAGATAAGTCCATAATGGGCCAAGACAGTACTATAAGTGGTAAAAACTAACATTACTCTTTAAATGTTTTGTATTTTTCATCTGTTATATAACTTATTACATTACAGATACAGTAATGGAGGGATAAAAGACCAAGTATCCATTAAGCCTAGACATCAAACGCTTGTTGTCAAAGCCTTGCTGTTTTGTTGTGTGTGCCATAACCAAGAGGTTCCCTTTCCCCCTTATAGCAAAATTTGGAATTCAATTGAAGTTCTTGTCTCTTCAGCTTCCAGTGACCTATGTCCCCACCCACAGCTATTTACCACTTGGATGTGTCACTTACAAACCTAGAGCACTGAATAGTATGATGTCTTTCGTTTCTGACGATACGTGCTAATGCATTCTGCCCGAGTTTTTAGTTTTGTAATACTCCTCACTCGATTTTGATGAAAGTATACGACTAAAAAAATCTGTTTTTTGGACTCATAATAGCATATCATCTTAGCTTTCGAATAAATCATTCACCTTTTCACAATCCATAACAAGTCAGTTTTCAACTGATGCTATTTGTCAAGTGCGTGTGCTTGATTTACAAATCGTTAATTGAAAAAGTTCGTTAGTGAACAGCTTAGTGTTCTATGCATTTTAGACCATACATTACAGCGAGTAAAATAGAGCTAAAAGAACAGAGAATTTTTTTAAATGATAGTCGTATCTCCTTTCACAAGTAATTGAGAGTTATCTGAGCGGTGTCATGCCGCGACTGCAAGCCTACGAACTCAGTGTGTGTTGAGCATAGAGTGAAGCACTGCAGCACTGAAAATATTATTTGCTGGCCAAACATGTTGGTCTCTCATGACGTGTTAATAATCCATAACCAGAAAATAACTATACACGATTTTTTGGGGGGTGACTGATTACAATGGACAGTGATCTGCTATGGTTTTACATAAGTTAATACTTCATTTAATAAAAGGTATACGGCTAGTTATTTGTGCACATCATGCAATTGATGGAATACATATTTCATGTTTTGAACTACAAGAGTAGAATAAATTAATGTAATCTGTGAATTTGCTGTTGATAGTGAAATAAAATTTTCTGAAATACTACTTGATGATTTTCTAGTTGAAGATGACAAATGGAAGAAGCCCATTTATTGATGGATCTACACCTAAGATGACTATTACGCTATTTAGCCTTCTTTTAATTTTCACTTTTGTAATTCTCGGAAAAATGTCGTGCCACAAGGTGAAACAATTTGTATACAAAGTCTCACATAAAAGCGCTATCACTCACGCTTGAGACTAAAGTAGAAATGAACTAGCAGGAAGCTAGCAGGAGTGGCGGCCATTTTGACCAGCTCTATTTGTAGCATGTTTTACTTTTTCTCTTGTTAAAAAGGTTTTGACTTCATTACTTATGAATTGACTCCCATTATCCATTAACAAATGTTGTAGTGTAACTGTTGTTGTTTTGAAAGACAAGAAAACCTCACTACTTAAAAGTTTTCTTAACTTTTAGTTAAATGCATCTTCTTTTCCATTTGCAGATCCATTACAGTTATAGCTCAGGAAATTCTACCAAATAAGAAAAACTTCTTAAGTTAACTGGTCCTTCATAAACTTTCAGTGTACATCATCACTTCATAACACAGCTTGTTTGCTATCTAGTACATTTCAGAATGAACAGTGTTGTTTATAACAAAACAAGATAAATTATAATAAAATACAAAGATATTTAAATGCACATTGATGTTCCGTGGAGCGTCTGTAGAATTGTAGAATAGATTACTTCATGGCTGCCCTGTGCCAACTGCCATAGCAAGTAGCAGCTTACTGGCCCACTCCAAAGTCTCTGCAGCTGCGCCCCTGCCCAAACACAAGACAGGCACACAGTATAAATTCGATTAATGATGGAAATTCTCCTCAGAGATGATAAATTATTTTTCAAAAGAGACAGATTGGTTGGCCAGTACTTACCCTTGTGCTGTACTGCCGATAATTACACAAATGGAAAAAAAGGGTTCGAAAAAGGACAAGCTTTTGGAACACAGTTCCTTCTTCAGGTGGGAGAGAAGGGAAGAGAAAAAGGATGGGAATGGAAGGGAAAGGTAATTCACGACCTAGGTCATGAAGGTGGTGTTTGAGGAGTGTGGAAGTCAAAGATACTGCATGTTAGTCTAACTAATCCCATCCTTTTTTTTCCCTTCTCTCCCACCTGAGGAAGGAACTATGTTTCGAAAGCTTGTCAATTTTCATCCCCTTTTTTCTGTTTCTTCATTTGTGTCACTATCGGCGGTACAGCACAAAGGTAAGTACTGGCCAGCCAATCTATCTCTTTTGAAAAACACAGTTTACATTCGTTTATTATCCTTAAATCCTATTTCTTGATTATAAAAATCTCATGGTGGGGAAAAAGATTCCTAGTGCTTACACTAAAATGTCTTACATCTAAGTGAACATTGGTGTAAAGAAAAAGGCCTAAGATGCAAAGTGCTGGATGACTACACATTACTTGGTTGGTGTAGTAGTCAAATCTACTGTCTGTCAATTCTAATAAATACCTTGGAGTAACAATTATGAACAACATAAGTTGGAAAGAACACACAGAAAATATTGTGGGAAGGCGAATCAAAGACTTCATTTCATTGGCAGAACACACAGAAGATGTAACAGTTCTACTAAAGAAACTGCCTACACTACACTTGTGCATCCTATTTTGGTGTATTGCTGCACATACCAGGTGGGACTGACGGATGATTTAGAGAAAATTCAGAGAAAGGCAGATCGTTCCATATTATCGTGATATAGGGGAGTGAGTGTCGTGGAAATGATGCACGAGTTAGGGTGCAAATCATTAAAAGAAAATAGTTATTTCTTGCGTCATCTATTTGCAAAACTTATTTCACCAACTTCCTCTTCAGAATGTGAACATATTTTATTAGCACCCACCTACATATAGACATGATCATCGTAATAAAATAAGATAAACAGATTGAAAACAGTAAGATTTAATTATCTCCATAATTAGTGGATTGGGACACAGCTGATAAGATTTTGTAGGTGGAAGTAAATACGAGCAGCTGTATAGAAATTCTTTAGTTTTGTGCAACTGGTTTCGGTGCTTCAATTACACCATCTTCAGGCCCTCACTTTATAACTGTGATTAATGGCAGTTTTTGACAGGGTAGTCGTTAATACCGGTGGCCGTAAATTTCTTCGTCAATTCATGTCACAATCTCAGTGATGACTGAAAGATTTAGGTGTTCCTTTTTCCAGCAAGCTATTAGAGAATGGAACTAAAGAGAAATATAATAAAAGTGGTTCAATGAACCCTCTGCCAGTGTGACTTGCAAAGTGTCCCTGTAGATGTAGAACACCACTTGCATGGTGGGGTTGCAGAATACATAAAAAAAGCCTCTTGTTTCAAACTGTTAAGTTAGATCTCAACATCTTTTGTGATGAAGTGCATTTTGAAATATCAGGTCTAGAAATTGAGCCTTAAACTAGTAGTGTATAGGACACTTAGTGATGATTCCCATACCTTCTTCGACAAACTTGATGATGTCTTAACATACTTCAGTACACCAAAATGGCAAAAATATAGTATTGTCACTGGAGGGGGTGCCAGTTCTAGTTTTGATGTCCTGCAGAACAAAAGATGTGACAGAGCTAAAAAATGTGCTTAGACAATTTAACTTGAACTTTAACGATATACCTACAAGGGTCTCTGCACGCCTTAACCTATTTATAAATATTGAGAGAATTTGTGTGTCCTCTGGTGTTATTTGTTTTCCTTTCTCTGATCATGATGCAGTAGATATTAGTACCAGCAAAGCAACCTCAGACTATCTTGAAACAAAATGTAAAATTGTGACCACCAGACCTATGAACGAAGAGAATATGGACAAGTTTGGACAGGCTCTCACTTGCTATTGTTGGCACTATCTATTTAGTAGGCTTCATCATTGTTCCTCTGGTATTGTTTTCACTGAGGTTTTTTTTCTGTATTTTTAAATGTTTGAAAACATCCTTTTGAAAAAAAGTATTGTGAACATTAGTAAGAATTGTAAAAAGAAAAGGGAGGGGGAGAAAAGAAGAAAGAAAATGGAGGAATGGTATACTCCACAGTTAAGGCAATTGAAAAATAGTGTTATTTGCTAGAGCTAAGTGTACATATAGGCAGGCAATCAACAAAGCCATGAAACTACATAATGTAGCAAATACTGAAAAGTCCAAAAACAAATGTAAAAAAGCTTGGAATGTAATCAACTCTGTTGCACACAGTAAACAGTGATATGAAATTGCCATAACCCAGAAGAATTTAATAAATTCTACATAAAATCTGTTGAAGAAATTATTCAGTAAACAAATCCCAACAAATACCCACAAAATGCTGCTAGTATTATGGTTAACTCCACAGAGAGCATTCATTTTCACATAAGTTTGTCCAGACACTATCCTGAAAATAATGAAAAATTTCAGCCAGTGTTGACTACTGTGATCTGTCTTTTAAATTGTTGAAAGATGTCATTGACTGTAATGTCCTAAAAATTGTGTAAATAAATGTCTAGTAGAAAGCAAGTTCCCAGGTGTGTTAATAAATCTAGAGGTGTTCATATTTATAAAAAATGTGGGGAAAAAAAAGGTCTCACTAGTTACCTCCATCAAGCGAAAGGACACTCATTCACTCATTCACTCACTCACTTACTCACTGACTAAACATGAAATCTCAAACTACGTCACCTATAAAGCAGAAATTTGGCATGAATGTAGTTTATGGGTAGAAGACGTCAGCTAAGAAAGGATTTTGTGATAGGGTTGATAGTTCAGGTGATATGACATCATAAACAATGAAAAATTCCCCATCTTGCGGCATGTGATAGTGTGACTTTCAGTCCACTGTTTGAGGAGGAGAGCACTTAGCGACTTACAACCAACTTTAAACATAATTTCAAACCTTTAGGAAACTTTTACTCACTTACTACCCCAGCAAAATGATGAAAGGAAAAAAAGTTATCACTTACTACTTTAAGGTGTTCATGCTGTAAAATTGCATTACAGTTTTTATTCGCATACAATTAATTGTATTCATGAGAAATGTTACAGACAGTATACACACATACTACTGAACACAAGTATGAAATTTTATCATAGTTCGACACTCAGTTCATGAGGTATGAAGTCATAAACAACGAGATGCGAGAAAAACTGCTGCATCATGTGACAATATTACACATTTCCTCCTAAACCACTGGACCTATTTCAACTGTGAGATAACAGTTCCTGCAGGGTAAGAATCACATACGACAATTTGTTCAGGAGATAAGACGTCATAACAATAGGAATCGCAAAAACTGCCACATAATGCAACGGTACTTTATTCATACACTGTATGAGAATGAGGGTACTTAGTGACTTGCAACCAACTTTAAACATAATTTCAAACCTTTATTAAATATATTTTTCACTGACAGCCATTTTAAAATGATGAAAGGAAAAACCTTCTCGGTCACTACTTTTCCACCGTTCATGGACTAAAACTACAGCATTCGGTATGTCGTTATAATTTCTACACTACAAACGGTAGCCCCAGGAAATTTAACAGACAGTATACCACATCTAGTTGAATGTACCTTCAATATTGTACCACAGTACGACACGTAGTTCATGTGACATGAGCACATAAATAGTAATGTTCAGGGAAAGCCGCCCATCCTGCACAAAGTTTTAATCTGTTACTTCTTTGCTACTAAATGTGTTCGCAATAGATTTTACAGACATATAGCACTTCTACAAATGAATATATATCTGAAAAATTGTAAAATATATAACTCTATTAATATGAGGTGGTACGAATTTTATATATTATATTTCTTTGTTTGGATATTACACTTATAATTTTGTATGTTATGCAAGAAGCCTTATTTCTTACAATATTTTCCCATAAATATAATATGCTTTTACAAGAAAAAGAGAGATTCGCAGAGAGATAGAGAAGGGATAGGAGAAGTACTAACTCAAGGCTGGAATAACTAAATAAATATCCGGGCAACACTGAGTTTTCAGCTAGTAGGTTTATATCTATAACTCCTGTTTTTCAAAAAATTTCAAAACAATTATGTATGGTAAAGTATAATTAGTGATAAACAATTTGGATTCAGGATAGGTAAATCCACAAACAATGCAGTGGATTCCCTAGTAAAATTGCCCTTGATATGTTTGAAGCTAGGGGCTATGCCCAGGCTACATTTTGTGACCTGAGCAGAGCTTCAGACTGTGTACAGCATGACACTTTGTTGAAGAAGCTAGTATTTTACGGTTTTGATTGCAACAGCATTAATATGTTTAAATCTTTCCTAGAAAAGGCAACAAGTTGTGTGCATTGGCAGTGAGAAATCAAATTTGGTTTGTTAGGTCCCGAATGCCCCAAGGGTCGGTGCTTGGGCCACTATTGTTTTTACTAATGATTAATGACCTGTCACTATTCATGAAATCTCTCACAATATTGTATGCTGATGACACAAGTTTTTTAAATAAAAGCTCAGATCTTGAACATACTGAAAACATTAACCGAAGATACCCTTGCCAAAGCCTCATTATGGTTCTGAGCGTATTGTTTCCTGTTAAACGAAAGCAAAACACAGAAACTTTACTTTAGCCTCAAAGAGTTACCAGACCATCATGAATTGGAAACTGTTAAATTTTAGGTGTATTTATTGATAACAAATTGAATGGGGAACCACACATTATAAATATATGTGTGAGGCTTTCAAGAGTTATTGCTGTAATTAGAAAGTAGACGGATTCCAAATAACTACATATTTTGCGTTCTTTCAAAGCATCACAACATATGGAATTTTGCTGTGGGGCAGTAGTAGTCATGCAAACAATATTTTACTGTTGCAAGAGAAAGTAGTTAGAATATTAAATAATGCCAATAAAACAGAACATTGTAAACCTCTTTTTATTAAATTGCAATGCCTGGCTGTAATAAATTTTTATAATTGTATACTAAAAAACAGTGGTTCTAATCTTGTGTTGAGAAGTGTTATTAGTAGTAGTTATTATACTAGAAATAGAACATGTGTAGATGTTATTAAAATCACAGATCTTATACATTCCTTGGATTAAGAATGTACAATAAGCTGAGAACAGATTTTAAAAATTTGCCTCTAAATATTTTCAAAACTAAACTGTATAAATTATTAGTAAACAAACCTTACTACTCTGCTGGATAATTTTTTGAAGGTGAAATTAAGTATCTTCCTGACTTTGTCTATTGCTGTAAGAGATGAATGACAATAAAATTATTATTATTAACATCTTGAAAGGAGGTTAGAAGATGAACATTAACAAGGGTAGTGGAACGTAGTGTAAGAAAATAGTGATGCTGGAAGAATTAGATCAGGTAATGAAGCAATAAAAGTAGTAGATGGGTTCTGTTATTGGGTAGCAAAGTAGCTTCTGATTGCTGAACTAAAGAAACTATAAAATACATAAAGGCTATGGTAAGAAAAGAATTTCTGAAGAAGCAAAATTTGTTGACATACAAAAATAATTTAAATGTTAGGAAATCTTTTCTGGAAGCATTTGGAGTGTAGCTTTGTAAGAGTGGAACATGGACGATAAGGAGTTCAGACAGAAAGATAAAAGCTTTTGAAATATGTTGTTACTGACAAATGTTTAAGATTAAGTGGGTATAATGAGTAACTAATGAAGAGGTGATGAACAGAATTGGGGAGGAAAGAAATTTCTGGAAGAGATTGATTGCTGGAACAGATTCTGAGACATGAGGCAATTGTCAAATTAGCATTGGAGTGTAGTGTGTGTGTGATAAAAATCTGAGAGGTAGACTGAAAGATGGGTAGAGTAAGCAGTTTCAGAAGACTGTAGGGTGCCATTCTTATTCAGGGATGAAGAGCTGCACCAAACTAGTCTTTCGACTGAAGACCCCACTGACACCTTTCAGTTTCGTATGATGGTGTGTGGCTGCAATAGCCTAAGAGTTATCATCTGCAACGAGTATATTGAACATTTATTGATTGGTAACTAGTATTATTTCCTTTTAAATGTAAATATGCTTTTTTACTGATGCGAGATCCACAAGAGTAATTTCATTTGGGGGTCTTTGGAAGGTACACTTGCATATCTGCTCTTATTTTGTAAGTATTTATTTGCACTATTGTTTTTGATATGCTATACATACAAGATTATCTCCTCATTTTGGGTTGATAGAAACAAAATGTCCATCTATTCTAATGTAATCAATCAAATTAGAAAGTATTTGATGGAAAATGATTTTGTCATAACTTTAGTTTGGTTTCATAATTTACTGACCATAAAATGAGAGTTTTGAGCTTCTGATAAGTAATTCATTTCTGTTTTTGCTATGATGGGATATAATTCGGTATTTTGGTACAGCTGGATGTTTGTTGTAACCTTTTTTTCGTGAGTCTGTAATGCATTTTCTTTCTTCATTAGTACTTTGCTATTGGATATCACCAGTCAAGATGGAATTACAATGACCAGGATGATGTAAGAAATGTTGATGCAAAATTTGATGAATACAATCTACCAATGGATGTGATGTGGCTTGATATAGAACACACTGATAACAAAAAGTAAGTTGTTCTAAAACTTAGTCATATTTGAGATTTAGTTTCCATCTTCACATTTTAAGTAGAAGCAACAAGACTGGTAAAATGCTGTATTGACATAAAAATTCCAATTTCTGGCTTCCACATTTCCTTTAAGTGACCTGAATTGATCAATCCTCACAAACCTAGTTCTATAAAATCATCTCATCGCTCCATGCACATAAATCCCTTAACTGCCTCCGCTCCCTTTTCAAGACACTGTTATTGTGCAACCCATACTACATACATTTCATCTCTTCAGATTGAATCCTTGGCTCTACAGCAACTGGAGGAGTATTTCAAACACTACCTCCACAAGTTGTCCAACTTGCTGACATCATATTGCCGTCTTGGAACACCAATATCCAATCCATATCCTACCCACAGTGTTGCTCCTTTTGAACCTCTTACAGCACCCAGACTTTCCTTAGCTGACCTCTTAAACTTACCTCATCCCTCCAAACTCTCTACCAATACTCCACAACACCCAGTGCCAAGATAACCCCAGAACACTGTGATTAACCTGTCCATCAAAAACCTCAGCTCGCAGAAGTAGATAGAAAGGAAAGGTCTCACCTTCAGCCCTACACCCCAATTCAACTATGTTGAATCTCCTTTTCCCAATCCCTATGATGGAAACACTACTTTGCACCAATCCCTCTGACCAAAGCCAAACTAATTCCAACATTGGACCCTGTCTTTCCCAGTTCATACCAATTTCCAACCAAGATCTCGCCACATTCCTCCCTAATTACCTCTGGTCAACATCCAAGAATTTCTCACTTCCAAATTGGCTTCACCATCTTTAACAAAGTCCTTCCTAAGAGCTCAAACTATTTGGCAGAAGAAAGAGAGCCATCCACAACTTCAAAACAAATCCCGAGATAATCATCCTCCATGCTGACAAATGTTCCACCACTGTAGTTATGAATCACGGTGACTACTTGGCAGAAGGGCTCTACCAACTGTGACTCTTCCACCAACAAGTTTTGCCTGAGTGAATCCATCCCAAAAGTCCAAGATCTCCAATCCCTGCTCAAATCATAAGCGCCCCCCCCCCTCCCAGAAGTTCTCTCCTGAATACACTCCTTCCTCACCCCAGCAGTACCCCACACACCCACCTCTACATGCTGCCCAAAATCCACAATCCAAATAATCCTGGATGCATGGTGGCAGCTGGTTACTGTGCTCCTACCCAGATGATTTCAGCCCTTGTTTACTAACATGTTCAAGCAATTGTCAAAAATCTAACCTTCCATATCAAGAATACCAACCACTTTCTTCACTGACTCTCCACCATACCCACCCCTTTACCTCCTGGATCCTTATTGGTCAAAGTGGATACCACACCCATATACACCCACTCCCCAAATGCTGTGGCCTTGCCACTCCTAAACTCTACTTCTCCCAACATCCCTTTGAATTCAAGCCCAATACCTCATTCCTCATAACCCTCACCAACTTTATTGTAACAAATAACTAAATTTTCTTTGAGGGGGAACATTCACCTTATCCAATCCATGGTACAGCCATGGGCACCTGCATGGCACCCTCCTATGCCAACCTGTTTACAGGCTGTCTGGAGGACTCTCCTTCCTAGCATCCCAAAACCCTCAAACCACTGGTCTGGTTCAGGTTTATTGATTATATTTTCATGGCATGGACTTAGGGCCAGGACACCTTATCCTCCTTTCTTTCAAACCTCAACTCCTTTTTCCCCATCACTTTCATGTGGTCTTCCTCAACCCACCATAACCTCCACCTCACTGATGGCTCCATCCACAATCACGTTCATATTAAACCTACGAACCACCAACAGTACAATCCCTTCGACATAAAAAAAATCCTTCCCTTACAGCCTAGCCACCCATGGCAGACCTGTGAAATCCGCCCACCCAGCAAGCCATATACCAATCCCATCACAGGTTTATCCTAACCCAATCAGAGGTGGGGCCACCTATGAAAGCAGCCATGTAATTTACCAACTATGCTACATCACTGCACAGCTTTCTTTATTGGCATCACCACCAACCAGCTGTCCATTGGGATGAATGACCACCGATCTATTTAAAATTGCATCTAATTACAAAGATATAATACTTTTACTTTTAAATAAGAGCCGTGGTGAAGTAGCTGAGCGGTCTAAGGCGCCTTGATGCAGAGCAAGCGGTTGTTCACTGTCGGAGATTAGAGTCCTCCCTGGACGTGTGTGTGTGTGTGTGTGTGTGTGTGTGTGTGTGTGTGTGTGTGTGTGTGTGTGTTGTCCTTAGATTAGTTTACTGTAGTTTAAGTAGTTTGTAAGCTATGGACTGATGACCATGCAGTTGGGTCCGGTAGATTTACAAACATTTGAACATTTTTATAAATAAGATAGTTTTAAAAAACATCCAGTTCTGGTTGGTCATCCTGTACAGGTGTGGGTATGTCGTCATTTGCGCCTTCTCACTTATTGTGGTTCAGAAAAAAGAAAAAAAAATTGCATTCAACAGTTTTTGAGGCATTAAACTATTAATTTGCCCATTGTTTATGTCAATTTAAAAATTTAAGTATGGATGTATAATGAAACTTTTGATTAAGGTTATTGAAGATCAAGGCTTTAAAATGTTTGCATTTGTGTAGTCAATTGTACTTCTTAGTGTGTATTTTTTGTAATTTTGATTTAATAATAACAAGACTTCTTGTTTTATAGGTATTTTACATGGGACTCCAGACGTTTCTCACAGCCAACTGAAATGATTAATAATTTAACTGCAAAAGGAAGAAAATTAGTTGCAATTGTAGACCCCCATGTCAAAAGGGATGGCAGCTACTATCTGCACAATGATGCCGAAAGCAATGACTTCTATATTAAAAATAAAGATGGAAAAGTTTATGAAGGTAAGTAACAATTTAACTTTTTAAATGTGTGTTGTTACTTAAATGTTGAAAATCAGAAGACACAATGGAAGCAAAATCATTCACATCAAAACTATTCTGATCTTTGATTAGTTAAAACTACAAGTTTTGAAGAGTCAGCAGAGAAACATCTTTCCTAAAACAAATAATTGTAATATTCTGTGTAATTACTTTTTCCTACTCCAATGTTTTGCATGTTACACTCTGTTTCTTTGTAAGAATTGAGCAAATTGTAAACTCTGATCAGGTCAATCCATACGAAGTGGTCCAATGAGGGTTGTGTGACCACTTTTAAATATTTTGATTTTTAATATGTAATTACCCTATAATAATGTTTTTAACCTGCGCCATTACTGAATGGAGGCCATTTTCATTTATCAGCACACGACAATTTTTCAGTTTATAGATGTTAGTGATAATTTGAAAATCTATGCGCCAGTTTGTTACAGCATTGCAATTGACATTATTGTGTTTCAAAAAGTCTCCACTACAAAAGTGTTTATTAAACAAAGTACCTTAAATTAAAAAGTAACCAGTCCAAATGACCTCCAAAGCTTGATATCAAATTTTTGAAAATCCACTTTTTGTGCACAGAAATAACAACCAAGAAGTGATTTATCAGAGTGCATGTTTTTCCTCTAGTTAGATATCATAAACCACTAGCCTATATATAGCAAGGACGCTTACAAATGTTTCCCTAATTTTTTATGAATTTTAGAAATTTAAAAAGTTTTTCATAAAGTTTGGAGTTAATTATTTCTGGTGAGTCTCAATGTAAAAATCTGATTTGTTCGCCCGTATGACAGCAAAGTACTGTAAAAATTTCAACATTGATATTTTACTGTGAACAAAGATACGAATTTTTGAAAATGAGGAAAATTCACATTATGCTAAAACTCATCTGATGGCTGTTGCCTAATTCATGTGTGACATTGGTTGGTTGTAATCATTTATTATTGTAGTGGTAGTGACATGCATCTTGTATTTTGAAAATGGAAGTAATTTGTCAAAAGTATGAAAATACCATTTAACAAGGCAAAAATAACTAATGCAGGGATCTCAAAGCAACATAATTTTCTGGATAAATGACCACGCACAACTTCTGTTACTTGTCTTTTTCGGTGTAAGTAATGTCTTGGCACCATTGTATGGGGGATGACGGAATTTGACTGTTTGAGCATAGTTGTGTGACACAGACAGACAGTCAGAAAGAGAGAGAGAGAGAGAGAGAGAGAGAGAGAGAGAGAGAGAGAGAGAGAGAGGAAACTGTGCAGAGCTACAGTATTTTCCACTTGTGAAGACAAAATAAGTTTGTTTGGTTTGAACTAATTGTCTGCAATGAAACTACATGAGGCTTTCCCCCCACTCATGTCCCATTGACATTAAGCAGGAAGTATGTTTGAATATACTGCATTGTTCGTTCTGAGAAAGGCATGTGTTTTACAGACAAATGAGAATGAAAGAGGGTGGTTGTGGTGGTGGTGGTGGTTGTGGTGGTGTGAAGAGTGTAAGTTATAACTTGTCTACCTGACTTGTTTCAACCAATATCACATAAAACCCACTTTTGCTTAGTGAAAACATTTTTTTTATAATCTACAATATGGCTGGACAAAGCAACTGTAGATAAAGAATTCTCATGAAAGAAAGTGAAACTGTCAATCAGTAATGATTAGAAGTTCACTAAAAATTATTTATAGATGCTTTAACATTGAAGACACATACATTGGAAAGTTTCAAACTGTTAAATATTTTGGAACATAATCTTGTAACTCTGATAGCTATATTTCTTGATGATATCAGTGCTTAATAACCGACACAGAAATTAGATGGTCATGGCCTAGAGTATTTTGTCACATAACATGAAGTTTATAATGTACAGTTTGACCTTTGGAATTCAATAAAGCAAGCAAGCATATCAAAACAGATAATATCATAGTGAATTCCATTTTCTTGGCAGAACTTTGTACTTTGCAGATTTTGGCAGGATTTCAATGTGGTTCTCAACCAATATTTACCAACATTATTAGAAGTTAACAGATTTCTATTCACAGTTAGTGTAAGAACATTATATTTATTTCACACCTTTTTACAGGGTGGTGTTGGCCAGGATCATCCAGTTACCCAGACTTCTTCAACCCAGCTGTCCGTGATTATTATAAGACAAGATATTTATTAGAAAATTACCATGGCTCAACATTAGACATGCACATTTGGAATGATATGAATGAACCCTCTGTTTTTAATGGGCCTGAAGTAACTATTCCTAAGGATGTCCTTCACTTTGGTGGCTGGGAGAATCGTGATGTCCACAACCAGTATGGATTTATGTATGTAAGTTACTTGATTACAACTTGTATAGTGTGTCAAGAATTAAAAACTTTTCATTTATTAAAGAGATCAACAAATAATTTCGTCGTGGAAGTGTTTGAGAAATCTTTAAAAAATATGTTGTTTGCTGCCAGGACCTATAGTAGTAATGTGTAAAATATTAAGGAAGAATACATTGAAAATAAAATTGAAACCATTTATATGTGTTTCTATATTTCTTCATGTTATGTATTTAATTTCCAGGCGATAGCTACATATGAAGGATTAATGGCAAGAAGTAATGGAAAACTTCGTCCTTTTATTCTGACAAGAGCGTTTTTTGCTGGATCCCAGCGGTACGCGGCTATGTGGACAGGTGACAACACAGCTGATTGGGGACATTTAAAAATCAGCATTCCCATGTGTTTATCAGTCTCGGTAGCTGGTTACCCATTCTGTGGAGCAGATGTTGGTGGGTTCTTCAACAACCCAAACTCAGAACTTCTAACAAGGTGGTACCAGGTGTGTATACTACAGATGAGGCATCATGATTTTAAAGCTCTTCATATAATTATTCTTACTTTCAGCTTTCTCCTCTGTATGCAATTAAATGTTGTAAGATGGAGGATTTATAATTGTTCAGTGAGGAAGGTGTGATAAAAAAATTAATAATACAAAGGTGTCTTTGACATTATCTTTTTCTTG
Organism: Locusta migratoria; assembly: GCA_026315105.1. Taxonomy (NCBI): domain Eukaryota; kingdom Metazoa; phylum Arthropoda; class Insecta; order Orthoptera; family Acrididae; genus Locusta; species Locusta migratoria. Next base: position 376,571,575 of record CM048745.1, read on the forward strand.
TCTTCCTCTTGGAATAGGTGTACGTAAGCCAGATTACATTTAAAATATTCTAACTGAAGTCAAGTTAGGCAAAATGGAGGGCAGGGAGATGCAACAATTTTACTTTTCACCCCATTCAACAGTGGTAAAGTAAACTTAACATAAGATTGGAAAATAAATACGGAAGGGAGACATTAGTTGTACTAGTCATTATTCTGTAGAAATAGTCACTTTTGGAAACACAGATTGTAAGAAACTAGTAGTTGTAAAGATTAATTAATCGAAATGGTAAACTGTGTGAAAGAAACATGAAGTACTCTTGTATGCACCAAGTAAATTTGTGATATTGGTATTATATCATTGACATATTTTGCAAGTGCCAGTAAAGGTCTGTAGCATTTTTATGGCATGTAGTGACCTATACTTTGGCTAATGAGCTGGCAGTGTTAGTCAGTTCCAACTAAATACCTTTTTGACCATGTGCAGGTCTTCTCTGGAGACAGCTAAAAAGAGTATTATTGTTCTTTTCTATCCACATCATCATTTCCTCAATGATCATCATTTCTCGAAGCTTATAATTGAACAACAAATTGCATTACATATCTACAGTATGTCTGTGTTCACACTGCCAGGACGTGCTGTGCTGGTTAGATCTTGGTCTGCGCACACTTCCAGCTTGGGTGTGCCAAGATGCAAAAAGGGGAAAGTCCACTTTTCTGATTTTCATGTTGTAGGAAATTTTGACGGTATATAAAACCATCCCACAGTGTTTTATCAACTTACTTTTTCCTTACACGCTTTGACTTGCCTGTGAAAAAAGAAAATGTCCATTTTTCATTTTACACAAGTTTTAGTTTCAGTACAATAGAGTGAGGGGCGTTACGAAAGTATGCAGTTAAAAAATCTGATTTTTCGACATATAATAGTACATCATCTTATATTTTGAATAAACCATTCACCTATTCATAACTGTAACAGTCATTTTCAAATGACACTATTTATCAAGTACGTGCACTTCATTTACAAATCGTGTATTGAAAAAGATAAGTAGCGGGCAGCTTACTGTTCTATGCATTTTAGGGCATACATTACTGTGTTGATGATACATAACTCTGACCATAACTTGGTCATGAACTGTAGGCCTTGGTCATGAACTGTAGGCTGAAACTGAAAAAATTACAGGAAGGTAGAAAAATAAGGAGATGGGACTTAAATTGTGGGATCCTGAAGTTCTTAAGAATTTCAGAGGGAGCTTTAGTCAACAATTGACAAAGGGGCGGAAATAAAACGGTAGAAGAGGAATGGGTAGCATTGAGAGATGAAATAGTGAAGGCAGCAGCGGACAATATAGGTAGAAAGGTAAGACCTACAAAAATCCTTGGATATCATCAAACTCGTGACCCCACTGACACCCCGCGCCCCTACCTTCTACCTACTTCCTAAGATTCACAAATCTAATCATCCAGGCCGCCCGATTGTGGCCGGTTACCAAGCCCCCACAGAACGAATCTCTGCCTACTTAGACCAACACCTTCAACCCATCATGTGCAGTCTCCCATCCTTCATCAAAGACACCAACCACTTCCTTGATCACCTGAAATCCTTACCCAGCCTGTTACCTCCTGAAACCATCCTTGTAACCATTGATGCCACTTCCTTATACACAAATATCCCACATGGCCAGGGCTTCGCTGCGATGGAGCATTTCCTTTCACGCCGACCACCCACTTCCCTACCTAAAACCTCTTTCCTTAATACCCTAGCCAGCTTCATCCTAACCCACAACTTCTTCACCTTTGAGGGCCAGACATACCAACAACTAAAGGGAACAGCCATGGGAACCAGGATGGCCCCCTCGTACACAAACTTATTTATGGGACGCTTAGAGGAAGCCTTCCTGGATACTCAAGCCTGTCAACCCAAAGGTTGGTACAAATTCATTGATGACATCTTCCTGATCTGGACAAACAGTGAACAACTCCAGAATTTCCTCTCCAACCTCAACTCCTTTGGTCCCCTCAAATTCACCTGGTCCTATTCTAAATCACATACCACTTTCCCTGATGTCGACCTCCATCTGTCCAACGGCCAACTTCACACATCCGCCCACATCAAACCAACCAACAAACAACAATACCTCCATTATGACAGCTGCCATCCATTCCACATCAAACGTTCCCTTCCCTACAGCTTAGGTTTTCGTGGCAAGAATCTGCTCCAGTCCCGAATCCCTGAACCAGTACACCAATAACCTAATAACAGTTTTCACATCCCGCAGCTATCCTCCTGATCTGCTTCAGAAGCAAATTACCAGAGCCACCTCCTCATCTCCCCAAATCTAGAACTATCCACCGAAGAATCCCAGAAGTGCCCCTTTTGTCACCGGGTACTTTCCGGGACTGGAGCGGACTCTGAATGTGGCTCTCCAGCAGGGATACGACTTCCTTAAATCCTGCCCCTAAATGAGACCCATCCTTCATGACATCCTTCCCACTCCACTGAGAGTGTCTTTACGCCGACCACCTAACCTCTGTAACCTCCATATGAAATGCCCAAAGCTCCTTCCTTACCCTCTGACTCCTACCCTTGTAACCGCCCCCGTTGTAAAACCTGCCCTATGCACCCTTCCACCACCACTTACTCCAGTCCCGTAACCCGGAAGGTGTACACGATCAAGGGCAGAGCCACTTGCGATAGCACCCACGTGATTTACCAACTGACATGCCTGCACTGTGAAGCATTCTATGTGGGAATGACCAGCAACAAACTGTCCATTTGCATGAACGGTCACAGGCAGACAGTGTTTGTTGGTAATGAAGATCACCCTGTGGCTAAACATGCCTTGGTGCAAGGCCAGCACATCTGGGCGCAGTGTTACACTGTCCGGTTTATCTGGATACTTCCCACCAACACCAATCTTTCAGAACTCCGGAAATGGGAACTTGCCCTTCAACACATTCTCTCTTCCCATTGCCCACCTGGTCTCAACCTCCGCTAAATTCAAATTCCCGCCCACCATCTTTAGCATCTTTGCTTCGGTTCTGCGGACAGAGCCTCTGCCTCAAGTGGTATCTCTGTCCAACTTCTTTGCTTTTTACAAATGTACGTCTAGGTGTGTTTGCGTTTGGATGTGTGTGTGTGTGTGTGTGTGTGTGTGTGTGTGTATTTGTTTACCTTCCTTTTTGTCCCATAAGGTAAGTCCTTCCACTCCTGGGATTGGAATGACTCCTTTTCCACTTCCTTAAAACCCATATCCTTCCCTTTCTCCTCCCCTTTTTTCCTCTTTTTCCTGAAGAAGCTGCCAGTGGTGGCAAAAGCTTGTGTGTTTGTGTGTGATTTTATTCGTATCTATCGACGAGCTGGTCCTTTTGGTAAGTCATCTCTTTTCTATTTTTATTTTTTGTCCCACCAGGAAAGTTTCCCTCTATAATTTTCGAAATACTAAATTTAATTGATGAAAGAGAAAATATTAAAATGCTGTAAATAAAACAAGTAAAAATGGAGTACAGACAACTAAGAAATGAGATTGACAGGAAGTGCAAAATGCTAAGCAGGAGTGGCTAGAAGCCAAGTTCACATCTGTAGAATAATGTATAACAAGGGGAAAAAGTAGATACTGCCAACAGGAAAATGAGACATTTGGGGACAAGAAAAACAGCTCTATGAATACCAAGAACTCAGATGGAAAACCAGTTCCAGCAAAGAAGGGAAAGCTGAAAGGTGGAAAGAGTTCATAGGGGAGCTCTACAAAATAAATGAACTTGAGAGACAATGATGTAGGAAGGGAAGAGGAAGTAGATGAAGATGAAATAGGAGATACTATACTGAGATGAATTTGACAGAGCCCTGAAAGACCTAGGTCAGAACAAGGCCCCAGGAGTAGATGACATTCCCTCAGAGCTACTGTCTCTGGGAGAGTCAGCCATGACAAAACTGTTTGAACTGGTGTATAAGATGTAGGAGACAGGCGAAATATCCTCAGACATTTAAGAAAAAATGTAATAATCCCCATTTCAAAGATATCGGGTGCAGACAGGTGTGAAAATTACGGATCCATGAGTTTGATAAGTCATGGTTGCAAAATTTTAACACGAATTATCTACAGGGGAATGGAAAAGCTGGTAGAAGCTGACCTCAGGAAAGATAAGTTTGGATTCAGGAGGAACGTAGGAACACAGGAGGCAATACTCACTCCACGACTTACCTTAGAATATAGAGTAAGGAAAGGCAAACCCAGATTTCTAGTTTTTGTAGATTTGGAGAAAGCGTTTGACAATGTTGATTGGAATACTCTTTCAAATTCTGAAATTAGCAGGGTTAAAATACAGAGAAAGGAGAGTTATTTACAACTTGTACAAAAGCAGTTATTAGACTCGAACAGCATGAAAAGGAAGCATCAGTTGGGAAGGGAGTAAGACAGGGCTATAGCCTTTCTCCAATGTTATTCAGTTTGTACATCGAGCAGGCGGTGAAGGAAAGTAAGGAAAAATTTCAGGTATGGATTAAAGTTCAGGGTGAAGAAATAAAAACATCACATTTTGCTGATGACATTGTAATTCTGTCAGAGACAGCAATGGACCTGGAAGAACAGTTTAATGGAATGGACAAAATGTTGAAGAGAGTGTATAAAAGGAACGTTAACAAGATCAAAACAAAGATAATGGAATGCAGTCTTAGAAAATCAGGCGCTGCTGAAGGAATTAGATTAGGTAATGAAACAATGAAGGTGGTAGATGAGTTTTGTTATTTGGGTAGTAAAATAACATGACGGTCGCAGTACAGAGGATATAAAATGCAGAATGGCAATGGGGAGAAAAGCATTTTGGAAAGAGAAATATGCCAACATCGAATATGAAGTGTAAGGCAGTCGTTTCTAAAGATATTTGTGTGGAGTGTGGCCTTTTATGGGAGTGAAACATGTACGATAAACAGTGCAGACAAGAAGAGAAAAGTCTTTTGAAATGTGGTGCTACAGAAGAAAGCTGGAGATTAGGTGGGTAGATCACATAACTAATGAATGAAGTACTGAACAGAATTGGTGAGAAAAGGAATTTATGGCATACCTTGACGAAAAGAAGGGATAGATTGATAGGACACATTCGTAGACATCGAGGAATCATAAATTTAGCATTGGTGGGAAGTGTGTGGGGTAAAAATGGCAGAGGGAGACCAAGGAAAGCATATAGTAAGCAGATTCAAATTGATGCGGGTTGTCGTTCTTATGAGGAGGTGAAAAGGCTTGCTCAGTATAGAGTAGTGTGGAGAGCTGCATCAGACTGAAGTCTCCAGACTGAAGACCATAACAACAACTAGAAAACAAATATAAATTTTTCGTGGGTGGCGTCTGATTACAATGGATAATGATCTGCTGTAGTTTTACATGAGGTCATACTTTACTAGTTTTTTTGTCCGCATCACACAATTAATGCAATATATATTTCGTGTTTGGAACTAAAAGACTAGAATAAATTAATGTAATCTGCAACTTGCTGTCAGTGGACTAAAATAAAATTGTGATGTTGTACTTAATGGTTCTCTAGTTGGAGATGATAAAAGGAAAATGTCCAAAAATATACTTTTACAATGTGTATACACTTAAGTTGACTAATATTCCATATTGCCATCTTTTTAACTTTTGCTTTTGTAGCTCTCGGGAAAATGTTGTACCACAAGGTTAAAATAATTATATACAGCATTTCCCACATAAAATTGGTATTGCTTACACTCAAGATTAAGGTAAGAATGTACTAAGTAAAAAGGAACAATGATTAAAGTATCATTAAAACATGTAGTTACCTCCTTAAAAGGGATGTTGCAAGTGATGACCATGGATATACTTGAGGTGTATCAGTCTTACGTGGCACGTGCTGTACTAATTTCAATCCATCTCCCCTTTTTAAGAACTCTACACAGGTCTCAATTTTTTATTTTTTTTATTATTTATTCAGTACTTAATTTAGTTCTGTACTGCTGACAATCACACAGAAACATGAAAATGGAAACAAAGCTTTTGGAAATATTTTGCTTAGTCAGGTATGAGAGAAGAAGAATGGAACAGAAAGGAAAGCTTTCTCACGACCTAGGCCATGAGAGATGATTGACCCTTCATCCCCTCGTGGCCTAGGTCATGATAACCTTTCCTTTTTGTTCCCTTCCTCTTCCCCCCCCCCCCCCCTCGTACCTGACAAAGCAAAATATTTCCAAAAGCTTGTCATATTGTTTCATTTCCATTTTCGTGTTTCTTTGTGACTGTTGGTGGTACAGAACTAAGGTAAGTACTGGCTGGCTAATCTCTCAAATGAAGAATATTTTAGCATCTTAGTGGAGGATTTCCATCAGTAATCGAATATTTATTCATTTTATTAAGAAGCTGTCCGAGGTGAACTGTGCTTGTACAAACATTTCACTGAATCATCTGATGACAATTTTTATTGTCTCCATGGTACTTAGATTTTCAAATTTTAACTGAAAGAAAAATGCTTGTCTTTAGTTTAGTCTCTGACAGTACAGGACAGGTCAGTAAAGGTGAGAAACATGTCACTTTGTTCTTATGGTGTTTTGTTTTTTTGCTTCTTGGTGGGCTTGGCTCAAGAAATAAGGTATCACCAGATCGAAAGAAACATTGGTGACTGAAACTTGTTCACTGCCATCTACCTCGAGCCAGCTAACAGTACATCGATTTTGCTTTTATCTATTGTTCTCTCACTGTAGTGAATTGTAGAATATTAAGCATATAAGAAAGAGGTGCTAATGGACTATCCCATGAATTTTGACTGACTAAAAAACATCTGAATTTTTTAAATTCATTTTAAAGAATTAATAGTAATACAAGAAATATAAACATATTTTCCTAAGTGTAATTGGGGAAGGGGAGGGGGACACCTATCTTGCAGAGAGGCCTCTGTTGAAAGCAAGCAGGAGACATTTGATAGTTCTGCTGCAGAAGCAATACCATATCCCAATCAGCTCCCACTGGGAATATTAAACATACCAAATGTCGTCGGCTTGTCATGAGCTGGCTTAGGCTGAACCATCTCAGCCTGGCCAGCAGTGTGAACACAGCCTAAGTCATAAACACATCCTCCCTTAACTTTTCTCTTCGATAAACCTTAAAGAACAAAAGGAAACCATTTATCACATCTCCATTGAGTTTTCTCTGTGGCTTCTGCATTTAATAGCATGCCCATTACAGCAGGAAGTGGTGCACAGTTTTCATTCTTGTTCCTTCATGGGGCAGCAAGTTTTATTTTAGCTTGGCTCTGCAAGAAGAGAAACATGCAAGCAGTTTCCTGCACCCACATTTCTGGTCAAGAAAGACTAGCAGTTGAAGTGTGTGGTGATAGTATGAAGTGAGGCTATAAATCTTGAGACTGTAATACTGAGAAATTTTGTTGTTTAGCCTAAAGGAAGGGGAATTTTCATTAGCAGATGTTCAGCTTGGTGGTGTGATATATAATTTTTCATTTAAACATATCGCACATCGACTTTGTTCAACGATTTAATATTGTCAGTGCAGTTAGTCCTATGAACTCATGTACACAGGAGAACATAAATAAAAAAGGCCTTTTAAGTGTGTGTTAAGATTCACCTTTGTTGTAACATGCACTTGATGACAGGCTTTTTTATTTATATTTTTTGTGGATTTTGACTGTAGAAAAGTTTTTATGCAGTGTACGTAAGACCTCAGGGCTTGAAACTACACCGATGATGTTCAATCATTGAACAAAATCGATATGCAGTATTTTTAAATAAATATTTTATCACATCCCATAGAGTTGAAAATTTATAATTATTATAATATTGTGGGGGATATGCACACAACCCTTTATGGATGATTTTGTGTGTGTTCTTTTTTGTTGCTGGGAAATGTTTCTAATGCACAATTAAACTGCATTATATGTCAAATGGTCACGAAAGTTGAAGGAAAGCATTGCAGACGAACAGATGGCCATGAAAGTAATGGAATTCACTGAGTGGTTATCAGTTTTGTTTTGTGTGTCAGCCAGATGTGGCCTTGTAATGGAATATCAAATTATTGCTACTCCCTAAATGTTGTATCTAGCAGTCCATTTTACTACGCTATTATATGTACATAACTATAATAATTATGTTGAAACCCTGTAGAATCACTCAAAGCATTCTTCCTAATTTAAACATTTTCTCTGATTGTGTTTTAAATTTCATGAATCTGATGTGTGCTTAGTTTTACTATTTTATTTATTTGCTTGTTTAGCCTGGCCTGCCTTATAGCTGACACCAGGAAAGTGTGAGAGTGCACTGATGTGTGTTAACACATCAATTGCACAAAAAAGCTCCTTGGTGCAGATAAACATGTTAGAATGATAGATACCACCCATGTGCTGTTCAGTTGCTCACACACTCAAGTCTTGACTAGACATTTTGTGTGTGTTTTTATTATTTTTCTTTATTGGATGTTGTCGAAAATATGTGATACCAAAGGCAAGAATGCAGACATTGAACTACTGGTTAGTGAAAGGGAGGGGGGGGGGCAGTATTCTGGAATTTTATATTGGAATTGCTTTAAAATGAAATGTCAAGATGGAAAGCTTGGAAAGAGTTTCCATCTCCTGTTATGGAAATGGCTGCAGAAGAATGGAATATATCAATAAAATTGTTGAAAAATACTTCGTTTGTATTATATGATCTGCATGTTTAATCAGTTCGTCCGCCACCTATCAGTGGACTTTAAGCACTAACAAAAAGTGGACTTTAGGTAGGTAGCTGATATAACTATCAGCCAGCCAATTAGCCTCACCAATGTTCTCTGCAAGCTCCTCGAACGTTTGATGAGTCAGAGGCTCATGTGGATCCTTGAGGACAAGGGGACTCTTGGCCCCACAAAAAGGGGGGATACCATCAGTGCCACTCTGCTATTGACAATCTTGACTCTCTGGAGTCGACCATCCGTACAGCCTTTACTCGCCGTGATCATCTGGTTGCTGTCATCTTTGATCTTCGGAAGGGTTATGACACCCCATGGTGCCAGCATAAACTGTCTATGGTGTACAACTGGGGCTTTTGTGAGACCCACTTCCAATTTTTATACAGAATTTCTTCTCTCGCCACTCTTTTTTTGGTGATGGTTGGTGCCTCTCTTAGCTCACCCTATATTCAAGAGAACGGTGTCCCACAGGGCTCCGTTCTCAGTATTTCATTATTTTTGGTGGTAATAAATGGTCTTGCTGCGATTGTGGGGTCATTGGTTTCCACCTCCTTTTATGCTGATGACTTCTGCATGTATTTTAGTTCCACCAGCATCAGTGTTGCTGAATGATGATTGCAGATAGCTATTCGAAAGGTGCAGTCATGGGAATTTCCCCACGATTTCCAGTTTTCTGCCTCGAAAACCTAGGTCACGCATTTCTGTCGACGTCGGGCGGTACATCCGGACCCCAAACTGTATTTGGCTGATGACCTGCTTCGTGTTGAAGAGATGCACCATTTTTAGCCATGCTGTTTCATGACCATCTCTACTGGGTGCTGCACCTTCGTGAGCTCAAACAAAAGTGCTGGTGACACCTAAACATACTGCGCTGCCTCAGCCACACTGTTTGTGGAGCTGCACGCCCAACACTCCTGCAGCTCTATAAGGCCCTCATTCAATTGTTGATTGACTATAGGAGCATAGTTTATGATTTGGCCACACCTTCAGCATTGCAGGCCTTGGACCTAATTCTACATAGTGTTCTCTGTTTGGCGATTGGGGGGGGGTTTCGCATGAGCCCTGTGACAAGCCTAGTTGAAGCTGGGGTCTTTCCCCTGCGGTTCCACCAGCAACACCTGCTAGCTTCTTATGTTGCTCATATTCAAGCCTCACCCACATGACCTGAATCGCCAACGCCTTTTTCCAGGCGCTGGTTTCCCTAGCCCAGCCAGACGGTCCTGATTGGGATACCCAACTGCAGTCAGTTTTCATTCCCTTTTTTCGTTCCTAGAATCCCATCCATTCTCTGACACTTTCCAATATTCATTTCAAACCCCTCCTTGGTCCATTCCTCATTTGCAGCTTTGTATGGATTTGTGCTGCGCCTCGAAAGACAGTGTTTCCTTAGCACATCCTTGATTCATTTCGTGTTGCTGATGCCATTTACACTGATGATTATCTAGCATGTGATCACGCTGGGTTTGCGTATCCCCGTGGTGACTGTGCCGAACAGCATTCTTTGCCTCGTGAGATTAGCATCTTTACTGCAGAGCTGATCGCCATTCTTCAGGCTATTGACCATCTCCAAGCCTGCCCCAGGGGGTCATTTGTCATCTGTAGTTACTCCCTGAGTAAATTACAGGCAATCAGCAAGTGTTTCTTTCACCTTTCATTTGTGGGGTCTATCCCGCATGCTGTTTCCTCTCTCGGCAGATCTGGTCGCTCTGTGGTCTTTGTGTGGAACCTGGGCCACATCGGCATACCAGGGAATGAACATGTTGATTGGTTGGCCAAGTAGGCCACTGCAGCACTACCTCGAGTTATTGGCATCATGGAATTGGATCTCAAGTTGGCGTTGCACCGGAAGGTGCATGTGGCTTGGAGCCTCATATGGTCTACCACAAGTGTGCTGAATACGTTTTGAGCAGTAAAACTGTCAATGGCTCTATGGAAATCTTCACTGTGGCCCATACCTTGAGAATTAGTTGTCCTCTACTGACATATAAGGTTGAACCACGGCTATCACAAACGCCCTGAGGCCCCGCCTGCATGTCGTTGTGGTGCAGTGCTGACAGTGGTCCATCTCTTGATGGACTGTCCAATTTTAGCACCCTTGTGGCAGTCTTTTAATGTACCACGTGTGCTATTATTAGTTTTAGGTGACGCTGCCTCCACGGCTGACTCTTAAGTTTTATTTGTGCAGCTGGTTTTTACCCTTCCATTTAGTGGTGGGTGCTATAGCCTTCTCTCGGGCCTCCACCTACCCAGAACTTTTAATTCTTTTTCAGAGTTTCGTGTAGAGTGCCTAGAGGTTTTCAGTGTGTGCAGCATGGCTGGCTCATTCTGTATTATTTTGTGATCAGCCAGCCTTAGTATTCTGCTGTCAGGTTTTAGCTCAGTTCGTGACTTGGTTTCTACCTTTTGTGTTTCCTTTTTGTGTCATCAACAAATTGTTTGTTAGTCTGTCCCTTTTGTGGGATTTCCATTCTAGGAGTTTGTTTTTAACTTCTGACAGTGAACTCTTAGCTAGGAACATGGGACAGATGACCTAGCTGTTTAGTCCCCTCAAAATAACAACAAGAAGTATGTTCAGCATCTGGGTGGATACACTCTCTCTCAACCTCAGTTTGTCGGTGGACATTTATTCAGATTGTTTGTCAGTCCCATAAAGAAAGGAGCACAGTGGTGGCAGCTCAGTTTGTAGACTACATTGCTGCTTTTATGGGGAACACTACCTTCCATGTGTGGGGATAGGACTAGAAGAGAAGGTGGTGAGAGGATGTATGTGACAGGTTTTGCATGCTGTCTATTGCAGGGACTTAAACGAGGGGACTGTTAACAAGGGTGGAATAGGCTTACCCAGCGGTCTTGTTTTCCGTAAAGTATGTATATTAACACTATTCATTTGAGGAGGTGGAACAAGAGGGAGCAAGGAGGTGGTGGTGGTGGTGGATACAGTGTGACCTTAAGACCTTTACACACACTCAGATTTATCATCCCACCAACAAGCTGTCCAATGAAACAACCAAATTTGTAGCAACCTACACACGCCCCGACCAACTGCATGTAGTGATTGCAGTGCCTCCCTGTTCTGGTGTCTGTCTGTCAAACTGTTTTTGTTTTCGCATGTTCACTGTGCAGACAGCAGACAAATGCAGACAGGAAGTTGGTCGGGTAGCACTGCACACTGTTCAATTTGTCAGGTGGAGTAGTGGGGGTTGGATGTCGGACCGTCATGCCTGACCAACCATCTGACAAGCAAAGTTGTTTGGCAAGTGTCTCCATACGTCCAATTTATCGGACTGCCGATAATTTGATCCTGACAGATCGGAACGTGTGCTGTGGGGTATGTGGGCAAAGTAGGTTACTGTGTGTGTGTGTGTGTGTGTGTGTGTGTGTGTGAGGTAATTTTAATAAAGTACTTTCTAGGTTAATAATTTAGCATTTATCTCTTTCTTAACACTGCTATCTCTGACTTCGCCTTTAGAAGAGTGTACCTTACTGACATACTTTGTATGTTTGTGTTCTTAGTACAGTCTAATCATACTAGTTAATCTTCCTTTATTAACTTTGACAGTTCATTTGGTAAAGCGTCTAGTCAAGTATTCATTTGTTGTGTGTGAGTGTAAAATCGAATATTCATTTGCTGGACAAAACACTCGCCAATCCTTGTATTAAACCAGTCAGGTGCTCATTCCATCTTGTGAGTTATTACTAGCATATACAGTGAAATAAATATGTATTACTATCTGTCACTATTTACTGTAAGATGCATCCAAATGGTTGTTAATATACACAAACTACAATGCCATATTCAGTTATTTATGTATACCACCCCTCCCCCCCAAAAAAAAAGTCATTTATAATAGGCAAATTTAACAGCTCACTGCTTCTATGAATTGCTCATCTGAACTGCCATGCGTCAACTGCTGTCATGCACTGTACTGCCAACAGTATGCAGGAAGTTGTCATCGACATCTCAAAGAAAGCTGCTCAGAGATTGCAAAGTGCCAAACTGTTGTTTCTTGAAGCTTTGTTCAACTGTGAGAATGTTTCTGTTGTTATCTTTGCTCAAAATCTCATATTTTCTTGCGGAAAAAAATACTTGAGTTTGATATCAAACCCATAAATCAGTATCACATGAAAATTTGGGCCATTATTCAGATACTACGCAGTTACAGCCGCCTCAAAATACAGCTTTTAAACATTCACATCCTCAGGTTGTTCCTCACTCAGCCTGCTTCATTGTGGATGCTTAATGCTTGATGCAATGAAGGGACAACAGCGAGTCCCCCAAAATGTGAAATTTGAAGAGCTGGGGAAGTGGAGGAGGAAATATTACAAAATTAAACGTATGTACTGTAACTCTTTAAAGTTCACTCCACTTAAACAGTCACTTTACATATAACAAAATGATGTGCAAGAAAGGAATTATAAATTAAATTAGGTTACACTCTTTGTTGAAAATTGCAATTGTAAAGTGCGGTATAAAAATGTTCAGTGCAAAGAGACCTTCAACACCAGCTACACGTTAGAAATCATGCACTTTGACATAATGAACATAGCACTCCACCAACATCAAAACATTATTTCACCGGATGTTAAGTGTTTTGGCCGGTCACTGGTGTAGCCGCTTCGCTACCAAGCATACCGGAACACTGACCTAAACACTGGTGCACATAACTGCCTGTGAATAAGTGAATGCATTTGCAGAATGGGGTTATGCTGATAGAAGTTCGTACTGACACCTAGAAGTCGTACGGAGTTGACAAAACCCTTGAACACACAGAAGCAAAATACATCTAGTGGCTGACAGTATCTTGTGCAACCAGGTCAGCAACTCCGTGTCCTTCATCCACTGACAAATCCTTATGACCAGAAAACGAGTCCACCATTAAAACTGATCTGTTATCATCTTGGATGATTTTATTAATCACCTTTGCTCGCAACTGCATCCTCCTTCACTTTTCCAGATGATGTGACTAAAACAATATTGTCCGCATGAAACAAATATAGTCTGACTTGTGTCCCAAACAATCCAGTCAGCTCCTTTAAAACAGTGAACAGAAGTGAATGTAAATGCTCATCTGCAGATGTCGTTGGCATTATTGTGTAGCTATGAGTCGTATTAATGACTGACTGCACGACTGTGAAGACATCTTTGGTCTTTTTTGCGAGAGATCAAACTGATGTCATTTCTAAATTAAATCCATATTGTAAACATTACATGTAGTGAACACTTCAATAATAGCTCTGGTGTCAGCGACGAGTTTTTCACAGGCATTAATCTTGGCTGTTTAGTTCAGTAACTTTTTTGTTTTTGCAAAATGGGTTATCTTTTGTGACACAATACCATATTTTTTCTTAGGCCCACCTCCACTGCACCTTCAATGCCTCACTGCTGTATGTTAATGCTGTGGATCGGCAACTTATCATTGTATGCATTATTAAATTTATTGAAACAGATTAAATTTACTTTTGCAAGCTTTTGACAAAGCATACCACAGTTTTCAATGTATTTGTTCCAAATGTACAGATTCCTTTTCTGTTTTAATAATTTAAGGTTCACCTTGACAGTCTTGAATGATGTATTCCCCTTTTTTCCACATTGCCAAAATGCAGTGGCTCGTTGCATATATTCTTCTGTTATGGAGATGGGCAAAGTGGTATTTGACTATTTAAAATCATCAAAGCAGATTTTGCCATCACTATCAACCTGAATTCCACGCCTAAGCCCCGTTGAAGCGATGAAGGTGCTCAGCGAATCTGAAGGTGGTGAAATGTCAATGTCGTCATCGTCAATGTCATCCTCTTGTAAAAGTCAACCTACTGTTTTCTTGTACCTCCAGAACATCTTCATCAGTGCAATTGTCTTTGAAAGATAAAAATAAAAAAGCATAAGTAAAGTGCCATGTTTTTTTTTATTTTATTGTGTATAGTACATTGAATAACTGCAAATGATTATGCATATTGGTGACGACTTTAAAAAGCTCTAATTTTTTGACATTTCATCGTTGCAGATTAGTATCATTCCATACTGCTCTGGAGGTGTCGCACCACAGCCTATGGGTTAATTGACAACGCGAACAGAAACCTCTTACTAGATTCTGCTCACAGTACTAGACGTTCAGGCATTAAGCGGCCTCAGTGAAGCCGCCCGAGAGAGGAACAACCCGAGCCCGCAAATGTTTAAAAGCTGTACTTTGAGGAGGCCGTGACTATGTAATTTCTGAATAATGGTCCAAATTTACATGTAATATCAATTTCTGGGATTGATATGTAGCTCATGTGTTTTTTTTCTCAAGAAAATAATGGGGCCGAATTGATGTTGTTCCCTTGTACGAACACCAAAAGTTATGATGAGCCATCGTATCTTCTTGTGCTAAAGTAATTATTTAGACACAACTGAACATTAAACACAATTGTACAATCATTTATTGATTATTATATATGTTGTTTATTTTGAAATATTTTTGATATGAAATTATTATTCTTCTCTTTTATATTTAATGACTGTTGCTTGGGGCAATGTCATCATTTCTCACATAAATTTTCTTAAACTTCACTTAAATTCCAGTTTTATATTTTCTTGGCTCTCCCTCACTTTAGTGACTGCTTTGCAATCCTTTCCTTCCAAGGTCTCCACAATGGAGCACTAAGCTGTTACAAATGGTGTACGGTTTGCAAACTGTTGATTGATATTGCAACCTGGGTTTTAACTGTTGCCCCTTGTAGGACCCTCACCAGGTTAGACTGACGGAAGACATTGAGAAGGTTCAGAGAAAGGCAGCTCGTTTTATCACGTTATAGGGGGGAAAGCGTCACGGAAATGTTGCACGAATTGGGGTGGAAATCATTAAAAGAAAGAAGTTATTCATTGTGGCGTGATCTGTTCGCGAAGTTTCAATCACCGACTTTTACTTCTGAATGTGAAAATATTTTGCTAGCACCCACCTACTGGGGAGATATGACCATCTCAATAAATAAGAGAAATCGGATCAAAAATGGAACGGTTTAGGTGTTCTTTCTTCCCGCGCACTATTAGAGAATGGAACGGTAGAGAAAAGCTATGAAAGTGGTTAATGAAAACTCTGCCAGGCACTTAAATGTGATTTGCAGAGTATCTATGTAGATGTAGATGTTAGATAATGTAATAATTTGTAATTAAGTTTTTTTGATACGCTTAAGGCTTATTGTTGTTTTTGTCATAATCTAAGGACCTGTTTTTTTTTTTACTGTTGCAGGTTGCAGCATTTCAACCATTCTTTCGCTCCCACTCTCATATTGATACAAAGCGTCGAGAACCCTGGTTGTTTGATGAAGCAACATTGAACCTCATTAGGGAAGCTTTAAACAAACGATATGCACTGCTTCCGTACATTTACACAGTGTTTTATGAACATGAAATATCAGGGTTACCAGTCATGTGGCCATTGTGGCTGGAATTTCCATCTGAAACGACTGTTTATGCTGTAGATGATGAATATCTTCTAGGTGAGATTCAATTCAGTATTACATTCACTTATTAGTTTTGAATACATATACCGACTTCTGTTTTTCAAATTTATATGTGATAATGGTTTAGTAAAATCATAACTGCTATATGTTTTATATAAAAAAAATTATTAATTTAAAGATAGGTATGGAAAGGCATTACAAATTGGAAATATTGAAACATTTTTACCCTTTCATGCCATTGAAATAAATTCAATGGCGAAGATGAAAATTTGTGCTGGACCAGGATTTGAACTTGGATTCCCTGGTTTGAGCTAGCAGTTGCCTTAACCAACTGGGCTATCCAGGCACACTTCCCTTCCAACCCAAATTCTCAACTTATTGCACACTACGACGGTAGTGCTCCCTGCCCATAGCTCGTCTTGATCAGCCTATACTGTCTTGAGCAGTTAAGCCGGCAATCTAGACGCAATGGAAATATTTCAGACCTTATAGCTATGAACAGGCCTGACCTTATTAACAATGTCTGTGTAGAAACAGGAGTTAGTGATCATGATAGCATCATAGTGTCAATGGTGACTGAAGTTCATAAACCAATCAAGAAGGCTAGGAACATGTTTTTGTTAGGATGGGCCGCTAAGCAGTTGTTAGGATCGCACTTTGAAAATGAATGGACATTGTTTAGTTTTGGTACAAGGGATGTAGAGGAATTGTGGACTAAATTTAAATGCATTGTAAATAAAAAATTAGAGAAATAAGTGCCTGTAAAGTCTATCAAGGATGAAAAAGATCCACCGTGGTATAATAATAATGTTAGAAAGCTACTGAGAAAGCAAAGACTGTTGCACTCTCGGTTCAAAAAAGAACACGCAAATGAGCAAATGACAGCCAAAAGTTAGTAGAGATTTGTGCGTATATAAAAAGATTGATGCATGAAGCATACAATAATTACCACAGCTATACCTTAGCAAAAGATCTTCCCAAGGACCCGAAAAAAACTCTGGTCCTATGTTAAATTGATAAGCGGGTCAAAGGCCACTATCCAGTCACTCGTTGATCATTCCGGGGCAGTAATAGAAGAAAGCAAACGGAAAGCTGAAGTGTATCGTAAGGTGTGCCTCATGGGAGTGTGATAGGACCACTATTACTTTCTCTCTATATAAATGATTTGAAGGACAGAGTAACTGGTAATTTGCAGCTGTTTGCTGCTGATGCTGCTGCGGTGTATGGGAGGGTGTTGTCTTCAATTGACTGTAATAGCACACAGGATGACTTCGACAAAACTTTTAGTTGGTGCGAAGGATGGCGGCTAGCTCTCAATGTAGAAAAATGTAAGGTGATGCGCATGAGTAGGAAAAACAATCCCATAATGTTCAAATACAGCATTAGTAGTGAGCTTCTTGAAGCTGTCACGTCGTTCAAATATCTAGGCGTAACATTGCAGAGCGATGTGAAATGGAACGAACATGTAAGGACAGTTGTGAATAAGGCAGACAGCTGACTTTGGTTTATTGGGAGAATTTTGGGAAGGTGTACTTCATCTGAAAAGGAGACCGCATGTAAAACGCTTGTACGACCACGTCTTGAGTATTGCTCAAGTGTCTGGGACCCGCAGCCGATCATTTTAAAGGAAGACACGGAAGCAGTTCAGAGGCGAGCAGCTGCCAGTAGTCCATCTTCTGATTGACTGTCCACTTTTAGCCAACTTGCAGCAATCTTTTAATCTACCAGACGCGCTACCTTTAGTTTTAGGTGACGACACTTCCTTGGCTAACTCTGTTTTAAGTTTTATTCAAGCAGCTGGTTTCTATAATTCAACCTGGTGGTGGGTGCTATAGCCTGACCTTTCCGGTCCGCACCTATCCAGCATTTTTAGTCCTTCTGTTGAACGCCAAGTGGTTTTAGTGTGTGCAATATGGCTGGCTCATCCTTTGTGTTCGTGATCAGCCAGCCATGGTACTATGCTGTCCAGTTTTAGCTTTTACCTATCATGTGTCTTTCTTCTGTGTTGTCAGCGAATTGTCAGTCTACCCCTTCTGAGAGTTTCTCTTTCAGCATTTTCTTTTAAGCTTCTGACTGTGGGCTCCTAGCTAAGAACAGGGTACTGATGACCTAGCTGTTTAGTCCCCTTAAAAACCAACAACAACAACAATCCAATTGACATTTTCCTGGAACTCACAATTGCCAGTCTGACCGTGGATTGTTGTCAGAACATGACAGGACGTGATTCCATATTAGTTCAATCATCTGAGTACAGTTTTCAATGAGCCCAGGAAATGTGAAGTTCTGTATGGTTCCCAGATGTTTGAGAAATTTGCAGTCTGGGCCACTCTGAAAATTCATCATCTTTTCTTCAAGTAGACTCTCACGGTCTACCAGGTATTGGACGTCTGCTTACCTCACCATTATCTCTGAATTATTTGATCCATCTCCTTGCTGTGGAAGCATCAACACCTGCCTCAGATGCACTGACACCACTTTCAAAGAGTGCAGTTAAAGTATCATCTGCAAGAGGTCTAAAAAAAATCGACTCCACAACTGAATTCGAACATGCGCCCGTTGTGTTCGTAAACCTTCGGCCTATCCAATCACCAAATGAAACATGTGAGAAGCGGTTCGTTGTAGAAATGTACCCACGTGGAATTCTTATACTTAAAGTGCTTCTATGTGCTCAAATAAATGATATGTGAATCAAAGTGCAATGATTCTTGACATAGACTTTAACTATTGTATTGCTTTTATTTGATGATGTAAACAGCAAGGTGAAGCTACACAGATTACTGGAGTTGGTAACTTGCGCTTATGAGCTTGGGCATGCGCAATGCTCTGTTTTTGGACTTTAAATTAATTTGGACCGGATAATCTTTTTGTCCCCCTTGTACTGTTTGAATTATCAGTACCCCCCATACCATTTGTATACTGATACTTTAATACCCATGACATTTAGAGGGGTGGAACAATGATTGCTGGTATGCACTCACCTCTTCTGTCTTCCTTAGCTTCCCATCACAAGGAGGTAATGATGTGCCTGTGTAGAATATGACTGCAGTCATTCCTTCAGCAGTCTGCCTATTAATCCTCTATTCTTCAATATCTCCCTGTCAGAAGACGTCTCTTGGGGGACCTGAGAGATGTGCGATACCATTGGAGATTTAGATGGGCTCTCTAATGCCATAAATGGCTCCAAAAGATGACACACACTGTTGTCTGGCCCTCTATCTAATTAAACAATAATATTGAGAGTGCTGGGAATGGTATGTTTCTACATTAAGTCCTGTACTTGTCCGTTGCAGAATTGGGCAAATATCAGGTGCCTCTATGGGTAACAGAAACCTACAGGTGTACATAGGATTTCATTGAATGGTGTTGTTTGCACTGAACCACACACAGTTGCTGAACACTTTATAAAAAGCATTATGCTGGTGCCTCTTTGTCTGAAAATTATCGCCCTGCCTTTTGTGTTGTAAAACAGTGAGTTTAGTTGATGTACTCGTTTTATATGGACCACCTTATAACACGCCATTTGGTGAATGGCAATTCCTCTTTGCTTGAACCCATTGTCCTGATGCAGTCCATGCTCCCAACTGCATCCATAGCTAAATGCTCAAACCTCTGTCAATGGTTTGTCAGCATTAAATCCTTGCCACCTTCAGTCATACTAGTAGCGAGTTTCCGGCAGGTTGACCACCTTAGGCGTTAGGGACACCCTTGCTTGGCAGTTTGGATTGGTGAGATGACCACCCTAGGTGTTGACGGGACACCATTCTCTTGCCCAGGACTGGGAGAACCACAGCATCCATTACTCACAAATTTGTATTGCCTTCTGCCCTTCCCACTTTTTACACCTCTTCTTTTATGGTTTTCGTCTTCTAATGTCTTGTCTTCTATAAACTTATATTGACTTCTCTGGTGCTATTGTGTTTCTTAGGGAAGTAGAGGGTGCAGTTTCCAATCCCTAGAACTTCCAAATTACAACTTGCTACTGAGGCTGTGTTTGTGCGCACAACACTGTTGGACGGAGTTCATTAACCCGCAAGAACTCACGCCTTTAAAAGTTACGCGATCAATTGTGTGTATAGCATCTTTCTGGCAGTCAAAGAACAGTTTGTAATGTACTTAATATGTCTAAATAAGTATTTCTAGTTGTGTTTATAAAAAAAACTCAAATATTTGACTATTTAAAATTACTGTGAGCAAAATGCTCATGCGCGAGTCAACAAGACAATACAAAAGAAGTGAACCTATAGTGTGTGAGCGCAATACACAGCTTGTTACTTCAGCTTGACTCACTCTGGTCAATAGGGGTTGGCAATGCACTCCCACTCTAAAGCCCCTATGAAATGTACAAGAAACTCTTGTGTCTGTAGTGATTTAGGGAAATGAAAGGTACACGAATGATTACAATGTGGGTCATAAATTTATGTTTTCCATCAAATAATAATTGACTGAAATGGAAGTTTCTGTTGTAATTGTTTATTTTTTTTATGTTCACAATTGTTTATTCTCTTTATGTCAAGGATTCATTTCCTGGTGGCCTAACAAATAGCCATTGTCCAAAAGGCTGGCACACAATAAATACATCTTATAAAATAGGCTGTCTGTGGGTATGTGTGTTTGTACGTATGTATGTATATTCCACATATCCTCATAAACTACTGGATCGATTTTAACCAAACTTAGTACACATATCCGTTGATATCAGGTAACAATCACTTTCAGGGTAAGATCCACCTAAGACACATACGTAAGGAAATACGATGTCACAAACAATGGCAGTCATGAAAAACGGCTGCATCATGTGATAATACTAAACATCTGCTCCTAAACTAATGGACCGATTTTAACCAAATTTGGTACAAATATTTGTTAAGGACACGAATCATTTGCTATAGTTGCAAAAACCTTCTACAATACGTAGTTCATACAATATCACGTCATAAACAATGAAAACTGACCTGTTTTGCGGCGCCTGATAACATGATTTTTTCGTCAACTATTAGATGATGAGAGCGTTTAGCAACTTGCAATAAACTTTGAACACAATTTCAAATCCTTACAAAAGGTGCGCGCACACTCGCACGTTTTGTAAGGATTTGAAATTGGCTTTTTACAAATGTCTGTCTAGGTGTGTTTGCGTTTTGATATGTCTGAGTGTGTGTGTATTTGTTTACCTTCCTTTTTTTACCCTAAGGTAAGTCGTTCCACTCCTGGGATTGGAATGACTCCTTTTCCACTTCCTTAAAACCCATATCCTTCCCTTTTCCTCCCCTTTTTTCCTCTTTTTCCTGAAGAAGCTGCCCAGTGGTGGCGAAAGCTTGTATGTGTGTTTGTGTGTGATTTTATTTGTTTCTGTCGACGAGCCGGTCCTTTTGGTAAGTCATCTCTTTTCTATTTTTTATTTTTGTCAACCTTGTGATTGAAGAATTTCTAACAAACGGAACACAGTATCTCATTCTCAATGGAAAATAGTCATCTTACATGACAGTTTCTGCCATGCTTAAAGTGATCATTATGGGGGCTAGTACATAACATTAGAAGTTCAATGATGCTGTAGTATGCAAGGAATCACAATGATAAAAAAATTGTTGCAAAATGCAGAACAATCTGTAGCATTTCAGCACTTTGTGCAGGGAAGGCAATTGACCCTGAACATAAACATACTGGATGGCAAATACACACCAAGATCCTTTATTGTGTGACAACACAACTGTCACAATCATTGAAAGCAGCTACTTTATCACATAAAACTAATCACAGGAAATGTAGTATATTATAAACTGAAATTCAATGAGAGACTCCTCAGGATGAGTACTGTGCTCCATCAACAAAAAAAGTAGTTTAAAAATCACTTATTCTACCAGAACTTAAATATTTCTCATAATTGATAGAGGAAATAGATGAGATTCAAAGATCAGTTGCACAGTATGTTGCAGGATCATTTAGATAGTGGAAAAGTGCCACGGAGAAGATCAGATAACTCCAGTGGATGCTGTTGGAAAAGAGATGTTCTGCATCACAGCATCAGTTTCATTCAAAGATGTAAGAGCGTACATTTCTAGAAGAGTCAACTAACATTGCTTTCTCTCATGTGTTTTTTGTCAAAAGACCATTAGGAGGAAATTAATGTCCAAACTGTGGCTCTTGTGCTGTCGTGTTCTCTACAAACCATACATAACTGGAACAAGAAAAGGATTGTGGTACTCGAAGCACCCTCCATCACACACACCATGTGGTGGTTTGCAGAGTGTAGGTTTAGATTGGTCTTTTAAGATTTATTTTCGTTACTGGTCCATTTTAGCAGCAAATGACAATGCACAGTAATCTTCTAGAAATTGTACAAGTGAGTAGTCATAAATATATACCTTATGTTGATAGAAATACTGTTTTTCACAGGTGATGCTCTGCTTGTTCATCCTGTAACAAGCTCTGGGGCTACAGAAGTGACAGTGTACTACCCTGGTGCATCAGAGATTTGGTATGATGTAGATACTTACCAGAAATTTGAAGGTGGAAAGCATACAAAAGTTCCTGTCACTATTGATAAGGTAAAATTAAAATGGTACATTATTTGAAATCTGTAACCAGTATTTTAGTTCTTTGTTTTGTCATCTTATGTACAGTTAATTTACTAACGATACTGCTTACTGCATAACTGTTCTTATTATTACTATTTTTCTTGTTGGCTAGATACCTGTGTACCAACGAGGAGGGAAAATTATTCCAAAGAAAGAAAGAATTAGAAGGGCATCCACATTGACTTTAAATGATCCATATACATTATATGTGGCACTGAATCAGAATGTAAGTATTAAATAGAACTTAATGATTTTTATTTGTACTTGAAAAAGATTTAGATTGCAAATAAAAGTAGTTCTTTTGGGTGTTACCTTTGAACTACTAAAATATTAGCTATTGATTGAGTGTGCATTGGTAATAACTGTTAGTCTGTTTAAGACTGTTAGACCACCTGTCATTCTCATTATGTGGAAAGTGAGCATTTTTCTGACATTTAAAAGAATGTGATCTTTGGCTTTTGGGCAAGGGTAGAAGCATTTCTGGAATGGCAGAGTTTGTAAACTATTAGTGTACTACCAAGCATTACAAAATAGTGCTATTAAAAACTGGCACCAAGGCCACTGGGGTACACCAGAGGCCATGAATGATAAGGCTAAATCGTGACTATGGGGATGTGTAGAGGCAAATAGACTTCAAATTTCCACCATCGGGGGTTGGAGTCCCCCCTCGAGCATGGGTGTGTGTGTGTGTGTGTTGTCCTTAGGTTAGTTTACCTTAGTTTAAGTAGTTTGTAAGCTATGGACTAATGACCCTTTAGTTGAGTTCGATAGATTTACAAACATCTGTCATTTTTTTAGACTTGCAGTTGTAGAGTAACTGACCATCTAGATAATCCAAGGGGTCATCAAAAGGATCTCCTCAACCGTAGTTCAGCAAACATTGCTGTATAAGGGCTACTGCAAAAGGTGCCTCCTTCGGGCAACTGTGCTGACTACAGTTTTCCAGCAACAAAGGCTGGAGTCTGTACCCCAAAACTGCAACTATATGTGCCTGAGTGGCAGGTGACCTTTAAGATGAATCACATTATGGTGTTAAATGTCTGTAAGCAAACTCCTGTAACAATCCCATGGAGAACCTCCACCGGGCTCCGACCATTAGTTGGTGTTGTCCGATACGTACTAAGTGGAGCGCCACCTCGGCAGATGACTTTTCCAGGCACTTAAGGAGTTGTGATTTAAAAGTACGCACCATACGCTCTGCCTCACCATTCGATTGGGGGTGGAAGGGAGATGAGGTGGGAAATACCATTATTAGTGCAGAAGTGTTGAAAATAAGACGACATGAATTGTGGGCCATCAGAGACGAGCATCCGGGGAAGGCCTTCAATAGCAAAGATCTGTACCAGGGCTCTGACCACATCTTTCGCCTTAGTGTAATGCATACGCACGACATACGGATAATTGAATGTGCATTTACCACCATGAACCACATTGACTGACAGAAAGGGCCGGCCAAGTCCACATGAATGTGGTACTAGGGGTGCTCTGGAGTAGGCCACGGGGAAAGTGCGCCGAGTGCAACTTGGTGGTTAGCATACTGAGTGCATGTACGAACCAACTGCTAGATGGCGTCATCGATTCCTGGCCAATAGTCAAACCAGCATGTGAGCACCTTCATGTGTGTTATACCCCAGTGACCCCAATGTAACAGAGTTAACATACAAGCCCGTAAGTCGGACGGAATAACAAAACGAGGCTCGTCAAAATCGATACTGACGAGGAGGACACCATCGATGACTAACAGCCGGCGTCGAAGCTGGAAATAGGTACGCAGAGGATCAGCCTCTTTGGCGGACAATCGCCCAGGCCACCTGGCATTGACATGCTTAAGCACCTCACGGAGCACAGGGTCCCGACGGGTGGATTGCACGACTCGATTGGCCATAATCGGAAGTCACTCAACAGCGTCGTTCAAATGTTCGTCAATCTGAAAAATTGCCACGTCATCTTTGTCGAAGGAAGCTTCGGGGCCCATGGGCAGACAAGACAAGGCATCGGCATTGGCATGGTGCAACGACGGCTGATAATGAATTTCTTAGTGATAGGCACTCAAAAACAGAGCCCAGCGCTGGAGACGTTACGAAGTCCGGCCTGGAAGATGACAACGTGGACCAAACAGTGCCACCAGAGGTTTGTGACCCGTGATAGGTGGCATTTAATGCCGTAGAGGAACACATGAAACATCCAAACAGCGTAAACAATTGCCAAAGCCTCATTCTCAATCGGAGAATAATTATGTTGGGCATCTGACAACATCTTAGACGCGTAGGCAATGGGCTACTCGGAACCATCTTCCAGTCTGTGGGCCAACACTGCTCCAATCCCGTGCTGAGAAGCATCCGTAGCTAGGACTAGCTGTCGGCGTGGTGTAAATGTGTCGAGACAAGGTGAAGACTTTAACATTGATTTGATGCGGGTGAGCGCTGCCTCACAAGCAGCAGACCACACAAACGAAAGACCTTTCTTTCGGTGTGCGTTCAGTGGATGAGTGACCTCCGCCTCGTTAGGAAGAAATTTGTAGTATTTGACTTTGCCCAAAAAGGACTGGAGTTCCTGCAAATTGATAGGACGAGGAAGATGATCAATCGCCATAACTAATTCCGACCTAGGGCGGACGCCATCTCGTGACACCAGGTGTCCCAAATACTCAATTTCAGGTTGAAAGAACTGTGATTTTTTAAGATTGCACTTTAGGCCTGTCGCATGCAATTTCATGAACAAGAGCCGAAGGTTAAGTGATCTGTGCAGGAGGAACCAGTGATGAAGATGATATCCATTTAGTTTGCACAGCACGGAATGTCGTCCAACTATTGCAAGAACAGCTGAAATATCGCAGGCACACTCGAGACACCAAACAGCAGGCGTTTGTAGCGGTACAGCCTGAAAGGGGTGTTGAGAACCATGAATTGTTGGGAATTAGAATCTAATGTAAGCTGGAGATACGCTTCCGCCAAATCAATTTTTGAAAAAAACTCTCCGCCTGTAAATTTCGCATAAATGTCATCTGGGCGGGGACTGCAAGTTAACCGAGGACTTGAAATCATCACACATCCGAAGAGCTCCCTTGGGTTTCTTTATCATCACCAGAGGAGTCGCCCACAGGCTAGAGGAAACAGGTTTACCCAATCTGTGCAACCGATCAACTCATCCTTAACCGCTGGACGCAACAATTTTGAAACTACTGTGGGTTTGAGAGTGATGTGAGCCTCGTAACCAATGGCCGTTCCCAAACCTGCCGAGAAAAGTGTTCGAAACTCACGGCAAAGCGAATCCAATTCATTAAATGGTATGGAGTCCGACACAAGATGAACCGCATCATGAACGCTGAAACCAAATGCCATGAATGAATCCAGGCAAAAAATGTTCTCTGAAGCCGCACTTGTGACGGTCAAAAACGTGACTGCGCACTACATGCTGTTACTACCCCTCAGTCGTAAACTGAGCACGCACTGGAATCGGCTGTTCACCATAGCCGAACAAATGACAAGAAGTTCGAACAAGAGGCAGTTTCCCAAGTACCAAATATGTATCCATATTTACGAGAGACAGAGGCACCGGTGTCAACTTGAAAACGGAACGGCCGATTTTGAACACGAAGTGTGACATAAATCTCTGAAGAAGTGGCCTGCTCCTGTCCAGGTGCGGTAGACGGATAGTTTACTTCCATTTGGGACTCGTCAGAATACGGCAGCGAACCGCGTACAGAAGTTCGGCAAACAGGCCCTCTTGTGGCCTTGTTTATGGCAGGATGCGCACCACGCGTGGTGGAAGGGGCTGTGCGGGCGATCGTGCGCACGAAATCAATCCAGACAAGAGGGAAGGTCACATTGTTGGAATGGAACAGCTGAAGGTAATCGTGAAGAACACGAAGACAATGAAGAGGAGGGCGAAGTACGACGCCTGTGGGAGCGCGAGGACTGTACCGACGCCACCTCTACCATTTCCTCAAACTGATCTGCTGCCACCTTAGACATGTCAAAAGCCTGTGCTATAGACAGGACCTCGTCAAGGGTGGGATTCTGTAACCGCAAAGCCTCGCGATGTAAAGCCCTATCAGGAGCCAAACGGACAACAACGTCGCAAATTAAAAAATATCTGCATACTACTGATGACAATTTGCACATACAAAACCACACTTAAGGCTCAAACCCCGGAGGTCTGCCACCCATGACTGATTCGACTGACCCGGTTTCTTTTTGCTCTGATGAAAATCCCGTCGGGAAAGCACCACGTGTGATTTTTGCCAATAATAAGAACTAAGCAATTCCAAAATACGGGAAAAAGACAGCGCAGCAGGCTCTGACAGCGAAGCTAATTTTCGCAGTATTGGGCTCGAACCACGACAAGAAGACTTTTGTAAGTCAGAATCCGTAACCTTATAAGCTGCAAAATGCTGCTGTAGACTCTTGAAAAGCAGGAGGAGCGGGGGACGGGGAGGGGAGGGTAGGCCTAGGGCGGCGGTCGGCGGTGAAGGAGCCACAGTGGTATGAGAAGACGTAATCAACTCCCTAAGCAAAACAAGTTGTTGCTGCTGTTGACCTAACTGCTGCTGCTTTTCCAGTAACTGAAGCAATGCCGTATACATAACCACCACAATAGAAAACCACGCGTAAGCACGAAACTCGTCGCCAATTATACTGTTGTAACAGTATAATTTATTCCTGACAAAGTACGGTACAACACATAAAGTGACACGATACACTATTGTGGCAAGCCACAGAATACAGCCAATGTTGACATATGAGGCTCAGGCGAGAGCTAAGACATAAACTGAGGCACGCCTTGCACACCGCATGCTCACCTGGTCGTGACAGCGGTGCAAGCCCTCAGAGGCGGCACCGTCGTGCGGCGGACTTGGCCGTGGCACATCTTTCATATCGCGCAGACGGACAGGACGCGGCTCGCGGTGGTGCGCTCCAACATTTTACATTCGTTTAGCACTGTTTTCGTCAGAGTGCTAGAGACCTTGATGTTGTGTGCCCCGACAGAATACACGCCACCTTGTCGAAGTTTGATGCTTATTTCAGTGCAGGCACACTAGAACCAGACTTCTGGTGGAAGTACAGGGCCTGTTGTGACCCAATGGAGTAAATTGGTCAAAGTAGGATGACATTTGAAGTTTGTATCAGATGGGGTACATGCTTTGGTAGTCCTTACGGATGTGTTAAGCACATGTGTTTGGGGTTGTGCTGAGTCTTAGCACAACTGTCCAGGTCGAAGAAGGTCCCAGGTTCGAATCCTGGCCCTAGTACAAATTTTCTTAAGTCCGTGTTGTAAGATTACAGCCACTACTAGCAGACGAGATACAAACACCCCAGTTAAAAAGTGCGATTATTCTTAAATGGGTTCAAATAATATAAATTCCACTGTGGGTAGTGCGTTATAACCTGCATTTATGGGACACAAAAAAATTATATTTTAATTACTTAATATTGTCTTAGTCAAAATTTAAAGCTTACTTACTGCCTCCTGGTGTGCATATATATTACTGCAGGTGTCATAGCACACTATCTTCTTTCTCATCAAGACCTATTTTGTAAGACAGTTGTTTTATCTGTTTTCAGTGGGGTACAGTAAGAGCAGAAATAATGGTGGAACATTCCTTAGTGTCAGTGTTCGCTGACTTAACTATAGGTTGCTGACATTTATTGTGGTACAGGAATAGTAAGTGGGGTAGCTTAGTGTACCTACTAGTTCCATGATGTTTGCCTATAAATATATTTTTGGACACTTGTCTGCAACAAGTGACCAAGTAGGCAACTATTCGAATACCTGACTGTAACAGTGTGCCGTTCAATGTTTACATCCCCATGATGGGCTGTGGTGGAGGGTAACTTTGTGTCACTAACTGGTCCTATTATTACCTCTTCCTGTTACAAATTGCACTTACGAAGATTATCAATAAATATTATGTTTTTTAAATCTTCATGTTGCGGTCATTTCATGAGACAATGTGGGTGAAAGTAATTTCTATCATATTCTTACCAGAATGTACTGTAGGTATTTCAGTAGTAAACTAGTCTTGTGATTCCAAACTCCTCTTGTAGAATTCTTCCCATTCCATTTTTACATGGTGTGGTACAGCAACCATGTTAAGTTGAAGTCTTGAATAAAAGAACGATCTGATTGCAATCAGGACATTCTTTTATTCAAGAACTCCTCTTGTAGGGTGGAACACCCATATGGGCTCAGTTGTAAGTACAGCAAATTACAGTTGTTATTATTGCAAGAATTGAGGAAATTTACTTGTCTGCAAAAGATTTCCTATAAAACAATTTCCTACTCGGATATTGTGCAAAAGCAAGTGCTTAAGTGACATGGATCATATGTAAATAAAGTTATTTAAGTAGTTGTTTTATCAACATTGGGTGATAACAAATCTGATAACTAACAGTCAGGAAAGAAAAGGAAAGGATTGAAGATAGCAGTGTGTACACAAAAGCCTAAGCAGTTATTCATCTCGCATGTCATCCACGAATGCAATGAAAAGAAACCTCAATAGTTGGTACAACAGGAAGTATTCTCTAATGATAAAGCTTTATTTATCAGCTTGAAAAAATAAAATTGTCTAGTTAATTTTACAGAGGTGTGCATTTACATTGAAGTCCCCATGGTACACTGCCAAAACACAGAGGTGCACTCCACTTCTATCTGTGAGCTGCCTCACTTTGCTTTGGGTCCTTTAACAACAAGCTATAGTTGTATGGCACAAGAATTACAGTATGCACTAAGATTGCAGACGTGCGCCCACAGAGATAACAAAAATTAAATATCTGACTTTTCTTTTTGAAATGCTGCAATTAAAACTTTAACTGTATCTCATATCACAGTGATCAGAAGTATATAGTCATAGATATAGGTCTGTTAAATTCTGTTACCTTATTTAGTTTCCATTCCATTGCTTCTAAAGTGTCTTGTCTGTCAAGTCTCCTCCTTCCAGTCCTGCTTTCCCCATTTCCTTTTCAATACTATTTATCCAGTTTTTATATGGTGTGTCTCACTTATTTCTTTGTGGTGGAGTCCAGCTCTATTCTTGTTACGGTATTCTTCCCTGTTCCAACATCACAAATTTCCATACCATTTCAATTTTTTATCATTAATTTTATGCATAATGTCCCTTCCTCTAATTATTTCATTCCTTGTGAATCAAATTATGTTAAGCTGTTGCATTTCTGCAGCAAGTCATTTCCATTCTGTTTTTATTTATCCATTGTAATAAATGACATACTTATCCAGAATTAGTATGTTGCTGAAAATCATGTCATGCATTGCAGTGTGTTACATGATGTAGTCTTCAGATGTTTTGCTAAATGGTCCTCAGTTTACATTAACTGTTAAATTTCAATGTTTGTTCAGATACTGCTGTTTAGACATTTGTGTCATTCAAAGATTTCAGGCATCTAATGTGTTTGGCTTTCTCTGCTCTCAGAAAACAGCTACTGGCCGATTATATATGGATGATGGAGAGACCTTTGAATACAAGAAAGGAGCATATTTGTATTTATCTCTTGAATTTGCTGGAAATAAACTTTCATCAAGGTAACTAAAAAGATAGAGAATACAATTATTAGGCCTATGTTTGTATAAAACTGTAGAGTGAAGCAAGAAATGAGATAATAAAATATATTTACTTTTCAGACCAATGCTTCAGTACATGCTGTAATTTTGTGATAGATTTTTATGTGCCAACTTTGTGTGTCTAATAAACTTATTTTTCTTAGTGCAAAATTCATCACACTGGAAGTAAAATAATTCACTAATTAGCATATTCATGATATAAATGTGATTATAATATTATATAAATATATTCAACTTGTCTAGAAATTGTTTGGTCAGACAACTGAAATCCTTCTGTGGAAAGCATAATGGAGATTTGTCCTTGTGAGCATTGACCAGAGACTTCAGAATTAATGATGGTATTTTTCAATGTAATAAAGATAGTTTAAAAGTCACCTTGAAGACATATGACAAGGCAATTAAAAAAATCACATGTGCAACACACAAGCTATCGGCCAATAGTCTTATTTAGAAAAGTGTATTCACATAGGCACACTTTAGTCACAACTGTCATCTCCGGCTGCCATGCTCCAAATCATGCTCAACTGTCGGGGAATGGAAGAGGGGAGCTGGGGGGGGGGGGGGGGCACAGGAAGGTTGTGTGTCAGTGGTGGGGATGAGTGCAGCACGGCCTGACGGAGCTTGTAGTTACTAAATGGGTAGAAAAACTATAACTAGTCACAAAAGAACTCTCTCCCTGTCACACAGTGCTACCCTGGACTGGTTTTGATTTTCTGCCCTCGTGCCCAGAAATAAGACATCCTGCCAAAGATCATACCCACCCCTCCTACACTGGTGCTACCTCCAAAACATCATAATCCATCCCTATGCCCAACTTCCTTTCATACAGATTGTATTCCCATAGAAGGCCCTGCTGCAAAACCTGTCCAATTCAACCACCCAGCACTTCCACCAGTTCTGTCATAGGCTTATCCTACCCTAACAGAGGTGAGGGTCATCTCTAAAAGCAGCCATGTAATTTACCCACTGTGTTGCAATCACTGCACAGCTTTTTATATGTTGTGAGCACTAATCAGCTGATGGTTGTGCGACTATGAAGTTTATGTGGATGCTCTCTTTTCTGAAGAAGGCTAATGGCCATTAGCTTAAGTGTTGTAGGTGGGTTTTTTTTTTTTTTTTTTTTTTTTTTTTTGCAACTCTTCGTAAGTCTTCGTGACGAGTTGTAAACTGTCCTTATTAAATTTTTGAATTCCAACTTTTTCCGTTGTTGGAGGGGGAAGGGCGCAAGATTAATGTAAAGATAAGTAATTTTAAGTGGACACCCCATGAAATTATGTATCAATTTTGCTGATGCAGGTACTTTCTTGTATTGTGTAACCAAAACAGTGTCAATCACTGTTTCTTTTACACTAAAGCACTACTGATTGTTTTCTTAACACTACATTATTGCAGTGAAAGATTTAAGTAGTTTTATGAAAATATATTATTACATATAACACTAGTAATTTTTATTTTTTTAATAATGAAGTGCCAAGATTGCGGTATTTTGTCTTTATTTATAACAGACGACTGGTTTCGATGTACATAGACATCATCTTCTGGTCTCTAAGAGCGAACATAAAATGTATGGTTACAAAGGAACATGTCACATAACTGTATGCATAGGTAATCATATGTAAATAGTTTTTCTTTTTTCCTCACATAACTGCACTAAATTACAGAAATGCATATTGTGGCAAGTTGGATAGTACTGGTGGGACGTCACACATTAAAATATGCCATTTGGTTGTCAGATATGAAACTCGGGGGGGGGGGGGGGGGGATATATATATATAACATAAAAAATAGATGAAGTCCACTTACCAGGTGAAGGAGCACAGGCAGTGATAGCAACAAATAAACACACACACACACACACACACACACATATTTACACAGACGCAAGTACACTTGGGCAGACATACTGTAGAACTGTATATATATATATTATAGAAGGAGACTTTCCAGGTGGGAAAAATAGGTATACAATAAAGATATTTGACTTACCTAAAGTACAGGCTCGTCGACAGAAACATAAAACACACACAAACATTCAAGCTTTCGCCACCACTGGTGGCTTCTTCGTGAAAAAGAGGGAGGAAGGAGAGGAGAAAGGGAAGGATACGGGTTTTAAGGAAGTGGACAAGGAGCCATTCCAATCCCAGGAGTGGAAGGACTTACCTTAGGGGACAAAAAGGAAGGTAAACAAATACACACACATTCACACGCATCTAAACGCAAACACACCTAGACAGACATTTGTAAAAAGCAAAGAAGTTGTACAGAGATACCACTTGAGGCAGAGGCTCTGTCCACAGAACCGAGGCAAAGATGCTAAATATGGTGGGTGGGAATTTGAATTTAGCGGAGGTTGAGACCAGGTGGGCAATGGCAGGAGAGAATAAGCTGAAGTGCAAGTTCCTATCTCCAGAGTTCTGAAAGGTTGGTGTTGGTGGGAAGTATCCAGATAACCCGGATGGTGTAACACTGTGCCAAGATGTGCTGGCCGTGCAACAAGGCATGTTTAGCCACAGGGTGATCCTCATTACCAATCTTATATATACAATAATGGAAAGTCCAGGTTGGAATAAATAATATATTGAGGACAGTTTACAACTCACCGCAAAGACGTGGCGACGAGCTGCGACGGGCACATACAAAAGACACACACATACAACACATTCAGCTATCGGCCATGGCCTTCTTCAGAAATAGAGCACTCACGCAATCACACAGGCACACAACACAGTCATACAACCATCACCTCCGACTGCCACACTTCGAATCACGCTCTGCAGCGAATCGGGGACGGGAGGGGAGGGGAGGGGGGGTAGAAAAGTTACGTCACGGTGGTGGGGATGGGTTAGATGGGAATAACGAGATGCAGCTTAGGAATGGAGTGGGGAGGCGGGTGAGGGGAGAAAATAAAATATATATATATAGAAAATTCATGCACACTGCAAGTGCACAAGACCACATACACACACACGCGCGCACACACACACACACACACACACATATACACACACACGATCACACATTCACACACCACTCAAATCAGGCAAGGTTTGGGATACAGAGGTAGGAACTGTAAGGTATGGAAAAAAAAATTATATATATATATATATGGAAGTTATCGTAGGTTGAGGCCTGGTTGATTTCGGGATCGGAGAATGTATTGTAGGGATAACTCCCATCTGTGCAGTTCAGAAAAGCTGGTGGTGGATGGGAGGATCCAGATGGCCCGGGTTGTGAAGCAGCCATTGAAATCAAGCATGTTCTCCGCTGCATGCTGTGCCACAGGGTGGTCCACCTTGTTTTTGGCCACAGTTTGGCGGTGGCCATTCATCCTAATGGACAGCTGGTTGGGGGTCATGCCAATATAGAAAGCTGTACAGTGCTTGCAGCACAGTTGGTAAATTACGTGGCTGCTTTCACAAGTGGCCCGGCCTCTGATAGGGTAGGATAAGCCTGTGACAGGACTGGAATAGGAAGTGCTGGGTGGGTGGATTGGACAGGTCTTGCAGCGGGGTCTTCCACAAGGATATGATCCCTGTGGCAGTGAGCTGGGTTTCGGGGTGGCATAAGGATGAACTAGGATGTTGTGAAGGTTGGGAGGGCGACGGAACACCACGTTAGGAGGGGTGGGAAGGATCTTGGGCAGGATGTCTCTCATTTCAGGGCATGAGGATAGAAAATCAAAACCTTGGCGAAGGATGGAATTTAGTTGCCTGCCCAAGATAGATATGGAAATATATATATTTCCATACCTTACAGTTCCTACCTCTGTATCCCAAACCTCGCCTGATTTGAGTGGTGTGTGAATGTGTGATCGTGTGTGTGTATATGTGTGATCGTGTGTGTGTATATGTGTGATCGTGTGTGTGTGTGTGTGTGTGTGTGTGTGTGTGTGTGTGTGTGTGTGTGTGGTCTTGTGCACTTGCAGTGTGCATAAATTTTCTATATATATATATATATATATATATATATATATACGTAAAAAATAGATGAACACTTACCAGGCGAAGGGGCACAGGCAGTAATAGCAACAAATAAACACACAGACACACACACACTCAAAAATGCTAGCTTTCGCAGCCTAGCTGCTTCATCAGGCAGAAGGGAAGGAGAGGGAAAAGGAAATGATGAGGGATTTAAGGAAGGGGGTAAGGAGCCATTCCAATCCCGGGACATTTTTTCCCCCAAGGTAAGTCTTTCCTGTCCCGGGATTGGAATGGCTCCTTACCCCCTTCCTTAAATCCCTCATCATTTCCTTTTCCCTCTCCTTCCCTTCTGCCTGATGAAGCAGCTAGGCTGCGAAAGCTAGCATTTTTGAGTGTGTGTGTGTCTGTGTGTTTATTTGTTGCTATTACTGCCTGTGCCCCTTCGCCTGGTAAGTGTTCATCTATTTTTTACGTATATTTTTTTCCTGTTAGGAATTTTTCCTCTATTATATATATATATATATATATATATATATATATATATATATATATATATATATATATATATAAATAATGTTGTTGTTGTTGTGGTCTTCAGTCCAGAGACTGGTTTGATGCAGCTCTTCCTGAGCAAGCCTTTTCATCTCCTCATAAGAACGACAACCCACATCCACTTGAATCTGCTTACTATACGCGTCTCTTGGTCTCCCTCTACGATTTTTACCCCACACACTTCCCTCCAACGCTAAATTCACAATTCCTTGATGTCTAAGAATGTGTCCTACCAATCTATCCCTTCTTTTAGTCAAGGTATGCCAGAAATTTCTTTTCTCCCCAATTCGGTTCAGTACCTCCTCATTAGTTACGCGATCCACCCACCTAATCTTCAGCATTCTTCTGTAGCACCACATTTCAAAAGCCTCTATCCTCTTTCTGTCCACACTGCTTATCGTCCATGTTTCACTCCCATACAAGGCAACACTCCATACAAATGCCTTCAGAAAGGACTTCCTTAGGCTTAAATCAATATTCGATGTTAACAAATTTCTCTTTTTCAAAAACGCCTTTCTACCCATTGCCATTCTGCATTTTATATCATCTGTACTGCGACCATCATTTGTTATTTTACTGCCCAAGTAACAAAACTCATCTACCTCCTTTATTGTTTCGTTACCTAATCTAATTCCTTCAGCATCACCTGATTTTCTTACACTGCACTCCATTACCCTAGTTTTACTCTTGTTAATGTTCATCTTATATGCACCTTTCAGCACACTGTCCATTCCGATCAACTGCTCTTCCAGGTCCTTTGCTGTATCTGACAGAATTACTATGTCGTCGGCAAAACGCAATGTTTTTAATTCTTCACCCTGAATTTTAATTCCTTCTCCAAATTTCTCCTTGCTTTCCTTTATAGCTTGCTCAATGTACAAATTGAACAACATTGGGGAAAGGCTACAACCCTGTCTTACTCCCTTTCCAACCACTGCATCCCTTTCATGCCCTTCAACTCTGACAACCACTGTCTGGTTTTTGTACAAGTTGTAAATAACCTTACGCTCCCTATATTTTACTCCTGCTCGCTTCAGAACTTGAAAGAGTTTATTCCAATCAACATTGTCAAAAGCCTTCTCCAAATCTACAAAAGCTAGAAATGTTGGTTTGCCTTTTCTTAATCTATCTTCTAGGATAAGCCGTAAAGTGAGTATTGCCTCCCGTGTTCCTACATTTCTCCTGAACCCCAACTGATCTTCCCCGAGGTCGGCTTCTACCAGCTTTTCCATCCTTCTGTATATAATTCGTGTTAATATTTTGCAACCATGACTTATTAAACTGATGGTTCTGTAGTTTTCACACCTGTCTGCACCCACTTTCTTTGGAATGGGGATTATAACATTTTTCTTAAAGTCTGAGGGTACTTCACCTGTCTCATACATCTTACACACAATGTGAAACAATTTCGTCATGGCTGGTTCTCCCAGAGACTTCAGTAGCTCTGACGGGATATCATCTACTCCAGGGGCCTTGTTTCGACTTAGATCTTTCAGTGCTCTGTCAAATTCATCTCTCAGTATAGTATCTCCTATTTCATCATCATCTACATCCTCTTCCCTTCCTACAATAGTGTCTCGAAGTTCATTTCCTTTGTAGAGCCCCTCTATATACTCTTTCCACCTTTCAGCTTTCCCTTCTTTGCTGAGAACTGGTTTTCCATCAGTGTCCTTGATATTCATAGAGCTGTTTTTCTTATCGCCAAATGTTTCTTTTATTTTCCGGTAGGGTGTATCTATTTTTCCCCTATTTATACATTCTTCTACATCCTTGCATTTGCCTTCTAGCCATTCCTGCTTAGCCATTTTGCACTTCCTGTCAACCTCATTTCTTAGTCGTCTGTACTCCATTTTGCCTGTTTCATTTACTGCATTTTTATACTTTCTCCTTTCATCGATTAAATTTAGTATCTCCTGTGATATCCAAGGATTCTTTGTAGGTCTTGCCTTCCTACCTATCTTGTCCTCTGCTGCCTTCACTATTTCATCTCTCAATTTTACCCATTCCTCCTCAACTGTTTTATTTTCCCCTGTTTCTGTCAATTGTTGCCTGAAGCTCCCTCTGAAATTCTTAAGAACTTCAGGTTCCTTCAATTTATCTAGGTCCCATCTCCTTATTTTCCTACCTTTCTGTAGTTTCTTCAGTTTCAGCCTACAGTTCATAACCAACAAGTTATGGTCAGAGTCTGTCTGCCCCTGGGTATGTCCTACACTTCAAAACCTGGTTCCGAAATCTATGTCTTACCATTATAAAATCTGTCTGGTATCTCCCGGTGTCTCCTGGTCTCTTCCACGTATACAACCTTCTTTTGTGATTCTTAAACCAGGTGTTTGTTATAACTAAATTATGTTCCGTGCAAAATTCTACCAGGCGGCTTCCTCTTTCATTCCTTTTGCCCAGACCATATTCACCCACTATCTTCCCTTCCCTTCCTTGTCCTACTACCGAATTCCAGTCTCCCATAACAATTAAGTTTTCCTCTCCCTTAATTGTCTGAATAATTTCCTTTAGCTCCTCATATATTTCTTCGATCTCCTCATCATCCGCAGAGCTAGTTGGCATATAAACCTGTACTACTGTTGTCGGTGTTGGCTTCGTATCTATCTTGACAATGATAATGCGATCGCTGTGCTGGTCATAGTAGTTTACCCGCATTCCTATTTTCTTATTCATTATCAATCCTACTCCTGTGATACCCCCAACTGATTTTGTATTTATAATCCTGTACTCACCTGACCAGAAATCCTGTTCATCCTGCCACCGAACTTCACTAATCCCCACTATATCTAACTTCAACCTATCCATTTCCCTTTTTAAATTTTCTAATTTTCCTACTCGATTAAGGGATCTAACATTCCACGCTCCGACCCGTAGAATGCCAGTATTGTCTTTCCTGATGATCACATCCTCCTGAGTAGTCCCCGCCCGGAGATCCGAATGGGGGACTATTTTACCTCCGGAATATTTTACCCGAGAGGATGCCATCATCATATGTTCATACAGTAGAGCTGCATGTCCTCGGGAAAAATAATGGCTGTAGTTTCCCCTTGCTTTCAGCCGTTCGCAGTAGCTGTGTGGCAAAACCACATTAGCTGATGTTACAAGGCCAGCTCAGTCAATCATCCAGACTGTTGCCCCTGTAACTACTGAAAAGGCTGCTGCCCCTCTTCAGGAACCACACGTTTGTCTGGCCTCTCCACAGATACCCCTCCGCTGTGGTTGCACCTACGGCACGGCTATCTGTATCGTTGAGACACGCAAGCCACCCCACCTCGGCAATGTCTGTGGTTCATGGGAGTGTATATATATATATATATATAATTTTATTTTACTTTTTTTTTTTTTTTTTTTTTTATTTTCTCCCCTCACCCGCCTCCCCACTCCATTCCTAAGCTGCATCTCGTTATTCCCATCTAACCCATCCCCACCACCGTGACGTAACCTTTCTATCCCCTCCACCTCCCCCTCCCCTCCCGTCCCCGATTCGCTGCAGAGCGTGATTCGAAGTGTGGCAGTCGGAGGTGATGGTTGTATGACTGTGTTGTGTGCCTGTGTGATTGCGTGAGTGCTCTATTTCTGAAGAAGGCCATGGCCGATAGCTGAATGTGTTGTATGTGTGTGTCTTTTGTATGTGCCTGTCGCAGCTCGTTGCCACGTCTTTGCGGTGAGTTGTAAACTGTCCTCACTATATTATTTATCTTATATATACACTATATTGTACAGTTAGTAGCTTGTTGTCACTCACAACTGTAAAATATGGTGGTTCTCTATGTGTGTATATATATATGTGTGTGTGTGTGTGTGTGTGTGTGTGTGTGTGTGTATATTATACAAGGAGACCTTCCAGGTGGGAAAATGGTATAAAATAAAGATTTTTGACTTGCCTAAAGTACAGGCTCGTCGATAGGAACACCAAACACACACACACACACACACACATTATATATATATATATATATATATATGATTACACGAGTTTCATATCTGACAACCAAATGGCATATTTTAATGTGTGACTTCCCACCAGTACTATCCAACTTGCCACAATAGGCATTTCTGTAATAATGTAATAATTTAGTGCAGTTATGCGGAAAAAAAAAAAAACTGTTGACATATGATTACCTATACATACAGTTATGTGGCATGTTCCTTTGTTGATTTTTTTGTAACCATACATTTTATGTACGCTCTTAGAGACGAGATGATGTCTAGAAACATAGAAACCGGTCGTCTGTTATAAATAAAGACGAAATATAGTGATCTTGGCATTTATAAGATTGCTCCCTACCATGGTCTAATTATATAAATGTGAACTAATTATTGCCTTCTTTTTCTTTCATTCTGTTTAGGAAAATCAATAAGGACTCAAGTTTTAAGACCAAGTCTTGGTTAGAAAGGGTAGTAATCATGGGAATGGAACCTGGAATTAGGAGTGCAGTTGTTGAGAGTAAAGGTAAACTACATTAGTCAAAGTATTAGTTAAAAATCCCAATAATTTACACTTAATACTATATATTGTTTATTGCAGGTACTGGAAAAATAACAGTAAATACTATCTACGACAACAACAGCAATGTGTTAACAGTGCGAAAACCAAGTTTAAATATGGCCGAAGAATGGAGTATAGTGTTGCAGTGATTTTTGTGTATAGATTACAAAAGAGAACAGACATGAGTGACTTTATTTAGGTGTCGTGGGTTATCTGCGTAATAGTTAAAAGTGGTAGAACAATGTTTTTAAGAGATTTACTACAGATTATGGGTTACTTTTATACATAAAGTAAACTTTTGATGTGAGGGGTGCCTGTATATTTTGTATTTATTTTAGGAATATTTGTTTACGAGGCACAGATATTTATTTGTTTGCATATTTTTTTTATGTGCATCCTCAATTTTGAATATAATTCCTTATGATCTTTGATCTACATTCAACATTCCATCGTGACCAAAAAATTCTGTTGAATTATGTTCTAAAATGTCTTGCAGCTTTATATTTTTCCAAGAGTGTAAAATGTGCATATGTAAAAGAACCAATTTCGGTAACATTTTGTGACTTTGTCAAGGTATATTACCTGCCGAGACTTTTAGAAATACTTTAAAGAATTCATGAAAGAACAATGTTTTTGTCTCTGCCATTTTTAAAATTACCAGTCATTCAAAAACTGTCAAATGTATATCCAAAAGTACCTGCTGGAAAAGAAACCTTGAAATGAAATACATACAACACATAAATAATACTAAATTTCCTTGGCTTGTTCTATTTTGAGTGACAACTCATGTAGTATAAAATTATAATCTTAAAACTCACTTAATTTACTATAGGTGACAGTTGTACTGTACTGTACTGTTCTGTTTTTAACTAACATATACGTTTTTACCATAAAGGGTGATACAGAAACTGAGTGAATAACAAAAGATTGAAAAGACGCTGCAAGCAAAACAAAGTTAGTGTAGATGCTACTTGTGGTGTTATAAGAAATGGAAAGACAGGGTGATTACAGGTCCTTGAATCCTTGAAAACCAGGAATTAGGTAGGAATTTTGCGCAGCCTTGAAAAACCGGGGAAAAGCCAGGAAATTAAAACTAAGTCCTGGAATTTTCATGTTGCTGCAAGAATTTCCGTGGTGGTTCACACAAGTGGTGTGCATTATGTGGAAACAAGAAAAGTTCCCCACCGGACTCCTGAATTCGTAAATGTTGCCATGGTGATGCTACCACATTGCCACCTCTGTAATTCAAAAAGTTTGTTCCAACAGCTACCAGACTGCTACTTTCAAGCACTAAGAAACAGGTGTTACAGCGCATTTGCAGCTACTATGACGTAAGAACCCGTGTTTGATACTTGCACTGCTGGAACACTTTTTGCACTGTTTCTGGCTGGCTTCCCGTGCAAAGTGGTAGATGAACAACTGATATGTATAGCAGCAATAATTTCATACAATGTGGTGAAGAGATTTCAGAAGGTAAGATATTTTAGTTAATTTCAAAGGAGAGTTTGTGTTGTTTTTGTTAATTTTGTTAATTATTTATGGTAGAGAATATGGAAATTATAAAGTAGTCCTATTTTCAGACTATGAAGTGACAGAATTCTTTTCACCCTCTTTCTGCACAAGAAGTAACTGTAGTGGAACCCTTGTGGGACAGACAGTTAACATTAAAACTAAATTTTACTGGCAACATAAGTAAACAACTTGGTAAGGGCCTGAAGTTATGGGTTGCCAAAGCTATTTCAACGAAACTGATGATTAAATCACGAATCCTTGGTTATCAGCCACATTTGTTTTTTTCTGTTCAAATATGGCTCTGCATCATCTGTAGGGCTGTCTATTCTAATTTAAATCCCATTGATTGCCCCACTTGCACCTCGCATCTTATTTCTCTGGAAATTGGCCTCTGTTTATGCCATTTCTTTGTCAGATGGCCACTTCATAACGCTTATCCTTAAGTCGCTAAGAAAGTAGCTCTATGACACAGCACAAGGAACTACTACTTATGATGAAACTGTCTGCCACATCCTGAAAACTTGCTGCTTCATGGATAGCAAACCATAAAAATATCAGAATTTGCTGCAGTGGAAGCAATTTCCCATTTCCTCCTGCCTGATAACTGTAATAGGTTAGAAATCCTTAATTGTTTGTATCACCCCTGTCACATGATGCTGCACAATAAAACGTTCCAGGAATTCTGTTCATTATATTGTGGCACAACATGCTAGAAATAGTTTTCTGTATTTTGGCACAACATATCACTTCAAACTCCTCGTCACTCGACAATACATCAGACTCAGATTCGCTGGATGTCTGGAATAAAAAGCAATTATAAGTTCCACATTTTTTACATTTCTTTTGTGCTTCTGCAGGTGAAGGTAACTTTAAAGGAATACTTAAGACTTAAATTCCTAATAACGAATAAGTGTAAATGTGAAATATCTGATCTCAAGTGGGATCTGGAATTGCTTTGAAATAATCGAAAAATCCGCCACAAAGACAGACGTGTCACATCGTGGCTAGCCCCCCACTCTAACTCAGACGTTTCAGCAAATGTGCGAATCGGGCAGCTTGACAGTGCCAGAAATATTTTTCTGGGTAGTTTCTGGTTGCTCGCTGCAACTGCAGGAACACTAACAGCCACATTCCAAGTAGCCTCAAGCAGGAGAAGGCGCTGTTGGAACACAATTTCACCATTGTGCATGCACATCAAGCATACTCTAAATCGATTTTTTCATATT
Organism: Locusta migratoria; assembly: GCA_026315105.1. NCBI lineage: Eukaryota > Metazoa > Arthropoda > Insecta > Orthoptera > Acrididae > Locusta > Locusta migratoria. The sequence continues at coordinate 376,613,529 of CM048745.1, forward strand.
GTTTTTCCCAAGTGTTTGAGTTAATTTAGAAAAAGCTGGATGGAAAGATAGGGACAGTAGCCTAATTTCTCATTTCTTCAGATAATTTCTTTTTAACAGAGGTGTTACTAAACACATTTGGAAAAAATCCTGTGTAAATGATTTATTTAACATTCCTGTGTAAAGGATTTATTTATAATAGCTATCGGTAAGTTAGTTGTTGTGAAATAAGACAAGACAGAACATCATGGAATGCATTCTGACACACCCAGTTAGATTTTTTAATTATATAAATATATCCCACACATGTTTCAGTGAATTGTATGATTTTTGAAAATGTGGCTTCTTGTTTGCCATCATTGTCTGAAATTATATTCTTCCAATGAACAGTAATATCATATCTTAAACTTACAGACAGGTCAAAGCTAGAGTACAAATGAGGTTTTTCAGTAAGTGTTAGTGCACAATAAGCAGTTTCATTGTCACTTGGATCTTGACAGTTTTTAAACAAAGCGCTCAGACATTGTGAATTGCACGTTTTCTCCATGATGGGTTTGACTAAAGCCCAATCAATATGTGACAATGACCCCTAAAGTAGTGTGATATTCCCTAACAAATGTTCATAAAGGACTTAAGTACTGTATATTTCCTATCAAAATTAATGACACCTAATCTCAGCCTGTTGCAGAGTAATGGAGTTTTTACATGCGAGGTTACAGAATACATAAATGATTCCGTTAAATTTTACTTATTTAGTATTGTTACACACCGTTAAAACCACATTTTATAGGTGTTTCGTAAATAAGTCATACATCACCCTATTGCCTCGGGCGTTCAGTGGTACACAGTAGTTTGAACAGCTCACCTGCCTATATTTATAATCATGAAAGCATCAAGATGACGGGTTCTTGTTGGTCATAAAAACTCAAACATGACAAGTTTCATTTTATGTACTTTTATTTGCATTCTTGGTGAAGCACACAAACAGAAGCTGACATGATGTTTACTTATAATTAGGGACCGGAAAATTTAGCATCAACTTCTCAGACATCATTATATGTATATATCCTATTTAATAAGTATTCGGTTACTTCCTCTTACAAATGTACAGTATGCCACACCTTTTATGTGATAAATGCTTTATTAACTACTGTTATTTAATCAATGAAGGAATGAAAACTGATATTTTACAACATATTTTAAGATTTTTTTTTTTTTTTTTTTTTTTTTTTTTCTTTAATTTTCAAAAGAAAGGGTTGTACATGTTTCAACATTGCTCTCTTTGAGATTGCATCTCCTATCTGTCACTACAGTGTTGTAGTGAGATAAAATATGTTCGCTGTCAACATTGTTAGATGGAGTCCACAATCAAAAAGCCAAACAATGTTTTGCAAACATTTCATGATCTTTTTCAGTGTGAATGCCACTCAAAATATTCTTGATATCGCCACTATCACTTTCTTTAAGCTGCTGTTTAAAATTCTTTTTAAATGGGCATGGCCTTAAGACACCACTTGTCTTAATAAACTTGAAGACATAGTCTCCATTAGAACAACTTTATCAGGATTGTGTAAAATGACATTCCTTGAAAAAGTGTCTGAGCTATAGACTCAAATCCCTTATGATTTGGGTCTTTGCTTCTCAGTAAAGCCATTAGCTCTCGGCAAAATTAGCTGCCTTGCTAAACACATCTTTGCATTCAGCCAGCTGTAAAAGTATTCAGAGCAAATTTACACCACAGTTATTTGCCTCCCTCATTTCTAGCAACTTAAAGAACTCTACAATGTCAAGGAAATAATTATCTAAATAGAACACTGATTCAAATCAACTGTTCCACCGAGTGCCTACTGGTAATCAAAACTGTTTAGCTTCCTTGGAATCATTGTTTGCCTTGAGAAACTGGATATATTTGTATTTTCCCTTCCTTGTAGTTAGGAATGCTGGTTTTACCATGGTCATCACTTCATTCAATTCACACACAACTGTTGTGAAGCAGTTTGCTAATTAAACTGTGTTTGTGTTCCCAACAGTGCACATGAATCAGATGGTCAACAATAATCACTTTTAAAGTATCATGGCAGTGTGCCATGTACGGTGCACTTTCACTAACAAATACACATACAGCATCATATTGCACTTCGTGCTTATTTAGTATTTCTAATATTATTCTGCAACAATCTGTGGCATTTGGTGCTTCTAGAAATTTCACAGCAGCAGGGAATATCTTCCGTTCTTCTTCATCAGTTGGAAAATAACAACAAACACACAGTGTCCCATTATGTCTGTTGCTTCATCACAATATTTATTTTTTGCAAGATATACCTGTAGTGATTGATTGTGGTCAGAAGCAATCTTTTAGGAATAAATAAATGTCATGTACCAACTCAAAAGACCTAATAATCACAAGATTGTCATAATAGTTTCTCTTAAAGTTATTTTCTGGAGTGGAATTGGTGTAATCTGATTTTAAAATTAATTTGAAAAAGATCGTGAAATGTTTGTAAAACATTGTTTGGTTTTGTTGTGGACTCCATCTATCGATGTTGATAGGGAGAGTATTTTATCACACAGTAAAATAAGCTTGCAATGATAGAAATTGATACAATACTTTAATTATATCCAACAGTCAATTCTTTCTTTACTTTGTGAGTCATTTAAGAAAAAAACCTTGTCTCACAAACCATATTTTTTACTGTAGCGTGTAACCTTAAATGTGGTCTGCTGTGTGTGAGCTGTTGCAATATTATAGTAATGATAATGCAAACGCGCATAAATTTTCCAGTTAAGTAGGCATACTGGTGTATCTTGTTTTATAGCTATGCCAGATATGAAAGTGACTGTACTAAAAAAAAAAAAAAAAAGTGGCTGTGAAAACGTGAAACTTACGATTTTTTGCGTAAAAGGAAGTTCAAAATTACGTTAATAAAGTTGAGGATTTTTATGTTTTAATTGCGGGGAAAATTCGGCACTGGTAAGATAATATTCATTTGTCCCCGAGCACTACCAACTTTTCTTTGTATCTCCCGAGTTTCCGTATAACCATTGTGGGAAGTAATAAGTGCAGCTTTCCTCCCAATGCTAATCGCCTGACAAATTAAACGGCACAGCAAGGCACGACCCCCTGCTGCTCACGACAGCCACTACATGAATCATTTATCGTGACTAAAAGCAGAAATTCATATACGTAACACTTGTAGGGAAATACAGTAACAAAAACATTTTGCAGTGGGTTTATTCACGAAAATGCATTCGAGTGAAGGATAATTACAAATACAAATGGTTAAGAAAGTAGAGACTGGTAGCAGAAACATTTTACAAAAGTCAAAACTACGGTACTAATTTTGAAGAGTATCGAACAAGGGCACGAATTATATGTTCGGAATATGCGTTTCTTGCGCACATTACCTGAACTGCGAACTTACATTCTTTGCAAATAATGTGAGATTCTAGTTGCACACAAACATCCCATATTTTATGGATAACATTTAGTGCACCGAAACTAAGGACTGATTTACTATTATTATTTGTAACATTCACGATGTTGTCAAGTCACAAAAGCAAATAACTTACTTGGCAAATATTTCTCACGCAAGATATTTCGTTAATCCACGACAGTATGGCTTGATTTTTGAGTTTTTCAGTTGGAATGTTGGCTATTGCAAACACTTCGGTAGTTCTTTTTGCGAAATTCTTTTTCTAATTTTCTTCTTTTAGCGCTGTTTGTTTCAACAATTGATGACACTGTTTAGATGCATCAACATTTTCTCGCGTGTGAAGAGTGCTTCTCAGATTTAGTGTATTTTTCAATATTGTGTTTCTTTTCTTACCATATTCCACAGTTGCAAAACACTGTTTTGGCATCGGTTGCATACAAGCCCACACTAGCATACTATTAAGCCCTTTCATACGTATTCAAAGCCTTGCGACCCATATTCGGTAGCGCTGCACAATAACAAATGCGAAGGCAATAGAAACAGAAGCGGTGCCAAACTGGACGCTGGCGCGAATTCTTTTCTTTGGCGGGTATTACCACAGACATGTAATGTATGTCTGTGTGGGTAAAAGTGCAGTTTATGCGGCAGCGGCTAGCCGTCGCGCTCGCTAGGTTGGGAAGGGTGATTCTATTTACACTTCGGTAAAATCAGACGTGACGTCATTATGACGTATCCACACTATCGAAGACGACTGGAGCCATGACGCAAAACTGCGGTTGCAATTGTAGCAGACGAATTAAAGGAGTAGCTGATAATATCTTCAATTGATACATTCATTACAGTTTCGGAAAAAGTTCTGAAACGTTATTCAGCCAAATCTGATGTCATCGTGGCCAATTGGTGGAGGTTGTGTTTAAAACTAATGGAGACTTTTCTCTAAGCGAAAAATGCTACAGAGATGCATTGTAGTACGGAGTCTACGTTAAACTAAGAGGACAAAATAAGGTTACCAGGCTATGGAGCGAAAATGTGTTCTTGGACATGTCAAAATATGCGACATACAAAAACATGTAGTCGCCACAGGTATATGTATGTTTTGGCCGAAACTATAAATCATATGAGCTGGATATTAATATAGTCATTTGTTACAGAGGCTCTGCGAACATCAGGTAACACATATCGTAAAACTGGGTACTCATCTATCGCCAAGTTGCTGCAACATGCTAGTTCAGACAATCAACGACTGTTTGTACTGTTCGCGCCCAAAACCAGCGTCTCGAACGATCGCAAAAGTCGATGCGCCGCTCTTCTGGAAGTCGATAGTGTGGATACGTCATAATGACGTCACGTCTGATTTTACCGAAGTGTAAATAGAAGGTTCGTTCCAGCAGCTGCAAGACGGCTACTTTCAAGCGCTAAGAAACAGTTGTTACTGCGCATGCGCAGCTACTATGACGTAAAAACCCTTGTTTGATACTTGTACTGCTGGAACGCTTTCTGGTTACAGGCAAAGGTGAGGTTAAAGGAATAATTAAAATAATTTCCTTCCTAATAACGAAGTAGTGTAAACAAGAAATATCTGATCTCAAATCGGATTGCAGTGACTTCGGAATAACCGAAAAACACGCTACAAACACTCACGTATCACGTGATGGCTACTCCCCACTCCAGCTCAGACCTTTCTGCGCATGCGCAAATTGTCAGCTTGAGCGCGCCTGAAATATTTTTCCGGGTAGCATCTGGCTGCTTGCGGCAACTGCTGGAACACCAAACAGCCATACTCCAAGTAGCCAGAAGCGGGAGAAGGCACTGCTGGAACACAATTTCAGCGTTGCGCATGCGCGTCAAGCAGTCTGGCAGCTGCTGGAACGAACCCAGAATCACCCGGTTGGGGAACGGCCGAACAGCCAATCAGGAGTCGCGATGCCGCGGCCAATAAGAAAGATCGTTACAATTGTACTATATAAACAAATCGAAGCGGTGTATGCAAAAGTTTTTGACGATCTAAAAGTTACAGTTGCTATCAGTATGGATGTCACTTGATCACCATTTCGAATATATCACAAAATAAATAAAACATGCTACACCTGCTCAATGGTTGACAGGTTCTTGTATGTACCCTTGTCCGGTCAGTAAAAGTAATTGCGATAATTTCCAAGAATGCTTGCAATCGAGGTAGCTCGGACTGAAATTATATATATATATCGAGCGTGCAATTGTAAATAGATTGTTTCTGAAGAAAAAACTTCTCGTTTAACCTATACCTAACTTAACTTTCACTTAAAATGATCACTGTTTCGTACTGGTCATAAAACAAATAAAACATGTTTGACAGCTGTGGTGTATTAATAATAGGTCACTTACGTCGGTAATACGACAATTATCTAAAAATCTCTTATACATGGAAAATCAATTACAATCACACAAACGACGCACCGATATCCTCGAATAATCTTCGAAATTGACGCCAAATTTACTCGTCATGAAACACGCAATATCATTGGCCGCGGCATCGCGACTCCTGATGGCTGCTTTGCCGTTTCCAACCCAGCGAACGCGACGGCTAGCCGCTGCCGCATAAACAGCACTAGGGATGGGCTAAACCAGAGTCGGCTGTGGCTAAACTGTGATTTTCCAATATCAGTGATTTCTGTGACTGCTACTTTTAGATATGTGAGTCTTAGTTGTGATATGTCACTGTTTACAATCGCAGTGTACAAATCCTCGATTTGTATCCTTCCGCACTCAAACTGCGATTTCAGTGACTGAATGCTACTTCTGCGATTTCTGCTACTGGTATTGCTACTTCTGCGATTTCTGCTACTTCCGTGATATCTGCTACTTCCATGACTTGTGGGATATTATTTATCTTTACTGTCAAAGACCAAACTTTGCTTTGCCAACAGGAATGCATGTACATATTCAATTGTTTGGTGCATTCATTAAATCAATTTGTGCCTAATAGTTTTTTGTATGTATCCTATATACGTTTGGGTTTCTGGTGCAGTACTTTGCTTTATAGGAGACTATTTTATACCTCGGTGATAGTATAGTATAGGAGAAATAGTGAGGAGAGGGGAGTTTGAAGATTTCAGTATGTGACAGTAGCAAATATTTTTGGGTAGTATGTACAAGGCATGTGGCCTATTTCTTGTTACAGGTAGTATTTATGCAATTTTGATTAATAGTGTTGTATGTCCCAACAGTCACTCTTACAGTTCGGTTAACATAAGTTTATCCCTGACAACTGACAGTTTTATTGAAAGTTTTCAATGTCAAAATGAATACTATACTTTGGTGTTGCCATAAAAACAGTTACAGAATTGCATAACAACCTGTGACTAGGTTTGATTGCTAGATTTGCCAGGGACAGTTTGTGATTAAAGTATTAGTCTGAATTTACAAGTATTAAGTTTTGGTACACAAGAAACCACTTTAATGTTCAGCAGCAGTCTTCCAGATTTTCACAGCATAATACAAATGTTACTATTCCTTTCCATAGAAGGCTGGTTGTTGCAAATCTAGATACCTTCTTCTACATGAGATGCCTGAACTACATTTGATTTCACCTTTCAGTGCTTAGTGTTTAACCCATTAAATAATGTAGGCTCTATGAGAAGAAAACTGTGTGTAACAGGACAGGTAGTACTAGATATTATGTATAAGGTAGTTTGATGCCCACAGAACTTAATCATTTAGTAATGCATTGTATCTTTAGGCCACACTTACTAGACTTCTGTACACAGCTAACCTTTAATAATATGTTGACATGCTAGGTAAACTTTTCAGTAAAAACTTAATGAGACTGATTTACTGTTAATTTGCTGATAAGACAACAAATTCAATCACCCCACCAGCTAAAAAAAAAAACCCTTGGCTCTTAGCTCAAGTGGGTCAAGCCCTTTCAAAATAAAACATCTGGATCCGCCACTGGTAGCCTGTACAACTGTCGGTTCAGTTATGCAATTTATTGGTGTTAGTCTATTTTCTGTTTGAAGAAAGATTTAAATACAGCTTTGTCAACAACTCGAAAATTTCGTCTTCATTTACTAATAGGCCTACCTATCCATAGTTTTGTAGAAACCTAACTTTTGCACAGAAACAAAATATGTGATATAATCTTCAAAATGTTTGTTTAGAAACGGACAGCAAATTACCTTCAAATACGCTTTTAATGCGTCGTATATTGCATCTAGGACTTTGGGCATGAATTTGGGAATTGTGGACTTTGGGATGATTCTAGTGAGGTGAATGAATCCCCAGAAGCAAGATATCTTAAGGCAACTTTAGTTGAGCAGAAATAGCACCCCGCATTAGTGAATTTTTCCTCTGAATGTTGCAACGCCCACCAGACTCAATTGCTGAAAATTGATAAAGTTCATTCTAAAATGATTTTCGAATGATGCTTCGTCCTCATTTTCTAACTCTCTAATCAGAACTGTGGAAGCTTCCAACTCAGTTCTCCTCGCGATCCACTTTCGCACCCAACATCTGCGTCTTCTCTTCTTTCGATCTAAGCATTCGGTGACTTTCATGTATTGCAATTAGGGCAACAACGTGGATGCTCGCACGTATCAAATCATTTGGCGCCATTTTGAAAAGCTACACTGCACTTGTTTGGACTGAAAACTTCTGCAGGCGTGTGAACGATCACTTGCGCAAGTTGAAGTCCATTGGCGCATGTAAACACGATTGTGTCAACTCTCCTTTTGGCGATGTGTGTGGCAAATTCAATATATATCATCCATAACAGATTCCTCGTCCTACATGGAAATATATACAAAAAGAAGAATATTGATGTTCCATTTGCGTGTAATGTTAGGCTTATTTACTCATCAACAAATGTCAATTAGTCTTCTAAAAGCTATTTCAGTGTTTGGTGTGTAATGTATAGTTAAAAGTGAGGTTATTCACAAGTAATGTGTAATAGAAATTGGCAAGCAGGCGTATAGTCTACCTTAACAGAAACATTCGGCGGAATGTTGCATAGAGCAACTCTGTCAGTGCAACAAAAGTGCTATGTTCTTGCATGTAGAATGTATGAACAGAATTTTTTTAACATTGAGTGATATAAGCCACTTACCAATTTGAAAGGGATAAGTAAATGTGAAATACACCATGAGTGACTTTGGAAAATTCTATTTTCTTTTTAAAACCTTTTGGTATCACTACAAATGTATTCCGTCAAATAACTACAGGTAAGAGCTTGCGTTATATTTTACTAATCGCCGTGCCGAGCTTGAGTGCTAATGTTGGCAACTAAATCTTCATTTTATAAGAATTTTTAATTTACTGACTGTACAGGGTTACACACAAGAAACCTTACAACCACAGATTAAGAATAACATTATTTTATGATAAACAAAATATTATTTTCTACATGATTTTGATTTCTAGGATAATTCATTGCCCCTCAGGGGCTCAGCATTAATTTGTTGGGTACAGGCTTGGTGAACCCGGGATTCTGAGCCGTGGGCTGTGTCGCGCCAACAGTCCACAAGCTCTGTGCGTGCTTCAACAACCATCGTTTGGCGCGACAGTGGAACGTTGTACGTTTCAGAGCCCGGGGATCTTGGCTTAATCACCCGGGTCGCGAGGACGGTACAAACCTCTATTAAAAAAAAAAACTCAATCTCAAGGTGTGCTACGTGCCGAGGAGATGCATGGCTGTTGAGGTTGAACAGCCGCTAGCGAGCAGCCTCTGAGGAACCTGCCGCAACTCGGTTGTATAAGGCTAACCCAGGCAAGCGGGGCTCTGCCTGGGTGGACCTTTAGTTCCCTAGCTGCTCGTGGGACCAGAATGAAACAAGCCAATAAAAGCGTGGCCAGCCGTGAAAACGGCGTCTCAGTGTGGAAGAGTTTCCTTCAGTGCATCATCATATGACCCCCAATCGTTTCCATCCCCGGCTACGCCGTGAGAGGGACGTCGGGCTCATCATCAAGGTGAGGCGTATGCCCCCCGATACCTGGTGTGCAGTCGAACAGATGGCAAATCGTTTATGTCGACTAAGCCTCTGTTTTTCGTCGAGAACATTAAAGACATGTTTGGCGAGGTAGACAGAATATCTAAGATGAGATCCGGGTCGATTCTGATAACGTAGTCGTCCCCAGCCCAGCCACGGGCACTGCTTGCCTGTGACAAGCTGGGTGACGTTCCCGTTACCATCACACCGCATAAAAGTTTGAACATGGTCCAGGGTATTATCATTCATCGTGATCTCTTACTTCAGTCCGATGACAAACTCTGGAAGAACTTGGAGAGGTGAGGAGTGCAGTTTATTCGGCACACATACAGGGGTCCGAAGGACAACAGGGTTGCCACTGGTGCCTTCATCTTGGCTTTTGAGGCTGATTCACTGCCCGAAAAAGTCAAGGTGATGGTTAACCGGTGTGATGTCCAACCCTACGTTCTTCTTCCTATGTGCTGCTTTATGTGCTGAAGGTTTGGCCATATGTCATCCCGCTGCGATGCCAACCCCACCTGTCGGGAGTGTGCACGTGTGTCTCATCCAGATGTCCCATGTACCCCGCCTCCAGTTTGTGTTAACTGTGGCCAGCATCACTCTCCCTGCTCGCCACACTGCACGGTTGTTCAAAAAGAGAGAAAGATAATGGAGTACAAGACCCTGGACTGGCTTTCATATTCAGAGGCCAAGCGCAAATACGAAAAGATTCACCCTGTCAGCATGAAGTCTATATATGCTACAGCAACATCTATGGTAAAGTCACCTCAGGTTCCATCTACCATCCTGGGCCCTCTGGCCCAACAGTTACCAGTTGCCCCCTTAATGTCAGGGGGCGCCTCCTCTTCTGTTGCCCCCAAGGTCCCTACTTTGGGAGCAATAAGTACAAAACCACAAGGGACAACGGTCCCCATCCCTGAGCCAGAGAACCAACAACCATCTCTGGCTCCTCCTGCAAGGAAGGGCTCCCTCGATGCTCTCCTTCCTAAGATCTCTGATGCTGATACAGCAGATACCAGTGAGTGGCTGAAAAAGCTACTACCTGCTGGTCGCAGGGCCTTGAGGGTATCCTCTGTCCCCGATGTGGCAGAAAAGCCCTCCCAGCAGGAGAGACCAAAAGACTAACGGGAAAGGAAGAAAAAGAGGCCCAAAAAGACTGAACACCAAGTGGCTTCTGAGCCACCACAACAAACATCAGCCTCAGAGGACGAAATAGAAATTCTCAGGTCCCCTGAGGACTTGGCTTTTGCTGAGTCCCCAAACGCGATGGACGTTGAGGCTCTGCCTCCGCCATCAGCGACGGCAAACAATCTTGCAGAGTCCACTGAACCACCCCAGTCTGCATGTCACAGCGACCAGGAGCCTCTATGATCATGCAGTGGAACTGTGGCGGTTTTTTCCACCTTTTGTCCGAATTGCAGCAATTGTTGTGCCGATTTCCAGCATTCTGTATAGCCCTGCAGAAACTTGGTTCCCTGCACAGAAGACCCCAGCCCTTCGTGGCTATTGGTGCTATTACAACAATCGTTCCATCTATAACAGGGTATCTGGCGTAGTTTGTGTCTTATGTTCTTACAACCGTCCCAAGCGCTGCTGTGCGTCTCAACCTGACCCTGGAGGCAGTTGCTGTTCGAATCCGGGCAATAGAGGAATTTACCACCTGTTCCCTATACCTTCTCCCGGATGTTGTCTCTCCTGCTGACATCACTGCATTGGTTGCCCAATTACCACAACCATTCCTCCTCTTGGGTGATTTTAATGCCCACCACCCTCTATGGGGTGGAACTGAGAGCATGGGCTGTGGTAGAGACCTTGAGAACCTTCTCACACAGCTTGACGTTTGCATATTGAATAGTGGGGCACCCACACACTTCAGTGTGGCCACATGGCTCTTTCTCTGCCATCGACCTATCCATTTGTAGCCAGAGTCTCCTTCCGCATTTATCTTGGAAGGTCCATGACGACCTTTGTGGGAGCGACCACTTTCCTCTCCTTCTTTCGCTCTCACAGTTTCACCCTGCAGGACGTCTGCCCCGGTGGTCCCTCCATAGAGCTGACTGGCACGGCTATACTTCTACAGCTGTGGCTACTACTCCATTACTAGATAACATCGATCTGGCAGTCCAACAACTAACTGAGGACATTATTTCCGCCGCTGAAGCGACTGTCCCGACTACCACAGGCTCACTTCGGTGCAAGTCGGTGCCTTGGTGGACACGGGAGATCACTGACGCTATCCGGGAGTGGCGATGGGTGCTTCAACGCCACCAGCGCCACCCCTGCATTCAACATCTGATCGCTTTTAAGTGTCTCTGGGCCCGAGCCCACCGACTGATCCAACGGAGTAAGCAGGACTGTTGGGAGCGATATGTAGCCACCATAGGCTCCTGCGCCTCCACTTCTCAAGTGTGGTCGCAAGTATGGCGTCTCTTCGGGTACCGCCCACCAAGTGGAATCCCGTCACTCCGAGTTGAAGGTGGTCTTTGTACTGACCCGACTGTTATTGCTGAACTCATGGCAGGGTATTTTACATGTTGGTCTGTGACTGCAGCCTACAGTGCGGAATTTTGCGCCCTCAAAGAGCGGGTTGAGCGGAGGCAATTGTCCTTCGGTACACGTCGCCGGGAAGTATACAATGCCCCATTTAGTGAGTGGGAGTTCCAGACTGCTCTAGCTGCATCCCCCAATACCTCTCCTGGCCAAGACTGTATTCACAGTCAGTTCGTCTGTCACCTCTCAGCAGACTTTAAACAGCAGCTACTACAGTAGTTCATAAGTAGTTTGTAAGTTTAGGGACTGATGACCCCATAGTTAAGTCCCATAGACTATACAAACATTTGAACATTTTTGTAAGTCGACGGCTTAAGTGGCTACTGGAGGATCGAGGTCTCCTGGCTCCACAACAAGGAGGCTTCCGTCAGGGCCGTTCCACTCTAGACAATCTCGTGTCCCTGGAATCAGCCATACGTACAGCTTTTACTCACCGAGAACACCTTGTCGCAGACATTTTTGACCTCCTTAAGGCTTACGATACAACCTGGCGCTATCACATTCTCTCCACACTTCATGAATGGGGCTTATGTGGCCCCCTCCCAACGTTCATACAGAACTTCCTGTTGCTACGCTCTTTTCAGGTTCGGGTTGGCACCTCTCTTAGCTCCGCTCATGTTTTAGAGAATGGCCTCCCACAGGGCTCCGTTTTAAGTGTACCGTTATTTTTGATAGCTATCAACGGACTAGCTGCGGCAGTAGGAACATCTGTCTCTTCCTCCTTGTTTGCCAACGACTTTTGCCTTTACTTCAGCTCCAGCAGCATTAACGTCACAGAATGGCGGCTGCAGGGAGCCATTCGAAAGGCTCTGTCTTGGGCCTCTGAGCATGGTTTCCAATTTTCGGCGCAGAAAACCCGCGTCATGCACTTTTGTCGCCGTCGGGTAGCTCAACCGGACCCTGAGCTATATTTGAATGATGAACTCCTTTGCGTTGAGGAGACACACCGCTTCCTAGGCATGCTTTTCCGTGCCCGGCTGACCTGGATACTGCATCTTCGCCAACTAAAACAAAAATGCTGGAGACACTTAAACATCCTCCGCTGCCTCAGCCACACAGGTTGGGGAGCTGCTCGCCCCGCTCTACTGCAACTGTATAAGGCACTTATACAGTCACGCCTGGATTATGGCTGCCTTGTGTGTGATTCTGCAGCTCCAACTGCACTGCAGATCTTAGATCTGGTCCATCACAGTGGCATCAGTTTAGCAACAGGGGCCTTCGTACCAGTCCTGTGACAAGCCTTCTTGCTGAGGCTGGGGTTCCCCCCCTGCGATTCAGAAGGCAACAGCTAATGGCTTCTTATGTTGCCCGTATTCATGCTGTACCTCACCACCCAAACGCAGGCTCCTCTTCCCAGCTGTCGCACTCCCTTCCCCACGACGACGGCCGCGGTCGGGCCTCTCGATTGCGGTTCGTGTTTGTTCCCTTCTTTCTTCTCTAGAGTCCCTTCCTATTCCTCTCACCTTCCAGTACCGTTCTTGTACTCCTCCTTGGGTCATTCCTCGCCTCCAGCTTCGGTTGGACTTGTCCCGAGACTCCAAAGCCTCTGTTGCACCAACGACTCTGTGTCAACAGTTCCAGGCCCTTCTAGATTCGTACCATGGCGCTGAGTTTATATACACCGATGGCTCCCTAGTCGATGGCCATGTTGGGTATGCCTATACCCAGGGCTGGCATATAGAACAACGTTCATTGCCCTGTGGGAGCAGTGTGTTTACGGCGGAACTTGTCGCCATTTGGCGGGCCCTTGAACATCTCAGAGCCTGCCACGAGGAGTCTGTGGTTATCTGTACTGACTCCCTGAGTGGTTTGCAATCAGGAAGCTGTATACAGACTATGTACATCTGGTCGCACTGTGGTCTTCCTTTAGACTCCAGGCCACGTTGGAATAACAGGAAATGAACGTGTTGCCCAACTGGCGAAGGAGGCTACTACCTGAACCATGCTGGAAATCGGTCTCCAGGAGAGGGATCTCCGGGCGGTGCTCAATCGGAAGGTATTAAGCCTTTGGAATACAGAATGGGCTGAATCGAACACACCGAATAAGCTCTGTGCTGTTAAGCCTACTACAGCAATGTGGAGGTCCTCCCTGCGAACCTCTCGTACGGAGTCCGTTGTACTCTGCCGACTACGCATTGGCTGTACGTGGTTAACACACAGCCACCTCTTGCGTCGAGAGGGCCCACCAGTTTGCTGTTGTGGCGCCCAGCTGACTGTGGTCCACGTACTGTTGTATTGTCCGTTTTTAGCCGCTTTGGAGCAGTCCTTTAGCCTACCAGATTCGCTGCCATCAGTTTTAGGTGACAATGCCTCCTTGGCTACTACTGTTTTAAATTTTATTCGCGCATCTGGTTTCTACCCTTCCATTTAATGGAAGGCACTTCTGCCTGATTCACAGACCCTCATTTTTTACACTGTTTTTAAGTTATTTGGTAGCCTCTACCTTTTCGGTTGAGGTGGTTTTTTAGTGTGTACAGCATGGCTCGCTCATCCGTTTTTATCCTAGTGATCAGCCAGCCATTGCATCTGCTGTGAAATTGTACTTTTATCCCTTTTGTGATCTCCTCTGTGTATAAGTGAAGTGTTTCTCTTCGTTTTACACTCAAGGAATTCTCTAATCCTTGTTTTCTGTGTTTTCGTTCTGTCACATGTTACATCACTGCTTGGAACAGGGGTCTGATGACCTTGTAGTTTGGTCCCCTATAAACAACAACAACAACAACAATAATAATTCATTGGTCGTTGCTAACATAAGCACACTATGCCACCACTGCAGTAAACAAAAGTTTTAATAATACTAAAGGATCCAATACCACCCATCTGCATTCACTCGTGTCATCACAGGACTGAATGTAGAAAAAGGAAAAAGACGGAAAACAACATTCCTAAACCTAAAATAAAACTTTCCATTATGCGCAAAACTTGTTTATTTTCAAGTGTAATATTTTTATAGAATCCTCGAAGACACAAGTTTACTCCTATATAGCAGTACTTAACACAGTCCACACTGAAAATGGAGTTGGCCTACTGTTAAACATTTCGTAAAATTACTTAGTTGACCACTTGATACCTCCCCATTGTAATTTTTATTTTATGTACGATGTATAATTAATGTATGCAAAAATATTCGTTGAAACCAGATTTGCAATGTAAGATACGTATTCTGAATTCGCATAATAGTTGTAGGTTCTATGACGAAAAATGATTTTAAACAGGGATCAAGTCCGTAATACATTATTTATTTGGCATTCAGATTTGTTGTCTTTACCAACTATAACCTAAAAACATACATGCCAGGATTTGTTTCACAACATGTAAATGCTGCTGCCAGGTAAAATAGTGTCACTGAGTGTAAATATTTTCACAAAGAAAATTATCTTCTTCCTCATTAATTCGAAAACATCCCTAAACAACACACGAGTAAAAGTACGAGAGTTAGCCAGGTAGCACAAGGCGGAATATTAAATGCTATTCTCAGTTGCTACTTGCGACTCTTAATCGCGACTTTTCACGGAAATCGCAGTTTGGACCAGTGAGGACGTTCGAGCTCACTGGTTTGAGCCGACGGCGTTCGACCATCACATTTACACAAAAATCCACACTTACACGAGGCAGACGGCAGGAAGCTAGAAGTACCAATTTCGGCCAACAGATGCCAGCTGGCAAAGTCTAAACTGCACCACCTTTTTAGTTGCTACTTGCGACTTGTCACTGAAATCGCAGGTAGACTCTATAGCCTGCCCAATGCAAAGATATTAGTAGAAAATTCGACCAACAGATGGCAGAGTGCAAACTGCTTTTTGTACTCTTAATTGCGACTTGCTACTTTAAGTTGCTACTGCGCTTCTGTATGACTGAAATCGCAGTCAGATTCTGTAAAGTTGCGACTGTGAAAAATGCTACTTCTAAATCACTGTGACCTTTAACAGATACGCGATTTTCGGATTGAGCAGGGTAGTAATGTATCACGTGACTCACCACAACCGGAAGTGAACTATCGAAGGAGGTTTTATTTACCATTGAGCTCAGTGCTTTTGGCGCGTACTTGTTTCTCAAATTAAATAAATATACCGAAAAAGTGAAGAATGGATTCAGAGAAAAATTGGAAGACTTAAGGGAATTCTGAAAACACGTAAGATTAACTAATTTTCCAATTTCAATGTGTATCAGAAACCAAAGGGATTTTTAGATGTTTAGCGTTCCATACGTATTGGACTGCATCAAGGCTATATACTGTTTCGTTTAGTGCACTAATGGGAAACGTTATTAGTGCGAATTAATTACCTATTTGTAGCGTTGGGGAATTGTTTGCCGCTTTGTAGGGAATTCGATTTGCTTTCTAAGGAGGAAGTGGCAAATTTTGTAGCCTGTGGCCAGGAACAGTGCCAGGGACTTGTGTGGAAAACTAAGAGCTGTGATTACCCCTTCCAGTTATCCTTGCATGTGCAGGAAGAGAATGAGAGTAATTTACTTGTTGGACAAGGTTACACACAAGAACCTGTGAACCATAGAGCAGGAACAGCATTAATTATTTACTTTATGGTCAGCGCAAAAATGTATTCCCATGTTTCTATAGGATTCGGTTTTCAAATATTAGCTGAATCCTATGAATTATGAGAATACTTTTTAGTCCTGAACATGAAGTAAATAATTGATGCTGTTACTGCTCAAGGGTTGACAGGTTCTTGTATATACCTTTGGCCGCTCAGTAGCTATCAAAACAGCAAACAATTTTCCAATTCACTCAAACAGGGAATTAACTAGCACCAAGTAAGAGTGTATGTAAGCCGAAAATGACGGGAAAATACAAGGCACTACACTGTCTCATATTCAAACACAGGACAACGATGGTCTATCAATATCTACTTCGCGGAAATGAGCTGAACATATACGACTGTATTTAGACGAAGTGCTGGCTTCACTTTTTCGCATGCAGGTTGTCTCCCTGTATTGTACCCTCTTTCGTATGTACCCAGACGCTTCCATTCAATGATATGCAACTAACTTCCGGTTTCGATGTGTCACGTGATATATTGGTACCGTGATCCATCCGATATGCCTGCGACCTCCCTAAACTGCACTTTAACCATCTGTGGGTATTACACTGTAAAAGATCATTGACAAAGATCTTTTATCAAAGCTTTTAGGTCAAATCTATGAGAGTGTAATAGGTAATCTTTTATAAAAGATATTTGATAAAGGCCAATTCACACTGTCCGTCACATCACCGTCCGTCAGAACATTCCGCAATGTATTTCTAATGGCGGCGTTCACACTGTCCGTCACGGACCGTCATGTCACGTCAAGCTTTCTCGCGAAGAATGTTTTGACGGAACGGTCGTCTGCTAACACGGAAGTTAACCTATTTTAGTTACGCGAATTAAATGTTGCAGTCGACGATTGCACTGATTATATGCAAATAAGTCTTATTCGCCTTTATTTTGTTGTTATACTTCATTTTAGGGCGAAATCTCAAATGTTTCATGACGACTTAAATGTTTTTGTCAATTGAGTGTCCCCCATAAAATTGAGGTCAGATATCTGAAACCAAAAAATGGTTAATGTTACTTAACATTCTAACAGAAAAGACTGAAGCAAACTGTTTATTAGAATAAGATTGTAATTTGATTATGCATTTCTCATTAAATAACATTTTAAATGAAAAAGTCAGTTCTAACGATAGACAAAAATTCAGTTGTTTACGATGGTATTAACAATGTCAATGGGCAAATTGTAATTGATAAAGTAAACAGGCGCTATTTATGCTCTTATAAGTGTTGTTTGATGTATTCATATGTTTATTTTTTTTGCTTGAAAATAGATGTCAATGTTTTGTATTGCTTCAGTTCCCAGTAAGTTGGACAAAACACACACTGTAAAGTTTTATTTTGCTGTCAATAACATTTAGCGTTGTTGTTCCTTCAATTCTAATATTAAACTATGACTTTCTACATAACAGATCGCCACTCATAACCTCACTTTCAACATCATGTATTGAGATCGGCGAATTGACGTGATGGTGACGTGACGTTGACATGACGGACAGTGTGAATTTGTCTTAAAAGTTAGCGGCAGTGCCTAGCTTTTATAAAGGTTCGCCATTGTATACATGCGCCTTTCCTTGCTTAGAACGCCTTTTTAACGTACAAATTAACGTAAAATTATTTGTTGTGTCGCTACTGCCACAGTGATCGTTTCAAAGTGAGAAGTGTGTGGAATATTTCTTAATACAAAGCACATTTACTAAAATATACGGTTAGAATCGTATAAAGAAAAACCTACTGCTGTCAGTTGTATTCAAAGTGACTCAATGTGGATGATGATAGGGAAGAAATTATATGGATCAGAGGACATATGGAGATGCATAAATGAAATAAATGTTTTCATTTGTACTGTAACCTAACCTTGTCCTCCTAAAGTGTTTTACATTTTTGTTCACTTATGTCTGGAATAATACGTGAAATCTTAGGCCTACACTGTAGGATTCGTGTATTTTACTACCTGCTGGAATAGATTTTGTTTGTGGATATAAATGAGATGATCTTCAGCGGAAAAGGCATTCATGATTTGCGTAATGATACTACACAATTTAGCACCATATTGTTTCTTGCTTTGCATGATGCTTTTCGACATTTAACCCCAAGTCCAGTATTTGTACAGATATTTTGTTTCGCAAAATCAGGCAAAATAAATGTGAGACTGCTGTAAACTATAAAAATGTCTTTCGGACCGCATAATCCGCAATGAAAGAACTACGAAAATATTCTCTCTTCTTCTTATTATGGTAAAGTGTATAACGAGGTTATGTTTAGCATGACACTCGTTAAATTATTTCAGTGTTTCATTATTTACCCATTGACACAGGTTTAGGGCTTCCTGAAACAACGAGTATGAAGTATTTATAAATATGTGGGCGAATTAAAATTTTTGTACACATGTTCTTAAACAATATAGGTTATTATGTCATAGCAGTGTAGTACATTTGTGTGAGCACTTTTCGTATTTTCCTCTCGCTATTCACGGTTTTACCTAAAATTGTTCCCATTTTTCGTTCTTTGCAGTGAATGCACTCCTGAGCAACAATATATTACGTATTATAATAGACACGATTGACTATTTTGGAGTCCTTTCTGAGCAACTATGACAAAATATTTTACGCTAGTGTAATGTGCTCCTGCGAAGAAGTTTCGTCAAAGATCTTGGATAAAATCTTTTACAAAGATCTTTTACAGTGTAATGCCTGCCTTTGTCAGGTGTCAGGCCCCATGTGACACGAATGCGTCCTTTGCCATATGTGGCATTTATCTTGCACAGAGCTCCGCTCCTAAGCAACAGTTGATGCGGCATCCCAGCTTGTAGGCTCAATTATATATGCACAGGTGCACTCTCCCCCCCCACCCATCATTTATTCTCTCGCTCCAAATTATGCGATACTATACAAATGAAAACTGATTGCTTTTTAATGAGTTTTATGGTAGAAAATAGCATTTATTACGTAATTTCACGTTTTTCGCATTTTGAGCCGGAATTCGGATTTATCGCAACTTGCAAATTTTTCAGGTCCCTACTTATAATTGACTGAAGTAAGACTGACTGTGTTCTACATAATGACTTCATAAGTAAAGCTTAAGACTGCCTGTGGTAGCGCCAATTAGCGCGTATTAACACAATCTGATTTTCCAGAACATTCTAGAACATGGTAATAGTTACACATTTGATAAAACTGTATGTAAGTTTAGTATAGAACAATCTTTTATGAAATTAATATGGATAAAATTATTACATTTATATTAAAAGCATTCTTGAGACAAAACAAAAGCAATAATGTAAACATAAGTATTTCATGATAAGAGCAGTAATTCTATTTGTTTATAATATTTAAAATGGTTAAAGTCATTATGCAGATTTGCTAAAAAATCAAAAGTATTATAGTCAGGTCAAACCATTACAAGACACATCAGATAATGTTAGTTGGAAATTTGATTAGCAAAACTTATTATTGTGTACTATTAATGCTACAATTTTTATAAACAGAAGCACTTTATCCAATGAAATACCTTGCTATTGATGCAATTAAGCAGTCATGTATCATATTACAATGATTTACGAAAAATTTATTGACGATGCATAAAGAAAGGTTTAGATATGATAGGCATCGAATGATTCATTAATCCAAACGGAATTTTATAGGGGATATAAATTACAGTACCCCTCTCACCCAATCTCAGACATCAAATGTGTATGACATTGTGTGATTACAGAATTGAGGAGTATTTACATTCAGCAAAAATTTTTATTTTAAACTTAGTCAAAATGATGATCAATTTTTAGAATGAAAAAGAGCACATCATTTTATGAAATCATACAAAATTTATACTGTATGTCTAGTGAATCAAAACTCAACATAAAGTCTTTGTCTTCAAAGTGATATTTAAAAAAATTACCAAATTGAGATAAACAATTTTATGTTACAATCAGAAAAATATTGAGTCCAAATATAGAGAAATGAAATGTGGGTGATTATGTCATGTGCCCAATATAAGTAATTTCACATAACAAGAACCAATTTACAAGAGAAATTTGTGGTGTCGTCTTCTCTGATGTCTTCTTCGGTCGTGGTCTTCTTGATAAGTTTAAAAATATGTTATATAAAATATACAGTTTTGTTAGCAACACAAATTTTATACTACGTCTGTCAAATTCAATGTTAAATCATATTACGTAACTAATTATGATAATTCAAACATAAAATGACTGATTTTATAGAAAACTGTTACCAAAAAAAATATTTTTACTATTGATGGTATGATATAGTTTCTAAAATGCACCACTATTTAAATTAAATACCATGAAATTAGATACAGAATAACAATAAATTGTTTTATAGAACAAGCATGGATAAGCAGGCAAAGTTTTGTTGAACCATAATTACATAGCATGGATACAGTCTGAAGTCATAATAGATAAAAAGAATGTTGTTACATGTTAACAATGAGTGCACATAACATTTGTGTAAACAGTACACAAATTTCAAAAAATGAGAACATCAAATTTCAGAGATACAGTATGAAAATAAGTAATAATATTTTGGTTGCAAGTGTACATCGAGTAAATTCTTAATAAATTATTACAATTTTTAATACTGGAAATAATTTGACAATGCAAAAAAATTACCAAGTTCAAATTGCATTCAGATATGAAAATTGTCATGTCATATTTAGCAAACAGTCATAAAAATATTGATCGTGAGGATTATTACTATGAGAACATTGAAAGCAAAATGAGTTGATAAACAGTAATGTCTTAATGGCAATATAAAGAAAGCTAGATTATGACGTGTGTGTTGTGTGGTGTGTTGTTGTTGTTGTTGTTGTTGTTGTTGTTGTTGTTAGTTTACCTAGGTTTAAGTAGTTTGTAAGCTACGGACTGATGACCATGCAGTTTGGTCCAATAGATTTACAAACTAGGAATATGAAAAAATATGCTATTGTAAATTTTACATCCACAGCCTGCGCAGCTACAGATCAGCAGATGGGCACGTCGCCACCATAAAAAGATGGCTGTTGAGCTCACCATACAATTCAGATATAAAAATTATTAAATTCATGTTATTTCATGAATACAGTATTCCTACATATTAATTTACGAACACAATATCTAATATATATTACATCACAATAAACTTCGTGAATGACAACAAAAGATCCCAGCTGTCAAAGTAAAAAAAAAAATTAACCACATCAGAACTTTACATCATCAAAACAGAAAATACATAGTCAGGTTTGGTACACAAGGCATAGTCAAAATTAATATACAATGTGTCAGTTCGGTTAAATAATCATAAACAAATTTTAAATGACAGATTACCCTTAAAGTTTCTTACACAACGATCATTTAACCCCCCACTTTATAAATAAATTTGTATCGGACTGTTACTAAAATGAAAATTTCAAATGGACTTAGCTGCCCCAAGAGTGAAGCTTCAGATGACCTTTCTTGCAATTCCCTTGAAGTACATGCCATTAAAGAAAATTGCAGTTTTCTACCTAGTGTGGTTTGAGATATTTCTTCTTCTTCTTCTTCTTCTTCTTCTTCTTCTTCTTCTTCTGTAACTCCTGTGGTTGATGAAATCACACTTTTGAGTGTCTACACCTTCTTTGAAAGTATTTTCATCTGTAGTTGACAATACTTGGTCGAGCATGGTTGACATGTAACCAGTACTACGTGTGGAAGCAGTAGTGACAGCCAGAATGTTTTCACTTGTATATGTCTGTGTTCTTTGCAGCAACATATTTTACATATTTCAGCATGGCAACAATGGGAGTTATTAATGATACGTCGTTACATTGCTGTGGAATGCAATTGTGGCAGTTGTCCCAGGCGCATTTTTATTGCAATATTATATTGTCATTTTCGTCTTAGTACTCAAATTTCACGTACCAAACGTTACTCTTTTTAGCATAGCAACAGGAAACTTATTAACATCTTATTTCGACGTGGAATGCTTTTGTGGCAGATGACCTAGGCGCATTTTTAACTGCAGTATTTTGTTGTTACTTTCGTCTTTGTAGGCAAATTTCGTCCACCAAAGTTCACAACTAAATCCTTTAATAGCAGTTTTACAAGTTTGTAAACTAATAGGTTTAGTAAACACAAGATAAATGCATATAAACTTAATGAAAGTAGTTGTTACAACACATTAAGAACAGATGCAAATCCATGCTGATAATTGATTGTCACAACAAGTACTGTACTATTGAACGTATGTTTCGCAGCTCATTTAGACCATGTATTTGCATTAAAATCTACACAAATATTTCCACAGCAGCACTTTCGTTGTTACTGCAAACCGCATCTGTTACACTTCGAACTGGATCTGTAATACTGACAGGTTCGTGATATTTCATTACCGCATTTTTAGGAAATATACTACCAGGCTCGTCAATTCGCAGCTTCGAAAAAGTCTGACGGAACTTGATACACATTCGTATTCAATAGTCAATCTTTATTTAAAACGTGGAACCATAAATAGGTACAATTCTCGAGTGGGAGGGGCATACAAACTGTCAGCTGATACTCCAAACAACTTGGCGGACGCCAGTTCAATTTGCCTCAAACATGGCGGACCTATCGCCACTGTGAAATTTAAGCTCGTTGGAGCACTCCCTAAAGCCCATTTTAAACGATGAACGAATTTGTAATAGATTGATATCAAGTTGCGTTCATGGCGGTCGTCTGTCTTTTGGACGGCTGAACTAGTACGATCGCGCTATCATCGACGCGCAATAATCGTAGCGATAAAGAAAAAGGGCCAGTTCGCAATTCGGTACTAGTAGGTTCACTGCGTATGCGCGAGCTAGTAGCTGTTTGCTGCAGTTACTCCGCCATTTTCCTTCCTATCTACTAATACTTTGCATTTTGACAAACTGTATGCTCACATTGTATTTCTAATGGTGGAATCCTTACAGTCCGTCTCCAGATCGTCACCTTGCGTCAACGTCACATTAAGCTATTGTAGCAGTTCGTCTTGACCTGTACTAGAAATCATAGGATAAAGTTCACTACCATAGACTCTCAGTTGAAGTTAATAAAAAATATATTTTGTATTGTACTCAGTGTTCAGTGGTACAAGTCTCTGAACGCCTACAATCTCTGTTCCGCTGTAACAATCGGGAGAAAATATTTATTATTATTATTATTATTAATCCCAAAGTCGGATACACCGTTACCCTTGCTGAGTGGAGTAATATTTACTTAAGGTGTTGCTCGACTTAGGTGGTAAAGTTTTCAGCCCTGTGTCGCCATCCCGATAGTCTTTCGTTTCAGCGAACACATAGATATAAATCGCTGCGCCACCCAAATAAAAGTCAACGCATCTGATAAACAAAATCTATAATCAGAAGAACTCAGTTCAGTGGGCCTTTTTGGTCGCAGCGTGTGTCCAGAAAAATTGTGACTAATCATTCGAACATAGTTCATTTAGTCGTTATCTTCAAAGAGTAATATATACTAATAAAGTTGAAAAATTCTGAAATTCGACACACTTTATTGTTGCTGCGGTCGACCAGTAATACTGCTCGATCGCAGTAACAAATAATAATAAACTTTTAATATAGATAAGAAATATTACTTTTACAAATTACGCTCGCTAATGATACTTCCACGAAGCATTAGCGATCGTAGGTCAATTATTTGTAAACTAATACAATAAGTTACACTGCAAGTTTACTTTAAATTCGACCACAGGGATCGATTTATTTCAGATAAGTCTTACATTTTTCAATACAAATCCTGGCCAGACTCTAAATTTGCAAATACCTATCCTCACTGGTTATGCTATCTTTTTACAACAAAAACAGAAAATAACCTACAGTGCCACCACCACTTTCCGGACACCTCTCATAATTAAAATTACAAAATAAAGGCGAGGGCCGTTTTTCAGGTGTGGGCGAAATTAATCATTCAAAAGGTCTGGTTTCCCACAACCCATAGAGTCTGCCTGTTGATCTTTAATAACAGCCTATGGAAAAACAATGAATGTAGTCGTCAATAGGTAAGGTTTTACTTTAGTTACTACCCAAATGGAGTAACGTAATTACTTCGAATAGAATAATCATTGTTATTTTGTTCTGTAGAACTTATGCGGCATCTAATAAACAAAAACAACCTTTCACTTTAATAAGAAAAGCTTTGTATTGGTCATGAAAGTAGCTTTACATTTAATTGCCCTTCTTGCTCTTAGCCGGTGAATCATACTATTTCCACGCATTATTTTTTTCAAATATGGACCATAAGCAGTATAGATCCAACTTATCAATAATAAATATGAGTGGAACTCCGTCACACTCACGATACTTCGGACAACACGCAGCCTCCGACAGTATCTACCATCCACACTAACTCCCAACTACAAAAATCAGACTATCTGCTATGTCCAAAAATTTTAATAAAATCAACTTACCACTGTTTTATACAGGGTAACTATTAAATTCCATTACGAATAGATCGTAATTATACACCTGGCTAAGAGAAGTTATTCTGTGGACCATCAAACTGATAACAAAAGAAATTCAACCATATGCATGAAATATAACTTTCATGACCAGATACTTCCTTGATTTACGAGTAAATTCTCGTAAAAATAAGACGAATGATATGTTCTATTACTGATTAATTAATTACTCGTGGAATAAAACCACATAAGATACCGCATAAATTACTAACTGGCGCATTCCAGTATGCAACAAGAATTCGATAAACATTAAATTACGGCACTTTACCCTTGATATCTCATCTTAAAGTGGCTGCCTTTTCCGTTAATTCGCCGTTCGGCTCTCCAGAATGCACCAATTCATCATGTAAATCACATTTAGATGGCTGTTTTACTTTTTCTTTATAATAATCGACATTACTTTTTGGTAGCAAAACCTTGACCTACCGACACCTTCATTTTTTTCCTTTTCATAGACTTTTTTTTTTTTTTTTTTTTTTTTTTTTTTTTTTTTTTTTTTTTTTTTTGTAACACGCTTCTATGCTCCGCGGGCGACCCGTTTATTCTTTGCTTCCACGCTGTTAGTATGCCCAGGGAAGCGTACGCCATCTTACTGTGGTTAAATCCCGCTGCTCCAGTGCGTTCACGTGAAAACATGCAACAATAAAAATTACTAGGTAT
Source organism: Locusta migratoria (assembly GCA_026315105.1). Lineage (NCBI taxonomy): Eukaryota > Metazoa > Arthropoda > Insecta > Orthoptera > Acrididae > Locusta > Locusta migratoria. Next base: position 376,639,127 of record CM048745.1, read on the forward strand.
AAATATACCAGTCACATAAACAAACAATTTCGTCAACCTAAGTTGTATGCAATATACTCTCGTTTTTCTATCGTCCAGAAGTCATGATGCACTCCAAAAAATTTCTGTACTGCTACAGTGCCCTCCCCTTAGCATCAACTTAGGTTGACAGGAAACACTGTGTTTTTATGATATAAAGAAATTCTTTACTTGATTCTTGACCAAGTTTGCTAAAAGTAATCAGTATTTCCTATACATGAAATGATTTACTCTAAATTAAAAACATCACTGCAGTCAATTCCATAAAAAATCTTACACTTAAGTACACAGAAATGAACTCTCAGTTTCTAACAGTCTGACACTATCAAAAAATTACTATAGTATTTCAACTATACATATATACATATAATTTGTGTTCTCATGCCCATTTTGCCTATGATATCTTTATTTTTTCTTTTTCACAATGCCATTTTTGTCCTTAATATCACAGCATGTGGCACAATCTACCAAATTTTTACTAGCCTTCCAATAATAATACATCTCCTGATTCATATTGTTATTAATTACATTAAATGTACATTGTAAATTATCTTCCTTTTTCATTGTTGTGTTCTTTCTATCTTGAATTTGTGTTTCACCCATATCAGTAAATAATATCTTCATATTCTTTAACACGCTATCAGAATCTAACTTACAAAAACTACTCTTCACTGGATAATATATTTTCACATCCTTAATATTATATTTTCCTAATACTTGGTCAGAATTCGGTCTCTTCACAATCACCGTTGTGGGATGGATTACCTCTTTAACTACGTAAGGTCCTTCATATAAATGTTCAAATTTTTTCATCCTTTTATTTAATTTGCTACTCTTATAATGAGTTCTTATCAGGACATAATCACCTTCTCTTAATTGATCTTGCTTTCCATTAACTGAGCATTTTCTAATTCTCGCTTGAGCCTTTTTATGTAAATTTACATCCGTAAACTTAAACAGATTATTTTCAAAATCTATTCCCTTTGGAGGAAAATTAACATATTCCACTAACTTATCACACTTTAGTTGTTGTTTAATCAATTCCTTTGGAGAAAATCCAGTGCTACCATGTGGTATCTCATTCATAATATTTTCAAAATAACTAACATACTGGGGCCAAGATGTATGTCTCCTGTAACAATAAGTTCTGGCTAATCTACCTATTTCTCTCATTACCCTTTCCGAAGGATTTGCCTGAGGGTGGTAATAGGCGATTAGAAGATGTTGTATGTTATTCTCAGCCAAAAAATCCTTAAATTCATGTGATGTAAAAAGGTTTCCATTATCGGATATTATTCTCCGAGGTTTTCCAACCAGCGGGAAATAATCTTTACTTAAAATTTTGATAATTGTTTTACTATTGGCCACACGAATGGAATAAAATTTGACAAACTTCGACCATAATTCCAATATAACAAATATAAACCTCACTCCTCCAGCACCCTTCGGAAGAGGTCCCATTATATCCATAGCACAGATATCCCACATATTCTTTGGTACTATAGGATACAACTGGGTTCTTATTCCATAGTTAACAGGTTTGGTTTGCTGACACACCAAGCAACCTCGTAACTCTTGTTTTACTACCAGTGACATACCCTTACAGTAATAAAATTTTGTCATATGCATTAAACATTTTTCTGCTCCATAATGTCCAAATAATTTATGTATGTACCAAGTTAGTTCTCTCAAATACTTGCTGGGCACACACACTCGCCATCTAACCACATCTTTCATTGATTTATGGAAAAGCACATTATTATACAATACCCACTGTCTTCTCCAACCATTCCTCACATGATTAGGATTCTCCAATCTATCTAAGACTTTCCTTATCCATGGATCTTCTCTCTGTTCCACACCAATGTTTCTAAACACTTTCCTTAGCTCTTTATTCGCTGTCTTTACCATTACTGGATAAACCTTAAAATTCTGATCTAAATCAATACTCAATCCCTCTTCATCAGAACCTACTGGTAATCTAGATAAAGCGTCAGGTATCGTATTCTCAGATCCCTTAATATATTTAATCTCAATATCATGTTCCTGTAAGGCTAACGCCCACCGAATCAGCCGTTTATGAAGCAATTTACTTGTCATAAGGAATGACAAAGCTCTATGATCCGTGTATACAATCACTTTCCTACCATAAATCAAATACCTAAATTTCTTCACAGACCACACAACTGCTAATGTCTCTTTCTCCGTAGTTGAATAATTTCGTTCACATGGGTTTAACATTCTACTTGCAAATCCGAGGGTAACTACTTCTATATCATTTCCTTTCCTATATTCCTGAAACAGGTGACACCCAATTCCATATCCTGATGCATCAACTGCTATACAAAATTCCTTGTCTAAGTTTGGATGACCTAAAATTCTAGGATTATCCATTGCCTGCTTCAAAGATTCCCATTCCTTCTGACAGTCACCTGTCCATGCCCATACAGTTCTTGCTTTTAATAAATTATTCAAATGAATGCAATTCATACTCTCAGGCGGAATAAACCGTCGATAGAAATTAATCAACCCTATAGCTGATTTCAATTGTTTCTTGTTCCTTGGAGTGGGACAATCCCTAATTGCCTTTAACTTATTCTCAGTGGGTTTGATTCCCTCTTGATTTATTACATGTCCAAGAAACTTCATTTCACTACAACCAAATTGAGCCTTCCCAAATTTTAAAGTTATTCCTTTCTCTAACAACCGTTCAAACAGATCTTCCAACAACGATAAATGCTCTGACCACGACTTTGTCACCACCATGATATCATCAACATATATAAAAACCTTTTCTAACAATCCGGGTCCTATTGCTGAATCTAATGCCCGTATAAATTCTGATACAGATATGTTAAGCCCAAAAGGCAGAACCTTAAATTGATAACATTTTCCCTCAAATAAGAAAGCTGTATATGGTCTTGACTCTTCTGCAAGCTTTATTTGCCAGTATCCCGAAGTAAGATCGACAGAACTCATGTATTTCACATTTTCAAACCTTGCTAAGATCTCCTCCATGGGTAATGGCCTATCTCTCTCAATTTCAATAATTTTATTTACAGTTCTAGCATCCAACACCAACCTGATATCCCCATTGGGTTTCTTCACCGCCACGATGGGGTTTCCATAAGCACTAGTTGAACGCTCAATTATACCCCATTCCACCATACGATTTATTTCTTTACGTACGGCTTCTCTCATACTAAGTGCTATAGGATAGGGTGGTCTGAAAAATGGCACATGTTCTTTAATCTTTAACCTACATTCATAATCCTTAATAGTACCAGGTTTATTACCAAAGAGCTGTTCATATTTTAATAAAACCTTCTCTAAATCCTCCTTCTCAATATCAGTCAAACTACTGGCTTCCTGACACCTATTCCTTACTTGTTCTGACCAGTCCGACCGTTCCTCACAACTAACCTCTTGTAAATTCTCAGAATAACATACAGACAAATTACGTGTATCTAATTGTACTTGCCATGAATCTATCTTATCCTTCATACCTTCACAACTATCACTTTGATTGATGTTAATCCACACCAATCTATCATCTACCAATAACCTCATTTTATTATCTAGAAAATCAAGCATAACCTTCTTGCTCACAAACCAATCCAAACCTAACAATATAGGTAAATTGATATTGGATACAACTAGCATTGACTGCTGTATCGTAATTCCTCCTAATTTAAATGTTAACAGTACCTCTTCTTCTACCTTTCTCCCTTTTGAACCTGTCAAACCAATTACTTGTACATTGGTAACAGGGAATGTGGGGCATTGCCACACATGTTTGTTTTTCTCCCACACTTCTTTTGCCAATAAGCTCACTTGACTACCTGTATCTAATAAAAATTCCATAGTTTGTCCACATACATCTCCCTTAACTACTAAAGTTGATATGTTACTTTCCTTTTCCTCCTTTTCCAAAAGTAATTCCTCCTCTATTGGTAAATCTCCTTGGTATCTAAGAAATGCCGTCTTAAATCTTTGTTCATTACTTGAGTTACTAGTCAACGGATTATAATTCTTTGGATCCATTTCCTTTGATCCTACCTTTTTTTCCAGTACCTCTGATTTCACTTCTGAAGTACTACCCTTATTACTATTGTTGCCAGAATCTCCTGTAGACCCCTCATGAACTCTACCCATTTTAACCTGTCCATTTCCATTTCCTCTGACTCTTCTACTGTTATCATAATATCCTCTACCATTACTATTGCAACATCCTCTGTAACCACCTCTATGATTATTCCATTTCTCTTGTCTCCCATTCTGATGTCTAAAATTGCCATTATTGACACATTTATCACCATCAACATTATCATTTATATTTACACAACATGCAGTCTTCACTTTTGTGTTTTCTCCCTTATTCACATGGTCAAGTTGCCCTATATATTCCAAAGTCTCCTGCACCTTCGACCAGTCTCTCCCTGCTAACAACTCCTTCATTCTATTAGGTAACTTAGAAATTAGAACTTCCATTAAATGTTCTTCCCCAACAGACTTATCTAAAAATAAAGCTTGATTTAAATGATACTCCATAAAATTCCTACATCCTCCCCACTTTTCACTATAAGCTACTGGACTAAACAAATCAATTCTTAACTTTCTCTGTTCTTCCTCTGACCAAAACTTTGCTTTAAAAGCCGTAGAAAATGCCTCCACTGTTTTAAACCTATGACGATTCAGTATAGCCCACTGACTAGCATCTCCTTCAAGTTGTCCTATGGTGAATCTTACTTTTCTTTCTTCATCCCAGCTACTTGGAAGTGAATCCTCAAAAGCCTTGAGAAAAATTACAGGATGTACTTCCCCCTTTGGTTTAAACTTTGGGAACTGCTGACCACCTGTTTTCATTCCAATTTTTATTTCCTCTGCTAAGTCATACTTGTTTATCTCCCTACAATATCTAACATCTTTACTCTTATCTGGTGATACCACATAACATACCTCCTGACTGTGTACATCTCCTTGAACTCCCATATCTCTCTTAGTTTTAACTGGGGTTATTTGATGAGAACTAACCTGAGCTCCCAACCAATTTTCCTCCTCTTGATCAGTGTTCACAGAAGAATCTGTCACCTCTTTACCATCTTTCAATTCAACATCTCTTAACCGTTCCGCTAACCACCTCTGCACTGGAAAAATATTTTCCTTTACTTCCTTACTTAACGCCTGAACCTGCGATTTCAACTTCGAATTACATTCACTCATTTCTTCCTTCACCTCTTTAACAACTGTTTCATAGACTACTTCGGTCTTCTCGTGTATTTTTCTGTCCATATATTTTAATAACCCATCATACTCGGCTTGTTTCATTTCTTTATACCTTCCTCCAAAGTCAGACAGCACTCCCAAATCATTCAATGTATATTCTACCTGTCCCAATCTCGAATCTAGTTTAACATAACTCTCAGTAACATCTTCTTGTACCTTCCTGATAGCTTCTATATCTCTGTCAATTACTCCAAGTCTAGCCCTCATTTCATTTCGACTCATCCTTAACTCCTCCGTTACCTTCTCCAAAGCTTCATCATGCCTAGACTCACTCTCTGCTAAACGTTTATCTAATCTTTCATAACCCGCTTTACATTCATCCTTAGATTCTTGAATCTGCTTTGAAAGATCACCCTTCTGTTCCAAAATATCATCTTTTAAACTATCAAGCCTCTCCAATAACACTCTTAAACTTTCCTCGTTCATGGTTATATTAATTAATATACACCCTAATACAATAAAAAAATAATCTTATTACACTCTACCTCAATCTATATAAAAAAAACCACTTCTGTAGTCAGTACCTTCCAAGTTTATACACAACTAGATACGCTAATACACCATAAACATTCACTATTATATGTGACCTTCTCAATAATTTATAAAACAATTACACACAAAAAAAATCTTATCACTAAACCTCGTACCTTGTTTTTACCTCAGTCTACTCACAAAATCGATAAACAGCACATGACTTCTCGTAGTCTTGAAAGATAAAGTGTTGCCCTTGGATTAGTTTAGCAGCACTCTACCCCACTTTGTCTCTCTCTGTTGCTCTCTGTGCTCACAGTCCTAAGAATTGTCAGCTCACTCGCACTCAGGATGGTTCACTAGCCGTTAATAGTCTCAATTCTTCGCCTTAAACACACACCCCTCTTAAACAAAATTTATTAGAACTGGATGTATAGTTATACTATACCTGCCTAAATAACCAAAAATTAAAATTAAAAAATATCTCTTATGTTCGTACGATTCTCACAATCCTGGACACACAGGGTCGACAAATATGTAGCAGTTCGTCTTGACCTGTACTAGAAATCATAGGATAAAGTTCACTACCATAGACTCTCAGTTGAAGTTAATAAAAAATATATTTTGTATTGTACTCAGTGTTCAGTGGTACAAGTCTCTGAACGCCTACAATCTCTGTTCCGCTGTAACAATCGGGAGAAAATATTTATTATTATTATTAATCCCAAAGTCGGATACACCGTTACCCTTGCTGAGTGGAGTAATATTTACTTAAGGTGTTGCTCGACTTAGGTGGTAAAGTTTTCAGCCCTGTGTCGCCATCCCGATAGTCTTTCGTTTCAGCGAACACATAGATATAAATCGCTGCGCCACCCAAATAAAAGTCAACGCATCTGATAAACAAAATCTATAATCAGAAGAACTCAGTTCAGTGGGCCTTTTTGGTCGCAGCGTGTGTCCAGAAAAATTGTGACTAATCATTCGAACATAGTTCATTTAGTCGTTATCTTCAAAGAGTAATATATACTAATAAAGTTGAAAAATTCTGAAATTCGACACACTTTATTGTTGCTGCGGTCGACCAGTAATACTGCTCGATCGCAGTAACAAATAATAATAAACTTTTAATATAGATAAGAAATATTACTTTTACAAATTACGCTCGCTAATGATACTTCCACGAAGCATTAGCGATCGTAGGTCAATTATTTGTAAACTAATACAATAAGTTACACTGCAAGTTTACTTTAAATTCGACCACAGGGATCGATTTATTTCAGATAAGTCTTACATTTTTCAATACAAATCCTGGCCAGACTCTAAATTTGCAAATACCTATCCTCACTGGTTATGCTATCTTTTTACAACAAAAACAGAAAATAACCTACAGTGCCACCACCACTTTCCGGACACCTCTCATAATTAAAATTACAAAATAAAGGCGAGGGCCGTTTTTCAGGTGTGGGCGAAATTAATCATTCAAAAGGTCTGGTTTCCCACAACCCATAGAGTCTGCCTGTTGATCTTTAATAACAGCCTATGGAAAAACAATGAATGTAGTCGTCAATAGGTAAGGTTTTACTTTAGTTACTACCCAAATGGAGTAACGTAATTACTTCGAATAGAATAATCATTGTTATTTTGTTCTGTAGAACTTATGCGGCATCTAATAAACAAAAACAACCTTTCACTTTAATAAGAAAAGCTTTGTATTGGTCATGAAAGTAGCTTTACATTTAATTGCCCTTCTTGCTCTTAGCCGGTGAATCATACTATTTCCACGCATTATTTTTTTCAAATATGGACCATAAGCAGTATAGATCCAACTTATCAATAATAAATATGAGTGGAACTCCGTCACACTCACGATACTTCGGACAACACGCAGCCTCCGACAGTATCTACCATCCACACTAACTCCCAACTACAAAAATCAGACTATCTGCTATGTCCAAAAATTTTAATAAAATCAACTTACCACTGTTTTATACAGGGTAACTATTAAATTCCATTACGAATAGATCGTAATTATACACCTGGCTAAGAGAAGTTATTCTGTGGACCATCAAACTGATAACAAAAGAAATTCAACCATATGCATGAAATATAACTTTCATGACCAGATACTTCCTTGATTTACGAGTAAATTCTCGTAAAAATAAGACGAATGATATGTTCTATTACTGATTAATTAATTACTCGTGGAATAAAACCACATAAGATACCGCATAAATTACTAACTGGCGCATTCCAGTATGCAACAAGAATTCGATAAACATTAAATTACGGCACTTTACCCTTGATATCTCATCTTAAAGTGGCTGCCTTTTCCGTTAATTCGCCGTTCGGCTCTCCAGAATGCACCAATTCATCATGTAAATCACATTTAGATGGCTGTTTTACTTTTTCTTTATAATAATCGACATTACTTTTTGGTAGCAAAACCTTGACCTACCGACACCTTCATTTTTTTCCTTTTCATAGACTTTTTTTTTTTTTTTTTTTTTTTTTTTTTTTTTTTTTTTTTTTTTTTTGTAACACGCTTCTATGCTCCGCGGGCGACCCGTTTATTCTTTGCTTCCACGCTGTTAGTATGCCCAGGGAAGCGTACGCCATCTTACTGTGGTTAAATCCCGCTGCTCCAGTGCGTTCACGTGAAAACATGCAACAATAAAAATTACTAGGTATAAATATACCAGTCACATAAACAAACAATTTCGTCAACCTAAGTTGTATGCAATATACTCTCGTTTTTCTATCGTCCAGAAGTCATGATGCACTCCAAAAAATTTCTGTACTGCTACACTATCTCCAGAAGAATGTTTTGATGGAACGATCGTCTGCTAATATCGGAAGTTAACCTATTTTCGCCACGCGATTTTCATATTGTAGTCGACGATTACACGGTTTGCACGCAAATGTGTCTTATTAATCTTTGTCATTATTATACTTTGGTTTAGCAGTAAATTGCAAATGTTTCATGACGACTTAATTTTCTCATTTGAATGTCCTCCTAAAATTGAGATCGATTATCTGAAACCGAAAATTGATTGTTTTACAATATGACAGAAAAGACTGAAGTCAATTGTCTATTTGAATAAGATTGTAATTTGATGACGCAATTTTCATTAAATAAAATGAAAGAATCAGTCCAAATGATGGACAAAAGCCCAGTTCTGCACAACGTTATTAACAATGTCAGCAGGCAAATTGTAGTGGATGATGTAAACAATCTCTCTCTACGCTCTTTTGTTTGATGTGTTCACATGTTTATTTTGAAAACAGATGTCGATGTTTCGAAATTTTGTTTCACTTCCCATAACTTTATCGCACTAAGTTGACCAAAAACATAAATCGTAAAGCCTTCTTTGGCTATCAATAACATTTAGCATTATTGTTTCTTCGTTTCTAGGACTTTCTACATAAGAGATCGCAGTCATAACTTCACTTTCGACTTCCGATATTGGGATAAACAAATTTGACATGACGGACAGTGTGAATACGAGATATGACGGTGCTCTGAGATGACGTTGGCGTAACGGACAGTGTGAATTGGCCTTGCGTATCTAGAAGATGTACCACTGGTTTACAGCCACGAAACATAACAACAAATTAGACTCGCAAAACATTCGATAATACCGTTTACTGCATGGATTACGTTTGTCGTCTAAACACGCTGCTACAACATCTTGCATGAGTTTATAGTTCAGGGCTAGTACGATAGGAGCGCTTCAGTAGACTATCTATATTGTTCACTTTCGTTCATCGTCTAAAAAGGGCTTAAGGCCATGTCCTATGTGAGCGACAAAGGACCGCAACAACGTGTGGCAGCTTCAAGCAACAAAATACGACCACATGTACAGTAACGGAAGTGTCATAGCTGAGCTCCTTCCAGCACACTGCATGTCGCTGGCGGCAAGTAACGAAGTTTGAATTCAAACGCGTTTGAATCGTAGTCGCACGTGCAATAAAGTGTCAAGTTCGTTGAGAATCGTCTGCTTGTCGAGGTTAGGCCAGTATTGCAGGGTCATAGTTCTTTGTCAAAAGTTTACATCGTAAATATTGATAGTGTAATAGGGAACTTTGACATATCTCTGCTTTTGTTAATAAAATATGATCATATTTAGTGCCTCGCAGTGGCTTTGAAAAGTCATTTGTCTACTGTTCACTGCAATGTGAAATAGAACCACTTGGAGCGCTTGCATCGCTGTAGCTCTTGAACTGCGCTTATTCACCCCGTTTACATGGGCTCCCAAAACCGGATTTCGTAAACCGATATCCCAATTAAGCTTTTGGTTGGTCATGTAAACACTCCAAAATCGATCCTGGAAATCCGCTACTCTAAAGCGGTTTTCCAGTTCCACAATAGATTTTCGTGGCCATGTAAACGCAACCGTTTTTGAAGTGTTCTTGGCTTGTCAGATTGTGTTGTCTTGTTAAGAATTTTCGGCACATATGGAAAGAGTGATATTTTCTAATGTGAAATAAATGTATAAATATTTGAGTGAACATAAATCTGAGTATTTAAATAAAGAAAAATAGCGATTGTGCAGACTAAATAAGGAACAGAATCAGCTGTTTTCCAGCCGCCATGTTAAGTGAGCTAGGAAATCCGATTCAGGCTATGCCATGTAAATACGACAGCCAACAACGGTTTACGAAAATCGGTTTTCGTCTTCCGGAAGATGTGTTGCATGTAAATGTAGTGGTTCTAAAACACGCGTCCTTGCTTGAAAACATGACGTCAAAGTTTATTTGTTGTGTGCCATCTTCGATAAAATTAATCGAACTTTCTGAAGCAGATGAAGCACTGAATAAGAACAGATTAAGAAGACTCGAAAGTTACAAAAGAATGGCGAAGGCACTCAACAGAGAAATTCGGCTTGGGTGTACAATCGAGAATATTAAGACGACGATTAATGGCGTCATGTGACGAAGTTTATCATCCAAAAAATTAATAGAAATATATCAAGCAGATTTTTTTATAAGCTCTCCACTCTTCTCAATCTAATAATAATCGATGCTGTTCCTACTCTGTTGTTGATACGCTCTTGCCTGGTCAGTAACATAATCCTTTTTGTGTAGCGTTGTTTCATTGCCAACATAAACACATTACGACGCCGCTCTGTAAGTAAAATTTAACTACAATAGCAAAAAATTGCTGTGTCACTGTATACCTGTCTTCGGCCGATATAGTCTTCGTATGTGCGTATATTGATTTTTTTTAATGTGTGGAACCACTTTACTAAGTAACTATGGGTCAATTCGAGCAGGGGATACCACTCGTCGGCTTTGACCCGTGACGTAGCCGTGTTGTGCTGTATGACGTCATTGTGTCCTGATGTTTCGAATATAAGTAAATAACATCTTTGTTATTAATTTAATTTCTTCGGATAAATTTTACTGTATGTAAATGTCACTTCTAAGTACTTTTGCTCTGCATACTTTGTCTTAAAATGCGTGTTTTGGAAATATCTTTAATGCCTTGTTTCATTTCCCCTCTAAATTTTCGTACTAAGTAATATTAAATACGAAATCCGTCAAATACGGTACAATACCTCAAATAAAAGGTTACGCCACAGTCTAACATATACAGTCGCGACACTCACTGCTGTGAGAGTTGTTACCACAGTCTAATAAATACAGTCACGACACTCACTGCTGTGAAAGCTGTTACCGCCGGACACTTGGAGCGACTCTAGCGCTCCAAGCGGTCATAAAGCCGGCTGTCCCTTAACGCCGTATACGACACATTAATAATGCCCGCTTGTTGTGTGATTTTCTAAATATTGTATATATTCTTGCATTCCAAGCTTTATTTAAGTATCTTGACACACGACTGAGTGTAAAAGAAACAAACCAAGCAAAAACTCGTGATCGGACACAAACTGCAATTGTGCAATATGTTACGAAATAATTCTTTAGAAATTGCTTGCAGCTTACCTTGCTGGTAGTGATAGATAAACATAGTATTTTGTGCAGACAAGCCTTTAACAGAACTTCTAACGGACAGTTAAATATCAACAAATGTAAATTTAGTAAAAACTCGTGAATAAACTGACGCTAACTGCAACATATTTATGACGAAATTCTTCAGACATTGCACCTTAGTTTGCTGGTAAACATAGTATTTCACACATGAGAAACATGTAATTGGTCTTCCCGGTGTTAAAAGGTGCGAAACAATGTTTTTCCCTGCTTTTTAGTTATGAGTGCACCCACTGGCTATGAAACTTTCATCTAATATAATTTTGCTACGAGATTATTTCAATTATATGTTATTTTAAGATAATATTACGTCGATTACACGACAGTCTAAATGTCATATTATATGAATGATCCTCAGTCATTATCACAGTCTGTCATCATATGGTTCGAAGATGAGGGAGGAGTTGGAGGGGGCGGGACGACAATCGTCTGTAAAATAAGACGGCTCAGTGGTTTCAGATTAATAGGTTTATATGTTAGACTGTGGTTTCCATCAGATAAAACAGAAAACATTTAACCTTTCAAACATTAATAACGGTAACAATGTACACTTCTTTATCATACATTTCTTATACGTTTGCCTCTATAGTGAATTACTTTCGAATGCCCAGACAAAAATGTTTCTAGCTGTGATGTAGCAGCAACCACAGCCGTAATACTTGTTTCAGGACACAGTTTAATTTCTTCCGCCTTTATATTATCACGTCTTTGCGGTAGTTTCCTTTTCATTCCCAGTTTCGGTGGTTTGTTTGGAACATAGAACAATGTAGGCACAGCATTCCACACCAGCTTCTTCCGTTCATCATTCATGAACTGGTTTGCATCGAAGTGTAGCGAGCAGAACTTCACATATCACGTAAATACGCGGCAACTTTATCCAAAAGATCTTGTCGCCTGCTATTTATAAGCCATTTCTTGATCCTAAAAAGAAATAATCTTCAATATGTGTGTGTTGCTCACAAGATAATTGTAAATAAGCATTACCGAAACTTTATGTCACATACCTCTCAGGCTCTGTAGAAAACCTAACGAATGATAAATATGACGTATTCTACTTGTTGTTGCTGCAGTTTATTGCACTACACACGCTTCCATTCGTACAAACCATTTCGTACACTAAAACACACAACAAACACACGTCTCGTATACGATATAGAGCAACGTGGCTTTACGTCCGCAAGTAGCGCTGCAGTCGCCTAGTATAACAAAAATCAGCGGTAGTGTCGCGACTGTATATATTAGACTGTGGTTGTTACCAACTGACAGTTGGAACGACACTAGCGCTCCTAGCGGTGGGAAAGATGCCGAAAGAGTGATGTTTGTTTATAATTATTTCTCTACGTAATTAGCGAAATAGTTAATATATTCTTTGTGTTACAAGCATTAGTAATATATCAAGAGACATACATAACACGGAAATTAATGTAAAAACAGTCGAACTTAACTGATTCAGTGGTATAACGAAGAACTTCGTCATGAACCAATACTTACGAATTTGTGTATATTTGCAGCTTATTCCGCTGAAAGTAAGTAGAATATAAACATAATAGAAACATAAATTTCTATTATGGTCTGTTATTACTATGTCAAAGAGTTTTTTGACATGTATCACTGTGGTATGGGGTCTAATGATTCGCACATTTTTAGGCTTCACTCGTCTTTATTATGAGCGCATATTCTTTTGAGTGTGATTACTTTAGCTTAAGAAGACAATGTCTTGAAGATTCTTGCCGTTTGTGGTTCAGCTGTAGCAACAATTGTAGAATTGGGTTGTTCTTTGTTGAATACAGTTTGATTGCTTTTTCAGTTTTCTTTTCACGTTTGTGATGTTTTCCTTCAGCTACAGTTGTGGTGGCTGATTTGGTATGTTAAATACTGTAGTTATTGCATTCTATATTTGTTTCCTACGTTCCACCCTCACTGATTTCACTGGAATTGGAATGGAGAAACGTTAACGTTCTTGAGAAGAAAAAAAAAAAAAACACGTATTTTTGACAAAGGGCGGGTATTCGGTGTTTCCTAGCAATTTTTCTATTTTTAATAGTAAATTAAATTATTCAGTAAAACCCTGTAGATTACAAGATAACAGTAAATAAACAGTGCCGCTATGTTTCGTTTACTACCTTGTAAGGGATCTTAGGAAACCTAAGAAAGACAAAGGTGGAGCTATTTTTAAGTTATTACCTATGTCATGACACTACATACGTTCCCTGATGTAAAAAAATTGTTAAAATCAGTATAAACGATACTATTCGCACTCATCCACTATCGTATACATAAAAGTAGCTTGCCCTCCGCTTGGAGCGCTGCAGCCGCAGTGTATAACAGAAATCTGCGGAAGTGTCATGACTGTATATGTTAGACTGTGGTTACGCTACGCTATGTTCATTTGTTACGCTAACTGAGCACAGGCTACGTGGTGTAGTCAGCCAACCACAGCACAATGTAATAGCATTAATCAGCGAATAGTAGTCATTCAATACCACATTTTCTCGCCGCGGTAACATGCAAATACGACTGCCCGGACATTAATCTGGGCAATCCTGTGATTGCAGTAAAATATAGATATGTATGCATCCTGTGAGAGAGTTTTTTTTAATGAACTGAAAAATAAAGATTCATATTGTATTTAAACGCACGCGTTTTTGGAAGCGGTTGAAATTCTATCAAATTTATGGTTTTCCGAGGGCAGTGTTACACGAGGGTTAAATTGTACAACGCTTTTCGCCGGGCTGCAGTGGTTATGTTGGCAGCAAAGGTAATGACGGCAACTCAGATGATCAATAAATGTTTTTTCGTGACAACTGCATTTAAAACGAACATTATTATTTTCTGAATGGACAAGGGTACATACAAGAAACTGTCGACCATAGAGAGGTACAGTATTGAATTTGCTGCGAGTGAAACGAGCAGCAATAACATTTACTATGTTGCTCGTGAAAAATATTAACGCAATTCTACACTTCATTGTTCATCTGTTGCCAACATAAGCACTAGAGCCTGGCGAGAAGTGTCGTAAAATTTTACTGAAGAGTGTACAGCAAGCCAGTTTAGTTTATCGAGAAGTAGACGCATTTGTCCAAAACCAGATACAGTGTCACATCGATGTTCCATATTTTTCGGCTTTAGTTGACAGCCAGCCTTCACACAGAAAGAGATAATTTCGTAAAAAGAGACAATGAAGTGGTATGCAGAGTACAATGCTCTTATTAATTGTGATACTAACCGTTAAGAGTGCACTTAGGGTACTTTTTACCATGAGCTATATAGGTCAATTCGAGTGTAAGATACCGATCACATATTATCTATCCCGTCAATTATTATTATTTAATTTTAAAAAAACATCCATTTTCATGAAACAATTTAAATAACTAAATAACCTACTACTGGTATCCTCATCTCCAATTGAGCTATATAGGTCAATTCGAGTACACGATACCATTTTGCTCGGAATTTTTCTTTACTTTTTTGCAGTGGTATCCCTGCCTGTAAGTGAGCTATATAGGTCAATTCGAGTGTCCAATAACGATCACATATTATCTATCCCATCAATTATTATTATTTGATTTAAAAAAACATCTATTTCCACGAAACAATTTAAATAACTAAATAACCTACTACTGGTATCCTCTTCTCCAATTGATCTATATAGGTCAATTCGAGTTCACGATACCATTTTGCTCGGCATTTTTCTTTACTTTTTTGCAGTGGTATCCCTGCCTGTAACTGAGCTATATAGGTCAATTCGAGTTCACGATACCATTTTACAACTGGTATCCTCTTCTCCAATTGAGCTATATAGGTCATTTCGAGTTCACGATACCATTTTACAACTGGTATCCTCTTCTCCAATTGAGCTATATAGGTCAATTCGAGTTCACGATACCATTTTACTTGGCATTTTCCTTTACTTTTTCGCAGTGGTATCCCTGCCTGTAAGTGAGCTATATAGGTCAATTCGAGTTTTCGATACGATTTTTAATTTTTTTTTAATTTTCGGTAGTGGTACCCCTGTCTGTAATTCAGGTATATAGATCTTTTTGACTATCCGATATCCTTTTAATCGATTTTTACGCTATTACAGGGTTATTTTTATATTAACACTTTTTTTATAATTTATATTCTCTTGGTATTAGTTGATTTATATCGTCAGTTTACCTATTAAAACGTCCCCGCCCAAAAGCCCCATATTCCCGCGCTAGTCCCGTTAGTGTTATTTTCTTCATCATCCACAATGTATAGTGTGTTTAAATGTGTACGTGATTTTGTTTTTCGTGTTTTTTATTATTTATCTCCACATACAAAACACTGTTTTTATTGCTATATACTCGATACAGTGATTTAATTTTTTTCCCATGTGATATTTATTTTCCGCAATTTCATCATATGAATATCTACAATAAATTCATAGTATATATCGCGTATGTAATGTTAGCTTATAAAATTACGTTATTTCCAGAGATAATTATATATCTTTGGTTTCATCGATACTCAAATTTTTCGAACTACATACATACATTAATTTATGTCTTTCATTTACCTCCATGATGTGTTTGTTCCTAAGAGCATATATCAACTTCTTTGGGATACGTGCGATAGCCACGCATATAACGCTTCTGAATAATGACGTCATTGATCAAAGCTGACGGGTGGTATCCCCATCCCGAATTATGCCGTAACTATCGATACATTGTATCATCCATTCTCCAGTAATTTATATATGACTTGACGCCTTCGAGTTGCAGCTCCCGCAACACAAAATGATTTCCAATGTGACACAAGTAAGGGTCTCTTTTATCTTAAAAATGTAGTTTTCTTAGTAGAAATGATAGCACATGAAAACATGTGTATAATGTCAGCCAACTTGAAATATGATCAAAAATATGACGACAGTGTAATACCCCTTTTTAGCGTCACATCAAAGAATTACATTTTCAAAATTTTACGATCGTTTGATATTTTTATGTCAAAGATTTGATCAAAAATTTGACCGTGTAATACCAGCCTTATAAAAGAGGTCGCAAAAATTTTGTGAACTAATAATCCGTGAAGCTTATGAAAACTGTTTCTGAAATAAGAGAGCATAAAATTGCACTTGTGCATATAATTAAGAATTTTGATTGGAATAAGAAGAGGCCAAAAATAAGTTTCTCCTAAATTTACAACAGACGTTAAATTTTTAAATTGTTTCTAATATGACAGTCTTTTGTTTTTATACTGAGTGGTAGTTTAATGTACCCAATGATAAACTTGTTTTGAACAATTACATTTGTGTGCTTTTTAAGCATTTGCAGTAACAGCAAACTTACTCCAGAGGGAGAGAGAGAGAGATAAGACTAGGATGTAACAAGATATGTGTGTACAATTACGTTTCTGAATAAAATATCTTGATGTAATGTTTCAGTGCAGTAAGTGTGTTTACAGTGAAGATGAATATAACTCGGCAAAAAATTACAACTTGGTAGCCCACATCACTACCCCTATGCAATGCTCACTGCTAGCAGTTCCGTCCAGAATTAAATGATTTACAGTCTTCTTACCATAAGGCTCATCATACAGCGTACGGCAGTGCGCGGTATTAATATGTTCGTAAACGGCGCATGCGAATTTGCGATTCTTTAAGGGCCCATATCTCGGGTTCTATACATCTCAGAGTTAAGGGGTAAAGTGTGCTGGATATATCTTGACCTAGTGATCATTTGTGTACATATTAAAAGAATAAGTATACTATAGCGATCATACAGTAGATCGTCAACATTTTCGTGTACTCTATGGTGGGCTTTCAACGGCTTACAAAAACACCACTCACTCATGGGTGGTTCTTGAGAAAATCTCAAAAACCCATGATTTTTGGGTACCAAAAAAGAAATTGTGGGGATGGTCACCACAATACTTTCTGTTCAAATTCAAATGTTCAAATGTTTGTTAAGCTTATGGGACTTAACTACGGGGTCATCAGTCCCTAAACTTACAAACTACTTACAAACTAGGACGGCACAAATATCCATGCCCGAGGGGGGATTCGAGACCCCGACCGTAGTGGCCGTGCTGACTGTGACTGGAGCGCCTCAGTCACCTCGGCCACCGCGGCCGGCTACTTTCTGTTCATTGCAAATCTACAAGATTTTTTCCTTATATTCTTATGATGATATTCTCGAGGCCGTTTTCAAATGTTTTCGATATTGTTATCTGTGACCGAGATCCAGAGGTTGAAACTTATCACAGTTTTGCACAAAACCCGATTTTTACGCGTTTTAGCACCGTGACTCGCAAATATCTAAATAATTAAGCATAGAAAATTATTCAAATATTTACAATACATCCTGTAGACATTTATAAATGGCATTTTTCAACTTTCGTAAATCTTAGTCCGTTAGCAAGTTACGGCCGAAAAACCGCCATATTTTGCTAGAAAAAGCGCGTATTGTGCTGAAAGACAGCGTTCGGACAACTCAAATTTACCATGCGATTTGAAAATAGGTACTCGGCGAAAAAATTTGAATTTTGTGCATCTTGAAGATCGAAATCTTCGGTCGATGGAGGGGTGATTTTTGTTTTCGTTTACTTTACAGTTACTATGCAGCATCTGGTTTAGTGAACTATTGCAACTTATTTTAAAGAGGTTGCGGAGATAAAACACATTGCATAGACTACTCGTATGGTTGATTTTAGGTTACACATAGTTGCATATGAAATGTAGATAACATATTGAATTTTATTTAAAGTATAGGGCAGAATGATATCTTATGTGGTTCTTGAGATATTGGTCCGTGAATGATAGCATGCGACATAAATGGGTATTCATGCTATTTCTGATTGTGAGGTAACATATCTTGAGAAATAGGAAATAACTAAAATGTTGTGTGTATGTTGTTTAGGTGTTTATATGGAAAATCCCTTTCTCTTTTTTCGAAATGTGTATTCGTTAACGTGATACGCTACAAAAATCATAATTTTTGGTATCATAACATCCAACTGCGTACATTGGCAAATCTACACTTCTATGCATGGCAAATCGTCTAAATTTTTACGATGCGTTTTAATATTATGATTCTAGAAAGCTTTGAAAGTTTTTCTGATAATACTTTCCATTACTGAGATGTGTAGATTCCAAGTTACCGCACATATTCATGACAAATAGATGCATGTAATATCCTATCTGATGTGCAATTATGGTTTTAAGTAATGTAGCGAACGTACAGCAAGGGTTCTTGGTTTGGAGGTCACGAACCTGTGTTTCTAGTCGTTGACGTTTGTACAAATGTATCAAGGTATATAAAATATCCAAATTTTACTCACCATTGATTTCATGATATATAAGCAGAACACTCTCATGTAACAGGAAAAAGACGGGAACCATCTGAAAAATGCTCCTGCCGGAGCACAGAAGAGGCAAATATGTTCTCTGACACAAAAGTGTGGAACCAGCTGCCTCAATCCTCATTCCGACTCCCTCACCAAAAGTTTTGGCATGCGAACATATTCGCGCTTTTTTTTTTCGGCTGAATGTGCAACAGGCAGAGAGAGCCATATAAGATGGAACAAAGAAAGTGTCAGTTCAGGAGAAAGGCTTATGCATGAAAACAGCAGTGGGAAGCGAAATGAGACGTCAGAAGTCAGGAACAGTGGCAACAACAAACTAAGACAGATGCAGATAGTAGTAATTAGAGCAAAAGAGAAAACAATGGGAAACTGAGACGAATGGAGACCATACATAAAGCATGAGCGTGCGGCTCTCCAATACTAATAGCATGAAACAAGTTGATTTTTCCCATCCCCAGTACCCGCAGGCTAAAATTTTCCGGTATACAGGTCAAATCCCAAGCAAACCATCCCTATGGACATATGTGTAAAGGAGACAATCGTGATTGAAAACAATGAAAGCCGACTCTAAGTGAGAAAGAAAGGATACTGGCAACAGGACAGGAAGTGAATGGGACAACATCAGTGAGGTAGAGAGAGACGATGAAAGTGGCAGAAACAGACAGCGGTAAGGAATCGAGAGGGAAAGGGATGAATTCATTGAAAGTTTGACACAGACAGAAAACGGCAGTGGGAGAGACAGCAAACAAACGGACAGAGACATATATAGACACTGACAGTGGGAAGACATTGCTGACTATTACGGCTTAACTGGGCAAAATTATTTACAAAGTTATGCGCTAAAAGTGCGTGAATATGTTCGCATGCCAGAAGTTTTGGTGAGGCAGTCGAAATGAGGATTGAGGCAGCTGGTTCCACACTTTTGTGTCAGAACATATTCGCCTTTTCTATGCTCCGGAAGGAGCATTTTTCAGCTGGTTTTGTATTTATTCCTTTGTTTATGGTTTATAATCACAAAAGAAAATCTTGAAAGTATCTGTACTCGTCGTTGTATTTGACTGGTGATCTTCACTGTTTATTTTCGTATTTGAAGTTATGACTGAAATAGTCTACGAAAATTGTCACTTTGAAAATTTAATGCACAACACTTTTTTACGTCTTATTTCCTAAAGTAAATACAACTTTATTGCCTTACTCTAGTGATCAGTATTCTACACTTTACGGGTGCCAAATTTTAGAAACAGCCGATCAGTTCTAGCCCGCATCTAGTAGCGAGTAGTAGTCGCTCACGTAGGACACATGGCCATGTCGCCGAATGTCCGTGCTTGTAACTGCAGTGTCGTGTAGCTTTATGTCGCTCACGTAGGACATAAGCCGGGTCCTCACGCTACGATCTGTCCGTGCAAATGTGTGTGCACACCTCGCAAATCGTTGCGTGTGGACAGCAGATTTGCACAGATATGAGATGTGCGCAAACCTGGAAGTTGGAGTTCGAGGCTTGAGCAAAATTGCTCAAATCTGCTTCAAATCACATCTGCGCAGTCAAGTTGTAACGTGTGGACAGGTGGTCGCTGCAAATCTGTGTCAGTGTATACTTTTTCGTGTGCTTACTATAGCAACAGTGGATGAAAATGGTTGACACACGTCTGTGGTCTAGAGAGTTCACAGTGGAAATTATTATGATCAAAATATCCACGGGTGTACTGCCGGTCCATAGTGTCCAACGGGCACAATATTTCGGCGATCATACATGTCGCAATCATCAGGTGAACTGACGGACTGAGCTCCTGGAAACGCGCCGGCACGGAGATCCGCACGCTACGGCTGCTCGAAAGGAACTGGGTTCTAGCCCGGTAGCGGGCCATTTAAATACCCTCGGCCCGCGGAGCGACCCCTCCGCGGTCCGCGCCCCGCGCCGCGGCCGCGGCCGCGGCCGCGCAGTGGAACCGATTGCGCCGGCGTCTGAGAAGACGTCGGTGTGAGGGCTCTGTCCGCCGTGGTCGTCACTTCGTTACGTTTGCTAGATTTACTCTTAATTAACCCAATCGCTGGTTCCCAAGCTTTCCTAAGATTATAGCCAGAGTCACGGTTTATGAGGTCGTCACTTGTGCGAATTTCAATGGCCTCTCTAACGACGCAGTCCCAGTATCTCGACGTCTGTACCAGAATCCTAGTGTTTTCATACTCCATGGCGTGATTCTCCGACAAACAATGTTCAGCGACCGCCGACTTGCTCGGTTACATCAATCGTGTGTGCCCTCTGGTGTTCAACGCATCGATCCTCGACGGTACGAATCGTCTGTCCAATATATGACTTTCCACACTGACACGGAATCTGGTACACGCCCGCCTTCCTCAAACCGAGATCATCTTTAGCGCTCCCCACCAGTGCACGAATTTTATTCGGCGGACAAAAAACAGTTCCAACCTGGTGTTTTTTCAAAATGCGGGCGATCTTCCCTGAGAGTGCGCCGGTATATGGAACGAACGCAGTGCCTACATCCTCCCTTGTGTTGTCATCCGTTTCCACAGGTTGTGTTGTAGTGGTTGGGCGGAGAGCCCGCTGAATCTGCCACTCTGAGTACCCATTTTTTCGAAATACAGTTCTCAGGTGTTCCAATTCGTGGGGTAGACTCTCTGCGTTGGAGATAGTGCGCGCCCTATGTACTAGAGTTTTAAGTACCCCATTCCTCTGTGAAGGGTGGTGACAGCTGTCTGCGTGTAAATACAGATCAGTGTGCGTTGTCTTCCGATATACACTATGACCCAGGGTGCCATCAGCTCTTCTCTTAACCAAGACGTCAAGGAACGGCAATTTACCCTCCGTTTCAGTCTCCATAGTGAATTTGATGTTGGGGTGTATGGAGTTCAGATGTGTAAGGAAGTCAAGGAGTTTATCCATACCATGTGGCCAGATGACGAAAGTGTGATCTGTATTTACACGCAGACAGCTGCCACCACCCTTCACAGAGGAATGGGGTACTTAAAACTCTAGTACATATCCCTCACACCGACGTCTTCTCAGACGCCGGCGCAATCGGTTCCACTGCGCGGCCGCGGCGCGGGGCGCGGACCGCGGAGGGGTCGCTCCGCGGGCCGAGGGTATTTAAATGGCCCGCTACCGGGCTAGAACCCAGTTCCCTTCGAGCAGCCGTAGCGTGCGGATCTCCGTGCCGGCGCGTTTCCAGGAGCTCAGTCCGTCAGTTCACCTGATGATGGCGACATGTATGATCGCCGAAATATTGTGCCCGTTGGACACTATGGACCGGCAGTACACCCGTGGATATTTTGATCATCTAATACGCCAGGAGAAACTGAAGAATCACGGAAATTATTATGATTTATCCCAGCCAAACTTGTTTATGGAAAGTAAAACGTAGGGAATATAACGACAGAGACAAAAAGGCGGCTGTATACAATTATCTCATAGAGGAATTCCAATTGGTAGATCCTACTGCTAATAGAGAATCTGTAATTACACTGCTGGCCATTAAAATTGCTACACCACGACGATGACGTGCTACAGACGCGAAATTTAAGTGACAGGAAGAAGATGCTGTGATTTGCAAATGATTAGTTTTACAGAGCATTAACACAAGAATGGCGCCAGTGGCGATCCCTACAGTGTGCTGACATGAGAAAAGTTTCCAACCGATTTCTCATACACAAACAGCAGTCGACCGGTGTTGCCTGGTAAAAAGTTGTTGTGATGCCTCGTGTAAGGAGGAGAAATGCGTACCATCACGTTTTCCAACTTTGATAAAGGTCGTATTGTGGCCTATAGCAATTACAGTTTATCGTATCGCGACCTTGCTGCTTGCGTTGGTCGCGATCCAATGACTTAGCAGAATATGGAATCGGTGGGTTCAGGAGGGCAATACGGAACGCCGTATTGGATTCCAGCAGCCTTGTATCATTAGCAATCGAGATGATAGGCATCTTATCCACACAGCTGTAATGGATCGTGCAGCCACATCTCGATTCCGGAGTCAACAGATGGGGACGTTTACAAGAAAACAAACATCTGCACGAAGAGTTCGACGACGTTTGCTGCAGCATGCACTATCAGCTCGGAGACCATGGCTGCAGTTACCCTTGACGCTGCATCACAGACAGGAGCACCTGTAATGGTACATGCAATGACGAAAACGCCATTTTTTCGGATGCAGCATCATGATTGTCTCATCTGTGTTTGGCAACATTGCGGTGAACACACATCGGAAGCGTGTATTCGTCACCGCCATACTGGCGTATCACCTGGCCATTTGTTACACGTCTCGATCACTTCTTGTTCACATCGACGGCACTCTGAACAGTGGCTGTTACATTTCAGATGTGTTAAGACACGTGGCTCTTCCCTTCATACGATCCCTGAGAAACCCTACATTTCAATAAGACCGCATGTTGCAGGTCCTGTACAGGCCTTTCTGCATACAGAAAATGTTTGACTGCTGGCCCTGGCAGAACATTCTCCAGATCTCTCACCAACTAAAAACGTCTGGTCAATGGTGGCTGAGCAACTGGCTTGTCACAATATGCCAGTCACTACTCTGGATGAACTGTGATATCGTGTTGAACTGCGTGGGCATTTGTACCTGTACACACCGTCCAAGCTCTGTTTGACTCAATGCTAAAGCGTAACAACGCCGTTATTACGGCCAGAGGTGGATGTTCTGGGTACTGATATCTCAGGATCTTTGCACGCAAATTGCGTGAAAATGTAATCACATGTCAGTTCTAGTATAATATATTTGTCCAATGAATACCCGTTTATCATCTGCATTTCTTCTTGGTGTAGCAATCTTAATGGCCAGTAGTGTAAGAAATAAATTCGTTGATAACTGTATAGCGTAAAGAACTGGCTTTAGGCAGCGTAAATAGCTTCACAAGTGTTGGGGACGATTTCACTCAATTGTTGTTAGAAAATTGCTATTGAAAATTCGAGGTCTTTTTAGGTCCTTCCTGTGGTCAGTAATGTTAATGTAACTACCAGCCACACATGTAGAGAAATTGATCTCATACATGTGTCTTCACGTATTATGCAAGGAGCTATCAATGTTAAAAGATAATTATAAGTTTCCACGTCCATTCGCTAATAATTACGCGAAGTAAATTGACACGTGACAACTGCCTCCGTTTAAGCAGCCATTGCCTAGACAATTTCGTACATCTTTTCTGTTTATTGCGGTTTGTTTGCATTTTTTTCTGTTTGTTTTGCGAGACACGACTATAACAAAATTCCTCCATCACTGGCAAAAGTAAACTTCGAAAAAAAGCGTATCCTATTCGCTTGCCGATTGCAGTCTGTACCAAAGATCTTGTAACAAATGTTTGTACTACCTAAGCATTTTTTAAATTTATTTTTTCAAACCCTAGAGGTCGGGCGCGAAAATTTTCAGGGATGTAAATATCCGTAAAATTGCAACAATAGGTGTGCGCAGACATTTGCATAGACATTTGCGCAGACAGATAATTTTATGTGGACCCATCTATAATCTTCGATGAAGCCCACCTCAGACAACGCTTGATTTGTTGCTGGAATCCGTGTTTAGCTTCCCAGCGGTCTGTGAAGCATGGCTAATGGAAGTGGTAAAGACTGCCAGTCTTGCTTGCAAGATGAAATCAGAGCTCACCATCTGCAGCCTAGTTGACAGGACCGACTATGGACCTCTGGTACAGAGCCGAGTGGAGGGTCTGAATCAGAGGCTCAGACGGTTCTGCGAGCGTGTAGGCTGCAGATTCCTTGACTTGCGCCATCGGGTGGTGGGTTTCCGGGTTCCGCTGAATAGGTCAGGAGTCCACTATATGCAGGAAGCGGCTACACGGGTAGCGGGAGCTTTGTGGCGTGGACTGGGCGGTTTTTTTAGGATAAAGAGCTTCGGGGAAAAACAAAATGGGCCATTTCAAAGGGTGCAGATGGATCACAGGAGAAATGTAGATCCGGAAACTATCGATATAACAGTTGGAAATTGTCGTAGCAGTGTCGGGAAAAGTACCAGAACTCCAAGCGTTAATAGAAAACACCGAAACACACATCTTTATAAGCAGCGAAAGTTGCCTCAAGCCGGAAATAAGTTCAGAAGAACTATTTGCAAAAGATCTAACGGTGTTCAGAAAGGATAGATTAAACAAAATAGGTGGGGGCGTGTTTGTCGCCGTCAAAAGTAGTATTTCATGTAGCGAAGATGAAGTTGATAGTTCCTGCGAGCTATTATGGGTAGAGGTTGTACCCGAAAATCGTAAGAAGTTAATAATCGGTTCCTTTTACCGGCCTCCCATTTCTGACGACACAATAGCAGAAAGGTTCAAAGAAAACCTGAGTCTAATTACAAAAACGTACCCGACTCACACGATAATAGTAGGTGGTGATTTTAATTTACCCTCGATCTATTGGCGAAATTATATTTTCAAATCAGCATGTAGGCATAAAAGCAAAGGAAAAGGCATACTAAATTTAAACGAACACAAAATCCCCAGGATTGGCGATCGTACTCAGAAGCTCGAAATTTAGCGAGTATTTCAATGCGAGATGCCTAAAATATTTATCACAACGAAACTTTTTCTCGAAATTTGACTGAATACGCAAAGAGATTTTGGTCATATATTAAATATACTTGGGGCAAATCACAAAGAGTACCTTCACTACGTGATAGTAATGGCGATCCTGCCGATGACAGCGCTACTAAAGCAGAGTTACTAAACATAACATTTAGAAACTCATTCACCAAAGAAGATCAATAGATTTAGAAAATATCGTTCATGCGAAACACAACTAGCTCTTTATTCACACAAAGTGATGGGTGCTATCGACAAAGGTTCGCAAATCGATTCCGTATTTCTTGATTTCCAGAAAGCTTTTGACACCGTACCTCACAAACGGCTTTTAATCAAATTGCGTGGTTATGGTATATCGCCCCAATTTTGCGATTGGATAGGGGATTTCTTGTCAGAGAGGACACAGTTCGTAGTAATCGATGGTAAGGCCGCGACTAAAACAGAGGTGATATCGGGCGTTCCACAGGGTAGTGTTATTGGTCCTCTGCTGTTCCTTATTTACATAAACGATTTAGGGGAAAATCTAAGTAGCTCTCTTAGGTTGTTTGCAGATGACGCCGTCATTTACCGTCTAGTAAAATCATATGAAGATCAAAACCAACTGCAGAACGATCTGAATAAGATATCACTATGGTGTAAAAATTGGCAATTGACTCTAAATAATGAGAAATGTGAAGTCGTCCACATGAGTACGAAAAGAAATCCGTTAAACTTTGTTTACAACATAAATCAATCAAATGTGAAGGCCGTAAACTCCACAAAATACCTAGGAATTACTATTACTTCAGACTTAAATTGGAAAGAACATGTAGATAATATCGTGGGAAAGGCGAACCAGAGACTGCGTTTTATTGGCAGAACCCTTAAAAGATGCAACAGAACTACAAAAGAAACTGCATACACTACGCTTGTCCGTCCATTTTTGGAGTATTGCAGCCCAGTGTGGGATGCTTATCAGGTGGGTTTGACGGAGGACATCGAAAGAGTCCAAAGAAGGGCAGCTCGTTTTGTACTGTCACGATACAGAGGAGACAGCGTTACGGAAATGATACAGGATCTTGGATGGGAATCATTACAACAACGACGCTTATCGCTGCGGCGTGGGCTGCTTGCGAAACTCCAATCGCCAACATTCTCCTCCGAATGCGAAAATATATTGTTGACTCCCACTTACATAGGTAGAAATGATCATCAGAATAAAATACGAGAAATCAGAGCTCGAACGGAGAGATTCAGGTGTTCTTCCTTCCCGCGCGCTATTCGAGAATGGAATGGGAGATAAATAGTATAATTGTGGTTCGATGAATCCTCTGCCAGGCACTTAAATGTGATTTGCAGAGTATCCCATGTAGATGTAGATGTGTTGCACTGGGCACTGTGATGGCTTTTGTGCAAGGTTGGCTGCACACGATGATCCATTTACCTTAGATCGGTAGAAGACGACAGAGACTTGACACTGTCAACTTTGACGCTGAAATAGTGGAGATAGTAAAGCGTAGAGGACTAGAAGTCAGCGTGTTTTTATTTATTGAAGAAATAAGGCGGAGAAAACGATGTGAGAATGCTAACCGTAGATTGTAGAGTCTTTTCTGGTTATCTTGCCATGATAATGTGCAAAGTGTTTTCACGATTTTCTTTTTATATGAACTTGCACAAGCTATTATAATAATTAAATTGACTTGAAGAAAAGGATTTGTTAATAATCATGATTTTGTATATGAACGTCTTTATACATTATATCAAGATACATTTTTAATTTTGACGTGCTGCAAATGTTCAAATGTTTGTAAATCTATTGGACCAAACTGCGTGGTCATCAGTCCGTAGCTTACAAACTATTTAAACCTAGGTAAACTAACCTAAGGACACACACACACACCCATGCCCCAGGGAGGACTCGAACCTCCACAGCGAGCAACCGCGCCTCGCTGCGAGATGCTTTAGACAGCTCGACTACTCCACCGCGGCAGACGTGTTGCATGAGAAGTTCTCCATTAAACTTTTTTTTATAACACACATCTTGTCTGATAATAGGTTGCTGCCAACACAAAAGTTATCAACATGACGCTTGGTGCACACAAAGTAGTATCAGTAGACTCTAGCTTGGAAAACATACGCTCATGTGACGAAATGCTTCTTCCTCATTTGCTAGCGTTAAAATCCACAAGCCGGAAAACAGGACCTGTCCTATCTCCAAATTCTAGCATGCAAGCCAGCAGCAGAGCCAGCAATGACGTCATTTTCCGTCTGAGCTGCCATCACTGCTGCCAACGCAGCTCCCAGCATGCAATCCGGTAGCAAATCAAGCATCGTCTGAGGCGGGCTTCAGAATGCCGGAAGATTTGTCATTCCGTATCTGTGGTCACTTGGAGCAATAGTGCCTATATGACGTATTGAAATGCAAATCATGACAATATAGTATTTAAGGCGAAAGTTCAATGAAGATTTATCACAGATGCTTCACTTTGTTTCGTTAAATGTCAATGAAGAACAAATATCAATTAAGGATGCAATACCGCTGAAACCCAAACCAGGACTTATATGAATTAAACTACATCTACATGGGATACTCTGCAAATCACATTTAAGTGCCTGGCAGAGGGTTCATCGAACCACAATTATACTATTTATCTCCCATTCCATTCTCGAATAGCGCGTGGGAAGAAACAACACCTGAATCTCTCTGTTCGAACTCTGATTTCTCTTATTTTATTCTGATGATCATTTCTACCTATGTAAATGGGAGTCAAAAATATATTTTCGCATTCGGAGGAGAATGTTGGCGATTGGAGTTTCGCAAGCAGCTCACGCCGCAGCGATAAGCGCCGTTGTTGTAATGATTCCCATCCAAGATCCTGTATCATTTCCGTAACGCTGTCTCCCCTGTATCGTGACAATACGAAACGAGCTGCCCTTCTTTGGACTCTTTCGATGTCCTCCGTCAAACCCACCTGATAAGCATCCCACACTGGGCTGCAATACTCCAAAAATGGACGGACAAGCGTAGTGTATGCAGTTTCTTTAGTAGTTCTGTTGCATCTTTTAAGGGTTCTGCCAATAAAACGCAGTCTCTGGTTCGCCTTTCCCACGATATCATCTACGTGTTCTTTCCAGTTTAAGTCTGAAGTAATAGTGATTCCTAGGTATTTTGTGGAGTTTACAGCCTTCACATTTGATTGATTTATGTTGTAAACAAAGTTTAACGGATTTCTTTTCGTGCTCATGTGGACGACTTCACACTTCTCATTATTTAGAGTCAATTGCCAATTTTTACACCAGACTGATATCTTATTCAGATCGTTCTGCAGTTGGTTTTGATCTTCATATGATTTTACTAGACGGTAAATGACGGCGTCATCTGCAAACAACCTAAGAAAGCTACTTAGATTTTCCCCTAAATCGTTTATGTAAATAAGGAATAGCAGGGGACCAATAACACTACCCTGTGGAACGCCCGATATCACCTCTGTTTTAGTCGATGCACTTCGTGTGAATAAAGAGCTAGTTGTGTTTCGCATGAACGATATTTTCTAAATCCGTGTTGACCTTGGGTCAATAGATCGTTCTGTTCGAGATAATTCATAATATTTGAACACAGGATATGTTCCAAAACCCTGCTGCAAATTGAAGTAAATGAAATAGGCCTGTAGTTTAGTGGGTTACTCCTATTGCCTTTCTTGAATATAGGTGTGACCTGTGCAACTTTCCAATCTTTTGGTACAGATCCTTCTATGAGAGAGCGGTTGTATATGACTGTTAAGTAAGGAGCTATCGCTTCAGCATAATCAGATAGAAATCTAATTGATACACATCCTTGTAATTCATTCTGGTATTGTGGTTAAGACAATAGCTCCCAGTTTGAGTGTCGGAAAAAAAATGTTTGGTTCGAGCCTTGCAAAACCTAATTTTTTTCATCTTTTTTTTTACGATACTCTAAATGTGTTACAAGTCTGTTATAGAGTATTAGTCAGTTTTTTCCGAATACTTTGCGATATGCAAGAATGAAGTTATGCAGAAACCTAACTGTATAGCTTAAATTTGTGCGAATGAAAAAGAGTATGAATGATATTCATATTCTCCCTTATCACAAAGACGTCGCTGGCCGCCTATTTCAGAATATGTGGCGATTTCTAAGTTTGTATTTATGTAAGAACATAAAAGAAACCTTAAATTACTGGAGCTAAAATGAATAGCCTGCCTGTTAAATTTACATTCTACCTAATCACAAACCGTGACTGTTTATAAATGAAAAAGTGAATATTTCCAAGTGTGTAATTAGGCAGAAAGGTAAGGAAACAGTTTGAATTACTATGAGTGAAATGAGTACAATTGATATTAGTATTCTTCCTCATAGCTAATAGGTGTCTTCTTGATGAATTTCATTTGTATGCGACTACAGTCAAAAAAAATTTTTATTTTGAAGGATATTAGATTGTCATCAAATATTTGTGATTCATAATTATGATTTCATTCGAAAAATCCATTTTTATAAGCCACATAAAAATTTTAAAATGTTAGGTATGTCTGAGAACCATGTTATTGTCACATCACCACACATTTAGTTTCGTAAAACAGGTTGTCAAGTTCCATAATTGAGCACAAACTATTCGAAAATGTACTGCACCAGTACACAGAAACGAGACAACACAGAAAATTAAAATCTATTTCATGATTAACATCCTGTTTTACTTCCGTTCAGACATCATTAATCGAGACAACGGCTATTTTCTTAGCAAAGGCTGGGAACCTGCAATTACATAGATTAAGACGAAGAATGAAACATCCCATAGTGTACTGACTTTGAGGGCGGGGGGAGAAACAGATGGAACGCCACCGCCGGCGGACCTCCCTGGGCGCGGACCTGGAGACTTAGGAGCGACGACAGACAAGAGGAGGCTGGATCTGAACCGTGGACCAGGCGCAGACTGCGATGGGCTCAGTTGGAGCGCCTGAAGGAGAAGGGGAGAATCTGATATATACCTCACCCAGGCTGCCACCATGGCCCGGCCACGATGGCCGAGTGGTCTGCGGCGCACCAGTCAGTTTGCACAGCCGGTATCGTCGGGGCTTCGAATCCCTCATCGGGCATGGATGTTTATGTCGTCTTTAGTATAAGATTGTTCATTAGTGGTTTGTAAGTTTAGAGACTGATGATCCCACAGTTAAGTCCCTTAAGCTTAACAAACATTTGAACGCCCCCATGGCAGTACTCAGCACACCTGATGAAGTAAGGAAGGAAACTTAGAGTTTAACGTCCCATTGACAGCGTGGTCATTAGAGACAGATCTTATGCTCGGAATGTTTGGGTAAGGATGTGGAAGGAAATCGGCCGTGCCCTTTCAAAGGAACCATCCTGGCATTTGCCTGGAGTGATTTAGGGAAATCACGGAAAACCTAAATCTGGATGGCCGGAGGTGGATTTGAACCACCATCCTTCTGAATGCGAGTCCAGTGCAACATGGTCGATTGCTGAAATATTGTGTCCTATGCACGCGCGCGCCCACACACACACACACACACACACACACACACCAGGCTGTTCACCCGAGATTTATTTCGTCATGAAATACGCCTGGAGAAATTGAAGAACCACATCATGTAACATTAACATTTGCAGTACTAAAGGACAGAACCATATATGTGATTTTAAAAGTAACTGATGACAGTTGTAACATCCCTGAGTATCGATTTCGGCGTCAGTTACCCGAAGATCGCTGGACCATGCGCTCTGGTGGCAGTTTGACGCAACGTGCGCGCGTGGAAAACGACGGAGTCATACTCATTCTCATTTGGCAGCCTTCCTCATACGTGTTAACATCTCTCCAACTTCCTCTGACTGCATAGACGGTCAGGTTTTTACGTACTAGCCTGTATTCATCATACCTGTATTCATATTGCCTTTATACTTGAATGTATATCTCTTGTAATATATAAATCAAACCTATTACTTTTATACTTCCTCCTATCATCGACTTTCCGCTACTTATCCTGCATCCATAATCCGAACCTGCATTTTTCCAACCAGTCTGCAGGAGGTAGTGAGCCTAAAATATGATGAAAATTAAAAGGTGAGAAAGTGGAATAGTATACAGTAAAATACCTGATATTCCCTTAAAAGAAAAAGCTGGCTGTTTATTTTCGAATAAGTAGCCATCTATGAGTTTGTGATTAGGTATAAACCTAACAGATGAACTGATAGTGAAACGTTGTAGAAGCAAAGTTCATACTCATGCATGTCACAAATCGTCAGCATTAATAACTAAGCAGTTAAGTTCCATTAATTTACAAACATTTTAAAAGAAATCACCGTCTACTTCACGATTATGTTATGATCATGGCGTTAAGTGACACGATTCGACCAAAAAACTCGATAGCAATCGACCCAAATTCACACACTGGTAACTTCCGGCACTTCTCGGCATTTAGCGCCGAGTCCAGTCGCCAACCGGCTCGGCACATCCTGGCTCGGCTCGACCCGGCCGGCAGTGTGAACGCACCCTAAGAATGGCAACTTACATCCTTTCGGTTCTTCTCTACTGTATTCGTCCCTCAGTCTCCCTCTATGATTTTTACCCCACACACTTCCTTCTAATGCTAAGTCAACAATTCCTTGATGTCACAGAATGTGTCCCACCAACCTATTCCAGCGATCGCCTTAACCAGTTAAGAACCCCAGATGCAAAACCAGCTATGTGGCCAAAAATCGAAAATTGAGTTAGAGGTACCTTCTTGAACAGGTTTTCAGGGCCTGTGTAATAATGTATCGATCAGACTCTATGTATTTTAAAATGAGGTGCGAAAATCGCGTGCGAGTGCAAAGGTGGCAATGTCTTCTATGCGCTGGGTTGAAAAAGAGGTCGAGTCTTCAGTTGCAGAACTGCACATATCTCGTCTCACGTAATACTTTTTAAAAGTCCCGATTTTTAGCTACAAGTGACTAAAATGTTTCGGTTGGCGCAACTGGATAGATTCTCGTATGTTTCTGGTTCTATTGCTAGATTGTAGCAAGGAGAGTATGAGAAGGCATTGTTATATCATAAAAAGACCCACCAGCACAGTCGTTCCCCTGTGTATTTTAAAACGACTTTGTAGGCAGTTTTATTGTAGCACACTTCCAAATGGACAAGGATAATGAAGAAATTTCTACTACTGAAGTACATTTCGACGACAATAGAGCTGAGAGTAGCGCTAATGATAAGAGGGAAGGTGCCACGAAAAACTCTACTTCTAAGGAAGAGAGGGCGGAATGTACGGCAATGGAATCGAAACGTCGAGAAAAGGTAGAGGTAAGGAAGACCACTGCTTATACTAATTTTCAAATATTGATTACAGGTTGCATGTTGTTGGATTTAATGCCCTAACAACATTAGCTAAACTTTTTGGGCACATATTTATTGTAAATTTAGTGTACTTGAAAATATAAATGCCAGCCGCGGTGGCCGAAGGGACTGAGGCGCTTCAGTCACGGTCTGCACGGCCACTACGGGCGGGGGTCCAATCCCCCCTCGGGCATGGATATTTGTGCCGTCCTTAGTTGTAGGTAGTTATAGGAGATAAAAAATCAATAAAGCAACTGACTATAGAGTTTGTGCTAAAAAAAAAAAAAACAAAACAAAAAACAAAAAAAAAAAACAAAAAAAAAAAAAACACTGCAACCGCTGAAAGAAGAGGAGGACACAGAAGAACGAAGTTGTACGAAGATAGGAAAACTGCAGTCAGACATATTGAACAATTCACTCTCATCGAATGTCACTATTCTAGAGGAAAAATGCTACATCGCCAATATTTAACCAGTGAATTAAATGTAAAATTAATGTGGGAAATGTTCTGTGATGAACACCCACATCTGGATGTGAAGCACAACTACTACCAGACAATATTCTGCAATAATTTTAATATTGGCTTTGGAACACCTTATATTGACACATGTTCTACATGTTCCTCCCTATGAAGCAGAATTTCCTTGGAAAATCAGCCGGTGGAAAAGAAAAATTTAGGCCATCAGCTTACACCTCACAAACTTCAGAACAAAGTTTTTTTATGAAAGACTGAAGGAAGACATGGAAGATCTACATACTTTAAGTTATTACTGCCAGAAAAATTTAGTCCTTCCAAAAGTCCCAGACCAGGCAGCTCATTATTCCAGACAGATGTACTTACATAATTTCACAGTTTGCCAAGGTTCGTCTACAAGCAGTCAGCTGAAAGACAACGTTATCTCATATGTTTGGTCAGAGAACGAATTTGCAAAGGGGTTAAATTAAATTGCTTCTGCTCTTCATCATCAGCTGCTTAAAACCAATTTGCATGACGTCACCAAACTACCCCTCTTTTTGGATGGATGCGGTGGTCAAAAAAAGAATACAAGAATGATTGGGGTGTATATAGAAATTCATAAACCCTGAGACCGTTTTTCGTCACGAACATCTCAAAGACAATAAAGATAAGGGTGAAGCAATGAATTAAAATTTATGATGCGGCCGAGAATCGAACTCAGACCTTCACGCTTACTAGGCAGTCGTGTTAGCACCATACCACCACATAACTAGCGATTAAGGACCCTCAGAATAGTCTAACGACGACTTCCCTCTACATCACAAACTTTAATTCAGCTTCTGTGTTCCATAGAATATTGTCACTACTGCCAAGGCTCTCCATGCAGCGGAATAGCACCTCAGCAAAGAACATGTTGGAACATCCCTGCCTTTAACTTTAGGCTAAGGTGATACAAATATCAATATATACAGAAATTCATTTTTGTATAGCAATATAGATAGAAATTCAAGTGCGCCTCCGTTGCACAGTGGTAGAGTGCCAGACCACAAATCCAAAGGTCGCGGGTTCGATCCCCGGATTTTTATCTGTCACTTCCCACTTCTTTCACCTCTGGCAGTATTGCTCATGTGAAAAATACCGAGTAGCACTGTGGTTCGGTACCCACGTTAAACTGTAGGTCCCCCTATAACTGGCTGGGTAAGTTGGTTCGAGGGTCGGAGGAAGGCAACGGCATACCACCAGGACCATGCCTAGTAAAGCACTGTGGTGTTCAAACCAATCTTCGGATTGTTGACTGCTTTACACTTTTTATAGAAATTCATAAACCCTAAGACAGTTTTTCATCTCGAACACGTCAAAGACATTAAACATACAGCGCCACAGATTTCAAAAGCTTCTGTTTCCTTTTTGTCTCTCATTATTGTCATTGACATTGAAGGCAAGGCAAGACTTTTGCCAACACTTTGTTTTAGAAAGAGCAGGTGTTGAACGTAGGGGAAAGCGACTGTTGAAAATAAATCTGATTTTATAAACAGCCACAAGTTGCTATAATTATTTATTGAATTAATCGGTTTCACTCTTTACACAAGAGCATCGTCAGAATACTCTAAAAATAGATATTGACATACCAGAAATTGTTTACATTAATATTACATCAATTACGAATTACATTTTTAATTTGGAGACTTAGTTTTCATAATAATTAATAGCTGTCGATTTATATAATCATATGTCAGTACAGTAATTTAAAAGAGATGTAGTATGGCAGTTGGATAGTAAAAGTCGTCCACTGTACATGACAAGAGCGTTGCTTTGTCACTAAAATTAGTAAATAAGGTCTGTGTGAACTACTGGTTACTCCCTGCTACAAAGCCTTGTTCCCTGGCCCAAACTGAGAACAGATTCGTTTCAAATTACTTCAATAACAGTAAGTTAATACTACAGTGGTCAATATACATAGCAGCTCATACGTTATTACACACAGATATTAATAATCAAGCGACCACAATTAAAGTTATCTTAGAAAGGTGGCTAAGAAAACATTTATGGCGCAATGGAATTTGGTCGTAAGAAACATTGCATCTGAGCATGTTCTCAGCACTTGTGAAACAATATTAAATAAAAGAGGGAAGGTCCTCTAAAACTACAATTTATAGGCAACTTACGGAATATGCTGAAGTTAAACTTGTTTATTCAGATAGAAAACAGGCAAAATGGGGAACCAATTTTGTTAATACAAGAACATGCATCTCTTACATGGATTAATGGGGATGGTGCCCAGCCTAAATTACACATGATTTGTCGCTACTGGGGGGAAGGATTCACAAACAACACTCATTCTCTCAAACACACGCAATGCCACAGCGAAACTCACCAAAAACAGCGTGCTGAGATGAGGCGGAAGCAGGCGCTGCTATCGTAGGCGAAGTTCAGCAAGTTGGAGGTAGCACAAAACACAATATACAAACACTTCGAGGCTGGCTCTGGTCTGTCGTGCCTGTTTTGAGATGGTGCATGTGTATAGCAAGTTAAATTCCATCTGAACAGAAAACGCGAGCAAACACGCTAAACGGCGACACACGGCTATGTTAAATGAACGCCACTGAAGTTAAAGTGGTTGAAAGTCGGATTAATTATACAAAATCACGGTAGATTCTTAAGTTGCAGTCTGTTAGAAATCTAGCTAGGTGCTGGTTTTATAAGAGAAGTGGCGTGAACTCAGGCGACTAGCTGCATACCCCGGAAGTCGGAACTCAGACCCACCTGGTTCCGAAAACCGATAAAGTTGAATAAATTCAGTTTCCGAAAAATATAGAAAATTAACTACAGCATGCAACCCATAGAAATGTTTAGAATTACATAAGGAAGCTATTGAAGGAGGTTGTTCAAGGCTCAGAGAGAATTACTGAGAAATCAGAGTGCAAACTACAAGTCGGAGAAAAAATAGCAACATTAAAATAGGCGGGGAGAGAAGATTGCGAAATATTAGTGGAAATCAGAAGGATACCCATATAGTTACTTGCCTAATGTGCATGGAACAAACAAGAGTGGAAGCAGAAGGCTTTGTTCTATGTACCAACCACGTGGAACACATATCACTCACAAAAGGAAACGATGAGAAGAATTTTACATGCACTGTATAAAATGAACATATCACCTATTAGAAATCGGGCACCACAAAGCTAGAAAGTATTTACACAGAGTTCTACACCGCCATATGTTCACAAAAGGTTTTAACATCTCAAACCGTTATCAAACTGCAACTAGAATCACACACACCACGTTTATTTATTGGAAATCACTGAATTGAAAAATGAGAACACATTTCCGCACACGATCGGAGAAAACATAAAAAAATAATTGTAAGTTCACGAATCTAAGTTAAACGTACTAGTCAATGAAATGCTACCATCTTGAGAAAACCAGAGCAGAACCAACATTACCTTGCCAGACGCCCAGCATATAATGATGCGCTGCGTGGGGTGCGGGAAGCCACCACAAGCTGGAAAATCCATGAAAACAGCGGTGGTGGGGGACCGAGAGACTCGCCAACCAGCTCGCAACCAAAGGGTGTGGAAACCCCTTTGGCAGTTTCGGCAGCTATCGATACTGAGCCATAGAGAACGATGCAAAACGAGCTGTCACTCCAAATTCCAATGTTCAAATGTTTGTTAAGCTTATGGGACTTAACTATGGGGTCATCAGTCCCTAAACTTACAAACTACTTATGAACTACCTTATACTAAACACGGCACAAATATCCATGCCCGAGGGGGGATTCGAACCCCCGACCGTAGTGGCCGTGCAGACTGTGACTGAAGCGCCTCAGTCTCCTCGGCCACCGTGGCCGGTGCTGTCACTCCCCGGGTCTCCCTACTTTCATGGCATTGGACTTCGCAGTGATGTCAAAATGACGTATGGCGTCCAAGTCACATACATATCGAATGCTCTCGAGTTTTGTGGTCGAACACAGCTATGGTGCAAGGAAAGCTGATTTCCCACTTCCATATTGACAGTCTATCTTGCTTGTTGTCTTTTGAACTAGCTAGCAATTGAAAATGTGCGAAGTTTACGAAAGTATATTTCGTGAAATTCTGAAAGAGTTTAACGTTTCAGAAGGAGGCCAGATTTCTGCCTACTGTGATAACTTTTTTTCTGCCAAGATTTATTTTCCTTTTGTACAATGTATTCTGGGAGTTATGTATTTTTCTTGTGTTCAGTACGTTTTTGTGGGTTATACTAGTTTGTAAGAGGCTGTGAAAGCGTGTGTCTATACAGATCTAGAAACAAGGGAGTGCTACGAGGTACGTCCAGAAAGTAAGTTCCGAAAATGTTCCAATGTTTGTAGAACTTATGGGACTTAACTACAGGATCATCAGTCCCTAAGCTTACAAACTACTTATGATCTAGCTAAGACTAAGGACGGCACAAATGTCCATGCCCGAGGGGGGATTCGAACCCCGACCGTAGTGGCCGTGCAGTAAGTTCCGTTTGGTTATATAAAACAAACGTGTACAGATACAGAAAAATATATATTGTACAAAATCTACAACTATTAAACTACTTTTCTACATAGCTGCCGAAATTTTGCAGGCACTAGTCATAGTGTGGCACAAGTTTCTGTATGCCTTCTTCATAGAACGTTGCCGCCTGTATATTCAGCCATTTGGTAGCATGTTCTTTCAGCTCATCATCATCGTTGAAATGTTGACCACCAAGGACAGATTTTTAGGTGTAAGAAGAGGTGAAAGTGGCTAGGAGCGAGGCCTGGGCTGTACGGATGATGATCAAACACGTCCCACTGAAATTCCCATAAGAGTTGTTTGGTTACATTCGCTACATGAGGTCGGGCACTATCGTGGAAACAAACACCACTTTTTGATGGAAATCCTCTTCTAAAATTTGTCCTGTCAACACTTCAACGAAGACGAGCTGAGAGAACATGCTACCACATGGCTGAATACAAAGGTGGCAACCTTCTATGAAGAAGGCATACAGAAACTTGTGCGACACTATGACAGATGCCTACAAAATTGCGGCAGCTATGTAGAAAAGTAGTTTAACAGTTGTAGATTTTTGTACAATAAATATTTTTTCCGTATCTGTACACGTATGTTTTATATAACCCAACGGAACTTACTTTCTGGACGTACCTCATATATTAACTTTATTCTTTGGTTAACGTTTTCTTTTTTGTGTTCTTTTGTATGATGTTTTCTATGTCTGAGATGCTACCACAGTCTATCACAGACAGTCGCGAAACTCTCTAGGAAAAAAAATTGCAGCTGAAGTGATACTAGCGCTCCAAGCGGCCAGTAGGAAATAACAGTGGAATGGCATGATGCAAACTGAGAAGTTGCCGTTTGTAATGCTGTTACCTTCATATTTCCTGGTCACTGAATGCTGCTGTGAACTTTCTAATTCAAATACGAAAACATCATTAAAGTAATATCACTGCTTCTGTTAATGGCAGTCTATAATTTAACAAACTGTCAGTGCAATGTAATTCATACAGTTCATAATACCCGAGTCATATTAATGTCATCTGAAACCTTTTGAAAGCAGAAATGAATTGCAACCTGATGTGCTGAAGTATATAAAAGGAACTGATTATGATTATGTTCGTGTGCTCGGTGCGTACTGAAGTATATAAAAGGAACTGATTATGATTATGTTCGTGTGCTCGGTGCATACTGACATGTTGCACGATTTTTGTTTTAGCGAATTTCGGACACTGTAATGTTTTCAAAAGTACACATGATTTTTTACATCGTAGGGGACTAGATTCTACATCGTCGTTTAAACCATTTGTTGTGATAATCAATTAAAAATGTTTATTATTATTATTATTATTATTTTAAAGTACTGTGCTACTGTCTGTTATGTTTTGTCCACTTTGCAGTTGTCTATGCTTTGGCATAATAGTTCTTTGCAAAGAGTAAATGCATATACAGACTTTTTGTAGATTTACTGCTCTTTGTCTCTTGCCTAATGGTTGTGTGCCTCTTGAGTTAAAGATAACTGTAGCAGTTTTTCTTGTTAATAAAACTTGTCATTATCCTTTTGTGAGAATCAGTGGTATTATATTTAGCCTTTCAACAGGTTATGGGCCCAGTAATCACTGAGTGACAAGTTTTGAACTGACAAAAGTAAAACTGAATAGTGGGTGCATTATTGTAGTGTTAAACTTGTGTGAGCAAAAGTTTTAAGGTTATTTCTGCTGTGTTAAAATGATGGAAAACGAAATTTCTAGAATTACAAAACTCAAAGGCATTGAAAATTGGTCTGCCTGGAAATTTCAAGTTCGTGTTACTTTAAGTGCTATGGGAGCTTGGGACATTGTCACAGGTCAAGTAATTAAACCAGATTGTAATGACAGCATGAATACTGAAGCAAGGCTGAAGTATGAAAAAGATCTTGTAAGATGGAATAAGTTGGACAATGCAGCTCAGAAAGTTATTGGAACATCAATTGAAGACAAGCCATTGCTACATATCATTAACTGTGAATCTTCAGCTGCTATGTGGATCAAATTACTTTCAGTTTATGAACAGAAAAACAGTGTAAGCATACATTTACTCCAGCAGCAATGGTATAACCTAAAAAAGGATATTTCAAATGATATGGCTACATATATTTCACAATTAGAAGACCTGGTACATCGATTAAGGAATCAAGGTGAAAATATTTCAGATTCTATGGTGATCACAAAACTGTTAATGACACTACCAAAAAGTTATAACCATTTTCTGAGTGCATGGGAATCAACACATCCGGATCAACAGACATTAGCAAATTTGACATCAAGATTATTGATGGAGGAAAAACGCCTTAATCTTCAGGAAGACGTGAAGGGGGAAGCATTTGCAGCAGGTACACAAGGAAGAAGTAATCATTTTAAGAATAATCCCTGTCCTACAAATAAAAATTCAAGAAAACAAGGTAAGTGCTTCAAATGTAATAAACCTGGTCATTGGGCTAAAGATTGCAAAACCATTTGTTTCAAGTGTAATAAACCTGGTCATTGTGCAAAAGAATGCAGAAGTACTGTATCAAAGCATCAAGGTCGGAATCAGTGTGAACTAAGAGGGGATGCTTTGATAAGCAAAATTTTAGCAGCCAATCATGTAAATAAAAATGCATGGTTTTTAGATTCTGGTGCTACTGATCACATGTGTAATGAAATTGAATGGTTTGTAAATTACAGTCCATTTGAGAGTGAAGTCCAAATCTGTATTGGTGATGGTAGTTATATTACTTCATATGGGAAAGGCGACATAAACATTCTAGCCTTTGATGGTAAACGGTGGAATGAAAAGTATTTGTCAAATGTTTTATATGTGCCAGATATTCGGTTTAATTTATTTTCACTTGGAGCAGCATTAGACAAGGGCATACAATTTAAATCTGACAAGGCAACATGCAGACTTTTCAAGGGAGAGAATGTTGTTGCAGTGGGAGTTCGTGAAGAAAGGTTGTATAGGATGAAATTTAAGATTTCACTTAGTGAAAATGACAGTGTTCAAGCAAATGTGGCTACCAAGGAAGATCTTAAAATTTGGCACAAAAGACTTGCTCATCAAAATTTTCCCCATGTGAAAAAGTTTCTGAAAGATAGGCAGATTCAATTTAAGGAAGAAGATAAAAGTTTGTGTGAAGATTGTGTCGTTGGGAAAATTCATAAATTACCTTTCCACAAAAGTGATTCAAAGTCAAAAAGGGCAGGTGAACTGATTCACTGTGATTTGTGTGGCCCTATGCAAGTTGATTCTATTGGTGGTTCAAGGTACTTTCTTTTGTTAAAAGATGATTATTCACATTGGAGAACTGTGTATTTTCTAAGACATAAATCTGAAGTTGCGGAACACTTGGAATCTTTCATAAAAACTACTGAAAAACAAATTGAAAATGGCATTAAAGTGATCAGAACTGATAATGGACTAGAATTCATTAACCATGAAGTGCGAAAAATAATGCAGAATTATGGGATAACACATCAAAAATCAGTAACTTATTGTCCTCAACAGAATGGTGCAGCCGAACGTGAGAACAGAACTGTGGTGGAGACTGCAAGAACAATGATTCATGCAAGTGGGCTGCCAATACGACTGTGGGCTGAAGCCATTAATACAGCAACTTATATTTTGAATAGAACAGGTACAAGCAGTGTCAATGGCAAATCACCTCACAAAATGTGGAATGGATTGGATTATGATGTGACCAAACTCAGGATATTTGGAGAGATGGTTTATACACACATTCCAAAGGAGAGACGGCAGAAATGGGATTCCAAAGGTGAAAAAGGTTTTCTAGTTGGCTACGATACAGAAGTAAAGGGGTATCGTGTTTGGTTTTCTCATAAAGATCAAGTTAAAATATATCGTGACATTGTTTTCATGGGCAAATTATATAAGGACTGTCAATCAGAGAAAACTTTCAATACTGAATGTGTACCTTTCCTAATATCTGAGACAACTGATGATAAGCAGACTACTCAAGAGGAAACCCTGAATCAAACAGGAGAAGAAATTAGAATATTTGAAGAAGAATCAAATACTGAAGCCAACTGTAGATCTTCTATGCAAAATGACAATCAAGAGGTCATCAAATCTGAGAATAAAATTAGAAGCAGCCTACGAGACAGGTCAAAAATCAAAAAGCCTGTCAGATACGCCAACTATACTACTGTAAATTCTACCTGCATAACGAAGTGCTATGAACCCATCTCATATCAAGATGCAATGGAATGTGACAATGCAGAAAATTGGAAACAGGCTATGCAAGAAGAAATGTATTCTCTTAATCTTAATGAAACTTGGATCTTGACTGAGCCCCCAGAAAACCAAGAAATACTTGACAATAGGTGGGTGTTCAAAGTGAAGAGGAGAACTGATGGAACTGTGGATAGATTTAAAGCTCGACTTGTTGCTAGAGGATTTAGACAGAAATTAGGCATGAACTATACTGAAACCTTTAGTCCAGTGGTTAGATTTGATTCCATAAGAATAATCTTGTCCATTGCAGCATCCAAAGCAATGCATATGAGGCAGTTTGATGTGAAAACTGCATTTTTATACAGTGAAATAGATACTGAAATATATATGAAACAGCCAGAAGGGTTTGAGGATGGTACCAAAAAGGTATGCAAGCTGAAGAAAAGTATCTATGGGCTTAAACAAGCTTCTAGACTATGGAATAAACGATTCACCAGTGTGTTGAACAAATTTGGACTGACAGAAACAAGTGCAGACCCCTGTGTTTTTGTCAATAATAAGGGTGAATTCTTGACCATTCTAGCCATTCACGTTGATGACGGACTAATCATATCAGAATCTATGGAAGTAATTAATTTACTAATGAGTGATTTGGAACAAGAATTTGAGATAACAACCAGCAGTGTTAATCATTATCTCGGTTTGCAGATAGAGCAGTTCAAGGATGGCTCCATTTTCTTAAACCAAGAGGCATATGCAAGAGCTGTACTGGAACGGTACAACATGGAAAATACCAATGCTGTAGCTATTCCTGCTGATCGTGGACAAATGTACTCTGAGATGGGGAATGACTCAAAAATTATTAATGCTCCATACCGTCAGGCTGTTGGAAGTTTACTATATTTGTCTGTGGCAACCAGACCTGACATCACTTTCTCAGTACATAATGCTAGTCAGCATCTTGAAAAACCAGAAAAGATGCACTGGAATGCTGTGAAGAGAATCTTAAAGTACCTAAAGGGAACTATTTCTTATGGCTTGTATTATCCAAGGAATGAGGATATTCGTTTGTCTGTTTTTTGTGATTCAGATTATGCAGGAGATGTTCTTACTCGAAGATCGACCACAGGTTTTGTTGTTAAGTTTGGTGAAGCTACTATAGCTTGGAGCTCTCAGAGGCAAAAAGTGGTGGCATTATCAACAACTGAAGCAGAATATTTAGCTTCTTGTCAGGCTGTAAAAGAAATTGTATGGATACAGTCAATTTTACAAAATATTATTAATCAGAAAGAAATTACTACCACCTTGTATATGGACTGTCAAAGTGCCATCCGGTTGATCAAGAACCCTGAGTATCACAAACGAACAAAACACATAGACGTGAAGTATCATTTCATACGAGAAAAATTTAAGTTGGGAATCTTCAACCTTGAACATGTAAGCTCTACAGATCAGCAAGCAGATATTCTTACCAAACCACTCACTAGAAGCAATTTTGAAAAAATAAGACAGCTACTTTATGTTGGTGATGCTAAAGTTCTTGCTGACAGAAGACTACAGAAGTGTTAAACATTTGTTAATTGAAGTGGGAGTGTTGTGATAATCAATTAAAAATGTTTATTATTATTATTATTATTATTTTAAAGTACTGTGCTACTGTCTGTTATGTTTTGTCCACTTTGCAGTTGTCTATGCTTTGGCATAATAGTTCTTTGCAAAGAGTAAATGCATATACAGACTTTTTGTAGATTTACTGCTCTTTGTCTCTTGCCTAATGGTTGTGTGCCTCTTGAGTTAAAGATAACTGTAGCAGTTTTTCTTGTTAATAAAACTTGTCATTATCCTTTTGTGAGAATCAGTGGTATTATATTTAGCCTTTCAACACCATTTTTTCACCGCGTCCTTGCTTCTGTGCCTTTCATGTACCTATAACAATTTTTTAGCTACTTGGCAGGTATCAAACAGAATATCTTCAAAAATGTGACGTGCTAACATTAACAGTTTATATATGGACATATTATTTATTTGTACCTACGTATTCACTTTATCAAACTAGTAGATAACCATAAAAATATGTTAATATACAGGGTTATCATTTTTTTGAACCTAAAGCCCGTTTTAAACGATCAACTTACTTGTAATAGATTGCTAACAAGTTGCGTTAATGGCGGCCGTCAGTCGTTTGAACGGCTGCACTAGTATGATCGCGCTAGTATCGAAGTGCGATAATTATAGCGATAAAGAAATAGGACGAGTTCTAAATTCGGTACTAGTGGGTTCACTGCGCATGCGCGAGCTAGCAGCTGTCTGCTGCGGTCGCCGCGCCATTTTCCTTCGTATTTACGTATATTTTGCGTTATGTCGAAGTTTATGATCAGAATGTATTAAAAAATGTATTTCTAATGACGGCATTCACACTGTCCGTCACCAGACCGTCACCTAACGTCAACGTCACATTAAGCTTTCTCAAGAAGAT
Organism: Locusta migratoria; assembly: GCA_026315105.1. Taxonomy (NCBI): domain Eukaryota; kingdom Metazoa; phylum Arthropoda; class Insecta; order Orthoptera; family Acrididae; genus Locusta; species Locusta migratoria. The sequence goes on from CM048745.1 coordinate 376,683,734, forward strand.
TGTTTTGATTGAACGGTCGTCTGCTGACATCGGAAGTTAACCTATTTTCGTCACGCGATTTTCATACTGTAGTCGACAATTACACGATTTGCGCGCAAACTTGTCTTATTAATCTTTAGTTTATTATTATGCTTTGGTTTAGCGGTAAATTGTAAATGTTTCATGACGACTCAAATGTTTATCTCAATTATTGTCCACCGAAAAGCGAGGTCGTACATGTGAAACCGAAAAATGGTTTATGATTTGCAATATCGTAACAGAAAAGACTGAAGCCAATTGTTTATTTGAATAATATTGTAATTTGATGATGCAATTTTCATTAAATAGCATTTTAAATGAAAAAGTCAGTCCAAATGAAAGACAAAAATTCAGTTGTGCATGACGTTATTAACAATGTCATTGGGCAAATCGTAGTGGACAAAGTAAAGAAGGTCTATTTACGCTCTTATAAATATTGCTTGATGTGTTCATAAGTTTATTTTTTTCGCTTGAAAATACATGTGAATGTTTTGAAATGTTGTTTCACTACCCAGAACTTTACCACACTAAGTTGACCAAAAACATTAATTGCAAGGTTTTCTTTGACCGTCAATAACATTTAGTGTTGTTTCCTCAATTCCAGTATTAAACTATGACATCCTACATAACAAATCGGCTTTTATAACCTCACTTTCAACATCTGGTATTACTGTTCTATTACGTTTATCGTCTAAACACGCTGCCACAAGATCTTGCTTGAGTTTGTAGTTCAGGGCTAGTACGCTAGGAGCGCTTCAGTAGACTATTATCTATCTTGTTCACCTTCATTCATCGTTTAAAAAGGGCTTCAGGTACGAACCTAAGCAGTCATTCATACATTACGTTTAATCAGCAGTAATATTATGAAATAGTGGTCAAGTATTTGTGATTCTCATTAACAGCAGAAGTTTGGACATGAATTAATTGTTAAAGATTTACTTCTATGCCGAAAAGTATAACTAACCACTGTAAACGAACACCTGTTATTCATAACATTATTCTGTTATTTCTAAACATCCTTTGCAAATGAGAGATTTCCGAATTATATTTTTGACAGTTGCTACAATTTATAGCGACACAAAGCTAGTAAATACCAAGTTATTTTGAAAATGCTGCTGCAGTCCAAATATACATACATTACTCAATCGTTTCACGGTGTGCTTTTACGACCCAGCCGCTTGGCAGCACTGCAGTCGCCATGTTGCAGAAAATCACAGGTAGTTTCGCGACTCTTATGTTCGACTCTGATGCTACATTGTCATTCTGCTACGTTAACAGGCCTATATTTAAACACTATCGACTTCTTCTGTGGTCTTATAACCAGTATCGTATTTTACTTATCTAATTTAAAATTTTGTGGTGGGGAAATGCAACTAAACTGGGCAATGTAATACCAAGCTCATGTTCTGCACATGGAGTGTGTGTTTTTTCTAGACATAAAGGCACCCACATTCACCAGCGACTTCTAATAGTTAAAATAAAGGTATTATAATCTCCTCTGACGAATCACGGTAGCCAGAAATCTGGCCTCCTTTTGAAACGCTAAACTCTTTTCAGAATTTCACGAAATATACTTTCGTATGCTTCGCACATTTTCCATCGCTAGCTAGTGCAACAGACAACAAGCAAGATAGACGGACAGTATAGAAGTAAGAAATGAGCTCTGATGTTTACTAAAATGAAAAATGTATCCACTCTGTAACGACACTTCTATGAAAGACTTATCGAATTCATAAAAAAAGGACTGTATAACCGACATAATTACGTTTAGTACGCAATGTCAGTTTCAACTCTTCTTACAGTACTTCATATTGGTTTCTGGCGTGTATAAAGGCCAATTCACACTGTCCATCACGTTAACGTCACGTCACGGCACCGCCACGTCAAGTTGTATTCACTGTCCGTCAGTGTCCATTGCGTCAATTCGCCCATCTCAATACGCGATGTTGAAAGTGAGGTTATTAGTGGCGATCTGTTATGTAGAAAGTCATAGTTTAATACTAGAATTGAAGGAACAACAACGCTAAATGTTACTGACAGCCAAAGAAAACTTTACAATGTATGTTTTTGGCCAATTTACTGGGAACTGAAAGGACATTTCAGAACATCAACATCTATTTTCAAGCGAAAAAATAAACATATGAAAACATCAAACAATACTTATAAGAGCATAAATAGCGCCTCTTTACTTTATTCATTACGATTTACCAGATGACGTTGTTAATACCATCGTAAACAACTGAATTTTTGTCTTTCATTAGAACTTTTTCATTTAAAATGTTATTTAATGAAAAATGCGTATTCAAATTACAGTCTTATTCAAATAAACAGTTTGTTCCAGTCTTTTATGTTAACATTGTTACGTAACAAACTATTTTTTGGTTTCAGACATCTGATCTCGATTTTAGGGGGACACTCAATTGACTAAAATATTTGAGAACATTTGAGATTTACCCCTTAAACGAAGTATAACAACAACATAAAAATGACTAAGACTCATTTGCATATAAACAGTGCAATCGTCGACTGCAACATATAATTCGCGTGACGAAAATAGGTTAACTTCCGATGTTAGCAGACGGCCGTTCCGTCAAAACATTCTTCTCGAGAAAGCTTGACGTTACGTTGACGTGACGTGACGGTCCGGTGACGGCCAGTGTGAATGCCGCCATTAGAAATACATTGCGGAGTGTTCTGACGGGCGGTGACGTAACGTGACGTGACGGACAGTGTGAATTGGCCTTATAGGCGACACTGAAGTTATTATTTAGGTGTTTAAATTTTTACAAGCTTACGTAAAGTACACATTATGCAACATATCTGTTACTTCAATACACAAACAGATCAATCAAATCGGGCGAAGAAACAAGTAAAAATCTAATAACTACACCAGCCACTATGAGTAACACCTGGTTCGCTCTGCACACAAAGTCTCCGCTCGTTTCGCAAGTATTTCCTAATAATAACAAACGTACGACTGCCCACTACTGTCAATGTATGAGTGTAGTGACACAGCCGACTCGGAGTCGGCTGTGGTAGTGTCAAACAAGCATTTCGCACTCTCCACGGCACTCGATTCGACTACAAAAACTCGACATTAGTCGATAGGTATTCGACCTCGACGCCTACGTCTCCGCGAAGGTCAACCTTGTGAAAGTAGGGAGACCCTTCCAAATCGGGTTTCCTCACATTTTTTAAGTTCTCTGATCTGTTCACTGTCAATTTCACACTCGTCTGTCGCAGTTGTCTGGTCTATTTTTCGTTTTTTTGGGAGACACATTAGCTAGATGCTCAAGTGCACTGTTCATTGTCTTTTTTGCTTGCAACCTGCCTGTCCTATTAGTGGAAACTGTACCTTCTGCACTCAAATTACTAACACTGGAAACTCTTCCTGGAATGTTTACACTCGGCACTGCGTCCTGTTTAAGCATTTTCCTTGGCGGTAAATTGAGAAGTCCTGCTCTCAAGTCACGGAGATATTCATCGTATGTGAAATGTAGGGAACAAATTGTTGACGTCGCATCATTAAAGCGATACTTCCTGTTACACTTCGTTATCCAAACTTTCTGAAGCTGATTGTCTTTCGGAAACGAATGTGCTGACATCCTCTCCTTCTGTCTTTCTACTGTAAGTTAGACACCCTGTTACGACACAGCTGGGCATTTTAACAGAAAAATTCTGTCGAAAACCGCAAATAACGCTGCTACGCGCCTAGTTACATAATCTAGCCGCGCGCCACCGCATGCTTCTACGGTGACGTCATGCGCAGAACCAATCTTGTTGCTCAGAACGGTGAAATGTCCACAGATCTGCGCGGGCGGTTTGCCGCCCGCCCATGGGACGTCCATGGTTGTTGAGGAACATTTAACACTCAAAGAATAGACTTCTATATGTTATTCTCCATGTTGATCCTTTGTTAGGGGAAAATACTTATGAAACACAGATTTAGATCACAATTAGCAAGTTAAAATTATTAAAGTGATTGTTCAAAATAAAAACATCGGTCTTTAATTTATTTCTAAATGTAATGTAAAGGCCAATTCACACTGTCCGTCACGTCACGGAACCGTCACGTCAAGTTGTATTCACACTGTCCGTCCGTGTCCGTCACGTCAATTCGTCCATCTCAATACGCGATGTTGAAAGTGAGGTTATATGAGTGGCGATCTGTTATGTAGAAACTCATAGTTTAATACTAGAATGGGGGAACAACAACGCTAAATGTTATTAACGGCCAAAGAAAACTTTACAGTGTATGTTTATGGCCAACTTACTGGAAACTGAAACAACATTTCAAGACATCGACAACTATTTTCAAGCGAAAAAATAAAAAATATGAAGACATCAAACCATGCTTGTAAGAGCATAAATAGCGCCTGTATACTTTAACCATTACGATTTGCTCGCTGACATTGTTAATATCGTCGTAAACAACTGAATTTTTGTCTTTCATTAGAACTGACATTTTCATTTAAAGTGTTATTTAATGAAAAATGCGTGATCAAATTACAATCTTATTCAAATAAACAGTTTGCTTCAGTCGTTTCTGTTACAATGTTACGTACCATAAACCATTTCTTGGTTTCAGATATCCGACCTCGATTTTAGGGGGACACTCAATTGACAAAAATATTTAAGTCGTCATGAGACATTTGAGATTTACCCCTAAAACGAGGGAAAACAACAACACAAAGATGAATAATACACATATGCATATAAACAGTGCAATCGTTGACTGCAACACGTAATTCGCGTGACGAAAATAGGTTAACTTCCGATGTTAGCAGACGGCCGTTCCGTCAAAACATTCTTCTCGAGAAAGGTTGACGGACGTTGACGTGACGTGACGGTCCGGTGACGGACAGTGTGAATGCCGCCATTAGAAATACATTGCGGAATGTTCTGACGGACGGTGACGTGACGTGACGTGACGGACAGTGTGAATTGGCCTTAAGTTATTTGTATTATTACTATTTAATTTTAATTAAAGCACAGTTATAATGTTTGGATTTATATTTATTGCATGAAAAACAAAACACATGGCTAAATGTTATGCGAACTTTTAAAATATCTGTATTTTAAGCCTTGCGGAAAGAAGTATGAAGCAGAGAGTTTTTTTGCCCCAAGGGCCTCATGAACCTTAAAATTCAGGCCTGGTGACATTGAGGAGAAACGACAAGTAGATGCCTGCTTATGTCAGCGTGGATCGGGGACGACACATCGACTGGACAATGTTTCTCAAACTTTCTATCTTGTGTGGGTTTCATCACCTTCATTAAGCCAGCTACCACTTGCAAGCAATAGGAATACACGCACTGCCACCACTCTACCACCGTGACTTCGCATATTATCCAAGCCGGACATTGGGTCTTTTTTCGCAGAGATGGTGAATAAAAAAACCTTGCGATTGTTTTTGGTGCAACTAGTGCCGACAAATTCAAAACTACCATATTAGCTAGCACAGGTTAAGCCACGGCAGGAGGCCGTGGTTAAGCTCCAAACAGCTAAGCTACGTCCCTCACCAGCATATCATGAAGAACAGAGAGCTTACGCCCAAGAGTTATTAAACATGATTTTGATGTGTGATAGGGCCTCCTTTGAAACCATCAAACTCTTGACTTTTACAAGTGGAGAATTGGGAGAGATATATAGTGCAAATAATACACAATTGCAGAGCAATAATGGCATTTTTTATGTTTGTTAAGCTTATGAGACATAACTGTGGGGTCATCAGTCCCTAAACTTACAAGCTACTTATAAACTACCTTATCCTAAAGATAGCACAAACATCCATGCCCGAGGGGGGGATGTTCAGATAATTGTTTCACGCGTACCACATTTAAGTATCCTCTAGAGTCCGTCAAACAGGTGCATGAGTTTGGTACACCTGTAATACTGATACACTTGAGTTTTTCTTTCCTTGTTTCTTTCTTTGTTTAGTTGCGCAGTATTTAAGATTGCCGCGCGTGATGTAATGTGCTAATGTCATGTGATGTTTACGTATCGACACTGTCAGCTGTAACAGCGCAGAAGTGTGGCGCGTGTCATAAACGAAACAACTAGGTAAAAGCAAAGCAAAGGTAATTTACTCATTACATATTAGCTTCCGAATTGAACTGCCCGTTGAGTTATGTCAGGAGATAATTATTGCCGTCGTTTTAACTTTATTGTTATCGATGGAGATAAAATAACAGAGGTTTCTAGTGGATGTTGGCTTTTGCTTCGTATTCATTTTATGTGTGGACTACCTGTGCATATATGCAGAACAATTGTGGCTCCGTTTACACTCTGTACAAACATTTCAGCGTATATTTATTTGCATCATAACTGTTGTCACGTGAGGAAGTCAGTACAGTTGATAGATAGAAAGAAATAATCGCCACCCAATAAACATGCAACTAATTATTTATGATAATGTGTGTAGATGCTATATACTACCCAGCTACACTTCCCTATCTGTGCTTTCAGGCGTTTTGGTGGCATAAAATTGAGGCATTTTCCTGATTGTAGTAACAAGCAATTTTTTTCTAAACTGGTATAAAAATGTTGAAATGTGTTGATTTAACAATCTCTAATTGAATTTGTTATGTATCTAGGAGGCAGCACAGTGCTGAGAGTGTTATGCAGTATGACAAGTGCTATGGATGTGAATGCAAAAAATAGTTCATTGCATGGTAAGAATGCTTTAAAAATTTTAGTACTGCTGTAGAAACAACAAGCCTTTGACTTACTTTTCCAATGTTTCTTGTTTCACCATGAAGTTGTGATTGGGTCACTTGCGGAGGCTGCAGGTGACAAGAATGAAGCTGTCAGAGATGCAGTTTCTGAATCGATCAAGAAGCTTGCAAGGAAACATCAGAATGATGTATTGGATAACATAATATGCTATTGCAAGAGAAATTCAAAGGTATATTTAAATAGTTAAACTAATATTGAGTATTTCTTATATTATTAAAATATGCTAATTACTTTCTTTACAGTTTAAATAAGGAACTAAATGATGACCTAAATATTAGATGTTTGCCGGTTTTCGATAATAAAAGGGATTATCAATCTATATTGTTTGTAGTTAGTTTATAAAGTTTCGGTTCATCACTACTGTATGCAGATGTGGTAGAATTTCTTATTTTGTGTTGTAAAACTGCACTGAAAGTATCCTATGTGTCTTTAATGTGTAGGCTACATTCAGTTTTTGAGAAAGAAACTAAATTGCCAATTGGAAGAAAAAAAACAACAGATTTAGTGTATAGTGACCTAGGCTACCTCTTTTGTTTCAATCCTACATGGTAAAATTGGTTTTGAAATAAATTTCCTTATTTGTATATAGGAGATTCATGTTATTTCTTCTGCGGTTTCAACTTAACCGTAAGACAACTACCATTAATTCACATTTACCATGTCCGTTTGTCACATCAACAGCACAGATACAGCTTGTTGTACTGGACAGTACTGCACATGACACGAGACATAAAATATATTTACAGTAACCAACAGTTTATATTCTGTTTTTTTTTTTTTTTTTTTTTTTTTTTTTTTTGACTGATTTCTGGTCAGTAGGCTGTTTTAATGCATTAAAAGGATCTCTCATTATAAATATCGGTTGTGAATAACTTTTAGTGGCATCAGATTAGATTGTTCCTGTATGTTGAGAACTAAAATACTGGTACAATAAAAGTATTGTTTTGCTCCTAATAAATAAGGGTTTCTTAAAGCGATAGTAGACAATTCCTGTAAGCTTTAACAAATTACAGAAACAGTGCTGCAGCAGTAAATTATAGATAGGACAGCCCATGTTCTTCATGTGAGGTGTGAACTTCTGAAACACCCTGTATTGGGAACACCTGTTCTGAATTATGAAGGGAAACTAAGTCAGCGAAACAGCTGATTTGTATAGATAATACTGTTATTCTAATTTTAAATTTTGGATTTTAACATAACATGCTTCACCACAACCAGTTTTCCTGCTTTCACATTCATTTGCATCATCAAATCACAACAACACTGTTCTCTCAACATAACTTTGACCTCAGGCTACTCTAAAGATCAGCCTGTTGACACAATGAATTTGTTACTGTACCAGCAGCACTGAAAACAAGAGCAGCAGGTTGACTCCTCATTCTAGAATTTAGTTGATGCAGCAACATTCCCAGAGTTCTGAAATTATTTTATGTTAGTGGCATTCCTAATATGTGTAAGTAACTTATTAAATAGCTTGTCTTTTCTGCCACAAACTTGGGTTTTGGTCATGTAGTGCGATTTTATTGCTGTTATTTTTGTTATGCTTAGAAAGATATTATTGTCATGAGATTTAAACAGTTCAGCAAAAATAGGCACAAGTTAACAGCACTAGAAGTAGGCTTTTTATATTTTATTTTTAAATATATGCCTACAGGTAAAAGGGCGAAAACTCCCAAAGAAATATTCGTCTTATTATTGATTGTTAGTTTGTTGTTCAAACCCTGCTAGGCCCACTCCTTTTATTTGTAGCTATATTCAGGATTTCCCTTGACTGTCTAGTCATTTGGAAACATTGTTGTTAGATGTTTCTGTATTTTTACATGCAGATTATTTATGTAAATAAGGTAGAGTGTGAATGTGAAAGTGGGCTGCATTTTTAATGTCAGTTACAAAAATTGAGCAGACTTACACACTAGAACCTGTAAGCATTTAAGTGGTTCCCACACTTCACCTGAACCTGGAAGAACTGATGACTTTAGTGCAGAAAACTTCCCAATGAACTCTAAACTTGAACAGCTCTCTTGATATGCTATATCTTTAAGCCATTCAATACAGTTTAACTGATGAAGAAAGAGTGAGATAAGTAGAAATGACACTAATTCCAAATTTTAACAGAGCTCTAAAGTATGCAGAGAGTTTTTTCATGATGCATGTGGCAGAGATGGGACTTGTTTTTCTTAGCTTTGCTTAGTTATCTGTTAGACATTTTAGGACTTATGTAAATGAGAGTATATTTTGGTAATAACATTATTCTATCTTTTAGAATTTTAGCCAGTTTGAATGAAATGTAATAAACATTAGTGTTTAGATTGTGGACATGATCATTCATTTGGAAACGTAAATCGATAAACAAAATGGTCAGAACAAATGTACTTCATGCTGCATTTAACATAATTTACTTCTTAACAAGCTGGCAATAATGCTGTAGTGTAAAAGTAATTAAAACCTCTTGATTGTGCTATGTGAAAGTACTGGAATGGCTGCCTATCACTACGCCCATTGAAAATAATTGACAAGTCTGTTTTATTTATTAGTTATTCTTGCTGGTTTAAATTATAAATGCAATACTGAATTTTTTACGCTGCTTTTTCCTTGGTTGAGAGTGCCTATTTACAGAAGTGAGATTGTAATAAATCATTTTTATTATGTACAGATCCATATAAAAACTCCTCACTTCCATAACTTATTTATTCACCACTTTCTTTTGTATGTAACTTTATTTCTCAAACTTCTGTTAACAACTCTTACTCTTTACTATAAAAATGGAGGATAGATAACAGCTTACCATAAAGAAGCTCATTGATGTGCTGACAGACACGAAAATAATCACATTCACACAACTTAAATTGCAGCCATGGTCTTCATCAGAAACACATACATTCTCACAATCACTCGGACAAATATACACACAACCATCATGTCCAGCCACACCATCGCCACAAGCATCTTTACTGTGAGTGAATTGGGGAGTGTAGAACGAAGGATGCCAACCGAGTAAGGGTGTGGATGGAAAGTTCCACAGCTTCAGATAGGTGAGAATGTGAGATGCAGCATTGAATTCAGTGAAGGAAAGGGAAGGAGCAAGAGGATAACACGGAGGTGTAGAGGAGTGGTGGTAAATGAACAATACAAATAATGAAGAAAAAAATAAAAAGGAAATAATTAAAAAATAAGGGGATATTTTAAGGGGCAGCAAGGAAAACATGAATTGGAGAGATACCAGATAATGAGAGGGGAAGGAAAAGGGGGGGGGATAGTGTTAGACATAGGGTGTAGGGATGGCAAGTTATGTTAGGTTTAGGCCAGGATGTTTGCGGGACCGTAGAATGTGTTGAAGGGACAACTCTCGTGCAGTTCAAAAGAGCTGGTGGTGGAGAGGAGGATCCAGATGGCTCGGGTAGTAAAGCAGCCATTGAAATATAGGGTGGCGTGTTCAGCTGCAAGCTGTGCCACAGGTTGGTCCATCTTGCTTGTTGCCATGGTTTGATGCTGGCCATTCATCCTGATGGACAGTTTATTTGTTGTCATACCAATATAAAACGCTGTGCAATGATTTCAGCAGAGTTCGTAATTCACATGCCTGCTTTCACAGGTAGCCCAACCTTTGATGGGTAGGATAAGCCTGTGACACGACTGGAATAGGATGTGCTGGGTGGGTGGATTTGGCAGTTTTTGTATCAGGGATATGATTTATGTGGTAAGGGATTGGCATAGGGTGGGTGATGGAACACCACTTTAGGAGGGGTCAGAAGCATCTGGGGTAGGATGTCTCTCATTTCAAGGTATGATGACAGATAATCAAAGCCCTACTGAAGGATGTGATTTAATTGTTTGTCTGGGGTGTTATTGGGTGACAAGGAGGATACTCCTTTATGACTGGTTATTGGGGTTGGAGGGAGGATTCAAGCGAAACTGATGGGAGAGGAGGAGTTGAGGTTGCGAAGGAACAAGGATAGGGTGTCCTGACCCTGAGTCCAAATAATGAAAATATCACCAATGAACCTGAACCAGTCCATGGGTTTGGGGCTTTGGGGGGCTAGGAAGGTTTCCTCCAGAGCAGCCATACCATCATGGAGCCACTACTAGCTTGCACAGTACATTGTTGACAACTTGTGTCTATGGCTTTGTGGGGTCTGTGCCATGTTACTATCGCTTCTTACCAACTGAAGTCTGGAATTATCTGACCAGAATTCTGTCATTAATGTGTAACAGTGAGTGTCTTTTATGCTGTTCATATGTGCACTTAATTCTTAGGCAAGGAATTATTGTCTGAGGAATAAATGTACAAAATGTAAACAGTTTTCAAAGTGCGCGCGCGCACACACACACACACACACACACACATATTCATCTGCTTAATTCCTCTCACATCTGCATTAAAGGAAAAGAATATTTGTGAAATATTACGTATTTAAAATTAACATAGAAATGCTTATATGTAATTTATCACCAGTTATTTCTTTGTCCAAAGTTACCACTGCCACATTTAAGCCTGTTGCTGAAAACAATTGAAAATATATGTCAAGAACATCTATCAAATATAAATGAAGTTACGGTTTCCAATTTGATTGAATTTGCAATGGAAGAAATGACAAGAAGTTCTGATTATTTACCCGATTCTCAGATGCCTGTGTCAGGCATACTTGTTGCCTTGGGGAAGATCCATTGTAATCAGGTAGGTACATTGTTATGATTAAAAGTAATTGCATATAAAAGAATAATATCTGATGTATGTCTTTGATTGGAGAGTGACTGATATTTGTAAACATAAAAACAAGACAAAAGGGATAAATGACTTAGTCACAGAAATCACGCTTCTTCTGTTGCAGAAAATCAAAGGAAACAAATTATGTACTGGGTGAGCAAAATAATATAAAATAACATAAGGGGGACTTTAGTTTCTAGATATTCATGTAAATTACATCTGCAAGCAGTTTAAGAGATGTTGAGTGTCAGATTCACACATATGAAAAAGATGACTACATACTATTCGCTGTTGGGCTAAGTTCTTTATTAAATCTACTCCTCAAACCCCCCTCCCCCCACCCCCTCTCGCATAGACATACACATACAGGTACATGCACACAGCACAATTGGTTTGAGGTTCCTTATGATTTCTAAGGTGAGCAGTGAACTTAGCTGTGGTGTGTAGTAGTCTGGGATGGGAAAGGGGAAGGTTAATAAGGGAGAGTAGACATGTGCAGGGACATTATGGGACAGGATAGTAGGCTGCTACTTGCATCCGTCTGTAATGTGCTTGAGTTTGGGAGAAGAGTGAGGTGGAAAAGCTTGAAAAGACTATACAGATGTGTTGGCAGGATAGATGGCCAGTGTATGGCGGGAATGGGGAAGGGGATAGGCAGGTTGAAATTAGAGGATTGTCATTTTGGAAACAAAGAACAGTGCGAGGGAGAATTCATACCTGCACTCCAGAAAAACTGGTATAGTTGGGATGAATCCAGGTGACACAGGTAGCGAAGCATTGCTGAATTCAAGTACATTATATTGGTGGTATGCACAGCTGTTGGGTGTTTCAGCTGTCTTTTTACCACAGTTTGGCTGTGCCAATTCCAATGTAGTGTGTGACATTGTAGTTGATGCTAGTTTGATAGTTCAGGTGGTTGCTTTTACAGGCCACCCTGTCCCTAATGGAATAGGAGATGTTAGCAGCAGGTCTGAGTAGGTGGTGGTGGTGGTGGTGGTGGTGGTGGTGGTGGTAGTAGTAGTAGTAGTAGGATGTGTGGGACAGGAGTTGCATCTGGGTCTATTGCAGGGACATGACCCATGGGGAAAGGGATTAGAACAGCAGTGGGTTAGGTGTGGGCAAGAATGTTGTGTTAGGGATTGTGCTGCAGAACACCTGTTTATGGTGTGTGGAGAGAATATTTCTTGTTTCAGAGTACATGGAGAGGAGTTAAAACTATGGCAGGGAACTTAACTCGGTTGCATCATTACTGGATGGTAATGAGTCATGAGGAGGGTGCTGATACATTGTGGCCCTACAGTGGGTGGTTGCAGTGAGGTAGATGTGGCTTGGAAGATCTGTTTCAAGAAAAGGTGGGAGGGTAATTTCCATCAATGAAATTGGTCCAACTTCTTTGCTTTCTGCAAATGTCTAACTTGGTATGTTTGCGTGTGTATGTGTGTGGTTGTATGTGCACTTGTTTCTTTCCTTTTTACCCCTAATGTAAGTCCTTCCACTCCTGGTACTGGAATGACTCCTCTTCCACTCCCTTAAGACCCGCATCCTTCCCTTTTCCCCCTGCTTCCTTCCTCTTTTCCTGAAGAAGCTGCCATCGATTGTAAAAGCTTGTATTTTGTGTTTGTGTGTGTTTTTGTGTCTTATGTACGGGCCTGTGCTTTGGGTAAGTTATTCGATTTACAGCGAATTTTTTATACATAATATTTATTGATGTGTATAGCTATAATCACAATTAATGTTGAAATGACTAAACGGCTGAAATGCTGTTGACACCAAGTTCCTCATGTTGGTAACAAAATACAAATTAGGTAATGAAAGTAGTTGCTAAACACAGTGAAAATCTCTCATTTATTCAAAAGAATAAATAAAATGCAACAGCAGAACAGCATAAGAAGTTTTATGTACTGTTCAAAATAATGTGTTCCCCTATTAATATCCATTTATAATTACATATCAACATTTGAAATTATATATGGTAAAAGCAGTTTGCTGCTTGAAGTAACGGACCTCTTGTTTCTGTGTATAAAGTGATTGAGAAAAAATCAGAGGTAGCCCTCATTATGGTATTTGGCTAAATGTGTATGTTCATCCATTCGGTACTACACTGTTCCACTAAGTAGTGAACAGAAGAAATAATTTTAATCTATCAGCATGGATTGTGTTATTAATGTTGACATATGGCCAAATATATTTGTTTTACACAGAAACAATGGTGCTACAGTACATTATAGGTATAGTGGCATAGGTTATCACACATTTGACTTATAAATATTCCAGAAATACGACCAGGATGAATGTGCAGTATAACATACCATACATTTTGAAACTACAAATATTTTAGTCTCTTGTGTAAAATAAATAAATTTAAAAAAATCAAACATAATACTAATAATCGTGATCTATTAGTTTTTTCAATGGCTAAAGACTCAAAAGACAAAATCTAATTTCTTTAAAAGTTAAAAACCATGAGTACCTAATTTTACCATTTCTTTCTATAGGCCTAGATTGCTGTGTTTAATCATTACTTTGATAAAAAGTTTGTGTACTTTTCGTAAAATCTTTCAATGTGTCAACAGTGGTTTTCTTTTATTTATACCAGTGATAAAAAATGATACACATGTTTCAATATATATTACATTAAACTAAGATTAATTTCTTTTCCTGTAATGTCTTTCTGAATAAATTCCCTTATTATAAGTATAACCCTTTCATTTCATGACATACTTATTGTCATGACTTCATCAATAAATATTACATGAACGTCAGTCCATGATGTGAATTCAAACATTTTATTTTGTATTTCATAATTCTGTAATTTTTTTACAATATGAATGCTAATGAGTGAAACCCAACTTTCTCCTGCTATCTTCTTATATAGTCAATAAAATAAATCAAAAGAAACCACTGAGGCACCACCACCACCACTTTGGTTCCCAATTAAAGAATTCAATTCTGGGCAAAAACTAAGCCTCTTCAGTTGTTGATGTCTTACAAACACTAATAAACAAAAAATTTCACCCCTACCCTCCAGTTGTTGCCTACTCACTCATAGCAATATATATGACTGCTCTTGCTGTTCCCTAATAAAATCACTGGTTCCAGTTATTTAACAGGTATTAATAAATTTATCCAAAAGTCTTGAAATCGTAAGGTCTAATTTTCTTGTGACTTGCTGCAGTAGGGTTAGTAATCTGTGATAGGTGTCAAACTTACAAAAAGCATACCAGTATTTTATCCTATTTGCAGCCCTAAAGAAAATCTCCTGCAGGATAAATAGAAACTGCTGATAATTGATCCAGTTGCTGAATTAAGCTCCATATTATTCGAGACTGACAAAATCATAAAATTCTTCCACACAGTAGGAATATCGCTTTTTGAGTCACACCCATGTTGTACACATGACAACAATTTCTTACAAATCAAGACCTTAACCTGTTACAAGACAGAAGTCCAGTAATATTCATAGGCCAAACATTGCATGCTTTTTATAAATTGTGCTTCTTAAACATCTACTATCGCTATGAAATAAAATGCAATAGTAATACAATCATAGCCTTGCTCACTGATTGTAATTTAAAGAAAAACTGACAGTATTATGATCAAATATATTAAAAATATGAAAAACCAACAGCCATAATAGTAATGATTTTATTAACTGGAAACCAGTTTCAACACCTCATTGGTGCCATCTTCCAGCCATCAAGACGTCCAAGAGGAAAATGTTACCTCCATGGCTGAATTAAACTGAATTCACAACTTCCATATGGACACATATGAACCATCCACATACAAGACAACAACATATTAAAACAGTTATTATTGTTTGCTTAACAAGTTGGTGATATTGTTTCACAGTGATTTTCTGAAGGGTAAATGTAGTTTAATAGATGGAAGACCTATTGTTTACTCATTGTGCCACTTCTTTGATAGGATGTATGTCCTCCTCTTGTAAGTGAATATGAGTTTTTGCAGAATGCATTCAGAGTTCTAGTACAGTGTTTTAAGCAATGTACAAAATTTTGTTACTTTCATTTATTCAAATACTTTTTTGTGCTGAATCTTATTACGAAGTTGTATCCTCTTTTAGGTCATGGAAGGAATTCTTAAACAATTCCAACCAGGTGTTCTTCCTCATTATTGTATTTTACACACCTTGGGTAACTTGGCTTCTGCAAATGTGTTTGGAATTGTTCCATTTATAAAAGCAACATTAGGTACAATGTTACCAATGTTGGGCATGGTACGCAGTGATCCAATGAAACAAGCATTTGCATTTGGTAAGTGATAGTATTATTATATATTTTCTCTCTTTCTCTTGTGTGTGTGTGTGTGTGTGTGTGTGTGTGTGTGTGTGTGTGCGTGCGTGCGCGCGCGCGTTTTTTTAGTCCTTACTATAACTTTCATAACTCCATTTTATACAAATATTGATTTACATACTTTGCAGTATGCAGATGGGGAAACATTGAGGATTAATGAGAGAATTTTCTTTAACTGTTTTATTTTCTGGTGATCTTGATGTATTACTGAACAATAATAATAATAGTTTCGTTTGGTTCATTGGCCTGGTGCAACGACATCATACTCTTATGTATGTCTCTATCCAAAATTCACCCAATAATAAAATAGGAAAGAACACACAAGTAATATTGTACAAAATAATGGCTGACAGTCCTGCTATATGGCAGCCAAGCTTGAGTATCAACAGAAAGACACATGTCTTCTGTATAAGAAGGGAAATATACTGATATCGAAGATTGGCTGCCTCCATAGACTCAATTTCGTCTTTGCCCACACATCTTGAGGCGCACACTGTTATAATCTTTCCCACCTGTATTGGATCTTATTCCTGATCTGTCAGGACTGTAGCACTCCAGTTTTCCTAAGCCATTACTGTCTACTCTCCCACTTGGCCCCCCACTCACATTTCCTATTCTATTCTTTTCGTGGTTCCAGATTGTTGCTTACTCACTGTCAGCTTTTGTGCAGGTTTACCGGTTGGGCTCTGCCTTACGTCTCTTCGTGGTGGTTCTTATCTCCCCTCCTTGTCTTATTCCATACCTTGTCTCCCAAACAAGCTTCCTTGTTTAGTCCCTCAACCTTAGATTTGGAGGGTTCTGTGCTGGAGTCTGATGGTATTCTGTTGTTTGAGCTTTTATGGGAGTTTTGGTATGCTATTGTTAGTTTACACCAATGGCTTTAAATTCACTAATTACATGGGATGTGCCTTCATGTCTTCTGCGGTTTAGAACTTCATCTTTTGTCTGCCTCATTTGCAATGTTGACTGTGGAACTTACAGCCATTTATTATGTCCTATATTTTATTGAATGCTCCTCCCTCACCTAAATTTTGTTGTTTGTGGAGTCTATTGGTGGCTTTCAGGTGATTGACCAGTGTTTTTCCACTATCATTTGGTCTCTTTTGTCCACAAATTTCTCCCCATGCCATTTGTTCAGACTTGTGGATTTCCTGGGCAGTAAACTTGCCAATCATCTTCCTGGGGAAGACAGCTACCTACCCCCCCGCCTCCCCACCCTGCTCTGATTTTACCTTTTATGATCTTTGGTCATCTTTTCTTGATGATATGATGAACAGCTGGTAATCAGTTCTCTATACTGTGTAGTCGTCATTAAACTTAGACTTCTTCACCTTCTACAGGTATGGTTGAAGGAAAACTTTTTCTTAGACTACTAACTACATGAGGTGGACACTTCTTCAGTTTCTTTAATATATTTTAACAATGAAAGCTATGGGTCGTAATCTCTATAATACTGTATTAATGTAAAAACATAATAATTTAAAGGTTCATTTCAGAATTCAGAAATAAGACACCATTAAAACACTTTAACTTGTGTTTTTGATTATGTTTTTGGATGTCATGACGCCATTAAGTTGCAATATTGAAAACATTGATGACTTACCCCCTTTAATACTGCTGTACCTCCACACAAGACCAATGCTAATGCGCACAATGGGATGTTTGCCATTTACCCTGTGGGTTATTTATTGCCTGGTGTTTTAACTCGCATCATCCTTCTTTTTGACAATGTATTCCTTGTACTCCTTTGCTTGCCACCTATAGAGAGAACATTCCCATTTTATCTCATGAGTTATGCAATTTTCAACATCTTTTTGTGGCACCACATCTCAAATCTTTCAATTATCTTCTCCCAATTTTTCCCACAGACCATGTCGTACCTTGCTGTGTTTCAAAAGGTACATTCTCATAGGTTTCATCCTCAAATTAAGATCATTGTTTGATATCAGTGCAGTGTGGTAATTAAGAGGGCAGAATTTCTGAGGGAGTGGGTGTGAGTGGAAGAAGTGGACCCTGCCTCACATTGCGCCTGTGATGGGTGGAGACAAGTCACGGGGGTGGGGTGGGGAGAGAAGTACGAAAGAGAAATACAATTTGTGACACAATTGTAGTCTGATTTAAACTAGTTGTCACTTGAAAGTCACAAATACAAAGGCCAAAAGTGTAATTTATAATGTAAACACATTAAAGGAACCAGAGAGAAAGGAACAATTGACGGAACTAGCTGGGAAGATAACAAATGTGAAGAAAATGGAGTCTGGTCATAATGACATAAATGAAGATTGGACAAAAATCAAAACCACCCTGAATCAAGAAGCCTCAAAAGTTTTGGGGAAACGGAAAACACCAAACCGGGTACGGTTCAACCAGATATGCCAAAGGAAAATTGAGGAAAGGAGGAGAGTCAGATAGGTGTGGTTAGAAAATATGAATAATACACAACTAAAAGAGAAATTTACTCGAATAAGGAAAGTTCTTAGACAGGAAAAAAGGAAATATTACAATGACATACTTGACGAGCCAGAGGATGATCTGACTCACCACAGGACTAAATAAATGTATCAAAAAGTAAGTAAAGAAAGAACAGTTTATTAAAGATCAAGAGGGAAGAATACTAATAAATGAAAAAGAGATAGGGCAAAGATTGGCAGAATACTTCTCCCAGCTTCTAAATTGTGAAGACCCCACAGAACTTCTGCCTTTTGAGTTCCCACAAACTGTGGACACAGAAGTGGCTACTCCGACGGAATACGAAATCACACAAATAAAAAATTGAAAAACTACAGAGCTGCCAGGGAAGACCAAATTGTTGCAGAGCTCATAAAAAAAAATAGAGGATCAAGCCTTGTAAGAACCATGATGAGCCTCATAAAGAAGGTCTGGGAGCAAGGAACTCTCCCAGAAGATTGAAAATGGCCATTGTCTGCCCACTGCTGAAAAAGAACGACCCAGTGGTATGTGACAGTTATAGGGTAATCTCTCTACTAGATGTCAGCTATAAAGTACTATCACTATGCCTCCTAAATAAGATCCTACCACTCGCTGAAGACGTTGTAGGAGACTACCATTGTGGCTTTAGACACAATAGATCAATAGTGCACCACCTGTTTACCCTGCGACAAACAGCAGAGAAATACTGGGAGTGTAATACTGACATGCACATGCTCTTTATCGACTTTAAAAAAGCCTATGACAGCATACACAGGGGTACTATAATCAAAGTACTAAAATAATTCCAGTTTCCATCTAAAATAATCCGCTTGGTAGCAATGTGTCTAGAACAGACACTATAAAGTGCAGACAAGTACTGGTCTTTCAGAACAGTTTAAAGTTCGAACTGGCCTCAGACAGGGAGATGCACTCTCCCCTATATTATTCAAACTTGTGCTAGAAAAAGTAGACCGGGAATTTATGAAAACTGCCCCATTGGAATACCCTTAGGCAACACGTCAGTGACTCAACTGGCTTATGAAGATGATGTAATCCTAATCAGTGGCAGTAGGGAAGAGCTGAGAAGATGGCAAGCTCGTACTGCCAGATTGCCAGTAAAGCAAGCTTGAAAGTCAGTGAAGACAAGACGTAATACATGGTCCTAAGCAAGTCGACTAGTGGTGCGGACCCACTCACAGTGGAGAATCTCCAATTCAAAAGGGTGAGTACTTTCAAATATCTTGGTAGCCTCTTTAGTGATCAGAACCTCTGTGAAATTGAAATAAATGCAAGAATTGTTGGAGGCAATAGCGCATACTTTAGCCTTCAGGATGTGCTAAAGAAAAGGTCCCTGACAAGAAGTTTAAAGACCAGGTTGTATCAAAGTATGATTATACCAGTGGTTATGTATGTTTGTGAAAGCCTCACCCTCAGAACAACAGATGAACAGAAACTACTGGTTTTCGAACGAAAGAGCCTCCGAAAAATCTATGGTCCTGTGATAGATCCACAAATAGGAGAATAGAGAATTTGGGGGAAAAAAAAGAAAAAGAAAAATACAATAATTAAAAGAGATTTATGCACAGCTGGACATTATAAAAACAATGAAGAGAAGAAGGTTGACCTGGGCTGGACATGTAGCAAGGGTGCGAAGGGAGATACCCCATGATGTGTTGCTCGGGACGGTAGCTGAAAGGAGATACCGGGGACGACCACAGACAAGATGGAAAGACAATGTTGACAGAGGCACCGAGGACATGAGACTAGGAGCAGGTGATTGGCTGCAAGAGGCTCGCAACCGGGAGCAATGGAGGAGGAGTGTAGAGCAGGCATATGGTCACTAAGGCCCAAGCCATGGATAAGTAAGTAAGTAAGTAAGTAAGTCACTTGATGTTTGCGGGCTAAAGCTGAAGCGTTATCACATGAAGTACTGGCTGGGGGTTGCCACCACAGTGCATTGCTCTCTGTGACGACAGAAACTTGCTGTAAAATCTCTGTCTTCTACAAGAATCGAGTACAAAATTTCAAATCCACACACTATGTAAACCTTTATAAAGTCTCTCAGTATGTTAAAAATCTATTCTTGATTTTAATTAGGGCAAGAGTTACATTAATTTGTTTGAAACTATTTAAATGTTCTAATTTGCAAACAGCTTCAAACTTATCACTTTATACCTCAAAAACTATTGGCCTCAGCAATAACCTTTTCTTTTTTTCGCTCATTGCCAAAATAACACCCTTGGCAAAGAATCTTCAAAAGTTTTTGTAATGCATTGCACTTCCTGTATATAAATTTCTAAAAACTCTATAAGGAGGTGTTGGGAGCTGACTGGACTGTAGTTTTTAGTCTCGCAACAAGAATGAGATATTAAATTAAATTAATTCACAAACACAATTTTTGCTGGCAGTAAGTACACTATACGCTAATCAGACAATGGGAAAACACTGCTTAATTGAGAGTCACTGGAACTATCCATGTTGTTGCTCGTATTGACAGATATTATTAAGTCTTCGACGCATTGTTGTAAGACACTTTCATTCTTCCAGACTTCCTGTATCACTCCTTTCACATGATGCACTACCTTTTGCCAGTCTTCTGGTGACACTGTTTCAACTGCCTCTTTCAACAGGCGTTCCACTTCAGTTAATGTGACAGCAATATGCAGTTTAACCTGTGCCCAAATCAGCTCCATTGCATTGAAATGGAATTTGGTAGGGAGGTAATCTGTGCACTTTATGCCCGTGTTTTTTGGCTACTTCATCCAAAATGTAAATGGGATTCTTTGGCTTGGCCGCCCTTGTTAAATTACTCTCAAACTGAAACTTCCTGGCAGATTAAAATTGTGTGCCGGAACCGGGACTCGAACCTGGGACCTTTGCCTTTCGCGGGCAAGCGCACTACCGACTGTGCTATCCCGACACGACTCACAATGCCGCCTCACAACTTTACTTCCGCCAGTACCTCGCCTCCTACTTTCCAAACTCCACAGAAGCTCTCCTGCAAACACGCAAGACTAGTCGTGTCGGGATAGCACAGTTGGTAGTGCACTTGCCCGCGAAAGGCAAAGGTCCCAGGTTCGAGTCCCGGTTCCGGCACACAATTTTAATCTGCCAGGAAGTTTCATATCAGCGCACACTCCGCTGCAGAGTGAAGTTTCATTCTACTCTCAAACTGTATCTTATGTTTCAGTAGCCAGCAGACAATGTAGTTTTTCTTCATTGCCTTTGGGGGTGCAATGTCCTGGATAATTGAGTGGTATGGTGTGTTATCCATAATTATTATAGAGTACTTTGTTAAGTTTTGAAGCACAAAGTCTTCAAGCCATTTCACAAAAGTATTGTGGTTCATCTCTTTGTGGTAGTTGGAGGTCTTCTTTGTACGGAATAATAGCAGACAATTCAGAATGAAACTTTTTTGAATTTCCAGCATGTGCTACAATTATTCTTTTTCCTCTGCCGATCGGAGCTGCCATACTACCGCTGATGGTATTACTGAGCTCAGCTATTAAAAAAAAAAATTGACACATGTGCTGTGTATCCAGGTGACATTGAACATTTGCTACTTAAACACATGCACTTTCACTGCAACTCTGTGCACCCTCCAGGGTAGGGCTTGCCCTGTTGATATTGGAGAGATTGTCATCTTCATGCAGCAACAGAGAAGTATGCTGACTACGAAGTTTTCTGTAAAAGGGTTCCAATCAGAAATTTGTTGCAGGCTGCAATCTCGATTGATAACTCTCACGGTCAGAGGGCCTTATTTCCACTAATTCTTTGATAATCATCATTCAAAAGTTTGACGTAAGGGCCACAATTTTCGGCTCGTAATTCATTGAGTGACCTGTGGATATACAGTGCTTGGCGATTGCGAACTTTGTGGGTTGTAGGAGCAGAGTAAGCTGCTGGTGTTCTGCAGTGGGGTCCTGCATAGTGCACGTCATTTGCTCTATACAGTATAGGAATTGCTGCATTCATGTGGAATTCTATAAACACCCCCTTTACATGGCTCCAATTCATCTTTGACAAATGCCAACAGTGATGAATTTTGGACAGAGGGCAAAAAATGACTTATGCTTTATAATTTTTAAATATTCTTTTCATCTGCATTGAAACTTCTTTATAGGGTAGATAAGCAGTTAACCTGAAGGAGTGGCAGCTGAGCATTCTTCTTTGTCTTGTGATTGGGTGGATGGTGTGACATGGGCTAAAGCACATAATACACACCTCTACTTCCAAAATTTTGTCACTGTTGGTGTTTTGTCCTTCCCGGACTATCTTTCAGGAAAGATTCTGCTTAGGAAGCGTGGTATGCGTGAACAGCTAAAACAGCTATACTGATTCGAAATACAAGTTTTATTTACTATTATATACAAAGTTACTCAACTTTCAAACATGTGTCTGTCTCTTCTCGTGGTGGCGTCTTCTTGTACGATGCTAGCTGCGCTGTAGTATAGTGACTGCCTATTTCGGAGCCGAGTTCAGATGGGGCCTTTCAGACACATGTCGGCCTAGATATAACAGCTTGTAGAGGGTGCGCTTCTCGGTTTCTCCCTCCAGGAGGTGTGGCGCCGGTGTGTGATTGGCTGCCGGTCATCCGCTGCCCTCTTCACGATCGCTGTCGTGCGTCTGGCGTGTGGTGCTGACTTTACGCCACAATGTCCTTCCCCCCCAAAGTGCTGAACCATTGTCATATAGGGAGCTTTACAATGGGGGAGGACGTAGGTTTGTGTAAAGGAGAAGAAGATTCAAGAGTACTAGTCCCTTGACTGCCTTACATACCAGGAGGCGCCTCCGAAAATTTGAGCGTCTGCACCCTGTGCAACTATCTGCTAGTTATGCCTCGGTCACATCATTTACACCTCCCCATTCCTCATCCCATTCCCACCCTCTTCTTCCCCCTCCCCCTCCTGCACCTCCCTTGCCCCCCTCTCAGCGTCCCCCTTCCTCCTCCCAGCCGGAGAAGTGCTCACCTTCTCTGGCACTTTCCGGTGATAGTCCCCCTCCCAGGGTTACTCTTTCCGGCGTCCACCAGATAGGAGGTCCTCTGCCTCAAGCCGGCAGTTGGACATCCAGTCTGATAATAACAAGGTTGCCCAGTCCTTATTGGTGCCAGACCTTATTGAATCCAGTTCTCTCTCTGGAACCTGTCCTTCCCGTCCTGTAAGAGAGAAAGAGAAGGAAAAGGAGAAGGAGAAGAGAAGAAAGAAGCAAAAGTCGCAGGACGAGGCCTGTCTGGTAGTCCTGGAGGCACCACCTTTGTCCTTCCAGCCAAATAACCCCACTGAACTTGTCTGATCCACTGTTTATGGATGTCGTTCCTCCCTCATCGGTGATGGACGTTGACCCAGCTTTGTGACACGCATCAGTCCGTTCGCCTTCCATATGGATCCTCGATCTGTTCTCATCCAATGGAACTGTAACAGCTACTACTGTCGCCTCCTGGAGTTGAAACATCTTATTGTCTCTTACTTAGCAGCTTGTGTTGTTTTGCAGGAAACACATTTTACTGATGGCCATTCACCAACACTCTTTGGGTTCCATGCTTTCTGTCGGAACTTTGTTTGCCCCCCTACAAGCATCTGGTGGAGTCTGCACCGTAGTTCGTACGGACATTGTTAGTTCATAGATCCCTCTACATACCACACTAGAAGTGGTTGGTGTTAGGGTCCACTTACACACCCCATTAGCAATTTATAATCTGTATCTCCCTCCTGACAGGCCACCTACGTCTGCTGTCCTCACGCACGTCTTCAGCAACTCCCTCCTCACTTCCTCATTCTTGGGGACTTCAATGCCCATCATCTTTCATGGGGCAGTGCTTATACAACTAGTCAGGGCCGCCTCATTGACTAACCCGTTTTAGTGCCACTCACTGCACCTTTTTCTCCATAGACGTTTCACTCACTGCACCCACCCCTTTTCTTTTATTTCGCTGGTCACCACATGACGACATTTGTGACAGTGACCACTTTCCGTTGATTCTTTCACTCCCCTCACATTGGACGAGGGATAGGATACCTCATTGGGTTTTCCATCATGCTGATTGGCCTTTGTTTTGGTTTTCACACCATCCCCATGTGACTCATCAGTGATGTGTCTAATGCTTTTACTCGAGCTGCTAGCATTGCTGTCCCCCAGTCGACAGGTCTTCCTCACTACTGCTCAGTTCCATGGTGGAACGCAACCATTGCTTCGGCGATTCGTGAGCGCTGTCGAACCTTGCAACATCTTAAGTGCCACTTGTCCCTTACTGCCCTTGTCAGCTTTAAATGCCTTCGTTCCAAAGCTCATTACATAATAAAACAGAGCAAGCGGATGTGCTGGGAACATTTTCTCTCCTCCTTGGGATCTTCTGTAGCCTTGTCACCGGTGTGGGCTGTGCTCCGCTCCATCCAAGGTTGCCAGCGACCGTCCTCGGTCCCTGGCCTTGCCTTACCAGATGGGGTCCGTACTGATCCATTGGTTCTCGCAGAGCACCTTGCAGCTCACTGTCCAAGGCATCAGCAACAGCTTCCTACCCAGTGGCTTTTTGTCTTGAGAAACGACATGCTGAAGCTTCAAATTTATGTTTCACCACTCACTGTGAGGAACCTTATAACAAACCCTTCATGGAATGGAAACTAAGTCTGGCCCTTTCTTCTTCTCAAGATTCTGCACCTGGGCCTGATTCTATCCATAATCAACTTTTGAAACATCTCAGCCCCCACAACGGCAATATCTACTCCAGGTATTTGTCTGCATTTGGCTCCAAGGGGTTATCCCCTTGCAGTGGAGGGACAGTATAGTGGTTCCTGTTATTAAGCATGGCAAGGATCCGTCATACCTGGACAGTTACCGGCCTATTAGCCAGACAAATGTGCCATGTAAACTGCTTGAACGGATGGTTGCCCACAGACTGTTAGGTACTCGAGTCACATGGACTTCTGTCACCTTATCATTGTCCGTTCTGGGAGAGCAGGTCTACTATCGACCATCTACTTCAACTGGAAATAGCATTCAGAAAGGCCTTCTCAAAAGTCAACATTTTGTTGCCGTTTTCTTTGATTTACGTTAGGCTGGGGCCTAAGAGGTTCCCTACAAATTTTCATGTCATATTTTTTCCCGCCGCGTGTTCCGTGTGAGGGTTGGCTATTCTTTCAGCTCCTCACAGATCCAGGAGAATGGTGTTACACAGGGTTCTGTGTTAAGTGTTACTCTTCTTAATTGCCATTAATGGGTTGGTGAGCTCTGTTGAGTCACTTGTCACCCCTGCTTTATACGTAGACGACTCTCCCACTCGGTAGCCTCGGCTGAACGCCAGCTCCAAGGTGCCATTCGGTGGGCTTCCACATGGACTCCCTTACATGGTTTTCAGTTTTCCCGTTCTAAAATGCGAGTAATGCATTTCTGCTGTCATACTACAGTCCACCCTGACCCAGAACTCTTCTATGGTACTCAACACCTAGAAGTTGTGGCACAGCACCCTTTCTTGGGCCTCCTTTTTGATAAAGAACTGACTTGGCTGCCCCATATTCGGCAGCCCTCCTGGGGTGCAGATTGAACAACACTAATTCATATCTACTGGGCTCTGATTCAGTCCTGATTAGATTATGGATGCCAGGTGTATGGCTCGGCAGCTCTTTCTGCCCTGAAACTGTTGGACCCCATTCATCATTGTGGCATCTGCTTGGCTATGGGTGCCTTCCAGACCAGCCCTGTAGACTGTCTCCTTGCTGAAGCAGGAATCCCCCCTCTTCAGACTAGGTGCCATCAGCTTTTGGTGTCCTATGCCATTGCCATCCGTAAATTCCCTGTTCATCCCACATATCAAATTCTCTTCGGGCTTACCACTTGGATTGCGGTTAGCTTCCCTTTGTAGTTCTATAGTTGGGCTAGATATAGCAGCTTGTAGAAGGCGCACTTCTTGGTTTCTCCCTCCAGGAGGCACGGCACCAGCGTGTGATTGGCTGCTGCTCATCTGCTGCCTTGTTCATGTTCTTTCTCGTGCGTCTGGCATGTGGTGCTGACTTTACGCCACAACAGCTGGGATATGTGAAAGACGAGTTGGAGCTGAGTAAACTGGGTGTTTATAGGATTCCATCTGAATGCACCAAATTCTATGTAGGGGAAACAACTCACATTGTGCAGGACTGCATTGTAGAACATCAGTGGCATACTCGGCTCTTACAAGCCACAAAGTTTGCGATTGCAGAACACTGCACTTCCACAGGTCATTTGTTGAATTACAATAAGACACATTGTGACCCATATGTCAAAATTTTGGAGTTTATGAATGAATCTATTGAAATAAGAGTGCGAGGCTCTTATCAATGGAGATTGCAGCCTTCAGCTAATTTTTTTTTAGTATCCTGTTATAGAAAGACTTCGTAGTCGGCATATTTCTCTGTTACTCCATAATGATGACAATCAATCTGATATTGATGCAGCAAGCTTCCACCATGGAGGGCACACAGTTCAGTGCATGCAGTTGCTGTGAAAGCTCATGCTTTCAAGTAGCACATGTGCAACATCGCCCGAATACACAGTGCATGTGCCAATACAGTTTTAAATAGCTGAGCTTTGCCAGTACTTCAGCAGCTTTCACCTGAAGATAGCCGGAAGAATCGTGCAGAATGTTACCAGTTCTGGCAATTCTCCAAAATTTGCATACTTATTTAAATAATGATTGACATAGTTACAGGATTTCCAGAAACACTAATTACATTGAATAAAAGTAAGAGTCACATTTAATGTATGCCACATTTTGTGTCACTTGATGTATTCTAACTACATGCAGTCTACACTTGCTAATTTAAACACACCAGATGAATTGAGCAGCGTTAGGCGTTAATGTTTTATTAATAAACAACAGATCGATTTCAGTCACATAGTGACCACCTTCAGTGTCCTTCAAACAAGCATTGTGAATGCCCTGAATCATTGTTTGGTCGTTTGCTAATTTACTTTCTCACATGTTCCTTTTCATGGTTTTTTTGTTTTGTAATGGTATTTTCATAGAATTTAACTGGTATTTATTTTGGGACCCGATTAAATGAAACCTGTCACCAAGGAAAGGAAAAGGCACTCTTGTTAGAGCTTGTGCAAAAAGTTGTGGCCTGTGTGCAGAAACACATTCTCGAGTTGTATGCAGGGTGAGTCCATTGCTTTGTTTCGGAGGAGTGGCCGGCTCAGTTGCACATTGCCTGCTGGGCCGTATGCTTAGTCTGTCAGTCGGCTGTCAACTGCACCTTGCCTGCCGATCTGTGACCAGCAGGCAACACGCAATTGAGCCGGTCGCGTATGCAAAACAAAGGCATGGACTCACCCAGGGCTCAAGTCGAGAATGCATTTCTGCACATCTTCTTGCACGTGCTCTATGGGATTCTTGGTTCTTCAACCCCCCATTTCTCAGTTTGTACATTATATTAATATTCTTGGGTAAATCTTGATCAAATGCAGTTTTACCTCAAGATATGTGAAGTTCACAGAAAACGTAATTGATAGAAATGATACAAAAATCCATAAATGGACATAATAAATATAAAGAAATGAAACTATTTTGTGTATTTTGAAAATTTATTAGTAGCTGTGCTTCAAGGTGAAGTGATCACTGTTAAGTTTCAGGAAAATTATGAGGAGACATGTTTCTCAAATACGGAGCACTTACTCAATGGGAGGTGTTTTTTTTTTTTTTTAGCGGAATTGATGTTTACTTTTTGTTTCTCTACTGCAAGTGCAGTGATGTAAATTATATTAATATTTGAAGGGTTTATTACAAAAACCGGATAAGTCCAAAATAGAGATTTTTCAGGAATGAAGAAAAACTTTCCACCGTTTAACATAAAGCATGAAAAGTATCCAAAGGACATTCAGAGCATGTTAAATAGGAACACCTTTTTCGCCAATGTTCATTTTTAGGTGTAAAGCCTATAGTTGACTTTCTTTTAATTAGTATTTTTTCTTTGGACTTGTCCAGTTTTTGTAGAAAATTAAGAAATATAAAATAATATTTACCCTGAAGTTATGTATTGAAATTTCACAATGTTCTGAATGACTACATAACAATGAAGAAAATACAATATGTCATTTACAATGAAATGGTACCGGAGGTTATGGTTCCCATTATTAGTCATTCATCCTCACACCCATCATTGTTATCATCACCATCAACTTCCAACTCTGCCTCTTCACTGCAATCTTCGTCTGGGGTACCATAAAGGAGTTCTTTGTAGAAAGCCTTGATTTCTTCTCGGCGAAACTGCATCAAATTACAAAGATCTTTTGCTTTAGCTGGTTGAATACCTGGATTCTTCTGGTACAGCTAATGAAGATCTAAAGTATTACATTCTGTAGTGCTGCTTCTCTTGGCAATGATATGTCTATTCCATGGGCCAATGTAAGAGTTCCGCAATGAGAGACGAAACCTGTCTTCCACATCAATGCGAATCATTCGTATCTGCTGCAGTTTGAGTGGAGGTTTAGGCGTTTTCAGACTGAATGCCTTAGTAGCTTGTTGAATGTCTATGAAGTCGTCATGTTTCATTATTTTCAAATGGAAGGGATGAGGCAGTGTATGGGCTTCAACAATTTTCCTGTCCCACGTTTCAGGAATTTCTGCAGTCGTTGCCTTCCGCTTCTTATAGCCTATCAATGAGAAGTCTTAATCATTAGGTAAATAGCTATTCCTCTCACTGAAAACAAATATGTGATCCTTTTGTAGACCTTCAAGATGTGTACTAGACTGTACAAAAACTGAACCATTACTTAATTTTTGTTCTGGCCAGGACACCCATCACTAAGCAGAACAAGCTCCTCTCGTTCCATTTCTAATGGAATGTTATTTATGTAGCACAAAATCATGGATGTGACTTCATTAGAACCTTTCCTTCCCTCATGTTCAAGATAGCGGAAAATTGAAACTGAGTCATCTGCCAGATTGTGAATCCCAAAAACGTAGTACCCTAATTGCCTTGCATAGTAAATAGCATTTGACTGCAAATGTGGTAGTGGCAAGTTTTGCATATAATCAAATGAAATATACTTAATGAGACCCTGTTTTGCTTTCTGAATATAGCTTCGTTTCAAACTCACGAAAGCTTCTGCCTTTTTCAAGTGCAATGTCTTTTGCACTATTATTTGACTCTTTTTCAAAATATCTTTCCTCACCTTTTATTTTGCTGTTAAGTGAATCACACGTTACATGTATCAGAACGTGGATATCCAAAATGTATGTTAAAAGTTTTAAATACTGTCCAGTAGCTTTTATAATTAAGATTAATAAGGTACTTCTGTAAAAATTCTCAATGCATATCACTTACGGTCAAATCTTCTGGCAGGAATTGTTGATTTGGGTTATTATGCAGCGTGTACTGTGACTGTCTTGCTTTAAAAGACTTTGTAGCATTCCATCAAATGAACTATTGGTTCTGGTATCTTTTTTGGTCTATTTTATGGGAACCTCTTTTATCTTTTGGAGAGTGACCATACATTACAATACTATTTTGAATTCTGTGCAGTCTGTGCTTCGTTATTCCATGAAAGCTAAGGAATGCTTCTTTGCAAATTGGAATATTCCTACCTTCAAACCTCAACTTGTAGGGAAAAGCTGCTGCATGATTGCGACGTCCTTCTTCATCTACAATCCTGGGACGCTTCCTGTGAATGTGGTGCATAGTAATCAGTCCAGTAAGATGAGGATCCTGCATGTTTTTATCTGACATATTGTTGAAAGCTTCCAGTATATTCTGCCTTTGTGGCTCATCAATTTTTTTGAAACATTTGAAACGAGAACATCTGCAACGGAAAAATAAAATGAGTGACAGAGCACATAAGTGATGTGTTCACAACAAGATATTTTGATAAATATGGGGAAAGAAAACCAATACAAGTAACTGTAAATTATAACAGACAAAGTTTGTGATAAATCAACCTAACTGCAGTCCCTGCCAGTTCTGCGAGCTGGTACGAGCTTACCAACGTGATTAATATGCTCTTCACCTTTTACTTTACACATTTTTATCAAATTTTCTTTCTTTTCCTTCCTATTTCTTCTCTTTTGCCACAGTTCCTCCTTTTCGTCTTCACATCACAAAAGCTGCTTTAATAATGCTGCCTAAACCACTCAACAATGAGTAAAATGTTTAAACGTCCGTAACAATTCACAGATGGCGCTACCAACATAGTATATAATAGCAGAACATCTACGACTCCTGGACCTGTCCGGGTTTTGTTGGAATAATGAGGGACTAGTCTTCCTTTTTAGAACAGTCAGATTTTCAAATGTATATATCTTTGAATCTGTACGGCTTATGCTGAAACAAATTCCACCAGAATGTAGATGTCATGATGGAGAAGAGCCTGGCAGTATTAACTCTTAGTGGACTCTCAGTGGACTTATCCGGTTTTTGTAATAAACCCTTCATTTGTTCTCTCAGTTGTGCTAATACCTAATTTTATACTTGTTTCTTACTATTGGCTGGTACCTATTTTTATTCATTAATTTGTAGTCTTCATTAGTGCTCACACTAGATATGTTATTTCTGCACATATAATTTTATGGTAGTAGTAGTTTTATTTTTACTCAGTATTTCTCACAGCTGGAATAATAGTTATTTCTTTCTAGTGACTATTTTCAGACTATCAAGTTCATTTGAAAAGTATAGCCCTAGATGTCAATGTAATTGTACAGTTCCAACCAATGTCAGAGTGAGTAACTAACTATGCATTATTCCTTACAATTAATGATTACAAAAATTCAACAAGATTAAGGAATTCACTTTATATGGTTATACGAGATTATAGTCCAACATGCCAAACTGAAACAATTGTTAAAAATTACCACATTTGTCGGCATGTAAGGGGAAGCTTAAAGCAAATTTTTCTGCTTAAGATGTTATTTCCACATTTTACATCAGTTTTTTAATCCACCAAATCTGATTTGCAGAACAAAAGAATCCATTTATGACGGCACAATCCCATGTACTGAAATGCTTAAAATTTGCAAGGAATCAAGCAATAAATTGCTTGAAACCAAAAGAATAGAAATTTTGAAGAAATGAAACTTGTAGGCTAATGGCATATAAGATGCATCCAGGTTTTTTACCTGTTTTTCTGAAAAAAAAAAGTGTCTTATATGCCAGCAAATACTGTAATCACTACAAAGAAATGGCAACTCTGATGAATACTGAAGGGGGAAAATTTAAAATAATAAATAAATAAATAATAGACCTAAGGTTTTTGGTCCTATTCCCATATGTATGTTGGAACTTAAGAAATTTATTATGATCCTTCTCTATTTATAAACTTGTGTTGTCTCTAATAGCATTTTTACTGTTGTGAAACAGTATTAGTATTTGTATTTCGTTTTGTCATCTTTGTTTCATGCTGTTCATTTCACAGAACTTTCCATGACCTAATGTGAGTCCTGGGTTCTTGCCACAGAGAAACTACTGAAAAGGCAAAAAATAAGTAGTTCTTTTTTGTGTAAAATATGTCAAATGTTTCTTCTTCCTCCTCCCCCTCCCCGCCCCTGCCCTCCACTCCCCTACATTTGCAATTGGTGAGGAAGCTGACTGAAGCAAGAGAACAAATGTGGGCCACTTATAATAAAGCAATGTCAAATAAGGCAGTGTTATGTTGACATACATTTCCTGATTACTAGTGGACCTTTTGTTGAATATTTGTAAATAATTTGTCAAAATGTAACAGCTCTTTATTAATTTTGGATTATTACAAAGCTGCAGGAGA
This sequence comes from Locusta migratoria, assembly GCA_026315105.1. Taxonomy (NCBI): domain Eukaryota; kingdom Metazoa; phylum Arthropoda; class Insecta; order Orthoptera; family Acrididae; genus Locusta; species Locusta migratoria. The sequence goes on from CM048745.1 coordinate 376,715,663, forward strand.
GACTGTTAACAACCTAACCATATCGTGGAGCATAAGCATTCATTTTGTACAGCCCACTGTCTGCAATTTATTAAGACACGTGTAAAAGGATTGCGTGACAACTAACAGCTGTTAATTTATTTTTTAGCATTGGGTAGATTTGGTGATGCAATTTTGGAATATCTGGCTAATATAGATACAGCTCCAGATCAAACAGTAAAGAAAGATTCCTTCTCCGCAGAGATAAGTATTGCTTATGATGTTCTTGTAAGCACTTGGATTAATTCACGGGAACCAAAGGTAAGTTTCATTTGAAAATTTATTTCACAATTTGTACTTTGTTTACCTGTTTGATTTTAACTTTTGTTATTATATATTGTTTTGTGATATGTCATTAATGTATTAAATATGTTTTTCACAGTGTATTTATATGTGTCACATTTTTGTTTGGCTGGATATTTGTGTGCTTCATTTAAAATTAATATGATTTACAAGAAATAGTTCTTATTTTGCTCTGTTCATTTTTATGGGTTCATTGCAGGTATGTGAAGCAGTGCTACAAGCCTTAGGACCAATGTTTTCTGTATTAGAGGCAGAAAAAGTAACTGAGCAGCTTCCACGATTGATTCCAATCTTGCTGAACCTTTACAGGAGAAATGTTGATTCATATGCCATATCACAGTGTTTAGCTGCTGTCTTGCTGGTTGCAGTTGAACATAGTAAGAGCTGCCTAGAACTTCACATTGATAACTTATTGAATGTACTCTTTGAAATGGTGAGTGATTTTTGAAACACTGGCTGGTTTTTCTTTTTCAATTAATGATCTGTAGTGGTATGGAGAAGTGAATATTACAGATGATACTATGTCACTGGAATAGTTCACTCTGCATGTGCTGATATTTGTAGATTGCCATTCATTGCTTTCATGTGTTTACTTTCTCCTGCTGTGTGTGTGTGTGTGTGTGTGTGTGTGTGTGTGTGTGTCATAACTTCAATACATTTATTTTCCCTTTGTTATTTATAGGAAGAAGAATCTTTTACCAACATAATAAGTTCTTAAAATAATCACCCTTTGGATGTTGTTGCTTCCCTTTGTGTACTTGCTCAGTACTGTATTGTTTGTATTGTTCTACCCAGACATGTTTTGGCACTTTTTGTGCTATTATCAGTGAGATGATTTTTTTGCATTCTGAAAATTATTGTACTACTGTAAATTGTCATTTGAAATTCTCCTAAAATTTAAATGCATGATGTAAAGGAGTGATGGATGATATTGGTTATTCATGAATAACCTCATATAATCTATGCCTTCTTTATTCATGAATGAATCCATCACTTCTTTATATACATGTTTTTAAATTTTAGGCGAGTTTTGAATGGCAGTGTACATTGTTACAGTAAATTTTACAGTGGAAAAAGTCATCCCACTGATGATAGCACAAAATGTTCAACATGTCCGGGAAGAATAATTCAAACTGTCTTGCTTTAAGGCAGAATTTTCACCTCATGGAGAGAAGTAACATCATCAAAAAAGTGATTAACTTAAGAACCCACAATATTGGCAGAATGCATGTTGTACCTGAAAAATGGATTGATTTCATGAAATTCCAATTTCTCCTTTTCTTTTAATTATTGTCCTTATAATTCCTAATTTCTGTATTGGCAATTATATTTAAACTTAAACCAGGCAATCGTAATAGCTTCAAAGCTAATAGAAATCAAAGTATTGAGGAAATTGGAGAACCAGTCAAAATATTTGCCAATACAGAAAACTTATTTTGTTGACATTAATATGCCGAATGATATTTCATCAGTGCAGATCAGAAATGTGCTCCAGTAACCTAAATTGTTTTAAAATTTAGTTTTGTGTCTTGTGCAATAACAGAATAATTACTCTGTGTAAAAGTGAAGGAATAACAAAGCATGTCCAACTTTAATCCGGAGGACATATAACCAAAAGAGCAATACATTTTCTTAATTTTTATTTTATTAAAAAAACTATTTAATGATTTACACTATTTTTGATAAACAGTCGGCAGGGCATTGTGATTTGAAGGGATAATTGCCTGCGGACGATTACTTACTGTTACCAGCCCTTTGGGTATGAAGCATTAAGCGAATGTTTTTACAAAGGTAACATTGTATATAAGTTGTATAAACCACATAGCAGAGCATGCACGGCCAGAGTTCCATAATACAAATAAATAAATCTCCATGGTAAGAAAGTTTTTGGAAAGGCACTTTTAAAGAATTCCACTGAATGCAGCATTCTGATCCAAATCAAATTTTTGTTAACCTACAGGACCAAACCACTGCACGGTAATTGGGCCCTAGACTTACAAACTACTTATGCTAAGGTCAACACGTGCACTCACACCTGAGGAGGACCGATTATCCATCAGCAGTGGCCGCGCAATTCGTGATGCGATGCCCCAGACTGCACGCTATCCCCACACTATTTCTGTCCAACATGTGCTAAAAATAAAGTATGCCCCACTCACCCATTGCTGTAGGAATGTTCCTTCTCGGCATATATATACTAATACTAATCGTAGAGTGCTGTGGTTTTTCACTGGTAAACCTATAAAATATTTGTCAATTACTGCGATGCGAACTATGGATTAATGCTTGAAATAAATGGTTTATTCAGGATTTTTATATAGAATTTTTAAATTTTATTTTTTATTTTTCAACATGCAGCTTCTGACTTGCATTGTTTTGAAATATTTAAACTGCTGCTGTTATCGATCCCTAGACTTACAAACTACTTAGAGGAACTTAAACATATGCTAAGGACAACACACACACACACACACACACACACACACACACACACACACACACAGGGAGGACTCAAACCTTGAAAGGAAGTGGTCTTGCATTCCATGACATGGCGCTGTTCCCTCTGGGCATTGTATTTTTATCTTTGAAAAACTATAAAGGTTTGGTGTCAGTTTGATTATTAATGTTGTGTGATGTTTGCTGTGTTGAACGATTGTGCTGGTTTTCATTTTCCTTATTGCAAACAAATAAAAATTTGTTCATAAGTGAATACTACATATTTTATATTATATATATTTCTTCTGATGAATATGTTTTAGACCTGTTTTAGATTTTATTTGGCCTAAATGAGGTAATGAAAAAGCTGTTTTAAGAGCCTAAAATTCGCTTTTTACGACCTAAAAATCCATGGTCTCCTCATCAGTATGTTATTTAGATTATAGACATTGGAACTAGAGGATTTGTCATCCAACAGAGTAAAGGAAAGAGTTTGAGGTGTAACAGTGCTTAGAATCTAATATTAAGAACAGCCATCCAGGATTCTATATGTAAGTAGACACAGCGAGGTGAAAACCTGCTTCATTGATATAGTGAGCAATTTTCTATGTTGGTACTCCTATAGGAGTTATAAAGAGTTATCAGACAAAATATTACAGCTTTCCCAAAAACAAAAAATCTAGTATTTTGAAAGTCTCAAACATAAATGGCTCAAGATATAATATATGTAATACAATAAAGAAATCATTATTAGATAGAACCTGTGCTTGTGAGGGTGAAGATGTTACCTGTCTGAATGTGAATGAACTTTTATATGCCTGCTTCTGGAACATTTTGGCATGTCACCCCTCATTCAAATTTGCCCAGTGGATTGATGAGGGTTGGTGTGCTAGTGAACTTGGGTGTGATTTTTAGGCAGTTTCCCATATCCTTCTTGGTGAATATCGGGCTAGGAGCCACACTTCACTTTGGATACATGATATAGAAAACTTTAATATGTGAACATAGAATTTACTCTCTACATAGACAGATGGGGAGCACTGCTTCGTAGAGGGTAAATGGAATACTGGTGACTGTAGATGTTTAGTTTCCTTAACACTTTGAAGACGAGTGATGTAGCTGCTACGTCAGTTGGACTCTCCACCAATAATATGAGTGACATAATACTTACATTGGCTATTTTTCTTTTTGTTAATGACTTTAAGAATATAAATTAAGTCTTATGTCAGTATAATAGTACTCTGTCTTTATCGTAGCACAAAGAGAAAACTACAGATGGCAGCAGCTGTCACTGATTGAGGTGGGAATAAAATATATCAGGAGTAACCTGTTTTGCTGTACTCAGGCTCACCTATTCCAAGCGCCACAATGGTGCAAACTTTTCATTTGAGTGTTGTATTTTGGCGGTAAATGTCATGTTTGATTTTCATCATGGATTTACAGGATGAAGGAATAGAATTTTTATTGAGCAATAATGGTTCAGAACTTGACAAAGAAATCTCAAATTTTGACCAGTTAAAAAAAAAAAACTTTTTTGTGTGTGAAAACAGCACATATCCATTATAATATACAATCTTTCTCTCTTGAGTAAATGTTTGTTTGTCTACAGTATTCTACAGGGAAAAGATCTATCAATCAAATAAAAAATAGTGATTTATTTCCTATGCTGTATAATCTACTCTATCACTTTTAGAATAACTGTGAAAATGTTCAGTACCAGCTTGTTGAACGCCACCCATTGTGCGCAGTCCTCAAAATTTTAAACCTACAGTCAGCAACCGTGCTTCCAGTTTTTTATGTAGTTTCCAGACTTTCTTACTTTCCTGACTGAGTCTTTTCCTTGTCAGTGAACTGTTTGCTGTTTTGAATCTTTGTAGCACATTAAAGCTGTTGCCAGATTTTGCCTCAACCCTGGAACCTAGCCTTTTACAAACAATGATACTCGTATTGAGTTATCCAGACACAACTTGTGACCAGTTCTTGCAACTGCCAGTGATTCTCACCTACTTCCCCTACTCCCATTTCCCAGAAGTAGTTGTCTGGGATGTATGCAGGAAAGCCCATGTGTAGTTTGGAAAGAAGGAGAGAGATGAAAGTAGAAGTAGAGCTGTGAGGATTGGTTGTTAACTCTGCATTGATAGCTCTGTTAATAAAAGCATTGTCCACTAAAGCCAAGGTTCTGAGTCAGATCCTGGTCTGACTCCAGCTTTGATTTACCAGGAAGTTAAGATTTACTTTGTTTAATAGTACTTTTTGTTACTACCCTTATTTATATTAGATTATTTTCAATATTTTTCTCCATAGGTTTGCCCATTCCCAGATTATGCTCAGCCTGCTGCAGTAAAAAATCATTATGAAGTCTTACGGTGTTTTGATAGGATTGGTAAGTACCGTATTTGGAAAGAATCGTGCATGTTTGTCATATCATTGAGTCAAATCATGATGATTATTTCTTTATAGCAACTGCCTGTGTGGGGAAGGTATTGGAATTCATGATCCATCAGCTGAAGAACGGGGAACGAGAGAAGATAAAAGCCCTCTTTGTTATTTCACATCTGGTTAATTCATCAGAAAATGTTATTCAGTCAAAGATTTCTGACGTGATTGTAATAATGAAGAATCTTTTAAATGAAAGCAGTGGTAAGGTAAGAAATGATTATTTAATTGTCTTTCAAATGAAAAGCAGATAATGAGCTCACTTGTAACCTATAGTGTCTTTCAGAAAGACAATTCCACAGTCCACTCTAGAATGAATGTTATTTGTAGTAGTGGAAAGCAGAAATTATATTTGTTATTTTTCATAGCAGTTTATTCCTCTTTTGTTTCCTAAACGGAGATAGAATTTGAAGTTGTTGGTTCAATAAATTAAACCTTATTAAATTTATTTATATTTTACAGAAAATTACTTAACTTCATTTACCATAAACAAAAAAATTTGAAAGCTTTTATAAAATCACATTTTTGGCATCACATAATTAATAGTAGCACATGGTATCTTATCAGGTAACTTTGTCAGATATTGTTGTGCCTCGATCTACACAGCCCTTAGGTTTGTTCTGAGGCGATTTTGACGTTTTTGTACCTGGAATAAATTTAGGAAAATGTCTTCAATTGAGTTTGTTTATGGGTGAACTATATTGAGTAGACATTTATTTCATCAGTCCTCATTTGTTTATTAAAGCTGCTGCCAGTTCAGTAATAATGAATTCAAGTATTTGTTTGTTGGAAGGCATTGAATTTTTATATATATGCAATCCCCAAGAAAATGTGAAAAATAAGAAATCCCTGTCTACAGCCACTTGATTTCTTACCTCTCTAAAGGATAGTGAGTTCTAGCTTTTTACTAAGACCTTTCATTGTTTTGTTAGAAACTGAAATACCGAGTTATTATGTATTACTATTTTTTTCTTTGTTTTTTCCTTTGTGTTCATTCATTATAAGACGTAATCCGTCTTATGCTGACTGCAATAAAGAGATTTATTTTACACCAGACGCATTTTGCTTTTTATTTTAAAAGCATTTTCTGTGGTTTGTAAATGATACAAAGGTTTGTACAGTTTGTTTTTGAAACATAGATTAAAAACAGTTTTAACTTTGTGCACTGACATGAAAGCCAAAATTGCAAATTAAATGAAATTATAGTTAATACAGTTTTTAGTATAACTAAATACCTACAGCTCCGACAAAAGTAAAGAGATTAAAGAACATATAATTAGAGTCTTCCATAGAAACATCATACACCTAACAAATAATAAATATTAACTTCTCATTTCCATTCATGAAAATGTAAAGTATGAGGAGATTCGAGGAGTTTCAACACACTTTTTGTGGTCATCATAACATCAAATAGAAATTATTAATGTAGAACCAATTCATCTTGATGGATACAACCTAATGTCCTACTACTGTAGAACCAGTAAAAAAGAAATGGAAGTGACTGTATATGTAAAAAGTTGAGTGAAATCCCAGGCCTTTCAGAAAGATGAATATTATGTTGAACAGATTTTTGAGTGCTGTACCACAGTAGTGGATCTGGAAAAACAGATGTTTGTGGTACTGACAGTTTATGGACCAACAGTGGAAAGTATCTCAAGCCTAAAAAGTAACCTAATGCAGACTTAATGGTAAAATCATCATTACTTTAACTTTGGTTTACTGCCGGACATTATTGGCAACTAACTGCATCTAGAATTCTGAATGCCCATCTTAAGAGTTCTTTTGCACACTAAAATTTCCTATGAGCATTGAAGATTATAGTGCATACCGATTTGTAATAAGAGAACAGATTGCTACTGCCGCATAGGGAATATGTTGAGTTGCAGACAGTTGCAATCAAAGGAGTATATTATGTATTATTCCATTGAGGGCTATTGTTTATTAATATCAGAAGAGGATATTAATGGTTTTATGTTCATACACTGAATGAAGCACAGTGTGTGAAATTTCTTGAGTCTTACTGAATAACAAGTTGAGGAGAGTCAACACATGGATGAATTAATCAAGAAATTTAAGTTCAGCGTGTGAAGTCCTTAGAGGTGTATCATATTTTCGACTTAAAGACAAGAGTATTACCTTATTTTGGTTGTTTTCACACCCCACTGCCTTACATAATTTTCTTCCGGGGCAGTGTAAGTAAAGAAAAGAAAATGTTTGTTTAGCAAAAGCAAACAGTAAGAAAATTGTGGAAATTAGATAACCATACATATTGCAGAAGCCTCTTGAAGGATATCTTTGAACTCTAAACTCACTTCCCAATACATTCATTCCTTCATGTTACACTGAGTGGATGCATCTGTAATACCACTTATCGTTCACTGACATTGTAGTGTAACAAGTAATACTACATAAGAATGTCAAATAGTTTATTTAAATACAATTTATGGAGAAATATTTTCTTCTGATTTTTTTGCCTCTATTTTTCAGATTAGTTATCAATTATTTTTTAATGAAAAGTTTTATGTAAAGTGAATTTGAATGTAAATAAACTTAAAGGTCAAGGAATACGTATGTAATTTGCATGCTCTATGAACCTTGGTTCTTTTGTTTTATGAGTTGAAGAGATTTTTTTTAGATTATTGTTGGAGACTGATGTAAGATGAGAGTGTTGGTCTCAAGTTTGAGTCAATAATACTTTTTTTTAGAAGAATAAATGAGTGTAACACTACAACATATAGTGCCATGTTGGATAATATTATGCCATGTGTCATAATACGACATTAGTTATGCATCATGATGCTTAACTTGAGACAATGCATGATATTTCATGTAATAGTCTATTGTATGGCCTGTCATTTTACAACAAAGTGACATATTAAACAGAACTTCTTTGCTTTCTTCAGTATGTCTGCCTAGGTCTACTTGTGTCTGTGTGAATGTGTGTGCATTTGTTTACCCTCATTTTTTTCCCCCAAGGTAAGTCTTTCCTGTCCCGGGATTGGAATGACTCCTTACCCACTCCTCTAAACCCTCATCATTTCCTTTTCCCTCTCCTTCCCTTCTGCCTGACGAAGCAGCTAGGCTGCAAAAGCTAGCATATGTGTGTGTGTTTGTGTGTGTGTGTGTGTGTGTGTGTATTTTTTTACATATATTTTTCCTGTTAGGAATTTTTTCCTCTATAATAAACAATTAATACATCATGAATTAATATTATAGGGCACAATATGATGTGATTTTGTGTGTCACATCTCAGTATGAGTCACATCATATGTGATATAGTTTGAATCGTACCATGACATGATATGTCATAGCTGAATCAACCACAGGGGCTGTAATGGTTACGGGATATGAGAGACAGGGATGGGTGTCAGAGAGGCAAGGGCTGGGTTGGCTGAGAGATGTAATTTTCAGAAAGGCATGGGGCAGGGAGTAGTCTGCATATTCAGGAAGGAGGAAATGTCTGAGCAAAGTGATGTGGGAGGTCAGGGAATTGTCTAAGGAGTGGAGAGGGCAATGAAGAGGAAAGAGGACATTGCTGTAAAGCTGAAGCGATAGATCATAGTCATTAAAGTGAAGATGATGCTTGAAAACAGTAGTGTTGTGTGTTATGTGGCAACACTTACTGTCACAGTACTGATGTTACATGCAGTGCTAAAAGGGACACTTCAATCACATGAGTCATCTTATTGTGATATACCATTACAAGTGACACCACTGGAGTTGCCGTTTTTTTTGTGTGTTTGGGGGGGGGGGGGGAGGGATGAAAGGTTGCTAAATGGTGGAAATAACTTCATGCTAGACGTGATGTTAGCTGTCTGCTTGGCAGAAGTGGGATACTCAGAAAATGAGTCCAAGACAGAAAGATTGTGAAGCTTGAGCCTATTGATTAAAACTGTCTGCCACTTGGTATGTAGTAAGATGTCAAGTGAGTTGTCAATGCTTGAGAACACTTTGTGTGTATCCAAATGTGGATGATGGAGGGCAATGCACAGAGTATTGCCTCACAGCATTACTTACAGGTAGTGAGCCCCTTACGTGTAAATGGAAGAAGAAGAAGAAAAGAAAGAAAGGGCAGTCTGGGAAGTATACATGGCATGCATGCAGAGGGGGGTATGCGTAAGTGCACAATGTGACTGTGGACACATACTACCAGAGTGTGAAGCTTTGGAGGAGAGGGGGGGGAGGAGGAGGAGGAGGGAGGTCGGGTGGAATCTCCAATGAGGAAAGTATTAGCAGTTTCCTGTAAATCACCTCAACCAATGAAGACTGAAGGTCATTTATAAATGAGCCCGGATGCCGAAGAGGATACACAAGGCTTTCGACCACTGTTGGCGTAAGGTGTGGAATATAGTAACACTGCATGATGCGCACAGCTTGTAGAATAGAAGTGATCCGAATTTGCAACCATATCTATAAATATAGGTATTGCTGCGAGTATTCTGATGGCACGCGTGGTGTAGTGGTTAGCATCACAGATTGCTTTGCTCGCTGTCCCCAGTTCAAAGCTTGCCATGGGCAGAAAAAATTTATTTCTTTGTATTTACTATTTCTAGAATGTTCTACATGTTTCTTAAGTTTGATGTACTTGTAAGTTCCAGAATATTCTTTCTATGTATAAATAGTGGAGCACTCAAAGCAGGAGTCAGTCTGTACTGAGGGTATGCTTGTGTTTAGTAATAAACGTGTTCTAAGTATAAAGTGTTGTGATCTATCATCAATCAGCCTTCAAATTCCTGACCATCTGCAGTTTCAACAACACGTAGTAAAGGAAAATGCCACTGTGTTGGCGTAAATGTTAGAGACATGTATGGCCTCGATCCACCAGATAGTGCAGTTGATGATTGTGAGGATGTACAGGAAATCCACGAGTGGGAAGGGGGCCTGATGGTGTCAAGATGTACATGGCCAAAATGTCCTTTAGGGATGTTGAAATGATTGAGGGGTGATTGGGTGTGCCTGCTTATCTTGTTGCACTGGCTAGGTGTCCAAGAGTGATACAAAGTGCAACAATCTTGTTTAATGTTAGGCAAGACAAAACACTTGGTTAGAAGGTGAGTTTTTCATCAATCCTCAGGTGTGCAAGATCAGGGATATACTGAAAGACTGTGCAGTGCCTGGCAGCAGGATTGTCAGGGTGTAGCACAACTGTTAGTGTCATACAAAATTGGAATGCTTGAACTGTAGGTGGTGTGGCTCTACCCACAAGGAGGAGGAAGGATCAATTAGTAAGTTCTACACTTCTTGGTATTGCTGCTGTAAACAGGCCAATTCCTCTGAATCAACGAGGCCTTGAAACAGAGTTAATGCTGGATATTTAGTCAGTGTCAATGTTGTTATAGTGGATGCATGTGGAAATGTTTTACGTCTTAATAAATAGGACACCTCTGTCAAAGGTGGAACACTTGCATTGAGAAACTGACATTTTATGGAGAAAAATCGCAAGAACTAAGAGGTGATGTTGCAGTACAGCACTGATAAGAGGGTTGTTGTCGTTGTGGTGTCATAGCTGTGGGCATCAGCATTCAGGTGCTCAATCTTGATGGCCTTGAGATCAGCAAAAACCTTTGCACTAGACTACAATACCTTATGCTCTCGTGATGTATTTTGGCCAGCCAGCTTGAGTAAGAGATATGTAGAGGGAAGATGCACAGGTTGTGTGTCAGTGGAAGAAAGGCTTTTCACAAATGTCTGTCTAGGTGTGCTTGCGTTTCGATATGTCTGAGTGTGTGTGTATTTGTTTACCTTCCTTTTTTTCCCCTAAGGTAAGTCCTTCCACTCCTGGGATTGGAATGACTCCTTTTCCACTTCCTTAAAACCCATATCCTTCCCTTTTCCTCCCCTTTTTTCCTCTTTTTCCTGAAGAAGCTGCCAGTGGTGGCGAAAGCTTGTATGTGTGTTTGTGTGTGATTTTATTTGTTTCTCTCGACGAGCCGGTCCTTTTGGTAAGTCATCTCTTTTCTATTTTTATTTTTATTTATCCCACCGGGAAAGTTTCCCTCTATAATTTTCGTTTCATCAATTTGAATCATGTTGATTTGTTATATGATGTGCCACACCACTGTCATTGTACCATTAGTCACAGTCCAGCTTCTTTACATCTACAGTAAAAGCTATGTTTCACCAATAAAACAATTTTTGAATTATCAATGTGAGCACAACTTACTGAAAATCCCACTGGTGTTACACTTATTTCCATAGCACAGTCTTTACTTTTGTCCACATTTGTTCACTCGCTTGATTGGTGGCCCTTTTTCTTGCATTTAAAATCAACCAAACCAGTTTTTTGCTTTTTTATATGTGACCTCCTTTGGCACATGAAAAATATTTTCCATCCATAATTTATAGTGTGGCATTTGAGTGTATATGCTTGTGCCGTTACTGGTCGTAGATAGATTTTTTCAATTCACTACAAATGACGAAGGCAGCACACATAATTGCAGTACTTTGACACTCCTAATGATTTATAAATGCCTAATTTGTCCCATTTTATGGCCAGCTTAAAAGTCTCATTCATTACGACTAAGTACACACATTCCACACTTCAATAATACGAATTCACAGTTCATCTGTGGAATACAAAACTTCTAGGTGTACATCTTAATGTGGCAAAAGTATTAATTATTCATTCGTAATACCTGTATAAACACTTTCCACTCGACTAACATTGACAAACTTCTACATAATTGTTCAAAATTAATGTTCCAACTGGTGTGGCTTGTGCCTCAGATTGCGGCCAAAACAGTAAACAATACTTGGAAATGGCATAGAGTGTGCTTCACAATATTCTGAACTAGCGTGGATTGTGGCTATGACAACTGACTAAACAATACTCTATTACATGCTACGAATGCATCCTATTTATACCAAACAACGTAGTTGAAAATTACATTTTGTTAATTGAGTTCATTTCATTAATATTAAAGGAAAAGTTAAAAATTAAATACAACTGGCTATAGTAAAAGATAGCGCAAATAATTCTGATTAAATTAATATACAAATCTCGGTTCAATTAAAAGTATGTCATTTACATATTTAACAAAATAGTTTCATGAACAATACTGTCATAATTAACAGTAATTATACAGAAACTAAAGAGAACAAACTCTCCTAACATTACTTGTGAAATATAGTAATACCTACTTTAATATTATGAGAAAAGAATTTGCTTGGTTTTAACAGAAATACTAAGTAGCATACTATCTGAACTTTAACAATATACTTCTGGCACAAATTAATTACTATTTGCTAATTAAACAAACTTCCCCAGTATCAAATACTAGCAAATGACTTCGGCTACTTACATTACAACAAAGAATAACAAAAGTTTTGGAACAGAAGTTGATAATAGGCTAATGACATTCATATCTATTATTATGCAACAGTGCTAGTGGGAGGTTCTGTAATGCAAGCAGATGGGAATAAATCGCAACATGCTTCATTACATGCTTCAGATGTTTGATTGTGCCTTGGTGGCTGCTAATCTTCATATTTGACATCATTGCTGCAGCAAAACTTTAATCATCAAATCCTGTTATTCTCATTTCATAAGTTAAACACGGTTTCTATAACTTGCACCACATCTTCTCTTCTGCAGGTAAATTGTGAAGTGTAATACAGATGTAGTCAAACTCTTTAGGCAAAGTTTGCAAAATACATCCACAAAGGTCACCATTGTCGATTGGCATTTCTAACAAAGAAAGCTGTGTTTGTATATAATCTAATTTGGTGAGATGGCCATGTATACTGCCAGATGCTTCCCAACAGTTTTACGAAATCTATGGCTAAATAAATTATGGCCACCATACATCTTATGTAGGCTCTCTCACAGTCCCCAACACACAGTAAAAGTTAGTGTGTAGTGATGATAGGATCTGTTTCCTTGCCTTTGCATCAGCCTTCATCCATTTAACAAGGTCACGTGCTTCGGCTTCATCAACTCCCTATTTACAATGTCGAAGATTTCGTCACACTCCAAAATAATTTTCATGATGATTCTCCGTATTCTCCAGTTTTTTTCGCCAATCAGTTTTTCAATTTGTTGTTTCTCTTCAGTCATTGGTTGGTCTTTTGCATTTCTTTAACATTGAACTGCTGTCATAATTTGCTACAACTGTTACACTTCATTGAAACTTTCTAAAATGTGCACATCTGCTACCATATTGACAAAACCACTGTGAAGCTGGCAATACCTCAGTTTTTAAATAAACATGGGAATTGAATATAAATCCTACACTCTTTTCCTTACACTCTCTTCCCATCACTTTCTCAATCTCTATGCCAGTTTCTTACCTCTCACTGTACTTGAAAACATGTCATTGTTCAGGTCTTTATTTACTTCAGTATTCAGTTGAACATGGACTAACTGCTCTCTCTCTCTCTCTCTCTCTCTCTCTCTCTCTCTCTCTCTCTCTCTCTCTCTCTCTCTCTCTCTCATCCCCCCTCTACCATGTATATGAAAAATTAGAATACCTGCAAAATTCATGGTGATCAGTCAAATGGCTCAAAGTCTGTATGAAGTTACTTCTGCCATGCCCCATAAACATTGATGTTTCTCATTTTGAAAGTTGAGTGTGCAATATTTCATTAAGGTAGGGATAAAACTGTATATGAAGTCTATTATAAAGTACCCTTCAGCAAACACCACAGAATTTATTATCTAGATAGTGCCATTCCTCTCGTTTTGAAGCTCAGGTGTGCAAAATTTTATAGCATTCGTATAATGGTATAGCAGTCCCCTTACGAAATTACCAATTTCAGTTTATTATTATTATTATTTTAATTTTCAGCTTATCCTTTGTATTTACCCAAATTTTTTCTGAACGATCCATGCATTAATTCAAAATGGCGGAGCCATATTGAGTCCTAGGGAGACTAATGCATAGCCATTATATCAAAATGAAAAAGTCCGTGATCCCAGTTAGTTTCGAACTTGAGTTCTTTTGTGCTCCAACCAAGCACTAGTGCCATTTATGTTATACATACCCAACCTATATGAAAACATTTAATTTGCAATAAAAATTATATTGAGGTTATTAATTGAGATAAATATATCTTATCTTTTCAAGTTAGACTAAATCTCACACTCTGTGCAAAATTTCGTTAAGGTCAGCTGAGTAGTTTTGAAGTTCATCGTAACCAAACATCATGACATGGAATGTATTGTCACGTTGAAAACTGCAGGTGGTATGGAATTCGAAGGCTGATCGTTAATAGACCACAACACTTTACACTTGGAACACATTTATTGCGAACACAAGTGTACACTCAGTGCTACTTCTTCCTGCTGGGAGTACTCCACTCTTTAGACATAGAAAGAATTTCCTGAAACTTACAGGTACATAAAAGATAAGAAACATATAGAACATATAGAAATAGTGAAAACAAAGAAATAAATTTTTTCTGCCCATGGATGTATTTGAACTGGGGACTGTAAGCAGAGCGATCTACGATGCTAATGACTGTCTCACACGATCCGTCGGAAAACTCTTGGCAATATATCTACATGACAACTTTCACAGTCATATCTGTAAAAATACAAACAAGGGAAAATCATGCTTAATGAAGGTCTAACATATCGTACAACCTATGACAGTTACACATTAACAGTAACATATCAATAGCAATCAATATTCCAACCCTTCTGGATCTGTGTTAATTTTAATCAAATGCCAATGAAATTCTATAATTCATGTGAAGCAGAGCAATATAAATCATTGTCAAATTGATTTTAAAATATTAGTGAGAATCTTTTGTATAGAAGATGTATAGAACATGGATTCGTATGAATAACATTCATGACAAAATGGAAATAATAGCTCTCACACAGCAGATATATAGTACTTTAATTTGAAAAATAAGTGAATATATTTAATTGAAACAGTTCTTTAATTACATTTCAGGTTAAAAAGGCTGTATTAAAAACTATTGTTGCATTGGCATATAAGGGACATCTTAATGGAGAAACTGGAACGGAATTTATTGAATATATTGTTAGGAACAGCCGTTCATCTTCCACTGATGTAGGTATTGCAGTTGGTAATTTATATTATTTATCATGTTTATAGTTTTCAGCCAGATTGATGATTTCTTACATTTTTATCTTCCACAACAGACTGAAAAGTACTCAGATTCAGAAAGTGTTATGGAGGATCTCTCTCACACATGTGCTAGTACATTGTATCTGCTTGCCACAACTGTATCTGAAGTGGAAGAAACTCTTTGGCCACTTCTGATGAAGTGTTATTTATTAAGTGAATACACTACTGCATGTACTCCAATTGCTCGTTGCCTTTCTCATTTGTCATCCAAGGAAAACTGCGAGAAGATGTTTTCTGAAGAAATGGGAACCAAACACAGTAAGTGGAAGCAGTGTTCATTAAAAAGTATCTTTTGTAATAAAAATAGTGAACACTTCTGTTGTCACATGCTGTTTTCTAAGTATTACATATCCACTATGAGATATAATTTGTATAGTTATGGACCAATGAAAATTATAGGTTGTAATTCAAGAATGTAATGAGTATAGATTGCAACCTCTCCCTGACAGATTATATAAATATTTCTCTCTCTCTCTCTCTCTCTCTCTCTCTCTCTCTCACACACACACACACACACACACACACACAGAGAGAGAGAGAGAGAGAGAGAGAGAGAGAGAGAGAGAGAGAGAGAGAGAGAGAGAGAGAGAGAGAGATTTATATAGTCATCAGGCATAACTCATATAACTCATGTTCACATGAACACTTTCTCCATGTGTGCTCTTTTTCTGATAAAGGCTACTTGTCTCTGGCTCAGGGATCATCTGTAGGGAGTGAATTGCAATCTGTCCTCATAATTCCTTGTTATTCCAACCTGGACTTTCTATGGTTAACCTTAAAAGAAAATAGGAAAGTAACATTGCCTTTTTTATTAAAGCTAAAATTCCTACATACTATTTAATAATGCTAAATAGTCTGAGAAAACACACCGTAATTTATGCTTTATTGTTCAATGGGTTGTAATTATATTTGGAATAATGGTCAATCATTGCAACAGGCTACATTGATATGACTTACATAGCCATAAAAAGTCTCTTTCTTGAGAACAGAGGAAGTAGGAAGGATAGCTACATAGAAATTTGAGACAAAAGAGAAAAGCGGAGAATTGTGGAAAGAAGTGAATGAAATTGTACTTATTGTGTTGGTTCTCTGCAATCCTTTATTCATTCATATGTAATGTGCCAAATTAAAAGTGTAATCTATCACTAGCTTTCTCTAACTTCCCATTTATGTGCTGAATTCCTCATCTTTTCTTATTTATAGTTTTCAAAAAAGGAATCTGTTGCATTTGACATTTAAATATCCTTATAAATGTTTCTGCCATATTATATATGTTAATAACAAAGCAAAATCAATTTGTTTTAGGTCACAAAGTACCACACTCATTGTCGTTGTTTGGAAGGTCTTTGGTTTTGCTTGGAAATCCATCACAGACTAAAAGAGCAATTTACATTTTAAGCTTCATGAAGAACATAGCAAAAATGATCAATTCACATTTATGTCCCTTATGGGAGCAAAAGATTCCAGACTTGATTTCATACTTGAAAGGTAAGAATTAGTATACTAAGACATCCTCTATGCTTTATGAAAAAAAAGAAAAGAAAAGAAACTTTTACACAGAATGATAGTCTTATATTTAACAAGAATGAAATGAAATGATCGCTACTCACCACATAGAGGATAGACTGAATGACTAAGAGGTACAGTTAAAGTACTTTCAAAAGTAGACTAAGCTATCTGATGAAATCATAAAGTCCTTCATCATATATAGTTCCCACTCCTCCTCTCTCTCTCTCTCTCTCTCTCTCTCTCTCTCTCTCTCTCTCTCTCTCTCTCTCTCTTTGTGTGCCAAATTTTCAGGAACCTCTTGGTTTGTATAGGGTCATGGATGACATCTTTGTGATTTGGACTCTGGTGTAGAGAAACTTTTGAGGTTCCTTCATGACCTCAGCTCCTTCTCTAACCTGAAGTTTGTCTGGTTCTATTCCAGAACCTAAGCTACCTACATCCCCCTTGCTGAGTCCCACATTCATGCAACAGTACCTCCACTTTGATAGCTGTCATAAAATACTCCCTTCCCTATAGTCTAGGCATCTGCTCCAATGATGAATCCCTCACCACCTACACTAACAACTTGTCCTCTCCTGCAACTTTCCTATAGCCTAAGGACCCTGTTTACAAACAGAGCTCCCAAGCAGTCTACCCCCCCCCCCCCTCCCTTTCCCTTTCCAGTACCATCCTGGTCTGGAATGCCTTAACAAATTGTTGTCAGGGGTATGGCTTGATTCTCTGAAAGGAGATCATCCCTCCAAAGTATCATCCCAGCACCACCCAGAGTAGCAGTTTGCTGCCCACCCAACGTCTGCAACACCCCCCCTATCTAAAGGTTTTTACTCCATCACTGATCCTGCTGCAAAACTTGTCCCATGTCTCCTCCCTCCCCCCCCCCCACAACATAGGAAAACCTGCAACATTCAAGGCAGGGCCACATGCAAAACAATGCATGGGATTTACCAACTGACATGTTCATTGCACAGCATTTTACATTGGTATGACCACCAATAGTGAGCACATGAATGGTCACAGATGAACTGCTCACCCAAGGGAAGCCAATATCCTGTAGCAGAGCATGCCCTCCTGCATAACCTCAGAGATCTCAGCATTGTGCTGTGTTGTAATGTGGCAAATGAATTTGTCAGTTTGTAAGTGATAGAGAATTGCTTGCTTATTTCTGTTTTTGAACTTTGCATAATATGTGATGTAATGGTCTGATTTGGGATTAGTATCAAATTGTATTTTATTTTTGTGTTCTAGTAGTATTTTATAGCAGCTGTGTTGTCATTTGGCAAAAAAAAAATAAATATGAACATCTATGGGTGGCGTGATCAGACAGCTGAAGTTTAATATCCAAGTAGGATAATGATCATTATAAAGTACTTATCATGCAATATTGTCATCTTCATTGCAATATCATTGACTTCCACACAGTGCCCTTCACCCTTCTTTACCTGATGCCCTCCCCACCCCACCCTCTCCAGCCTGAAGAAGAAAAACTGTCTGTATGTATTTTCCCCCTTCTTTTGTTATCGTTGGCACTGAGTTGAGTACAGGCCAGCCACTGTAACTTTTGGGGGGGGGGGGGGGGGGGTAAAAGTCACATAATTATCATTTGCACATACATGACTCATTATTCAAGAAGAAAAGTTAATAAGGTTGTAATAAATATGTTGTACGAAGTGAACCACTGGTTTTCATTGATGAAAATACCGTGGTACTATTAAAACATTATCACACCAATTGGAAGCACAACCCACTCGGTTAGCTGAGTGGTCTAACACAAGATTTTCCAAGATGGGGAGGCATACCGTCCCGGTTCGAATCCACCTGGCAGATTAACGAAAGGGGTCGGAGTGCCAGCCAGCCTGGATGTGGTTTTTAGGCGGTTTTATGCATCCCCCTAGGTGAATACCAGGCTGGTCCCCAAGTTCTGCCTCAGTTACATGACTCGCAAACATTTCATAACACTTTACACTTTCACACACATACAACACTATACACAGACATTTGGGGTACACATTTCCTCCTGAGGGGCATAGGGTGGCAGCAGGCAGGGCATCCGGCCACCTTGTAAATATTAACACATGCCAAATCAGCATTAAAACAATGCCGACCTTGCATGTGCGGGAAAAGGGCCAAAGACAGACAGACAGACAACAATTGGAAGCACACTGTCACTGAGATGTTAACTTAGTGATTCATATAGGTAAACTCTTACAGGTACAGTGTTAAAAGTAACGCCAAATCTTGATGAGTGAATTGCTTACTACCTTGCATAGACTTTTGAACAATGAGCCACTGATTGTAAGTATAACACATTGAGGGTTGTTTTTTCGGGTGCTGGAGGGGGTTGTAGTTTACTACATAAAAAGTTGTGTAATATTATTTTTTAATGTAAATACAGTAGAACCCTGTTTTTACACTTTTCAAGGGACTTCAGTGAAATGGGTAAAATGTGGGAAAATATAAAAAGTGGGAAATAATGTTTTAAATGGCAAAATATGATTACTGGATCACCCTTGCATTTTCATAGTTTATTCGTGATATATGTACATAATAGGCATCAAAATACTTGCCAGGAAGGTTATCCAAATTTTTACCATTTTAAGCACCAGGTGGAACTGGACCAGGACATTTTATGGGAAGTAGAAATTTATGATGCAATTTCATTGATCATAATCAGTTAGTCAGTAATCCTTTGACTGCCATTAATAATTTATGTAGTAAAACTGCACAAATTCCGTTCTTTTAGTATTTTTCGATGTTTAGTACAACAATATTCGAGAATTTATTCACGTTCTTCAGGACAAATATATGCATAAGTATTTTTATGACATTTGTGTAGGGTGGGTATCTCTCACTATTATCGCTTTTTTGAGGTTATAATGTACCAGACCTCTTCAATGTGAAGAAAAAACACACAAGCAAATCATCAGTCTCACTGTTTATAAAACATCACAAAAATACTTGGATAAATATTTGCATTTCACAACAAGAATAAATTCTTTAAATGCGCCATGCAAATAATGAAAAACTACCGGTTGTGTAAACAAAGACAAGCTGTCTCTACTCCCATCAGCCACCGCGTTGTAAGTCAACTAAGCGCATACTGCAAACAATGAAATGCAAAATATACGTTTGAATAATTGCAAAGTGTCAAAAAACTGCCTAACATGTATAAACACTATACTTTAAGGCAAAAAGCAATGTCAGCATCAATTTATGTAAATTACATCATTTTTTCTTCACAAACATGATTCCAAAAAGTGTAAAACATGGGGAAAGTCTACCTAGGTGTGTTTGCGTTTGTGTGTGTGTGTGTGTGTGTGTGTGTGTGTGTGTGTGTGTGTGTGTGTGTGTGTGTATTTGTTTACCCTCCTTTTTTTCCCCCCAAGGTAAGTCTTTCCTCTCCCGGGATTGGAATGGCTCCTTACCCCCTCCCTTAAAACCCTAATCATTTCATTTTCCCTCTCCTTCCCTTCTGCCTGAAGAAGCAGCTAGGCTGCGAAAACTAGCATTTGTGTGTGTGTGTGTGTGTGTGTGTGTGTGTGTGTGTGTGTGTGTGTGTGTGTTATTTATTTGTGCTACTATCACTACCTGTGTGCCTTCGCCTGGTGAGTAATCTTCATCTACTTTCTAATAAAAAATAGAAAACGGATGACTTACCCAAAGGACAGGCTCATCGACAGACACAAATAAAATCACACACAAACACACATACAAGCTTTCGCAACCGTTGGTTGCTTCTTCAGGAAAAGAGGAAGAAAGGAGAGGAGAAAGGGAAGGATTTGGGTTTTAAGGAAGTGGAAAAGGAGTCATTCCAATCTCAGGAGTGGAAGGACTTACCTTAGGGGAAAAAAAGGAAGGTAAACAAATACACACACATTCACACACATCTAAACGCAAACACACCTAGACAGACATTTGTAAAAAGCAAAGAAGTTGTACAGAGATACCACTTGAGGCAGAGGCTCTGTCCACAGAACCGAGGCAAAGATGCTAAATATGGTGGGTGGGAATTTGAATTTAGCGGAGGTTGAGACCAGGTGGGCAATGGCAGGAGAGAATAAGCTGAAGTGCAAGTTCCTATCTCCAGAGTTCTGAAAGGTTGGTGTTGGTGGGAAGTATCCAGATAACCCGGATGGTGTAACACTGTGCCAAGATGTGCTGGCCGTGCAACAAGGCATGTTTAGCCACAGGGTGATCCTCATTACCAACAAACACTGTCTGCCTATGACCGTTCATGCAAATGGACAGTTTGTTGCTGGTCATTCCCACATAGAACGCTTCACAGTGCAGGCATGTCAGTTGGTAAATCACGTGGGTGCTATCGCAAGTGGCACTGCCCTTGATCGTGTACACCTTCCGGGTTACTGGACTGGAGGGTGGAAGGGTGCATAGGGCAGGTTTTACAACGGGGGCAGTTGCATGGGTAGGAGCCAGAGGGTAGGGAAGGTGGTTTGGGGATTTCATAGGGATGAACTAGGAGGTTACAAAGGTTAGGTGGGTGGCGGAAAGACACTCATGGTGGAGTGGGAAGGATGTCATTAAGGATGGATCTCATTTCGGGGCAGGGTTTAAGGAAGTCGTATCCTTGCTGGAGAGCCACATTCAGAGTTCGCTCCAGTCCCAAAAAGTATCCGGTGATAAAAGGGGCACTTCTGGGGTTCTTCAGTGAAAGGTTTTGGATTTGGGGGGATTAGGAGGTGGCTCTGGTAATTTGCTTCTGAACCAGATCAGGAGGATAGCTGCGGGATATGAAAGCTGTTATTAGGTTATTGGTGTACTGGTTCAGGGATTCGGGACTGGAGCAGACTCTTTTGCCATGAAGACCTAAGCTGTAGGGAAGGGAACGTTTGATGTGGAATGGATGGCAGCTGTCATAATGGAGGTACTGTTGTTAGTTGGTTGGTTTTGATGTGGACGGATGTGTGAAGTTGGCCGTTTGACAGATGGAGGTCGACATCGAGGAAAGTGGCATGGGATTTGGAATAGGACCAGGTGAATTTGATGGGAGCAAAGGAGCTGAGGTTGGAGAGGAAATTCTGGAGTTCTTCTTCACTGTGAGTCTAGATTATGAAGATGTCATGAATAAATCTGTATCAAACCTTGGGTTGACAGGCTTGGGTGTCCAAGAAGGCCTCCTCTAAGCGTCCCATAAATAAGTCGGCATACGAGGGGGCCATCCTGGTTCCCATGGCTGGTCGCTTTAGTTGTTGGTATGCCTGGCCCTCAAAGGTGAAGAAGTTGTGGGATAGGATGAAGCTGGCTAGGGTAATAAGGAAAGAGGTTTTAGGTAGGGTTGCAGGTGGTCAGCGAGAAAGGAAATACTCCATTGCCGTGAGGCCCTGGGCATGCGGGATGTTTGTGTATAAGGAAGTATCATCAATGGTTACAAGTTGGGTTGGGGGGGGGGGGAGGAGGTTACAAGGATGGTTTCTGGAGGTTACAGGTTGGGTAAAGATTTCAGGTGGTCAAGAAAGTGGTTGGTGTCTTTGATGAAGGATGGGAGACTTCACATAATTGGTTGAAGGTGTTGGTCAGTGTAAGCAGAGCTTCATTCTGTGGGGGCTTGGTAACCAGCCACAATGGGCCGGCCTGGATGATTAGGTTTGTGAATCTTAGGAAGTAGGTAGAAGGTAGGGGTGTGGGCTGTCAGTGGGGTCATGAGGTTGAGGGACTCACATGAAAGGTTTTGTAGGGGACCTAAGTTTCTGAGGATTCTTTAAGCTCTGCCTGGACATCAGGAGTGGGATTGTCTTGAAAAACTTTGTATGTAGTGTTATCTGAAAGCTGACACAGTTCCTCAGCCACATACTCCCACCGATAAAGTACCACATTTGTCGATCCCTTCTCGGCCGGGAGAATGACGATGGAATGGTCAGCCTTCAGATCACGGCTAGCCCGGGATTCAGCTGCGGTATTGTTGGGAGTTGGATTAAGGTTTTTCAGGAAAGACTGAGAGGCAAGGCTAGAAGTGAGAGATTCCTGGAAGGTTTGAAGAGGGTAATTTTGAGAAAGAGGGGGGTGGGTCTCGCTGTGACGTAGGACGGAACTGTTCCAGGCAGTGTTCAATTTGAATGATGTCTTGGGGAGCTGGATTATTTTCCTTCGTGGCAAAGTGTTATCTCCAGCAAAGACTAAGAGTATAGAATTGGCTGAATTTGGGAGTAGGGCTAAAAATAAGGCTTTTGGATAGGACAGAGGTTTCAGATTGGGAGAGAGGTTTAGAAGAGAGGTTGACTACTGAATTGGGATGTTGTGGTTCCAGATTGTGTGAATTAGGATTTAGAGGTTTGGGGTGGAAGGGAGCTGAAAGTGGGTGATTGAGTAAACGGGAGAGACTGGGTTTCTGTGTAATAAGAGGAGCTTGAGGTTTATTGGAGAGGTTGTTGAGGGAGAGTGTATTGCCTTACCGGAGATGAGTGACCAGGAGTTGGGATAGTTTTTTGAGGTGGAGGGTGGCATGCTGTTCCAATTTGCTGTTGGTCTGTAAGAGGATGTTCTGGACTGTAGGTGTGGTTGTGGGAGTGGAAAGGTTGAGGATTTTGATTAGATATATGAGTTGACAGGTGTGTTCATTCCGGAGTTGTGTAGGTTAAGGATTGGGCGGGAGAGGGCTGTAGATTGTTCTGTTTGGAATTGGTGTAATGCATGATGAAAGGATGGGTTACAGCGGGAGACGGGAACTTTGTTTGAGGCCCTTGGGGTAATGCCAAATGTCAGACAAGCCTTAGTAAATAAAATGTGGGGCCGTAATCTGGCTAGGGAAAAAGCATGCTTGCGGAGGGAATGTAGATAAAGCTTGATGGGGTCATTATTGGGTGACATAATGTATGGAATGGAAAAGTGAGAAATATGTGCTGAATAACAGACTGGACAGACAGCAAAAGAAATTCAGCTAAGAAAAAAGAAATCTATAATATTGTTCAAAAGAGTTGTTGAAGTTAAAACTTGTTGAAACTGTGGTCAACTACAGTTGATCAACTACGTAATGCACAATGGTTTGATGGTTGTATTGGTGTCCAAAACAGGTTATAGAGTGGAGAAAATCTGGAAAAAATTGAGCAAACCACGTGAGTGAAAGGAAAACATATTATAAAGACTGATTATATAGTGGCATATTATGACTTTGAGGTTAACAATAATCTTACGAAGGAATAATACGGTTAAAATATATAGAAAGTTGCTGAAAAATGATCAGGAATGTCAGATGAATGAACGGAAATGTGGAAAAACGTGAATAGGAAATAATCGCGAAGTTGCTAGGAAAAGCTGAAAATGATTATATTAGGTTATTGTAAAATATTGTAACATAAAAATAGAAATCGATAACTTACCAAAAGAACAGGCTCTTCAACAGATACAAATAAAAACATACATACAAGCTTTCGCAACCGTTGGTCGCTTCTTCAGGAAAAGAGGAAAAAAGGAGGGGAGAAAGGGAAGGATACGGGTTTTAAGGAAGTGGAAAAGGAGTCAGTCCAATCCCAGGAGTGGAAGGACTTACCTTAAGGGGGAAAAAGGAAAAGTAAACAAGCTCGCACACACACACACACACGCAAACACAACAAGGTAGCCATATGTAGGAACCCATTATATATATATATATATATATATATATATATATATATATATATATATATATATATAATATAGAGTCGCAACCGTTGGCCGCTTCATCAGGAGAAGATGAAGGAAGGAGGGTAAAAAGGAAAGGAATAGGTAAAAGCGCTTGACTTACAATTAACAACAATGGAAGTTCCAGTAAGGAATGTTAATAATAATATTTAGATAGGGAACAACTCACTGTAAAGACAAAAGTTGAGCTGCCGACAGACACAAATAAAAGACACACAATTCTAAATTTTCGGGCGCGGCCCTCCTCAGAAAGAGAACACGCATCCAATCAATCACTCGGGCACACTCATCCACACACGTCAGCCATCTCTGGCTGCCTAACACAGTCTGACAGAAAGGGGAAGGGATGGGAGGGGGAGAGGGAAAGAAGAGAGGGAAGATATGGGTGGGGATACAACAAGCAGAGATGATGTCAGGCGAAAAAGATGCAGTGTGGAATGCAGAGGGAAACATTCCTGTTCGGAAAAGTATTTATAAAAAGTAAAGAAAGTTTGACTTACCAGGCGAAAAGGCACCGGTTCGTTGACACACACATAAATAAACACACACAAAACTGTGCTTTCACAACTTTAGGTTCCTTCCTCAGAAAGAGCAGGGAAGGAGAGGGAAAAGGAAAGGACGAGGGTTTTAAGGGAATGGATAACGAGTCATTCCTATCCCGGGAGAGGAAAGACTTACCTCTGGGGACAAAAGGATAAGTAAACACACACACACACACACACACACAACACACAACACACAACACACACAACACACAACACACACAACACACACAACACACAACACACAACACACACAACACACAACACACAACACACACAACACACAACACACAACACACACAACACACAACACACAACACACAACACACAACACACAACACACAACACACAACACACAACACACAACACACAACACACAACACACAACACACAACACACAACACACAACACACAACACACAACACACAACACACAACACACAACACACAACACACAACACACAACACACAACACACAACACACAACACACAACACACAACACACAACACACAACACACAACACACAACACACAACACACAACACACAACACACAACACACAACACACAACACACAACACACAACACACAACACACAACACACAACACACAACACACAACACACAACACACAACACACAACACACAACACACAACACACAACACACAACACACAACACACAACACACAACACACAACACACAACACACAACACACAACACACAACACACAACACACAACACACAACACACAACACACAACACACAACACACAACACACAACACACAACACACAACACACAACACACAACACACAACACACAACACACAACACACAACACACAACACACAACACACAACACACAACACACAACACACAACACACAACACACAACACACAACACACAACACACAACACACAACACACAACACACAACACACAACACACAACACACAACACACAACACACAACACACAACACACAACACACAACACACAACACACAACACACAACACACAACACACAACACACAACACACAACACACAACACACAACACACAACACACAACACACAACACACAACACACAACACACAACACACAACACACAACACACAACACACAACACACAACACACAACACACAACACACAACACACAACACACAACACACAACACACAACACACAACACACAACACACAACACACAACACACAACACACAACACACAACACACAACACACAACACACAACACACAACACACAACACACAACACACAACACACAACACACAACACACAACACACAACACACAACACACAACACACAACACACAACACACAACACACAACACACAACACACAACACACAACACACAACACACAACACACAACACACAACACACAACACACAACACACAACACACAACACACAACACACAACACACAACACACAACACACAACACACAACACACAACACACAACACACAACACACAACACACAACACACAACACACAACACACAACACACAACACACATAAATGTGCACACACACCAAGGCAGACATTTGCAAAATGCAAAGAAGTTGGACAGAGATGCCAGTTGAGGCAGAGACTCTGTCAAGAGATTGGAGGCAAGATGTTATAGAATGGTGGGCGGGAATTTAAAACTAACGAAGATTGAGACCTGGTGGGCAACGGGAAGAGAGAATATGTTGAAGGGCAAGTTCCCATCTCCGGAGTTCTGAAAGGTTTGTGTCAGTGGGAAGTATCCATATAACCCGGGCAGTGTAACACTGCCAAGATGTGCTGCCCGTGCACCAAGGCATGCTTAGCCACAGGGTGATCCTCATTACCAACAAACACTGTCTGTCTGTCTGTTCATGTGAATGGACAGTTTGTTGCTAGTCATTCCCACATAGAAGGCTTCACAGTGCAGGAATGTCAGCTGGTAAATCATGCAGGTGCTGTCACAAGTTGCTCTGCCCTCAAGTGTGTAAACATTCTGGGTTACATGACCCCCCCCTCCCATCCCTTCCGCTTGCGGTGCGTCAGACTGTGTTGGGCGGCCAGAGATGGCTGATGTGTGTGGATGAGTGTGCCCGAGGGATTGTGTGGATGAGTGTTCTCTTTCTGAGGTAGGCGGCGGCCAAAAATTTAGAATTGTGTATGTGTTTGTGTGTCTTTTATTTGTGTCTGTTGGCAGCTCAATGTTCGTCTTTATGGTGAGTTGTTCCCTATCTACATATTATTTTACAATTAAAATATTTTAAATTACATGTGTTATTACACCAAAATTAAAATACAAGTGAACTTCATTTACAAAACAGGAGAAATGAAAAATAACATATACCCTTATTTTGGACTTGCAGCTCTTCCGTTTACCCATTTTTCCAGCAAAATATTGGGTATGAGCTTTGCATTATATACAAAAAACTGTTTTTCTGGTTTCTCAAACACCATCATCAATGTTCTTTTTTTTTAATTTTATTTTTTTTATTTTATTTTTCTTTATTAGAATGCAGCTTGGTTGTACATTGTGAGGTCATGTAGGTCCATTTTTAAAACATTCAATATTGTTTATTTTGTCATCTGCAACCAAATAAATTGCATGTGAAAATTTTTTTTATTGTTGCTGATCCCTGCAATGTGTGTTAAAATGTAATATTGTTGTCTATGTAACTTTCAATTATCAGTCTGTTTTGCCTGTCATTTACAGTTGGTTTTGGCATATACTACAGTACTTCTGCATTTTTGTCAGGCACACACAAAGAACACACACATTCTGCACACTTATTACTGTCACAATCAAATTTACACTCTGTCAAAAACTGGCTGTGTAGGTTTTGGCCTTGGCACACGGTGGTTCTCATCCACTTCCAGCTGTCCAGATGTAGGTTTTCCATTATTTACCTAAATCACTCCAGGCAAATGTCGGGATGATTGCTTTGAAAGGGTACAGCCAATTTCCTTACCCAAACCATCCAAGCATGTGCTCTATCTCAATGATCATCTTGTTCCTTTCTTCCCACTCTGAATTGCGTTACTGCCGAGCGTTACTCGGAGCACAGCAGTTCAAAAAAAATGGTTCAAATGGTTGTAAAGTCTATGGGACTTAACTACGGGGTCATCAGTCCCTAAACTTACAAACTACTAACTAAGACTAAGGATGGCACAAATATCCATGCCCGAGGGGGGGATTCGAACCCCCGACCGTAGTGGCCGTGCAGACCGTGACTGGAGCGCCTCAGTCCCCTCGGCCACCGCGGCCGGCGAGCACAGCAGTGGGAGATGTATTAGTGAGTTGTGCTTGTGAATGTATGAATGAGTGTTCTATTCTGATGAAAGCTGTGGCCTAAAGCTATAAGTTGTGTGTGCATTTGATTTACCTTTTTTACAAGCTTGTCTCTGCCTCAACATTTGTCTTCCCACGAGTTGTAAGACCCATTTTGTTGTTGAATTCCAGCCTGGGATTTCCATTGTTAGATATTGAGAGAGAAAGAGAGAGAGAGAGAGGGGGGGGGGAGATGTTGTGTGCATAAAATGCCCTCCACTTTTTAAGGTAGAATGCATTTTGCAATTGTGAGTAAAAGAAGTCAACATTTTAAACTTTGAATTTGTTATATCATAAATTTAGTATCTTATCGGAGCAGGAGTTCATTTATGGTTTTTTTCTTATGCAACAATAGAGAATTTTCATTTATTTTCACAAAAGTTTTAAAGAATTTTGAAGATAAATTTTTGGCTTTTTTCTTTCTTTCCTCTCCTATTTATTTTTCCAAATTTCTTGAAAATATCTCTACTACTATTATAAATGCAAAATAAACTATGTCTGTTATGCTTTCATGACTATACTGCTTAATCAGTTTTGATGAAATAGAACATAGGCTACTTTAGAAATTGTATAATTCTAGATATTTGTTGATTTTAAGTATATAACTCTAAATATGCAACAGCTGATTAACGTTTCTCTTATAGCTTTTAAGATACTTGAAGACTCCTTGGAAAAGCTATTTATTCTTTGAAATTTATTACAGTTATTAAAATACTTTTAATGGTTCATTTATTGTATGTAATATGTTTCAACATAAGGAATTCAACTTACAAAAGACGTCAGTATTGTCAAACCACTGAACCAATTTTGATGACAGTTGAATCCTGCATGACTTACAGATTGTGTAACATACAGCTACTTCAGTTAGTGATTTAGTCACTATGTAACACTCAATTTCTTTTTATATTCAATAATCTCTATAGTTTCATCTCTGTAAGGAAGGACAGTGTTTACCACTATTCTACGCATGGTTTATATTTAAACTAGAAAATTGGAATGTTTTCTCGTATTCTGATGATCCTGGTTATAATTTAAGATCAGAGTTGCAAAATAATTGCACTTCTGATGGTCTTTGACGTGTTTGCAAGGACAACAACATGAGCAAAGCTAGTGGTATATAAATCTCTTTTTGTGTTTGTTGCAGAAGCACTGCCTTCTTGTCTATGTTTCCTCAGTACTTTCTTTCTAATTTGTTAATTATTGTTTATTCACTTTGTTTAGAGAGCACATTTGAGGTTCATGATCATGTATGGGATGAATTGCTGTTGGAGTTTGTGTCATCAACACTCACAGAAGTAGATGAAGAGAAATGGACACTTCAAATGGGTGAACAATTGAAAAAGCAGTTAATTTTGTACTCATCATATCCTGTAGAAAGAGGAATGGCATTTAAAATCTTGGCTGTAACTACATGCCACACAACAGACAAGTTATATGTAGGCAGTGTCCTGGATATTATTTTCACTTCTTTGCGGCAGTATTCTGTCTCGGACAGCAAAGTAAGTTCCCCTTTTGCAATATTAGTTTATCATAAGATTAATATTCTCTGTCATATTCTCATAAGACTGTAGTACACATTGCCAGCAGACATTACATTTCCAATTTGTTCCTGAAGTAACTAAACATTTCTGATTGTAATAAACTTAGCTGTATTAATTCAGTTTATTCCTAAACTTGACAAATTACAAGCAGTCAGTGTATTGCAGTCCTTAAAAAAGGTAGGTAAAGGTTTTAATCAAACATTGTTTTAATGCAACTGGTTGGCTGCTATTTATTCTGAAAATTTTTCCTTGCAAAATAACCTCACTTTTATTATCAAGTATAAATTTTATCTTTGCAGTTCTGTTCAAAGGCTGTGGGAATTTGTTCACGAAATCATCTGAGTGTTGTGTTGCCAAAATTGGAAGGACTCAGAAAAGATGAATTATCAAGAAGGTCATCTCGCTTGCTTAGTTTCATGAAAGATATAAAGCATGAAGGAGAACAGGAACGAATTCGTCTCACACTGTTGCAGTGCTATGGTGAAATGGCACTAGAAGCACCATCAACTGAACTTATGCCAAGAATGGAGCAGGATGTATTGCAATGGGTTGTACAACAGATTCAGATTTCAAAGGTTAGACAGTGATATTTATGACAACTACGTATATCTTGTAACTCTCTGCAGTTAAATACATTCATTGTTTCAGGATGTAGGTGTTACAGATGCTGCTCTCAGAACACTTGGAAAGATAGCTGAAGGATTTCATCCTAATCGTAATAGTTTGCAAATAATGATGCAGAATCGCATTGAAGTTCTAAATTTGATAATTAGCCAACTAAATACAGATTGTGTCAACCTTTCTCCACAGCATCTAATGTTGATGACTACTGTACTCCGGGTAGCTGCAATATTTATGTATCCTTTATAAAGTTATAAAGAACCTAGTGATATGATTATTGTTCATTAATTGATCCTGTGAATGATACATTGTACAGAGATATATAGTGGTATAGGGTAAATCATAAATAATATATAATAGATTTTGAATACAATCGTATGTAAAATCCAGATTTATAGAACACAAAAAATACACAGAGCTATGATTCATATGTTTAGATGCCATCACACAACTGTTTCACAATTATTACTGTACTTCACGCCCCAGGTGTCAATAATAAAATATAAATGTCAACACGACATGTTTCGGGACGACATTATCCCGTTATCAAGTTCTGTAAAACAAGGAAACGTAGAATAATAAGGGCACTATTTACAAACGACTGTACTAACAAATATTCCAATGAAACTAACCAACCTACCATAAAACTTATCTGCTGCTAGGAAGCATCATTAAACACCATAGCTGTGTATATGCATTATCAAAAGTAAAACTTTGCGCAGTGCCACATGTTTCTCTGATGCACTAACGGACAGCTGATCTAACTTCAGATTGTCCATATGTTTAACCACTGTCATTGGTGACCAAAGATATTCTAATCAATATACCTAACATTATTCATAAAATCGGTCATTAAAGGATTTTTTTAAACAGAAATATGTTCTAAATTTTTTCAGTGAAGTTAAATGCACGAAGACAATATTTAATATGTGCACACATATCAGTGTTTCTCAAAGAGGAGGTTGCTAAAATGTGCTCAGTAATGACTTTTAGATAGCTATGTCTTTTTGTTGAGCATGCTGCTGGAATCCTCTCTCAACGCACAAAAGATCTCGATTTCTTCGAGATTTGATAATAACCAACCTTTGTCCTCATAGTGCATGACTTTCAAGCTATCATTTATGGAGCCCAATGAATGTCATTCAATTTTCAGGTGTTTTGCCACTGTAGTTGGGCCATTCTTTCTATTACTGTGCTCTTTAAACTGCACCTTAAAATTCCTTCCCATTTGTCCTATATACTTCATTTCACAATCATTACACTTTATTTGGTATACCCCTGCTTTCCCCATCCAGCTCTCACCTGCATCAATCTTATGCTTCAACCTATGTTCTAATTTATTGTCTGTTCTAAAAACAATTTTAACGTCTCTCTTTTTAAACAGTCTCGCCAATTTGTAGGAGAAGGATCCCCAGAACAGTATAACCCTGAATTTGTGCAAATTTCTTCATGTAGTTGAGTCGTAGGTGTTATCGTCTTTTGTAATCTATCAAACCCGCGTCATCATTTTCTATGGCTATCTGGCTAAGAGCCTTCATTTCAGCTTCCTTGATTTTATAATTTGGATGACATTGTATTTAACATATTTCCATTTTTCTTTTGTTATATTTGCATGACATATTTACAATTTTTCCTTTATTGTGGTTGTATTGTAGATAAAAATTCATCAACACTATAATAATCACTCAAAGCAGTTTTGAATTTCTCCAAGCATGTTATTGCCATCATGTTCTTAGATAACTTGGTATAAAGTTTTGTATTTGCTTACAAGGGCTCCTTTTGATTTAGTGTTGTACAAGCAAACTGTATGTGTATTTATTGATGCTTGCTTGTGTTGTATGAGTGAATATTTTGGTTTGTTGGTGCAAGCTTTTTTCAGTGTGTAAAATTACTATTACTATAGAAACATAAAGACATGGTAGCAGAATAATATGCAGTTTTAAAAAAAAATAAAGGTATACATGAGATATGAGGTTCTGTGCCTTCCATAGCTCTTGTGATTCTCTTTTGGGTCGTGGTTTTCCCAACAAATTAAACCATACCTTAGTAGTGATTCTTCGTGAGTATAATTTTTTTTAGGACTTGCATTGTTGTGCAACCTGCAAGAGTTTTGATAACATAACAAATGCTGTTTAGTGTGTTACATTTGTTGTATTTGGTTGTTCCATCTTAGTACATCTTGGATACAGTCTGCAAGAAACTTGGTGACATTTACAGATTCATTTATTTTCTTTCAGCAGTTCTATGGTTGGAGTAAGAGGCTGTTTGTTCTGTATTGTATGCAAATGCATGTTGATTGTTTTCTGTGTGTTACTGTTCTACCCTTGATTAGTGTGTGTGTGTGTGTGTGTGTGTGTGTGTGTGTGTGTGATCAGCATATTTAATGTACTTCTGGTTAGGGGTAAGTTGTTCTGAGTCATTTACAAAAAGCATGAATCGAAATGGTCACAGCATGGAGCCCTGTGGCATGCCATAATGTATGCAACATTTTTGTGAATTGTAGGACTGTATATTTTTGCTCGTTTTGCACACTATTTTAACTGCTTGTTGTGTATTAAGTTGCTAGACTGTAGCCACTCGTAGGCATGCCCACATGTTTTAGCTTACCAAAAAAAAAAAAAAAAAAAAAAAAAAAAAAAAATAAATAAATAAATAAACCTGTGGTTTCTGATGTCAAATGCTTTTGAAAGATCTAAAAACACTGCTGCTGTTTATTCTTTTTTGTCTATTGAGTTGAAAGCTTCATTTAAGAAATCAACAATAGCTGTCTCAGTGGATTCACCTTTTTCAGAACTGTGGTGTTTGGTAGAGAAGACGTAAATTTTTTATTTTCAATGAAACCTATTCATCTTTTGTAAAAGATTTTTTTGATATCAGAGAGACAGGCTGATGATGTTAGTTGTTTTCACTTTCTTGTAGAATGGTTTCACTTTTGCTGTTATCATCTTTTCTGGGAATATTTGCTCTGAAAGTGAACTATTGCAGATGTTTGCCAAGGGCTTTGTTAGTAAGTGAGCACACTTTTTGAAGATGTGATCGTATAATGTCAAAACTGTAGGAAGATTTTTAGTATAGCTCACCTCTTATTTTTTACATTTCCTCTTCGTCTGTTGGGTATATGAAGAGAGACGTACTATTTCAGCTAGTTATAATGTGAATTGTAATGTAACCATTTTGTGAAATTTGCTTCACCAGACTGCTGGCTACCTCGGTAATGTATGTATTGAATTTATTTGCTGTCATATGGGGATTAGATGTTCCTGATGAGTTTTCCATCCCATGTGGCTGTCATTGTATTTGGTGTATTTTTTATTAAGGACTATTTGCCTACTGAAAACTCTATACAAGACAAGATCATGCGGTACAAAGCGATAATTGCAGACGGATGGTGACGCCAGGTGCTGTTGTGGGTGGACCAAGTGTAACAAGGTATGATGGCGGCGGCTGTGAAGAAGCTCCGATGTACCAACTCAAAGATGTGAACTGTACGATGAGAGGAGCAGTTGCAAAGTTACCTCCCAAGAGTGTTCAGGACGTAGCTTGGGCATCTGCTGCTAGAATATCTGGATGAATCGTTCTGCGATGCCGTTTGACTGTAGATGAAACAGTGCACTGGTTAGATGCTGGATGCCGTTGCGTTCACAGAATGTACGAAAATGCTGAGATGTTAACTGAGGGCCATTGTCAGAGATGAGCACTTCAGGAAGTCCCTTGAGGCAAAAAAATTGACAACAATGCCTGAATAGTGCTACTTGATGTCATAGATGACATTGGCACAGAAAACGGATATCCACTATAAGAATCAACCTTCATTAACCATCTTGCATTCCAAAACTGTCCAGCAAAGTTTATCTGCACTCTTTGCCATGACGTTGTCGCTTTTGGCCAGGTAGAATCTTCTGGTGTTGGGCAGACTGGTTGGTAGCACAAATGTGACACTGAGAGATCATTCTTTCAATGTGGACTTCCATACCCAGCCAGGTACAGTGTCAATGCGTTAACTGTTTCATACGAACCATCCCCCAATGTCCACGATGCAGCAAAGTCAGTACTTCCTTGTAGAAAGAAGAAGTGATCAACATGCAAGAACGTCCACTTTCATTTGAAACAAGAATAACACCCCAATGTAGTGACAGTTCATGTTGCCGTGCAAAGTATTGATGCACTACAGAATTTTAAATGTCACGTAGTGTACGAGGCCATGTCGTACGAATATCATTCAGCAAAATCCACAAATCTGTATCAGCTTCTATGGCCTGAGCAATTTTCCAATAATCCAACGGGAAAGACTGTAGCAAATCATAGTTCTGTGCATCAAACTGACAAAAAGATGCAAAAGAAGCATAAAAAAATCTTTATCAGGGTCAATTGCAAGACAGGAGTGCATCTGTACTTCCGTATTTAACTGTAGGATGATTCACTATTTCATATTGGTACTGGAACAATAACAACGCCCATCGTTGCAATTTGTGTGCCATGCAAGTGGGAATTGGCTTCACCGGATGAAATAATGACTGCAACATCTTGTGGTCTGACACTAGAAAATATTTTCTCCCATATACATAGTAGTGAAATTTGGTGACACCATATATGATAGCTAAGGCCTCCTTTTCTATTTGTGAATATCTGCACTGAGTTTCTGACAACAATTTTTATGCAAATGCAATTGGTGGTCTGTGTCACGAAATCTATGGGAAAACACTGCCCCGATGCCATATGAAGAAGCGTCCTCTTGTAAAAGTACTGATTTGTCTGGATCGAAGTGTACTAAACATCAATCGCTAAGCAAGACATCTTTTAACTTCTGAAATGCTGGCCCACTTACTAGCCTGAATCAATTCAATGGCTTCACTGGCTTGTAAATCACGTAATTCATTAGCAACTGCATTGTGGAAAGTGGGAGGAACTTTGAGCTCTGCAAAATTTTGGTCATGCAGTTGTCTTTAAAGTAATGAGTGCTTCAAAGTCTTTAGTTTTTCCTAAACCTTCTGAGAATAAATCAGGAAATTCTTGCATCATTGTGGCCTCACTGTCTGTTGCATCTTTTGTGTCTCG
Organism: Locusta migratoria; assembly: GCA_026315105.1. Lineage (NCBI taxonomy): Eukaryota > Metazoa > Arthropoda > Insecta > Orthoptera > Acrididae > Locusta > Locusta migratoria. The sequence goes on from CM048745.1 coordinate 376,751,179, forward strand.
TTGCCGCCGGTTGTCCTAGGTGTTGGTGGCCGAGTAGAGAGAGACTGACACAGGAAAATAGGATGCACGTGTGTGTGGGTATGGAGGCTGAGGTAACCATCCAGTGGAACAGCAGAAACGAGAAACACTAAGCTAGATTAGTACAAGATATATATTTCAAAGAAATAATACAATACTTAACTTTCATATGTTTCATTGCTGCAGACGAGTCTAATGCTGATACATAGTTCAACTAGGTAGAAGCCTGCCTACTGATGAGTCTGTTCTAGTGCCTGTCCTATTGCCAAGTGACCGATACAGTTCTGTGATGGCCACGAGCGGGATTGCAGCAGAGAGCGCTCGTGGCTGAAATAGTAAGAACGCCGCGCTGTGCTTGCATGGCGAAAGTACATGGCACACTTCGGACTTGGGCGACACCACACCCCTCCCCCACAAACAGCTGCACCGTTGTGATATAGGCCTTAGGGCCACGGCGGTACTGGGAGGAGGGCCTCGTAGTCCGGGGACACTGGACCCGTCGGCGAGCAATGTGGCTCTGCTCCCTGGCGGTGAACAGGACTGCGCGGCCTGTGCAGGCGCAATTGGTTTGTGTGGCGCTTAATGATGCCCGGTATCCATCTCTTGTTTCCAGCGCACACCTTGTACAGCACCGGCGTAAAAACCTGAAAATGTGAAGCGCTATACGAACCTACTTGGTGCATGGGAGGCTGCAGCAGGTGAAGGAGAGTGCGCTGACGGCGGCCGTGTAGCAGCTCGGCAGTAAGACGGGTCGTCACGTGGCATGCACTGATATGTAGACAGGAAAATTTGAAGAGCTTGCTGCCTGGAGTGCTGACCTTTCATTTTATCCATGTTAGTCTTGAATGTTCAAACGAAACGTTCTGCTTCACCTTTGGACTGAGGGTGAAAAGGTGCGGTGGTGATGAGCTGAATACCATGACAAAACCGTTGAAATTCCACACTAACAAACTGAGGTCCATTGTCACTGACGATAGTTTCATGCAAACCTTCGATGCAAAACACTGATGTTAAGGCACTGATTGTACTAGATACTGTTGTTGAGTTCATGGCAATCACAAAAGGAAACTTGCTGAAATCGTCTACAACGATTAACCAGCGCGTATTCCAGAAAGGTCCGGCAAAGTCAATGTGCAAACGTTGCCATGGTCCCATGGGGTGTGGCCAGTCTGAGAAACTTTGCGGAGGAGATGCCTGATGCTCCACACAAACCGTACACTGTGACATCATGCTCTCTATCTGGGCCTCCATACCAACCCAGGTACAATGACATCTGGCCAGTTGCTTAGTCCGAACAATACCCCAATGTCCTTGATGCAGGTGGCGTAAGACTTCTCGTTGCAGGGAATGAGGGACAATCAATCTTGTTTGATCATTGTCACACACTGACTTGAAGACAATGCATGACGTTGTGCAAAATAACGTCGAACCAGAGGCCACTCAATGTCTGTGGCTCTGGCAGGCCACCCAGAGCGAACAAAACATGCTACCACACTTAGGTCCACATCCGCAGCTGTTTCCTTTGCAACCCAACGGAAGTTAAAAGGAAAGTCTGCGACAGGGAAAGCATCTCTGGAGTCTATCTTACAACATGCCATTTCAGAAGAATCAGATGACACATCCTGGCCAACCGGAAGTCGGGAAAGTGTCTGCATCGGCATGTTTAGTGGTAGATCGGTACAAAATCTCATACTGACAATTAGCAAGTATCAAGGACCATCTCTGAAGCTTTTGTGCCGTTCGTGGCGGAATTGGCTTTGTGGGTGAGAACAACAACGTGAGAGGCTTGTGGTCTGTTGAAAAATAGAATTTTCTACCATAGAAATAATGATGAAACTTTGTGATGCCGTAAATGATTGCTAAGGCCTCCTTTTCTATCTGACTGTAATTCTGTTGCGTAGGCGTCAGAAGCTTGGATGCAAATGAAGGACAATCATGAGATCCAATACGATGTAACAATACTGCACCTAGACCGTAAGAAGAGGCATCCACTGCTATCACTACAGGCTTCTGTGGGTCAAAGGGAATCAAACATGCATCACTGAGTAGTGCAGACTTTAATTTGTGAAAGGCAACCTGGCAGTCTTTCGACCATACAAAAGGAACATTCTTCCTACTTAAACTATGCAGTGGAGCTGCAATCTGAGAGGCATTAGGAATAAATCTGAAATAATAGTTAAGCTTTCCCATTACTGCTTGAAATTTGTGCACATTCTTAGGAGGAGGCAAGTCTTTGATTGCTTGAAGATGTGATTGTAAGGGTTGGATTCCTTGGGCATTAATCTAATAGCCTAGGTACTTTATTTCAGTCTGAAAAAATGAACACTTTGCTTTATTGCAACACTTTGAAAAGGCACTCCTGGTTTGATAAATGTTCTTCAACTGCACACTCTGAGACCACAATATCATCTAAGTAGTTCGAGCAACATGGTACAGAAACTTTCAGCTGTAAAAAAAAAAAAAAAAAAAACTGGAAAATAGCGGGGGCGGAAGAACTGCCAAAGGGTAGGCATTGAAACTGAAAAAGGCCCAAGTGAGTGTTAATGACAAAAAAACTTATTTGACAAGTGATCAAGTGGAATCTGTAAGTATGCGTCTGCTAAATCAATCTTAGAAAAGAAGCTAGACTGCCCTAATTTGTCCACAAGTTCCTCAGGTCAGGGCAGGGGGTAAGTGTCTACAATTGTTTGACTGTTCACTGTTGACTTGATTTCCGTATAGAGACAAACGGTTTGGTTAGAATCACTAAAGGCGAGGCCCACTGACTCACAGAAACAGGAGAAATCACCCCACTTTCTGCAAATGTTTAAGTTCTTCAGCAACTTTATCATGCAGGGCAATAGGCACTTGTCTAGCTTTACAAAATTTTGGCACTGCAGATTCTTTTAAAGTTACATGTGCCACGAAGTCTTTTGCACAACCTAGTTCTGGCGAAAACAAGTCCCTATATTTTTCACACAATGCTTTGATTTTGTCCTGAGGCACTACTGACGAAATTTGAAGCACATCTCTTTCAATTGATAAACCAAACAAGTCAAATGCATCGAGTACAAAAATGTTCTATGTAGATTTGGCCTGAAGAACTACAAAAGCTACAGTTTTGGTAACACCTTGAAAAGAGGCGGGCAGGCTACATGTTCCCAGCACGGGGATGTTTTGTCATGTACACGCTGTTAGCACTTGCTGAGACAGTGACAATTTTGGTGAACCCAGAACTTCATAAGTGTCTTTATTCATTAATTTAACATAGGAAGCGGTGTCTAGCTGAAATTGCACAGTCTTATTGTCTACCGAAAGAGTCACAAAAAGTTTTTGCTTGTGGCGCAAGACAGGTGCGCGAATGTGGGCAACGTCTAATACAGCTTGTTTGCTGCAATTGCATGTGCGTGGGCTGCGTACAGAAGGAAGAGGTGCAGAATTGGCACACAGCAGATTAACAACACTGTCCCTAGATGGCACTACTGCCAGATCGGCTTCCGCGCAAGCGTCCGAGGCTACTCCAGATTCACTATCTACCACACTAAACTTTTGAGTAGCTACATCCAGTCTACTGTCACTAGCTACACCGTACTGGGCACTTTGACAAGGAGAAATTACAGAAGGCACTAGATGCACTACAGGACTGCTCTGTACATAGTCATGTTGCTTGTCCCAAACCCTCTTCCATTGCACAGTTTGACGTGTTCGATGGCGCTTGCGACGTGGCTCACTACATAGTTTTGCCGTAGGCGCAGAATAATTTCCTTGCATTTGAGAACCAAGAGAAGCACTGTCCAAATCCACAGCGTATGACATTTATAGCATGAACTGTTCTCTCACACGGTGAAGCGCTGTTTCCAACGGCACCGTTCTTTGAATTTTTGTTCTGCATACACACTGTCTGTACATGTCGTGATTTGCCACATTGATAACAGATGGTGTTACACCTAGGGCATTGTGTACATTTGTGGCGAGAAACACACTGGGGGCAAGGTTTATGAACATTTTTCTTAAAAGAGCATTGGTGCCTGTTATTCACATTAGTTTTTATAACAAGACGGGGCGACCTTCGCACTTTTACACTGGCTACTGTTCACTGTCTGTTCAGCACGGCCGGTAGAATTGTAAGAATCACTAGGGCTAGACTGAGAACTGTGACTAGGAAAGTGTCCGTTGCGGCGCACTGAGTTAACACTGTGGCTTTGCATTTCTACATCTGCCAAGTCAAAGGTATCGTGCACTTCTATAAGCTGCAGTACAGTATCTAATGAGGGGTCAGACTCTTTCAGAATCGCTGCCCTAATTCTGGGGTCCTGAATGCATCTCTCAACGTCACGTCACTAAAAGAATGTCCACAAGAGCAAGTCAATTTACATTTGCGGGTTAAGCCCTTCAACTCCGTAATCCATTCTTGATGGGACTGATCCAGTGATTTTTTTAGTCAGAAAAATTGGTACCGTACTGTGGTAACGAGAACTTTTCTCTCGTAATGAGCATTCAGTGCATCTACGAGTTGATCAAAGTATAAATCACAAGGAGACGCTTGGGGGATAGGTTTCTGAAGTAATATTAAGGTCTTGGTGCCCACTATGGCGAGAAAGAAGTGCTTGACTGTCTGACCTGTAAGTTGATGAGCCGCAGCGAGTTCTTGAAATTGCACCAAGTAATTGCTCCATTCTTCGTCCCGTACATGATACTGGTCAAATGTAGAAATCGGTGCGGCAGCAGGTGTGGGTGGCTGAAGCGACGGCTATTGTTGCTGAGCTGCTTGCGCCGTCAACTGGGACACCGCTTGGAGTAGTTGCATGATTTGTGCCGTCTGTAACTGAGTAATTTCCATTAAGTTTGGGTTTGGGGTAGTGGCCATGCTGACCGATTAGGCACCGCGCAAAACAGAAAATTAGAACAAAACACAGATGCAATGTAAATGAGGATGAACTGCAACAAAAAAGTCCACAAAACATGAATAAGTACCCCCAATAATCTTATTATAAGGGTGGGTGGACAGGAGCAATTTCTGAGTGATAAGACTGCTGCTGTCTGGCGGGCTGGTTCAAAGTTCTTCTATCGTTCCTTGTCGCCACTTTTGTGTCTCATTGCTGCCGGTTGTCCTAGGTGTTGAAAAAGCATATCCAAACGCAAACACACCTAGACAGACATTTGTAAAAATGTCTGTCTAGGTGTGTGTGTGTGTGTTTGCATATATATATATGTGTGTGTGTGTGTGTATTTGTTTGCCTTTCTTTTTTCCCCATAAGGTGAATCCTTCCACTCCTGGGATTGGAACGACTTCTTTTCCACTTCCTTAAAACCAATATCCTTCCCTTTCTGCTCTCCTTTCTTCCTCTTTTCCTGACGAAGCGACCAACAGTTGTGAAAGCTTGTATGTGTGTTTGTGTGTGATTTTATTTGTGTCTGTCGACCAGCCTGTCCTTCGAGTAAGTCATACGTTTCCTATTTTACACACACACATATATATATAATAAAAAATAGAAAAGATATGACTTACCAAAAGGACCGGCTCGTCGATAGAAACGAATAAAATCTCACACAAACACACATACAAGTTTTCGCCACCACTGGCAGCTTCTTCAGGAAAAAGACACACACACTCAGACATATCGAAACGCAAACACACGCTTGGTGTGTTTGCGTTTCGATATGTCTGAGTCACTTCCTCATCCCCCCAAATTCAGAACCTTCAACAGAAGAATCCCAGAAGTGCCCCTCTTGTCACCGGATACTTTCCGGGACTGGAGCGGACTCTGAATGTGGCTCTCCTGCAAGGATACGACTTCCTTAAATCCTGCCCCGAAATGAGACCCGTCCTTCATGACATCTTTCCTACTCCACCGAGAGTGTCTTTCCGCCACCCACCTAACCTGCGTAACCTCCTAGTCCACCCCTATGAAATCCCCAAACCACCTTCCCTACCTTCTGGCTCCTACCCTTGTAACCGCCCCCGTTGTAAAACCTGCCCTATGCACCCTTCCACCACCACTTACTCCAGTCCCGTAACCCGGAATGTGTACACGATCAAAGGCAGAGCCACTTGCGATAGTACCCAAGTGATCTACCAACTGACATGCCTACACTGTGAAGCATTCTATGTGGGAATGACCAGCAACAAACTGTCCATTCGCGTGAATGGACACAGGCAGACAGTGTTTGTTGGTAACGAGGATCACCCTGTGGCTAAACACGCCTTGTTGCACGGCAAGCACATCTTGGCACAGTGATACACCGTCCGCGTTATCTGGATACTTTCCACCGACACCAATCCTTCAGAACTCCGGAGATGGGAACTAGCCCTTGAGCATATTCTCTCTTCCCGTTGCCCGCCAGGTCTTAACCTCCGCTAAATTTTAATTCCCGTCCGCCATCTTAACATCTTAACATCTTTACCTCGGTTCTCTGGACAGAGCCTCTGCCTCTAGTGGCATCTCTGTCTAACGTCTTAACTTCTTTGGTTTCTATAGTATGTCTGCCTAGGTTTGTTTGCGTCTGTGTGAATGTATGGGTGTGAGTGTGTATTTGTTCACCTTCCTTTTCTTCCGCCAAGGTAAGTCTTTCCTGTCCCGGGATTGGAATGGCTCCTGACCCCCTTCCTTAAAACCCTCATCATTTCCTTTTCCCTCCCCTTCCTTCTTCCTGAAGAAGCAACTGGGTTGCGAAAGCTTGCGTTTGTGTGTGTGTGTGTGTGTGTGTGTGTGTGTGTGTGTGTGTGTGTGTTTATTTATTTATTTGTGATGCTGTCACACCTGTGCTCCTTCGCCTGGTGAGTAATCTTCATCTTATATATAAAAAATAGAAAAGAGATGACTTACCAAAAGGACCGGCTCGTCGATAGAAATGAATAAAATAACACACAAACACACATACAAGCTTTCGCCACCACTGGCAGCTTCTTCAGGAAAAAGGGGAGGAAAAAGGGAAGGATATGGGTTTTAAGGCAGTGGAAAAGGAGTCATTCCAATCCCAGGAGTGGAAGGACTTACCCTAGGGGGAAAAAAGGAAGGTAAACAAATATACACACACACACTCAGACATATCGAAACGCAAACACACCTAGACAGACATTTTTAAGACAAAATGTCTGTCTAGGTGTGTTTGCGTTTCGATATGTCTGAGTGTGTGTGTATTTGTTTACCTTCCTTTTTTTCCCCTAGGGTAAGTCCTTCCACTCCTGGGATTGGAAAGACTCCTTTTCCACTTCCTTAAAACCCGTATCCTTCCCTTTCTCTCCTCTCCTCTCCTCTCCTCTCCTTCCTTCTTCTTTTTCCCGAAGAAGCCACCAGTGGTGGCGAAAGCTCGAATGTTTGTATGTTTTTGTGTGTGTCGACAGAAACAAACACCATCCATTCCACATCAAACGTTCCCTTCCCTACAGCTTAGGTCTTCGTGGCAAACGAGTCTGCTCCAGTCCCGAATCCCTGAACCAGTACACCAATAACCTAACAACAGTAACACACTAAATTGAACACTTGAAGAATCTGAACCGTTAAATAAATGGAGCTGAGACTGTTATTACAAGGTCATATATCTTTCTAAAAGTCTATATGTCATGTATTGACATCAAAGATATTTGATAGTGTAATAAGGAGCTTCGACATAGATGTATTTTTTATCAAAGAAATGTCATCAAATGTAGTGCCTTGCCGTATATTTGATTATAAAAGTTGCTTGTCTTTTATTTATTTATTATTTAACATGCCCTATCAAAGTTGCTTGTCTTCTCTCCGCTGCAAGTGTATCCTCTATAAGTGCTAGCAGAATTGCGTTTGTCAATGTTTAGTTATGATTTAACCTGACGTTAAATGATCTCAAAGTGGCTGTTAAGTTAATGAGTAGAATTGTGCTCATTACAAGGCTAATGACAGCTTAAGTGAGAATGTGTATGAAAATGGCAGGATTACAAAACGCTATAACACCGCAATATATTACATGATAAAGACTGATTTACCGAACAAAATAACAGAAGCACTACATATATGAGAAACTTGTGTGGAAAGCACCTTTACTGGAAAATTTTATTGTCATATTAATCGCTACATCCATGTCAGTAGCGATGAGTTTGATATATTGCAGATACATAACATAACCTTCAAATTATTGTTACAATATCAAAATACGAGCTTAGGGGTAAAGTTAGTAAAGTGAGAATCAGTATGATGAAAATGGCTGGAATATGAGATTTGGGTGACAATGAAGAGGATGTCAAACCACCAACCTAAAAGGATTCATTCCAATGCTCCTTGGTTTCCACGAAAATCGAGATCAAAGTCCAACACATAACAGCTGTATCTGTATTAAGGCACCAGCAGTACATTAATTAGCATGGTGTAATTAGCAAGGCGCTTTACTGGCAAACAGATGACCCAAGTTCAAATCCCACTTGCAATTTTTTTTTTTTTTTACACTTGACAGACGATTTGTTGTGCATAAGTATATGCTTTCATAGTCACTCTTATGTTAATGCTTGAGTAATTGGTCATATAATAACAACTTATGTTAATTGCTCAATATGTTATGTATTGCACAACAATTATTTTATTTAATTAGTTATTTCAAAGCATACTTTTGCGGTGACTGAAAGATCAGTAAACCGCCTGTAGTTATCACCTATAGCATTTGTGCAGCATTTGCTAGCAGCGTTCAGTCCCCAGCCCCACTGTTATACTGCCAAATGCAGTGTGTGCCCAATTGACTCGTCCCAGCGGATTACTACATTGTGGCCAGGTGGGTAGTCATTCGTAGCATGTCATTCATATGTAACTGTACTTATGTGATATAACTTTGCCTTTGCAATAAGAATTGATAAAATGGGAAAAAAAGGAATATAATTATACACAGTCTTTCGTCGGACAAATGTTAAAAAAAAATTCGAACCAGGATTTGAACTCGGGTCATCCGCTTGACAGTCGAGTGGCTTGCTTATTACACCACGCTGCATCACGTATCGTTGCATATGGCAACCAACTATTCATTCAGATGGCACTTTCATTTGTTCTATTGCCAACATAGTCGAAATATATCATACCTTCTTGTTTTCTGCAGGTTAGCAAACGAGAGGTGTATCTGCCAATGACAAACCCAATGCACTTAATGAACACATTTAACTGGACGTTAAAGTAATCTTCTTGTTAACTAACGAGAAGATTAACGAGAGATGGATGAACCGGCCCTAAAGTAGATAACATACTTTATTACTCAGAAAAATGGTACCGTAAACTACTCATCGGCTAAGGCAGCGCACAATAAAAAGTTTTTGTTATCCACTATCTTGAAATATGATGACGATAATACCCTGTTTTAACACCACGATGAAGATTTATGTCTAAGAAATATTATGAATATTTGTTAATATTTCTTTGTCAAAGATTTGATCAAAAATATTATTGTGTAATACCAGCCTAAAGGGATGTTTTTTAAAGCGGAGTTATCCCCACATGGTGTTTTTTATTGTTGCAGATGGAGTAATACCAACCTAAATTCAAGTAATCTGTGCACCCCAGTTTTTTGTTCATAAATTCTGGAAAAAATGTGCGCGGATTACTCGAGTATATACAGTACTTTCTTAGCTTGGGCTATTTCTTTCTGGATGTGATAGTTTTCCTCTATTGTTATTTTTTGGAGTAAGCTATTGCTGGTTTTGATAATTTGTAGGTCAGTTTCTATGTTTGTTGGGGTATGATCCTGTTTTAATAAGTGTTCAACAGTGTTTAATGACAGCTACTGCTTTTTAGCTCTCTGAATTGTGTATCTTGTTCTGAGTATTCTGCATGTTTGACCTACATATACAGATTGGCAGCTGCAGCAAGTTAGCTGATATATACCTGATGGCTGTACTTGTCAGGTTTGGTGTGCTGCTTTCCTACTCTGTTCTGTATTGTGTTGTTGATTCTTAATAAAAGCAGCATGTAAATCCTGCCATTAATTTTATGTAGATGTGTAAATAAATATAAAAACAACATATAAACCCTGCAAATAATGTCTTAAAGCTATGTTAAGAAACATAGATCTAATATCTTCAATGTCAATCTCAAATCACAATTTATCCTAAGGTCTGCGCATTCCACCAAACTGTAACACGCAAAACAATTTCAGAAAGTACAGGCAAAAAAATCGCAGAAGATGGCACATTACATGCCGAAACATGTTTAGGTGATTAAAAATAAACCAAATAAGGTGTCTTGCATAAGGCAGATTTTTTGTCCAGTTTATTACAGCAATCCCGGAAAAAGAAGAGCTACACCATCACAATACGATCATGTTTGGGAAAGGTTTTGTGCATCTGCTCTAACTTCAGCAGTGGACAACAATGAGTGCAATGATACGAACTTTGAATATCAATATACTAATGGGACAGTTTACAACTCGCCGCAAAGACATGATGACGAGCTGCCAGCAGAAACATAAAAAAGGCACACACATACAACGATATTCAGCTATCGGCCACGGCCTTCTTCAGAAATAGAAAACACTCATGCAATCACAGTCACAAAACACACACTGCTGCACCCGAAGATGGCTGTTGTGTGACTGTGTTGTGTGACTCTGTGATTGCGTGAGTGTTTCCTATTTCTGAAGAAGGCCATGGCTGATAGCTGAAAGTGTTATATGTATGTGCCTTTTTTATGTTCCAGTCGCAGCTTGTCATTACGTCTTTGCAGTGAGTTGTAAACTGTCCTATTAGTATATTGTTAATAGCAACTTGGACTTCCTATTATTAAACTTTGAACATCCTTTGGAAAGTGACAAATTGAAATGACTAGGGGTGACACTCACAAGAGGTGATGCCACCTCATAACATGCAAGGCACCATTAGGAAACATACTTCAGGAACTATTGAAGGCCTTGTGAAACAAGAGACTAACCTCAGTTCTGAATGTACTGCTTGATGTCATCCTTTGAATCACAATGCAACCCTCAGATTTTTTTTGAGGTGGTCATAATTTTCTTTTCTAGGTTTCTTATTACATGTGAAATAAATTAGCTTTAGAAATAAGTTAGTTACAGATTGACACCTTAATACTTATCAGTAAACTTCCCCCTGCGCTGGCACCACAAGAACGTATTTCTGTATTGAAGCAATGTTTCACAAAGGTGTACCATGTCATTTTGTTGGACTCAAAATCAGTGCAGAGGCAAACTGATTCTACTAGTGATGAATTACGTACAGGAAATAGTGAACTGACTCCAGAAATTGAAGATTTACAATCAGCATTAGGTGAGTGCAGAATTATTATATGTAGCACTTAAACACTGTAAATTTATTTGCTAGCTTGCTATTACATTTTGCTTACACATATTTGTTTTAGAGATTTGTTACTTAACTTTGTGCAATTTAAATTTGTAAAGCTGCTTTTATATGATTTTTTCAAGTCCTGGGGGAATTCAGACAGTGGAATAATTAAAAATAACCACTCGCCCTATTGCGGTACACCTATATGTTACTCATAATGACAAGTCATTGTTTCATATAATGAAAGTCAGATAAACAAACTTCTATTTGTTACATAATCCTTTTGACAAACTGGCTTGTGAAAGCAATTAGTGGAATGTGATCCTGTGGTCTTTGTATCATTTCTGGTATACTTTGGATATTGTTGATGAAACTGTTTGTGCTAGAATAGTATCCCTCTCACTGCAAAGTACCTTTCCTAAGCATAGGGGGTGTCTTCTGTCGCATTATAAATAATTGCGCTGTTGGTGTGTTTGAGCTGTACTTCAATATATGAGGGCAGATGAAATAGTAATTTGTGCATCCAAGTTATGCCCATTTATTAAACCATCTTTATGAAAGCAACATGGCAATAACATACAATAAAAGTTCACTTTTCCACGTAGTTTCCAAGAGACTAAACATTTCTCAGAACAGTTAACCAACTTTCCAATTCTGGTTGCATAGAAATCTCCTCCAGTGTTTTGTAACCACGGGGAGATAGCCCCTTACACCTCCTCATTGTTTTGAAATCGTTGTCCACTGAGATCCGTATTGAGCTTACTGAAAAGATGGTCACAAGGTGCTAAGTCGGGACTGTATGGAGGATGTTAAAACACCTGTCACTTGAATCGGTGCAGCTGTTCGCACATTTGGCAGATCTTGTGAGGTGTTGCATTATTGTGCAACAACAAAATCACACCAGCACTCAATTTCTCCTGACACTTCAATTTAAATGCTTTACGTAAGCAGTTCAACATTTGGCCCGTAGAAATCGGATTGTCGCTCGCATGTCCAATTGGGAGTGAACATCCAGTTGACATGCAAATGCTTTTAATCCGCTAGTCACACAAAACACAACGAACAACCACAGCAACCATCCTACTTGACATATGTGCAGTTAATGTCCCTTTTCCCAAGACTATGACACACGGTGGGTCCCTGTGGTGAGTTAGTGAAAATTTTTTGATTCGCCCTCCCCTCATACCTGCAGCAATACTATGTGAAATACAGTGGTGATAATTTTTTAGGGAAATGTCAGTTAATCTGTATATATTTTCTAATTCCTGACATGACAAATTTGGCATGTTGAAAGATAATTGATAATTTGTCTTCTAGAAGTTTTCTATGGAACGTAAAAAAGTTTTCCTTTATATTCTTTAATCATTATGTATGTGTGTTCATTTCATTCTAAAGTTACTAGAATATTTCTTATGGAAATTTTTCTCAATTTGAATTTGTTAGATATCTATGGTGCATTGCACATTTATTCATTGTTAAAATATAATTTTTCATTAATTTCCAACTTTCCTTCATTTTATTCTGTAGAACTGCCTGCATAAGTTACAATGTTACCCTTACTAAGTACTTGTCCTTTGCTGTTTAATAAAGTGAGGGAATAATGACAACTGATAATCTTCTGTTTACTCTTCTATCATTGTTAATTCTCTCACAATTTGTCCACGAGAAGAACAAAGTGATAGGGTGGAAAGTGGTTGGTTTGGGGGTGTGGTAGAGAAATGCTTTACTTGCTTATTAACTATGGATAGTGCATCTTCATTTACTATGTGTGGTTCAAGTGACATCCAACATTTATTTTACTCTGCCACATTCATGTTTGTAGAACATCCCCGTAATGCAGTTTTGTAGTGGAAGTAATAGTGTCACAAATCATCAGCTTTCCATTCTATTATCTTAATCACGAAAAGTCATTGCAGTGTTCTTACACTGCTGGATAGAAGCCTCTACTCCAGACATCGAATTCATTGTAGAATGGTTGGAATATGCAAGATTTTTTTCCTTCAGGACTTAGGAATGGGTGGTAAAAATTGTGTGTCCCTGTCATTGCGGGGGGGGGGGGGGGGGTTCTTTGCTGATCTAAAAAATAGTGCACTGTAGAAAAAAATGTTGCAATAAAAAATGAAGCTGATTGCATAGCCTATAAAATTGTCCCTATACATGGTTACTGAATTTCCTGTGGTTTTTGAGAAATATGTTTTTGAAAATTTGATTTTGAAAAAATTAGTTTACCTGATGCTGCATCAAACATTTAGTGATTACCACAGCTGTTTCTCAGAAAAATTGTCAGAGATAAAGTTGTAGACCATTAAATTTCCTTTTATTTGGTGTACAGTTTGCCTACATATTTGGCACTTTATATTCAACCAATTTAAAGTTATAAAATTTCTAAGATGTGTTCTCGGTTTCAGTGTTACTCTAGATTTGTTGAGAGCTTGTAGGATTTTAACAGCTGTAAGTTTCTATAGTGATGAATAACATTTTAACAATGGCAACAAGATAATTGCAACAGAAACATAACAACACTTTTATTATAATTATAGCTTTCTTATATTATTGTGAATTGAAAATGAAACTAAGTGCATCCAAGGCGGCATCTTTTATTTTTTAATGTGTGTGTGTGTGTGTGTGTGTGTGTGTGTGTGTGTGTGTGTGTGTGTGTGTGTGTGTGTGTTTTTCCTAACCTTTTTCCCCCAAGGTAAGTCTTTTCTCTTTCTTTGTTCCCCAAAGTAAGTCTTTCCTCTCCCAAGATTGGAATGACTCCTCACCCGCTCCCTTAAAACCCGCAAACTTTTCCTTTTTCCTCTCCTTTCCTTCTCTTTTTCTGAAGAAGCAATCCAGAGTTGCGAAAGCTCAGCATTTGTGTGTTTGTGTGTGTTTTTGTGTTTCTATCTACATACATGTGCTCTCTCGCCTGGTAAGTAAACCACATCTACTTTTTATATATATTTTTTCCTACCAGGAGTTTTTCCTTCTATAATATTATATATATCTCGCTCCCTTTTTCATACTGCATCTCATTTATCGCATGACATCGCCTCTGCCTGTTGTATCCCCCACTCTTTATCTTCCCTCTCCACTTCTCCCCCTCCTCCCTTCCTTCCCACTCCCCCCTCCCATCCTTTCCACTTGCCGTGAGTCAGACTGTGTTGGGTGGCCAGAGATGGCGGACATGTGTGGATGAGTGTGCTTGAGTGATTTTATGGATGAGTGTTCTCTTTCTGAGAATTATGTGTGTCTGTTTGTGTGTGTCTTTTATGTGTGTCTGTCGGTGGCTCAACGTTCGTATTTATGGTGAGTTGTTTCCTATCTACATATTATTATTAAAATTCCTTACTGGACCTATAGGATGATAGTGATTGGAGTTTTTTATGTACTCCAGGATAAAAGGGGACATGATTACAAAATCCTAACACAAAAATTAGTAGCCAGCACCATCAGAAGCAATTTTTTTCTCCTTCTTTTAGTTCAGAAAATTTATTTGCAAGTTATTTCTCTGTAACGATTCTTGGTGCCCTCTTCTGAGCTGAGATGAATGACCAGATGACTACATTAAATATATGCAGTATGCACATCAAAATCAAAATGCAGGTGCCATGGATAGATGATAGTAGACCAACTCACAAAAATACAAATGACTTTGTGTCAGTGAAAGTGCTGTGTACAACAGTGTAACGACACGTAAAGAAGGAGCTTAGCAGTAACACAGAAACCTTAAAACTCAACCACTGAATATGCTTTAATTGAAGGTAAATGTGATTAGTCTTAGTAAGAATTTCATTATTGTCACTAGAGATGGTACTAACCTATATAATTTTTATGTGTAACTGATGGTGTTTCGTTTCCTTTTATTTATTTATTTTTTATTTTTTTTTAACAGTTTTCACAATGTGCAAGCAGAAAATAAAGATCTTGGTTCCTTTACAATTAAGAATCTTGTTTCTTTTTTCAGTAAATGAAAATTTAAAGTGTCTAACAAATGTACCTTCCTAGTAAAAGTCTAGTTTTCTCAAGCATATAAAAAAGTTCGTAAAATAGTTACAACTGCCTGTGACTTACATGTTTAAAACTTTTATTCTGAATGAAAAATGCATTTATTGAATTGATGAACAATAATGATATTAAATATCAGTGAACACGAAAGTAACAAAAATACTTTTCAAATGTAAAGTTTGTTGTATGTACCAAGTGAATGATTTTATTACTTTTAAAATTTA
Organism: Locusta migratoria; assembly: GCA_026315105.1. Classification (NCBI taxonomy): domain Eukaryota; kingdom Metazoa; phylum Arthropoda; class Insecta; order Orthoptera; family Acrididae; genus Locusta; species Locusta migratoria. The sequence goes on from CM048745.1 coordinate 376,766,635, forward strand.
TTGTTGACACTGAAGAAAGTACTTACATTATCCCAGTGTAAAATTTGTTAATGTAACAGAAGTTACATTAGTTCAAAATTTGTGCTTTGATACATGCTACTTACCCAGGTAATTTACTTATTTATCTTAGAGTTCCATGGATCTCGCATGTAAGTGAATTTCAAGGATGTAGAACATGTCAGGTAAGATAATTACATAAATAACCACATGAAACTAATCATGTGGCTTACAATCGAAATAATATACAATGCAAACATATAATACATGATAGGTAGTAATGTGGATAACCCAAATAAATGCAGGAAATATCACAACTAACTGTTCAACAACACAAAAAGCAAGCAATGTATAAATGAAGCCATCTGTTAGAAATATATCCTAAGCAGAAAAATACACGCCAAAATAAATTTTGTGTGGTTAAGACACAAAAAAATTAAATTTATACATTTCGAAAAGTGTAAAGGCACAAATGCTAAATGTCTTGTCAGGTGTCTTCTTGAATTATCATATTTGCATTTACGAGATCACTTTGTGATCTGAAACTGCTATTGTTATTTATTTTATTATTCGCTAATTCGGGGTTCTATTTACAGGAATGCTGGTTCAAGAAATGCTTCTTATTTCTGTCTGTCCATCAACACTTGATGAAATGTTTACCCTCTTGGAACCATGGATATCTCAAAAACATGCTTCCCAGAGAGCTGCTGCGTTGGACACATTGAGTACCATTTTGCATTGCTACATTAGCAATGTCCGATTTGGATGTGAGGTAAAATGACTGTAATGTGGTGATTATGGAGTAAAACTGTGTAAAACTTAAATTACTGATGCCAGTGATTGCATGATGTTTTAGGCTCCGACAAAGTTCAGTCAGACCGGAATAATATTGGGTCGCATTGCTCCTCGGTGTACTGATCCTGATTTGAGAGTGCGCCAGAAAGCTACAGATTGTGTATATCTGGTTCTCTGCTTGGCAGCCAGATATGAAGGACATTCTAAGGACTATGAAAATGAGTTTATGAATCACTTTAGTAAGGTGAAAAAGGAACTTCAAACTGATGATGCTCAGAGACTCTTTAAAGCTACAAGTGACCTAGCTCAGGTATTTAATTTCTCATTTTGCCTTATTCACACACACTGTGAGGACTTGTAAAGATTCTTTAAAACTAGTAAGCTTTAGTGAGCATAATTATTTCTATCTAAATAAAATAAGAACATCATCTTGAAAGTAAGTTTATGTTGAATTAATCAGTTAATGTAAGTGCAGTGTCAACACACTGCTTTTGTAACCAATGACCCTTTGATCACCTACTAGAAATAGTTTGGGAGTTAGAATAATTCAAGGATAAGTAAAAGAAAAGAAAAAAAAGGGGGGGGGGGAGAAGAATATGCCATCCAGAAAAAGAAACTGACAGTAAGTACATAAAAGCCAGAACATGACATAGGGTAAAGATGTTTGTAAAATGTAACCACATTTTTTCTACAAAATAAGGTTGAACTTTGCAATAGGCTACAGTCATTAAAGTCACAAGTTTCTTTACATTTTGAATACTGTATTGTACTAATACAAAGTGAGAGATATATACAAGGTGTTCGATTTCACCAAGATCACAGTAAATTGTTCAATTAATCTGATGGAAATTCTTCACTGATATGTGAAAAGGTTATTCAAAGGAAGGAGTGTCTGGCCAGTACTTACCTCAGCTCGGCATCACCAACAATCACACAAGAAAAATGGAAATGAAGATGATATCAGGCTCTGATAACCAGATCTGATAAAAAAAAACCAGCAAGTTCCAATAATATAAAAATTAAAGCACTGCACAGATCAGGTATAAGATAAATTTCTCTTAAAACCTTAAAGTAACAGTACACTGATATTTTTTATTTATTTATTTTATTATTATTATTTTCCAAGATTAACTTCTGTGCAGATTAAAAGAGTTTTAAGATTAACTGCAGTGACTTATTTCACAATCAGGTAGACACAGGATGAAATTATAATAGGAAACTAGGGGCTTTGTCAAATTTAAAATCTCTTTCAGCCAAAATATCCTCATAAGCCCACCAATAAATTTTACTTTAAGAAAGTTCTAAAAGTTTTGGTTTTGAAGCCCAACTTTAACAGCAACAATCAAGCATAATAACACAGATTCGCACACAACTGCATTAAAATCTGTGTGCACAACTTAATCAAGGACACAACCAATAGAGTGGTGTGGGCTCATACTCAATGCAAGTGGTGGACCAGCCAAAGATGACAGCACTGCATAACGAACCCATCCCCTCACAGGTTAAATAGCAGTGGGTGCATGAATACATAGTATGGAAAGGAAAGGATGTGGGAGAACTCAGAGGAAACCAAATAACCACCAAATTACATTCACGAGGTGAGCAGGAACACACATGTGAAAGGAAAAGGACACTGCCTATACAACAGCCTGAACCCTGAACAGATAACAGTGAACAAATGGGCGATATCTACACTCACCAATCAAATTTGAAAAGTATATTCAAATAGCCTTAAAGCAATTGTAATCAATACCAGTGACGAGCACTGAAAGGGTTCATGTCATCCATTTAGGACACACAAATCAAACAACGGCAAGGCGAACAATACAGTCAAGAATACCTGCAGGGGTTCAACTATCAAGAACTATGTACACTCAAGTAGTATAAACCAGATGCACATCAGGTCATGGCAGCATACATGGGGAACTGTAATAAGTATAACTGCTCAGAAAACAATTACACTAGTAAAGTCACACTTAACTGAATGATTCCAGATGGAACTGGAATGTTCTTCCACGAGAGCTCAAATTAAATGCATCTCCTGTGGTAGTGAGATTAAATATGAAGCATGCAACATCTGCAGAATTTGGTGAATCAAAAGTGCACTGATAGGCAATGTGAACTGATGTTAAAGTTGCACCTCCACTCTCACCAGAAGAAACGTGGCCTCACGCCACAACCCCTCAGGGGATCAGCATTAATTTGCTGAGTACGGGCTTGGCGAACCCGGGGTCCTGAGCTGAGGACTGGTAAGCGCCGCCAGTCCTCTAGACCGTAAGCCCTGGACACGCTTCAGCGACCACCGCATGGCGCAGCGGTGGAATGTTGTGTGTTACAGGGAGCGGGGATCTCGGCTTTATTGCCCGGATCATGAGGATGGAAAAAACCTCTATAAAAAAAACCTCAATCCCAGGGTGTGCTGCGTGCTGATGGGATGCATGGCTGTTGAGGTTGAACAGTCGATAGCGAGCGACCTCTGAGGAACCTGCCGCACCTCAGTTGTAAAAGGCTTACCCAGGCAAGCGGGGCTCTACCTGGGTGGACCTTCCCTTCCCTAGCTGCTCGTGGGACCGAGATGGAGTCCTCACATGTTTCTAACCCCGGCGGGATGGGTGTACCGTCAGGGGGTACTCGCACCCAGTCATCTAAGCGGTTGAGGGAGGCCAGTCCTCCTGAGACACAATCTATTCATAGTAACAGGGCTCAAGGAGTCATTAATAATAATGTTTTCATAGTTATTAAGAGGAAAGAGGGTACCTTTGAAAAGGTCTCCCCTTTCTACATTAATAAGGGACTGGAAGGACTTGCAGGTTCTTTGAAATCAATTAAGAGTCTGCGGAATGGTGCTTTGTTAGTTGAGACGACCAGAGCAAAGCAGGTGGACCTCCTCCTGAATTCAGCAAAGCTAGGGGAATATGACATTGTTGTAGAATTACACAACACGCTAAATTCCAGCAAAGGAGTGCCGTGACATTGTGGACATAGAAACGGCAGAACTAAAACAGGAGTGGGCGTCACAGGGTATCATTGACGTTGAGCAAAGGACCCGCAGGAACAATGGAGTAATAGAGAAAACCCCTACCTTCATCGTTACCTTCAATTCCCCATCGTTGCCAGAACATCTTATGGCAGGGTTTCTCCGTCTGAAAGTTAGGCCTTTTATACCGAACCCTATGAGGTGTTTCACATGCCAGCGTTTCGGTCATACGACACTGAATTGTGGAGGCAAACCAACCTGTGGGAGGTGTGGACAGGCAGCTCACGACTCTGGGGTTGACTGTCCTTCCCCAGCAACGTGTCTAAACTGCTCAGGAGGCCACCCTGTATGGAGTCGTGATTGCCCTGTCTTTGTTGAAGAACAAAAAATACAGGAGATAAAAGTGCGCAAACGTATTCCATATGTGGAGGCCAAAAAAGAATATAAGGCGACACAGCCTCCTGTGTTTCCGACCTCCTATGCCTCACTACTCCAGAAACCCACGCCCACTGTTGATGCATCGACACAGACCATCCCCATTTCCACCAGCGAAACTTGCACCTGCATTTGTACATGCCAAACTTCGATTAGTCGAGATATCGGAATACAGGCCGACCCAATGGATGTGAAAGATGAAATAGCTGCTGTAATAATTGAGAAGACACCTCAAAAGGAGAGTACCATCCCACAGGAATGTGCCGTTCCCACAGAACGCGCTCCTCAACAGCAGGGAGCTGCCCAGAAGCAGGTGGCCCCCCAGAAGCAGAGTGGTCCCCGAAAGCAGAGTGCTCAGCAACACGCCCTTCCTTCATCTTCTTCAGAGAAGAAGAAACCAAAGAAGGCGTCTCGGCATTCGATTGAAAGCCTCCCCCAGGCACCATCGAATGTCGTTCTGGCAGCCTTAACCGATGACGAGGATATCATAATGGACCTGGATACCTCATCACCGGAATCAGTCAGCCCTAATGCCGCTGCCCGATCAAACAGTGCCTCACCGTCTAGGCATAAGGATAGGGGGAAACTACAACCACACCGCTGAAATGGGAACCATACTCCAATGGAACGTGAACGGATTCAAGGCTCGTTTCGACGAATTACGTCTTATTCTGCAGAACAGACCATTCTGTGTCTCCCTTCAGGAGACACATTTCAAGCAGTGTGACGCACCTGTACTTAGAGGCTACCACCTCTACAGAAAAGACGACCTGACTGGTGATAGGGCGCAAGGCGGTGTGGCGGTGTTCATCAAGGACACATTCCATTCTACGCCTGTGCACCTAACTACGACGCTACAGGCAGTTGCAGTCTGTGTGTTGGCACACACTGAGCTTACAGTGTGTTCTCTGTATTTACCACCTGGAGAGCCTCTCGATGTTGTACTCTTGACACAGCTTCTCGATGACCTTCCTCGCCCTTTTCTCATTTTAGGAGATTTCAATGCTCATAATGCTTTATGGGGATCTAACACCACTTGCCCCAGGGGTCGAATGGTTGAGCGTGTGTTACAGTTGACATCGGTAATTTTGCTGAACAAGGGTAAGGCCACACATTTCAGCGTTGCTACAGGTACGTCTTCCGCCATTGACCTCTCCTTCTGTTCGCCAGCTCTTGCAGACATTGCCCAGTGGGATGCAGACGACGACCTCCATGGCAGTGATCACTACCCTATCTGGGTAACTCTGCCAGATGGAATGGATCATGCTCGACAGCCGCCGAGATGGATTATTAAGAAAGCTGATTGGCAGCTTTTTAAACAGTTGGCTGTTTTGGAACGGCATGAAGGCGTTCAGAGCTGGGTGGATCACACTACAGCCGTGATTCGCGCCGCCGCCGATGCGTCGATCCCCAAATCGAAGGGCAACTTTAAGAGGCAGCCTGATCCTTGGTGGAACGAGGAGTGTCGGTCTGCAATCCGAAACAGGAGGGCAGCTCTCCGACGATTCCACAGGTGCCCTACTGATCACATTCTTGCAACTTTTCGCGTGGCGAGGGCACGGGCAAGACGCATTATTCGAGAGAGCAAGGAGAGGTCTTGGCAAGAGTTCCTGAATTCTATCAATAGGTTCACATCAGCAAGCAGAGTATGGGGAGCCATTAGGAGGATCTTGAGGCGGAATTCCCGACCACCAATAGCAGCTGTACAAGGGCAAGGACTTCTCCTGACTTCGCCACGAGACATTGCTCAGGTAATGGCAGAATCATTTTACACCATTACATCGGATTCTAGCCAGAAAGCGGCCTTTCGGCAGCATCGGGCTATACAGGAGAGGGTTGGTTTTGATTTCCGGTCCTCAAATGCTGAGGAATATAACCAACCGTTCTCACTGTGGGAGCTGGAGACTGCATTAACAGTACCTTGTGATACTGCCCCTGGCGTCGATGACATAACGTACAGCATGCTCCAACACATGGAACCGCAATCGAAGCATGTCCTCCTTCAGCTTTTTAACCAAATCTGGTTCACGGGAAACTTTCCACGCTCGTGGAAAGAGTCTGTTTTAATACCTATTTTAAAACCAGGGAAAGACTGACGCTGGTAGTTATCGTAACATAAGTCTCACCAGCTGTGTAGGAAAGACATTGGAGCGTATGGTTAACCGACGCCTAGTGTGGGTCCTAGAAAGCAGGTCCCTACTCAGCCGCTCCCAATGTGGCTTCAGAAGGTACCGTTCAACGCTTGACAACTTGATCTTGCTTGACCGGGAAATCCAACAAGCTTTCCTACGTAAGCAACACCTGATCGGTGTGTTCTTTGATCTCGAAAAAGCCTACGATACTACCTGGAGGCGTAATGTTTTACAGCAGCTCCACGAGTGGGGTTTTCGTGGTCGTCTACCCATTTTTATTCAGTCTTTCCTTTCGGATCGGTATTTTAGATACAAGGTCGGGAGCGTATTGTCTGACCGTTTTCATCAAGAGAACGGTATCCCCCAAGGAAGTGTTTTAAGTGTGACGGCCTTCGCCATTGCTATCAATAGTATTACGTCCACTGTACGAAGTCCAGTACAGTGTTCCCTCTTTTGGACGATTTCTCCATTTTCTGTGCGTCCTCCTCCGTCGCAACTGCTGCTCGTCAATTACATCTGACGATCAGGCGGTTGGAGGAATGGTCCAACAGAACAGGTTTTAAATTTTCGTTGGAGAAGACCGTTTGTGTAGATTTTAATTGCTCCCGTTCCCTTTTTAATTACCCTGTTCTCAAACTTGGGGGGACTGCTCTCACTTTCAAGGAGAAGGTGAAATACCTAGGTCTTACTTTTGATGAAAAGCTCACTTGGTTGCCACACCTTAAGGAATTAAAATTACGATGCATCAAGGCTTTAAATCTCCTTAAGTGTGTTAGCCATCGGGCCTGGGGAGCTGACAGGGCACGTCTCCTCCAATTTTACAGGTCATTTGTGCGACCCCGCCTCAACTATGGATGTCAAGTTTATGGATCCGCGAGACCCTCTTATTTGAAAATGCTGGACTCGATACACCATGAAGGTATCAGGTTGTCCACAGGTGCATACCGCACAAGTCCGGTTGTTAGTCTCTGTGCAGAAGCTGGTGAGCCTCCGCTTTCTATTCGCCGCCTTCTACTCACTGCACGTCAAGCGTACCGATCTATGTCAACTCCAAATTCCCTAGCGACTTCCAATGCTAATCAACAATCATTGGTATGCTTGTTCCGTAACCGTCCGCAGGCGACAAGGCCCTTTTGGTTCCGTGCAAGGGACAGCCTCGATTTGCTACAGGCGCAAGGCATTCAGGTCCAACGCCAGGGGTGGAGTAGGGAATGTCCCTGGCTACTTCAGAGGCTCACGGTGATTTTAGAGTTGACTCTCTACAGGAAAGCTTTTACTTCAGACACCTTTTATAAAAGTAAATTTCTCGAAATTTTAAGTCACCATTCTGATTTTGTCACGGTCTACACGGATGGGTCCAAGCAGGGTGACCATATTGGTTGCTCTGTCGTGTTCCCCGATGTTGTCCTTCGGATAGGGCTCCCAGAACAGTTTACCGTTTATTACGCGGAACTGTTTGCTATCCTGAGGGCACTAGAACAGATAAGAAGACATCATGGAGTGAAGTTCATGATCTGTTCAGACTCCCAAAGTGCCCTCCTGGCTATTGACCAAATGTACCCATCAGATCGGATGGTGCAGGATATACAGGACGCTCTCCTTGCACTGCAACAACGAAACAAGGAGATCATCTTCTGTTGGGTTCCTGGGCATACTGGGATCCGGGGAAATGAGCTTGCCGATGTGGCGGCTAAGGAGGCTTGCTCCCTCCCCCCTGCTGTACGCTGTTCTGTCCCATTGCAGGCTGTTACCTCGTATGTGACAAGGAAAGCCATGATTTTGTGGGAGGACCAGTGGTTGGATGTGGCGGATAACAAGTTACGCGCCCTAAAATCTTCAGTACGTCCATGGCGTACTTCCTTCCGCCCTCGAAGAGCTGAGGAAGTCGCCCTTACTCGCCTTAGAATTGGACACTGCCCGCTAACGCATGGCTTTCTTTTGCGTCGTGAGGAACCGCCAGAGTGTAACAGATGTCGGACACAATTGTCGATACGACATATTTTCACAGAATGCCATTTATACGCTGGTGTAAGGACAACTTTAGGTCTCTCACAGGACCTGAAATCTATTTTAGGTGACGATGAAGCGTCCGTGGATTGTGTCCTAAAATTTTGTACAGCTTCTGGACTTCTTCCCAACATATTGGGTGTTCGATTTTAATGTGTGACAGTGTGGCTCGGTCACTCTTTAAGTAGTCACCGGGCCCCATACATATATCAAACTTTTATCCCTTTTATGTAGTCCTTTCCTTTGAACCGTCTTTTAAATTTTTAATGTACAATTGAAGTTAAATGAACATACGACTGGACCCATTTTTCTTCTCATCTCCTTAAGTTAGCATACGGGCGCTGATAACCTCGCTGTTGAGCGCCCTAAAACACCAATCATCATCATCATCATCATCACGCCACAAAATGGCTGAAGTCACCTAGTGGGTGTAGCCCAACATCGCTGAAGTACCATCAAGTTGTGTGTAATATTGGTGCGCTGATTGCAGGTCACAGTCGAGTAGACACTGGATCCCACCAGGTGCAAAACTTGTCCAATCCATCCACCCAACACTAGTTATAATTCTGAAATGGAATCAGAAAAAGTTGGTTCTTAAACCAGCACACATTAGCCTTCAGGAAAGTTAGGCTCACCAAGCAGCTGTTTGCCATGCAGATACTACCTCTCAAACGAATACCTTCAGCTAACCAGGCAGGCCGTCGTCCTTCCAAAACAAAACATAAAGTGTTCCTCCAGCCTCCAAGGAACTCTCCCCCCCCACATTGTCTAACAAGGAGACCACATGGGTGTTGGAAGTTCAGAATTTTTTGATACTTATGGTAAGTGAATTTCAGAACTTGGATAACAATCAGCCAAAGCCATTCGGCGCAACTCAAAATTTCTCGAGAAAATGGACTTAGAAGTTTTGCAAGTACATGTAAGTACAATAATTAAATCAGCTGAAGCATTAGTTGCTGTAGCTCAGGTGGTAGTGTTGTGGCCTTACAACTGTTGGGTTAGTGGTTCGAATTCTGCTGTGGCAGTTTTTTTTTATATTTTTTTCGTTTTGTTTGAATACTTACACAATTTTAATATCTGATGGTAATTTTTACGAAAAATGCACGTGTTTATGTTATATATTCATAATTTTCTGTATTTTATAAGAAGTTGTTAATAATGATGGTTTCAATAATAAAAAAAAGGTTACATTTTTACAGTATTGACAGTCCAGTGCCAGCTGTCACCAGTGCCACATTGTAAACAGCACTAAGCTTATTTTCTCACGCGTTTGATAACGGTGTATTTCACAGATATTCTTCTTTATTTTGAAAACTGCCGGACTCAGTTTTGTTGATTTGACAGTGTAGTTACCATTGACCACAGTTCAGTCAGCAGCCAGCTGCCTTTATTAGAGTACTAGGCTACTTAAAAGTTGATTATTTAATTTTCCACTTTCTGCAGTTAATTGTATCGATAGGATGGATAGGATGTGTGCCTGCTGTGTGCGGACGCAGGAGGAGTTGGCTGCGGTTCGCGAACAGCTGAGCGTGCTGTTGTCTACGGTCAGCCGTCTTCAGGCTGCTGTCTCAGGGTGCAGCGATGGTGGGGAGTCTGGTGCGTCGAGTGGGACACCTCAGGTGTCTCACGTTTCGCTCTCTGTCCCTGCTACCGAGGCACCTTCAGGTGTACCGGACGTCGTCGAGCCGCCTTCTCCGCAAGGGGAGTGGTGGGTTGTACAGCGTTTGCGTCGCTCGAGGCGGAAGGCCAATGTGGAGGCTGGACGTCCGTCCGCGCCCGTTCGTCCTGTGAGTGAAAGTGTGGCCACTCCTTCAGCAGGGTCCGAGCAGGTGCACTGGGGGAGGGGATTATTAGTTATTGGGAGCTCCAATGTTAGGCTTGTGATGGAGCCCCTTAGGCAGATAGCGTCGAGATCCATAAGGAATTCCAACGTGCACTTGGTGTGTCTGCTGGGGGCCCTCATCCGAGATGTGGAGGCGCCCTTGCCGGCGGCTATCGAGGGTGCGGGGTGTAGTAGACTGCAAGTTGTGGCTCACGTCCGCACCAATGACGCTTGTCGCTTGGGTTCTGAGGACATCCTCAGGTCCTACGAGCGGCTGGCGGAAATGGTGAAGGCTGCTGCCTTCGCACGCGGGGTGCAAGCAGAGCTGTCGATTTGTAGCATTGTTCCCAAGGTTGATCGGGGTCCTTTGGTTTGGAGCCAAGTGGAGGGTCTGAACCAAAGGCTTTGCCGACTCTGTGAGAGTCATGGCTGCAGATTTCTGGATCTGCGTTATCGGGTGGGGAATTGTAGGGTGCCCCTAGATAGATCAGGGGTGCACCACACTAAGGAAGCAGCTACTCGGGTAGCAGAGTACTTGTGGAGTGCACATGGTTTTTTTTTAGGCTAGGCACTAACTCTGATGAGCACTCGCCTGTCAGCATTCAAACAGCGAATTCAGGCCACGTTCGGAACAAAAATTTGAACATTAGAATATTAGCCGCGAACTTACAGAGTATTAGAAACAAAGTTCCTGAATTTGCCGCACTGCATGGAAGTTATTGCACTCAGATAGTTTTAGGCACTGAAAGCTGGCTAAATCATGATGTCGCAAGTTCAGAAATATTTAGCGAAGCGTGGAATGTATATCGGAAAGATAGATCGGATATAACTGGAGGAGGAGTGTTCATTGCTGTGGACAAAGATATTGTTTCTACTAAGATTGAAGTTGAAAGTAACTGTGAAGTTATCTGGGCACGTATAACAGGTCTAAAAGAAGTAAAGTTAATAGTTAGTTGTTTTTACCGGCCCCCCAGTGCTGCTGTAGTAGTTTTAGAATCATTCAAAGAAAATCTACACCAGGTAGTGCATAGGTATCTGGGCCATGTAATATTAGTCGGAGGAGACTTCAACCTTAAGAGTATAGATTGGGACCTCGCTAGTCACATTCCAGGTGGTACAGACAAGCAGTCTTGCGAGCTACGTTTGGACACATTCTCCGAAAACTGTCTTGAGCAGTTAAACCGGCAACCCACGCGCAATGGAAATATTCTAGACCTTATAGCCACAAACAGGCCTGACCTTATTAATGATGTCTGTGTGGAGACAGAAATTAGTGATCATGATATCGTCATAGCGTCGATGGTGACCAAAGTTCATAAACCAATCAAGAAGGCTAGGAGTGTGTTTTTGTTGGGAAGAGCCGATAAGCAAATGTTACGAACGCACTTAGAAAATGAATGGGCATCATTTAATTCCGGGACTATGGATATAGAGGAATTGTGGACTAAATTTAAGTGCATTGTTAATAAAGGGTTGGAGAAATATGTGCCAGTAAAGACGATTAAGGTTGGAAAAGATCCACCGTGGTATAATAATAACGTTAGAAAGCTGCTGAGAAAGCAAAGGCTGTTGCACTCTAGATTCAAAAAAGAACACGCAAATGATGACAGGCAAAAGTTAGTAGAGATTCGTGCGTCTATAAAAAGATCGATGCGCGAAGCATACAATAATTATCACAGCCATACCTTAGCGAAAGATCTTTCCGAGAACCCGAAAAAATTCTGGTCCTATGTAAAATCGATAAGCGTGTCAAAGCCCACTGTCCAGTCACTCGTTGAACATTCCGGGGCAGTAATAGAAAAAAGCAAATGAAGTTCTAAATTTAACCTTTAAGAAATCTTTCACGCAGGAGGACCGCACAAATGTACCATCATTTGATCAACACACTAATTCCGAAATGGGGGACATAGCAATAGGTATTTCCGGTGTAGAGAAGCAGCTGAGAGAGCTAAATACGAGAAAGTCTGCTGGTACGGATGGAATACCAGTTCGGTTTTACAAAGACTATTCTGCGGCATTGGCCCCCTACTTAGCTTGCATTTATAGCGAATCTTTAATTCAGCGCAAAGTTCCTAGTGATTGGAAAAAAGCGCAGGTGACTCCCGTTTATAAGAAAGGAAAGAGAACTGACCCACACAATTACAGGCCAATATCGTTGACATCAGTTTCATGTAGAATTTTAGAGCATATTCTCAGTTCAAATATAGTAAATTTCCTTGAAACGGAAAAGCTTCTTTCCATGAATCCGCACGGGTTTAGGAAACATTGTTCATGTGAAACTCAGCTTGCCCTCTTGCGAGCCATGGATGAAGGGCAACAGGCAGATCGTCTTTTTCTCGACTTCAAAAAGGCGTTCGACGCGGTGCCACACTGCAGACTGCTAACGAAGGTACGAGCTTATGGAATAGGTTCACAGATTTGTGACCGGCTGGAAGACTTCTTAAGTCATAGAACGCAGTACGTTGTTCTCGACGGCGAGTGTTCATCAGAGACGAGTGTATCGTCAGGCGTGCCCCAGGGGAGTGTGATAGGACCGCTATTATTTTCTATCTGTATAAATGGTCTGATGGACAGAGTAAGTTGTAATTTGCGGCTGTTTGCTGATGATGCTGTGGTGTATGGGAGAGTGTCATCTGTAACTGACTGTAATAGCATACAGGTCAACTTAGACAAAATTTCTAGTTGGTGCGAAGAATGGCAGCTAGCTCTCAATGTAGAAAAATGTAAGGTGATGCGCAGGAGTAGAAAAAACAATCCCATAATGTACAAATACAGCATTAGTAGTGAGCTTCTTGATGCTGTCGCGTCGTTCAAATATCTAGGCGTAACATTGCAGAGTGATATGAAATGGAACGAACATGTAAGGACAGTTGTGAGTAAGGCGGACAGCCGACTTCGGTTTATTGGGAGAATTTTGGGAAGATGTACTTCACCTGTAAAGGAGACCGCGTATAAAACGCTTGTACGACCACGACTTGAATATTGCTCAAGTGTTTGGGACCCGCAGCAGATTGGTTTATAGGAAGACATAGAGGCAGTTCAGAGGCGAGCAGCTAGATTTGTTACTGGTAGGTTCGACCAATGTGCGAGTGTCACAGAAATGCTCTGGCAACTCAGTTGGGGATCGCTGGAAGAAAGACGACGTTCTTCTCGTGAATTTCTATTAAGTAAATTTAGAGGGCCGGAATTGGAAGCTGAGTGTAGTATGATCTTGCTGCCACCTACCTACATTTCGCGTAAAGCTCACAAGGACAAGATAAGAGAAATTAGGGCTCGTACTGAGGCATATAGGCATTCTTATTTTCCTCGTTCAATTTGGGAGTGGAATAGGAAAGGAAATGCCTAGTAGTAGTAGTAGTAGTAGTAGTAGTAGTAGTAGTAGAGTGTACCCTCTGCCACGCACCTTACAGTGAATTACGGAGTATGTATGTAGATGTAGATGTACTATTAGTTGATGACAGTAGTGTTTGATTGTTCAGTTTGTGAAGAGCTACGGCACTGTTTTTGGAAAGTCGTCTCCGTAGTTACTTGTGGCTTTCAAAGCAACAATGTGTTCAGCTCGTCTACATACACATAAACAAAAACTGACATTACATGTGGAATTAGAGACCTCAAAATTTTATATATAACTGAATTAAAATTGAGGGGGGGGGGAATCTGTCACAGTGGGATTCGAACCAATGACCCTTGGGTTGAGGGGCCAGAACGCTGCCACCTGAGCTACACCGACATGCTGCAATTGTTGTAATTATTGGTACTTAAGTGTACTTTTAAAAATTCTTGAGAAAATCGAGAATTTTTGCGAGTTGCATGAAATGATCTTGGCTAATTGTTATTTGAGTTTGGAACCTCATGTACCATAAGTATCAAAAAATTCTAAAATCCGATACCTATATGGTCTCTTTGTAAGCATTTTACTTGACTAAAGTAGTCTCCTATCCTTGGCACTCTCATTGGCAGATCACCATCCTCTCTAAAAGTAGTTGTATTCTTAACAGAAAAGATTTAACTTTGATCACTTCCACACTAACTTAACATTTTGCAATATTAAATAGTAAAGCTATAAACCTTTAGTCACCTTGTGACTATTTATCAGCAGTACAAATAATTCAAATAATTTATGAAATAAATAAATAAACAAACAAGCCAGCCTTCATGAGGACGACCGGTCACACTACGTAGTATCTACATAAATTTACTGGCAAAACAGACAATTATTCAAAATTAAATGATTTATCCAGGGTAACAACTGTGATTTATAGGTTAAATACAAAACAACCACCAGTTGCAAATTCAAATGTTCAAATGTTTGTGAAGCTTAAGAGACTCAACTGCGGGGTCATCAGTCCCTAAACTTACAAACTACTTATGAACTACCTTATACTAAAGATGACAGAAACATCCATGCCCAAGGTGGGATTTGAACCAACACCACCTAGAAGACAAGGCCTTACAACAAGCCATGCCTGCGTCACACTTAGAGGTCGCAACCGCCATCTGACTGGCTGGCCGCTGCTCGGCGGTAGGCGTGCCACAGTGGCCAGCCAGTGAGGTGGCGGCCGGGGCCTCTAAGTGTGACGCAGGCACGGCCTGTTTTAAGGCCTTGTCTTCTAGGTGGTGTTGTTTGAACCCCCGACAGCGAATGGGGCATAGTGCCTCAATGTGCTTGGCCACTCCGCCGCAGCCACCAGTTACAGGGTTGCACATATATTCACAACAATAACACTGTTATTAGACAATGCTCTCAGAGAACATGTAGGGCACAATTAATATACCTGAAAGAAGGGCAATAACTGCTTGAAACTGGCTTTGAATAAATCTGGAACCCCGTAACTGGTGGCTGTTTCCTTTTTAACCCAGACAATTATTCATTTTATATATATATATATATATATATATATATAAACTTGAAGATGAGAGTTGTATAACATGCTGCTTGCAATTGCTGAGCTACAACGGATGCCATGATGATCTGAATGTATTTCAAATTATTATAACAAGTGTAACAAATCATTAAATGAATAGATAAGTGTGTTTTTTTTTTTTTTTCAGCATGTTAGCTTGAGGTAATAGGCAATCATCTAAGACTTACTTTTTGTAATCATATGATGCATTCAAAAGTTGGTAATTCTAAATTTAATTTTGATATATTCAAATACCATGGAAATTAACTTTTGCAAGATATTTAAAATAATGTTAGTTCATGAGATGCGTCTACTTTTTCTGTGTTCATTGGTATATGTACATTTGCTGTAGGTCAGTAGGGTGAATTATTATTGAATTTTCTCTTTAAAAGTATGGTCATCTTTCAACTCTGTTCCATTTTCCATATTGACAGTCACTTGCATATACTGAGAACAGTCCTGCCCATTGTCCAGCATCATCACTTAAATGCTGGTCTTACCAGCTCAAGGTATCTTGTAAAAACCAGAAGGGCCCCCTTCCAACTGCACGCTGCCTCCTGCCTGCTTGCTGGCAAGCAATGTTTACCATTTGTGTTTACCACAGAATAAAGATTCCCTGGTATCTCTGTTACCTGACAGTGTGCACTTTTATGAAACTATCTAGCAGATTAAAACTGTGTATCAGACCAGGAGTCAAAGGTGGCACCTTTGCAGTTTGTGGGCCAAGGTCTTGGGTTCAAATCCCAATATGGCACACAATTTTAATCTGCCAGTTTCATCAGCGAAATAATAGTCAAGTTCCAGTGGCAGATAATACAGAATGTGCATTCTGTATCAGCCTAGGCTACTGCCGAAGTTGAGTGTGCATGCATTTATCAAAGAGTTGTCCAGTATATTGCTTCATCCTAAAAATATCTTGCAAAATGACCATGTGGACAAAATTAGAGATATTAGAGCCCACATGGAGGCTAACTGGCAGTTGTTTTTCCCTGCACGCCATACACAAGTGGAACAGGAAAAGGCAGAAGTGAGAATAGTTCACAGAGTACCATCCACATCACACCACAAGGTAGCTAGCAGTGTAGAGATGTAGATATAGAAGTCTAGCCAATGTGCCTGCCTGAATTCTTATTCAGCAAACAGACTATCTCTCTGAGCCATTACCTACTTCTCCCCAATTCTCACTTCTTGCCCTCCTCTCTCTCTCTCTCTCTCTCTCTCTCTCTCTCTCTCTCTCTCTCTCTCTCTCTCTCTCTCTCTCTCTCTGGTCTCGCATTCAGGAAAACAGTGGTTCACACCCACCTCTGCCATCTTGATTTTTAGTTTTCCATGATTTCCCTAAATCACTCCAGCCAAATGCCTGGATGTTGCTATGGAAGGGCACAACCAATTTCCTCCCCATGCCTGACAAGAACTATGAGAACGTGTGCTCCAACTCTAATGACCACAAACTTAGTGGGACATTAAACTGTAATCTTCCTTTCATCTTTTTTTCACCACATCTGACATAACTCCCACCCCAACTTAATCCAAATGATCTCCAGTCCTTGCAGCATTCATGCAGCCTGCACTAGGTAGGGGCTCTTGTAATACACATATGAGGTTGAATTGTTGAGAAAAGTTCCCTATACTTCAATATAATTAGCTGCTTTACATCTGCCATATACATCTTATAGAAGTATTCTTACTCAGGTGAGACTTCGTGTTGTGTTTGCTCAATTTTCCATCTACAGTCTCTGACAATAAAGTTCAGTGAATAGATCTGTAAAATTAACATAGATGAGCTATGAACTACAGTTACCTTACTGTCCTTCAAAATAGTCAACTTCTATCACTGTGCACCACTGAGCTCTGTGATACACGTCCTGGAAACTTTGTGCCATGTACCGGCAGTTTGCCTGGCAAGCACACAACCCACAAAGCAGGGAAGTAGTGCATGTATGCATATCAGCGGGACGTCTGGCGGCGATGGTTCCTTAGTCACAAGAAAACGCAATGAGCACTGCCAGAGATGTCACCTGACACACACGAACTATTTTCCTCTGCTCAGTCACGTGTGCCAAGCCTGAGACTGCGATATATCACTGTGCACAGACTATTCAGGGTGGCACAACGCAACACGATAGCAGTTTTCTGCTGACCATCTGCAAGAACCACTGCCAAGATATAGTGACTGAGGACTCCAGGGAAGAGTTCCTGACCGAGCGAGGTGGCGCAGTGGTAACGCACTGGACTCACATTTAGGAGGATGGTGGTTCAAATCCACCTCCGGCCATCCAGATTTAGGTTTTCCGTGATTTCCCTAAATCACTCCAGGCATATGCCGGGATGGTTCCTTTCAAAGGGCACGGCCGATTTCCTTCCTCATCCTAACCCAAAAACTCCGAGCGTTAGCTCCGTCTCTAATGGCCAAGCTGTCGACGGGACGTTAAACCCTAAGCATCCATCCATCCAAGAGTTCCTGCTAGTGACGCTGTGCCTCCGGGACTTTCCTCAATGGAAGAGGTCGGCCATCTCTGTCTCCGTGGCCCGTTCTCGTAAGGCTGTCATTCTCTTCCAGACTTGTGCCTGCACATAGTAGTAGTTTTTTTGTTAATGTTTTGTTGGAAGATTGTTTTGTTTTTTAAGAAGTTTTTCATTGTCTTTCCCATCTGTCAGTAAATCAAAGTTGTGCAGATCAGACAATGTCTGTTTTGCTTCCTATCTCCTCAAGAGAGATATACACATTGCACAAAGTCTTCCTTTGGGATGATGACCAAAAGCCTTCTCATGTTTTGTTGGATGTCAGGAATATTGGGAAATGTCTTTCCTTTCAAAGTGATTGAGTTGAGGAAATTAGTAGTAGTCTGGAGGATTAAGATCTGGTGTTTGTGGTGGATGTTCCAGGGGCACCTCCAGGAACCGTTTGCCTATACTGACTGTTTGTGAGTACAGATCATGCACTTAAACATGGCCCCTGGGTGGAGAATGTTGGGAGCTGAAGCTTGCATTCAGCTTTTAGCACATTGGCTGTTAGAACAAGCCCGGCCTCTTTCTCCCAGTGCAGCCAGCTTACAGCATATAGGTTACAAGTTTTAAAAGAAACAACATGTAAGGGGTTAAAGCGTCACAGATAGAACACGAAATTAACTATCACTTTAATTTTTGAGTAATAGAAAACTGGAATGTATATCTATGAAATGTTAATATTGTAAAGGGGCTTATTAAGCAGGTGTTACAACGCTTCGTGCCTCTTTTTATTGTCATAACTGAATAACATTCTTCATGTCACTTTAAAGGATAGCCTTCCTTTTTCTAAAAGAAGTTCTCAGGGTATGTGGACTTATTTTAGCAAATAACAAAGTGGAAGACAATAATCAATACCAAGCACAAATCAACAATACATTGACGATGTCTACAGTGTACAATGCTGTTACGAGGTAAGGTTAGTAGAGACCATAAACATTCCATACACACACAAAGTCAGCTCACTTCTGCCGATCACAGAGGGGCCACGAAAAAGTGCGTGATCTCTAGTCATTGTCGTGCAATGTAAATATCTACCATACTCGCCAGATCTCAGTTCTCCCCACTTCTTCCCATTCCCTCGACTCAAATTCACTTTGAAAGGAAAGAGGTGCGATGAGGCTTTTGAACACCATCTGAAAGGAAGAGTTCGCACAAAGTTTCCAGGAATGTATTGCAGAACTCAGTGATGCATAGTTACAGGAGGCGTCTATTTCAAAGGACAGTAAGGTAACTGTAGTTCTTCCATAGCTGCCAACTATTACGGATTTTCCGTAATTGTTACGGATTTATCGTCATGTGTACGGAGTTACGGGAAGTTCGTGAAAAATTACGGAAACTAGACATTTTACGATCTGATGTGTTTTTAGAAAATCGGAGTAGGTACTATCTACATTTCGGTAATAGCCGATAAAAGTTTTATATAAATAATTTATTTCATTCCTGAGTATGTAGCAAAGCTGTAGGAAATGATAAAGATAGTATTTCCTTTGGAGCAAATCTGGGTCAAATCCCGCCTATAATCTCCTACACACCTACCAAATGCACACTCACACACCCAAGATCTATGTAAATACTATGGTCTATAATGAGTATGATGTCTTTGGTTCAAGCGTAACAGCCCACGTGTTTTACTGGGTGGCGGAAGTTAGCCAGTTGGCTTCCGAAGAGAACAGCTTTTACTGGCTTTTCTAGCGTGTACCTGCTTTCATAACAGCGTTGTGCAGCTAGAATTAAACATGAGTAATGAGCCATTTGTGACACGTCTGTTCAGTGGTTTTATTCGTCGTTTAATATCCAAAACTATTTTGTATATCCTTAGCTGATAAGGATTTTATATTTAAAGAATGGAAGAAATTTCACACTTTTCTGTTCCTTCGGCAAATGTTAACTTTTCGTAAAAACAGTTATTTGAGACTTACAGGAATATTTCTAAGCCACTCACGGTATTTACACAAATGTTTTAAGTTCTTCCACCTAATCTCAGTATTTTGATACTTGATAATTGATAATTTTGATAATTGTTTTTTATTCGGTTCGTGGCAGATATTTATGAATACAGTGTTAGGCTTAAATTTTTAAAATATTCTTGGGACACGGCCGTATCTCCACGTCCTCTTTGGTCTTGCGCATCATTACTGACAGCCACTTCTAAAGGTTGGCAGCTGTGGTTCTTCTATGTTAAAATTATAGGACTGTTCACTGAAATTTGTCAGAGGTTGTACTAATACAAACTGTGACAATTATGATAGGAAATCACAAATCCAGCTGCACAAATGAGATGAAACTCCATAGACCTGCAGTTTGATTGCAAGTTAGTTGTGAGGAATAACGTTGAAATAATACTGGGCATCGTTTAGAAATACGGAATCAAAAAAGATAATTGTGTTGCACCAGAACAATGCTAATTACATAGAAATAGGTTTTCTTCCTGGTGTTACATAAGTTCCGAATACAGTATTCAATTGATTACTCTCATTCCCTTCGTTGAATATTGGTGTGGCTTATTGCAACTAGCCAGTCTTTAGATGAGGATGTTAAATTAAGTCAGTGGTTGTATAAGAGTTCTAAATATGGAGCTACTGTATAAAAGTCTGATTAAAATTACTTGTTAATTTACAGTTCACACACTGGAGCTCCCCCCAGGGGGCCCACAGTTCTTTTGTGGGTACGTGTGTGGCGCGCACGGGGCCCCGAGCCGGAGCAGCCTTTCTTCTGCCCCAGGCTGCTTCACTTTCCCTCCCGGTTTATGCCTTCGCCCGGAGACGGGCGTATTTCACGAGTTCAGGTGTTTTCTTGTTGTCGTTTCTCTTATTCCTTGGTTCCTTCCTTTCTTACCCTTTGTTTCTGTCTCTCTCTCCTTGTCCTCTCCTCGCCTTCTTCTCCTCATTAGTCTCCGCCTCGGCGTTTGAGACACCTTTCCTTCTTTCTCTTCACTTCCTCTATTCTTCTTCTTTCCTCCCTGTGCGTGTCTGAAGGCTGACCCACGCATTATCATGCGTAGCAGGTGACGGGGTAACGCGTAATTCCCCGCCCCGGGTAGACAAGTAGGGCACGTACGTACCCCCTGGTAAAGGCCAGGCCCAGGGAGGGGTGATTACCCGAGCTGGTACCTTCCGAACATGCCAATTGGTCCCTCCGTCAGTTCTCGGGAGGTGTGACCTGAGGTGTGAACAATCACCTAAGGCGGGTAAGCCCTCGGAGAGGGCCCCCACTAGGAAGGAGCGCGCCATCGGAGACGCCGGTAATCACGGGGGACACTTCCGCAATGACTTCCTTCTCTTCTTCACTGACATTGACCCAGAAACGTAAGATAGACTCGCCTCAGCAAAAAAAGACTCTGCCTAATTTGCCGAAATTTCTTGTTGTGTCGCGCACCGACGGAAAAGACTTCAATTCTGTCAATCCTTTCGTTATACAGAAAGGTGTTGATGCAATTGCTGGCCCTGTTAAAACCTGTTCGCGTCAGCGCAATGGCTCATTGTTGCTGGAAGTGGACAGTGCTTTCCAAGCCCAGAAACTTATCCGGACTACGTTATTGCACACGTTTCCAGTCAAAGTAGAAGCGCACCGCACACTCAACTCGTCACGGGGGGTAGTTTTTACGAGATCCCTTGACGGGTTGTCTGATGACGACATCCGGTCCTATATGTCCGATCAGGGTGTGACAGCCGTCCACAGGGTGATGAAAAAGGTAGATAACCAGCTGACACCGACTCGTACTGTGTTTTTGACATTCGACAGAGTTGACCTCCCGTCGAAGGTCAAAGCAGGGTACGAAGTTATCTCAGTCCGCCCTTATATTCCGAACCCAACGCGCTGCTACCAATGCCACAGGTACAACCATACCCGTGAACATTGCCCACATGCAGCAAAATGTGTCACTTGTGGTAGGGACGCCCATGAGGGGGATTGCCCACCTCCGTCCCCTCACTGCCTTAACTGCAACGGCGACCATGCGGCTTCCTCTCGCGACTGCCCTGTATATAAGGATGAAAAAATCATTCAGCAAATTCGGGTTACGGAGAAGGTATCGACATCTGCCGCTCGTAAGTTGTTGGCGAGTCGAAAGCCCACTGTCCTCCCAGCGGGTACATACAGTAAGGTACTCACCTCACCTCGACCTACCAAAGATTCCAGTACCCAGACATGTGATTTCACTTTCGCTGACACAGTTGTGCGATCCGCCAGCCCGAAGATTGCCCGTTCCACGTCCCCGCTTCCTCCTGCTGCTTCTAAGGTACAGTCTTCGTCAACATCTAGTAAACCGCGGGCACCTAAACAAGATGCCCGGACCTTGAAAAAGGAACCCGTCCGTGAGGATTTTCTGCGTTCTCAGGCTTCCCAACCGTCAACCGCCTCTTCCCGCCGTCACTCTTCCAGAAGAGCTGACAAGAAAAAGAGTTCCTCTCCTTCCCCGCCGAGGCGTGACCCATCTGTCGCGCCGTCCAACAGTTGCCGGCCTCGGCCGTCTTCTGTTTCACCGGGACGCTCCGTTTGCCGGGCGCCCGGCCCTTTACCGGCGGTGGAAACTGCCCCTCCTGATCAACTCAGGGAGGTGGCAGGCGCGTCGGTCGAACCTATGGACCACGACCCTTTGCCCCTGGTCAGCGATAGCAGTGCTCCCTCGAAATCCGGTCCTCAGCGGCCGTCGAGGTGACCCCGCTCGCTACTTGGTTTTTATCCTTATTTCTTCTCTCATTTTTATCATGGCGCTCCTTCAATGGAACATTCGCGGCATTCGTTCTAATCGGGAGGAGTTAAAATTACTCCTTCGATTGCACTGCCCGCTTCTAGTCTGCCTCCAGGAAACTAAGTTGCGTCCACGTGATCGTGCAGACTTTCCACACTACACCTCTGTGCGGTTCGACCTGCCACCCGTGGAAGGTGTCCCAGCCCATGGAGGGGTTCTGATGCTCCTTCGAGACGACGTCTATTTCCATCCCATTTCCTTGCACACTCACCTACAGGCAGTTGCCGTCCGCATCACCTTATCCACATTTACCTTCTCCCTCTGTAATATATATTCGCCATCGTCATCTGCCCTTACTAGGGCAGATGTGCTAAACCTTGTTGACCAGCTCCCTTCACCTTTCGTGTTGGTAGGCGACTTTAATGCCCACCACCCCCTATGGGGCTCTCCGGCACCTTGTCCGAGAGGCTCCCTTTTGGTGGACCTTCTCCAACACCTCGATCTTGTCTGCCTCAACACCGGTGCACCGACCTTCCTTTCTGACACAACACACACTTATTCCCATATAGACCTCGCAATATGCACTCCTCAGCTTGCCGGTCGGTTTGAGTGGTATGCACTTTCTGACACGTACTCGAGTGACCATTTCCCTTGTATCATCCACTTCCTACATCACTCCCCATCTCCACGTCCCACCAGTTGGAACATTTCTAAAGCCGACTGGGGGCTTTATTCTTCCATGGCTGTTTTTCACAATCAGCATTTTCCCAACTGTGACAGTCAGGTCGAATACCTCACAGAGGTTATTCTCACTGCTGCTGAACGTTCCATACCTCGTACATCCTCTTCTCCACGTCGTGTGCAGGTCCCTTGGTGGACTGCAGCCTGCCGCGACGCGCTTAGAGCCCGACGCCGTGCCTTACGCACCTTCCGCCGCCACCCAACTTTGGAGAATTGCATCAATTACAAACGTATGAGAGCGCAGTGCCGTCGTATCATAAACGACAGCAAGAAAGCTTGCTGGACAGCTTTTACTAGTTCTTTTAACCGTTTTACTCCCTCCACGGTTGTCTGGGGTGGCCTACGCCGTTTGTCCGGCATCAAGGTCCACTCCCCGATTCCTGGCCTGACCGTGGAGAACGCGGTCCTCGTGGACCCAGCTGATGTTTCAAACGCATTGGGTCGTTTCTTTGCGGAGGTTTCGAGCTCTGCCCATTACCACCCTGCCTTTCTCCCTCGCAAACAGGTAGAGGAGGCACAGCCGCCTTCTTTCCGCTCTTTTAATCGTGAAAACTATAACGTCGCCTTCACCATGCAGGAGCTAGACCGTGCTCTCGCCCTGTCCCGGTCCTCTGCTCCCGGGCCCGATTCCATTCATATTGAGATGCTGAAGAACCTCTCTCCTGCGGGCAAGTGCTTTCTTCTTAGTACCTACAATCGCATATGGACTGAAGGTCATGTTCCCACAAGTTGGCGTGAAGCCATTGTTGTCCCCATCCCCAAACCAGGGAAGGACAAACACCTTCCTTCCAGTTATCGTCCCATTTCTCTGACGAGCTGCGTCTGTAAGGTGATGGAACGCATGGTTAACGCTCGGTTGGTCTGGCTCCTCGAATCTCGCCGCCTCCTGACTAATATCCAATGCGGTTTTCGTCGACACCGCTCTGCTGCTGACCACCTCGTTACGTTGTCGACCTTCATTATGAACAACTTTCTACAGAAGCGTCAAACAGTAGCCGTGTTCTTCGACTTGGAGAAGGCATACGATACCTGTTGGAGAGCGGGTATTCCCCGCACATTACACACATGGGGCCTTCGGGGCCGCCTTCCTCTTTTCATTCAAGCGTTTTTGGCGGATCGCAAGTTCCGGGTACGGGTGGGCTCTGTTTTGTCAGATACCTTTTGCCAGGAGAATGGGGTACCACAGGGCTCCGTCTTGAGTGTGGCGCTCTTTGCCATTGCAATCAATCCGATCGTGGACTGCCTTTCAGCCGACGTCTCCGGATCTCTTTTTGTTGACGATTTCGCAATTTATTGTAGCGCCCAGCGGACGTGTCTCTTGGAGCGTTCTCTCCAACGCTGTCTTGACCGTCTATATTCCTGGAGCATCGCAAACGGCTTCAGATTCTCCACTGAGAAAACTGTGTGTATCAATTTTTGGAGATACAAGGAATTTCTTCCACCTTCTCTACGTCTCGGCCCTGTTGCTCTCCCTTTCGTGGAGACTACCAAATTCTTGGGACTCATGTTGGATCGGAAACTTTGCTGGTCCACACACGTGTCCTACCTGGCTGCCCGTTGTGCCCGATCCCTTAACGTTCTTCGTGTCCTCAGTGGAACGTCATGGGGAGCGGATCGTACCGTCCTGCTTCACCTTTACCAGGCCATTGTTCAGTCGAAGCTCGACTATGGAAGCCTTGTGTACTCTTCAGCACGGCCGTCGATTCTCCGCCGTCTCAACTCTATCCACCATCGTGGATTACGTTTGGCGACCGGTGCATTTTATACCAGCCCTGTTGAAAGTCTGTATGCCGAGGCTGCTGTATTACCCTTGACCACTCGACGTGACATACTCTTGTGTCGGTATGCATGCCGCCTACGGTCGATGCCCAACCATCCCTCTTACAGATTATTTTTTGACGACTCACTCGATCGCCAATACCAGCTGTCTGCGATTGCCTTGCTTCCACCGGGAGTTCGGTTTCGCCGCCTGCTACAGCGGCTCGATTTTACCCTTCCTTCCACCCTTCGGTTGAGCGAAAGCCCATTGCCACCGTGGCATCAGGCCCAGGTTCACACACACCTCGAACTTAGTTCGCTCCCCAAGGAGAGCACTCCGGATTTGGTATACCGCTCGAGGCTTGTCGAACTCCGTTCGCGGTTCGATAATGCCGTATTTATTTACACTGATGGTTCCAAGAGCACTGCCGGTGTCGGATCTGCCTTCGTCGTTGGGGACAACCATTTCCAATACAAGCTCCCTGACTGGTGCTCAAACTTCACGGCTGAGCTTTTCGCCCTCCACCAGGCCGTTTTGTATACCTGCCGCCACCGCCACCCTTTCTATGCCATATGTTCTGACTCCCTTAGTGCCCTGCAGAGTCTTCAGGACCCTTTCTCGAACCATCCTCTCGTGTATCGGATCCAACGCTCCCTCCAGTTGCTGGCGGATGACAGCTGTCACGTTTCTTTCCTGTGGGTCCCTGGCCATGTGGGTGTGCCCGGGAATGAGGCCGCCGACACAGCAGCCAAGGCAGCAGCTCTTTTGCCTCGCATGGCTACCTTTTGCGTCCCATCGGACGATGTTCAACGGGCTCTTCGCCGGAGTATCGTGTCGCAATGGCACAGTGTGTGGCTTTCACTGTACAACAATAAATTGCGAACTGTCAAACCGATCCCGACCGCTTGGAGGACATCCTCACGCCCCTCTCGGCGGGAGGAGGTCATCCTGGCTCGGTTGCGGATCGGTCATTGCCGTTTTAGCCACCGTCACTTGCTATCCGCCGAACCTGCACCGCTATGCTCCTGCGGTGAACTGCTGACAGTGCGACATGTTTTACTGACTTGTGTTAATTTTAATCATCTCCGTGTAGCCCTTCACTTTCCGTCTACTCTGGAGGAAATTTTAGCTGATGACACACGAGCAGCTGCTCGAGTTTTGCGTTTTATCAACTTGGCCAACTTATCCAAGGATATTTAACTCTTTTAATTGTCTTTTGTCTTTCGTTTTTAGCCTCTTGTTGATGTTCTGACAGTCTACATTTTTTAGATCATAGCGAATCTATGTTCCTGGCTGGGCGCTAATGACCATAGAAGTTGTGCGCCCTAAAACCACAAAAAAAAAAAAAAAAAAAACCACTGGAGCTGCTTTCCTACATTCAATATGCTCAATGTCGTGCCTGAACTGTTCCCTGTTGGCAAATTGTCACAATAACAGGTTGATTCAATTCCATTTCCTTATCTGGCTCTTTTTCTTGATTTGCTTTGTTGCTGATTCATAGGTCTGTCTTTGTCTCATTTCACCACTTAATGACAAACATACAAAAAACAAGACACGGACAACAGTGTTAAGTACTCATGCACAGCACTAAGCACACATGCTATTGAATCCTTTTATACAAACTGTGATTTAATGTCACTTATACAAGCATTATATCCCAGATATCAAGTTACATTTAGAGAAGCTTTGTATGATTTATGTCAAAATGAACTCTCCAGAGGCTACAAATCAGGGTTGTTACTAGGTGCGTAGAAAGTAAGAATGTGTCTGCGTGGAGCAGAGGTAAAGCCATGGCCTCCTGTGCTAACATCCATTTCTGTATCAAAAGCACTATGATTGTTGTTTTTATTAATTTAATTGAATTGTTTAAGTTCTAATATCTTTTTTTTTTTTTCAAGTATTGACTTTTTATCATTCTATGATACTTTTTTTGATTGGAATCTGCTTGTGTCTTAATAACCTGTGATTAAGTATCAAGCAGAATTGCTGATTAGTTCATAACAAGGCAGCTCATGTAACCACCAGTCAGTGTGAGGACCTATTCAGGGCGTCTAACCAAAGAAAGCGAGAAACAGCAGTTCGCTTTTAGTGCAGTATATGCAATTTTTCTGTTTGAGTTTGCTCGTAGAGGAGAGCTTTATTTGCCATGAATGAAGAAATCATGATTTTAGTTCTGCTGGAGATGGTTGAATGCTATTTTGATGAATACGTAGAACATCACGTTCTGTTAGGTTACAGCGCAAGTTTAAATTTATAATTCCAAAATGATTCTTCTACTGCAGTTCAGTTACTGAAAACTTAATATTAGCTTATCTTCATATGTACTTCAACGTTGGCATGTGGAGAGGGCAGGCACTGTAGAACCCTCCAGGTGCTGTCCAAAGTACCTACTGCTCTCCTCATGTCCACATTGGAGTAAATCTGAAGATGATGGACACTAGGAAGAAACCTGTCAGTAAATCAGTAAATTTAAATTGTGCGCTCTTGTCTGTTTTCTTATATCATTGACTAACAGAGTTCCATGTTGTTATCAAAAATGTAATACATGTCTTCATTTTCAACAGATTATGTGTTCTAAGCTTCCACAATTTCAAGTCATACCCTTCACAGACAGTTTACTGGATGGATTGATGGATGCTGAACCTAACAGTTCCAGTGGTGCAAGTGTTATGCTGAATGTATTTTTGAAGATTAAGGGAGGAGAGCTGTATCATCAAGTTAACGAAATTCTGAGTAAGTAAAATACATGTAATTACTGTTCAGTAGCACACACATTTCTATCTCTGATTGATACAGTATTATAAAACCCTTGCGTGAATGCAAATAATGGAAAAGGCAAAGGTAATGTCATATACTGTATATTTCCACAGATAAGACAATGGCTGAAAAAAAAGGACACAAAAATCCATGGTCATGTGATATGATGGTACAAAAAAAATTAGATTGAAATTTAGTCTGAAATTTACATTGTGTTGAAAAGATTTAATAAAACAAAGATTTGTATTCAGTATATCCAGAGTCACATTGAAGTTATTAGCATATATTTACGTATGGAGCAGTGAAAGGATTAAAATATTTTGGAGCTACATGCAACAATTGTGGTTTTCTTTGAAATCCTTTATTTTCTGTTCTTGGGCAATGTTGTGTGTTTTCACCCAAATAATATGTGCATCAGCATGGTTAAATGTTGTATTGCTGAAAGAAATTACTTTTCTCTTAAACTTCGCAGTGTAAAAAACACGTGCTTCTTCACGATCGGATACAACGTAACACTACATGCACAAAATTTGATAAGTAGGCTGCAAACATTGTGTGTTTGCTGAGGTACCTATATCAGGCCCCGCAACTCTATACAGCCTGCAGTTGGAAAGAAATGTACGCCCAAATCTTGGTTTAACGATAAGTAATTTATTTTTGCTGTGTATCAAGCAGCACAATGCAAAACACACAGCAGAAACAGAAAGCCAGTCATTACTAAAACTTGTTGACATCTAATTAGGCAAAGAGACATCTATAAAACAACAATAATGAAATATAGTTTAACTGATGTACAATAACAAATAATAAATGTGCCTCGCGACACACAAAACACAGATTCACTGAAGCACTCGCATACAACATGCACAAACAGATGGTAACCTGCTGAAGTCTCTACAACTGCAACAGAGGGTGAAATCCACACAAAATCTAGTCGTGGTGGCTTCTAGCCACATTTTTCTGAACTTCCTGAAGCTTTGCATCTGAATATAAGCAACAAGCATATTTTTAGATCCCAAAAACTGGGGGAGGGGGGTGGGAATGCGGCTTGCATTTGGGTAAATACAGTAACTTGGGGATCATCTTATAGGCCAGATATATGCTTAAAATATAAAATTTTGATGAAAATTTGTTCCTTGTCTTATCTGAAGGTCATCTTATCTGTGGAAATATATGGTAGTTCAGTGAATGACAGGCACATTTCGTGATGGCCTTTCCTATGAACTAAAAATGTAGTCTAAAAAACATACACGGCTACATTATCATTGATCTGTAACCAGACTCTGGTGAGGTGTATAGAGGTTGAAAGACTGTTCTCCTTACTAGTTGTTACCTTTCTTTAGCTTCACCTACCCCTTCATTTATTCCTTGCACTAAATCGACATACTATATTGACATACACCAGTAGCTAGTTGTGCTGTAGTGCCAGTCAGACAAGCTAAAGTTGACATCATGGTCATTGGAAGTGTCAGCAGCACTTCTGTAGCAGGCATAGGTTGCCAATGCACCCTTTTTCATGTAGCCAATCGCATGCCACTTTAGCGTAACCAGTTGAGAAGCAATATTTAAAATAATTGACAGGTTACTTTTGCGAGTTGTTTGTGAGGGTCTGTTATAATTTCACTTTGTTATGGCAAACCAGTTGAATCATAATCCATTTATGTTCATCCTTCCACCTACCGAGTTGCATCATTTAATTCAATGGCACTAATTTATGCATTCATTATTTGCAATTGAAATTTCTCTTTTTTTAGAATGTTGCATTGATTTTTACAATAAAAACTGATCGTTTACTTTCATGCATCCAGTTACTGAGCCCCATCGTATAATTGAAGAAAAAAAGAATACTAATCAGCTGAAACATTGCTCTTTTGCCATACAAACTACTGTGTGAAGCAAAGTTAATTTTTTTATCATATTTTTTTCTGAATATGGCTGTCTTATTTAGTGCAAATAATAAAAAAAAAAAGGAAAAGAAAAGAAACAATTGACTCCCATGGCTACAACTGGCATTCCGCATCCTGACTGCTGCCAACATTGCCGAGCCACCACATGTTGTAGTGTAACCATTTACACTACATATCTGCCTGTAACGATGCCAGATCACCAAAAGATAATTAGTAGGTGAGAGGTCAAATACTGCCCCAGATCTCTTTTCTGTTTAGGTATTGGGCACCCTGTCAGTAGCAAGTGGCAGCGATTGTATTTGAATCATAGACGCTGCATGGACAATGAAGAAAAATAATCATGGAATCTTTATATTATAATTTCTTTGTTAAGCTGATGGGCTTTTGTCATTATTGTTAAATTTGTTGTACAAGTTCATACTAAGACAGGGATGTATGAAGTGTCTTACTGTACTTATGGGAAATAAATCCCATTGGTTTTCATTCAACTGAATTTGTGGGCTACAGTTATTTAGTAGTTGATGCCTACAGAATAATGAACAGTTCTTTCTTTTTATATGTCATTTTTAGCAAGGAAAAAAAAGTCTGACCACACAATCAAGAAGAGTACGTAAAAATATGGAGGAACAGTGTAGCTGGTCCTCTGATAAATGAACTATTGTCTTGGAAATATATCTAAAGAATTCTTAAGAAATTATGTGGTGGGTCTCAAGGAGACAAGAACACGGTCACACTACATAATATGGCGACAGTGCCAAAGGACTTAACTGAGAGAAGGTGGGTGACCGGAAAAGAAACAGGGGAGGGAGAGAGAGAGAGAGAGAGAGAGAGAGAGAGAGAGAGAGAAATTTCTGAGGAAAACTTGCTCGTTGCCCATAGAAATCACAAAATAATCCATAAAATACTAAGTGGTGTGAGGTAACAATATAAAAAAGGTTGCTTCTGTTACAAAGAAGAATTAAAAAACATCAAGAGTGGATGTCAGATCGGAAAGGGCCGTAACTTCACGACGAACTAGGCTGGACAACGGAACGACGCAAAAAGGGCCATGCCAACGCAACTTGCCGCTGTCGTTGAGCCATGCTGAATGACGTATGCAGCTGTCCCAGAAATTCAACCGGGGTGAGCGTATATATTTCACACAAAAGTTAATTTGAGTGTATTATATCACAAGTGTAACTTTTTTAAGTGTGGTAATTTATGCCATGTTTACAAAAATGTCAGTAGTTCAATGAGGAGATAGTGAGGCAGTGCCCTCCTGGGTGTTAAAGTTAAAAAGCAATTTATAAAATGAAATTAAAAAACAATACAATGATCTATCAAATGAAATTAAAAAACAATACAATGATTTAAAAAAACAATCTGAAGATCTTAAAGATATTAACAATAAATTTGTAGATCAATCAAATAGGCTAGACTCTTTAACAGAACAATTGGATGCTCATGTACAGGAATGAAAGGAGAATAATGTACATTTGGAAAGCAAGTTCATTAACATTAAACAATTATTATTAATGAAGGAGGGTGTTCAGTTAATAGCTAAGCATGCTGCTAATGAAGTTTTGGAATCTGAAAAAAGTAACTTAACAGAAGAAATACATGCAAAATTTTCTAGAAAGGAAGTTGAAATATCTGATAAATTCCAGTCCTTAGATTCAGAATTGTCAAAAAGCTAATGAAAGGTCAGAAATTCTTGAATCCACCTCCAAGTTGAATTTTCTCAGGTATCTAAAAGAATAACTGATACTGTTAACAAAATAAATTTAATCGAAAGTAATCAGAATATTTTTGAACATAACCTGTCAGATATTGAAGTAAACAACTGGAAACAAGACATCAACAGTGATATTTTTGTTTATTGTTTGAGATCAATGACAATAGAATAATTAATCAGGCACAGATATTAACTTCTGCTGATACGTTGCTACAGTGTGATATCTTAGAATTTGCGTCAAGTGATGAATTGCGTCTTAAAGCTTAGGAGTCTGATGTCTTAGCATCTGATCAAAAGCAACAATTGTATGACATTTTAACTAGGTATAACGAGGTTTTGAAACAAACCAAGTTCTTTAGGAGGTTACATTAGTAAAATTAAAATGAAAGACAAAAATAAATTTTTCTGTAAACCATATCCGATTGTTTTCCTAGAAAAGGCAACACAAAACTGACTTTGTCAACCAAATGAAGGAGCAGTCACTACGGAATATAAAGTAGGTGATTTTAGTTTGGTAAGAAACTTTCAGCTTAGCTCCAGTGTGAAAAAACAAACAAAGAAGTTTTTTTCACAAATGGTGTGGTCCATACAAGATCATTAATATACCACATTCTAGAGCTGTGTATCTGCAAGAACCTGATACAAAAGCAGACAAAGGATTATATATTATAAATGGGCTATTATTAAACCTTATTATTACAACACCTCAGGCAAATTAGCATTCTATGCTAATTGGTGGCTTGATGATCCCCAGGTAGCCAGTCATTTGTCCTATTCCTTCCATTTTGTTTTCTGTAGGACAAATCTTTATTACCTTTTTTCTATTCTATAAATTTTTTGTCCTTATGCTATAATTTTCTTATTCATAACTGGGTTATCAGTGTTGTAGAGAGTGTACACAATGTACATATTTATTTACAATGACATCTGGAATGTTTAATGTCATTAAATATACACTGATATACTCTAGTAATAACGGACTGACGACCT
The DNA here is from genome assembly GCA_026315105.1 of Locusta migratoria. Lineage (NCBI taxonomy): Eukaryota > Metazoa > Arthropoda > Insecta > Orthoptera > Acrididae > Locusta > Locusta migratoria. Next base: position 376,798,770 of record CM048745.1, read on the forward strand.
GTAGCTAAAGATTGAGCTTCACGGAGCTGAAGCAAGAATTATGGCTACATCATTTAGAGTTGTTGAATGGATATTGGAGAATGGTGTTAAATTTTTCTGGTAACTTGGAATACCATACAAAATATTCTCTCTTCCATGTGATCATTAGGTTTAGTTAGTGACATAAATTTTATATCTTTTATAACACAGAGTTATTATACAAACAGTGTGGGTTTGTATATACTTTTGATGATTGGGGAGGTTTTCAGTTACATCCTGGTGTACTGTAACTGAGGGTAGGTATACACTGAAACAAAGGGCGCACACACACACACACACACACACACACACACACACACACACACACACACACACACACATATATACACACTGCACAAACGCGCAACACTGAATACTCATCTTGCATCTGAGGGATGGGTTACCTGTCTTTTGGGCTTTCTTCTTTCTTTCTTCAGCTCCAATTTCTAGTCCTTTTCTTCCTTTCTCACTATTCTTTTACAGAGCACCTGTCTTTTAGTCCCCTTTCCATATTACATTAGTTTCTATCACCGAGACCCTTCTTATTTCTGTGTCAAGCTTTTGTTGTTGACTACAAACCTCAGTGTACACTCCTGAGAGGATTTGCCTGAGATTCAGTATGAGATCACTACACATATACACACACTGTTACACATGCCCTTTCACACAAACAGATTATACAGACGATTTATAATATCACACTTCATTTCCAACAGTACAAATAAGCTACCCACACATACATGAGGTATTAGGTTTAAGTAATACAAGCTCATGGATAATATGTATGGGAAGCGGGTGAAGAGAACTAAACACAACTCTTACAAGTGGTAAGAAAGTTATTAAGGTACAACAGCAATGAAGCAAATGCTTTACTCATTGGTTCACTCATTTCCAAGTTGGGGGGGGGGGGGGGGAGGAAGAGGAATAGTGAAAGTCTAAAGTCTATAGTAATGAGAGCACATTCTTAAAGCATTTAAGCTGTGTAAGAGAGGGTTGAATTATTTTTTTTATTAAGTGGAACCTTTGGGACAAGAGGTAGTTGAAAGAGGTAAAGGAAAGAGGAAGGTAGCTGAAAGAAGTTGTGGGGGGTAGGTAGACTACCACCCATAAACACAGGTGTGCATAGTTCACTACCATGCAAAAGTAATTTTTTGAAGTGTTTTGTAGGAGATTTAACAATTGACAGTTCTTAAAAGTAATCCACAGATTTTCAGTCCTCCCTTTAAAGTGTACTTTCACCAAGAGGTGAAGAATTACATTTCCTGATTATGTAAGTGCCATTTTCTCACCTCAAAGCAAAGGGAAATCACAAGTGGAAGGACCCCCCAGGGGGCCCACAGCTCTTTTGTGGGTACGTGTGTGGCGCGCACGGGGCCTCGAGCCGAAACGACCTTTCTTGCGTCCCAGGCCGCTTCCCTCTTTCCACCCCGGTTTGTGCCTTCGCCCGGAGACGGGCGTTTTTTGTCAGTCCAAGGTTTCTTTTTCGCTTCCTCTATCTTCTCTTCTTGGTCCTCTTCCTTTCCTGTTCTTCAGCCTTCCCCTCTTTTTCCTTTCTCCTTGTTCTCGACTCACCCTTTAATCTCCGCCTCGGCGTTTGAGATTCTCCCTCCTCCTTCATCCCTTTCTCTCCTTCCTCCTTTCTTTCCTCCCTGTGCGTGTCTGAAGGTCGACCCACACTCTGCATAGCCGGTGACGGGGTAAGGCGTAACTCCCCGCCCCGGGTAGACATGTAGGGCACGTACGTACCCCCCGGTAAAGGCCGGGCCCAGGGAGGGGTGATTACTCGAGCTGATACCTTCCGAACATGCCGATTGGTCCCTCCGTCTGTTCTCGGGAGTTGTGACCTGAGGTGCGAACAGTCACCTAAGGCGGGTGCACCCTCAGTGAGGGCCCCCACAAGGAAGGAGCGCGCCATCGGAGACGCCGGTAATCATGGGGGACACCTCCGCTATGAAACCTTCCAAATCATCTATAATCTTGACCCATAAGCGGAAGCATGATGATTCTCAGCCACAGAAAGTATTGCCTAATATTCCTAAGTTCCTGGTGGTATCACGTACTGACGATAAGGATTTTTCTGCAGTAAATTCGTTTATTATTCAGAAGGGTGTCGATGCGATCGCAGGTCCCTTGAAGACCTGCTCCAGGCAGCGCAACGGGACCTTGTTACTCGAAATAGAGAATGCATTCCAGGCGCAGAAGTTACTTCGAGCTACACTTGTACATACTTTCCCTGTGAAAGTGGAGGCTCACCGCACCCTCAACTCTTCGCGGGGGGTAGTGTTCTCTAGATCGCTGGATGGGTTATCGGACGAGGAGATATTGAACTATATGTCCGATCAGGGAGTCACGGCTGTTCATCGCGTGATGAAAAAGGTTAACAATGACCTCGTGCCAACCCGTACTGTCTTCTTAACTTTTGACAGGGTTGACCTACCATCTAAAGTGAAAGTGGGCTACGAAGTCATTTCTGTTCGCCCGTACATACCAAATTCCCTTGAAGCATAAAAGTAAAAATCAAAAGAAACACTCAAAACATAGCCACACAAAATGGCCGTGTGGACTAAGGCTTAATGCTCTGGACTGGGCGACAACTTCCGTCAAAGGTTCAAGTTTTCCCTCAGGCATGGGTGTGTGCATGTGTTGTCTTAGTGTAAGTTAGTTTAAGTAGTTTCTAAATCTAGGGAGACTGATGACCATAGCAGTTTTGTCCAATAGGCTTACAAAATTTAAATGTTTATAGATAGGGAACAACTCACCATAAAGACGAACATTGATCCACCGACAGACTCAAGTAAAAGACACACAAGCACACATACAATTCTAAATTTTCGGCCACGGCCTTCCTCAGAAAGAGAACACTCATCCACACAATCACTCAGGCACACTCATCCAAACATGTCAGCCATCTCTGGCCGCACACAACACAGTGACTGTTGGGACTTGAGACTGTGTTGGGCAGCCAGAGATGGCTGATGTGTGTGGATGAGTGTGCCTGAGTGATTGTGTGGATGAGTGTTCTCTTCCTGACGAAGGTCATGGCCGAAAATTTGGAATTGTGTGTGTGTGTGTGTGTGTGTGTGTGTGTGTGTGTGTCTTTTATTTGTGTCTGTCAGCGGCTCAACGTTCATCTTTACAATGAGTTGTTCCCTATCTTCATATTATTATTATTAACATTCCTTACTGGACTTTCCATTGTTAAAATTTAAATGTTTGTAGTTTTTCAGTTAATTTGTGGCTTCATGTCAAAGGAAATAGGAAAAAATCTGTTGCCTAAATTCTTACCAACACTAACTCAATACTGTAATAAATAAATTAAACAGCTGATCTATAGTTTGGAACATATAATATAACCTACCAAACTGTATTGGAGGAAAGACAACGTTAAAGTACGTACTAATTCTAAACTGTTAGGCATGAGGTCTAGGATGATAGGATGATAGGTTACCTTATCTGGGGCCATGAATGTGATGTAGGAACAACTCCCATAAGTGCACTTCAGAAGAGCTGGTGTCGGAGAGGTGGATCAAGATGGCCAGCATTGTAAAGTAGCCATTGAAATAGATCATGTTATGCTTAGCTGAATGCTGTGAAACAGATTTGTCCACATTGTTACTTTTGGTCTTCTGATACACAGCTGGTTAGTAGTCACATGGATGTAAAAAGATGTACAATGATTGCAACAGAGTTACTAAATTACATGGCTCCATTGGCAGGTGGCCCATCCTCTGAGGTAGGAAGGGTCTGTGATGGGACTGGAATAGGATGTGCTGGTAGGTGGATTACTGTCTTCTAAAGGGGTATGATCCCCATGGTACAGGGTTACGATTGGGGGTGGTGATAAGGATGGACTATGATTTTGTGGAGGTTAGGTGGGCACTTTAAAACCACTATAGGAGGCTTTGGAAGGATCTTGGATAGGGTCTCACTCATTTCAGAGAATGATGACCAATAAAGCCCTCATGAAGTATATGGTTCAGTTGTTCCAGTCTGGAGTGGTATTGAATGACAGGGGGCACTTCCTTGTGGTGCTGGTTATTTGGTGATGGAGGGGGAAATTGGTAGAGCTTTGGGATATGGCTTGTTTGCAGACTAGGTCTGAGTAATAATGCTTGTTTCTAAATGCCTTGTGAGGCCTTCAGCATGTGGTTTTGGATAACAGCCTTCAGAATCAGCCATTACCATTTTAGGTTAAAGGGCCTTGGGAACACACAGGATGAGTTTGTCTCAAAGGGTACAGGTCAAAAGTAGGATGACCCAGATCAAAAAACTATTGGGCTAACAGTTGTAAACTGTCATAGCTGTGTGGGGGAAGTTCCAGAGCTCCAAGTGCTAATAGAAAGTACAGAATCTCAAATCATTACAGATACCGAAAGCTGTCTAAAGCTGGAGATAAGTTCAGCTGAAATTTTTACTAAGAGGCAAATAGTGTTCAGAAAGGATAGATTGAATAAAACAGGTGGTGGCCTTTTATTGCTGTCACAAGTGGTTTAACTTGTTGTGTAATAGAACTAAATAGATCCTGTAGATGGGTATGGGTAGAGGTTATACGTGACAACAAAAATAAATTAATAATTGGCTCTTTTTACCGACCCCATACTCGGATGATTCAATTGCAGAAATGTTCAAAGAAAACTAGGACCAAATTTCGATAATGTTCCCCAAACATACAATTGTAATTGGTGGCGACTTTCTTTCCCTCGATATGCTGGCAAAAATACATGTTTAAAACTGGAGGCAAGCATAAAACATAATCTGGAAAATTATCTCGAGCAGTTAGTTCATGAACTCACTAGAATAGTAAATGGTTGTGAAAATGTACTTGACCTCTTAGCAACAAATAATGCAGAGTTAATAAAGAGCATAAAAACAGACACAGTGATTAATGAACACACAGTAGTTGTAGTGAAAATGAATATGAGGTGCTATCCAAAATTTTTGGAACTGATGCTGCCATCTGTTGAAAACCTTACCGTTGGACTAAAGATCACTTTCACCCTCAAAGTAGTTCCCATCCACATGTACACTGCGGTTCCAGTGCTTCTGCCTCTGATCTAATGTTTTCTGGAAGTCCTGTTCTTTGAGGTAGTTTAGCACCACAAGCAATGTTTCTCGAATCCTCTCTAGAGTCTTTCAGCTTGAGTTTCAGTTTAGCTAATAGCACGAAGTTGCAAGGTGCCAAATCTGGTGAGTACCGTGGGTGGGGTACAACTGTCATGTTGTGTTTTGCCAAAAAGGTCCTGATGAGCAAGGACATGTGACAGGGTGCATTGTGACGCAGCAGCCATTTCCTTTGATGCTAAAGTTCTGGCCGTCATCACTGCACGTTTTCACGGAACCATCGTAAAAGTCACATTAGTACATGGAATTTACTGTTTGGTTGGGTGGGATGAATTCTTTGTGCACAATCTCTTGATATCAAAGAAAACGATCATGCTCTTCACCTGTCTCACTTTTTTGGATCTCAGAGAGCCCAAGCTCTTCCACGGGGACAATTATTGCTTTGTCTCTGGGTCATAACTGTAAATCCAGATCTGGTCACCTGTGACAATAAGGTTGGTTCATCAGATGCAGTCTGACGAAGGTCCGTGCACACTTTCACGTGCTGTGCCTTCTGATCAGCAGTCAAGATCATTGGCACACATTTTGCGGCGACACGATGCATGCCCAATTCATCAGTCAACATTTGTTGTCATGTCCCATAACCGATACCCACTTCATCCGTAAAGTCTTGAATGGATCGACATCGATCCGCAACATAACACTCTCACATGCGTATGACTCGTGCTTTGTCCCCCAAACATTTGTTGAATCATTACTAGGGTCTTCAAAGCACTTTTCCTGAGATTCACACAGAATTTGATATGCACACGCTGTTCTGTCATGGATCCATCATAAAATCACCACACACCAAGCACAGAGTATTACAGAAATCACTTTGGACATGTGACACGTCCTCCCAGTTGAACGCCACTCTGCACACTGACTCGTCAGATATGCAGCTCTCACCACCTAGCTGTGCAGAAATCTTCTACTTCGCAGATGGCAGCAACAGTCCTGAAAATTTTGTATTCCACCTCGTCCCGTATTTCCCACATCTACCAAAAATAAACAAGAAAAAATATCTATTCAAAAAAGCAAATAAAAATTTGATTAATGCTTTCCCGAATGAGTCTCTAATCTTTTGAAACTAACAATGTTAGTGTAAATCAGATGTGGCTTACATTCAAAGAAATAATATTGATCGACATTGACAGATTTATACCAAACAAATTAACAAAAGAGGGATCTGACCTGCCATGGTACACAAAACAGGCTAGATCACTCTTGCAGAAGCAAAGAAAAAATCATGCCAAATTTAAACAGAGACAAAATCCTCAAGACTGGCAGTCTTGAACTTCAATGCGAGACACTTGTAATAAATTCCACAACGAAACCCTGTCACTTAATTTGGTAGAAAATCCTGAGAAATTCTGGTCATAGGTAAAGTATACTAGCAGTAAACCACAATCAATACCTTCACTATGTAATAGTAAAGGTGATGCTACTGATGATAGTTCTACTAAAGCAGAATTGCTTAACACAGCCTTCCAAAATTTCTTCACGAAAGAAGACGAAGCAAATATACTAGAATCCGTATCAAGAACAGCTGCCAGCATGCATAATTTAGTTGATCTCCCTGGTGTATTAAAGCAACTGAAATCACTTAACAAAGGTAAGTCTCTCAGTTCTGATTGTATACCGATTAGTTTCCTTTCAGAGTATGCTGATGCAATAGCCCCATACCTAGTTATCATTTACAACTGCTTGCTCAAAGAGTGTTCTGTACCCAAAGACTGGAAACTTGCACCGGTTACACCAGTATTCAAGAAAGGCAATAGAAGTGATCCGCAAACTTACTGGCCTATGTCATTGACATCGGTTTGCAGTAGGATTTTAGAATATATAATTTCCTTAAATATTATGAACTACCTTGAAGATATCAACCTATTGCCCCGTAGTCAACACAGATTCAGAAAGTATTCTTCTTGTGAAACACAGCTAGCTCTTTACTCACACCAAGTAGATTACATATTTCTAAATCTTTGGGAGACTTTAGACACTGTACCTCACAAGCATCTTCTAATCAAACTGCATGCTTATGGAATATCTCCACAGTTGTGGGATTGTATGCATGCTTTCCTATCAGAAAGGGCACAGTACATTGTAATTGACAGAAAGTCATCAAATAGAACAGAAGAGGTATCTGGCGTTCTCCATGGAAGTCTTGTAGGGTCCCTACTGTTCCTTATTTTTATAAATGATTTAGAAGAAAATCTGAGTAGCTCCCTTAAACTCTTCACATATGATGCTGTCACTTATCATTTAGTAAAGTCACCAGAATATCAAAAGCAACTGCAATGATTTACATAAGATATCTGCACGGTGCAAAAAAATTGCTATTGACGCTTAATAATGAGAAGAATGAAGTCATCCATATAACTACTAAAAGAAACTCATTAAACTTAATTTACATGATAAATCAGTCAAATAAATACTTAGGAGTAACTAGTACAAACAAATTAAATTGGAAAGAACCAAACAACTTAAAATGGAAAGAACGCATAGAAAATATTGCATAGAAAGCAGACCAAAGACTACATTTCGTTGGTACTGACAGACAGTTTAGAGAAAGTTCAGACAATGGCAGCTCGCTTTGTATTTTCGTGACATAGGGGAGAGAGTGTCACAGAAATGATGCACGAGTTGGGTGAAAATCATTAAAACAAAGGCGTTACTGGTTGTGACAAGGTCTATTTGCGAAATTTCTTTCACTAACTTTCTCTTCCGAATGTGAACATATTTTGTTAGCACCCACCTACATAGGAAGACATGATCATCGAAATAAAATAAGAGAAATCAGATTGAAAATGGAAAAAAAAATAGGTGTTCCTTTTTTCCCTGAGATATTGGAGAATGGAACTGTAGAGAAACAACATAAAAGCGGTTGGATGAACCCTCTGCCATGCACTTAAGTGTGACTTGTAGATGTACAACTAGTCCGCAATCAGTGGTCTGTGCCCACCCTTTGCTGTATCCTTTGCACTTCCCAGCCCATCCTTTCCCTCCTTATAAGATGTGAGTTGAGGGATTGAGCTGTGGTAGCCAGAGATGGTGGTCAGGTGTGCATGAGTTGTGCCTGAGTGATTGTGCAAATTATAGTCTGTTCTCTTTCTGATGTAGGCTGTGGCCAATAATGCAGGTTGTGTGAATGTCATTGTCTTTTATATGTCTGTCTGTGGCTCAGCAGTGGCCTTTAAGGCAAGTTGCTACCTAACTTCATTATCATTAGCATTCCAACCAGGACTTTCCATTTTTAATTTACTTCCAAACATAGAGCATACATTCTTTTATTAATTTATATACACAACCTTTACTAATTAATCATAATACATTGAATTGTGTTGTTAAATTATAATTATCTTTGTTTATTACTTATGTTGCAATTTACCAAAGTTACCTGTTTGTGAACAATTTTTCTTTAAAATCCTCTTAACTTTTATGTATCATTTATACTCTAACACTTTTAATTTAGATGGCATTCTCAAGCAGCTATCTAATGTACACTATGTACAAACTCGAAATGGCAGTTTAAGGGCGATTTTGGCCCTGGCACATCATCATCCCAAGTCTGTGGTGTCTGCACTGTTGCTGCAGCGACTTCCATATGACCTGTAAGTTAAATTTCAACATGTGCAGGTTTTTATGTTAAGTTACTACTACTGCTAGCAGCACTGCCACCACAATTATTATTGCCACTCATTTATTAATAGGTCAGTGTCGGAGTGCTGGATGGTACTGGCCCAGGACCCAGTTTTGTCTTCAGATATAATTGAGCAGTTCCTTTCCATAATTTCAACCACTCCTCTGTATGAAGTTCAGAATGAAAAGGTGAAGATTGCTGCTCTCCTACCACTGGCTGTAAGTACTAATTGGCATAATGAAGTTATAGACTGTATAAATTTTTTATCTTTTAGAAAGATGGGGATGATTTAAGACAGTTTAGAGTTATTTTCACAATGACTTACATAGGATATGTTACATCACATTATTTGTTACAGAAATGGTTTTATGTCATTGTAACAAATAAAATATCCCTAAACCAACAAGTCAGTGTGTTCCTGTACTTGTCTGAGGCAAAATGTCTGAAATTTCACTATGCCTCTGTGTGTACGGGGGTAGGGGGTGGCTGTGGTGGAGTAGCCGAGCGGTGTAATGCGGCTCACTGTAGAGTGATCGGTTGCTCGCTGTCGGAGGTTCAAGTTCTCACTGGGGTGTGTGTGTGTGTGTGTGTGTGTGTGTGTGTGTGTGTGTGTGTGTGTGTTGTCATTAGGTTAGTTTACCTTTGTTTAACTAGTTTGTATGTTACGGACTGATGACCACGCAGTTTGGCCTGATAGATTCACAAACATTTGAACATTTGGGAGGGGGTTGGATTGTCAGCCTTCACATGACACCACTCACTGGCACTGATGACCAGAAAGGCAGTGGGTCACTGGGAATGATGTGTGACATCAGAGTAGCAGTAACATAAACAGCAGCATTAAAGTTGTCCGCAGCAAAAGCTGCCCTGTGGTGTGCCGTGCACCTCTGGTGCTGCTGAGAGGTGATTCTTAACAACTCAGTCCGAAGGGTGCCTACATAATTTTGCTTAGGCCAACTGAGAGAGTAATTTTGTACATTATGGTACTGTCTCAAGTCACACCACACAGCAAACAATTTTGGAAAAAATTATTATTTTATAATTTCACATGATTAATTTGATAATATTGTACAGTAATTGTCTCAAAGCTGTAGGCTAATGGTCTCATTGACATCTGTAGTTGCAATACTTCTGTACTGTTGCAACAACAGAAAGTTTCCATTTCATGGTACTGCGTAAACATTAAATAGAGAAACTGTTTGCCGGATAAAATTTCAACCTAAAATAAGTCACAGAATGAAGGAGATGCAGTCATGTGCTTAAAATGATTTGTGCATGTGTGTCGTTACCTGGTCACAGATCGATGTTTGTCAAAGACTGTTGCTCTTGGTAGTGGCTTTGACACTTTTAATGATTCGTAAATGCTCAGTTGTCCCCATTTATGGCCAGCTTACAAGTCTCATTCGTTACAACCATTATGACCAGGTACGCACATTCCACACATCAATAATACGAATTTACAGAGTTGGTGTGTGGAATACACAAGTCTGAGGTATACTGTTAAATGTGGCACGAGTAGTAATAGTTCATTCATAATACTGGTAGAAACACTTTCCACACTAGTAACACTGTCAAACTTTTACATAATTGTTCAAAATTAAAGTTCAAACTGGCATGGATTGGATCTCAGATCGCGGCCGTAACAATACTTGTAACTTGGGTTGCGTCTCTGACAACGGATGAGACAATACTCAGAATTGACATAGATCACATTGAGGATGAAACAATACTCTATTACATGCTGCGAATGCATCCTGTTTATATCTTTCAGCAATGTCACTGAAACTTATGTATTGTTAATTATGTACATTAAATTAATTATAATGGAAAAGTACGTGCAACTGACTGTAGTAAAAGATCACATAAATAATACTGATTAAATTAATATACAAATCTTGGCTCAATTAATAGTATTTCATTTATGTAGTTAACAAAATAGGTTTATCAACAATAATTTTGTAATTAACAGTAATTGTAAAGAAACTAATGAGGGCAAAACTTTCCTAACATTACTTGTGAAACATAGTAACACCTACTGTAAGACTATGAGAAAAGAATTTAATTAGTTGTAACAGAAATAATAATTAGCGTACTATCTGAAATATAACACTACACCTCTGGCATTAATTAATTAATATTTGCTAATTAAACCATCTACTGCAATATCAAATTATAGAATATGACTTCAGCTAGTCAAGTTAGAAAAAAGAGTAACAGAAGTTTTGGGAAAGAAAATGATAATAGACTAATTACATTCATATCTATTATTATGCAACATTGGTATGCGGAGGTTCCATAATGTAAGCAGTTAGAAATAAATTCCAACGTGCTTAGTTACATATGGAAGTGAAATTACTCAAACTGAGAGTAAGTTTGTGGGACATCAACTTGGCAAATGTCATGGGATAATGGGGCTCAGATAGAACAGGTGTGGTGTTTGTGCAACACATTCTCCCTGCACCAGCTGCAGTTGTAGAGGAGATGTTCTGAGATACGGTTGTGAAAGTGGTTTCTATAACATGCAGTATGTGTCTTGAGATTATGCTATTTGAACGGAGTATGGTGGTCATTTCCTGATGGATGAGAATTTAGATTTCGGCAGTTGTGCTGCAATTCAGCTTCACAGGGTCAACCGTGTCAAGGATCTATCCTTTGTGGTTCAATGAGTCACAGTTCAATGCCACAGTCTACAATAACTACCTACCTGACATCCAGTCACCGTCAATGGCTGTGATGGGTGACATCTAAGAATGATTGTCAGTTATAGCTCAATTGAACATAGGAGGAGCTAGACCCATCTGCTAGTAGACCATCTGTAGGAACGTGGGTTCCATGGGATATATTAGCTGGTGCAGCATACAGGCACTACTGTTAACACATGCAATCAGCCCCAGTGGCTTGCATTATTTTGCCAGTCACCAAGGATGGGTACTGTAACAATAGTGGGACTGTGATATGATTGGAAGTATTACAATGTCAACTGCACCATGCCGATGGGATACACCCATGTGTGGCACAGACCACATGAATAGATGAATTCTGCCTGCCAAGAACAAGTCTTCCAAGTCAGTGATATGCCTTGTTATGGTATGCTGTGCATTTCACTGGTCTTGTAGTTGTCCTGGAAGGGACTTCACATAGTACACAGTATGTTGAGCTACTTGGAGAGATGTCCACCAATGTTTGTCCCCAGCACACTGGTGATTCTACAGTGTTTCAAGTTTGTATTGCACCACCACATTGCTCCCATACTACCTGGGAATGGTTCCAGTAATGTGTAGGGGGGGGGGGGGGGGTCCAAAGACTGAGATGGCCACCTCGGAGACCAAATTTGCATTCTATGGTGCCTGTTCATGGAACATACACTCAGTGGCATGATTATTCAAGGTCATATCACCCAATATATCTCCTCCTCAGATTTTCACGAAACTTTGCACATTTGCATGGACTTATAAGAATGTATCCACAGTTTTTGGGATCTCGGACTGAAACTTTGTAATACTTAATTTTAAGTGTTCTGATGTTCTGATAAACTGGCTCTGTGAGATGGCACATGGAAAGAGGTACCCATCTATAGAAATAGTAACACCTCAGGTCTTTAAAAAGCAGTAGATTCGAATTTTTTTTCTCAATAGGGTAAAAGAGGCATATTAGGCACCACAAATGGAATCATTCCTTTCATGGTGACAAATTACCGTGGTCTAATTATTTTTGATGAAATTCTTCACAATTGTTATTTTCTTACAGCTCCACTGTATTAGGTATAGATGTTTTACCAAATGGTGACATGTGAAAATTTGTGCCAGGATGTGACTCGAACCTGGGTTTTCTGCAACAGTATAGGCTGCGCGTGCTAAGGGACGAATGTAACTGACTCTCATACACTTAGTGTTGCATATGGAAGTTTGGGTAGTGTTCAGGTAGCCCGGTGGATAAGGTGACCGCTCGCAAAAATGGGAAACCACGTCTGTAGCAATTAATATGTCAGCTAGTCCCTCTGCAGGATGAAGCAGCTGTTGCCCATGACACCGGGGACAGGGCATCTGCTAGTTTCTGTGAGGAGGAGGAAGTGGCAGTCATTCAAACTTGACCTCAGAGTTGAGGTGAGCAGTGCACAGAACAATAACAATGGCCATCTTCTCTTAAGTGTTCTGAACATTGTTAAATAGCCGCATGTCTGAAGCCTTGGGCAGTCTGCAATGCATGCAAGAAAAAAGGACACATTTCGTATGTTTGTCAGTCTCAGCTGACTACTAGTGATACTAATATGGACCTAAATTGTGTAATACCAGTGCTGTCAAGTTTGAACAAAATATTTATAGATGTGAAAGTGTTGAATAAGGATCTATGAATGCAAGTGCAGCAGTAACATTATTAATTTACAAAACTTATGTGGATTTGAGGTCTCTTGCATTGTCTACAGCGAGTCATCACCTGGTGACTTATAACAAATAGCACATTCCCATTCTAAGGCACTTAACAGCTCCTGCTACATACAAATGTCATTCAATAGTGTCTTTCCTGGTTGTGAATGACACAGAACCTGAAAATTGTGACATAACAATGTCTATTTGGTGCGTAAAGCACAGAAGATTTGACAGCAGGCAGTACTAAAGTTGCACTGACAGACAGGGCAGCAGCAGAACAGGAGAGGTAAGCTAGCAATCAGCACTGGGCCGCAATGTAAGCAAGCATGTGGTTCAACGCTAGAGCGCGCGCCACGTAACTTGGCGGGTGGACTGGCTCTTCTGCGCAGGTAGTTGTGTAGTGGTGGGGGGACCAGCTGTCGCAGCGTAGACGGACTGTGCGTTAGCTGCGCTCCGTTCCATTCCGCAGTCAGCTGCTGACTGCCGCTTAGCTTTAAAGTTACGGCCGCATACAAGCGCCAGGAAATGTCAAGCTGCGAGTCTTGAACACACATGGCTGCATAAAAAGTGTAATGCAGAAAAACAACGCTCGTTTGATTCTTGGGAAAACTGTGGCGCATTTACGAATATGTATGAGTCTCTTTCTCTTGTACTTATCATGTTTACACGGCAGGGCATAATTTTCTGAGCGGCACAGAAATTCATTTCGTAGCTCAGTTGATTAACACGAAATATCTGTAAATTATATACACACTTCTTCTAGGGAGATCACTCTATCCCTTATCACTGAAGAACCACTTTAGACATTCACGACAGATTACGAATTCAAAGTAAATTTGTGAAGATAAAAAAGTTATAAATTAGAAATAGACAAATTTTAGATTTTTCCCTTAATTGTATCTCGAAACCTGGATTTTTTGAAGCAGTTATTGAAATAGTCTATCAATGACTTAAGTGACATATCATATGAAATGATAGAATTATTGTATATGTTTGACATTGTACAAGACAAGGAGACTATCTAAAAACGTTACAAGTGACATGTTCAGTCTACGTACTGATACCCATCAAGCAAGTGCTTACTGATCAATGCAAGGTGTTTCACATTTCCTGATATATTTTTTGTAAAATTGATTCTGTACAGGTAAATTAAAAACACTGAAATCCATGCAATAAAGATCAGATGATGGCAACCAAGAACTGTCGAAATCGGCCATGAATAAAAGCTTTTGTAAAACATTTTTGTCTAGCGATTTTCATACAATTTTTTCAAAAGTGCAAATACATGTCCCACTAGCATAAATAAAACAGAGATTTTACAGTGGATAGTTCAGGTTGTAATAACAATAAAATAATGAGGATTGCTTGCTACACACTGCAAAGACAATCGTTGAGGCACAGTCAGGAAACGGATAATACTCAACATTAATAGAGTTCATAACAAAATCGTCAAAGCTGTTGAAGCCGGAAGACAAGCTTTAAACAAAATCCACAACGAAACAGCATAAGTAAAAACAAAAATCGAGTTACAGTTCCTTTGCCAGGGAAGCACACATAGTATAAAGTTACACAATACAAGCTCAATTGCCACAAAATAATTTTTAACGTGGTAATAAGTAGAGGCTTTGTGATCAGCAGATTCCGACTCCCGTCTAAAGAATTGATATACGCGAAACACTATTTCTCTTGACTGTTTGTGTAATACAGGTTGAGATTTGCTGTTGGTACTCATAGTCAACTGAATGGTCCTAAATAACTTGCAAAAAAACACAACGCAGAATGCCAAAACCAGTCTTCGCTCCGCACAGTACGACACGACACGAACTCGAACGCGCGCAACGGCTGACTGACGGCTATTGGCCAGCAGGTCACGTGACGTGACGTAGGCCTACCTGTGCTTCTGCGCATCCAGACCTCACCCACCAAGTTATGTGGTGCGCGCTCTAGGCATGTGTGACGTCATGCCTAACTGTCAACTGAGGCAGTTTATAAAAGTGTTGTGTACATTTTCTTATATCACACACAGACTAGTTAAGTCACAGACCAGCACTATGCAGCATATGAAAGTGGAAGGCAGAGGGATTCTGATGATGTGTCGATATCAGTTTTATTAAATTTTTGGCACGAGCTATAGTGAAATCAGATGATGATTCACTTAATAATTTATAACTTTTATTGTAATTTAGGTACATTAATGAGCAAGGGCTCAACTGAAAGTTGTCTTCAAGACGAATCATTTGATATATGTATACTGTCTGTAATATTAATATGAGGTATAATAATGATAATTTATTGAATTACCATTATAAATTGTTAATAATAAACACAACCATACGGTTTTATGAACAGCAAGGCAGGAGGTAGTTGCAGGTCTCGTAAACACATTTTGACATGATTAGAATATATGATTTTTGTTTATTTAAATATGTTCTTTGTATAATGTTAATAATTATTGATAATTGCACATAATAGTTTAATTGTATGTGTACATTTAATCTGAATAGTTCAACAAAAAACAGTAAAAAGACTTTTGGAAGAACATTTCTCACTTGAAAGACTTGATTGATAATTAACATGCAACGGGCAAAAACACATATTTATTGGATTTGCATTAAATGTGCATTGGTTATACTACACTTCACATAGGAAGGCGCCACAATTTTCAACCATTCTGCACATCCCCCACCCCTTCCATTATCTCACTGGCAGCCAGTAATTTTCATTCTCTAATGGCATGACTAGTCATGAGCAACAACGATGTTTCTCCCACAGGCTCCACTGTTGGTGCTCAGCCATAGCTCCTCCCCTCCACGATTCCCCTATCACTCTGCCTCTAGGCACCTTACTACATGCCGTGAACTATAAAAAGTAATATTTTGGGGGAACTGTTACCCTATAAATTAGTATGAGGTATCGTCGATTTGTATAAAAATTCAGTGCACATCTGACAATGCCAATCAAATTAATGTTTCAGCCATCAGATGAAAAGTGATGAAATGTACTCACAAAACCATTGAGTCATTAGGTGTCACTTCCTCCAATTATGCCGGTATGGCTATATAAGGCGGACCAAGAGGCAGCCTAAGGCCAGTTCAGAGTTGGTCATTCGCGATGGCAAAGGTATTTTGTTGGTGCTATGATTTTTCAGTGATATAAAATGTTGCTGGTAGAACTTCCGGGTTATTAGGCCGTGGTCCATAAAACGTTTCAGTTTCACCTTACGTTTCGTCCAGAGCTGCGCCGGACATCCTCAGAGGTCTTCTTCCTTGCGATGAGTAATCTGAATAACATAAATAAAAAAAATCCAGTTTACAATGGAAATGGAAAAAAACAGCGCAATATCCTTCTTGGATGTTCTAGTCATGAGAGAGGCAGATGGAAAACTGAAACATAAAGTTTTTCGAAAAGCTACACACACAGACAGATATTTACATAAGAACTCTAATCATCACCCACAGCAGAAGAGAGGCGTCATCAAAAGTCTCGTTGACAGAGCCAAAAAAATCTGCACTCCGGAACACCTAGATGCTGAATTAAAACACCTGAAGCAAGCTTTCAAGAAAAATGGATATTCAGATAAAGAAATAAACAGGGTTCTGCGACCAAATAATAATAGTCTAAAAACACGTGATAAAACAAAGTGATGGAAGAACACAGTTTCCCTGCCATTTATCGGAAAAGTAACTGATCAAATAGGAAAAATATTACACAAACACATCATCAGACCGGTTTTCAGACCAACTAAGAAAATATGTCAGGTACTACGTTCTGTGTAGGATAAACGACCTACTCTTTCTGCTTGTGGCATTTATAAAATTCCATGTACATGTGGTAAAGTTTATATTGGAACCACAAAAAGAAGTATTGAAACTAGGTTGAAGGAACACAAAAGTCTTTGCCGACTAGGAAAAACAGAGAAATCGGGTGTGGCAGAGCATGCTCTTCAATCTGAAAGTCATATAGTGAGGTTTTCCGAAACATCAGTTTTATCTACTATTAAGAATTATTATCCACGACAATACAGGGAAGCAATTGAAATATATAAACATAAAGAAAATTTTAACAGGAAAGAAGAAGCTATGAAACTTAGCGACATATGGACAGTAGCTTTGAAAGATCGACAGGTTTTATCTCTGACCGATTGCAATCGATAGTGATGTTTTATCTTTGACAAGGACTATCTCTGCTGATAACGTGACAGCTTGACCACGCCCACTTTTCACAGTATATATGGCGCTCTCAGACACCCGACTCATCAGTCGGCAAGACTCATTGCAAGGAAGAAGACCTCTGAGGATGTCCGGCGCAGCTCTGGACGAAACGTAAGCTGAAACTGAAACCTTTTATGGACCATGGCCTTATAACCCGGAAGTTCTACCAGCAACTATGACATCCGGTCGTGAAAGCCTTCATTGCACGATATGAAATGTGTTGGACGTAGCCACAGAAACGTTCGTGTGCGACTTCGGAATATTTCCACAATTCCTGACTTGGACTTTCGACTTTTGTGTTGACTTAGAATCTTACAGTGGGACATTATTAGAACATTAACCAAATGGTTGAATATTATATATCTAGATTGTTTTCTACAATAATAGGGGCTCGAAATAATTATATTTCTGAAATCTAGTGGCTTTTGTGGTTCTCGCCTATAAAGTTCTTTCTTAATTTGGAAATAAAATGTATTAGTTAAAAATTAAACACCATTAATGTACAGCCAACCTAGTTAAAATCTGTGACAATGAATTATTAACTTAATTTTTGGGTGATGTGCATGTGGACGGAGTCTAGATAGCAACAAACTGAAGCAAAGAAGTGTAATCAAGCTTAAAACATCCCTTACAATACGTCGAATAGTAGTCTGTTACGTCACAAAATCTATCTGGCATTGGATGCATTTTAAGTATTTGGTTTCTCTATCTTCGACACTTTTTATCTTGCTACTGATTAAATTCCATATCAGTAACTATAACAATTGTGCTCTGAGTTTTGCTCTAAAAGAGAAATGGGGGGGGGGTGGGGGGAGGGGGGAATTGGAGTGTGCTAAGAACTTTGAAGCACATATCACATTGAAGCTTATGGCATGGCCACAATTTTTTCAGGCACACCCAGTACCAGCAACTATTTGTGGATTGATCATCTGGCAGGGTTTCTGCCCCCATATGCAACTACTTTCCAATATACTACCAATTATCCATACAAGAATTTCTACAACTCTTACGTCAGGGTCACTGGGGTGTTTCCAGCAAGCATGTTCTTTTATCTCGCATTAATTCTGACATCAACCATCTTGTGGCAGCATTTACACAGTGCGTCACTTTTTCACAAAGGGCCCTGTGCAACTGTTTCTCCGTGGCCAGCTCCTAAACAACAATAGGAGCATGTTCATAAAGATTTCATGGAACCCTTTCTGAACATGTATTGGTTATTGTTAGTCGGTGCCTACTCTAAATATCCGTATGTAGTATGGCGTCCATCAACCACGACAGACAAACTACTCTGGCTCTTTCCATAGAAGATCTTCCATTTACTATTGTAACAGATAATTGCACACAATTCCTCTCAGTCCTATAGTGATTTTTGAACCTGTCAGGGTATTCATCCTGTGGCAGCTCTTTCCTTTCATCCCCAATCATATGGTGAGGTGCAAAAGACTTGTTCAAACATTCAAAGTCTAGATGAAGTAGTATGACTCGCTCATCTACAGATGAGGCCCTCACTCAGTTCCTCAGTTGCTATCATTTCAAGCCAGTTGGGGACCTCAGTCTTGCAGAAATGCTTCATAGCTGTCAATTGCAAACTCGGTTACATCTGCTCATACTGCCAATGTCTCGCTTGCTGGCTCTGGCTTCTCAGTGGTGTGAGAGCTAAGGTGCAGGTATGAGCATGCAGCTGCTGCCCAAAATAGGTTTCGGCTACTGCACAACATAATCGTGGTCGCTGTCTTTGCGTGTGCACCAGTAAAGGCTTGGACACACTCCAGCACGACCAGCTACGCCCTTATGTCGCAGGCCAATTCCTTCATTGCCATGTCAGTTCACCTCATTCACACCACCTCCAGTGCCGAAGGCATATACTGCAAGTTCATTTGACCTCCTATTTCTGTGGATGACGCAGCCACCTGCACAGCCTATGGCGTCTGTTATTTCCACAGCCATCACATAGCATCCATCTGAAGTTCTGCCGTCTGTGACTTCATTGTCACCGGAATTCATACCTACCTGAATCATTGACAGACATCACTGATGGGTTACCAGCCATGTCCTCTCCCTCAACGTAACCAGTGATCTCCTTGTGGCATCCCAGCAGCCGTTCATGTCCACATCTGCTGTACTTCAGACTCTATGTGCACCAACAGAGTCTATGGATGTGTCAGTGGTTTCACCAAGTGCTGATGCAATGCTTTTTCTTTTTTCCCAAAAGTGGGGAGGGGGAAGTGTTATCGTGACCTAAGTCATAAATTCAAGCATGCCACTAAGTGTAGTTCATGCCAGTATTCATAGAAGCACCACATGTACTTGTGCCACCATAGTACCGCGGCAGTTGCGAGAGGCATGCCACATCATAGAAGTTGGTGACAAGTAAACTACCATGGAATAACATACTCAAGCTTAATTGTGATAAATGAAAGTTAAACAGTAAGCTTCGGTTGCAATGTTTGAGTATCTCTCTTTGAAAATTTCAAGATTGTTTTCCCTCAAAAACTGTATGAAATATGTGGAAGAAACTTGACACTGACTGTCATTGCAACTAAAGTAAAATAAATAAATAAAAAGAAAGAAAGAAAGAAAGAGTCATGAAAACTTGAGGAAAAAATTGAATATCTGATTCTTTCCGGTGAGGAGGCAGTAGGTTTAAGTTATATGAACTTACTTGGAAAGTCGCTGTTTTCATCAAAGTAAAAAGTTAATTTTTATTTATTTATTTTAAATTCTCAATTTATGTGTGTGTCTCCATTCACATTTTTATTTTATTAGAAAGCCTATAATCCTGGGAATTAAGATCAAAACTGTTCTTAAGAGGTTGGAGAAATGTGGTACAAGAATTTTTCAACGCCCTTGTAATTTTTACATAAATAATAAGTTACTAATGAATGTATTTTTCTTTGCAACTTTCTTAAATAATTCTATTTCTGTTATCTACCTATATGCCTCTTGCAATCACTGGGGAAAAAATCCAAATGAAAAGCCTCATAAAGACCTGAGTTATGAGTATTTCTCTAGATAGATACCACTTTGCTTTAACATTCTCACAGAGCCGGATTATCCGAACTTCATTACATTGAAGTTTGTTACAAAGTAAAGTTTTAGTCTTAGACCAAAATCATTTTAGTTATGTCATCATAAGTAAGCAAATATACAAAGTATAAAAATCTGAGACGGTGGATGACATGACCTGGGTGATTTGACATGGAATGACCTGGCATGCAACCTACACCCCCTAACAGGGTAGAAATGGCTCTCATTCAGCAAATGATTTGGTGAGCTGCTTCCTCCTGAGTACCAGGGACTTGTAAACTCACTTCCAGATTGTCCCATCCCAGTCCACAGGGCCAGAGGAGAACTCGTGCAATATTGGGTGCTTATCCCATGATGTTTGCTGAGCAAGTTTTGTTCATACCTGCAAACCTTTACAGTTTATCCTAAAATTAACAGAAATTGCTGCATTTTATTGTTTTACAAAAGGAATCATTTTATGATCACGTCACTTTGGTACAATTCAGTGTCATGTATAATGGGGGCCTGCCCCTCCCCCTAATAATAATAATAATAATAATAATAATAATAATAATAATAATAATAAATATAATGGAAAAATATTAATATATCTGAATTACTTTAATGAATAAAATATAAAAAATAGACGAAGATTACTCACCAGGCGAAGGAGCACAGGTGTGACAGCATCACAAATAAATAAATGAATACACACACACACACACACACACACACACACACACACACACACACAATCGCAAGCTTTCGCAACCCAGTTGCGTCTTCAGGCAGTAGGGAAGGAGAGGGAAAAGGAAATGATGAGGGTTTTAAGGAAGGGGGTAAGGAGCCATTCCAATCCCGGGAGAGGAAAGACTTACCTTGGGGGAAAAAATGGAGGGTAAACAAATGCACACATGCCCACACATTCACACAGACACAAGTACACCTAGGCAGACATACTGTAGAAAGCCTTTTTTTAGGTTAAGGATTAGTCGGGTGAGGGCTATTGATTGTTCAGTTTGGAATTGGTATAGGGCGGGATGAAAGGATGGGTTACAGCCAGAGATGGGAACTTTTAGTGTGAGGCCCTTGGGAGTGATTCCAAATGTCAGACAAGCCTGCATAAAAAGAATGTGGGAGCGTAATTTGGCTAGGGAGAAAGCATGTTTTCGGAGGGAATGTACATAAAAATGGATGGGGTTGTTATAGGGATGTTGTGAGGGAGGCATAGTATATGGATGAAGGAGGAGTGGGAAATATGGGCTATGTAATAGGCTGCAATGAACAAATAAAAAATAAAACGTAAAAATAAGTGTAAAAATATATTTACATGTCAGGAGGGAGATGAAAGTGGGCAGAAATTCAGGTATGAGAAAAGAAAGGAAATATGAAAAGTTTTTAAAATTTGTTGTTGATACTGTGGTCAACTTTAGTTATCAACAACGTAGTATAAAAGGGTTGGGTAGTGGTATGGCGTGAAAAAAGGGTTTAAGGAAGGTGAAAATCGGAAAAAGAACGAGAAAACTGCGTGAAAATGCAAGGAAAACGTCTAAACAGGATTGGTTATATGGTAGCAGATTACGATTTTGAGGCTGAAATAGTCTGACGAAGGAAAAGTGGAATCAAAACCAACGGAAAGTTGCTGAAATTGATCGGAAAAGTATTAAACATGAACAGAAATGTGGAAAAACGGGAATGGAAGCAATCGTAAGGTAACTAAGAAATGACGAAAATGGTTATAAACAATAGAGAAACTATTGTTAGGAAAGAGTGTTAACGATTTTAAACGAGAAAATTGAATGAGCGGCGTGTTACAGACGGAAGCAGGAGCAATGAAAGTGGTAAATATCAAAATAAACGTACTAATAGGAAAAGGTTTGGAAGAAAACGTATTGTTGTAAGAATTAGCGAACTATGAACAGTAAACAAAGGGGTGAATGTAGCAATGAACTGATATGTAAAATGTAAAAAAATGAATAAATAATGAATAATAAAAATAAAAAACCAAAGGGAAAGTAAGATGACAGAAAAGATTTCGAAAAGTAACAGAGCAAGGACGGAAGTAATTGTTGAATTCAAATATATGATACGAATATTAAGACGAAAAATTCCTAGCAGGAAAAATAAAATATAAAAAATAGACGAAGATTACTCACCAGGCGAAGGAGCACAGGTGTGACAGCATCACAAATAAATAAATGAATACACACACACACACACACACACACACACACACACACACACACACACACACAAACAATCGCAAGCTTTCGCAACCCAGTTGCGTCTTCAGGCAGTAGGGAAGGAGAGGGAAAAGGAAATGATGAGGGTTTTAAGGAAGGGGGTAAGGAGCCATTCCAATCCCGGGAAAGGAAAGACTTACCTTGGGGGAAAAAATGGAGGGTAAACAAATGCACACATGCCCACACATTCACACAGACACAAGTACACCTAGGCAGACATACTGTAGAAAGAATGGTGCATGAAGGCATGGCCATGGCAGACAGTCATACTTTTTGGTATTGGTGAGGAGAGTGGGGTGTTAGTGGTATGAAGTTTGTTCCAGTTTTTAAATAGCTATATTTTTTATGTCCATATCAACAATAAAAAAAGCTTAATCTTGTTAAAGTAAAAGTGGCTTCAGTGTAAATTATCCTCTGAATATGAGCATCAAACCTGAACCAAAATATCATGGGATGTCTACATAAAACAATTATCTATAATTTAATCTTGTCCCCCCCCCCCCCAAAATAAATAAATAAATAAAAATAAAATAAATAAATAATAATCTGCTCTATTCACCACTGGTACAATTGATATATTGCATGGATTGAAGGCAAGCAAGCAATAGTCAAAAACTCATTCTTTGATATGATTGCTACTTCTATCCATGTGATGTGTGTGTCGTCATTGGATCATTGGAATTTAATTTAAAGCCGGGATAACAATTCTGCATGAATGGTGCCAACTGGCTCTGCTCAGCAAATTCTTTATTCTACTCTGTTCGCTTGTGATTTAACCCGTATTCTTCGCCCACATGTGTAATACCTTTGTTCATGTTAGTATTCCTAAACAGGTTTCATTGTTTAAACCCTTTTACAAATATTGTAAATCTGCCTAATTTATCAAGGAAATCCTGTTTGTGTATGATCCCAACCAATTTCACCACGTCTGCTGTTGTTTGACAGGGATTTCTTCTAGATTGTTATGTTCATATACAAAACATTGGCCTATCATGTAAGTAGACATAATTTTATTGAAGTACAGTAGAACCTCCTTTTTACACTTTTCAAGGGACTTCAGTAAAATAGTGTAAAATGCAGGGAAGTGTAAAATGCAGGAAGTAGTGTTTTAAACAACGGTAAAATGTGCTTACTGGATCAGCCTCGCATTTTCGTAGTTTATTTGTGATATATGTACATAATAGGCATCTAAATACTCGCCAGGAAGTTTATTATACAATAAAGGTTATCAAAATTTTTACTATTTTAAGCACAGGGCAGAACTGGTAATTTTATAGGAAGTAGAAATTTGAGATGTAATTTCATTCATTATAATTGAGGACGCCGCTGCCAGGCTATGTAACACATCTTCCAAATTACTGCCTTTTACTGGCATTAATAATTTACGTAGTAAAACTCCTAAAGTTCCGTTCTTTTTGTATTTTTTGATGTTTCACTCGACAATATTAGAGAATTTATTCATGCTCTCGAGTGCAAACATATGCATAAGTATTTTTGTGATGTTTGCATAGGATTGGCATCTCACACTATTACCGCTTTTTTGAGGTTGTGGGTATTATGATACCAAACTTTGACAGATAACATTCTTTATGAATCAGAAATATGTATCACAAAAACAATGCAACTCTTTATTCTCACATCAACAAAGCAACTGGTTCCGATTGTTTGAGTACACGCCAGCCACTGTGGCAAAGAAGCTGGTGGAAAGACGAACTACATCGTCACAAATCGGCGCGTCGTAAGTCAACTAGATACGTACTGCCAACAATGATACGCGAAATATACGTTTGATTAAATGCAAAGTGTCAAGAAACTTGACTGCGAATAATTTTTAAGTGCTATACTTTAAGGGGAAGCCGGCCGAGGTGACTGAGGCGCTCCAGTCACGGTCAGCACGGCCGCTACGGTCGGGGGTTCGAATCCCCCCTCGGGCATGGATATTTGTGCCGTCTTAGTTCGTAAGTAGTTCATAAGTAGTTTGTAAGTTTAGGGACTGATGACCCCGTAGTTAAGTCCCATAAGCGTTACAAACATTTGACCATTTTAAGGGGAAAGCCATGCTAGCATCAATTTATGTAGAATACCTCTTTTTTTTCTTCACAAACATGCTTTCAAAAAGTGTAAAATGCAGGAAAAGTGTAAATATGATAATGCAAAAATGAGGGCGAATTAACATTGTGAGCATAGGAAATTTGACGGGACTGACAAAAAATGGTGTAAATGGCAGGAAAATGTAAAAACCGGGAACGTAAAAACGAGGTTTTACTGTATCCTGTTTAAGGTATGAATTATTGTATTTTGTAGCCCAGAAGTGTTGTTATTTCTGTCAAGTCAGGGAACATCAAAAATCGTTTAATTTTTTGCCGTGCATGAGTTTTCCTGATGGCCCTTCTCAAAAGTATGGCAGGTATGGTGGTGTTCATTTGCAATATCAAAGCTAATTTAACATTGAAGTCGTAGTATGGCATACACTTCCAACTTGTGATGCATATTCTATGTAGTAAATAATTTGCTGTAAGTAAAATACACCATTAATTATATTGATTATTCACTTTTTTTGTATATTGTGTGCAGCCATTCAATTGCATTGAAAGTTCATAGGTGTTCAAGAAGTCAGATTGTATTGATCATCTTACTGATGTCACAAATTCTTCTGTTTGTTACCTTTTACTTCTCCTCTATTTGTGTAAATGTCACGAAGGAGCATTACCTAGATTTGAAATGGGGCCCTTTAACAATGCAGACAGCTTTGTTGTAGGGAAGAATTTTGAGCTAGTTGTAATGCCTCAGAAATTAATGTGTAAGGGCTCTTGCATTCTTGCAAAGTAAGTTTGTTATTTTTCACTTTTAAGTCTATCTTAATATTTTCACTTAAGTTTTTGTGTCATTATTCTCAGCTATTTCTCTTTTTTACAGGCCATAAGTGCAATGAGCAATATGTTCAGCATAGCTAGTATGCATTCAATAACAGTTAAAAAGTTTCCAGAACTGTTTTCCATGTTTCTTGTTGCCATGGGATGTTACGTTGGTATCTCTCCACCTATCTGTGTTCCACAGAAGCCAGAAAATACCAATAAATATGGTATTGTTCCGAACAGGGGAGCTTACAAACTAAATCCTGCAAAGTAAGTTAAATATTTTACACCTTTATAAATATTTTAGTACTAGATTATTTTATACGTTGTTAAAAATAGTTGATATATCATCTCTTTTACATTACTGTCATGTACATCAGAAATATAATTAGCTATTTAGTCTCCAAAACATTCTGATGAAAGAGCCCTTGAGGGCTCACTGTGATTTTTGAACTTCATACTCCCAACCTCCTCCTTATTTTATTGGGCCCTAAGGTCTACAGCTTTTGGCGTAGTTCCATAAATTTCAATGGAAAAATACTTTGTAGCATGCAGAAGGGTAGTCAGTATTGCTCTTCTCGGGGAGGGTGTGTGTACTGGCACTGTCTTGAGCCATGTTGTATGTCTGTAGCAGTACTAATGAGTGTCACCGATTTGGGAATGGTTCTGCTCGGCCTCTGAATATTGATTCATGTCAGGCAGCACAACATTCAGATGCAAGGACTCTATCATTATCTGTGGTTTTGAATTTTAGTCCTGCTTTCCAAACACACTTGAAATTACTATAGTTGTTCGTTGCAGTAATTCCAACCAAAGATAGGTTCTAAAGTTGCATTTATATATTTGTAAATTTGCAAAGACTCACACCCATTCCTTTTTAATATGATCTTTACATATATTAACAATTATAAATGTTAAAAATTATGGAACAACTGTGAAAGCATTGAATTTGGTTTATTTGCATATGAGACTTTGCCTTAAAAGTAACAACACTGATATGTAAAAAATGCTAATGGAAATTGTCTCTATTTACATAAAATGGCAAGAATATATTGTAAAGGTTAGATTGCTACTCACCACACAGATGAGTTGTAGAGAAGCAAACTTAAGACTTTTCAATCACATTCAGATTTTGGCTCAGAGCTGGGGATGAGTATTAATAGGGAAGCGGGAAGAGATGGCAGAGGACAGGAACTAATGATAGTTGGAGCTTAGGTAGTAGTCAAAGTGAGCCATATCATGCAGGGCTGTATGTTGAGCAACTGGGAGGTCAAGCTATCTCCTAGGCACAGTTTGTCAATGGTTATTCATGCAAACAGCTTGTAAGTTGTTATGCCCACTTTGAAAGCTGCACAGTGGTTGCAGCTCAGTTTGTAGGTTGCACAATTGCTTCATCAGGTTTTCCTGCATTTGATAGGACATAAGATACATGTGAAAGGACTGGAACAGGTGGTTAGGGGATGATGAATATGACCATTTTTACAATTGTTATGGATTTCTGACTGTGGTAATGAGAAAGTATTAGCTTTTCAAACAATCTAGCATCTGAAATTTGCCAGTGTCATGTGCATGTCAAAATTAGTTCGGCCAATGTGTCAAGGTTGAAGATGAGAGTTATTAATATTTTAATGTGGGGTACATGCTGCAGGCCACTTTTCACATTTGGTTTCCCTTGATTGTCTGCTTTGTTGCCAAAGTGAGCAAGGAACTAATAGAGGGGCGGGCTTGTTTGTCTGTCTGTCTGTCTGTACCCCCAGGGGGCCCACAGCTCTTTTGTGGGTACGTGTGTGGCGCGCACGGGTCCCCGAGCCATTGCAGCCTTTTTTCCTGCTTTCCCCAGGCTGCATTACCCCTCCTCGTTCCCCCTCCTTCCCATCCCAATTCCTCCTCCCCACCCTCTCCAACCCCGTCTCTCGGTGTTACTCTAGATGACGGCTTGGCTATCCCATGGTACCGGTTGTCCTGCACTTTGGTTTTGTCTGCTGTGTACACTGGTTTTTGGCCCAGTTTGGTCCCCCTCGGGGTTTGACCTTCCATACCAAAATTGTCCGATAATGTGTGAGCCAATTGGGGAAGAACTCCCGACCTAGCCCCTACGGCGTGGGTCCTATCCTTTCCTTTCCACTTCCTTTCCTCGCTGTAGCCCCCGTCCCCCGCTAGGTCCCCAGCACGTGTAGCCAGTCCGTGTGGGGGGGGCTGTTATGTACCCTTTGGCTGAGCCCCCTGACACCACAGGGATCACACTACTGGTGTCTGAGCTGCGACCTCTCCATGCAAGCCAAGGAGTTGATGCCTGTCCTCGGGGGTATCAGAACTCCCGGCAATGGCCATTGTGCCAGGTGGCCTTTGCTGAGGCTGGGTGGCGCCCATGGAGAGAGCCCCTGTTTCGGAGTGGGTGACACCAGGGCGGACGTCTAGCAACATGAAAAGAGTTAGACACCAAAATGGTCGTGCATCGGCCGTCTCTGAAGACAGGAAGAGATCGTTTAATGCTGGTACTGCGGATACGAGGATGTTTCCCTCCCTCGCACCCCTTGGGAGGAAGGCCAGGCTCGCCGGTTAGGAGCAAAACCTTTTCCTCGCTACCTGGTTTGCTCAAGGACTGATTCAAGGAACTTTTACTACCACCAAACCGCTGTTCTTTGTCGAGACCATAGAGGACAAGTTTGGTGAAGTGGAATCTATGGGCAAGCTTAGATCTGGCTCATTGCTCATTAAAACAGTCTCGGCAGCTCAGTCTGAAGCTTTGCTCGCCTGCACCACCCTTGGCGACATTCCAGTAACAATTCTCCCGCACAAATCCTTGGAT
The DNA here is from genome assembly GCA_026315105.1 of Locusta migratoria. Classification (NCBI taxonomy): domain Eukaryota; kingdom Metazoa; phylum Arthropoda; class Insecta; order Orthoptera; family Acrididae; genus Locusta; species Locusta migratoria. Next base: position 376,827,022 of record CM048745.1, read on the forward strand.
ATGGTACAGTGTGTGATATTCCACCGGGACCTCCTCCTTCAAACTGATGAGGAGCTTAGGCCCTATCTCGAGCGGCGTGGTGTACATTTTGTTCGCCGCGTTCAGAGAGGACCTAAAGATAACCACGTCGATACTGGGGCCTTTATCTTGGCCTTAGAGGGGGACACACTCCCAGACAAGGTCAAGATAATGATATATCGATGTGAAGTGAAGCCCTACATTCCACCTCCCATGCAGTGTTTTTGATGTATGAGGTTTGGTCATATGTCCTCTCGCTGTACAGCAGTCCCAGATTGTGGACGCCCACTACATGAGGGGAGCCCCTGTGTTCCTCCGCCGGCGTGCGTCAACTGTCAACAACACCACTCTTCACGGTCGCCAGATTGCCCTATGTTCAAAAAAGAAAAGAAGATACAAGAGTACAAATCCCTGGAGCTTTTGACGTACCCTGAGGCCCGCAGTAAATATGAACGTCTGCATCCCGTGCAGATGGCGACGACCTTCGCTACGACGTTATCGTCTAGCCTTTCACCCTCCCCTTCCCACTCCCATCTCCCACCTACACCCCGTCCTCACCCCTCCCTCACATCTCCCTCTCCCGTAGCTCCTGTAGCCCTCCCTTTATGTCCCACCCCTTCCCAGCCGGAGAAGTGCACCCCTTCTCCGTCGCCTGCCGGTGACAGTGCCCTATCTCAGGGCCTTCCGTCCCGGCGTTCCCCAGATCGGAGATCTTCGACCTCCAGCCGGCCATTGGACTCCCAGTCAGTGAGTTCAAAGGTCGCCCGATCTTCGTCAGTACCAGACCTAACTGACAAAAGTCCTCTCTCTGGGACGGGTCCTGCCCGTCCCACGCGAGAGAAGGAGAAGGAGAAAGAGAGAGAGAAGGAGAAGAAGAAGAAGAAGAAACCAAAGTTACAAGATAAAGCCCCTCCGGAAACACCAGAGGTGCTGACTGTGCTTTCGCAACTCGCTCATCCCATTGAGCCTGAGGCTGATCAACTATTTATGGATGTTGTCCCTTCTTCTTTGGTGACGGACACTGACAAAGCGGCGTGACAGACATTATGCCATTCGCTTCCCACCTAGATCCTCGTGATGTGATCATTCAATAGAACTGTAATGGTTACTACCGTCACCTCTTGGAGATTAAACAGCTAATCTCTCTCTCTTCTGTGTCATCCTGCAGGAATCGAGGTTTATGGATGCACATTCACCGACCCTCCGTGGGTTCCGCGCTTTTTGTCGGAACCGGGTTGATCCCCTCCAGGCGTCTGGTGGGGTTTGTACTTTGGTCCGGACAGATATTGTCAGTACCTGGGTTCCTCTCCAAACTCCATTGGAAGTGGTTGCTGTCCGGGTTCACTTGGACACTCCATTGACCATTTGCAACCTCTACCTTCCACCTGACAGGCCACCTACTCTCACGTCCCTAGTGGCCCTCCTTCAGCAACTCCCCCCTCCTTACCTCATCCTTGGGGACTTCAATGCCCACCATCCTTTGTGGGGCAGTGCTTATACATCTAGCCGGGGCCGCCTCATAGACCAGTTTCTTGCTGACCACAATCTGAGCCTTCTCAACGATGGTTCCCCAACTCATTTTAGTGCCGCTCACGGCACCTTTTCTGCCATAGACCTCTCTCTCACTTCTCCTTCTCTCCTTCCTTTATTTCACTGGTCGGCGTATGACGACCTCTGCGATAGCGACCACTTTCCGTTGCTACTTTCACTTCCCTCACACCTACCACGAGCCAGGGTACCCCGCTGGGTTTTCCGTCGTGCTAATTCGCCGCTATATACATCCCAGGTTGTGTTCCCATCTTCCCCCTCAGGCTGTATAGATGATATTATAAGCCAAATGACCAACATGATTACCCAAGCTGCCAACGCCGCTGTTCCCCGGTCGACGGGCACTCCTACTCGCTGGCCGGTCCCTTGGTGGAACGCAACTGTTGCCGCAGCCATTCGCGAGCGCCGTAGGGCCTTGCAACATCTTAAGCGCCACCCATCCCTCGCTGGTCTCATAAATTTCAAACATCTGCTTGCCAGAGCTCGTTACTTAATCAAACAAAGTAAGCGGACATGCTAGGAGCATTTTGTTTCCTCGTTGGGCTCTTCTGCCCTTTGACAAGAGTGTGGGCTATGCTCCGATCTATCCAAGGTAGCTGGCGGCCGTCTTCCGTCCCTGGTCTTGCCCTGCCTGATGGGGTCTGCACAGAGCCATCTGTTGTTGCAGAACATCTTGCAACTCACTTCGCCAATGTATCAGCGACAACTTCATATCTGGCGACCTTTCTCCTTCAGAAACACCAGGCCGAAACCTTCAAATTAGGCTTTACTTCTCACCAGGTGGAACCATATAACGAACCTTTTACTGACTGGGAGCTGTCGCTGGCCCTCTCCTCTTCTCGTGATTCAGCACCTGGCCCTGACGATATCCATAATCAATTGCTGAAACACCTCAACCCCTCACACCGACAATTTCTCCTAAAAGTTTTTAACCGTATTTGGCTTCAAGGGGTGTTCCCCTCACAGTGGAGGGAGAGTATTGTGGTCCCTGCCCTCAAGCCTGGCAAGGACCCATCGGCGCTGGACAGTTATCGACCAATAAGCCTGACAAGTGTCCCCTGTAAACTACTTGAACGGATGGTAGCCCGCAGATTATGCTGGGTTCTTGAATCCCGGGGACTTCTCTCACCTTACCAGTGTGGGTTCCGGGAGGGACGATCCCCTATTGACCATTTACTTCGACTGGAGACTGCGATCAGACAGGCCTTCTCTAAAAGACATCATCTGGTAGCAGTCTTCTTCGATCTTCATAAGGCGTACGACACTGCTTGGCGTCATCATATTTTACGTTCTCTTCATGACTGGGGCCTCAGAGGCTCCTTACCAATTTTTATCCGTCAGTTTTTATCCCACCGCCTGTTCCGTGTCAGAGTTGGCTCTTCCTTTAGCTCCCCTCGGATACAGGAGAACGGTGTCCCCCAGGGCTCAGTGTTGAGTGTTACACTTTTTCTAATCGCCATCAATGGGTTGGTGAGCTCTGTTGGGTCACTGGTAACCCCGGCATTGTATGTCGACGACTTTTGCATATGGTACAGCTCCTACTCATTAGCCTCTACTGAACGTCAGCTCCAGAGCGCCATTCGGTGGGCTTCAGTGTGGGCTACGTCCCATGGTTTCCAGTTTTCCTCATCAAAAACGCGGGTGGTGCACTTTTGTCGTCATACTACAGTTCACCCTGACCCAGAACTGTTCTTGGGTAATCAGCGCCTGGAAGTTGTAGCACAGCATCGTTTCCTGGGTCTTCTCTTTGACAAAAAATTGACTTGGGTGCCCCATATTCGCCACCTAAAGATTAGTTGTATGAGGAAACTTAATGCCCTACGTTTCCTTGCCCATTCATCTTGGGGTGCAGACCGAACAACTATCCTCCGTATCTATCGGGCTCTAATCTTGTCCCGATTGGACTATGGGTGTCAAGTTTATGGCTCGGCAGCTCCTTCTGCCCTGAAATTATTAGATCCGGTTCACCATTATGGTGTCCGCTTGGCTACAGGTGCATTCCCGACTAGCCCAGTCGACAGTCTCCTTGTTGAGGCGGGAATCTGCCCTCTTCAGGTCAGGCGGCATCAGCTTCTGGCGTCTTATGCCATCGCCATCCGGCAATATCCTGATCATCCCGCTTACCAGGTTCTTTTTGCATATGAAGGGCTTCGACCCCAATACCCGGCCGCGGGCAGGCCTGCGGCTTGCCTCTCTTCACCGGGATTTCCATTTCCCTTCCCTAGATTGCGCCCCCCATTTTACTGCACGCACACCTCCGTGGATGGTGCCGCGACCACTAATTCGGGCGGATCTCTTCCAGGGCCCAAAAGCTTTAATCTCCCCCATGGTCTTTCGGCGTTTGGTGTGCCCAGTACTAGAAGAGTTTCAGGGAGCCTCTATCTTCTACACTGATGGCTCGAAAACAGCGGGCCACTCCGGATATGCTTTTACATCTCCTGTTGGGGCGGAATGCCATTCTCTGCCAGAGGCATGCAGTGTGTTTACGGCAGAACTGATGGCGATTTATAGAGCCCTCTGTTTTATTAAACATTCTGCCGTGGAACGTGGTTTAATCTGTGCTGACTCCATGAGCAGTCTGCAGGCCATTGATCGTTGTTTCCCCTCCCATCCTTTAGTTATTTCCATCCATGATCTCCTTGCTGACCTTCATTGTGCTGCCTGCTCCGTTACCTTTCTCTGGGTGCCAAGCCATGTTGGTATTACAGGGAATGAAGAGGCTGACCAGTTGGATAGATCAGCAATTACTCGCTGCCCATCTCCCTTTCAAATTCCGGGTGCGGATCTGCGGGTGCAGATCAGATCTTTGCTTCGCTCCTCATGGGATAGCAGTTGGAAAGCTACTGCCCCTTCCAATAAACTCCGCACCATCAAAGATACGACTGCAGCTTGGAGTTCATCTTTACGCCCTTCCCGGAGAGAATCAATTGTCCTCTGTCGCCTCCGTCTTGGACACTGCAGGCTGACCCATGGATTTCTTTTACGAAATGACAATCCACCACATTGTGATTGTGGAGCCATACAATCCGTGTCTCATATTCTGACTGAATGTCCTCTCCATTCGACACTTCGTGGCGACTATGGCCTACCGCCTGCATTGCCTTTAGTCTTGGCGGATGACCCACGGATGGTTGATCGCGTTCTTGCCTTCCTCCGTGCAAGTAGATTTTATTGTCAGCTCTAGGACTCGCTTGGTCGGGGTGAGTGGGTTTGTGATTCTTGGCTGATTGTGGGGTTTAGAGCCTTATCCCCGTCAGCCCCCCACTCTTTTACATTTTAATGTAGTTTTATTTCTCCCTGCTCTGGAGCTGTGATACGTTGACCACTATGCCATAAGTAACTTGTGGTTTAGGGTAGAGGTCGCTTCCAGAGCTGTGGGAGCGGACACAGTAGCATTTGCTGCCTTGGGTTGGTCTCAGTCTTGTTGGCGAGTCGATTTTACTTCCTAGTGTAATTGTCTTTTGGCTTTCACCTATTTTTCGTTGGGTTCCGTGGCGTATACAATTTGAGGTTGAAGGGACTGATGACCTCGTTGTTTGGTCCCTCATGTCCACCACCATCTGTCTGTCTGTGAAATCTCTTGGACCTCTAGGAGCACATTTGTTTCGACTGGCTGAAGTTTGCTGCTCTTACGGCAGTTGCAAGTGATGTCAGTCTTTGCAGCATTGATGCTTGCTTGGGGCAGCTCAGCTAACTGTGATGTATTGTTAGTGATGCTGTTGATTGTGTGTCAACACCCACAAAACATCATTTGATTGGTCACCCCTATAAAGGAATCGTGTATACCATGTGATTTACTTGTTACCTCCGTATACTGTGTTTCCTCATAGCTATCTGTCTCATTAAAGCAGGAGTAGGTGAGAAATATTTTTACTTTTCTAACTATGAAGAATAGCCTGAAAGGGATTCTTGATAATCACACATTTATTGGTTTGAAAGTACAGATTGATGAAGTTTTGTAACTTGAGCAGTTATTCTGTCTATATCCCAACAAGATCTCTCGAGCATCTTTTCATCTTAACCACTAATTTTCAATTCATTTGTTTGTTTTACAGTGTTAATAAAACTTTTATACTATGACATCCATAAACATGAAAGGAAGCACCCCTTTGGCATTTATAGCTAGTTTTTACAGGCACAGAAACAAACACTTCACAAAGTATCTGCTGCACAAACTAACTTCTATGTACAATTATTATACTAGTTGGTACAGTCATCTTTCCTTCCTAATTAGGAGTGTGTAATGATATTTTCCCTAAATGGCATGGAACACTATATTTCCCCATGAAATGGAAAGATGTCATTACAGCTTCCACAACTTGTTCTTACAATGATGTTACTTGGTTTACTACAAGGTATTATCATTTTCAAATAAAACTACTTTCAATTAATGACATATTTTAGTATTTGTTCTTCACTTATATTTCTAAAGACACTAATAATATACAAATAGATCACTAGTTTCAAATTGCTTTATTATGTTGCAATATCACGATATAATATTTAAATTATAAGAGACTTGAAGATGGCAACTCAGAATTTCCAAAATTGGTCTAAATAAATCAATTTGAAACTATCGATCTGGGCTCCTCTGCTTATGCAAATTCCATTACAAGATATTAGACCGCATCCCCAGCTTGAACGATGTCACGCTTATACAACTTGTGAATGTGAGTGTGGAATAACTCAGATCCAATCACCAGATCATTTTTATAATAATATCAGGAAAAATATATATAAAAAGTAGATGAGGTTTACTTATCTGGTGAAGAAGCACAGGTATGTGACAGTAACATAAATACAACACACACACACACACACACACACACACACACACACACACACACAAATGCTGGCTTTTTCAGGCCATTTGTTGCTTCTTCAGGCAAAGATATTAAGGAGAGGGAAAAGGAAAGGGTGTGGGTTTAAAGGAGTGGGTGAGGAGTCATCCCAATCCCGGAAGAGGAAAGACATACCTTTGGGGAGAAAGGATAGGTAAACAAACACACGCCCATTTGTGAGTGTACAGTTGTCTACCTGCATAGTCTGCACATACACTTTCTCTCATTCTAATGAATTCACATGGCCACGTTATAGACTATCCCCTAGCCCTAAATACTCCATCTCCATAAAACATATACTGGTCATTCCTTCTTGGGATTCACCTGCCTCTAGTATAGGCATTTCCTTCTATGGATTCACCTATCCTATCTATCTTTTAGATCAGTTATACCCATTTTAACTTTGATTTCCAGCACAGTCATGTTCTTATCTGATTATGCATATTATTAATATTTTAGAAAATTTTCCCCATAAATCATGTGTATATATTTTAGCTGAACCATTCATCTTGTAAATTATTACTTACCAGTTATTATTCTAAGTAGTATCAGTACATACTGTTGGAAAACCAACACAATCACTCCTCAGTTTGCTAACATGATTTTAAACGTCTTTCTGCTATTCATACCAGTAATTCATCAAAATTTGTTACTCAATCATTTCATGCATCACACACAAAAAAGGAAAATTCACTTTATTCATACCTTATTATGCATGATATCAGAGGCAAATATACAATATACTTTTGGAGGGGGGGGGGGGAGTGGGAGTGCGAGATATCAATTTGACAATGCCACATCATTTGTGTAAACCTTTCCTATACTGGGTGGTGTGCATGTGTGTGCATAAGCATATTTATTTTATTTTTATTTTTATCACCTCACCCACCTCCTCTCTCCATTTCTACACTGCATCTCATTACTCCGATCTAGGCCGTGCTGTACCCATCCCCACCACCGTGACGCAACCTTCCTGTCTCCCCTCCCCTATTTACACACCGTAGAGCGTGAGTCGAAGTGTGGCAGCTGAAGGTGACGGTTGTATGACTATGTTGTGTGCCTGTCTGATTGTGTGAATGTTCTATTTTCTGAAGAAGGTCATGGCCGATAGCTGAAAGTTGTATGTGTGTGTCTTTTGTATGTGCCTGTCACATCTCATCGCCATGTCTTTGTGGCGAGTTTGTTAGCTGTTCTTATTACTGTATTGTTAATTCCAACCTGGACTTTCCATTATTTCAATATCTGCCATTTTGTCATTCATGCAATGGTTTAGAGAAGAAACTACTGTGCAATCTTCCTCTGTGAAGCAGCTTTGGACTAACACAATTAACATTTCGGCCTTTTGTGTTTCATCCTTTATTTTAACGCCATTGTGGTTACAGAGTGTCTGGCTGTCTGGTTTCAATCAGTTCACTGATTTGACGTAGGACCAAAATTTCATAGGATTTTCCGCCAAGTGAACATACAAAACATTGCTCTCGGTCATTGAACACCTCTCATATGTCAGCCATTATGCTAATATTGGCATCATTTAACTTTTGATTACCTGCAAGGCTTTGGCTACATATGCGGTGAAGATCTCTTTGCTTTCTTAACAGCTTCTTAACTCTGTTTTTGAATTTGGTGGATCTTTCCCATCTCTCATAATTTTACTTGCCACATACTTGTCTAAAACACATTGTATGGCACACGTAAAACTTTGTCCACAGTTGCTCAACACTGTCAGAGTTGTAGATGAAAATATCGTTTTGGGCAGTCAAGTACTTTGAAATCTGTCCCTTTCTGTTTTTACTAAATAAAATTATCTTCCTACCTTTTTTGATATTTTTATTTACAGCTGTAACCATTGATGTTGTAAAGGTCTTGGGCTCCCTGATTCCCTGATTATGCTAACTGAATGAAAAAGTTTGGGTCTATTTGTCATCAGTAGGTCTAACACATTATCGCCATGAGTAAGCACTCTATTTAACTGCTTGACGTAATTTTTAAATGCAACTCTTATAACAATATTGCTCCCTATCCCTGCCACCTGTCTTAATTATGGTTGCTCCCAGTCTATATCTAGTAAGTTAAAATCTCCACCTAAAAAAATGACATGACTAGGAAACCTATGGGATATATTTTTCCGAGTTTTCATCTCGGACATTCCATTACTACTGCTGCTGAGCCAGGTGCTTTGTACAATCTTCCAGTGACCACTTTACAAATACCTCAGTATACTGGACAGTGGACATAGCGAGCTGCAGGGCAAAGATAGTGCCGTACAGAAGAACTTTCTTTGGTGCACTGAATGCTTCCAGTTGTGTTGCTTTTGGTACTATAGGCGCCTCGATTGCACAGTGGTGAGAGACTACAAATCCAAAGGTCGCGGGTTCGATCCCCGCCAGGTCCTAGGATTTTTATCTGTCACTTTCCACTTCTTTCACCTCTGGCAGTATTGCTCATGTGAAAAATACCGAGTAGCACCGTGGTTCGGAACCCACGTTAAACTGTAGGTCCCCCTATAACTGGCTGGGTATGTCAGTTCGAAGGTCGGAGGAAGGCAACGGCATACCACCTCCAAACAGGACCATGCCTAGTAAAGCACTGTGGTGTTCAAACCAATCTTCGGATGGTTGACTGCTTTACATTTTTTTTTTTTTTTTTTTTTTTTTTTTTTTTTAGGAGGAAAAATAAAAAGTAGAAGGACTTGTCTTGTATACCACATTTCGACTATTATTTCCCTACAGATTGGAATTGCACACAAGCTAATTTATATTGTTAAGATCTGAGAACTGTACTTATGTACATGGACCTGTGGCTGCCATTAATCCACTTACTGTAAGTTTTGTTGCTGATGATCAACTTGTATGAGTGGTTGAATTTGTGACTGTTACATTTGTTGCTGTTAAATCTCATCTTGTTACTCTTATTTTTGTTACAGTTGCTTCCATTGTTGTTGTTATCAGTTTCATAATTCTGGATTAAATTACTTTTCTTGGTAATTCAGTAAAGTAAAAAGAAAAGGGGGGGGGGGGGGAAGAGAGAATCACCAATTGTCTTTTAAATTGTAGGTGCTATGTTTGTTTGGTGGTAGTGTAGCATGACGGGCTATCTGCCTTAAAGTACTGCTGATGTGGTTGAGAGCAACATATAGATCTTTATTATGTATTGCACTTTAAATATGTATTTATTTATATTTAAAAGAAACTAATTTTATCAAAAGTAAAAGGTGAAAGTGTTTCTGGATCTTTTGTGGTGTCTTCCAGTGTTTACCACCTACTAGTTAATTTGTTTGAACATTGCCTCATATAGCTACAATTTTAAATAATATGCTAAATTGGTTGCAGTTGGAATGATTTATTCCTATTTCAGATATGTACAGATACAGTAGAGCAATAAATTTTAAGTGTTTTATGAGTAATGCGGTGTTGTTTTATCGCCTGTGAAAATGAACTTAGTGTTGATTAATTGTGTTTCAGGGTAACACAAGATGCATTCAAAGCATTTTTGCTTTGCAGCAACTGCGAGCTAGTAGCAGAAGCCTTACTGCAGTGTACACACATGGATGGTGGTGAAAATCTTTCATCATTCATAAAAATGATCCCAGGTCTAGTGAAGTAAGAATTTATTAGTATGATAGCTTGGTTTTTATATATACTATTGATTTAAAACAAAAATGTTATCACAGTCACTTCTTTCAACATATTAAGCTTCAAGGCCATGAAAAATTACACCTCATTGTTTTGCTGCTAGTTTCTATGATAAATCATTAGTTACTATACAGAAGAGGTGCAGTGGCTGGCCAGTACTAACCTGAGCTCAGCACCACTGACAGAAAAAGATGAAAATAATTATGAATATATACTCATATTATAGAAGGAGACTTTCCTGGTGGGAAAAATATGTATAAAATAAAGATTTTTGACTTACCTTTGCATGTGGATATGTGTGAGTGTGTGTGTATTTGTTTACTTTCCTTTTTGTCCCCTAAGGTAAGTCCTTCCACTCCTGGGATTGGAATGGCTCCTTTTCCACTTCCTTAAAACCCGTATCCTTCCATTTCTCCTCTCCTTCCTTCCTCTTTTTCCCGAAGAATCTGCCAGTGGTGGCGAAAGCTCGAATGTTTGTGTGTTTTTGTGTGTGTTTTATGTTTCTGTCGACGAGCCTGTACTTTAGGTAAGTCAAAAATCTTTATTTTATACATGAATATACACTCAGACACAGTCTTTCAGAATTTGTTCATTCCTTTGTCAGTTAGGGGAGAGGAGGGTGGAAGAAGGGGATAGAAGGGAAGAGTTACTCACAACCTAGGTCACCTAGTGTAACAAAACATGTTGGGATTTATTCCCATTTGCTTGCATTACTGAACATTCTGATACAACTGTTGCATAATCATACTGCGCACGGAAGTGTTCATAAATGGTGCATGCGAATTTGCGATTCTTTAGTGGCCCATATCTCAGGTTCTGTTCATCTCAGAGTGAAGGGGTAAAGTATTCTGGATATATCTTGGCCTAGTGATCATTTGTGTACATATTAGAATAATGGGTATACCATAGCTATCATACAGTACATCGTGGGCTTTAGAAGGCTTACAAAAACACCATTCATTCATGGGTGGTTCCTGAGAAAATCTCAAAAAACCATGATGTTTGGGTACCAAAAAAACAAATTGTGGGGATGGTTACTTCGATACTTTCTATTCGTTGCAAATCTTCGAAATTTTTCCCATGTGTACTTATGATCATATTCTCAAGGCTGTTTTTAAAGTTTTTTGATATCGTTATCCATTACCGAGATCCAGAGGTTGAAAGTTATCATAGTTTTGCACAAAATCACAAAACCCGATTTTTTAGCCATTTTAGCACCATGAATCACAAATATCTAAATAACTAACCATAGAAAATTGTTCAAATATTTACAATACATCCTGTAGACATTTAGCTATAAACAGCATTTTTCAGTTTTCGTAAATCTTAGTCCGTTAGCAAGATAAGACCGAAAAACTGCGATATTTTGCTAGAAAAAGTGCATATTGTGCTGAAAGACTGCATTCAGACAGCTCTGAAACTTACCGTGCGATTTGAAAAGAGGTACTCGGCAAAAAAATTTGATTTTTGTACATCTTAAAGATTGAAATCTTCGGTCGATGAAGGGATGATTTTTGTTTTCGTTTACTTTAGAGTTAATATGCAGCATCTGGTTTAGTGAACTAGTCTAAAGTGTTTGCAGAGGTAAAAACACATTGCGTACACTTCTCGTATGGTTGATATTAGGTTACACATAGCTGCGTATGAAATGTAGATAAGATATCGAAATTTTATTTAAAGCTTAGAGCAGAATGATATGATTCTTGAGATATTGGACCGTGAATGATAACATGCGACAGTAATAGGTTCGAAAACGGTATTTCTGATTTTGAGGTAACATATCTTGAGGAATAGGAAATAACTAAAATGTTATGTGTATGTTCTCTGACACAAAAGTGTGGAACCAGCTGCCTCAATCCTCATTCCGACTTCCTCACCAAAAATTTTGGCATGCAAACATATTTGCAATTTTTTGGCTGAATGTGAGTAGGACAGATACAGTGCAACAGGCAGAGAGAGCCATATATGATGGAATAGAGAAAGTGTCAGTTCAGGAGAAAGGCATATGCAAGAAAACAACAGTGGGAAGCGAAACGAGATGTCAGAAGTCAGGAACAGTGGCAACAACAAAATAATATAGATGCAGATAATAGCAATTGGAGCAAAAGAGAAAACAGTGGGAAACTGGAGACCATACATAAAGCATGAGCGTGTGGCTCTCCAATACTATAGCATGAAACAATTTGTGCAATTTTTCCCATCCCCAGCACCCGTGTGCTAAAGTTTCCCGGTCTCCAGATCAAACCCCAAGCAAACCATCCCCATGGACAAATGTGTAAAGGAGACAATTGTGATTGTGAGAAAGAAAGGATACTGGCAACAGGACAGGAAGTGAATGGGACAACGTCAGTAGAGCAGAGAGACGATGAAAGTGGCAGAAACAGACAGCGGTGAAGAATCACGAGGGAAAGGGATGAAGACATTGAAAGTTTGACACAGACAGAAAGCGGCAGTGGGAGAGACAGCAAACAAACGGACAGAGACATATATAGACACTGGCAGTGAGACGACATTGCTGACTATGATGGCTTAACTGGGCAAAAGTATTTACAAAGTTATGTGCTAAAAGTGCACAAAAATGTTCGCATGCCAAAATTTTTGGTGAGGAGGTTGGAATGAGGATTGAGGCAGCTGGTTCCACACTTTTGTGTCAGAGAACATACTCGGCTTATCTGTGCTCCGGCAGGAGCATTTTTCAGCTGGTAATAGATATGAATGTAATTAGTCTGTTATCATTTTCTTTTCCAGAATGTTTGTTATTCTTTGTTGTGACATGACTATCTGAAGTCATTCTCTATTATTTGAAGTCAGATAAGTTTTTCTAATTACTAAATATTAATTAATTTGTGCCAGAGGTATATTGTTGGAGTTCAGATAGTGTGATAATTAGTATTTCTGTTAAAACCAAATAAATTCTTTTCTCAAATTATTAAAGTAGGTATGTTTCACAAGTAATGTGAGGAAAGTTTTGCCCTTATTAGTTTCTGTGTAATTACTGTTAATTACGAAAGTATTATTGATAAACATATTTAGTTGGTTACGTAAAGAAAATACTATTTGTATATTAAGTTACTCAGTATTATTTATGCTATCTTGTACTACAGCTAGTTGCATGTAATTGTTTACTTTTCCATTATAATTAATTCAATGAACTCAATTAACAACACGTAATTTTCAGTGACATTGTTTGGAAGATATAAATAGGATGTGTTTGCGGCATTTGATAGAGTATTGTTTCGTTAGTCGTAGGATGCACAACCAATGTCAGTTCAGACTATTGTCTACCTACAGTAGGTACTCTTGCAACAAGATACATACCGACAAATGGGGTGATTTCGGACAGTTTTGAGATGATTTTCACTATTAACTTTCATAGGTTTTGTCAGATCTCTCTCTCTTTTTTTTTTTTTTTTTTTTTTTTTTTTTTTTTTACAGAAATAGTGGCGTATATGTATAATCAATAAAATATCCTAGAAACGGGACGTCTATGTGCATCCCCTTTTGCCCAAGACAAAGTGTCCGAAATCACGCCATGGACTGGAATGATTTCAGACACGCATGTGTTTTAAATCTCTGTCCAGTGTTTCGAAGTGTATGGGGTGATTTCAGACACAAAATGACTCTTTTTTTTTAATTCTACTTTCTTTCTGTTTTAGTGACTTTTAACATATTTAAAGGACATCCATCATTAAAATAAAGGTTAAGGACCGAGATAAGGAAATTTATTTATTGAAGTCTATTTTGACGTTAATTTGCCACACTGAATATCTCGAATTGCCATCTTTGAAATTTCTGGGACATAATTACACCGATCTTGAACACCTTTCTTTCACTACTGGCCATTAAAATTACTACACCAAGATGAAATGCAGATGATACACAGGTATTCATTGGCCAGATATATTATACTAGAACTTACATTTTCACTCAATTTGGGTGCATAGATCCTGAGAAATCAGTGCCCAGAAAACGGCCTTGATACGTCTGGGCATTGAGTCAAACAGAGCTTGGATGGTGTGTACAAGTACAGATGCCCATGCAGCTTCAACACGATACCACAGTTCATCAAGAGTAGTGACTGACGTATTCTGACGAGCCAGTTGCTTGGCCACCATTGACCACACATTTTCAATTGGTGAGAGATCTGGAGAATGTGCTGGCCAGTGCAGCAGTCGAACATTTTCCATATCCATACAAGACCTGCAACATTTTGCCGTGCATTATCCTACTGAAATGTAGGGTTTCACAGGAATTGAATGAAGTGTAGAGCCACGAGTCGTAACACATCTGAAATGTAACGACTACTGTTCAAAGTGCTGTTGATGCGAACAAGAGGTGACCGAGACGTGTAAGCAGTGGCACCCCATACCATCAAACCAGGTTATACACCAGTATGGCGATGACAAATACACGCTTCCAATGTGCGTTCACCACGATGACGCCAAACACGGATGCAACCATCATGATGCTTTAAACAGAACCTGGATTTATTTGAAAAACTGATGTTTTTCCATTTGTGCACCCAGGTTTGTCATTGCGTACACCATCGCAGGCGCTCCTGTCTGTGATGCAGCGTCGATGGTAACCGCAGCCATAGTCTCTGAGCTGATAGTCCATGCTGCTGCAAACGTCATCGAACTGTTCGTGCAGATGGTTGTTGTCTTGCAAACGTTCCCATCTATTAACTCAGGTGGCACGATCCGTTACAGCCATGCGGATAAGATGCCTGTCATCTCGACTGCTAGTGATAAGAGGTCGTTGGGATCTAGCATGGTGTTCTGTATTGCCCTTCCGAACCCACTGATTCCATATTCTGCTACAAGTCATTGGACACGACCAACGCGAGCATTAATGTCACGATATGATAAAACGCAATCGCGATAGGCGACAATCCGACCTTTATCAAAGTTGGAAACGTGATGGTACGCATTTCTCCTCCTTACACGAGGCATCACGACGACGTTTCACCAGGCAACGCCGGTCAACTACTGTTTTTGTATGAGAAATCGGTTGGAAACTTTCCTCGTGTCAGCACATTATAGGTGTTGCCACTGGTGCCAACCTTGTGTGAAAGCTCTGAAAAGCTAATCATTTGTATATCACAGCATCTTCTTCCTGTCGGTTATATTTTGCGTTTGCAACATGTCGTTTTCGTGGTGTATCAATTTTAATGGTCAGGAGTGTACTTTTATATGTTCTCGGCATTGTCAGAAATCACCTCACAAAGTACTCGATTTCAAAAAATCTCCATTAATTGGAAACTTTACACAAAACTCATGATAAACTAGTACAAAATGTCTCACAGTGCCACAGCCTACTGATCTTGTTGACAGTTGACACTACTATACTTTTCCAACAGTCGCAACAACAGAAAGTTTCCGCTCCATAACAGAGCAAGAAATTTCGATAATGGGACTGTCCGACTGATTATTGCATTGGTAAACAATCATTCCAAGTGCAAGATATCGGAATTATAGTCTCATGCATAAAATAAGCATCAAGCAGAAGTGGAAATTAGCGTTAATTCGTTGCTATGCAGCGGGAAAGAGAAGATAAACAATATCGTCTGAAATCACCTCGGTGTCCGATATCACATTGTTTGATGGTATTTTACAGAAAATCTGTGGGTACAAAATGTCTGGACATTGAACAATGAACTACAGAGACTGCTTGTGATGTTCCACCTCATCTTAGGACCATTGTTTCTCTGCAGTGCACCTATACAGTCATATTCCATTTAGACAAGATTTACTGTGACTCCTTACCAAAAATAACAGAATTACATTCAGTAATGTTCGTGATTTATTGCTTCCATTTCTCCAGAAACATAACTGTGACAATATATTCCACAATAATTAAAGTTGAACAGTGAACATTGTCTTTAACATTTTACTACCCTTTTTCTTAATGTGTATGCTTTTTTAATCTGTCTGATGAATGTTGTTTTCCTATGCCAAAAGTTTTCTATTAATGAAAATTTTGGATACATAATAAGTATATTGATTTATTGTTCTGCACTTAAGTATTTCACTATCTGTCTGGTAAGATGCACCAGGTTCATGGGTTTCATTTTCTGTGTAGGAAAGTGTGTCAGTGTGTCCCACAATCATTACCAAAATTGGTGGGATGTTTCAACCAATATGGAACTAGTAGCCATGAGCCGCAAAGAATTACAGTAGCCGCTTTTTATGCAGAGGTAAGTTTCAAGTATTAGGTTGTATGGGAAAGGGAAGGGGAAGGAATCACTTGTGAATTTTACAATTATTATGTACTCATTTTTATATTACCTTCAGTTTTGTTATTTGATTATAGTTGTTTTATTAATTATATTTAAATTTGATTAGAGCTCACCATAGAGAATTACTGAGTCTCATACGTTATATCACACTATAAATGTCTATTGAACGATTACAGAAAATAAATGTAACATCATGAAAAGTCTTCAAAATGATTTTACACTCTGGCATTCAAAATTGTATTTTTTTAGTGTGTAATGCAAATTTTGAATACAGAATTTGCATTAAGTGTTAGGATTTATTGTACTACATTTATTCCACTGCCTGTGTAGTAAAGATGCACTTCTTTCATGCACAAATCCTTTTTAGATCTCCAGAGATATGTGGCACCAGTCGTCTATGTATATATCACATAATACCTGTAAATAACAGCCTGCTGGTTGAATTGCAGAGATTATCATTCTCCTCAAAATGATGTAGCATAATTTTGGTATTGAACAATATTTTTGAGAAGGATCCTTTCTGGAATTTCGGTGTTTGATAATTTTGGTATTCTGAGATACAGTTATTATGCTGGAAGATGTTGTAGTTGTCAAGGGTGACATTATACATAAAGAGATGCATGTGATTCACAGTAATGTTCACAGACCACATCTGACAATATCTAGATTACTATCATAAGTCTCATGGATATTGTCGGAGACCTTTTGTACGCATTCTCTAGACACTTCTTCATGGAAAGGAAAGTCTCCAACCAAGTTGTCACCTGTACGATCAGACGGCAAATGTTCGTTATTGCCGGTGAGTCCCTCTTTAGTCTAGAGAGTGATCCTTCACAGATTTACATCTGGAAGGAAAGTGGAACACTATTTCAGTTCCCAAACCTTGTGGAAGAGATTAATATCGAAGAGGGTCCCTAATGGTGTGGTCAGGGATTGTGTTGACCACTCAAACATCTCTTCATAAAATCATATAAGTGACTCAACAGGGCTTAACCATCGTCAAGGATTGTGATGAAATCTTGGGGCATTATGAGCTGTTTGTGCTAGTTTCTGTGAGCTCAGACTTCATACTGATGTAGGATAATGCTCGACCCTTTAGTGCAGGGGTGGCTGATACTCTCCAAGATGATGTTGCACACATGGTGTGGCATGCTCACTCTCCTGAACTGAATCCCATAGGGCAAGTCTTCATATGCTCTAGGAAGAAAGGTTCCATCGCCAACCATTCTCCAAGACTTGGTAGTAGCTTTGCAGGAAGAGTGGGCATTATTGCTTCAATGCGAGATGGAGATCAATTTCAGCATGCCTGGTCATAGTCAGAGTTGTTAGAGGTGGCACATACAGAGCACACAAATTAGCCTGTTTCCAAAATGTTCATACAAATCCACTGATCTGGAAAGAATGAAGAAAAGTGTTTTCTACCATTATCAATGTTGCAGTTTTTCCAATTTGTATATTGTTTCTAGTATAGTATCACCTGTTTATACTGTATTGTGGAGAAATAGTCATGCAAAATTTATATTTGTTGTTTTTCTTTCTGTATATAAATGTATAGTCTAATGTTTGAATTTAATCATGACATGTTTCTATATGAGAACAAACTTTTTTTCTCATTTTTTAAATAGCTGATGGCAATGAGAGGTAGCCTACAGATAGTCCTTATGGAAAGTATTATGTCAAATTTATTGAACTGTTTGGCTGATCCATCTCCATTAGTCAGGCAGTTGTGTTTAAAAGGCCTGGCTTCACTTTCTTGCTGGGAGCAGGAACAGGTATGTAAAGTATAAATTTATATATTTTACATATGATATAGATGTCACAAAATTTTGTCCTGCGTGTATTTCCAGCAGTAAATGGATGTCAAAGACTGAGATGGGTATTTGTTCCATACAACAGTGTGTTTCAGAATTACAAAATTACACCAACAAACTTCCAGGGGATGTAGAAGGAGTCTTGAGGAACAAAATGAGCATGGAAACCCATGCCCAGAAACGCCATTCAATCACGCCATGGAGAGTCCAAATTACAGACAATGGCACCTACCGCTATACATTCCCTCCAGCAACTTCATATTTAAGTCAGCAAGAATAGTCCTAGTGTCAAAAACAGGGCCTGAAAAAGGGGTAACTTGCTGGATACAATCATTGGCAATTTTTTTTTCACAGTATTTAAAATACTTGGTGAATAAAAAAGAATTTTTTGATAATTATTTGCATCAATATTTTTTGTTAACATATTTTTTCAACACCTATATCAGATTCAACTCGCCCTATCCTAGGAATAGTGTAATTTTTGGCATACCATTGAAAAATTGTTAAATATGACTAAAATACAGTAACACATATGGAAAAAGATTACCAGAAAATAAAAACAAAAAGAGCAAAAAATAACACTGATTTTGGCCATAAATAACACTTCATAGGACAAGGCAAATGTAATGCTGCAGTTAGAAATCTGAATCATTTAGAAAATAAAATTATGGATATGTGCTAAAAAATATGTCTTTATTGGTGGTGTTATTCCTGTTTCTTTTTATGTACCATAGGTTTTGGATTTAGTTTTATGTTTTTCTTTTTTTTTTCTGCAAAAGTAACATCATTGTCTTTTTACCAGGTGAATAGACATTCGGAGTGTGTCTTGTCTGCCTTGCTGCAAGGACTAGATGACCAGGAAGATGGAAGCACGATACCATTTGAAGCAATGAAAGGGTTTATAAGCATGTTGAAAGTAACTGATGAAAATCAAATAGAAAATATTCAAGTGACCATTGCTTTACGTATAAAACCTTATTTTGAGAAAGATGATCCTGAACTTCGAGCTACAGCTATTCAAATCTTTGGTGATATTGCTAGATATGGTAACAAACCATCAAAGACACCATTCCTGGAGCAAATAAATGGAAATTTAGCTTGTTTCTTGCTTCATCTGAATGATGATCATGAAGTGGTCATCAAGGTAACATTTTTAGTTTTTAATTTTATTTATGATATAAATTGGTCAAGTAAACTTGTGCACTACTGAACAGCCGGCCGCGGTGGCCGAGGGGACTGAGGCGCTCCAGTCACGGTCTGCACGGCCACTACGGTCGGGGGTTCGAATCCCCCCTCAGGCATGGATATTTATGCCGTCCTTAGTCTTAACTAGTTCATAAGTAGTTTGTAAGCTTAGGGACTGATGACCCCGTAGTTAAGTCCCATAAGTGTTACAAACATTTGAACATTTTGAACTACTGAACATCTGAATCTACTTACTGGATGTTAGTATATATAGGGACTCAAGAACCTGCCCTGTGAAAACCAAGCAGGACAGGATCAGAAGGCTATTCATAATGAAGTTATTGTCATAGAGGGGCAGCAATTGATTGTCGGTACCACATCTCCCATTGTCTCCAGTGTTCCTGATGATTTCCCTACTGAATCCCTAAATTGTATTATATCCTTGTGACGAACGTTTCATTTAATGAATGTTCTAGTAGTTCCAAATATTGACATGTTTCAGATTGCACTTTTACTATATCTACTGACATCTGTTTCATACTTGTAGAATTTTTACTCCAAATTTATTTTACTGCAATTATATTTTGGAGCACCTTTCTTGGTAGAGATTCAGAAATATTCCAAGATTAATTGGTGCCTGTTCTGCAAAACTTATTTGAGGATATTGATGGCAGCTGTGCTTCATCTGTAGTTGTGCACACAAAAGACTAAGGAACACCACTTCTAAGGTCATGGATTCAAGTGTGTTACTGTGATAGATAATTTTTTTCGCTTGTCTACTGGCCCTGAAGTACCCCCCCCCTCCCACATACACATACAAACCACCACCACCACCACCATCATCATCATCATCATCATCTTGGAAACACACTTCTGGAACAGGATCTTATATTAAAACAAGTAAAAATTCCATATAAACATTTGTTCAAATTCAATTGTACATTTCAATAGTGGCGATCTCACCCATGCTTCATAAGCTGCTTCTATTGAAATGTACAACTAATACCCATTTTGTAACTACTTTGTTGTTTATTTGTATGGCAAATGTAGACAGTACACTTATATCATCTACTCAAATTAAAGCCATTTGTTGCATTGTTCACAAATTATGTACTTATTCTTTTCATGTTCAAACACTTGTTCTCCCACAGCTTGAATACTGCTCACTGGTGTGGGATCTGTACCAGGTGGGGTTGATAGAGGAAGTAGAAAAGATCCAACAGAGAGCAGCGTGCTTTGTTACAGGATCATTCGGTAATCGAGAAAGCGTTACAGAGATGATCGATAAACTCCAGTGGAAGACACTGCAGGAGAGAAGCTCTGTCGCTCAGTACGATTAGCAAACCATTTTGCCTGATGCAGCTGTACCAGCAAGTGTCTGATTGCCATTCCAAATCGATCCTGGCTGTCATCGTATGCTGTTCTGAGCACTGTCTCTGGTGTGGTATGCATGAAGGTAGCATCACATACCAAAATGTGGGTCAACTGCAACTGTGGGTAGCAGGCCAGCATCAGAGTACATGCAACTATCTTTCGCTTTGTGCTTGACAACTGTGAAGTATGAGCACCCATATCTTCCGTTACAGCCCATCATTACCCTCTGGGTTGATGCTTTCGGTGACTTCTGTGGCCTGCCCAGCTCCGGTCCCATCCTCCTTGCGGCCACTACCTACACCACCACCAGCACTTCTGCTTCCTCTCATACCCCTTCAGCCAACCTTACTGTGCCCCAAAGATAATTACACCATGGGCTATGAGCTGATGTCTCCTATCATTTCACACTGGCTACTAACTGGACTGGGGCGTGATGCTGCTCTACACTTTGTTTCAGCAAGAAAATTAGGATTGTGTAACTTTATTGCCTCTGTGAACGGTCAGATAGAGATGAGGTGGGCTTATTTTATGATGCAGTCAGTTGTTAAAGGACAAGGACAGTGTTTTACAAATGAATGACTACAATGCTACAACAGGAAATCAAACAGAAGAGTATGATAAGGTTATGGGTACGATCTCTTACATGGATGCCAGCCACAAACACTGCTCCGTCGACTGTGGTCCCACCAAGCCACACACAAGCACTACCCTGTGGAACGCCCAATATCACCTCTATTTTAGTCGATGTCTTACCATGGATTACTACAAATTGTGTCCTCTCTGACTGGAAACCTCCAATCCAGTTGCAAATTTGGAGCGATATACCATAACCACGCAATTTGATAAAAAGCCATTTGTGAGGTACAGTCACTACTGTCTCTACCATAGGGACACAAGGGGCACAGGTCCAGGGCCCCCAGCCTGATGGGGGCCCCGAGAAACTCATTCCTTTCTCCTAGGCAATGACTTTTTTTAAGTGCATAAAGACCCAGAAATAGTCTCAAAACGTGTCATATATGGTTTAGCAAGTGACTTGGTTTGCTGTCTGCATGTAAAATCGTAGTTATTATTGCGGGTCTTAGCTACAGAACACAGGACGACACTGTTGTAGTAGACCTTGTGGCAGTCTGTTTCAGGTATAACTTGGCGGAACATTGTATCCAATAGCGGCCTTCACACTACACCACACGGGACTGTTGCTGACCAGCCAAGCAGCGGGTAGGTGCTTACAGCACGAGACGTCAGCACAGACAGCCCCAGGTCCGTTCTTTGCGAATGACCCATCTCTACAGTGTACAGAGCAGTGGCATTTGATGGTAGAGCCAGTTATTGGAACTGGGAGTCTTTTTGTAACGGGTGAACTCAATATTTTAGAGTACAGTAGTTTCCAATATTGAAACACACAAAAATGAACAGTTCATAAAAAAAAGAAGAAGAAAGAAAGATGATGTCTTTCCATGCAATGTAATTGAACAAGTGCAAAAGAAATCCTAGTGAGCAATGCAAAGGGTCTCGTACTCTACTGTAACTACCATCCTTGCCAATGAAACACACATAAGATCCAGTGCTTTGAAAACCGGACCAAATGGTCAGAAAGGAAGGATTTCAGATGTGGAATAATGGCGACAGACTTCCTTTCGACAAAAGTATGCAGCTAACAAACTTATTTCGAGTGCAGTACTCAAAGTTTCATTTTAACATTAATCTCACTTCTACGTTTATTTTAGCATCCCCCTACAAAAAACGTATAATTGAGGTTTCACTAGATATCATTGTGATTTCCTGGTCACATTGAAAATTATGAACATTTAGCCACTATGGCATTTCATCTTTCCCCCTATGTATAATTGCTGGTTTTTCACACCGAACGTCAACAACAACAACAACAACGGAGTCTCTCGGCAAGTTTTGTGTCAGTTTATGTTCTGGGCACCTAATATATATATTATAGGAGGAATGAAGTGTAAGAAAATCAGGCAATGCTGAAGAAATTAGATTATGCAATGAGGCAATAAAAAATTAGTAGATGAGTTTTGTTATCCGGCTAGTAAAATAACTTCTGATGGCAAAAGTAAAAAAGATGTAAAATGCAGAATGCCTATGGGAAGGTAAGCTTTTATGTAGAAGAGAAATTTGTTGACAAAGAGTGCAGACAGAAAGATAGAAGATTTTGAAATGTGGTGTTACAGACAAATGTTGAACATTAAGTGGGTACATCACATAATTAATGAGGTGGTCTAAACAGAATTGGGGAAGTAAGAAATTTCTGGCATATCTTGACTATGAGAAGGCATAGATTGATGGGATATACCCTGAGACATCGGAGAATTGTCAAATTAGTATTGGAGGGGACTGTGTGGGATAAAAATCACAGATGACCAAGAGACAAATACATTAAGCAGGTTCAAAAGGATGCAGGTTGTCATTCTTATTCAGATATGAAGAGGCTTGCAAAGGACAGAGTAGTGTAAAGAACAGCATCAAACCAGTTATTGGACTGAAGACAACAATTAAAGAATACATTGCCGGTGAGTGTAGTAGCCTTAAACACTATCAGAAGTGATTAACAGAACTAAAAAAACTTTCATTAGCAGTTCACAATCACATAACACATTTCAAGGGATGATAAACACCTGAGAGAGCTGCTCAGCAGTGTGGCCCAAATAGTATGGGCAGAGGGTGTGCTGCAAAAGCTAGTCTGTGAGCACATGCCTAGCTGTGGCTATCGTTAATAAAAGTGCAGAAGTCATGAATCAAAACCTACATGTGCACCACATCACAGCTGTTTACTCTTTCTTTCAGTTTCTGTTGTTGTTATCATCATCATTGTTATCATCCTTGTAATCATCAATCAAAATGATTATGATATCATAAAATGAATGGTGTTTGGGGACAGCCCACATGAATTTAACTTTGTTCAAAAATTTTACAATAGAGTTACTGTAGATACTGCTCACTTCTGTTTTATCTAGTTTTGATATTTTTTCTGCAGGCTTGCAAATATACATTGAAGCAGATATGTCCGTGGTTGCAAACTGAGAAGCTGAATTCAATGTGCCAAGAACATTTACATAATGAATCTGTTCTGTATTATACCAATTTTATCACAGCTGTATCAAAAATTCTGGTATGTAACCTTTTAATTCCAAACATTTGAATAAAGTTAAGTTTAATATAGTTTGCAACTTACCACAAAGACTTAAGTCTAGCTGTGACTGTTACATTAAAAATACACTCATACATATGCAACTTAGCTTTCAGCCATTAGCCTTCATCAAAATAAAGACACTATTATTCATTCAATCATGAAGGCACACTTCTCAGACACACAAGCATCATCTCCAGCTACTGGAAAGCATTATAAAATATTTATACTGTGTACATGGCATAAATATATTAAATAATTATGTGCTTAAAATTATACCTGTTCTTATGCAGCTTTTGTGTCAAAATTTCAAAGCATTTGATCAGTAACTTTCAGAGATTGTGGTTTGTAACATCTACATTTTCTCTAAAAGTTCAAATGTAAAAGATTGTTTTTTTTTTTCAAATTCTCGAAATCTCTGAATGTTCTTCACACATTGTGCTGAAATGTTGACGCAATGTTGCATTGTATTTTTTACTTTTTTTAATACCCTCTGGAACATCATCTTGTATATGTGTAACATGTATGTAATAAATGCGGAACATTGTAAAAATGTTACTACTTTTTGGTTTAAAATTGTTAGACTCCAGTAGTCCTTGACTAATAGCTTTTACATTGTTACACAACTTTGCAGCATAATACAGAAGGGTTAGTATGTAACTATACCTGTGATATAAGTTAGGAATACTTTATAAAAAGTATTCCATAGATATAAGATCTTGAACATAACACTAAAGAAGGCTCTAGGTTAGACAGTTGTAAGAGGAGATAGAGATGGGGAGGAAATTGACTTAAAATAGGATAAAGACAGAGATGGACATGGAGAGGTAGGAGTGGAGAAGCAGAGAAACAGTGGAAGAAGGATCAGATGGACAAGGAGAAGAGCAATGAGATGTGGAGTGGGAGATGGACAGGAAGAGAAATGGACAGGGAGAGTGGGGTGGAGATGTACAAAGAAAAGAGGAAGAGATGGACAAATAGATGGTAAACACATACCTGCCAACTCTCCCGATTTAGGCAGGAGCCTCCTGATTTTTCGCTTTTTCTCCCACCTCCTGATTTTGCCATTATTTCTCCCGATTTTTAGCTTTTGTTCTGAAACCCAAGATTCGATTTTCCACCAATGGTCAAAAGTCCTTTGTTCATTTATCAGTTAAAAATAAATACGTATTGAAACTCATAGAAATTAGGAGTTGCGCTTGACTTATATAATGATTGTTTCTGCTCTTTGTACATATTTGCAATACACATGTAGTGTTTCAATGTTGTGCTGTTTTTGAATGTGATGTTTTGTCAGTGTACGTAAGTGAGATCACTTCAGTGGGTTTTTAATCACTGGTAACCTTTTGATTGGATAGTTAGGGGCATCAGTTTCATACGCAAATTGCAGAAAGGCAACTTTCGTGTAAACAGCTATTATACGTGATTCTGGAAATTCCATTCGGTGGTATGTGTTCCAGTATGGCAAGAAGTACAATCAATTTTAAGCAGTTTTCGGAACATTTTTTTCTATTTTGTACTCTTTGTCAATGTGATATTTCCACATCACATGGTGGAAAAAGCAATGTACCGAAATACGTGCAGGGAAAATGAAAAGTGTGTGAGTAACAATAAAAGACTGAAATTGCTGAAAAAAATGAAAGTGATCATGTGATACATGCAGAGTGCTTATTTACATTGTTTATTATAGAGTACGGTTTACCAATTAAATACGATGACTATGTGGGTCATTTGTTCCGTAACATGTTCCCAGGTAGCGCACATTTTTTTTTTTTTTTTTTGTGGCCATTGTGTAGCGTTAGGAGATTATAGGAAAAGACTAAAATCAATTATCTTAAGGTTTATAGTAAAGCGCGCAGCAGTTTTTTATAGAATATATCTTCTGATTTTTTGAAGAATCTCCTGATTTTCTAAACTGGATCTCCTGATTTTTACATTTTGAAGGTTGGCAGGTATGTAAACAGGAGACAGACAGAATGAGGAGACAGAGTTATGGGGAGTAAGAAATGTACACCATATGGCCAATCCCATTTGCGGCATTGTGAAATCACACATTAGAAATGTGTGCTTTTTTTTTTTTTTTTTTTTTTTTTTTTTTTTTTTTTTTTTTTTTTTTTTTTTTTTTTTTTTTCATTTAATCTGAAGCATTCCACAGCAATGCATGGCTGGGTGTAACTAGTTCAAAATAGTTCTGTATTTGCTACGTTTAATGTGACTTACACATTGTGTGACTAGTTACAGAGAACTGAACTGAGGCCTTTGGTCATCACAAAGAGAGATAGTAGTTCTTTGTTCTTTTAATATCATTATGGTGCATGCTTAGGTGACACTGGGAAAACACAACCTGCAAAATAATGTTATTTGGTTGAATTTTTTATGAAGACACTTTGGTGGTATTGGAAAGTCCAGGCTGGAGTACAAATAATGGAAGTAGTAAAGGTACATTCACACTGTAGGTGATGATGACTGGCAGAGTGGTGCACTAACAAGAATGTAAATATTGGTATGTTCTGGTGCTGAAACCCAGTAGTAATGAGTAGCATTTACACTGTTACATCATATGTGGCAGTGTGGGATTGGGGGTGATCACCTTGTACACACTGTATAGGTATGCCTAAAGGTATGATTCAAGATTCTGAAGAAGGTATCTCATGAAGCCATTGACTGAGGAAGGTGCAAAAGTTGCAGATTGTGGCACAAGTTGGAATGAATGGTGCCTTAGAGTGTAGGGTTTGAGGTAAATCTTTGGTCACCACAGTGAGTAACCAAGAATGTTGGGGAAGACTAGCATTGCTCATGATTTTCAATGAAGCACAAAATCTACAGTTTCCAGAACTAATCAGAACCCTAAGTTTTAAAGTCTATTAGAGGACTTTAATGAGAGACTTTGTAGTTTCTTGCCATCAAGTTGAGAATTGTAGGATCACTGCAAATTGGGTTAGGGCACACTTTGCATCGGAGGCTACCCAAATAGCTGATTGTGTATGGATGTATAAAGAACCCTTAGTTGACGTGAATCTCCATCCATTCGAGATGATGTAAGTGTATGAAGCCCCAGAGTATTATACTAAGATTAAAAGATATGGCTCATATAGATGAAGCCACATCATATATTACTAGGTACAGAAAGCTAAATGACATTTGAAATTGATGACATCGAGCTTTTCTTTCTATAAATCTAAGTGTATATCCAAAGAATAGACAATTAGAAGTGGTGGCAGTGTATAGTGTATTTGCCACAGTAAACAAGAAACTCATATCTGATTACGGTAATCTGACAAATTGACTCTGCATACAGTGTGGGTAAGACTTATCAAGGGTGGCCATCAACTTGTTGTTTCATGTTTCTATAAACCAGATGTACCTACAGAGAGAACTGAAGGCTTAAGAACAAACTTCACTCATTCAAATGTTCACCAACTATAGTGTTATCATTGGAATATAGCTTAAGCATGCAATAGCTTGTTGCAAAACTTAAGTCTTGTAGGTAGTGAGCATTACATCATTCTGTGAAATTTTTTTCTAAATATTGTGTCTATAAACTGCCTACAACAAACAGTTAAGGATTGTATTTATGATGAAAATATTGGAACTAATGATAACAAATAGACATGATTGCATGGATGATGTCTGGATTGAAAGTGGTATCTGTAACCATGATTCAGCTGCAGCAGTAGTGATTAGTACAAAGGGAAACTAAAGCAAGTAGAAAGCTTTATATTTAGTAAATTAGATAAAGAAGTCTCAAATATCACAGAGGCACTGTAAATATGTACTTGTAAAGATATGGACATTTTGCAATTATCAATGCAGGAAACAATAGAAAAATGAAGAATTGTAAAGCTGTGAGTCTGTGCAGCACACACAGGGCTGCAAAGGAGTGCAAAGTTTAGTCTCCTGAAACAACTGCATGGTTATTTGTGCAAACCCTCACAAACAGAAGTTCAAATGTAAAGGAATAGTTGACTACACACTAGCAGAAAAGTGCTTGTTTGAAGGAATCGTCACTGTATAAAGTCAATGTATAGAAATGGCAATGCCATGCAATTCACAGGTCATGATAGTCTACAAGTAGGGAAACAGCAGTGATGCAAACTATTACTACTATCCAATCAAATTACATCCATCTCATGTAGAATCCTAGAACATATTTTGAATTAAACAGAATAGCATTTCAGATTGGATAAACTCGTCCATGGGGGAGAGGTTGCATAGAACTTGACTTTTTTCCTCCCTTTTTTTCACATGGCATCCTGATTAATGTAAAGTAGTGAAATAATGGCATCAGGTACATAAAATATTTATTGAGCTCTGAAAGGCATGTGAGTCAGTACTTCACCTACTCTTATTATTAAAAGTAAAACAATATAAAATTTTTGAAAGTATGGAGAATACAGCAGGTTACTTGGGATATAGAATAATTGAAATGTGGAACAAAATTAACACATATCCCAAGAAAATGTATTGGAATCATTGGTATTCATGTTGTATATTAATGACTTTGAAGATCATATTCCAGAGAATCTAGGTTACCCTTCTCCACTTGAAAGGTTGGGGAAGACTGAACCAGGGCACAAGGGTATAACGGAAACAAGGTGGAAGATGTGGCAGCCAACGAGGTACATTGCTGTAACTAGTTGGTTCAGTGCACTGTCCCTCTACATGCTATGAACTCACTTTTGAGGTAGATACTTGGGCATAGCTGGGAAAAGGAGTGTCTGGAAGTGATAGACAAAAAGCTGTGTCTGATTTTTTTTTTTAAGTAGTGGGTGTCATGGCCATGGTGTACCTCCTTGCAGCCTCATGATGAACAGCAGTCAGTCTGTCTCACTTATCTTTGCATGGGACATAACACTATGATGCATAACTTCTTGCTCCAGCAAGACATCTTTGCAGTGTGTGGTGCTTATGAGTTTCAGATCACAGTTTGACACATTTCTGTTGACTGTTTTATATTCTGGAAGAGGACAGCACCTAATTACCTATATATTAGCCCTCTGTTTTAAATGACAGTGACATGATTTTGTTACAACTTACAGGCTCTGTGAAATGTCTATCTTTGTTTTTAGAGAGAAGTTTTTAATATGTTCTCAGAGTGGTGATATCCAATTGTTAATGCTCAGTCAGTGACATATTCCTATGTACTAATAATTCTATCTTTCCTCATGTCTACTTGTGTTGTAATTGGCAGTTCAAGAACCAGCAGAACATTAGACCAAATTTACACTGTATTAAACCCCATGCTGTACTCAACAAACTGAGTTTAAGCCCGCAGGCCATAGAAAATGTATTGAGAGTTCTATATACGCTTTAATGGTCCTCTTGACATTTTAATATTTTTTTTTTTTTAATTATGAACAATGAAAGTAGGACTATTGGAACAGTTTGTAAGTCCACATGTGGATACCAAGCAGCAGTTGAAATTTGTATTCTTTGTTGAGAAAGTAGTTCTCACAAGGCACATTCCTGGAAGATGATTTTGCATAAATATAAAATTGTGGATTTCACACATTACAGAAAAGTAGCATCCTTTGCCTAGAATATCAAATATTCACAATTTGACTTGGTCTGCTCGTATGTACAAATACCTAGGTGTGATAGTTTTAGGATTATAAAATTGAAAGATCACATAGGCTCAGTCATAGGTAAGCAGATGGAAACTTCAGTTCTTTGTCAGCATGCCGGGAAAATACAGTTGGATTAGAAAGGAGGCTGCTTACAAGTCACTTGTGCATCCCAACCTAGAATTTTGCTGAAGTTTCGGAAACAATTTAACAACTGTTGCTAACGGGGGATTTGAACATGCACACAGAATGGGGCAAGAGTTGTCATATGTTGGTTTGACACTGAACAAAATAGCATGCTTGTGAAGTCGGATGCAAATCACCCCAACTTTGAAGAACTGATATTAACTGATGAATCAAAAAACTTTCCTCAACGTTATATATGGTTTCTCCTGCGTGAAGAAAAAATCAAATTACTTAGTGTGTGTGTGTGTGTGTGTGTGTGTGTGTGTGTGTGCAGTCCTAATATGATCCATAAGTGAGTAGAGTGACAAGAACACCTATCATGTGGTACCTTGCTAATTTCCTGTACATCCATTTCATATTGTTTTGCAGTAGACTTGAAGGCCTGTAACTTGCCTTTAGTCAAGGGTTGTGTTGGTTGGTAGGCCTGGGCTAGATTTCAGTCAGAATCTGTGCAGAACTTGAACCATGACTACCAGAAAACTTGGAGATCCACACTCTTATATATTAAAAGAATCTACGAAAACTTAAGTCAGTCAGCCAGACCAAACTACCTGGCCGATTTCCTACATTTTTGTTTTAAATGAAAAGTATTCATCACATATTTGTCCTCAAGTATCAAACTTTACATAATTTTCACCTTCCTTTTTCTATACTCAAATGCAATTTCCTTCTGTGTATTTCTTATGGGGATGTCCTTGCTGTAAACTTAAGTCAGTCGTTCAGGCCATTCTATCTGACCAATTTCCATCATTTTTGCTTTAAATGAAAGGTATTCATTCACAGATTTGTCATCAAGTATCAGAATTAGCTAAGTCCCTCCATTCCTCATTTTTATTCAAATGCATTATCCTTTTGTTCTTGCATTGAATATTTTAATCACTCTTTCATTTGCACATTTAAACACTTGCATTGATTGATTCTGAAGAAAGCTATGCGTAAACATTCAACTTTCTTCAATTTTTCCCCCAACCTTACTGTCACTCCACTAACCGTGCAAAGTATTTGCACGGGTCCTCTAGTATCATAATTATGGTAAGTGGAGGTTCGAGCCTTATGTTGTGATTGGTACATATCATCTTTTGCTTATGACTTCCAGCAAACTTGTTGATCTTGCAGCAGGCCATGTCTTGTGTTGTGTGTCAATGAATTTCAAAACATTACTGTTGTAAGTTTTATCACCAATATTAAAAAATTGAAAATGATGGATGAGATGAGGGGGGGGGGGGGGGAGTTGTATGATTGAAGTGATGTGTTCCAACAACTAAAGTTTAAGAAACTAAGCATTGAAGTGGCTGTGGGAGAATGGAGGTAGAGAGCAGATTTGTGTGTGGGGGGGGGGAAGCTGATGGCTCAGAGGGAGGCAGTAGGTTAGTAGGATAGGAATTTCACAGTGGCACTAGCACCTGTGAGCTCCCATAGCATAGTGTGTTGTTGACCAGGAGGTGTATTCAGCTAATGGAACATAACAGAGGGAGCACATATTGTACATAAAGGGTGTGAAGTGTGACTACAGTTAAGGCTTCTGGAATGGGATGGTGTGTGTGTGTGTGTGTGTGTGTGTGTGTGTGTGTGTGTGTGTGTGTGAGTGTGTGTGACAGGTGGCATCTCTCTATGTAGTTCAGAGCTGATTCGGTGAACAGAGGATAAGGAAGGTGTGGGTTACAAAGCAGCCTTTGAAATCTAGGATGTTCTGCTGGGAAACATGTTATGCAGCTTGCTGGTCAACTCTTCTCTTGGTCACTGTTTGACAGTGACCACTCAGTTTGACAGCCGATTGGGCGGTCATACTCTGACAAAATGCTCTGTAACAGCAGAGCTCTTATATAACATGGATTCTATTACAGACAACTATGTCTCTGATGCTATCGGTTGAACCTCTAATGGGGCTGGAGTGGGATGAGCTAGATCAATGTATGGAGCAAGTAATGCACAATGGCCTTCCTCATGGATAAGACATAATATATGGTAAGGAAGGGAGTGATTTTAATGTGAGGCCATGGGTATTTCACTGAGTGGGTGGTGGAATCTACTTTGCGAGGGGTGGGTTGGACATTCCTTATTTCAGTGCATGATGAGATGTAATTAAAATAGGGATAATATTTAGTGATAAGACAGGTATTTTATCCATTTTCCTAAATGTTATAAAGGAGGCTAGGCAGTGGGGAATTGGTTGGAAGAGTTGAATATGTGCAGAGATGTTTGATGGGAGCACAGCAACCAGCTTCAACAGGATATCCAGAATTGTTGGGTTTATTAATTTTGGAAAATGTGTAGAAGATGTGTGTATGGGGGAAAGGTGATTACGGGTGTTTTGGGTGAGGGGATATATTGTAAGATGCCTCTGTAGTAGTCTGATTATAAAAAGACTACATTTAGCAGGACCTCACATGAAATAGATTTAATTATTCTTGAACTGCTGATAATATAATGATTGTGCTCCTAATGCTGACTTTCAATAACAAAAAGGTAATTGTAACTGACAAAGCTTTATTCAGAGAACAAATCAGTCAATAACTGTGTGCCTTATCATTCAATAAATTCATTAGTCTGCCTAAGTATAAAGAGCTACTGCCTACTGCAACTGACTGTTCTAGACTCCAACCATTTTGTGCAAACTGCTGCTGCATACCAGTGACATTATTATATTCATCAAAAATGTTGCATTAAAGACATTATACTACATACTACACCAGAGATCCTTACACATATTTACACAATTATAAAATAACATTTGTGATAGATTCACTTGGGGAGCACTTACATAAAAGTGAAGGATTCAGACAGTCGATGGGTTCTTTCTGTTAGTTTATCTGATTATTAACTCATGATGTGTCTTTAGGTTGCAAGTTGTTACTGCTAGTGAGAGATTTGTTTTCCTGAGAAAGGAGAATGAGGTGTAAGAGATTTGTAGAATGTAACCAAGGAAAGGTTTGGAGAGAGGAGTGGGGGTGAGACAAGGTTCAGCGTTCAGATTAGGTTGGCTTTAGTTGAAGGGGTTGGTAGTAAAAGAGTGCTTCAGCATTTGGAACTATGATGAGTGCAGCATGATGGGGTGTGGTTAAATTTATGCATTTTGTTGGGTAAGTTCTTAACAGTAAATTGGGTAGGATAGAAGTTTGGAGGGAAAAGTTCAGTGAGTCATTATCTGAAGTCTTTATTATTATCACATGACATTAATTTCTTTCACTTAATTACTTTACAGGTTGATGACTTGAAGGATTTGATGCCATTACTAATAATGAACACCCTCTCTTATCTGAAGAGCTCTTGGCCAAGAATAAGAGGAAATGCAGCAATGTTCATAGGTAATTCCATTATTATTTCTTAATAAAGCAATAAATGAATTTTTATAGTCAGCTTTCTCTCTTGCCTGATATTCTCCAAAGTATTTCATATCACTGTGTGTGAACACTGACATGTTTTTCTTCTCTATATTTTTGTGTGTTTGAAAACATTACATTTCTTGTCTCGCTTATGACATTGCTTACCTTACTGGAATGCAAAAATCGTGTAGTTTGATTTCATGTAATACTACACAAAAGGAGCAATATTATTTTCAGATGTGAAAACTGTCTGTTCTTTTATCTCTAACTATAACAAAGTAAAATAAATAAATAAATATTTTTTAATTTGTCTACTTTTTTTAGAACTCTAGTAAACAATATATTAATAAGTAAATTGTCAATAAATTTCTCTTTAATATTGAATTGAACTATTGCTTAAATCAAAATGTCATCTGTGGGGAAAACCAAGAAACTTAGTATTGTACTTCAAACAATGCACGTTTTATTAAAATTTTGAACATAGCTGCTATTGTCAGTGACTGTTACAATTTCAAAGGATAAAAATGCAACCCTCAGTTGCAAAAAATAAGATTATTTAACCTGGTTTCGGCAATAAACAAGATTACCTTTGTCAGAAATTATAAATGAGAACAAGTCACATAATTAAAGTTACAACTCAGCTGTAGAGCTTACATCACAAAAATAATTTAATTATTATTATTATTATTTTTTTTTTTTTTTTTTTTTTTTTTTTAGAGAGAGCTAGCCTCTAGAGGCTGCACACCTGCACGGAGGCATCAGACTGCAGGTGTGCAGCCCATAGTGATATGGCTAGCTCTCTCTAAAAAAAAAGAAAAAAATTAATTTTGTGATGTAAGCTTTACAGCTGAGTTGTAACTTTTATTATGTGACTTGTTTTCATTTATAATTTCTGATGAAGGCAATCGTAGTTATTGCCAAAACCAGGTTACATAATCTTATTTTTATGGCCAAGGGCTTCATTTTTATCCTCTGACTGCAGGTTTTACTTCAGGCAAAGAAGTCGACTCAGCACCCGCACTTCCTCACGTCCATCAGCTAATACAATAACCACAGTTAAATATATTAATCAAGTGTTGTTTCAGCATACTGAATGAAATTAATTAATAATTTTATGCTGGTATTATTAAAATATGTTAACA
Source organism: Locusta migratoria (assembly GCA_026315105.1). Taxonomy (NCBI): domain Eukaryota; kingdom Metazoa; phylum Arthropoda; class Insecta; order Orthoptera; family Acrididae; genus Locusta; species Locusta migratoria. Next base: position 376,861,029 of record CM048745.1, read on the forward strand.
CACTTGTGTAGTTGAGAATCATAATGAAGTGAGATAAGAATCAGAACAAAAGGGAATGAGAACTTCTCCATGAACTACAATATTTGTATAAAATGACAATAAAAAGCATATGTTCATGTTTGTAGCACAGTAGACTCTTTGGAAAAGCTATGGTTTCTTCCTTGTATGATAACTGAATCGTAGTCTAACATATACAGTCATGACACTCCTACTGATTTTTTGTTTTGCACCGTGACAGTAGCACTCCATGCGACCGGCAAGGTTTATTTCTGAATACAATACTGGAGGGATGTGAATGCTTTTGTGTAAATTGATTTTAACTTACTTTTTACAATAGGGAAGGTATGTAATTATATAAAAACAAGGACAGTCTACTTAAGATTCTCTTGAAATTTACGACTTTTTAATTAAGAATTTCATTTTCTATCAACAACAAAAAATTGCTATTAAACAACAGAACACCTAACCTTTTGAAGAAAGACGTCAATTTTCTCTCAGAAATGTCAAGGTTTCTTTACTAGAATTCCAGTCAAATCAGTAAATGTTGGATGTAAGAAACTTATATGGAATCCAGTATCTACATTAGGTGTACCAGATCAGCTACCACAGCTGTAGCTGAAGGAAAATCCTCACAAATATGACAGTAAAAAATAAATAAATAAATAAACAAATAAAAATAACACTTTCACAACAACGCAGAAACCAATCCACAATTGTTGCTGCATCTGAACCACAAACAGCAAGAATCTTGAAGACATTCGTTTTTTTAAGCAAAAGTAAATACACTCAAAAGTCTGTACATTTAAACAAAAGATGTATGAAGTGTAAAAATGTTCATATCAATAGACTCCATATTGAATTGTCAAAGAAAGTGCCTGGCTGTGAGAACAGACTGTAACGGGAATTTGTTTCTTGTATGTTTAAATTCTATTACTTTCAGCAAAATAAGCTACAAATATACACACATTCGTAAATATTAACCTCATGAGTAAGTTATTGGGTTTATCTTTAAATAAACCATTCAAAGACTGCATGCTTGAACAGTGGAATATGTGGATGGTGAGTGGGGAAAACTCATATACGAAAGGTGGAGCTATGCTTGCTGCATCACTTAATGTGTTGTGCGATTTCATGATAAAATCATTGGAAAATTTGAAAGAAGGAAAAAAAAAAAAAAAAAAAAGATAAAATGATTCAAAAAGTTTCGGATTTCTAATGCTATGGACAGTATGGAGGATGATTTCTTATGGGATACTGTTGACAAAGCAGAAATTGACACATCAATGGAATGGGACCCATATGATGAGCTTCTCAACATTGAAAGTGAGGAGTTACGTCAGGAGCTATTTGCTTCAGATAATGACTGTGAGAATTGTGCAGGATTTTAAATATATTTGTTAGTTTTATTTCATAATGGTTTTAATTTGCTATACAATTGCAAGAAAAGTCTTGATCAAAACGAGTGGCATATATTTTGTATTTTGTGCTGCGATGTTGTCAGTGTTTTCTTCTTGACAGCCAATGTGAGGCCAGCGGACAGATGACGTGCTCTCAAAGGACAGATGAAAAAATTTGTCACATGATGACATGACATATCTTAGCACATAATCAAGTAGTCTCAGTACATAGTGTTTTTTCAAGGTGATATCATCCCTGCAAGAAGATATGAGGTCCTATGCACTTGAGTGGATTGAGGAAACCGATTAGCGGGTTACTCAAACCATCCAATCAAGAATCCTAAGGCGACCGTCTTAAATAGAAGCATATATGAGTGGTATTTGAATGACATATTGTGGGGTCGGAGCCAGATCAACTTGGTACTGAGGAGGTAGAACACGTCCACTCGACTCAGACCTACAGCTCACACTACTCTCCTTTGGTGCACGCCACACCGCTGCGACAATTTCTGCCAGTCGCAGAAACGGTGAGCGTCAGCAGATATCTGACGCCGCTGCCTTGTCCGCTGTAAGGCAGCCAGGCCACTACATTTTCAAACAGAATAAATGGTCTAACAGTATTAGAATATTAAATAACCTTGATCTTGTGAGGCAAGCAGTTCTTTCTGTGTGTGGAAGGTAATCACATTTTGTAGGTGTGTAATAAACCACACACTGAATAAGAATCTACACACATTCACTATGTTTTGCCAGAGGCACTGTAGATCGTAACATTGCTTCTAGCAGGACTGAAAGCAAGTGTGTTTATCTCCATTTAAAAAGCATTGTTTCTGTTCTCACTTTTCCAAATTTATTTTTTATTACAGGTTTACTTAGCGGAAGTCTACCATTAAACATGCACAACAGCATTCCATTAGATACTGTGTGTTCACGTCTTCTGCAGTCGTTGAAAGATGAAAACCAGGAAGTGCGAGCGAAAGCAGCAGAAGCCCTCAGTTCTCTGTTCATTTCGTGAGATCTGGAAATGGGGTAAGAATGCAATATCAGGCTTAATATATTTTTGCACATTAAATACAGAATTTCAAGATTTCTGTTCTTGGATACGAACAGTCTGGCAAGAATGTGCCATCACATGGTAATTTTTGAGAATTCATATCCTTGTATTTAATTGTGGTATTGGTCCATTGTTTATACGCAATAAATAAGTAATAGGCAAGTAGCAGTTAGCCAAATTTGAAACATGTTTGTAACACAGCTGGAAAACTTAGAGGTTTTGGCACTGACACAGTGAGTGTTTGGAAATCTTTTATCTTTTGATTCTCCTGTAAAAATTATCAATGCATATGTACCTTCATATGACAATGAATAGAAGAACAGAATCACAATTTTGATTAATGATGGAAATTCTCCTCAGAGATGATAAATTATTTTTCAAATGAGATCGATTGGCTGGCCAGTTCTTACCTTTGTGAACACATTTCCTTCTTCAGGTGGGAGAGAAGGGAAGAAAAAAGGATGAGAACGTAAGGGAAAGGTAATTCATCACCTGGGTCCTGAAAATGGTGTTTAAGAAGTGTGTGACAAACCGAACTTAATACCGTCAGGCCATCCTACAGGAAGTCTTCCCACCGTCTCTCACAAGCAAGAAGTATACACCCACCCCCAGACCCAAATTGACAGATGAAAGGAAGCAGGCTTATAGCCAGAACATAAAGGTGAACTTGGCCAAGAAAAAGCAGAAGACCCTAGCTGAGAGTTAAGACGAGCCTCGTGGTCCCTAGTAGGCTCAAACAAACTGAAAAAATGTATTTAGGACCAGACCAGACCTCAAACCAAAGATCTTAGGCACAGGTCCGAGACTTGAGTCCCAGTGTGTCACACAATTTTTATCTGCCAGGAAGTTATGTATCAATGCATACTGCACCCAGAGGCAGATTCATTCTGGGAAGTTTCAGAACAGAATCATCTGGAAACTGAAGATATTTATCAGTTTGTCTTCTAGCTTAATTGTCTTTTCAGGTTTAAATTTTACTTTCTCTGTGAATAATGTAATTTGAGCTCTGGTGTTAACTACTATTGTGATTTAATAAATTGATATTTGGAGATTTGAAATCTTAACTAGGGTTTCTTTAATGCTGTATTGAAAATATATAAAATCAGTACTTATTGAGTGTTCATGTTGATAACCTCTTTTCCATGTCCTCATTTGCATCTTGCAGGTAATTTTAACACCTGAAGACCACATCAAGCCACAATTGGCATTGAAGATGTGACAACTTACTTTATTCTAAAGCTTCATCAGCAGCTGGCATATTCACTAGAACACACTTCTATTGAAGTTTACTTTACTAAGACTGTGGACTATATATGGTAATGGAAGATTTACCATTGAAGTAAGTATAAAAAAGTCTGTTTCTTCATACTGTAGTGTCTTAACTTCGCTGAAATTAATACAACAATAAAAATGTTATGTAGTAAAAGGTAGAAGAGAGAAATATGGTACTGGTAGGGTGATATGGAAGGTAAGAAATTGGTGACAAAGGTAAAGACAGATGAGAAAACAAAGATTTAATCCATTAAGATTATAGAACCATAACATCTATTGGTAGACAGTTCAAAACTGCTCAATATTCTGAAGATTTAGCTTGAGATGGGCAAAAGAGTGTTATTTGGCAGTCAAACTAGTAGTACAGTACTGCTTGCGAAGTAACACTGAAATTAGGTATGTGCTTCTGGCCTGCATGCTCTGCTATTGTGCGAGTAAAACTTGCTCAGTGTTAAGAATGATGTTTCCATTCGTGAGGCCTACATTTCGGACAACAGCCACATAACAATTCTTGCTGCAACTGCAGTTATATTTTTCAAATGTGACCTTGCCTGTGATGGTTTAAGATACACCAATGGCAGGACTATGAAACAATATTCTGGCTGGATACTTTGTTTATACAGAACACACTTAATAGGACTACAGTATCTGAAAAGTATAGATTGCATCTCATTGTAAAGATGATACACTGAGGTGCAGACAAGAACAACAGAGACAATCACATTGAGCCACAGCCTTCATTAAAAAAAGGACACGCACATTCATACCATCATGCAGGCAACATTCACACACACACACACACACACACACACACACACACACACACACACACTGCAACCCTAGTAGAAAATCTATATGATCTGTCAGTAAAACCATGGTTGGGAAGTTACTTTTTCAAAGTAACTAAGTTACAGTTACTTTTAAAAATTGTCACTTTAACTCATCCCCTAAGGGTCTCAGCATTAATTAGCTGAGTGCAGGCTTGGCAAAGCCGTGGGCGGTGTTACACCAACACTCCCCTACACCGTAATCTCTGTGCGTGCTTCAAAGACCGTCATTCGGCGCGACGGTGGAACATTGTACGATTCAGAGCCTGGGGTTCCGGGCTTAATCGCCTGGGTCTACAGAACTTCCACGAACATCTCAATCTGCAGCACAGCAAAATACACTTCACAATAGAAGTAGAAAAGAATGGGGTGCTGCCTTTCCTCGACGTTGAAGTCTACCGAAAGTCTGACGGTAAACTCGGCCACAGGGTGTACAGGAAGGCTACCAGCACGGGAAGGTACCTCCATGCCCCCTCCCACCACCATCCCATGCAGAAGAAGTCCGCCCTTCAAACTTTAACCAGGAGGGCCCACAGGATCAGCGATGCCAATCACCTACAGGCAGAACTACGACACCTCAGATCCACCTTTGTGACTAATGGCTATTGACTGGGCAAAATAAATAAAACAATGTCCAGGAGGAAGGAAAACAATAGAGGGGAACAGCAGGAAGCACAAAGCATCGCCCTATTACCTTACGTGCAGGGCGTCACTGAACGTGTGGGCAAGGTTCTTTGTCGGGCAGGCATCAAGCCAGTCTTCCGCAGCACCAATAAATCTAAGGATTTCCTAGGTTCAACTAAGGACGCAGTTGACAAACTGAGTAATGCCGGCGTTTATGAAATAAGCTGCGAGTGTGGGCAGGTCTATATAGGAGAGACCGGACGAGCAATCTGCACGAGGCTTTCGGAACATGAAAGATACATACGGCTTGGACAGCACACAAAGTCAGCTGTTTCTGAGCACCACAATCAGTGCGGAAAACAGTTATCTTTCGGTGAGGCCCGCATGCTGGCAAAACAACCATTCTCAACGAGGAGGAAGATGAGAGAGGCTATAGAAATAGCAAAGCATCCTGCCAATACGAACAGGGAGGATGGCTGCAGGCTGCCGGCGTCTTGGCTGCCAGCAGTTGCAACACTACGTGGCGGCACCGCGTGTGGAATGACTTGTGCAGGCGCCCCGGAGACCACAGCGGCCGCACACACGCAGAGCACCGGCCCGCCGCCGTCTGTGCCAGGCGATGTCAACAGCGGCACACCGCAACCGCTGTCCGTTCTCCCAGGTCCATTCCCCCAATAGCAAGTTCTAATGCAAAAGCCAATAGGAAACGTCCTTTTTTGACCAACAACAGAGAAGAATGCAACATCCAATCATATGAAAAACCAGCCTTTAAAACACCTATAAGCAACGCCCCTTTCCGCCAATGGCGTGCAATAATATAACCACCAATAAAGGTTAACCAACGTCCCCCTTCCTCTCCCTCATCCGCTGATATATAAACACCAAGCGATCGAATATTCAGCAGTCAGACACAGACCCTGATGAAGGCCGCCTGCAACAGTGGCCGAAACGTCGGTACAGAGTATAAAATAACGCCGAGGTGTCATACCCAGAATAATTTTATTGATAATAGTATTAAATTCCTGGGATTACAGCTTGATAATAAATTCAGTTGGGAGGAGAACACCACAGAACTGCAGAAATGACTTAATAAATCTGTATTTGCAATAAGAGTGGTATCAGACATAGGAGAGATAAAACTAAAAAGCTTGCATACTTTGCTTACTTTCATTCTACAACGTCATATGGTACAATATATTGGGGTAACTCTTCAAGTCAAGCAAAAGTCCAAAAGTGTTTAATATGTATTATTTGTGGTGTAAATTCACAGACATCCTGTAGAAGCCTCTTCAAAGAACTGGGTATATTAACTACTGCCTCTCAGTTCATTTATTCCTTAATGAAATTTGTCATAAATAATATATCTGTTTTCCCAACAAACAGCTCAGTTCATTCCTATAATACTAGGAACAAAAATGATCTACACAATGACTTAAAAACACTTACTTTAGTTCAAAAAGACTCATGAACACATTTTTAATAATTTACCAACAACCATAAAAAGTTTAGCTACAAATAAAGATCAGTTTCAGAGGAGCCTAAAAGACTTTCTAGGGGCCAACTCCTCCTACTCCACTAACGAATTCTTAAATAGAAATAAATGATGCATGTATCTGTATTCATACTATTATTATATTATCAGCTTGTAAAACTGTATTTACCTGTATTAGTAATATTAAATCATGAACTTAAAAAGAAAAAAAAATTGACATGTTCCACATCCACAAGGATCACCTCAACATGGGTCTACGGGACGAACCAACCAACTAATCTAATCTAATCTTTGTAAACATAATTCAGTTATATTAATAGCACTGAAGCATATTTAATTGATAGTATATTTATTTATGTCTTCATATTATTACACATCGTCATTTGCAGTGAAAGAAGCTTCTTTAGCCTTAGTCATTCACACTACAATGTGACAAGGGATCTGCTGCTAACGATCCCCCTTTCATGTCCACATTTAGTACACACCGCTGCCTCTTGCATACTCTTACATTCATTTATGATTCATAAAAAACACTGTAATTACAAAATGTTGTCATCGCTCTTTTATTGACTGGAAAGTAATGTACGGTAACTCGTTAATGACTTATTTTCCAAAATAAACATAAGAAATCCTGTTATTATTGCTGTGGTGTTGAGATGTGAGAGACTTAATTGTTTTTTCTACTTCACTTATGGCTGGTGTCAAACAATGTAGCAATATTCTGTGGGGAATCTTGCTTCTTTTTAATTATTTTTATGACATAAAAAATTTCACAGGCCGCCTCTGCCTCTTATTGGGTGACAAATTCATAAATGCTGCATCTTGACTACTTAATTTCGTGAATGAACAACCAAAGAGACAACATGTAACTCTACAAATAAACAGAAAAAACCGAACACTAGCACTGCAAAGGAGCATCTAGAGCTAGTAAGAGACATTGTTGCTTTACTGACAATGCCACAGAACGCAGCTTTTGTGTCGCAATTATGTTGTGAAAATTGGTACCGTAGTCCAGAATTAGCAGTAAGCAATGTTGTAGAACATGTTTCAAACTCATTGTATACGCGCTTTAATGCCAACGAGCAAGCAAAAACCTTATTGTTCATGAATTCTTAAGTTATATTTGGAGTTTCGACTGATTATAACTATTTTCTCATTGTGACACAATTTGCAGTAAAAGGAATCATTTTTTCCATCCAACGTCAAAAATTCGAACACTTCAGAATAATCTAGCCAAGGCATGTGTGTGTCTTCTTCCTTCCCCATGTCGAAAGGTGTGGAAAATAATCTGAGACTGGGGTATTTGAACTTAGGTTAAGTAGTTTGTAAGCCTAGGGACTAATAACCAAAGAAGTTAAGTCCCATAGATTTACAAACATTTAAAACATTTGAATCACTAAGGCCCTAAGGTTCAGTGTAGTCCCTGTAAAGCTCTGTACAGAATTTGTATTAAATGAGCCATGCTTTTTTTTCCCCCCTTTCTCCCCTCTCTTCATGATTTACAGATTTTCTGAAGAGGTATAGTTGCCATTATTGGAAAGGAAAGGAGGTAATATTTACCTATAAAAAAAAGGAAGTTGTTCTAAAAAATATCCATTCATATTAAGACATACTCAGTTCAGTGGATGGAGAAAACCAAATTGACTCAGTTTTTGTTAACTTGAAACAAGTATTGTCTCCAGTACAGTGCTGGCTTCTAAAGAAAATATATTTTACATACTCAATAAAGAATTTGTTAACCATTGCTGTCCATGTTACTGTTGCAGCACTAAGCACCATAGCAAATATATTAGAAAAGGTCACCAGCAGAATAAAGATTTTATTTATACTAGTATTGCCTGCATTCGACCACTTGTGTTTGCAAAGTCATGAAGAAAAAAAAAAAAACAACAATTATATTCCAACTACAAAACATTCCATTGAGCAGTGCAAATTTATAGGTTTTATGTGAATGCTATGAGAACAGGTGAAAGGAAGGGCAAAGAGGAAACATGAGAGAATGAAAGACACAAATGAGGAAATTAATTGCTTTATTTCACAATTTAGCATTACAGTATGTTTCCAACACTCACTTCACTATTAGAAAATCCTTGTTGGGCTACCAGTTTTCAATAAAACTATGTTCCTATGGTAAATCAATGGAGACACTTGAAATGTATTATTTAAAATAATTGTTCTTTAAACATACTGATTAAAATTATTGTAATTAATCTGAATATATTAATGCTGTTTTCATAAACTGAATTGTTTAATTATATTCAAAAATGATATTTAAAAATTAAGTATTGAACATTACAAAGAATTTTAAAAAATGAGGATGTGGCGGGGGGCAGTGGGAATCAAACCCAGGACCTTAAGAATGGAACTCAAAGTGCTTAACTGCCTGAGCTAATTTCACCTGTTTCAATACACCACCTACAGCGGGTTACAATGTAGTTGCAAAACTTTTGGAGAATTTGGAGTATCATCCTAAAACTTTTTTCTTTGTACCACTCTTAACAGCTGCATTCACACACCATTTTTATATTCACAACATCTAGGACAAAGCACCTTTAGAATTATGTTTCATTGTTCTTCTTGTGTGATCAATATTAAAAATCTGTACCCCTAGTTTCATGTTAGCGTGTGTATAAAAATGATGCATGGAACTTATGACATTAACTGTGAATGGGTAAAGTTGGAAATGTGTACCAAGCCAGGACTCAAACCAAGATCTTATGCTTTCTAGGCAGTTGCTCTGACTGCTACAGCACTGGAGACACAGCGATCATCACATCCGCATGGACTACTCAAGCACACTTCCCATCAGATACAAATTCTCAACTTTACTCTGCCTAATATTACTCAAACTTGTGGGTTTTTCAAACTGATTCACATAAGAGTAAGGGCTTAAGAGTGTATCCGCACTGAAGAAAGAATCATTGTCCATCAGCATATTGTATAAGTTATATATGTGTATAGTGTCTATTCTTGTGAACCACACTGGTTGTTTGTCTTCAGTCTTCATTGTCATGTTCCAACTGTTGTTGTTTGTTTGTTCTGGAAATCTTCTTACTTTGCTGTCCTACCAAATGTTTCTGATTCTCTTGTTTTCTTTTGATACAGCAACTTGACAATGCTGGATTTTCAGTTTCATTGTGTACAGATAGTGCTGCAGTACCTTGTATTGGTCTGTGTATAGTGGTTGCAATGAGGCCTTGTCAGTTCTTAGCATTATGTATGAATACTTGTTTACATGACGGTATACAAATGGCTTGACATTGCTGTGCTTGATTGCTGGTTGCGGCCTTATTTCTGCTAACTGTGTCCTTACTCTTTTCAGTATGCAGAGTAGGTCAGTCTGTTGGCTCCAGTCTTAAAAAAAAATTCGCCTGGAAGTCGCAAGATTTTCCTGTGCACCGGTTCATGGTAGACACCTTTAATTCTGGTTTAAAAACTGTATGAAGGCCTAATAACACTAATGGCAAGGCTGTAGACCAATTGTCTTAGTGGCACATCAACGCACTTTTCAATGACCAGTGCCATCGTACCACCATACCATTACTTTCCAGATGGTAACTAACTGTACAATGATGTCAAACCCACAAATGTTTGCCAGGTCAAGGAATAAGTCAATTTAAATTTCCAGCCTTGGGCAGTAGTGATAAACATTGGGCACCCAAATCATGCCATCCTTGATGCCAAAAAGTTTTTACTGGTTAGTTTCTGCTGATATATCTTGTAGTGAAATTGCCTCTGCTGAACTCGTACATTGATAGTTACTGTAAGGAGATAATGATAGCCTTCTACATGGTTAGTGACCTGACTACATTGATGTATACATGTTCAATACAACCAGACAGTTCTTTGAAATATCCGACTGGTTTCTTTATATGACATCCCACTTGACAATGTTGACAAGTCAGGGTTGTCTCTGCCCACTTCTGACAATCTCTTTTGATTTGCAGCCAGACAAAATGCTCAGTCAGCAATTTGATGCCTGCACTTGGTCCTGGATGGTGAACTATCACGGCTGCCTGACCATGAGTTGAATGACTTTCAACATAAGCAGTGTGATAGTTCTATTTTTGTAGTTGCTTAATAATGAATTCCAAACTGACATTTCTTCTTTATGAAGACTGGAATTCAACTATTAAAACTTCTTTTCATGTTCAAAATATGAAAGTCTTGAAATAATGAGATCCAGCAATAGCTGTGCCTCTAAGTACTTTTACTCATTAATTAATTACCTAGCTTACAAACTACTTAAACTAAGTCCCATAGATTTTACAGACATTTGAAATCTTAGACACATTTCTTCACTACAATGGCCATACATTTGTATTGGTTTCTTGTTTGCTGCTGTGAGACAAATCAACAGTTGCTCCCTGTTTGCTCTACACAATTGCATAGGTATGGTACTGACATCAGATTCAGTGTCTACAAGAAAATAGCATAAACGACTTACATCTTGAACATAGAGCCATCTGGACATAGGTAAAAGGTAAGTGTCTGTACTTACCATTTTTTCCACGTGGCGTGAGCAGTGTACATATTTGCAAAGAGGTGTACATTGACTGCTCACTCATCAAACCCGCTGATGTTACCAAGATAATTGGTCGGCCTTCTCTTCCCCTCTGTCTTGTACATGTGACTCCATCTCCACTGTCTTACAAGCTTCACACTGTTTTTGTAATCCATCTAATTGCACTTTGAATTGTAGGAAATGATATTTTGTCTCTGTTTGCTGTTCTTTGCTGATCGTAGCCACAAAGTGTTCCGTCATCAATATTGCTTCCATTGCACCAAATGTATCTGTCATCTTAATCGCTGCAAAAACTCTGTCAGCCAAACAGAGAGTGTGGGTCATATCTTGGCCGCCATCTGCTGCTGCAGCTGCGGCTGCTGCTACTACTGCTGGTCTGACTGCTGAGAGAAGCAGCTGCGACAACCAGATGAGTTGGAAAAGTCTTTACCTGTCATTATACTTCATAAATGTCACCAGACTTATGAAGGGAATCTGTCACCTCTACATTTGTATCTCAATATGTGATGTATCCATTAATCTAATGGTTTGCTAATTTGTCAGTTAACAGCTTCTTAAGGTGAGTGTATTGCCACTGCTCTGTAGTTGAAACCATTAATTGTTATTGCTCTGATTTGTCAGTGAGGAATTGTGGTGTGCTTACTTCTATATGCACTTTGTACAAGTCTTCTTTTTTATTTTCTTCACTGTTTGCACAATCTGCTGTGCTTATATTGCATTGTTGTTGTGAATTACTACCTAGTCGTTTCGTTTCATTACATAACTATCTTGTAGTTGTGTTAAATCCAATGCTGAGAGTTGCTACATTCTGCTCTACACTGCATCAGTTTTATGCCATCCCACAAATTTTCTTCATCTTGTGCGAGTTTGTCAGACCCTGAGGTAATCACATTGTGGCCACTTCTTAACGTCATTTTTACTAAATTAACAACAACTTGCACTTAGATCACACACTTTAAAAAAAGGTTCATTAAGGAGAACAAAGATAGATGAAAACATAATCAGCAATAGAAACTATATATCATAAAATCCAAAGAGTACTCAGTCCATTATTAATAACAATCTTTGCAGTCAGCTGTCTGAACTGTAAAACATTTGGGAACCATGTTAATTGTCTTGTTGTTCCCACAAGTAAATTAATAGGCTCACTCTCCATATCCCTAGCTATTGCAATTACACTTCCCCAGAATATGCTCTTTTTCCAAAAGTTTTTTTTGCTCACTAGGGTATAGAAATAATTTTTCATTTGATCTAACCTTATATTAAATTACAGTAACAGTGATAGGAAACAACTCACCATAAAGACAATCAGTGAGCTGCACAGAGGCACATGGAAAATACAATCACATTCACACAACAAAAATTTTCAGCCGCAGCATTCATCAGAGAAAGCATACGTACAGCCACTCTCACCCACAACTTGTGCACACATGACTGCCCTCTCTGGCTGCTACAATGCTTGGGGGTGACAAGAGCTGATTATTTGGGGGGAAGGTAGAATTGATGGTTTGTGGGGATATGGCACAGGAAATCTGCTTGGTTGGTTTGGGGGGGGGGGGGGGGATGCCTAATTGTGAAAACCTTTGTGAGGTCCTCAGCATATTGGGCAATGGGGTTTTCAGCACTGTAAAATGGATGCCAGCAGACATTATTGGTGGTTGGTGGTTTTAATGACAATAGAGCTGTGGATTGAGCCATTAGCGAGCTGAAGGTTAACATCCAAGAAGGTGGCATGCTTAAGGAGGACCAAGAGAAGCAAATGGGAGAGTTGAGGTTGTGAAGAAACGAGACTAGGGTGTTTTGGCCTTGAGTCCAAATCACCAAAGTATTGTCAATGAACTTAAACGAGACCAGTGGTTTGAGGTTTTGGGATGCTAGGAAGGTATCTTCTAGATCGCCTATAAACAAGTTAGCATAGGGTGATGCTGTAAGGGTGCCCATGGGTGTGCCATTAATTTGATTGTACAATTGTTTGTTAGGATGTAGTCAATAAAGGTTATTAAGAGTAAGGCTTAAGAGTCTGAGGGACATTGGGAGTGGTATTGTTAGATGGCAGATTCTTTGTTTATAGGGAAGTGTTATCAACAGTGATGAACAAGGATGTAGGAGGTAAATGGGTGGGGATGGTATAGTCAGTGCAGAAAGCAGTTGTTATCTTTGATGTGGGAGGCTAGATTTTGGACAATTGTTTGGAAGTCTTGGTCAGCGAGGACCAAAATTCTCTCTGTGGGAGCACAAAAACCCGCCACAATCATTCTATTAAATTGATGCAATTGCATCCTACATTTTGATGTAAAAATTCATGTCATCTCATTGTTGTTTTTACAGGAGTCTTTAGCAACTGACAGACAGAGAAAAAGATGTATCTTATCAAGACAAGACAATATGCAGTAATATGATCATATTGCTCAAGTGGTTGCCCTGGAACATAAAACACTTCATCATCCCGAAACGGAGTACAAACTACAAGGCAGACTGAATGTACAGTATGTTGATATTTTTCTGTATGAAAGTGATTTAACTTATATATTATCTGACTGTTTTGCAATATAGAGAAAAAGAAACTATGTAAATTGTTGGCAGATAAGTAGTAATCTAGTCATTTATCACAACATAAAATTATTGTACATAATTAATGAAACAACTGTAAAGCTACAATATTCAAAACATTCCTGTGAATGTTTAAAGATACAGTGTGTACGAGAGAGAGAGAGAGAGAGAGAGAGAGAGAGAGAGAGAGAGAGAGAGAGAGAGAGACTGATGTCAAAATGGTGTTGGTACTGGGAGGTATTGGAATGTCTTGAGTGTAAATTTCTTTGTAACTGTCTATAAAATAGACTTATTGATTGTCTACACATTGTTATGATGCCTGAAAGGTTTATTTCTACCTGTTTTAATGTTTAAAAAGTTGTACAGTATTGATTGTTTTATAGATTCTAATATTTACCCAATCCTACTCCCTCCCATTCCTCTATTTGCATTACTCGTAAAGAAAGATACTTGATGTCAGCAATAAAGAAAATTAATTACCTCATCAACAGAAATTAGTACTGATACAAAGGAAATGCATTATAAATTCTATAATTGCTTCTAGCAATTCCATCTGAGCTGTTATGTAAGTATATAAAAAATCTGTAATAAAAGTGACAAGAAATCAGTGTGTGTTTTCATTAAAACTGCCCATGTCCTAATGTATACATGCATGCAGTGCTTCTCCTGCTGTCTCCCTCCCACCTTCTCCCGCCCCCCCCCCCCTCCCCGCCTGGTGAACCCAGGGGTATGTATACACCTTTAACATTCAAAGACTGTTAAAATTAAAATATTGGTACATTTACAATAATGGCCATTAAAATTGCTACACCACAAATATGACGTGCTACAGGCATGAATCTTATTCAACAGTGATGTTGCAGTGATATGCAAATGATTAGCTTTTCAGAGCATTCACAGAATTTTGGCGCTGGTGGCGGCACCTACAACGTGCTGACATGAGGAAAGTTTCCAACTGATTTCTCATATACAAACAGCAGTTGACTGGTGAAACGTTGTTGTGATGTCTCATGTAAGGAGGAGAAATACGTACCATCACGTTTCCGACTTGATAAAGGTAGGTTTGTAGCCTATCGTGATTGCAGTCTATCGTATCGTGACATTGCTGCTCGCATTGGTCACGATCCAATGACTGTTATCAGAATGGAATCGGTGGATTCAGGAGGGCAATATAGAATGCCGTGCTGGATCCCAATGGCCTCGTATCACTAGCAGTCGAGATGAGAGGCATCTTATCTGCAAGGCTGTAATGGATCGTGCAGCCACGTCTCGATCCATCAATCAACAGATGGGGAAGTTGGCAAGACAACAACCATCTGCATGAACAGTTCGACAATGTTTGCAGCAGCATGGACTGTCAGCTCTGAGACCATGGCTGCGATTACCCTTGACACTGCGTCACAGACAGGATCGCCTGCGATGTGTAGGCAACGATGAACCTCGGTGGACGAATGGCAAAACGTAATTTTTTCGGATGAATCCAGGTTCTGTTTACAGCATCATGATGGTCACATCCGTGTTTGGCGACATCTCAGTGAACGGACATTGGAAGCATGTATTTATCATCACCGTACTGGCGTATCACCCTGCCTGATGTTATGGGGCACCATTGGTTACACATCTCAGTCATCTCTTGTTCGCATCGACAGCACTTTGAACAGTGGCCGCGACATTTCAGATGTGTTAGACCTGAGGCTCTACCCTTTATGTGATCCCTGCGAAACCCTGCATTTCAGCAGGATAATGCACGACCACATGTTGCACGTCCTGTACGGGCCTTTCTGGATACGGAAAATGTTAGACTTCTGCCCTGGCTAGCACATTCTCCAGATCTCTCACCTTTTGAAAACGTCTGGTCAATGGTGGTCGAGCATCTGGCTCATCACAATATGCCAGTCACTACTCTTGTTGAACTGTGGTATCGTGTTGAAGCTGCATGGGCATCTGTACCTGTACATGCCATCCAAACGCTGTTTGACTCAATGCCCGGGTGTATCAAGGCCGTTATTATGGCCAGAGGTGGTTGTTCTGGGTACTGATTTCTCAGGAGCTATGCACCCAAATTGTGTGAAAATATAATCACATGTCTGTTCTGGTATGATATATTTGTCCAATGAATACCCATTTATCATCAGCATTTCTTCTTGATGTAGCAATTTTAATGACCTTTAGTGTATATCTCATCTGGGAAATATGGCTTCCAACTTGACATGTTCCACATCCATGAGAATCTCCTATACATGTATCTGTGGAACAAACAACTAATCTAATCTAATATAATCTTCATTATTAATGGTAGTGTTATATCTTTATTTCTGTGTGAACCATAGTGTGATTCTCCATAATCAGTGAAAACGTATCTATGTAACATATGTAGGAGCATACATAGGTAAAGAGATTGTATACTACTATATAGAGACCAGTCATTGTTTAACATTGTTACTAAATATCTCAAACTTCTTAACTAATTTACTCCATATTTTTACACAGGGCACTAATAAAGATTCAGACAGATGTAGGCTATCTTTTTATGTAGTATACAAATTGTATATCAAGAGGAACTATCATCAGTAAAAAAATCTCCAAAAGTTATGATACACATTGCCTAGATACTTCTGAATATATGTAGATACTTACAAAACTCTAAAATGTGCAGAGAGGAATGAATCTTTATCTTTTTAAAAATGGAAATAGATGGGGAAGAGGGTATGGACAAAGAAGGGCTGGGAATGGGAAGATATAAACACAGACATTAGGAGGTTCGCTGAAGCAGCTGCCAGAAATCTAGTTTCAAGTGTGAACAAGTAGGTGTTCCTGTGCATGAGCAGCTATGATGACGTATGTGAGGTTGTACTGCTTGAAAGCTTTTAGTCCCAATTCTGGTAGGATTTTCGTGCGTCATCTGGGATTTGTGAAGACCCTAGATAGAATCAGATGCAGGTATTACTGGAAAGGTCTCTACCGATCTGTCAAGCACTATGTGAGTCATTGCAAAGAGTGCCAGCGACGGAAGCATGTGCCGCAATTACCTCCAGGGCATCTCGTATTGATTCCACCTGCAGCAGCTCCATTCCACCAAGTTGGGATTGATCTTTTAGGGAGGTTCCCGAAGTCGACAACCAGTAACCGATGGATAATAGTCTGCACTGATTACCTTACACGCTATGCTGTGACCAAACCTGTGCCAACTACAGAAGCTCCAGAGATCGCAAAATTCCTTCTAGAAGAAATTATTTTGCAGCATGGAGCACCATGTGTCACGATATCTGATCGTGGAAAAGTATCCCAGTCAAAACTAGTATCAGAAGTAATGTCCCATTGTGACATTGTCCACATAATGACAACTGCATACCATCCTCAGACAAATGGTCTTACCAAACGTTTTAACAAGACCTTAGCAGATATGCTGTCGATGTACATCGATGTCGAGCAGAAGGATTGGGATACAATACTGACAGTTGTGACGTTTGCTTACAATACCGCAAGACAAGAAACCACAGGCTTCACACAGTTTTTCCTGCTCCATGGCCATGAAGCTGAGATGACAATGGATATGCTGTTCCCGTTCCAGCTGCATGACGCTCAAGATGACTATGTGAAACAGCTCATCACCAGGGTCTAAGAAGCAAGACATCTGGGCTCACATACGGACACTGGATGCCCAGGAGAAGGACCGTCAGCGGTATAACAACAAGCACTGACCTGTTGTGTACAGTCCAGGATATCTGGTGTGGATTTTTACCCCTGTACGGAAAGTTGGATTGTCAGAAAAGTTATAGAAGTGATTCTTTGGTCCGTATTGTGTCATACGCCGCCTGTCAGATGTCACATACGAAGTTGAGGATTATGAGCTGTCGTTGAAATGACAAAAACAAGAGACATTGTTCACGTCCTCTGCATGAAGCCTTACCATGATCCTGAAGAGCAGATAGGCGACAGTGGCTTCTTGTTCAAGGACTCTAAGGACAGTAATGATACTGATGAAGCCACAACAGGTACGTCTGTCATCGATAATTGTGCAGAAATGAAGGATTCTCCAGAACTGCCATACCGAGGACCCACGACAAGATCAAGATCCAGGACATTGCAACTGGCTCCAAAGGGAACCTAACAGCAGGTCGCTGTTTTTTATTCAGGAGAGGGATCTAAGCCACGAGACCCCACGTTAACCAATAGCCGGGGTGGCGCAAAGGATAGCGTAAACCAACTGCACTGGTTAAGGTCGCCACTTCAATCCCGTCCACCGGCAAAAATTTATTTCTTTGAAATTAACATTCCAGAATGTTCTACATGTTTCTTATGTTCGCTTGTAATGTCTACTTGTTTCTTATGTTTACTATTCCTCTAATTTCTGTGTATAAATAGCAGAACACTGCCCGGGAGGCAGTCAGTGCTGCGTGTACGTTTCAGTTCACAATAACCCTGCTTTCAGTATAAGTGCTGTGTTCAGTCTAAAAAAAAAGAGTATAAGGAATCCAAGAAGATAATCACGATGGAAGAAAAACAATAAATTGAAAAATTTGTTTGTGAAGTAACTGGGCAACCTGGCATAACCTAATGAAGGTTATTTTTTAGAATGTGATGCAGTTTGTGATGCGGTAAGCGGTAATTTAATCAAAGCAGAACCAAAATTAGCTTTTTGGGCTACAGCAAATACCAAGGCAGAGAAATGTCTTGAAGAGTTGCCATTGTGAAACTGCAAAAGATGTTGGGAAAAGTTGAACCAGATTTATGATAGTCTGCAGAAAACTGTACTGTCCCTGGTGGCTCTGCAGTTCTATCAGTTGTGAATACATTATTAGAGGAAAGACCAAGAATGATGATATCCAAGATATCTTATTTATCTGCAAATATAGATATGTCACAGTGTGATGAATGGCTCATTGATAGTTGTGCTACACATCATATGACAAACCGTCGAGATTGATTTGTTTTGTACAATCCTGTCAATACACCAAAGAAGATGGACAGTGCTAAGAATAATGTGCATTACAAGACATTTGAAATGGGTTGTATTAATGTTGAAACTTTGGATAAAGTCAGGTGTCCAATACCACCTATTGGCTTTGAACAATGACGTCATGTGTTATCCAGAGACGTTATGCTCGTGATACTTTTGATACAAGGAATGTATTATAATAAACAATTGACTGTATTAGTAACTTTTTTTGTTGGAATATATGAATGTGTATACAATTCAAATTAAAATGAAATGAATTTATGTTATGTACTTTAAATAAAAACAGAGAATATTTGATAACGAGTAAAATATGAGTGAAATTATGGAAATGTGAAAAGAGAATTACTATCTCAGTGGTTTAAAAAGTTAAATAGCATAACAGAACTACCGCGAGAAAATTGCGGGTATTGGACGGGGACATACTAAATTGAAATATATAAAATTTTTGAAAAAAGTCCAACAATTATGATGTGTTACAATTAATATTAACATTCATAGAGCTTTACAAGATTGCAGTGAGAAATTGGGGGTTTTGGGCAGGGACATACTAAATTGAAACAAAATAAATCACTGAAACGTATTTCAGATATAGTTATGTGGTATCGTTATCTAGACTTAATCTTGGTAACCTGCATAGGGAAATTACCGATACCAGCCCTTCATAGTTTTTGGTTCACCATTTATTAGGTATCGTTATCTAGACTTGACCTATATAGGTCAAATCTAATTATCAATATCACATCATCGTAATTTTTGGTTGACATGTATTATTGGGTATTGCTACGTAGACTTGACCTAGTCTAGTTATCGATACCAGCCGTTCTTATTTTTAGTTCACATACAGTTAGTGGGTGTCGGTATATTTCTGAAAAAAATGCGAAGAGCTGGTATCGGTAACTAGACTTGACCTATATAGGTGAAGTGTAGTTTCTGATACGAGCTGTTAGAATGTTTGAAATAGAGTTCGTGGGTATTGGTATCTAGACTTGAGCTATTTAGGCAGGTCTAGTTATCAATACCAAATCTTCTTAGTTTTGTTTCACTTATATATGTTGTTAAAGACCCTTACGGATAGCAAACAGATACTTGTTTTACGCTATTCACAATGATGCCTAATCAATGCATAGTTTAAAAAAATCCTGGGATGCAAACAGATCCATGTTTTATGCCACTGACAATGATGCCCAGATTAGATTTATGGAATATTCCATCAGTTCTTGGAGGAACAAAGGCATATTAAAAACTTAAATACGTAGTATTTCTGTTCCTCAATATTTTTTATTTCTTATTAGCAGCTTTCGGCTTCTTACGCCATCGTCAGATAACCTCATACTAAACAGATAGTCCACACCTAACATTGAGGTTACATATACAAAGATGGTTTTTCAAAGATATGTGAATCTGCAAATTTCTTGTGTCTATTAATCAATACTACAAAACAAATGGAATTTAAATGAACACATCTTACGCTACAATGGTATTAAAATATTGAAACTGTGGGATTGTATAAGAAAGTATTCTCATCAGGTGATGTTAGAAACGAAAGGTGAATTTTTTATGAATAAGTATCAATACCACAGAACATGCAAAATATAAAACATAAATGGGGTCCAAATAGGTACATCTTACATCACTTAAGGTTACAAATATTATAAATATCCAAGTGGGTGATGGGTGATTGTACCAGCAAACTCTAAATTCAGAGAAACATTGAAGTGTGTGTGTGGGGGGGAATAATTATGACAAGGGGAAAGAAAGGTATATGGATTATTGACATGGAACACATTTGACAAAATTATTTACAGACAGTGAGAACAATAGGCCTATCAATAAGTTGACATTATTTTAGTAAAGTGAATAATGGAATTGTGTCTGGTCATTAAGCACTAGGTCAGGATTCTTGGACTTGTGTTTGTTAATAGCCAGAATTTCCAACAATGTGAGTTTTTTGCCCTTTATGGAGAACATCACATTTAGTATCATAGGAATGACATTCATTCAGAGCATGGTCAACGAAGGCGTTTTTCTTTCTTTCTTCTTTTTTTTTTTCTTTTTTTTTTTTTTTTTCTTCTTCTTCATTTAAAATCTCCAGCCTTTGCTGACCATGAATTCTCTGAATGAATGCCATTCCTATGATACTAAATGTGATATTCTCCATAAAGAGAAAAAGGGCAGAAAACACTGTTGTAAATTCTGGCTACTAACAAACACCAGTCCAGAATCATGACCTAGTGCTTAATGGCCAGACACAATTCCATTATTCATCTTTACTAAAATAATGTCAACTTATTAATAGGCCTATTGTTCTCACTGTGTGTAAATAACTTTGTAATGCGTGTTCCATGCCAATACTCCATATACCTTACATTCCCCTTGTCATAATCCCCCCCCCCCCCCCCCCCACACACACACCCTTCAATGTTTCTCTGAGATTTACAGTTTGCTTGTACAATCACCCATCGCTCACCTGGACATTTATCCGTAACTGATGTAAGATGTAACCATTCAAACTCCATTTCTGTTTTATTTTATGCACTTTCTGTGGTATTGATACTTGTTCATACCAAATCCACATTTTGTTTCTAGCATCACCTGATGACAATACTTTCTTATACAATCCCACAGTTTCAATATTTTGATAACATTGTAGCCTAAGATGTGTTCATTTAAATTCCATTTGTTTTGTAGTATGCTTGTTCTGTAGTATTGATTCATAGACATAAGAAATTTGCAGATTCACTTATCTTTGAAAAAAAATCTTTGTATATGTAACTGCAATGTTAGTCGTGGACTATCTGTTTAGTACGAAGTTATCTGGCGATGGCATAAGAAGCCAAAAGCTGCTAATAACAAATAAAGATATTGTGGAACAAAAATACTACATGAAACTTCCTGGCAGATTAAAATTGTGTTCCGGAACCGGGACTCAAACCTGGGACCTTTGCCTTTTGCAGGCAAGTGCACTGGCAGAAGTAAAGTTGTGAGGCGGCATTGTGAGTCGTGTTGAGATAGCACAGTTGGTAGTGTGTTTGCCCGCGAAAGGCAAAGGTCCCAGGTTCGAGTCCCGGTTCCGGAACACAATTTTAATCTGCCAGGAAGTTTCATATCAGCGCACACTCCGCTGCAGAGTGAAAGTTTCATTTTGAAAAATACTACATATTTAAGTTTCAACAATTCTGGAAAGTAGGAGGCGAGGTACTGGCAGAAGTAAAGTTGTGAGGCGGCATCGTGAGACATGTCGGGATAGCACAGTCGGTAGTGCGCTTGCCTGCGAAAGGCAAAGGTCCCAGGTTCGAGTCCCGGTTCCGGAACACAATTTTAATCTGCCAGGAAGTTTCATATCAGCGCACACTCCGCTGCAGAGTGAAAGTTTCATTCTGAAAAATACTACATATTTAAGTTTCAACAATATTTTGGAAAGGATAGGTTGCTACTCATCACAGAGATGTCCGATGAGCCACAGAAAGACACACATAACAGAATGAACAAAATGAAGCTTTCAGCTGTTAAGCCTTCATCTCCCACAGAGAAAACACACACACACACAAAAACAAATCCAAACCCAATCGCCGTCTCCGGCTATTGCGGCTGGACTGCAACAGACAGCATAGCTGAGGCGAGAGCAACAAGTGGTGGGGATGAGGAAGCGGCATGGAGAGGGGAGCAGGAAGGGATGCCGGTGGGGATGGAGCATTATTTCAGTGCTGTCTCACACATAGGATGGGACTGAAATATGTGGGGGGAAAGGGAGATGTGTATAAGCTGGAGTGTGGGTAGGGAAAGGAAGGGGAGAGGAGAGTGGTGGGGGCAGGAACTAGAGAAGGTTTAGGTCTGGGGGATTGCAGGAGTGTAGGATATACAGCATGGAGAGTTGCTATCTGTGCAGTTCGGATAAGTTGGTGTTCGTGGGGAGGATCCATATAACACAGGCTGTGTAGCAGTCATTGAAGTGAGCCACATCATGCAGTGCTGCATGCTCTGCAACAGGATGGTCCAGCTGTCTCCTTGCCACAGTATGACAATGGCCATTCATCCGTACAGACAGCTTGTTGCTGGTCATGCCCACATAGAAAGCTGCACAGTGTTTGCTGCTCAGTTTGTACACATGACTGCTATCACAGGTTGCCCTGCCTTTTATGGGATAGGAAATGCCTGTGATAGGACTGGAGTAGGTGGTGATGGGATGGTTTTGCATCTGGGTCTATTGCAGGGATATGAGCCATGGGGTAAGGAGTTGGGAGCAGGGAAGGAGTAGGGATGGACAAGGATATTATGTAGGTTTGGTGGATGGTGGAATACTACTGTAGAGGGGGTGAGGAGGATTTTGGGCAGGGTATTTCTCTTTTCAGGACAGGATGAAAGGTAATTGTTAGCCTGGTGGAGAGTGTGGTTTAACTGCTCTAGTCCTGGGTGGTACTGGGTGACAAGAGGGATGCTCTGTTGTGGCCGGACAGTGGGTGTGGGGAAGGTGGTGGGTGACCGGACGTATAGGGCCCCTTAATATCTGTTTCTGGACAAGTTTTGGTGGGTAACTGCAGTCAGTGAAGGCCTCAGTGAGGTGTTTGGCATAATTGGAGAGGGATTGCTTGTCACTGCAGATGTGATGACCACGGGTCACTAGGCTGTATGGAAGGGACTTTTTGGTGTGGAATTGGTGGCAGCTGTCAAGAAGGGGGTATTGCTGATAATTGGTAGGTTTGTACATGACATCATCTAGTAATAATGACAAGAAAACTGTAGAAGGAAATATTGCAGGACCTTTATGTGTGTTACACTACCTAATCTAGAAGATAATGAAATCGTAAACATACATAATGCAGGGACAGAACAGATGAAATGATATAACTTTGAGTGGATCTGAAAATATTGATGGACCTAGGGATCTGAGAGATAAAAGAATGCTTAGAAAACTAAAACATTATCAAGATGAACCTGAGCAACCAATGATGATGATGCTGAGGGAATTTCAAAAAGACTATGATGAAGTAGTGAAAGTCTTCAAATGCAGAAAATTGGAAAGCTGCAATGGATAAAGAAATGTACTCACATCACAAGTTTGGTACTTGGAAATTAGTTGATTTACCAGTTGGAAGGAAAGCTATTGGTAATAGGTGGGTGTCTGCAGCAAAACTGAATAATAACAATAACATCTACAAGACAAGATTAGTTCACAAGGTTTTAGCGAGGGACCATGAGTTGATTTTTCTGAAACTTTTAGTTGTGTGGTTAGGTTTGAGACTATCGGAGCTCTTTTAAGTGTTGTTGTTCAATGAAATTGGAACATTAAACAGTTTCATGTGAAAAAAGCATTCCTTAATGGTACATTGGAAGAAGAAATTTACTTTCAACAACCAAAAGGCTAACAAGATGGTACAAGCTGTATGTGTAGACTATGGAGCTTGTATGGACTGAAGCAAGCAGCAAAATGTTGATATGATTGTTTGAAAGAATACCTTAAGAAATCCAATTTACAGGAGATTATTGCTGATGTGAGTATGTATTTTAATGAAAATATAATCATTTTATTTCCTGTTGATGATGGATTAATAATAGGACCTGATGAAATAGTTATTAATTGCACAAACCAATTGCAAGTTTTGTTTGATATTGTGGTAACTGAAGAGATTGCTATATTGGCTACATTGAACACTACTACCTTTTTACTTCGACTTGAGGTATCTAAATATTAAGTCGATATTAGGCTTGCACAGAGTAGAAGCTGCCACCATAATCAATGGTTGTTACAGATTCTGGGGGCGAAAGACATTGCAAAGTAGTCACCAATGTCACATGAAGTAATTGAAGAAGTTTCTTCGTGATCTAAGAGTAACCAAACAGAATAGAAAAGACAAATTAAGCATTAATTTTTGTTGATTTTTATGTATGTTCATGGTACTATAGTATTATTCATGCATGGTTTGACTGGTGTTCAAAATATTGTTCTATTATTCATCTATAAGTGTTATAAGGCGAATAAATTGATCTCAAGAAGTTCCTCAGTATAATTGAGTTCTTCTTTATATTTATTAAAAACATTAGAATTGAACAATTAACATCAAGAAGTTTACAAATTATAATTGCACGTATTGGAAATGACTGAGGCACAGCTGAGGCTGGATCTCGTAATTAAAACTGATTACAGCTACATTATATTATGTGCTTAACCTTGTTGGTAGTGACTTAAGTATGGAAATGTTGGTTTGCTGTTTGAAGAATATACTTTAACCAGTGTCCAGAACACTTCAAGATTAATAAAACAGCATATGCAAACAGTGTTCGCAAGGTACGGAATGATCAGTACAAAACCAGTCACATTACCAATTAAACCTTGACGGATACCTGGTGATTCACCATATGCTTCTGATACTGACCACTAATAAATCAATGTTCTAACAATATTTGTTGACAATTTTAAATATTCCTGGCAGTGTCCATGTTTAACTATGTAACTAATGTAGATAACCTTCAGACAAGTAAGCAAGTCTGAAGGAGCAGACACTGTGGTAACTAAAGCTAACAGAAATCCAAGAAATGTATTCACAATTGAGTATATGAACCAGCATCAGCTGTAAAATTTCTTTTTGCTACGTGAAAATCTGTGCCAGACTGGAATGCAATCCTTCATTTTCTGGCTTTCCAAGAGTGGTTGCATTAACCATTATAAGTAATAGACAAAGTAGCAGGCGAGGTAGTAGTGGAAGTAAAGTTGTGAGGCGGCATCGTGAGTCGTGTCGAGCTAGCACAGTCGGTAGTGCGCTTGCCTGCGAAAGGCAAAGGTCCCAGGTTCGGGTCCCGGTTCTGGCACACAATTTTAATCTGCCAGGAAGTTTCATTAGACAATATGTTGCTTATGGAACTTTGGTTTGGTCAAGGAGATATACAGGTTCAAATCATGTTAGCCATTTCCAGTTAATCATCAGTTCAGCTGGAGTATAAAACCCTGTCTCTATCTTTCAATATATATAAGTTCTGGAGGATAATTACTTCTGTAGTAGTACAAAGGTAATGCACTAACTACATCTCTGTTTCTGTGGAAATTAAATTTCTGATACTCACGGATTGACATTAACTAGAGTCTGACTGAAACATAATTTGTGGCCAAAGTACTTCTCAGCAATAAAGTGCTTCCCCATAATCAGTTTCCAAAATATCTTGGTGTCACATTGGATCACACCCTCTCCTTCAGGAAACACCTGGAAGCAACGAAAGCCAACATCAACACTCGCAATAACATCTACCACAGAATGTGTGACAGCAGAAGAGGAGCACATCCTTCTACTCTGAGAGGTTCTGCCCTAGCACTTGTGTACTCTGCCACAGAATACTGCTCCTCTGCATGCTTGAATAGTAGCCATGTAAGCAAACTAGATGCCATATGATACGAGACCATGCGTACCATCAGCTGATGCATCAAAAGCGCATCTGTGCAATGGTTACCTGTGCTGAGCCACATCACTTCACCTCTGCTACGAAGAAAGGGCTACTTGGTCCAACAGCTCAAGAGGATCCAAAGTGACCCAGACCTACCAGTGCATAAGGACATTCCTCATCTATCACTGAGAAGGCTGAAGTCCAGGAAGCCTCCTCTAGTCTCAGCACAACTACGACAAGACACAGATTTCAACATCACTGAGCAATGGAGGAAGGACTGGAGCACTGTCAACTTCACAGCTCTCTGGCCTGACCCCACAGAAAAACCCACTGGTTTCAAAATCCCCCACCAACAATGGAAAGTGCTTAACAGGATCCTAACATCTCACGGAATCCGTCAAGATTCTCTGTATAAGTGGGGCATATCACCAACTTCTCAATGCGACTGTGGTGCTTTGTGTCAGACAATAGACCATATTGTGTATGACTGTAACATCAGGTCTTACCCAGGTCCAAAAACAGGCCTATATAAAGTGACATGCTGCAATTTTATAGCTGGATTGTTTAGACACATTAATATATAATGACCATGTTCGCTGCATACCTTTCTTAATTCAATTAACATAAATTGTGTAAATTTACTGCTCATTTCATTGTTGTTTTTCTTATTACTTATTTTATTTTCCTGCCTTAATATTCCTCCATTAGTGTTTCAGTGTTCATTCAACTGTTCATCTTACTGTATGATGCACTACATCTTTTACTGTTTCTTCATATATTATAGCATTGAGTTTCTGAGCCTTTTTTAAGTTCCACTGCATCACACATTGTAATGGACTTTTTACTGTATATCCGTATACTTCTCTGTAATTAAACTTAAATTTTGATATAAGTTGTTTCTTGTCTCTGCTTCCCACCTGGAGAAGTGTCATCGTGTAATGTTTCTTACATGTCCAAGTGTTTGTCACAGGATAAATAAATAAATGCGGCCAAAACCATAACCTAATGTTCAGCTTCTCTTGTAGTTTCAGCCAAAACCTAAACCAATGCTGAAACTTACATATTTAATTTCTCAGTAAATTTATTATACCACAAATTACTAGTTTTCCCACATAATTTCAAGACCGTACCATGTACTAAGCCTTCTAGAGTGTGTGTAAGCCTAACAATGAATCCATAAGAGACATAGGTGGTGTGCAGTTTTACTGCAGACATGCCAAGTAAATACTGCAAAATGATAGATCTGTTACATTACTACCACAGTAGAAAATATGCAGAAAGTAACAGTTTGTTTGCTTCCATAAGCAGCCTTTACAGTTTTTTTTTTTTTTTTTTTTTTTTTTTTTTTTTTTTTTTTTTTTTTTTTTTTTCTTGGGAGTGCTGGCTTCATACAGCCATATTTACTTCCACTTTTACAATGGCAAACTACGTTATATTCTGGCATGCCTAATTACATAATGCATATCAGTTATAGTCATTAAATGAACTTCAATCAGTGCTGCAGAAAGTATTTTGAAAAATAATGTCAGTTTTTACTAAAGTATGATTGTTGTCGGTGTAAATTTACACAAACTGAACAGGAAAACCTATGTACCAGATGATCAATTTTTCCTAAACCCATATTAGTTATTAGAAAAGCTTTCAAGGGGACACATTAATAAAACTATTCAAAATAATAGTATGATAACCTCTTCCATCAAATGCAATGCTGACTAAATTAACTCTAACACAGTATAAGAATATTATAGAGGAAAAAATTCATAACAGGAAAAATATATGTAAAAAAATAGATGAAGTCTACTTACCAGGTGAAGGAGCACAGGTAGTGATAGTAACAAATAACACACACACACACACACACACACACACACACACACACACACACACATGCAAGCTTTCGCAGCCTAGCTGCTTCTTCAGGCAGAAGGGAAGGAGTGGGAAAAGGAAATGATGAGGGTTTTAAGGGAGTGGGTAAGGAGTCATTCCAATCCCGGGACAGGAAAGACTTACTTTGGAAAAAAAAAAGGAGGGTAAACAAATACACACACACCCACATGTGTGGGTGTGTGTGTATTTGTTTACCCTACACACACACACCCACACATTTACACAGACGCAAGTACACCTAGGCAGACATACTGTAGAAAGCAAAGAAGTTAAGAAGTTCTTAACTTCTTTGCTTTCTACAGTATGTCTGCCTAGGTGTACTTGCGTCTGTGTAAATGTGTGTGTGTGTGTGTGTGTGTGTGTGTGTATTTGTTCACCCTCAAGAATCACAGAGTGAGTGACATTGTCAAGTGTCTTGGATCTTTGAGTCAAGAAGCCCACCTCATGTTGCCCCCTTCCTCCATCACCATGGAGGGCAATAACTCTGTCAAGTCAGTTGTTAGCAGCTATGAGTTTTACCTTCTAAGTGGCTTTCTCACCTCACTTTTTCTTTTGAGATCCTCAGCCAGCACACAGCTACAGCCTGCCTATGTCCCTTGAGTGAAATATTTATTTTAATTACATTTACCTTTTGATGTTACTATTTGCTATCAATTCAGAACAGTATTTATAAAGTATGTCATATGAAATGTCTATGGAACCATGTCAGTTAGAGGATTTCATATAGGGAACCAACATCAGCTTGGACACTGCCTTGTTGACAACTTGGGACCATGGCTTTGTCAGATCTGTACCACACTCAAATCCTACTATTGGCTCTTACCGACTGACATCGGGACTCAACTGACCAAGTCACAGTTTTCTAGTCTCACATGGTCCAACCAATATGGTCATGAGCCCGGGAGAGGTGCTGGCACTTGTGTCAGTCGTCTGCTGCCACATCTGCTTGATGCCAATTTGTGCCACACTGCCCTCACAGATACAGTCATCATATGTGTCACATAGATTTCTACATTTACTTCAGACAGTGTTGCTTACCCGTTAACAATTAAGTGCAAACACTGCTGCTCTCAATCATTGTATGCAGGCTGTCGGCTACTGCATTGTCTGTGATGAGCGGTAATGCGTGAAATTTGGTATTCTCAGCACACTCTTGACAGTGTGGATCATGTAACATATGATTCCCTAACGATTTCCAAATTGAAATGTCATGTGCATCAACCACTAAGTACTAATCCACATTCAAAGTCTGTTAATTCTGGTCATGTTTCCATAATCATGTCAGAAATCTTTTCAGATGATTATATATTTATGACAAAGATACAGCGTTCATTTTTAATGAAATAAACTGCAATATGCGATCACTTATGGCTTCAATTTACTAGGTTTAGATGTAATACCAATGTGTGGTGATTGAAAATTTCTGTCCGGCCGGGATTCGAACCCAGGATCTCCTGCTTACTAGGCAGACGTGTTGACCACTCCGCCACCGAGAACACAGTGACCAGCCCGACTGCAGAGGACTCTTCCCTGCATTTCTCCTGCCACACCCAAATCTCCATTCACCACGCTGTCTCTTTCCTATTACCACAGCCTATTTGTTCTGTAGGCTGCTAGTGATTGTGATAACAGATTTCAGTCTGTCAGGAAAACTTGCACAGAGAATAAGGAAGAACTTGAAAATCAAATTCGTCAGGTAAAATCAGAATTGGAAACTAGGTTGGGCACTGTAGAGAATAAAGTGGAAGGAAATTCAGTATATGTGGTAGAAAATTTCGAGAATGTAGATTCTAAATTTGTAGAAATTGAGCAAAAAGTGAAAAAAGTAGAAATCATAAAGTATAGTGTAGGTGTGGGTGCAGCAGTACTTCTATTGTTAATTGTAAAAAATGTAATAACTTTGAACCTCGTGGTGATGTGCATCCTGTGGATTTCATTAGGGAATTTAATGAGTTGCCTGAAATTTGGAATGATAAGGAGAAAATATCTTTTATAAAGGGCTTCTTGAAAGGTAATGCTTTCAGTTGGGTGGCTTGGATATCAGATTCTTGTACTTCATGAGAAGAATTTAAGAAATAATTTTTGAATGAGTATTGGTCGAAGGGGAAACAACAGACAATTCTGAGTGAGTTTTGGAAAGGAGAAAGGTATGCTCTTGGAGAGGTACTGTTAAAGGGTTTTGTCAATATTTGATCAATACAGTTAAATATTTAGAAAAAATATTGAGTAGTGAAGATATTATTATGGGTCTGGAAGCAAAATTGACTCATAGAGTTAGGGAGCTGCTTGTACCTGCCCCAAGAAGTAATACGAGTGACTTTTTGGATTATATAGACAGTGGAAAGAAACCAAATGTAGAGGATCATAGAGAGAACTTTGGCAATAGTAATCGTCATGGAAGAGAATTTCATATAAACAGTATGAGCAGGTTGGATTATGGTAGAAACAATGCTAATTATAGGAACAAATGGAATGAGAACGGTCAGAATTGGCATAGGAATGGCAGGAGGAACTTGAGAGATAGGAGTGAGGGAAGAGGTAATGGTCCACATGCCAATAATTTAAACTAAGACACGCTCAAGTTACGGCTCGGAGTTGGGTGAGAAACCATAAAGAGCCATATGTACATAGCAGTGTCGGTGTTGATAAAGCATTTGAAGGTAATAATAGTCATGTAAGTAGAAATTGTAAGTCATCTGGCATAAGAAATGAACATGCACCTAGCAATAGTCATGATAGTGCAAGTAGAATTTTATTTGTGTCTGGTTCACCAGAGTGAAAGAGAATTATGAAGGGCATGGGACAGTCAAATAAGAGGTGCCAGGAGGCTTCTGGTGGTGGTTAACCATTAAGACAGCATGAAGAAATTATATGTCTAGCATTATGGTCACATATTGAGGAAAAAGGAAAGGTACCAAATAGTTTGATTGAAACAAGTGATAGTGATGAGAGTTCAGAAACAAGTAGTAGTGAGAGTAGTGACGAATCTGGTGCGGAGGAAGATGAGGTATATGACTTTATCTTTGATGATGGTGGTAAAGTAGTTAGTAAGACAAAAGTAGAAAGAATTAGTGGATTGGAAGAGAATGCAGAGTTAGAGCTGGAAAATAGTAAGGAAGTGGAAGAAGACCATGATGTGTGTCACTTAACTGTAACTTCAAATGATTTGTCTGAAATGTATGATTGCTTATCCAGGGAGAGATGATAATACATGTATCTGGAATCAAGATTATTGTTGCTACTGGCAAGTAATCAAAAAGTGTGAAGCAGTAAGTCCTTTTATCAATAGAGTTAGCTGAACAAAGTTAGAGTGTAACTTCTTAATGATACCAAATCTCCGTATTGACATGATTCTGGGAACACAATTTTTGTGTAAATGGTGTGTCAATATTGATTTTGCTGGTGGTAAGTTTAGTTTTAAATCTGATAATAAAATATATGATGTATTGTTTGAGGAGAAAGATTGAGTTAAACAGGATTTGGACTTGCCTTTATGATTTTTGTAAAAAGAATGCTTGCATGAGATGACTGAAGAAGAGAGACTTTCAGAAATAGTGAATCGAGTGGACGAGATTGAAGGAATCTCTGGTGAACAAAAAATGCCGCGTTGGAGCGGCCAAGCGCATTGAGGTGCTGTGCTGCGATGCGAGAGGCCGTTTCCCGTCGGGGGTTTCTAATCCCCTCTCCGGCATGGATGTTTGTGCCATCTTTAGTATAAGGTAGTTCATAAGTAATTTGTAAGTTTAGGAACTAATGACCCCGCAGTTAACTCCCATAAGCTTCACAAACATTTGAACATTTAATTTCAACAGAAAAATGAGTTAAAAGGAATATTACTTAATAATAATAATAATAATGGTTTTTCTGATAGACCAGGATTGGTGAAAGATTTTGAGTGTACACTGAAATTTAAAGATCATGTTCCAGTTTTCAATAAACCTTATATTATTCTGTTTTCTAAGAAAGAGGCAGTGAGGTTAGAGTTTCAAAAGATGTTGTCATGGGGAATCATAGAAAGATCAACCAGCCGTTACAATAATCCCTTGGTTCTGGTCCCAAAAAAGAATAATGGTATTAGATGCAGGAAACTAAATGCAATTGTAATAAGTGAAAGTGACAGGCCTTGTAACATAGATGAAATTTTGCAAAAAAAAAAAAAAAAAAAAAAAAAAAAAAAAAAAAAAAAAAAAAAATGGATGTAACTTTTTAACTTCCTTTGATGTAATCTGTGGCTATTGGAATATTAGTCTGGCTAAGGAATCTAGACCATGTACAGCCTTTTTGCATGCAGGTAAGTCATATTAATATTGTGTGGTACCTTTTGGACTGTATGTGTTTTTATTAGGACTATTGACAAAGTATTAGGTGAAGTTCTGGCTAATAAAATAACTGTGTATGTACATGATATCTTGGTGACTAACTCTGACTGGTTCACACATTGTAAAACTTTAGATTCAGTATTAAAGACTGTACACATAGGAGGAATGAAATTGAAGTTAGATAAATCTGAGTTTGTGAAAAACGAAATTTCATTCCTAGGTCATAGGATAAATGAGGTAGGTATTCAACCTCATCAAGAAAAATTAACTGCTATTGCTGATTTTCCACCACCCAAGAATAAGAGAGAACTTAAAGTGATGTTCAGCTTGTTCGGATTCTACTGCAGGTTTGTCACTGATCAATCGTTTAATCATCCTTGTCTGTGAAATTTATTGAAAATGAATGTAGTATGGAACTGGACAGAGGAACGGCAGGAAGCTTTTCAGAAACTGAAGAATGAGCTGGTCAATAGTAAAGTGCTGTATCACCCTGATTTCTCACAACCTTTTTGTATGAGCACTGATGCAAGTATTTATGGTCTGGGGGGGTTACAGATTTTTCAACTAATGCCAACTGAAACAGGTACTGAACATAGGAAAATAGCATTTGCTAGCTGAACACTGCATGAACAGGAAAGGAATTAGTATATATATCAGAATTGGAGGCTTTAGCCATTATTTTGGGGTGTCAGAAGTTTGAATACTATTTGATAGGGCATAACATGATTGCATACACAGATGACAAGGCTTTAAGCTATCTATAGTAGTGTAAATTGAGACATAGCAGATTAACAAGGTGGGCCATGTATCTGCAACAATTTGATCTTGAGGTAAGGTATGTTAGTGGTAACAATATACCATAGCCGATGCTTACTTTGTCCAGGATGCCTGTAAGAAGAAAAGATCATGACAGACAGGAGGAACAAGATCAAATTAGGTTACTTTATTTCCAGGGAGTGAAAGACGAGAAGGTAATCAGGAAAATTTGTAAACAGATGAGAAGAGAACAGAATGAGGATCCAAATGTGAAGTTGATCAAGCAGTGTTATCATTTGGATATTACACCAAAAACAAAGCAGTACTATACATGTATTTGTAGTTTTGGATACTTTCTCCAAATTTGTAAAATTGTATCCAATAAAAAAGGCTAAGACCAAGACTATAGTGGAGAAGTTGACATCTGATTATTTTACCAATCATTGTCGGATAATGGTCCACAGTTCATTTCAGAAAGGTTCACACATTGTATGGCTATATACTGCATTCAGCATTTTATAATATCCACATACTTTCCTCAGGGTAATATGAGTGAGATAGTAATGAAGGAAATAAATAGGCTTTGCAGGATATACTGTAGCAAAAAACACACAGCATGGGTGAGATAAAAACATAATTTAAAAAAATTATGAATAATTTGTGGAATGAATCAACTGGTTTTGCCCCTGAGAGTTGATGTTTGGAGAAAAACCATCTAACATTACATGCAAGGTGATGGATTTTCTGGTGCTGGGAGAACTGACTCAGGATGAAAAGGTTACGTTATCCAGGGAGATGATGAAAAAGAAAGCCCTAGCAAGAAAGGCAAGGCATGATAAAGGTGTGAAACCAACTAGTTTTAAGCTAAATGGCTGGGTATTATAAAAATGAAGGAGAGATCCTATAAGGTCAATGATGAGATCAAAAAGTTTTTACATGTATATCATGGTCTATTTAAAGTTATTAGAATTGCACATGACAATGCATATGAACTTGCCTACACTAAATTCGGTAAAGTGTTTGGTTCAAAAATTTTATTGATCTGAAACCATATGTATTACCTGTGAGGTGTCTGATGACCCACAGCAAATTGATTTATTCAGAAAATTGGGTAACATCAATTTTGCCAAACGGATGGAACAAATAGTAAATAAGCATCAAATCACCAGTAGGTAGGGGGTTCGTCATTCTTAGGCAAATACATTATTTGACAAGTAATGCCTTCCATCAGCTGGGTGATCCTATTCTTCATTTCTTAGGTCACTCCATTCTTCTTCTACTATCCTATGATTAATCTGTAAATCAATAAAGCTTCTCCTTCTATGTTTCGTGTAGTATAGTTAGATGTAATTGTAAGTTACCATAATTTAATTGTAAGTTACCATAGCTTAATTGTAGGTTGCCATAGTGTAATTATAGACTGTCATAATATAGAGTGTATTATGTTTGAATGAATGCAGCACCATCCACCTACATTATATATCATCTCAACAGCATATGTAGCAGCAGCAACCGATTACAACTAAATTTAGTACAGTGAAAGTTAAATTTGATACTTACCGAGATGATGATAGTATGTGACAGTTTATTAGTGCAGTAGTGATCTTGCAAGTGAGTTGTGAGCAAAATTATCTGTAGCTATGTGAGAAATATTTATCTATAAACATTAATTTAATATGGTAATGAAAAGAGAAGTTCTGGAATTTATGTGGTTCTTTCTTATTGAAGTAATGAAGGTAAACGTTGGTAAGTTACTGTGGACTATGATTCTGGAGATTTGCTGTGGCTTTGGCAGGATTTTCATAGATTCTTTGATAGGGTATTGAAATGAATATTGATGGAGTAATGAGGTATACTGAGGAAATAAGGTAACTTAATGGAATATTATGAGGATATAGATAAGGAGTGAGAAGATGAAGAATATTGATGAGATAATGAGTATTTAATTATGAAGTATAAAGAAGTAAGGATAATGAGCAGATAGGGTCAATGGTTAGGGAGCCTTTCTTTGCTATTGCAGATTTTCTATAGATTCTATCTTACAGATAACATGGTAAGATTTTTGAGTCTGAAAGTGAGAGATTTTAGTCAGATTTATATATATTATCTTGGGCAGATACAACTGGTGCTGTGTATGATGTTTTTGCAGATTTTCAGTGTAACACTAGTTTATGAATTTACCATCTTTTTTATTTGATATTTTGATAATTTATTTCCTTCTCAGTATTTGTCATCTATGAGTAGTAAGTGTGGTCATAATTTTTGTAGAAGTTTGTTCAATTATCTTGATAATGTTCTATAAGAGGATAAAAAATTCTATTTTGCTATGGCAAAAAACAATATGATTTTCATATAATGATGGAAAGTCCAGGTTGGTCAAGTTTTTTTAATTTTTGATTAAATGTAGTCTATATAGAGATTTTTCTGTTGCAAATCAAATTTCCATTCTTTTCCATAATAAGATGTTAATTAGGTCTAAATTGTGTATAATTTTATGTTAAGAAAGAAATATTTTTGTGTAAATTAGTGATTAGTTTAGCTGAGGTACTACTGTAGGGAATTTTGTGTATTTTTCATGTACTATGCTGGAGGAGAGCCACCTCCAGAATAGGGACATGTGGGACAAGCATTTTTGAGGACCTGATGAAGGCATGGACCCACCTTGAAGATAAGTGAATATATCTCTGTGAAATATGAAGTGAAGTGAAAACAAACTGGGAGATGGAGTGTTCCTTCCTTGAAATATTTATTGTGCTACAGTGCTACTGTGAAGTGAAGTAATTTGAAAGAACTGGGAGATGAATATTCCTCTCTTGAAATGAAGAAATAATGTAAATTTTTCACTCATTTTGTAAATATTTTATATATTTATGTTAATAATAATTTAATTTGTATTGGGTTTCTGTATATTATGGCCAGCATAGGATTTAATGTAGATTTATGTTATTTTTGTAATTATTTACCTAGTTGTATTTTAAGGTCCGTTTGCTCTGAGTTCAAAACATTGTTCACAACATTGTCCGTAGCTGCTCTAGACTGCCAATGTTGACAGTAAGTTGACAACATGTTTCCAACATGGAAGCTGTGTTCCAGGGCTGTGTCAGTAAAAATCAAAGGAGCATTTGTTCTGTGGCCTGTTACCACAAACCTCCGCTATGCAGCACTAGTGTTTGATTTTATTTTGCTACCGAACCGAGTATGTCTGTCATCTGTCATGATTTTTGGTGTTCTGTCAGATGGAGTGTAGCAGGGAAAAATTTACTATCTTATACCATTATAGGAGGAAGAGCAGTGGTTTTGGAACATACATTGTGAAAGGTAAAAAAACATGAGAGAGACACATAGTTCTTTCAAAATTAATAAAAATACTGTGGTGGTGGGTGCCAGCAGCAGTGACGTGGATAAGGAAGTAAAAAAAAAAAACCCTGTCACACTACCATTGGGATTTTTCTAATCTGCTTACGTTACTGAACCTCCTGATACCACTGTTGCATAATAATAGGTATGAGTGTAATTAATCTATTATCATTTTCTTTAATAATAACTTTTGATATTATTTGTTGTAAAGTAGTTAGCTGAAGTCTTTTTTCTATTATTTGAGGCCAAAGAAGTTTGTTTAATTAGTAAATATAATTAATTTGTCTCAGAAGTATATTGTTAAAGTTCTGATAGAATGCTAATTAATGTTTCTGTGAAAACTAGGTAAATTCCTTTCTCATAATATTAAAGTAGGTATTAATATATTTCACAAGTAATGTTAGGAAAGTTTTACCCTCATTAGTTTCAGTATAATTACCATTAATTACAAAGTAATTGTTTGAAAAACTATTAAATTATATTTGGATATAAAATACTATGCATTTAACCGAAGTTAGTATATCAATTTGCTCAGTATCATTTATGCTAACTTTTGCTATAGCCAGTTGTATGTAATTGTTTACTTTTCTATTACAATTAATTTAATGTTCATAATTAACAATACTCGATGATCAGTGGCATTGTTTAGATAACACACATAGGATACGTTTGCAGCATGTAACAGAGTATTGTTTCGTCAGTTGTCAGATGCACAACCTACGTCAGTTCGAAGTATTGTTATTGTTTCTGCTGCGATCTGAAGTACAACCCACGTCAGTTTGGACTTTGAATTTGACTAATTATGTAAAGGTTCTTCAGTGCAGTAAGTGCATCTACAGCGATTAATTCATGTCTGTGCCACGCTAGGTTTCTTCCCAATGAGTGGGGGGGAGGGGGAGGGGTTGAGGGTGTTGGGTGGTTGTGGATTATGGGAAGAGGGATACCACTTCAGAGATGATGGACCAGTAAGGTGGATGGTTTTCTACCCTACTGGTCCATCATCTCAGAAGTGGTATCCCTTTTTGCATTATCCACAACCACCCACCACAACACCACTGTCAAAACCCCCCATCATTGGGAACAAACCTAGCCTAGCTTCCCTACTGAATCTTCCAGTCCCAGCACACAACCCACCCAGAACCTATCACAACCATCACCACATGCAAACACAACCCAATACCAATTCCAATTCAGTCCTTAACCTCTCATCCAAATCCCTCTCCATTCCAGAAATATCTGTCCTGTCTAAAGGCTTAACCTTCTGTCCTACACCTAAATTTAATCACACTGCCTTGGTCAAGAATCTCCTCTCGTTCACCCGTAACCTCAAAAGGAAATACCACTTCAACATCCAGTGACAACTCCCAGGCAACAGAGCCACTGTTGAACCCAGTCTTGAATAACTCCGACCTCCCTCCCAAAGAGATCCTCCTGCTCTTCCTCAAAACCATCCCTTACAGGCGTTCCAGGAATTCCTCACATCCAATCCTTCCTGAACAACTATCCTGGCCTTGAATGCCTCAACAAATTGCTCTGACAGGGCTATGACTTTCTCAAGTCATGACCTGAGATGAGATCATCACTCCAAACTGTTCTTCCCACATCACCCAGAGTAGCCTTCCGCTGTCCTTCCAACCTCCACAGCATCCTCGTCCAACCTTACAACATCCAGAAACCATCCTCCCTACCTAATGGTTCCTATCTCTGTAACCAATACCGCTGCAAAACCTGTCCAATGCATCCTCCCACTACCACATATTCCAGCCCCACCACAGGAAAAACCTACCCTATTCAAGGCAGGGCCACATGCGAGTCAACAAACGTCATATATCAACTGACGTGTGTCCACTGTGCAGCCTTTTACATACTGTTTGCCTGTGGGACACCCAATATCCTGTGGCAGAACATTCCCTCCAGCATGACTCCAGGGACCTTGGGAAGTTTTACACCACACATGCCATTTTGATACTGCCAACTAACACCAATCGGTCAGAGCTATGGAGATGGGAACTTGCCCTCCAACATATCCTTTCCTCCCGCCATCCCCTGGCCTACTCAGTATCTCTGACTTCCACAATCCTCTAACACCATCCTCATGAACTAGGTGGTGAATTACCTTCCCCTTCTTTTCCCATTCCTTTTTTCTCCTTTTCTTCCCTTCTCTCTTACTTGAAGAAGGAACACAGTTCTGAAAGCTTGTTTTATTTTAGTCCTTTTTTCTTTCTGTGTGTAATTATTGGCAGTACAGCAAAAAGTGAAGTACTGGCCAGCCAATCTATCTCTTTTGAAAAATTATTTCAATAGTTTAAATACTTGAAACTTCTCGTGTTTCCATGCAAACTGCCTGAGTAATACCACACCTGATTCTTAGTTTTTTCTTTCTTTATTTTAGAGATTTTGTGTTTGTTTCTGTGAAAATAGTGCTCATATTTATCTCATAAAGCAGTGCATGCTCTTATGGACATGTAGTCAACAGATTTCTTTTGATCCAGTTCTCCTGCAACAGAAATATTTTGATGGATTTAGTTATTTACATTATTACAAAACTGACAACTGAATTGTGTTAATAAAATATTCAGCTTACATTGTCACAGCTTGGTTTACAGAAACCCGTACATCAGTAACAGGATATTTTATTTTATAAAGTGGTATATTC
This sequence comes from Locusta migratoria, assembly GCA_026315105.1. Lineage (NCBI taxonomy): Eukaryota > Metazoa > Arthropoda > Insecta > Orthoptera > Acrididae > Locusta > Locusta migratoria. The sequence goes on from CM048745.1 coordinate 376,900,076, forward strand.
GCTACATGTCTAGGCATGTAGCCTGAATATCCTGATTTTGGCAGATCATGAGCGAGCCTCAACTCGCAAGTTTCTTTTGAGGTGTCTGATTGCTCTTCAGGCCCTCTTTGTTCAGAAGATGACCTATAAAGTGATAAACAAGCATTCAGCAATTCCACAATCAAATTTTGGCATTCTTATACTCATTCAGCTGTTTCTTTCTCTATATTTTGTTAGAATGTGAGAGCCCAGCAGTAATTTTCAAGTTCAGGAGCATTCTGAACCTTATACATTTCTGTTTTAAGAATGACCCAATTAGAAGTTAATACAAAATAAATATACAACACAGAAATATTGTTTTGGTCTGAACAAAAATAATTACTGTAATACTGGAAAGTCCAGGTTGGAATTAATAATATAGTGAGGACAGTTTACAACTCACTGCAAAGACGTGGCGACGAGCTGCGACAGGCACATACAAAAGACACACACATACAACACATTCAGCTATCGACCATGGCCTTCTTCAGAAAATAGAACACTCACGCAATCACACAGGCACACAACACAGTCATACAACCATCACCTCTGACTGCCGCACTTCGATTCGAAGTTGTATGACTGTGTTGTGTGCCTGTGTGATTGCGTGATTGTTCTATTTTCTGAAGAAAGCCATGGCCGATAGCTGAATGTGTTGTTTGTGTGTGTCTTTTGTATGTGCCTGTCGCAGCTCGTCGCCACGTCTTTGCAGTGAGTTGTAAACTGTCCTCACCATATTATCAAAAATAATTAGTGAATGATCAGATCCAAAAATTTATTAAATAAGTCATCAAACAAAAGTTCTATTAATATGAATTCTAGTACTGATTTCTCTTGAACAAAACAATACGTACTGATCATGTTTAAAATATTTCAGAGTAAATAAGAAAGAGCTAAGCACATGAACTGAGTGAGAAATTATCTTCTCTATTATCACAATCACAGAGTTCTTCCTGTCTCATTTGGAGGAACATTTCCTTTCTCACATGAAAAACTGTTTCAAAATTTTAACAAAAACACAGTAATAAACAGTGCTACACATACATAGCATGCAAGTTAACAGAACAAAATGGGTGCCACTGCTTGCTTTGTTATGAATGGCTACTGATGGAATTGGTCACCTTTGAAAAAACACCTGTTTAGACTTGGCCAATATGGAGCAAAGCCACACTTTTAAATTGCTTTTTAAACTACGTCTGTTTTTGACACTCAGTGAGGCTACCATCAGATTCACCATAGTAAATGCTATGATAAATTTTCATTAATACCAAATGGAAGAAGAAGAAGAAGAAAAGTAACTTGGCTGTCTTGATACTACACTCCTCAATTACATTTTTTTCCTCTCTATTGTTTTTCTTACTGTTGAGTCTATAATATGAGGTACTTAGCACATATTTACCAGTAGTTGTTGAGTGGTCACCATATAAGAAGATTAAATAATTGGCTAAGCTGTCAGACAATGAACTTTCTTATAGCTGAAACACACACACAAACCAGCTACATTGTCATAGTGTGGTTGCAGCTTGATTGCATAACAGTTTGGGTATGGCTGAGAGCGGAGCAACAAGGAGGAAAGCAAAGAGGGCGTGGAAGGAACAAAAGTGGTGAAGCACATTGGACATGAATGTGGCATTGTCAAATCTGTTGTGTCACTGGAAGTGAAGGAAAGGTTTCGAAATCAGATGGGAGAAAGGAGACAGAAAAAAGGATGGGGGATCTCTGAGGAAACAGAGTGATTGTAGCTTAAGGGAGGGAAGTGAAATGCATAGGCACACAGATAGAGGTGGGTGTGGGCAACAATCAGTACTGTAATTTAAGACCCTTGTGTTGTAGCTTCTGCAAATGACATGACTGTAATAGCTAGCTGCTTGAATACAGATACACCATAATCTTGAATATCACCATCTCAAAATATGTATATATGATTTTGTGAATTTTTCAGCTGTGGTTGCTCTGCAAACACCTTCTACTTTATTTCATTTCATTTGGGCCTGCAGCATTGTGTATGTCTTTTAAGGACATATTGTTAATCTAAGTAATGCCAAAATGCTGCTTCACTTTATAGATGTTAAAAACTGTTTATTATTATCGCAATAGGCCTGTAACCATAGAGCATCGCTGGAGGATATGTCAAACTGACAGATTAGCAGTAATGAATTAATACCTGATAAACATAATATATATACCATCTAAAGAACATATATACTGCAATCATTGCAGTCATTGTAATAAATTATACCTCCACGATGCCATATGGAAATAGCCTGATGATGGCCACAGTGCCGAAATAGGCCTATTGCGATAATAATAAACAGTTTTTAACATCTATAAAGTGAAACAGCATTTTGGCATTACTTATATTAACAACCTTCTACTTTGTTCAATTGTATTTGGTAATAAGATTTTCAGACTGCTGTACAGTGACCATCAAGTTTCATTTAAGTCAGCATCAGTACCTTCTGCACTAGAGTCTCTCTCTCTCTCTCTCTCTCTCTCTCTCTCTCTCTCACACACACACACACACGCACACACACACACACACACACACACACACACACACACACAGAGAGAGAGAGAGAGAGAGAGGGAGAGAGAGAGAGAGAGAGAGAGAGAGAGAGAGAGAGAGAGAGAGAGAGAGAGAGAGCTCAGTAAAAAGAATTTATTCATTTGCCTCAGTAAGTAAATCATAAAATCTGCAGAGGGAAAACAAGGAGACTCCACAGAAATCAGATTTTTGTATTTTTTATATCATAGAGCATGTATCTTATAGTTCATATATTAATTTATCAAAGTAGGACGATATAATTCAATATCTTCAATAGACACGATGAATCTGAATTCTTTTGAGCTTCTTCAATACACTACATGAGGACACTTATTCGACAGGCTGTGTGACTCCATGGAAGAATGCTTGTCAGTTACTGTGGATGATTAGGTTTGTTTCCCACTTGATACAATTTTTAGTTTCCTGAGTTCCCACAAGCTTTTCTAGTAGTTGGCACCTTATTTAAAAACAGACCTGGCTACTGTTTAATTGCAACACCATTGTTAACTTCATTTAAAACTCTGTGGTGTATTACAATAGCAGCAGGATCCCTTGCAGTATCACTTTTCCTGAAAATACATATACCAATAAACAACCAATTGAAATTGTCAACAAGAATAAATATTGGAAAAATGTGTAATAAATGTGTAATGGTCGTGTGGCATTTTTGGCCATTATATCCCCAGCAGGGACTGTGTTCAGCCTGCCAGGTACAAGTCGTTTTTGCTGATGCAACTTAGGTCACTTGCACATTGGTGACGATGGATGATAATGACAGTGATACAACACCATGTTCCTGAACTGAAAAAAATATCTGATCTAACTGGTAATTGAAGCCAGGCCCCCTGCATGGCAACCGGCCACATTGTACATTGGACTATGTTGGTGGACATTGTAAGCAAATAAAGTTGTTCCATTACTGGCACAATAAGGCGCCTTATCATGGAAGTATTTTTTTCAACTTGCTTACAATTTGTTACACATATTTTGAATATTTATTCTTATTTACAGTTTTAATTGTGAGGTATCCCGAAAAGAATCTACAAATACCAGTGGAACTTTTCAAGTTGAGTTGACACGTGACAAATCCGATGATCATTTTAACAATGGAAACTCCAGGTTGGAATTCAACAATATAATGAGGACAGTTTACAACTCACTGCAAAGATGATTTTGATATGACAGAAGAAATTAGTGAAGTCCATGACCACATTAGTGAATCTGAACAGTCACATATGGGAGATGATAATCAGGAAACTGTTTTACAGCAGAGACTACACATTGCATATTGGGAAACATACAATGATACTCTTTGGATTAGTCAGAACCTAACTGCAGGAACAACTAGTGCTGAAACCATTGTGAGAATTTTATCTGGGCCACAAGGGAGTCGCAAAAAGATACTCACACATTTAGATGCAATTCATCTGATTATTGCTAAAAACACAATAGAAGGTGTAGTAGTGCATACCAACACATGGATTAGGATAAAAATTAGCAAAACCAATTATTTTATTTATTTATTTTATTTATTTACTTTTGGTCCTCTGAATCATACATTGTACAGACATGCACATCATGATATAGGACAAGTCAGAATAGGTGATGTGATGGAAGATGATGGAGATGCCATGATGATTACATTTAACATAAGGTAGAAAATTAATGCTATAAAATTATACATAATTACATGTTTGGAAGGGTACATCATTAGATGAGGATTCAGTGTAATTTTTACATAGCTCTCATACTTATTCAATATCAGAATTTAACATTTTACATTCATTTATATTACATTTCCTTCGAATGATGTTAATAACTGACATACATTGCCTGATGTTCTTTGAATGTGAAGCTTCTTATGACAGGTTGGTTATGACAGGTGATTATTTTTTAGGTGATCTGTAAGACTTTCAACAGATTTAATGAAATATGAGTTAAATTCATCTGCTATTTCTTTTTTATTTGAGGTTCTAACGTCCATCACCTCTTTTCGGAATGACTCAAACTGAGCCCTAATATATTCCTGAATCACGGAAATGTTTATTAGTTCTCAGTCTATAACGAAATCATTCCACTGTAGGTGAAGTTGAACTTATCTTATATGCTGGCTGAAGTCCATTGCGTTGTGAGTTATCTTCGGCATTCACTAAAGAAGTTGGTTTTACAGGATATTTTCATAAAGTAAATCCATCTTAGTTGATATGGAAACGATTTTATTTCCACTTAAACATTGCACAATCAAGAAATGCAGCAGCAAGCTAACAAAGCTGCTTACAGGTTTGTGGCCACTCGGATACTCTATCCACAACTGACTAAAAAACAATGGTTTCTCTCCAACATCTTTCTGCTTAACCACGTATTAAAAATGATGACAAAGTTTTGTAATTCACAATTAAACAATATTCTTTTACATCACATATGCCAAAATACAGAAATTAAAATATTACATTTAAGCTTTGACTATTTATGTCAATGTATGTATTTGTTTCACGAAATTTGTATTTAAATGTAGTGCACAAATTTAACGACATCCTTTTGACTAGTGTTTACAGTCGTCAAATTATTTACATTATATGTGTGTTCGAAATGCACATATATTTGTTTTGCCAATAGTGTGTAGGCGTATTATTATTGTAACATATAATTTTAATGTGTTTCGGTTTGCGGTCAAATTATTTATTAATACGGATTTGTTTATGGTTGTCGTAGTTTTGTTAATTTCGAAGATAGTTTCTTAGTACCAAACGGATTATTAATTTTAGTGCATGAATAATTATCAGTATTTAATTTAGGATCTAGTGATATATAAAACATGGTCTGCCCTAATTTATTTAAACAAAAGGTATATATGAAATCATGTTGTGCAATAGTTTATAACATGTAGCATTGTTGTTTTTATACAAATTAGTATCATATAGTTTCAGCAATTTCCGAAACTAACTGTAATACATTTTTAGTGTTTGCAGCTATTATTTACGAAAGTATTAAAAAATGAAAATTATGTAAAAGGTCAGCTAAAGTTATATTTAAATCAACGTACTATATTTTAAAAGCGTTTTACTAATAGTGTAAATAGAATTTCAAACAGAAGGCAAAAATGTAAAATATCACATGTCCGGTAATGAAGTTCTACTTTAGGTATCAGATATTTCGTGTTTCAATGTTGGCAACAGATTTTTAGGAGTTCGCAACATAGCAGAAACGTTACACACCCCCCTACATAGTGTACCTGAAATATAATGTAAGGTTCACTGTGTACTATCGTTTCAATATGTTGTGATTTAAGTGTTCATAATGAGTCTGTATTAGTTTAGGCTAAAATAAAAAATTTTATGTTGATTGTAGTCTTGCGAATGCTGGTGGTTGTTGATGTTGCATGATGCGCCGACAGTGGTGTATCTGCAAACTGCTGTTGGTAATGTAGTGTCTCGCAGCTTCAGCTGACTGTAGATACAGGCATTCCTATAACATGGTTGTATCTTTCTCAGAACCACATACTATTTTTCCCTAACTACATACATAAATAAGCATACTGTTATCAGGCTATTGGAAAGAGTAATCAATTTTCTCAATACGGTATTTTAAACAAATTCAAATTATGGGTTCAAATTAACCCTTAAATGTTACTGAAAATTAATGAGAAATCTCTCACATTTACTTTGATTCGAATAATGAAATAGCAAGCTTTTACAACTTTTTTTTTCAAAGAGCATTGATATTTATATTGTAATCAGTTATGTTTGGTATTAATTCATATAAAAAAATATTTTTTCTCAATTTTCTTCTATGTGTACATGTATGTAAATGCTATTATGTGAGAACTAAGCTCCTAATTCCTCTAGAAAGGGTGTTGTACATTGTAATAACTTCAAAATTTATAGTCAATTTACTAAGTGAAAAGAATGACATAATTAAATAGTAAAACAGTGGATAGAAACAAGCTCTCAGTGAGCACATCAAACATTTATCATTCAAAATTATGGTATAGTTCAAATGGTTATATAGACAGAAAATGTAATCATGGTTTTGAAACTGTGGGTATTGAATATTTCTCGTACAGTTTGAGATTAGAATGAGTAGTAGTAAATAGTATAAACAAATTAGATCATAGTATTACATAATATTTTACTTATAAAAAAAATATATATGCATTAATAAAAATTCAAAAACTAACCCCCCTGCGAGTAGTTAGCAGTGGCAATGGTTAATCTCATAGCTCAAAAGAAGCATGGAAACTAAAGTAATAAGTGTCAGTTATCAACTGATCCATAAAAGTGTCAAATTTTTCCCAAATCGGGGAAAAATTTAAAGTAAAATGAAAAAGTTTTTGTTTTAACTGCCAAAATACACCCACTCTCAAGGCAGTAATGAATAAAAAATGAAAATTAAACCTTGCATCAGCCAAAACTGTCATATGTACAATATACTATAATATGGTCATCTTAAACCAGTATTAAATATTTTCCTACTAAGCTGTAAGCTCAAAGATAGAAATTGAATTTTACATTGGTCAACACTTGTGTGGTCTATGTGTGTCCTCCCATGCTTATAGTCACTTTTGTACTAATTGTTAGCAAGTCTCTCTTGACACATCAACGTACAACACAAAATTCAACCAACAACACAAAAAATACTAATGAATGACTAACAAGAGTGAAAAGAATTAAAGAATTTGAAATGTAATGCACTGTGGACATGATTAATAGAAAAATCACAGTACATAACTGAGGTAAGCATTTTCATATATACAATGACATTTAAGCCATAAACAAATAATGAACACTTCAACATACCTTTGACTATGCATATGAGGTTAATAAATTAATTATTGTGTGCCATGTTCATAAATGTTATCAATACTATCAACAAATTCCTTTCTTGTAGGTTTCAGAGTAAGAGCAAGGTAAACTATTCACAAGACATTAATTTTTCTGTAGGTAGGATTTAAATGCATTAATCTATCTGAGACCGATCAACTGTATGGATCGTGGATAAACAAAACTATAAAAATTCAGCTAAGGGTTTCAGTTAACTTCAAGAGGCTCAATGTATAACTATATAAACTTCAACTCGGATCTTAACAAATGGACTACACACATAGTGAAATAGTACTTGGTTTACAGATTCAGTTACTAGATTTTTTTAAACTTCCTCATAATTATTCATGTTACTAGAATCACAACTTAGTTGACATTGACAGAAGGTATACTTTCATATTTACTTTCACTTATTTCTTTAACATTTCAGTAGATGACTTGACATTTATATCAGGGTTTGGAGCTAACATTTTCAGTACACTTAACACTATCATTTTGAGATTTCCTCAGCAGTATCAAGCAATTCTAACATCTTAGACTTCCAGTAAAGCATCTGTTCAGAGACTACACTAATCTTAAATACTACATCATCATCATCATCATCTTTTATTTAAATATTCATTATTTTCATATTCATTTTCTTTATCCCTTATTAATTCTTTCTTTTCAATATATGGAGCATTTTTTCACTTCCATTTCAATACACTTAATAACTATTTGTTCAGTACTTTCACTGACAATTCTTAACCTAATTTCTCATGAACAGCACTTCCCCTTTTTCTAACTCTGTTAACATCTTTTGATGACTACTCAAAGACTTCCACATTAGCTAGTGGTTCATAAACATCATAACATAAGTCTCCAAAATTCCTATCAAACACATTAAATAAACCATCATCTACCTATTTTCTTTTTCTGTACTTAAATTCACATAGTATTTTTATTCATAAATCCTTCAACATTTATTATTCATTTTAACTGTATTAACTGTAAACATGAATTCGCTATTGGTTTAAACTGTATTTCTGTATATTTACTTCTTAACTCTTAAGTCCATTGGCCTATACACTGGCATAAGTAAAAAAAAAAATTCTTATTGAAAACCCCCAACTAGTATATCATATTAGGTACAGTATTACTATTTGGTATAAAGTTCTTCTGAATTGATGGTTAACATCCACCTACACATTTTTTTTGTTCATATTTTCTCAAAAATTCCAACTGGTAATAAAGTTTAGGCATCACCTATTTTAAGTTTCAATAAGCATATAGCAAAAATGTATATATCAAAAGGTATGTCTCAGCTGCTTTCATTTGTCAGTAGTAATTAAAACATTTTTCAAATAATCAATTATTTACACTGAAGGAAAACTTATATACTACAATTTTTTCTGTACTGTGAAAATGATTAATAGAAGTACACAGCACACGACTGGGGACCTGAACTGGTGTCAGCAGTTTCATAACTAAAGAGTAATTATGCCCCTAAGGTATTACATCAGTACATAGCCTGATGCATCTCATTTTGTCTATCATCAGGTAGAATAGGTAATGGTACATTATTACTAGGTCCAAAATTAAATGCAAACAGTTGGGTCTGGTTTGCCCAAGAACTTACTTTACACCTTAGACTTTCCTTAAGTAACATAATTTCTGAAGTGTCATTCCAATCTGACGAAAAACAATCATTGTCCTGTGGCATAAAATAAATAGGACGAAATTTCTTTTTAGGCCTACCAGGTAACTTCACTACTGGTAAACTAATTACACTAGTACATCTAGGAATAAACAAAGTTTCTGTATGTGACTTTTCTTGAGTTTCGTCTACACACTGTGGTAATTCTGTGACTGTACATTCACTTTCAACTTCTAGCTCAAGGTTATCTATAACACAGTTACATTCAGTTTCTACTTTCAAATCAGAATAATTAAGTTTGCTATTACATTCTTCAACATCGCGAATCTTTCCAGTTAACTCTGTTTTAGTATCCTGGCTCTGAGAATTCACATACCTTGAACTGTCATCTGTTTTTTCAACACTGTGACTCGTCTGAGAAACTACTGAAGTAGTGGCTACCACAACAGTTTTTTCTACACTATTGAATCCAGTACTAAACTTTGTCACTAGACTTCCAATGTATTGTTTTAAATCGGTTATTGAGTCATTTGTTTTACTAATTTCAAATTTAATTGAATTTGTTAGTTCAGTTTTTATAGTTTCCATTTGTAATGAATGTTCGGTTTTCATAGTTTCCATAGTTTCCGTTTGTAATGAAAGTTTGGAGTTCGTGGTTTCCATAGTTTCCATTTGTAATGAAAGTTTGGAGTTCATTTGTAATATAATTTCCAAGATTGATTTATTTTCTATTTCTGTGTTTGCTGCCATATTACTAATCTGTTGTCCAGTCTCTTGTAAATCACTAGAAAATGGGACCTGCTGCTTTCTTGTAATCGGTGTAGAACTCGCGATACCAGAACCTTCTACCCCACTGTCAAAGTCCGAAACTTGAGTACTATCATCTCCCTCCTTTCTTACTGTATCCATTTTAAAATAAGTTTTCAGTCCACATAAAACCCCTATCACACAAACAGTCACTATAAACGTTAAAAAAAAAAAAAAAAAAAAAAAGAATAAGTACTTATCTCGTCACAAGGATGCGGCGATACAGGAATCTAGTAGTCCAAATTATTGCCATCTTCCTCCATTAACTTTTGACATCGTAGGTGTGGATAGTATTGTAGTCGAATTCTGCACTTTTATGATGGTTTTACTGCACATCCATCATATACATTATTTTCCTTGTATCCTGAAACACATTCTTATATTAGCGAATACTCATTAAAATCCATTTGATCACGTCACCACTTTTAACACTTTACATTAGTGAATACGCTTTTAAAATCCTGGTCACACGGCACCACATCTAACGTCCATCACCTCTTTTCGGAATGACTCAAACTGAGCCCTAATATATTCCTGAATCACGGAAATGTTTATTAGTTCTCAGTCTATAACGAAATCATTCCACTGTAGGTGAAGTTGAACTTATCTTATATGCTGGCTGAAGTCCATTGCGTTGTGAGTTATCTTCGGCATTCACTAAAGAAGTTGGTTTTACAGGATATTTTCATAAAGTAAATCCATCTTAGTTGATATGGAAACGATTTTATTTCCACTTAAACATTGCACAATCAAGAAATGCAGCAGCAAGCTAACAAAGCTGCTTACAGGTTTGTGGCCACTCGGATACTCTATCCACAACTGACTAAAAAACAATGGTTTCTCTCCAACATCTTTCTGCTTAACCACGTATTAAAAATGATGACAAAGTTTTGTAATTCACAATTAAACAATATTCTTTTACATCACATATGCCAAAATACAGAAATTAAAATATTACATTTAAGCTTTGACTATTTATGTCAATGTATGTATTTGTTTCACGAAATTTGTATTTAAATGTAGTGCACAAATTTAACGACATCCTTTTGACTAGTGTTTACAGTCGTCAAATTATTTACATTATATGTGTGTTCGAAATGCACATATATTTGTTTTGCCAATAGTGTGTAGGCGTATTATTATTGTAACATATAATTTTAATGTGTTTCGGTTTGCGGTCAAATTATTTATTAATACGGATTTGTTTATGGTTGTCGTAGTTTTGTTAATTTCGAAGATAGTTTCTTAGTACCAAACGGATTATTAATTTTAGTGCATGAATAATTATCAGTATTTAATTTAGGATCTAGTGATATATAAAACATGGTCTGCCCTAATTTATTTAAACAAAAGGTATATATGAAATCATGTTGTGCAATAGTTTATAACATGTAGCATTGTTGTTTTTATACAAATTAGTATCATATAGTTTCAGCAATTTCCGAAACTAACTGTAATACATTTTTAGTGTTTGCAGCTATTATTTACGAAAGTATTAAAAAATGAAAATTATGTAAAAGGTCAGCTAAAGTTATATTTAAATCAACGTACTATATTTTAAAAGCGTTTTACTAATAGTGTAAATAGAATTTCAAACAGAAGGCAAAAATGTAAAATATCACATGTCCGGTAATGAAGTTCTACTTTAGGTATCAGATATTTCGTGTTTCAATGTTGGCAACAGATTTTTAGGAGTTCGCAACATAGCAGAAACGTTACAAGGTTAACTTCCTATTTATTTTTTAGTTGACATTGCTTGTCGGATGCTGATTTCTACCACTGTGTGTATTAATAATTTTCCACATGCATTTACTTTTGTTTGCTGATGTTTTGAGGAGGGTATCATTTTGCAGTTTTTTGGCTGCATTTACTATATTTTTAAAGATTTTTTTATATTTAGTGAAGTAATTCTTGAATTCTTCAGTTTTGCCAAATTCGGTCTTGCTGAGGGAGAAAAGTTCTCTTTTTCTTATTGCTGAGGTAATAATACCCGTGGTTATCCACTTAGAGGGTTTACTATTAGAGCAAATACTTTTTGTTTTTAAGGGGAAATGGTAGGTGAAGTAATAATTAAAAGTATTCAGAAAAGCCTCAAATTTGCCATCTACGGTTTGGGACTGATATACTTCGTACCAGTTTTCTGTTTGCATGTGGGACAGAAAGGTGTAGACATTGCTTTCACAATAGTTTCTACTTTGTGTTGAAAACTTTTTTTAGAGGGGGCTTACTTTCTGGCACAATTTTCAAATTCATGATAGTGAAGACCCAACATGAGAAAACATTTTTGCTCTTATTGTTTTATTATCAGATAATAAAGTTGGTGAGAAAATTCTGTGAACACGAATAGCGCATTAAGTATATGAAAAAAAAGGCTATTTAGGACAGACAAATTTTGTAGAATTCATGTTGATTTTCAAATTCTCTTGCCCCTAACTCCCTTCATCATAAAAAAATATTTAATGTCTTTGTAGGGTTGAGGAGAAGAAAGTTGAAACACCACAATGGACAACAAATTACCTAGCTACACCACTGATTATGCACTCTATTATTATTATTATTATTATTTATTGAAATGTTACGTCACAAGTATGTATATATATATATATATATATATATATATATATATATATATATATATATATATATATATATATATAGTCGCAGTAGCAAACCAATAATCATTTAAGACTGATTATGCCTTTCAGCATTCAGTCTGGTGCAAAGTCCCCATTATAAAATTCCTCCGTGATCCCATTATTCAATCCTAACATTGATGTGGCTCTTTCTTTAGGGTCTTAAAGATGTCCATAAGTATTCAGAGTCAATTGTCTTAATAATTCTCAAAAGTTTCATCATATTCCTTTGGAAAAATGATACTTGTCTTCTGAAATTCACAAAAACATAAAGAAAAAATTGAAAAATCTGATTGTTGTGTAGTCTCCTTATAAGTAATGATTAATTTGCTGAAACTATGAGTCTATTCTAACCTGAATAACAACATAGAGAAATAGTGACAATTGGTAGCATGTTTAACAGGAATATTAAAATAATTTTTATATGATGAAGTTTTACTCTTCAGCTACTTACTCTTCAGGCTTTTCTGTTGAAACATTTGCTTCCAATACTTTGAATGGAGGACACTCAACCACATCAATTTTTTCTGGATGAAAACGAGCCTGTAAATTTTAACATAGCTTAGTGTAACCAGTTAATAAATATAAATTATAATGAATATAGAATGTGACATTATCATATATTTTAATCACACGTATAAAACAGAAGTGATGCACCAAGAAAGGCCATTGACTAGATGTATGCATCAAAATAAACTTTTATTTAGTTACTGGACAAAGTGTTTTAAGTAACCCAGTTTAATGAAGTGAGAAGTGTCCTAACTAAATAGGAATCTGTTGTGGAAATATCATCACACTGAAGAAGAAACTGAAACAACTTTTGGAAAGGTCAAACTACAACTTGCAAAAGCAGAAAAGAATAAAATCTGTCATGAATGTCAGGGGATTGGTCAATCTCCTCTATAGGAATCAACATGGGTTATGAAAGCAAGGATCGTGCAATACCCAGCTCACTCTAATTGTCCACAAGACCCAGAGGCAATACATAAGACATAAGCTCCCACATAGATGTTGTGTTTCTTGACTTCCGCAAGTTATTCAGTGTGGTTCTGCACAGTCACCTGATGAACAAAATAAGAATGTACAGGCCATCAGACCAGCTGTGTGGTTGGCTTGAAGAATTTCTACTTAATATAATGCAGCATGTCATTTCCAATGGCAAGCATTTCTGGTGTGCCCCACATGAGTGTTACATGACTTGCTTTTCACATTGTATGTAACTGGCCTTGTAGATAACATTAGAAGTACAATGAGGCTTTTTGTGGATGATGATGCAGTATATTTAGAAGTTACAATGATTTAAAAGTGTAGCAAAAACAGAATCTGCAGCGTATCAGCACATGGTGCAGGGAGTGGCAACTGACTCTCAGCATAAAAAAGTGTAACATACTGTAACGTTTCTGCTATGTTGCAAACTCCTAAAAATCAGTTGCCAACATAGAAACACGAAATATCTGACACCTAAAGTAAAACTTCATTACCGGACATGTAAAATATCACATTTTCGCCTTCAGTTTGAAATTCTATTAACACTATTAGTAAAACGCTTTTAAGAAATAGTACATTGATTTAAATATAACTTTGGCTGACCTTTTTACGTAATTTTCAGTTTTTAATACTTTCGTAAAATAATAGCTGCAAACACTAAAAATGCATTACACTTAGTTTCGGAAATTGCTGAACCTATATAGATACTAATTTGTATAAAAACAATAATGCTACATGTTATAACTATTGCACAACATGATTTCATATATACCTTTTGTTTAAATAAATTAGGGCAGACCATGTTTTATATATCACTAGATCCTAAATTAAATACTGATAATTTTTCATGCACTAAAATTAATAATCCGTTTGGTACTAAGAAACTATCTTAGAAATTAACAAAACTACGACAACCATATACAAATCCGTATTAATAAATAATTTGACCACAAACTGAAACTCATTAAAATTCCATGTCACAATAATAGTACACCTACACAATATTGGCAAAACAAATATGTGTGCATTTCGAAAACACACATAATGTAAATAATTTGAGCACACTAAACACTAGTCAAAAGGGTGACTTCAAATTTGTGTACCACATTTAAATACAAATTTCATGAAACAAGTACATACATTGACATAAATAGTCAAAGCTTAAATGTAATGTTTTAATCTCTGTATTTTGGCATATTTAATGTAAAAGAATATTGTTTAATTGTGAATTACAAAACTTTGTCATCAATCTTATTACGTGGTTACGTAGAAAGATGTTTGTGAGAAACCATTGTTTATTTAGTCTTTGATTGAGTATTCTAGCGGCCAGAATCCTGTAAGCAGCTCTGTTGGCTTGCTGCTGTATTTCTTGATTGTGCAATGTTTAAGTGGAAATAAAATCGTTTCCATATCAACTGAGATGGTTTTAATTTATGAAAAGATCCTGTAAAATCAAATGCTTTAGTGAATGCCGAAGACAGCTCACAACGCAATGGACCTCAGCCAGCATATAAGATAAGTTCAACTTCACCTACAGTGGAATGACTTTGTTATAGACTGTGAACTAACAAAACTTTCTGTAATTCAGGAAAATATTAGGGCTCAGTTTGAGTCATTCCGAAAAGAGGTGATGGACGTTAGAATACTCTAAATACATGGAAATAAAGATGCCTTATTGTATAACAGTCACTGTAAATAGTTACTTCCACAAAATATCTGGGAATAGTCATAAGAAGCAATGTGAAATGGAATGCCCACAGCAAATTAAATGCAGGTTTGGTAGATACCAGACTGAGATTCATTGGAAGAATCGTCAAGAGGAGTAGTCGAACAATAAAGCAAGTAGTTTTACGAAACACTCATTCAGCTGATGCTTGGGTAATGCTCATCAATGTGGGATCTGCACCAGATAGTGTTGATAGAAAATACAGAAAACATGTTTTGTTACAGGTTAATTTACAAAGCACAACAGTATTGCAGATATGTTCAAATGCCAAGAGGCAGACACTGCAAAAGAGACATTCTGTATTGTGGTAGGTGTTTTATAAAAGTTTCAATAGCATACATTTCTTGAAGAGCCAACTGGTATATTGCTTCCCCCTCTGTATAACTTATGACTTAAGAGATGATGAGGATAAAATTAGAGAGAATAGAGACTACACAGAGGCAGACTGCCACTGCTTCTTTCCATGAACAATACACAACTGGAATAAGAAAAAAAGGAAGCGACAATGGTACCAACAGTAACAAACAAATGGAGAATTAAAACAATATAGTCTTTTCCCAACTGAAATAAATTAAGAGGAGGAAGATTCTAGAGGAGGAGAAGGGGGTGGTAAAAAAAGAAGAAGAAGAAAGAAAGAACATAATAAGGAAAAAAGCACATTAACTTATATGAACTATTAACTACAGTTACCTTACTGTCCTTCACAATAGTCACCTAGCATAACTATGCACCACTGAGCTCTGAGTTACATTTCTGGAAACTTTCCACAAAGTCTTCTTTTGGAATGATGTTTAAAAGCTGCATCATGTTTCATTGGATGTCAGGAATATCATATCAAATCTCTTTCCTTTCACACCAAGTTTGAGTTGAGGGAATAGGAAGAAATCTGGAGGATTGAGATCTGGCGAGTATGTTGTATGTTCAAGTTGCAGCCATCAGCCTAGCAACCATTAATATACTGTACCTATAAGAAGAATTGACATGCTGCAGCTACCCAACAGAACAGGGTCAAAATTTAAACATTACATACCTGCTCCTGCCCAGGAAAACTGAGCAGCTGAATTGTCTGCACTTAATGCCCAACTAGCTGCTTTTCCCACATCACCACATCCTCACCAATGCATTCGTTGGTATCGCTGTAAGTCTGATAACCATGCAACTACAGGTCTGCCAGTGGCATCGACAAATGAATGCAATTGAATCTTACTATGCGTCACAACACTTGTTCATCATGAGCAGAAGATCTGGTCAGTGTTTCATTATAGACACTAGGTCTGACTTGTGTTTCAACTAGTGGTGGATTTAACAGTAGACAGTGGCCTGGAGCCTAGGGCATCAGATTTTTGGGGGGGGGGGAATTTGTGGCCACAATTTTTAAATTATTATATTTGCCAAGTGTATATTATTGTGTAAGAAGTATTAAGGTATACCTTATCACCATATTATTATTAGTATAAGGTAAAGCAGTCAACAATCCAAAGATTGTTTGAACACCACAGTGCTTTACTAGGCATGGTCCTCTTTGGAGGTGGTATGCTGTTGCCTTCCTTCGACCTTCAAACTGACTTACCCAGCCAGTTATAGGGGGACCTATAGCTTAATGTGGGTTCCAAACCATGGTGCTGTTATTGCGCTTTTATTAGCACACAAATAGCCTATATCAAAAAAACTATTTTTGGTGCAATATTAACGAAATAGTTGGGTTGTAAAAATGATCTAGGAAGTAACACTTCGATCCCCTAGGTAACAGTCATACTAATTACAGAAAGAATATGGTATAATTACGACAATAATGCACAAAATGTAAAGCTATAATTTCATTGGCAAAAATTATAATCTGTATGATTGTGAAATAGGATACTGAATTGTAGAGGTGGTTAGGGGCAGCAAAATTTAAATAGCCTGCTGCTGGCAAATGTGAAAATCCACCACTGGTGTCTACTTACAATCACTGCTTCATGGTCATTGACTAACATTACCATTTTGGCTGTCAGCTGTCATCAACTTATCCATCGCCACCTATGGTTTAATTGCGCCTAGGACTCCACCACTGTCAGCTGGAAATTCATCATCACAGATTTCACAGAACCAATCTTTGGCACTGACTTTTCTCTTTGAGACTGCTGCTGCTCCTCTCCTCTGGAAGGACTCTTGTCACTCTGCTGTCAGGTTCCAAAATGTTGTGCGAAACTTTGTTTTAAAGCTGGTCCATGCTGTTGATGCAGGGCAACCAGGACTTCCTCGACCATTTCCCAGAAATCACGCACCTACCTGAAGCACCATGTGATGTACAACGCAGCAAAGTCCACAACATCTGTGCCACACCAGGCTCTTGAGTTTTCAGAAGACTGTGATGCCATGCACCAGGACAAGTGGTTGCTGCTACAGCTGAATTCGAGGATGAATGGCATCACTTTCCATTTGGACAGGCCCTGGTCTTCCACTCTCAACCTTTTGCGAAAGGAGGACATGTCCATGTGACTGTGCAATGACCACCATGATGCTTTTTATGTGTGTACACCATTCTGGACCGGTATCCAGTACAAAACCTCCATGGCTTCAACCATGCTCTCAGTGGCATTTCAGACTTCAGTGGCCTTGACAGAACAAAGGCATTAATGCAGATACCAGTCATTGTGGAAAACATCGCGAAGACAGTGATACCACACCCTTTGGCCTCTTTGAATCATGGAACATTGTGTTTGGTCTCCCAATTTCCCCACATACAGACAGCGATTCAGTGACAATATGCTATGTGACCTGCCCTTCTGTTTGACCTACCTTGATGACATTCTGGTGTTTTCAGATTGAATGCAGCAACACTGTAATCACCTAAGAGCAGTGTTTCATTGTCTCTTATGATTTTGCGGTTATCATTAATCCTTCTAAATGCATCTTTAGTGCCCACCAGATGACATTCCTGGGCCACCAGATATGTGATGATAGTATCACTCTACTTCCGCCAGCTGCAGTGGCCGAAGGGACTGAGGTGCTACCGGCTTGAAGTTAGCTTCGGATTCGTTTCCAGAAAACAATGCAGGCGATATAACTCTAAGGCGCAAGCAAGCCAAGAGAGAGTAGTGCCAACCTCCGCGCTAAAAACCGACTATACGGTCAACAAATGAAGTGATGCGCGTTATTTTAGTGAAATGTAGCTTGCAGAATATTCAGAATCTTATTACCTGAACTACATAGACGAATCAGTAACCTAGTGCAAAATATGAATTCAAAATAAACAATAAACCATGCACCACTATTAAGTAAATGGATACAGGAACACTACATATACATTGCTTCCTTTCGAAGCACCAAAAATACTTCCTCTTGTATATTTGATAAAACATAAAAGATATTCGAAGCTCATGAGCCTATTAATAATCGGCAAACTTTGGTCAGCACAATTCTCCCGTTTCCTACAAAACTGAAGCAAACAAATACAATGAGTTGTTTACTGTCGTCATTGAACAGTCTGTAGAAGTGCAGCATACACATCCATGTATTGCCAGACAACATACCGAGAGGATCTGAAGGTACAGTACATAGAAAATCGGAAGAAGTTCTTTTTGTCACCGAAGTGCCGTTCATAGTATGCTAAATGTAAGTAACGATACAATTGTTAGACGTCGCTCATGACACTCTACCTGAGACATACCAGAAACATACTAAAGAACTACTAGCCGTCGCCACATGACACTCTGTATAGTCATAGCACACAATTCCAAATACTACTCGAAAAAGTTTAAAACCAGATTAACGAGCCGATTATGAGATATGATTTTTCGAATATCGTTAAAATTTCCGGCGGCGCTCAGAAATGCCTTTCCGTCCTATATTTAAGGGCGTGCAACTAAAGAACTACTAGCCGTCGCCACATGACCCTTTGTATAGGTATAGTAAACACTTCCATATACTACTTGAAAAAGTTAAAAGCCAGATTAACTAGCCGATTATGAGATATGATTTTTCGAATATCGTTAAAATTTCCGGCCTCGCCCCGAAATGCCTGTCCGTCCTATATTTACGGGCGTGTAACTAAAGAACTACTAGCCGTCGCCACATTACAGTCTGTATAGGTACAGTACACAATTCCATATACTACTTGAAAAAGTTAAAAGCCAGATTAACCAGCCGATTATGAGAAATGATTTTTCGAATATCGTTAAAATTTCCGGCCTCGCCCCGAAATGCCTTTCCGTCATATATTTAAGGGCGTGTAACTAAAGAACTACTAGCCGTCGCCACATGACACTCTGTATAGGTATAGTACACAATTCTAAATACTACTTGAAAAAGTTTAAAGCCAGATTAACGAGCCGATTATGAGATATGATTTTTCGAATATCGTTAAAATTTCCGGCCTCGCCCCGAGATGCCTTTCCGTCCTATATTTAAGGGCGTGTAACTAAAGAACTACTAGCCGTCGCCACATGACTCTCTGTATAGGTATAGCACACACTTCTGAATATTACATGAAAAAGTTTAAAGGCAGATTAACGAGCCGATTATGAGATATGATTTTTCGAATATCGTTAAAATTTAAGCCCTCGCTCCGAAATGCCTTTCCGTCCTATATTTAAGGGCGTGTAACTAAAGAACTACTAGCGGTCGCCACATGACACTCTGCACAGTTATAGCACACACTTCTAAATACTACTTGAATAAGTTAAAAGCCAGATTAACCAGCCGATTATGAGATATGATTTTTCGAATATCGTTAAAATTTCCGGCGGAACCCCGAAATGCCTTTCCGTCCTATATTTAAGGGCGTGTAACAACAGAACTACTAGCGGTCGCCACATGACACTCTGCACAGGTATAGCACACACTTCTAAATACTACTTGAAAAAGTTTAAAGCCAGATTAACGAGCCGATTATGAGATATGATGTTTCGAATATCGTTAAAATTTCCGGCCTCGCCCCGAAATGCCTGTCCGTCCTATACTTATGGGCGTGTAACTAAAGAACTACTAGCCGTCACCACATGACACTCTGTATAGGAATAGTACACACATCCAAATACTACTCGAAAAAGTTTAAAACCAGATTAACGAGCCGATTATGACATTTGATTTTTCGAATATCGTTAAAATTTCCGGCCTCGCCCCGAAGTGACTGTCCGTCCTATATTTACGGGCGTGTAACTAAAGAACTACAAGCCGTCGCCACATTACAGTCTGTATAAGTATAGTACACAATTCCATATACTACTTGAAAAAGTTAAAAGCCAGATTAACCAGCCGATAATGAGATATGATTTTTCGAATATCGTTAAAATTTCCGGCGGCGCCCCGAAATGCCTTTCCGTCCTATATTTAAGGGCGTGTAACTAAAGAACTACTAGCGGTCGCCACATGACACTCTGCACAGGTATAGCACACACTTCTAAATACTACTTGAAAAAGTTTAAAGCCAGATTAACGAGCCGATTATGAGATATGATTTTTCGAATATCGTTAAAATTTCCGGCCTCGCCCCGAAATGCCTGTCCGTCCTATATTTACGGGCGTGTAACTAAAGAACTACTAGCCGTCGCCACATGACAATCTGTATAGGAATAGTACACACATCCAAATACTACTCGAAAAAGTTTAAAACCAGATTAACGAGCCGATTATGACATATGATTTTTCGAATATCGTTAAAATTTCTGGCCTCGCCCCGAAATGCCTTTCCGTCCTATATTTAAGGGCGTGTAACTAAAGAACTACTAGCGGTTGCCACATGACACTCTGCACAGGTATAGCACACACTTCTAAATACTACTTGGAAAAGTTTAAAGCCAGATTAACGAGTCGATTACGAGATATGATTTTTCGAATATCGTAAAAATTTCCGGCCTCGCCCCGAAATGCCTTTCCGTCCTATATTTAAGGGCGTGTAACTAAAGAACTACTAGCGGTCGCCACATGACACTCTGCACAGGTATAGCACACACTTCTAAATGCTACTTCAAAAAGTTTAAAGCCAGATTAACGAGCCGATTATGAGATATGATTTTTCGAATATCGTTAAAATTTCCAGCCTCGCTCCGAAATGCCTGTCCGTCCTATATCTACGGGCGTGTAACTAAAGAACTACTAGCCGTCGCCACATGACACTATGTATAGATATAGTACACACTTCCATATACTACATGAAAAAGTTAAAAGCCAGATTAAAGAGCCGATTATGAGATATGATTTTTCGAATATCGTTAAAATTTCCGGCCTCGCCCCGAAATGCCTGTCCGTCCTATATTTACGGGCGTGTAACTAAAGAACTACTAGCCGTCGCCACATAAAACTCTGTATAGGAATAGTACACACATCCAAATACTTCTCGATAAAGTTTAAAACCAGATTAACGAGCCGATTATGAGATATGATTTTTCGAATATCGTTAAAATTTCTGGCCTCGCCCCGAAATGCCTTTCCGTCCTATATTGAAGGGCGTGTAACTAAAGAACTACTAGCCGTCGCCACATGACACTCTGTATAGGTATAGCACACACTTCTGAATATTACATGAAAAAGTTTAAAGGCAGATTAACGAGCCGATTATGAGAAATGATTTTTCGGATATCGTTAAAATTTAAGGCCTCGCTCCGAAATGCATTTCCGTCCTATATTTAAGGGCGTGTAACTAAAGAACTACTAGCGGTCGCCACATGACACTCTGCACAGGTATAGCACACACTTCTAAATACTACTTGAAAAAGTTTAAAGCCACATTAACGAGCCGATTATGAGATATGATTTTTCGAATATCGTTAAAATTTCTGGCCTCACTCCGAAATGCATTTCCGTCCTATATTTAAGTTCGTGTAACTAAGGAACTACAAGCCGTCGCCACATGACACTCTGTATAGGAATAGTACACACATCCAAATACTACTCGAAAAAGTTTAAAACCAGATTAACGAGCCGATTATGACATATGATTTTTCGAATATCGTTAAAATTTCCGGCCACGCCCCGAAATGCCTTTCCGTCCTAGATTTAATGGCGTGTAACTAAAGAACTACTAGCGGTCGCCACATGACACTCTGCACAGGTATAGCACACACTTCTAAATACTACTTGAAAAAGTTTAAAGCCAGATTAACGAGCCGATTATGAGATATGATTTTTCGAATATCGTTAAAATTTCCGGCCTCGCTCCGAAATGCCTTTCCGTCCTATATTTAAGGGCGTGTAACTAAAGAACTACTAGCGGTCGCCACATGACACTCTGCACAGTTATAGCACACACTTCTAAATACTACTTGAATAAGTTAAAAGCCAGATTAACCAGCCGATTATGAGATATGATTTTTCGAATATCGTTAAAATTTCCGGCGGAACACCGAAATGCCTTTCCGTCCTATATTTAAGGGCGTGTAACAAGAGAACTACTAGCGGTCGCCACATGACACTCGGCACAGGTATAGCAAACACTTCTAAATACTACTTGAAAAAGTTTAAAGCCAGATTAACGAGCCGATTATGAGATATGATTTTTCGAATATCGTTAAAATTTCCGGCCTCGCCCCGAAATGCCTGTCCGTCCTATATTTACGGGCGTGTAACTAAAGAACTACTAGCCGTCGCCACATGACACTCTGTATAGGAATAGTACACACATCCAAATACTACTCGAAAAAGTTTAAAACCAGATTAACGAGTCCATTACGAGATATGATTTTTCGAATATCGTAAAAATTTCCGGCCTCGCCCCGAAATGCCTTTCCGTCCTATATTTAAGGGCGTGTAACTAAAGAACTACTAGCGGTCGCCACATGACACTTTGCACAGGTATAGCACACACTTCTAAATGCTACTTGAAAAAGTTTAAAGCCAGATTAACGAGCCGATTATGAGATATGATTTTTCGAATATCGTTAAAATTTCCGGCCTCGCTCCGAAATGCCTGTCCGTCCTATATCTACGGGCGTGTAACTAAAGAACTACTAGCCGTCGCCACATGACACTCTGTATAGGTATAGTACACACTCCCATATACTACTTGAAAAAGTTAAAAGCCAGATTAACGAGCCGATTATGAGATATGATTTTTCGAATATCGTTAAAATTTCCGGCCTCGCCCCGAAATGCCTGTCCGTCCTATATTTACGGGCGTGTAACTAAAGAACTACTAGCCGTCGCCACATGACACTCTGTATAGGAATAGTACACACATCCAAATACTACTCGAAAAAGTTTAAAACCAGATTAACGAGCCGATTATGACATATGATTTTTCGAATATCGTTAAAATTTCTGGCCTCGCCCCGAAATGCCTTTCCGTCCTATATTGAAGGGCGTGTAACTAAAGAACTACTAGCCGTCGCCACATGACACTCTGTATAGGAATAGTACACACATCCAAATACTACTCGAAAAAGTTTAAAACCAGATTAACGAGCCGATTATGACATATGATTTTTCGAATATCGTTAATATTTCCGGCCACGCCCCGAAATGCCTTTCCGTCCTAGATTTAATGGCGTGTAACTAAAGAACTACTAGCGGTCGCCACATGACACTCTGCACAGGTATAGCACACACTTCTAAATACTACTTGAAAAAGTTTAAAGCCAGATTAACGAGCCGATTATGAGATATGATTTTTCGAATATCGTTAAAATTTCTGGCCTCACTCCGAAATGCCTTTCCGTCCTATATTTAAGTTCGTGTAACTAAAGAACTACAAGCCGTCGCCACATGACACTCTGTATAGGAATAGTACACACATCCAAATACTACTCGAAAAAGTTTAAAACCAGATTAACGAGCCGATTATGACATATGATTTTTCGAATATCGTTAATATTTCCGGCCACGCCCCGAAATGCCTTTCCGTCCTAGATTTAATGGCGTGTAACTAAAGAACTACTAGCGGTCGCCACATGACACTCTGCACAGGTATAGCACACACTTCTAAATACTACTTGAAAAAGTTTAAAGCCAGATTAACGAGCCGATTATGAGATATGATTTTTCGAATATCGTTAAAATTTCCGGCCTCGCCCCGAAATGCCTGTCCGTCCTATATTTACGGGCGTGTAACTAAAGAACTACTAGCCGTCGCCACATGACACTCTGTATAGGAATAGTACACACATCCAAATACTACTCGAAAAAGTTTAAAACCAGCTTAACGAGCCGATTATGAGATATGATTTTTCGAATATCGTTAAAATTTCCGGCCACGCCCTGAAATGCCTTTCCGTCCTATATTTAAGGGCGTGTAACTAAAGAACTACTAGCCGTCGCCACATGACACTCTGTATCGGAATAGTACACACATCCAAATACTACTCGAAAAAGTTTAAAACCAGATTAACGAGCCGATTATGAAATATGATTTTTCGAATATCGTTAAAATTTCTGGCCTCGCCCCGAAATGCCTTTCCGTCCTATATTGAAGGGCGTGTAACTAAAGAACTACTAGCCGTCGCCACATGACACTCTGTATAGGTATAGCACACACTTCTGAATATTATATGAAAAAGTTTAAAGGCAGATTAACGAGCCGATAATGAGATATGATTTTTCGAATATCGTTAAAATTTCTGGCCTCGCCCCGAAATGCCTTTCCGTCCTATATTGAAGGGCGTGTAACTAAAGAACTACTAGCCGTCGCCACATGACACTCTGTATAGGTATAGCACACACTTCTGAATATTACATGAAAAAGTTTAAAGGCAGATTAACGAGCCGATTATGAGAAATGATTTTTCGAATATCGTTAAAATTTAAGGCCTCGCTCCGAAATGCATTTCCGTCCTATATTTAAGGGCGTGTAACTAAAGAACTACTAGCTGTCGCCACATGACACTCTGCACAGGTATAGCACACACTTCTAAATACTACTTGAAAAAGTTTAAAGCCAGATTAACGAGCCGATTATGAGATATGATTTTTCGAATATCGTTAAAATTTCTGGCCTCACTCCGAAATGCCTTTCCGTCCTATATTTAAGTTCGTGTAACTAAAGAACTACAAGCCGTCGCCACATGACACTCTGTATAGGAATAGTACACACATCCAAATACTACTCGAAAAAGTTTAAAACCAGATTAACGAGCCGATTATGACATATGATTTTTGGAATATCGTTAATATTTCCGGCCACGCCCCGAAATGCCTTTCCGTCCTAGATTTAATGGCGTGTAACTAAAGAACTACTAGCGGTCGCCACATGACACTCTGCACAGGTATAGCACACACTTCTAAATACTACTTGAAAAAGTTTAAAGCCAGATTAACGAGCCGATTATGAGATATGATTTTTCGAATATCGTTAAAATTTCCGGCCTCGCCCCGAAATGCCTGTCCGTCCTATATTTACGGGCGTGTAACTAAAGAACTACTAGCCGTCGCCACATGACACTCTGTATAGGAATAGTACACACATCCAAATACTACTCGAAAAAGTTTAAAACCAGCTTAACGAGCCGATTATGAGATATGATTTTTCGAATATCGTTAAAATTTCCGGCCACGCCCTGAAATGCCTTTCCGTCCTATATTTAAGGGCGTGTAACTAAAGAACTACTAGCCGTCGCCACATGACACTCTGTATCGGAATAGTACACACATCCAAATACTACTCGAAAAAGTTTAAAACCAGATTAACGAGCCGATTATGAAATATGATTTTTCGAATATCGTTAAAATTTCTGGCCTCGCCCCGAAATGCCTTTCCGTCCTATATTGAAGGGCGTGTAACTAAAGAACTACTAGCCGTCGCCACATGACACTCTGTATAGGTATAGCACACACTTCTGAATATTATATGAAAAAGTTTAAAGGCAGATTAACGAGCCGATAATGAGATATGATTTTTCGAATATCGTTAAAATTTCCGGCCTCGCCCCGAAATGCCTGTCCGTCCTATATTTACAGGCGTGTAACTAAAGAACTACTAGCCGTCGCCACATGACACTCTGTATAGGTATAGCACACACTTCTGAATATTACATGAAAAAGTTCAAAGGCAGATTAACGAGCCGATTATGAGATATGATTTTTCGAATATCGTTAAAATTTAAGCCCTCGCTCCGAAATGCCTTTCCGTCCTATATTTAAGGGCGTGTAACTAAAGAACTACTAGCGGTCGCCACATGACACTCTGTATAGGTATAGCACACACTTCTGAATATTACATGAAAAAGTTTAAAGGCAGATTAACGAGCCGATTATGAGAAATGATTTTTCGGATATCGTTAAAATTTAAGGCCTCGCTCCGAAATGCATTTCCGTCCTATATTTAAGGGCGTGTAACTAAAGAACTACTAGCGGTCGCCACATGACACTCTGCACAGGTATAGCAAACACTTCTAAATACTACTTGAAAAAGTTTAAAGCCAGATTAACGAGCCGATTATGAGATATGATTTTTCGAATATCGTTAAAATTTCCGGCCTCGCCCCGAAATGCCTGTCCGTCCTATATTTACGGGCGTGTAACTAAAGAACTACTAGCCGTCGCCACATGACACTCTGTATAGGAATAGTACACACATCCAAATACTACTCCAAAAAGTTTAAAACCAGATTAACGAGTCCATTACGAGATATGATTTTTCGAATATCGTAAAAATTTCCGGCCTCGCCCCGAAATGCCTTTCCGTCCTATATTTAAGGGCGTGTAACTAAAGAACTACTAGCGGTCGCCACATGACACTCTGCACAGGTATAGCACACACTTCTAAATGCTACTTGAAAAAGTTTAAAGCCAGATTAACGAGCCGATTATGAGATATGATTTTTCGAATATCGTTAAAATTTCCGGCCTCGCTCCGAAATGCCTGTCCGTCCTATATCTACGGGCGTGTAACTAAAGAACTACTAGCCGTCGCCACATGACACTCTGTATAGGTATAGTACACACTCCCATATACTACTTGAAAAAGTTAAAAGCCAGATTAACGAGCCGATTATGAGATATGATTTTTCGAATATCGTTAAAATTTCCGGCCTCGCCCCGAAATGCCTGTCCGTCCTATATTTACGGGCGTGTAACTAAAGAACTACTAGCCGTCGCCACATGACACTCTGTATAGGAATAGTACACACATCCAAATACTACTCGAAAAAGTTTAAAACCAGATTAACGAGCCGATTATGACATATGATTTTTCGAATATCGTTAAAATTTCTGGCCTCGCCCCGAAATGCCTTTCCGTCCTATATTGAAGGGCGTGTAACTAAAGAACTACTAGCCGTCGCCACATGACACTCTGTATAGGTATAGCACACACTTCTGAATATTACATGAAAAAGTTTAAAGGCAGATTAACGAGCCGATTATGAGAAATGATTTTTCGAATATCGTTAAAATTTAAGGCCTCGCTCCGAAATGCATTTCCGTCCTATATTTAAGGGCGTGTAACTAAAGAACTACCAGCTGTCGCCACATGACACTCTGCACAGGTATAGCACACACTTCTAAATACTACTTGAAAAAGTTTAAAGCCAGATTAACGAGCCGATAATGAGATATGATTTTTCGAATATCGTTAAAATTTCCGGCCTCGCCCCGAAATGCCTGTCCGTCCTATATTTACGGGCGTGTAACTAAAGGACTACTAGCCGTCGCCACATGACTCTCTGTATAGGTATAGCACACACTTCTGAATATTACATGAAAAAGTTTAAAGCCAGATTAACGAGCCGATTATGAGATATGATTTTTCGAATATCGTTAAAATTTAAGGCCTCGCTCCGAAATGCCTTTCCGTCCTATATTGAAGGGCGTGTAACTAAAGAACTACTAGCCGTCGCCACATGACACTCTGCACAGGTATAGCAAACACTTCTAAATACTACTTGAAAAAGTTTAAAGCCAGATTAACGAGCCGATTATGAGATATGATTTTTCGAATATCGTTAAAATTTCCGGCCTCGCCCCGAAATGCCTGTCCGTCCTATATTTACGGGCGTGTAACTAAAGAACTACTAGCCGTCGCCACATGACACTCTGTATAGGAATAGTACACACATCCAAATACTACTCCAAAAAGTTTAAAACCAGATTAACGAGTCCATTACGAGATATGATTTTTCGAATATCGTAAAAATTTCCGGCCTCGCCCCGAAATGCCTTTCCGTCCTATATTTAAGGGCGTGTAACTAAAGAACTACTAGCGGTCGCCACATGACACTCTGCACAGGTATAGCACACACTTCTAAATGCTACTTGAAAAAGTTTAAAGCCAGATTAACGAGCCGATTATGAGATATGATTTTTCGAATATCGTTAAAATTTCCGGCCTCGCTCCGAAATGCCTGTCCGTCCTATATCTACGGGCGTGTAACTAAAGAACTACTAGCCGTCGCCACATGACACTCTGTATAGGTATAGTACACACTCCCATATACTACTTGAAAAAGTTAAAAGCCAGATTAACGAGCCGATTATGAGATATGATTTTTCGAATATCGTTAAAATTTCCGGCCTCGCCCCAAAATGCCTGTCCGTCCTATATTTACGGGCGTGTAACTAAAGAACTACTAGCCGTCGCCACATGACACTCTGTATAGGAATAGTACACACATCCAAATACTACTCGAAAAAGTTTAAAACCAGATTAACGAGCCGATTATGACATATGATTTTTCGAATATCGTTAAAATTTCTGGCCTCGCCCCGAAATGCCTTTCCGTCCTATATTGAAGGGCGTGTAACTAAAGAACTACTAGCTGTCGCCACATGACACTCTGCACAGGTATAGCACACACTTCTAAATACTACTTGAAAAAGTTTAAAGCCAGATTAACGAGCCGATTATGAGATATGATTTTTCGAATATCGTTAAAATTTCTGGCCTCACTCCGAAATGCCTTTCCGTCCTATATTTAAGTTCGTGTAACTAAAGAACTACAAGCCGTCGCCACATGACACTCTGTATAGGAATAGTACACACATCCAAATACTACTCGAAAAAGTTTAAAACGAGATTAACGAGCCGATTATGACATATGATTTTTCGAATATCGTTAATATTTCCGGCCACGCCCCGAAATGCCTTTCCGTCCTAGATTTAATGGCGTGTAACTAAAGAACTACTAGCGGTCGCCACATGACACTCTGCACAGGTATAGCACACACTTCTAAATACTACTTGAAAAAGTTTAAAGCCAGATTAACGAGCCGATTATGAGATATGATTTTTCGAATATCGTTAAAATTTCCGGCCTCGCCCCGAAATGCCTGTCCGTCCTATATTTACGGGCGTGTAACTAAAGAACTACTAGCCGTCGCCACATGACACTCTGTATAGGAATAGTACACACATCCAAATACTACTCGAAAAAGTTTAAAACCAGCTTAACGAGCCGATTATGAGATATGATTTTTCGAATATCGTTAAAATTTCCGGCCACGCCCTGAAATGCCTTTCCGTCCTATATTGAAGGGCGTGTAACTAAAGAACTACTAGCCGTCGCCACATGACACTCTGTATAGGTATAGCACACACTTCTGAATATTACATGAAAAAGTTCAAAGGCAGATTAACGAGCCGATTATGAGATATGATTTTTCGAATATCGTTAAAATTTAAGCCCTCGCTCCGAAATGCCTTTCCGTCCTATATTTAAGGGCGTGTAACTAAAGAACTACTAGCGGTCGCCACATGACACTCTGCACAGTTATAGCACACACTTCTAAATACTACTTGAATAAGTTAAAAGCCAGATTAACCAGCCGATTATGAGATATGATTTTTCGAATATCGTTAAAATTTCCGGCGGAACCCCGAAATGCCTTTCCGTCCTATATTTAAGGGCGTGTAACAAGAGAACTACTAGCGGTCGCCACATGACACTCTGCACAGGTATAGCAAACACTTCTAAATACTACTTGAAAAAGTTTAAAGCCAGATTAACGAGCCGATTATGAGATATGATTTTTCGAATATCGTTAAAATTTCCGGCCTCGCCCCGAAATGCCTGTCCGTCCTATATTTACGGGCGTGTAACTAAAGAACTACTAGCCGTCGCCACATGACACTCTGTATAGGAATAGTACACACATCCAAATACTACTCGAAAAAGTTTAAAACCAGCTTAACGAGCCGATTATGAGATATGATTTTTCGAATATCGTTAAAATTTCCGGCCACGCCCTGAAATGCCTTTCCGTCCTATATTGAAGGGCGTGTAACTAAAGAACTACTAGCCGTCGCCACATGACACTCTGTATAGGTATAGCACACACTTCTGAATATTACATGAAAAAGTTCAAAGGCAGATTAACGAGCCGATTATGAGATATGATTTTTCGAATATCGTTAAAATTTAAGCCCTCGCTCCGAAATGCCTTTCCGTCCTATATTTAAGGGCGTGTAACTAAAGAACTACTAGCGGTCGCCACATGACACTCTGCACAGTTATAGCACACACTTCTAAATACTACTTGAATAAGTTAAAAGCCAGATTAACCAGCCGATTATGAGATATGATTTTTCGAATATCGTTAAAATTTCCGGCCTCGCCCCGAAATGCCTGTCCGTCCTATATTTACGGGCGTGTAACTAAAGAACTACTAGCCGTCGCCACATGACACTCTGTATAGGAATAGTACACACATCCAAATACTACTCGAAAAAGTTTAAAACCAGCTTAACGAGCCGATTATGAGATATGATTTTTCGAATATCGTTAAAATTTCCGGCCACGCCCTGAAATGCCTTTCCGTCCTATATTGAAGGGCGTGTAACTAAAGAACTACTAGCCGTCGCCACATGACACTCTGTATAGGTATAGCACACACTTCTGAATATTACATGAAAAAGTTCAAAGGCAGATTAACGAGCCGATTATGAGATATGATTTTTCGAATATCGTTAAAATTTAAGCCCTCGCTCCGAAATGCCTTTCCGTCCTATATTTAAGGGCGTGTAACTAAAGAACTACTAGCGGTCGCCACATGACACTCTGCACAGTTATAGCACACACTTCTAAATACTACTTGAATAAGTTAAAAGCCAGATTAACGAGCCGATTATGAGATATGATTTTTCGAATATCGTTAAAATTTCCGGCCTCGCCCCGAAATGCCTGTCCGTCCTATATTTACGGGCGTGTAACTAAAGAACTACTAGCCGTCGCCACATGACACTCTGTATAGGAATAGTACACACATCCGAATACTACTCGAAAAAGTTTAAAACCAGATTAACGAGTCGATTACGAGATATGATTTTTCGAATATCGTAAAAATTTCCGGCCTCGCCCCGAAATGCCTTTCCGTCCTATATTTAAGGGCGTGTAACTAAAGAACTACTAGCGGTCGCCACATGACACTCTGCACAGGTATAGCACACACTTCTAAATGCTACTTGAAAAAGTTTAAAGCCAGATTAACGAGCCGATTATGAGATATGATTTTTCGAATATCGTTAAAATTTCCGGCCTCGCTCCGAAATGCCTGTCCGTCCTATATCTACGGGCGTGTAACTAAAGAACTACTAGCCGTCGCCACATGACACTCTGTATAGGTATAGTACACACTCCCATATACTACTTGAAAAAGTTAAAAGCCAGATTAACGAGCCGATTATGAGATATGATTTTTCGAATATCGTTAAAATTTCCGGCCTCGCCCCGAAATGCCTGTCCGTCCTATATTTACGGGCGTGTAACTAAAGAACTACTAGCCGTCGCCACATGACACTCTGTATAGGAATAGTACACACATCCAAATACTACTCGAAAAAGTTTAAAACCAGATTAACGAGCCGATTATGACATATGATTTTTCGAATATCGTTAAAATTTCTGGCCTCGCCCCGAAATGCCTTTCCGTCCTATATTGAAGGGCGTGTAACTAAAGAACTACTAGCCGTCGCCACATGACACTCTGTATAGGTATAGCACACACTTCTGAATATTACATGAAAAAGTTTAAAGGCAGATTAACGAGCCGATTATGAGAAATGATTTTTCGAATATCGTTAAAATTTAAGGCCTCGCTCCGAAATGCATTTCCGTCCTATATTTAAGGGCGTGTAACTAAAGAACTACCAGCTGTCGCCACATGACACTCTGCACAGGTATAGCACACACTTCTAAATACTATTTGAAAAAGTTTAAAGCCAGATTAACGAGCCGATAATGAGATATGATTTTTCGAATATCGTTAAAATTTCCGGCCTCGCCCCGAAATGCCTGTCCGTCCTATATTTACGGGCGTGTAACTAAAGGACTACTAGCCGTCGCCACATGACTCTCTGTATAGGTATAGCACACACTTCTGAATATTACATGAAAAAGTTTAAAGCCAGATTAACGAGCCGATTATGAGATATGATTTTTCGAATATCGTTAAAATTTAAGGCCTCGGTCCGAAATGCATTTCCGTCCTATATTTAAGGGCGTGTAACTAAAGAACTACTAGCGGTCGCCACATGACACTCTGCACAGGTATAGCACACACTTCTAAATACTACTTGAAAAAGTTTAAAGCCAGATTAACGAGCCGATTATTAGATATGATTTATCGAATATCGTTAAAATTTCCGGCCTCGCCCCGAAATGCCTGTCCGTCCTATATTTACGGGCGTGTAACTAAAGAACTACTAGCCGTCGCCACATGACACTCTGTATAGGTATAGCACACACTTCTGAATATTATATGAAAAAGTTTAAAGGCAGATTAACCAGCCTATTATGAGATATGATTTTTCGAATATCGTTAAAATTTCCGGCCTCGCCACGAAATGCCTTTCCGTCCTATATTTAAGGGCGTATAACTAAAGAACTACTAGCCGTCGCCACATGAGGCTCTGTATAGGAATAGTACACACATCCAAATACTACTCGAAAAAGTTTAAAACCAGATTAACGAGCCGATTATAACATATGATGTTTCGAATATCGTTAAAATTTAAGGCCTCGCCCCGAAATGCCTTTCCGTCCTATATTTAAGGGCGTGTAACTAAAGAACTACTAGCGGTCGCCACATGACACTCTGCACAGGTATAGCACACCCTTCTAAATACTACTTGAAAAAGTTTCAAGCCAGATTAACGAGCCGATTATGAGATATGATTTTTCGAATATCGTTAAAATTTCCGGCCTCGCCCCGAAATGCCTGTCCGTCCTATATTTACGGGCGTGTAACTAAAGAACTACTAGCCGTCGCCACATGACACTCTGTATAGGTATAGCACACACTTCTGAATATTACATGAAAAAGTTTAAAGGCAGATTAACGAGCCGATTATGATATATGATTTTTCGAATATCGTTAAAATTTAAGGCCTCGCTCCGAAATGCCTTTCCGTCCTATATTTAAGGGCGTGTAACTAAAGAACTACTAACGGTCGCCACATGACACTCTGCACAGGTATAGCACACACTTCTAAATACTACTTGAAAAAGTTTAAAGCCAGATTAACGAGCCGATTATGAGATATGATTTTTCGAATATCGTTAAAATTTAAGGCCTCGCTCCGAAATGCATTTCCGTCCTATATTTAAGGGCGTGTAACTAAAGAACTACTAGCGGTCGCCACATGACACTCTACACAGGTATAGCACACACTTCTAAATACTACTTGAAAAAGTTTAAAGCCAGATTAACGAGCCGATTATGAGATATGATTTTTCGAATATCGTTAAAATTTCTGGCCTCACTCCGAAATGCCTTTCCGTCCTATATTTAAGTTTGTGTAACTAAAGAACTACAAGCCGTCGCCACATGACACTCTGCACAGGTACAGCACACACTTCTAAATACTACTTGGAAAAGTTTAAAGCCAGATTAACGAGTCGATTACGAGATATGATTTTTCGAATATCGTTAAAATTTCCGGCCTCGCCCCGAAATGCCTTTCCGTCCTATATTCAAGGGCGTGTAACTAAAGAACTACTAGCCGTCGCCACATGACACTCTGTATAGGAATAGTACACACATCCAAATACTACTCGAAAAAGTTTAAAACCAGATTAACGAGCCGATTATGACATATGATTTTTCGAATATCGTTAAAATTTCCGACCACGCCCCGAAATGCCTTCCGTCCTAGATTTAATGGCGTGTAACTAAAGAACTACTAGCGGTCGCCACATGACACTCTGTATAGGTAAAGCACACACTTCTGAATATTACATGAAAAAGTTTAAAGGCAGATTAACGAGCCGATTATGAGATATGATTTTTCGAATATCGTTAAAATTTCCGGCCACGCCCCGAAATGCCTTCCGTCCTAGATTTAATGGCGTGTAACTAAAGAACTACTAGCTTCGCCACATGACACTCTGTATAGGAATAGTACACACATCCAAATACTACTCGAAAAAGTTTAAAACCAGATTAACGAGCCGATTATGAGATATGATTTTTCGAATATCGTTAAAATTTCCGGCCACGCCCCGAAATGCCTTTCCGTCCTATATTGAAGGGCGTGTAACTAAAGAACTACTAGCCGTCGCCACATGACACTCTGTATAGGTATAGCACACACTTCTGAATATTACATGAAAAAGTTTAAAGGCAGATTAACAAGCCGATTATGAGAAATGATTTTTCGAATATCGTTAAAATTTAAGGCCTCGCTCCGAAATGCCTTTCCGTCCTATATTTAAGTGCGTGTAACTAAAGAACTACTAGCGGTCGCCACATGACACTCTGCACAGGTATAGCACACACTTCTAGATACTACTTGAAAAAGTTTAAAGCCAGATTAACGAGCCGATTATGAGATATGATTTTTCGAATATCGTTAAAATTTCCGGCGGCGCCCCGAAATGCCTTTCCGTCCTATATTTAAGGGCGTGTAACTAAAGAACTACTAGCGGTCGCCACATGACACTCTGCACAGGTATAGCACACACTTCTAAATACTACTTGAAAAAGTTTAAAGCCAGATTAACAAGCCGATTATGAGATATGATTTTTCGAATATCGTTAAAATTTCCGGCCTCGCCCCGAAATGCCTGTCCGTCCTATATTTAAGGGCGTGTAACTAAAGAACTACTAGCCGTCGCCACATGACACTCTGTATAGGAATAGTACACACATCCAAATACTACTCGAAAAAGTTTAAAACCAGATTAACGAGCCGATTATGACATATGATTTTTGGAATATCGTTAAAATTTCCGGCCACGCCCCGAAATGCCTTTCCGACCTATATTTAAGGGCGTGTAACTAAAGAACTACTAGCCGTCGCCACATGACACTCTGTATAGGTATAGCACACACTTCTGAATATTACATGAAAAAGTTTAAAGCCAGATTAACGAGTCGATTACGAGATATGATTTTTCGAATATCGTTAAAATTTCCGGCCTCGCCCCGAAATGCCTTTCCGTCCTATATTTAAGGGCGTGTAACTAAAGAACTACTAGCCGTCGCCACATGACACTCTGTATAGGTAAAGCACACACTTCTGAATATTACATGAAAAAGTTTAAAGGCAGATTAACGAGCCGATTACGAGATATGATTTTTCGAATATCGTTAAAATTTCCGGCGGCGCCCCGAAATGCCTTTCCGTCCTATATTTAAGGGCGTGTAACTAAAGAACTACTAGCGGTCGCCACATGACACTATGCACAGGTATAGCACACACTTCTAAATACTACTTGAAAAAGTTTAAAGCCAGATTAACGAGCCGATTATGAGATATGATTTTTCGAATATCGTTAAAATTTCTGGCCTCGCCACGAAATGCCTTTCCGTCCTATATTTAAGGGCGTCTAACTAATGAAATACTAGCCGTCGCCACATGACACTCTGTATAGGTATAGCACACACTTCTAAATACTACTTGGAAAACTTTAAAGCCAGATTAACGAGTCGATTACGAGATATGATTTTTCGAATATCGTTAAAATTTCCGGCCTCGCCCCGAAATGCCTTTCCGTCCTATATTGAAGGGCGTGTAACTAAAGAACTACTAGCCGTCGCCACATGACACTCTGTATAGGTATAGCACACACTTCTGAATATTACATGAAAAAGTTTAAAGGCAGATTAACAAGCCGATTATGAGAAATGATTTTTCGAATATCGTTAAAATTTAAGGCCTCGCTCCGAAATGCCTTTCCGTCCTATATTTAAGTGCGTGTAACTAAAGAACTACTAGCGGTCGCCACATGACACTCTGCACAGGTATAGCACACACTTCTAGATACTACTTGAAAAAGTTTAAAGCCAGATTAACGAGCCGATTATGAGATATGATTTTTCGAATATCGTTAAAATTTCCGGCGGCGCCCCGAAATGCCTTTCCGTCCTATATTGAAGGGCGTGTAACTAAAGAACTACTAGCCGTCGCCACATGACACTCTGTATAGGTATAGCACACACTTCTGAATATTACATGAAAAAGTTTAAAGGCAGATTAACAAGCCGATTATGAGAAATGATTTTTCGAATATCGTTAAAATTTAAGGCCTCGCTCCGAAATGCCTTTCCGTCCTATATTTAAGTGCGTGTAACTAAAGAACTACTAGCGGTCGCCACATGACACTCTGCACAGGTATAGCACACACTTCTAAATACTACTTGAAAAAGTTTAAAGCCAGATTAACAAGCCGATTATGAGATATGATTTTTCGAATATCGTTAAAATTTAAGGCCTCGCCCCGAAATGCCTGTCCGTCCTATATTTAAGGGCGTGTAACTAAAGAACTACTAGCCGTCGCCACATGACACTCTGTATAGGAATAGTACACACATCCAAATACTACTCGAAAAAGTTTAAAACCAGATTAACGAGCCGATTATGACATATGATTTTTGGAATATCGTTAAAATTTCCGGCCACGCCCCGAAATGCCTTTCCGACCTATATATAAGGGCGTGTAACTAAAGAACTACTAGCCGTCGCCACATGACACTCTGTATAGGTATAGCACACACTTCTGAATATTACATGAAAAAGTTTAAAGCCAGATTAACGAGTCGATTACGAGATATGATTTTTCGAATATCGTTAAAATTTCCGGCCTCGCCCCGAAATGCCTTTCCGTCCTATATTTAAGGGCGTCTAACTAATGAAATACTAGCCGTCGCCACATGACACTCTGTATAGGTATAGCACACACTTCTAAATACTACTTGGAAAACTTTAAAGCCAGATTAACGAGTCGATTACGAGATATGATTTTTCGAATATCGTTAAAATTTCCGGCCACGCCCCGAAATGCCTTTCCGTCCTATATTTAAGGGCGTGTAACTAAAGAACTACTAGCGGTCGCCACATGACACTCTGCACAGGTATAGCACACACTTCTAAATACTACTTGAAATGTTTAAAGCCAGATTACCGAGCCGATTATGAGATATGATTTTTCGAATATCGTAAAAATTTCTGGCCTCGCCCCGAAATGCCTTTCCGTCCTATATTGAAGGGCGTGTAACTAAAGAACTACTAGGCGTCGCCACATGACACTCTGTATAGGTATAGCACACACTTCTGAATATTACATGAAAAAGTTTAAAGGCAGATTAACAAGCCGATTATGAGAAATGATTTTTCGAATATCGTTAAAATTTAAGGCCTCGCTCCGAAATGCCTTTCCGTCCTATATTTAAGTGCGTGTAACTAAAGAACTACTAGCGGTCGTCACATGACACTCTGCACAGGTATAGCACACACTTCTAGATACTACTTGAAAAAGTTTAAAGCCAGATTAACGAGCCGATTATGAGATATGATTTTTCGAATATCGTTAAAATTTCTGGCCTCACTCCGAAATGCCTTTCCGTCCTATATTTAAGTTCGTGTAACTAAAGAACTACTAGCCGTCGCCACATGACACTCTGTATAGGTATAGCACACACTTCTAAATACTACGTGGAAAAGTGTAAAGCCAGATTAACGAGTCGATTACGAGATATGATTTTTCGAATATCGTTAAAATTTCCGGCCTCGCCCCGAAATGCCTGTCCGTCCTACATTTAATTGCGTGTAAGTAAAGAACTACTAGCCGTCGCCACATGACACTCTGTATAGGAATAGTACACACATCCAAATACTGCTCGAAAAAGTTTAAAACCAGATTAACGAGCCGATTTTGAGGTATGATTTTTCGAATATCGTTAAAATTTCCGGCCACGCCCCGAAATGCCTTTCCGTCCTATATTTAAGGGCGTATAACTAAAGAACTACTAATGGTCGCCACATGACACTCTGCACACGTATAGCACCCACTTCTAAATACTACTTGAAAAAGTTTAAAGCCAGATTAACGAGCCGATTATGAGATATGATTTTTCGAATATCGTTAAAATTTCCGGCCTCGCCCCGAAATGCCTGTCCGTCCTATATTTAGGGGCGTGTAACTGAAGAACTACTAGCCGTCGCCACATGACACTCTGTATAGGTATAGCACACACTTCTGAATATTACATGAAAAAGTTTAAAGGCAGATTAACGAGCCGATTATGAGATATGATTTTTCGAATATCGTTAAAATTTAAGGCCTCGCCCCGAAATGCCTTTCCGTCCTATATTTATGGGCGTGTAACTAAAGAACTACTAGCGGTCGCCACATGACACTCTGCACAGGTATAGCACACATTTCTAAATACTACTTGAAAAAGTTAAAAGCCAGATTAACCAGCCGATTATGAGATATGATTTTTCGAATATCGTTAAAATTTCCGGCCTCGCCCCGAAACGCCTGTCCCTCCTATATTTACGGGCTTGTAACTAAAGAACTACTAGCGGTCGCCACATGACACTCTGCACAGGTATAGCACACACTTCTAAATACTACTTGAAAAAGTTTAAAGCCAGATTAACGAGCCGATTATGAGATATGATTTTTCGAATATCGTTAAAATTTCTGGCCTCGCCCCGAAATGCCTTTCCGTCCTATATTTAAGTTCGTGTAACTAAAGAACTACTAGCCGTCGCCACATGACACTCTGTATAGGTATAGCACACACTTCTAAATACTACTTGGAAAAGTTTAAAGCCAGATTAACCAGTCGATTATGAGATATGATTTTTCGAATATCGTTAAAATTTCCGGCCTCGCCCCGAAAAGCCTGTCCGTCCTACATTTACGGGCGTGTAACTAAAGAACTACTAGCCGTCGCCACATGACACTCTGTATAGGTATAGCACACACTTCTGAATATTACATGAAAGAGTTTAAAGGCAGATTAACGAGCCGATTATGAGATATGATTTTTCGAATATCGTTAAAATTTAAGGCCTCGCTCCGAAATGCCTTTCCGTCCTATATTGAAGGGCGTGTAACTAAAGAACTACTAGCCGTCGCCACATGACACTCTGCACAGGTATAGCACACACTTCTAAATACCACTTGAAAAAGTTTAAAGCCAGATTAACGAGCCGATTATGAGATATGATTTTTCGAATATCGTTAAAATTTAAGGCCTCGCTCCGAAATGCCTTTCCGTCCTATATTTAAGGGCGTGTAACTAAAGAACTACTAGCGGTCGCCACATGACACTCTGCACAGGTATAGCACACAATTCTAAATACTACTTGAAAAAGTTTAAAGCCAGATTAACGAGCCGATTATGAGATATGATTTTCCGAGTATCGTTAAATTTCCCGCCTCGCCCCGAAATGCCTGTCCGTCCTATATTTACGGGCGTGTAACTAAAGAACTACTAGCCGTCGCCACATGACACTCTGTATAGGTATAGCACACACTTCTAAATACTACTTGAAAAAGTTTAAATCCAGATTAACCAGCCGATTATGAGATATGATTTTTCGAATTTCGTTAAAATTTAAGGCCTCGCTCCGAAATGCCTTTCCGTCCTATATTGAAGGGCGTGTAACTAAAGAACTACTAGCCGTCGCCACATGACACTCTGTATAGGTATAGCACACACTTCTTAATATCACATGAAAAAGTTTAAAGGCAGATTAACGAGCCGATTATGAGATATGATTTTTCGAATATCGTTAAAATTTAAGGCCTCGCTCCGAAATGCCTTTCCGTCCTATATTGAAGGTCGTGTAACTAAAGAACTACTAGCCGTCGCCACATGACACTCTGCACAGGTATAGCACACACTTCTAAATACTACTTGAAAAAGTTTAAAGCCACATTAACGAGCCGATTATGAGATATGATTTTTCGAATATCGTTAAAATTTCTGGCCTCGCCACGAAATGCCTTTCCGTCCTATATTTAAGGGCGTGTAACTAATGAACTACTAGCCGTCGCCACATGACACTCTGTATAGGAATAGTACACACATCCAAATACTACTCGAAAAAGTTTAAAACCAGCTTAACGAGCCGATTATGATATATGATTTTTCGAATATCGTTAAAATTTCCGGCCACGCCCCGAAATGCCTTTCCGTCCTATATTTAAGGGCGTGTAACTAAAGAACTACTAGCGGTCGCCACATGACACTCTGCACAGGTATAGCACATACTTCTAAATACTACTTGAAAAGTTTAAAGCCAGATTAACGAGCCGATTATGAGATATGATTTTTCGAATATCGTTAAAATTTAAGGCCTCGCTCCGAAATGCCTTTCCGTCCTATATTTAAGGGCGTGTAACTAAAGAACTACTAGCGGTCGCCACATGACACTCTGTATAGGTATAGCACACACTTCTGAATATTACATGAAAAAGTTTAAAGGCAGATTAACAAGCCGATTATGAGAAATGATTTTTCGAATATCGTTAAAATTTAAGGCCTCGCTCCGAAATGCCTTTCCGTCCTATATTTAAGGGCGTGTAACTAAAGAACTACTAGCGGTCGCCACATGACACTTTGCACAGGTATAGCACACACTTCTAAATACTACTTGAAAAAGTTTAAAGCCAGATTAATGAGCCGATTATGAGATATGATTTTTCGAATATCGTTAAAATTTCTGGCCTCGCCCCGAAATGCCTTTCCGTCCTATATTTAAGGGCGTGTAACTAAAGAACTACTAGCCGTCGCCACATGACACTCTGTATAGGTATAGCACACACTTCTAAATACTACTTGAAAAAGTTTAAAGCCAGATTAACGAGTCGATTACGAGATATGATTTTTCGAATATCGTTAAAATTTCCGGCCTCGCCCCGAAATGCCTTTCCGTCCTATATTTAAGGGCGTGTAACTAAAGAACTACTAGTCGTCGCCACATGACACTCTGTATAGGAATAGTACACACATCCAAATACTACTCGAAAAAGTTTAAAACCAGATTAACGAGCCGATTATGACATATGATTTTTCGAATATCGTTAAAATTTCCGGCCACGCCCCAAAATGCCTTTCCGTCCTATATTTAAGGGCGTGTAACTAAAGAACTACTAGCGGTCGCCACATGACACTCTGCACAGGTATAGCACACACTTCTAAATACTACTTGAAAAAGTTTAAAGCCAGATTAACGGGCCGATTATGAGATATGATATTTCGAATATCGTTAAAATTTCTGGCCTCGCCCCGAAATGCCTTTCCGTCCTATATTCAAGGGCGTGTAACTAAAGAACTACTAGCCGTCGCCACATGACACTCTGTATAGGTATAGCACACACTTCTGAATATTACATGAAAAAGTTCAAAGGCAGATTAACGAGCCGATTATGAGATATGATTTTTCGAATATCGTTAAAATTTAAGGCCTCGCTCCGAAATGCCTTTCCGTCCTATATTTAAGGGCGTGTAACTAAAGAACTACTAGCGGTCGCCACATGACACTCTGCACAGGTATAGCACACAATTCTAAATACTACTTGAAAAAGTTTAAAGCCAGATTAACGAGCCG
Organism: Locusta migratoria; assembly: GCA_026315105.1. Lineage (NCBI taxonomy): Eukaryota > Metazoa > Arthropoda > Insecta > Orthoptera > Acrididae > Locusta > Locusta migratoria. Next base: position 376,941,943 of record CM048745.1, read on the forward strand.
ATTATGAGATATGATTTTCCGAATATCGTTAAAATTTCCGGCCTCGCTCCGAAATGCCTTTCCGTCCTATATTTAAAGGCGTGTAACTAAAGAACTACTAGCGGTCGCCACATGACACTCTGCACAGGTATAGCACACACTTCTAAATACTACTTGAAAAAGTTTAAAGCCAGATTAACGAGCCGATTATGAGATATGATTTTTCGAATATCGTTAAAATTTCTGGCCTCGCCCCGAAATGCCTTTCCGTCCTATATTGAAGGGCGTGTAACTAAAGAACTACTAGCCGTCGCCACATGACACTCTGTATAGGTATAGCACACACTTCTGAATATTACATGAAAAAGTTCAAAGGCAGATTAACGAGCCGATTATGAGATATGATTTTTCGAATATCGTTAAAATTTCTGGCCTCGCCCCGAAATGCCTTTCCGTCCTATATTGAAGGGCGTGTAACTAAAGAACTACTAGCCGTCGCCACATGACACTCTGTATAGGTATAGCACACACTTCTGAATATTACATGAAAAAGTTTAAAGGCAGATTAACGAGCCGATTATGAGATATGATTTTTCGAATATCGTTAAAATTTAAGGCCTCGCTCCGAAATGCCTTTCCGTCCTATATTTAAAGGCGTGTAACTAAAGAACTACTAGCGGTCGCCACATGACACTCTGCACAGGTATAGCACACACTTCTAAATACTACTTGAAAAAGTTTAAAGCCAGATTAACGAGCCGATTATGAGATATGATTTTTCGAATATCGTTAAAATTTCTGGCCTCGCCCCGAAATGCCTTTCCGTCCTATATTCAAGGGCGTGTAACTAAAGAACTACTAGCCGTCGCCACATGACACTCTGTATAGGTATAGCACACACTTCTGAATATTACATGAAAAAGTTCAAAGGCAGATTAACGAGCCGATTATGAGATATGATTTTTCGAATATCGTTAAAATTTCTGGCCTCGCCCCGAAATGCCTTTCCGTCCTATATTGAAGGGCGTGTAACTAAAGAACTACTAGCCGTCGCCACATGACACTCTGCACAGGTATAGCACACACTTCTAAATACTACTTGAAAAAGTTTAAAGCCAGATTAACGAGCCGATTATGAGATATGATTTTTCGAATATCGTTAAAATTTCCGGCGGCGCCCCGAAATGCCTTTCCGTCCTATATTTATGGGCGTGTAACTAAAGAACTACTCTCGGTCGCCACATGACACTCTGCACAGGTATAGCACACACTTCTAAATACTACTTGAAAAAGTTTAAAGCCAGATTAACGAGCCGATTATGAGATATGATTTTTCGAATATCGTTAAAATTTCTGGCCTCGCCACGAAATGCCTTTCCGTCCTATATTTAAGGGCGTGTAACTAATGAACTACTAGCCGTCGCCACATGACACTCTGTATAGGTATAGCACACACTTCTAAATACTACTTGGAAAAGTTTAAAGCCAGATTAACGAGTCGATTACGAGATATGATTTTTCGAATATCGTTAAAATTTCCGGCCTCGCCCCGAAATGCCTTTCCGTCCTATATTTAAGGGCGTGTAACTAAAGAAGTACTAGCCGTCGCCACATGACACTCTGTATAGGAATAGTACACACATCCAAATACTACTCGAAAAAGTTTAAAACCAGCTTAACGAGCCGATTATGAGATATGATTTTTCGAATATCGTTAAAATTTCCGGCCACGCCCCGAAATGCCTTTCCGTCCTATATTTAAGGGCGTGTAACTAAAAAACTACTAGCGGTCGCCACATGACACTCTGCACAGGTATAGCACATACTTCTAAATACTACTTGAAAAGTTTAAAGCCAGATTAACGAGTCGATTATGAGATATGATTTTTCGAATATCGTTAAAATTTCTGGCCTCGCCCCGAAATGCCTTTCCGTCCTATATTTACGGGCGTGTAACTAAAGAACTACTACCTGTCGCCACATGACACTCTGTATAGGTATAGCACACACTTCTGAATATTACATGAAAAAGTTTAAAGGCAGATTAACGAGCCGAATATGAGATATGAGTTTTCGAATATCGTTAAAATTTCTGGCCTCACTCCGAAATGCCTTTCCGTCCTATATTTAAGTTCGTGTAACTAAAGAACTACTAGCCGTCGCCACATGACACTCTGTATAGGTATAGCACACACTTCTAAATACTACTTGAAAAAGTTTAAAGGCAGATTAACGAGCCGATTATGAGATATGATTTTTCGAATATCGTTAAAATTTCCGGCCTCGCCCCGAAATGCCTGTCCGTCCTATATTTACGGCCGTGTAACTAAAGAACTACTAGCCGTCGCCACATGACACTCTGTATAGGTATAGTACACACATCCAAATACTACTCGAAAAAGTTTAAAACCAGATTAACGAGCCGATTATGACATATGATTTTTCGAATATCGTTAAAATTTCCGGCCTCGCCCCGAAATGCCTTTCCGTCCTATATTGAAGGGCGTGTAACTAAAGAACTACTAGCCGTCGCCACATGACACTCTGTATAGGTATAGCACACACTTCTGAATATTACATGAAAAAGTTTAAAGCCAGATTAACGAGTCGATTACGAGATATGATTTTTCGAATATCGTTAAAATTTCCGGCCTCGCCCCGAAATGCCTGTCCGTCCTATATTTAATGGCGTGTAAGTAAAGAACTACTAGCCGTCGCCACATGACACTCTGTATAGGAATAGTACACACATCCAAATACTACTCGAAAATGTTTAAAATCAGATTAACGAGCCGATTATGACATATGATTTTTCGAATGTCGTAAAATTTCCGGCCACGCCCCGAAATGCCTTTCCGTCCTATATTTAAGGGCGTGTAACTAAAGAACTACTAGCGGTCGCCACATGACACTCTGCACAGGTATAGCACACACTTCTAAATACTACTTGAAAAAGTTTAAAGCCAGATTAACGAGCCGATTATGAGATATGATTTTTCGAATATCGTTAAAATTTCTGGCCTCGCCCCGAAATGCCTTTCCGTCCTATATTTAATGGCGTGTAAGTAAAGAACTACTAGCCGTCGCCACATGACACTCTGTATAGGAATAGTACACACATCCAAATACTACTCGAAAATGTTTAAAATCAGATTAACGAGCCGATTATGACATATGATTTTTCGAATGTCGTAAAATTTCCGGCCACGCCCCGAAATGCCTTTCCGTCCTATATTTAAGGGCGTGTAACTAAAGAACTACTAGCGGTCGCCACATGACACTCTGCACAGGTATAGCACACACTTCTAAATACTACTTGAAAAAGTTTAAAGCCAGATTAACGAGCCGATTATGAGATATGATTTTTCGAATATCGTTAAAATTTCCGGCCTCGCCCCGAAATGCCTGTCCGTCCTATATTTACGGCCGTGTAACTAAAGAACTACTAGCCGTCGCCACATGACACTCTGTATAGGAATAGTACACACATCCAAATACTACTCGAAAATGTTTAAAATCAGATTAACGAGCCGATTATGACATATGATTTTTCGAATGTCGTAAAATTTCCGGCCACGCCCCGAAATGCCTTTCCGTCCTATATTTAAGGGCGTGTAACTAAAGAACTACTAGCGGTCGCCACATGACACTCTGCACAGGTATAGCACACACTTCTAAATACTACTTGAAAAAGTTTAAAGCCAGATTAACGAGCCGATTATGAGATATGATTTTTCGAATATCGTTAAAATTTCCGGCCTCGCCCCGAAATGCCTGTCCGTCCTATATTTACGGCCGTGTAACTAAAGAACTACTAGCCGTCGCCACATGACACTCTGTATAGGTATAGTACACACATCCAAATACTACTCGAAAAAGTTTAAAACCAGATTAACGAGCCGATTATGACATATGATTTTTCGAATATCGTTAAAATTTCCGGCCTCGCCCCGAAATGCCTTTCCGTCCTATATTGAAGGGCGTGTAACTAAAGAACTACTAGCCGTCGCCACATGACACTCTGTATAGGTATAGCACACACTTCTGAATATTACATGAAAAAGTTTAAAGCCAGATTAACGAGTCGATTACGAGATATGATTTTTCGAATATCGTTAAAATTTCCGGCCTCGCCCCGAAATGCCTGTCCGTCCTATATTTAATGGCGTGTAAGTAAAGAACTACTAGCCGTCGCCACATGACACTCTGTATAGGAATAGTACACACATCCAAATACTACTCGAAAATGTTTAAAATCAGATTAACGAGCCGATTATGACATATGATTTTTCGAATGTCGTAAAATTTCCGGCCACGCCCCGAAATGCCTTTCCGTCCTATATTTAAGGGCGTGTAACTAAAGAACTACTAGCGGTCGCCACATGACACTCTGCACAGGTATAGCACACACTTCTAAATACTACTTGAAAAAGTTTAAAGCCAGATTAACGAGCCGATTATGAGATATGATTTTTCGAATATCGTTAAAATTTCTGGCCTCGCCCCGAAATGCCTTTCCGTCCTATATTGAAGGGCGTGTAACTAAAGAACTACTAGCCGTCGCCACATGACACTCTGTATAGGTATAGCACACACTTCTGAATATTACATGAAAAAGTTTAAAGCCAGATTAACGAGTCGATTACGAGATATGATTTTTCGAATATCGTTAAAATTTCCGGCCTCGCCCCGAAATGCCTGTCCGTCCTATATTTAATGGCGTGTAAGTAAAGAACTACTAGCCGTCGCCACATGACACTCTGTATAGGAATAGTACACACATCCAAATACTACTCGAAAAAGTTTAAAATCAGATTAACGAGCCGATTATGACATATGATTTTTCGAATGTCGTAAAATTTCCGGCCACGCCCCGAAATGCCTTTCCGTCCTATATTTAAGGGCGTGTAACTAAAGAACTACTAGCCGTCGCCACATGACACTCTGTATAGGTATAGCACACACTTCTGAATATTACATGAAAAAGTTTAAAGGCAGACTAACGAGCCGATTATGAGATATGATTTTTCGAATATCGTTAAAATTTCCGGCCTCGCCCCGAAATGCCTGTCCGTCCTATATTTAATGGCGTGTAAGTAAAGAACTACTAGCCGTCGCCACATGACACTCTGTATAGGAATAGTACACACATCCAAATACTACTCGAAAAAGTTTAAAATCAGATTAACGAGCCGATTATGACATATGATTTTTCGAATGTCGTAAAATTTCCGGCCACGCCCCGAAATGCCTTTCCGTCCTATATTTAAGGGCGTGTAACTAAAGAACTACTAGCCGTCGCCACATGACACTCTGTATAGGTATAGCACACACTTCTGAATATTACATGAAAAAGTTTAAAGCCAGATTAACGAGTCGATTACGAGATATGATTTTTCGAATATCGTTAAAATTTCCGGCCTCGCCCCGAAATGCCTGTCCGTCCTATATTTAATGGCGTGTAAGTAAAGAACTACTAGCCGTCGCCACATGACACTCTGTATAGGAATAGTACACACATCCAAATACTACTCGAAAAAGTTTAAAATCAGATTAACGAGCCGATTATGACATATGATTTTTCGAATGTCGTAAAATTTCCGGCCACGCCCCGAAATGCCTTTCCGTCCTATATTTAAGGGCGTGTAACTAAAGAACTACTAGCCGTCGCCACATGACACTCTGTATAGGTATAGCACACACTTCTGAATATTACATGAAAAAGTTTAAAGCCAGACTAACGAGTCGATTACGAGATATGATTTTTCGAATATCGTTAAAATTTCCGGCCTCGCCCCGAAATGCCTGTCCGTCCTATATTTAATGGCGTGTAAGTAAAGAACTACTAGCCGTCGCCACATGACACTCTGTATAGGAATAGTACACACATCCAAATACTACTCGAAAAAGTTTAAAATCAGATTAACGAGCCGATTATGACATATGATTTTTCGAATGTCGTAAAATTTCCGGCCACGCCCCGAAATGCCTTTCCGTCCTATATTGAAGGGCGTGTAACTAAAGAACTACTAGCCGTCGCCACATGACACTCTGTATAGGTATAGCACACACTTCTGAATATTACATGAAAAAGTTTAAAGGCAGACTAACGAGCCGATTATGAGATATGATTTTTCGAATATCGTTAAAATTTCCGGCCTCGCCCCGAAATGCCTGTCCGTCCTATATTTAATGGCGTGTAAGTAAAGAACTACTAGCCGTCGCCACATGACACTCTGTATAGGAATAGTACACACATCCAAATACTACTCGAAAAAGTTTAAAATCAGATTAACGAGCCGATTATGACATATGATTTTTCGAATGTCGTAAAATTTCCGGCCACGCCCCGAAATGCCTTTCCGTCCTATATTTAAGGGCGTGTAACTAAAGAACTACTAGCGGTCGCCACATGACACTCTGCACAGGTATAGCACACACTTCTAAATACTACTTGAAAAAGTTTAAAGCCAGATTAACGAGCCGATTATGAGATATGATTTTTCGAATATCGTTAAAATTTCTGGCCTCGCCCCGAAATGCCTTTCCGTCCTATATTGAAGGGCGTGTAACTAAAGAACTACTAGCCGTCGCCACATGACACTCTGTATAGGTATAGCACACACTTCTGAATATTACATGAAAAAGTTTAAAGCCAGATTAACGAGTCGATTACGAGATATGATTTTTCGAATATCGTTAAAATTTCCGGCCTCGCCCCGAAATGCCTGTCCGTCCTATATTTAATGGCGTGTAAGTAAAGAACTACTAGCCGTCGCCACATGACACTCTGTATAGGAATAGTACACACATCCAAATACTACTCGAAAAAGTTTAAAATCAGATTAACGAGCCGATTATGACATATGATTTTTCGAATGTCGTAAAATTTCCGGCCACGCCCCGAAATGCCTTTCCGTCCTATATTTAAGGGCGTGTAACTAAAGAACTACTAGCCGTCGCCACATGACACTCTGTATAGGTATAGCACACACTTCTGAATATTACATGAAAAAGTTTAAAGCCAGACTAACGAGCCGATTATGACATATGATTTTTCGAATATCGTTAAAATTTCTGGCCTCGCCCCGAAATGCCTTTCCGTCCTATATTGAAGGGCGTGTAACTAAAGAACTACTAGCCGTCGCCACATGACACTCTGTATAGGTATAGCACACACTTCTGAATATTACATGAAAAAGTTTAAAGCCAGATTAACGAGTCGATTACGAGATATGATTTTTCGAATATCGTTAAAATTTCCGGCCTCGCCCCGAAATGCCTGTCCGTCCTATATTTAATGGCGTGTAAGTAAAGAACTACTAGCCGTCGCCACATGACACTCTGTATAGGAATAGTACACACATCCAAATACTACTCGAAAAAGTTTAAAATCAGATTAACGAGCCGATTATGACATATGATTTTTCGAATGTCGTAAAATTTCCGGCCACGCCCCGAAATGCCTTTCCGTCCTATATTTAAGGGCGTGTAACTAAAGAACTACTAGCGGTCGCCACATGACACTCTGCACAGGTATAGCACACACTTCTAAATACTACTTGAAAAAGTTTAAAGCCAGATTAACGAGCCGATTATGAGATATGATTTTTCGAATATCGTTAAAATTTCTGGCCTCGCCCCGAAATGCCTTTCCGTCCTATATTGAAGGGCGTGTAACTAAAGAACTACTAGCCGTCGCCACATGACACTCTGTATAGGTATAGCACACACTTCTGAATATTACATGAAAAAGTTTAAAGGCAGACTAACGAGCCGATTATGAGATATGATTTTTCGAATATCGTTAAAATTTAAGGCCTCGCTCCGAAATGCCTTTCCGTCCTATATTTAAGGGCGTGTAACTAAAGAACTACTAGCGGTCGCCACATGACACTCTGCACAGGTATAGCACACACTTCTAAATCCTACTTGAAATAGTTTAAAGCCAGACTAACGAGCCGATTATGAGATATGATTTTTCGAATATCGTTATAATTTCCAGCGGCGCCCCGAAATGCATTTCCGTCCTATATTTAAGGGCATGTAACTAAAGAACTACTAGCCATCACCACATGACACTCTGTATAGGAATAGTACACACATCCAAATACTACTCGAAAAAGTTTAAAACAAGATTAACGAGCCGATTATGACATATGAATTTTCGAATATCGTTAAAATTGCCGGCGGCGCCCCGAAATGCCTTTCCGTCCTATATTTAAGGGCGTGTAACTAAAGAACTACTAGCCGTCGCCACATGACACTCTGTATAGGTATAGCACACACTTCTGAATATTACATGAAAAAGTTTAAAGGCAGATTAACGAGCCGTTATGAGATATGATTTTTCGAATATCGTTAAAATTTAAGGCCTCGCTCCGAAATGCCTTTCCGTCCTATATTTAAGGGCGTGTAACTAAAGAACTACTAGCGGTCGCCACATGACACTCTGCACAGGTACAGCACACACTTCTAAATACTACTTGAAAAAGTTTAAAGCCAGATTAACGAGCCGATTATGACATATGATTTTTCGAATATCGTTAAAATTTCCGGCGGCGCCCCGAAATGCCTTTCCGTCCTATATTTAAGGGCGTGTAACTAAAGAACTACTAGCCGTCGCCACATGACACTCTGTATAGGAATAGTACACACATCCAAATACTACTCGAAAAAGTTTAAAACCAGATTAACGAGCCGATTATGAGATATGATTTTTCGAATATCGTTAAAATTTCCGGCCACGCCCCGAAATGCCTTTCCGTCCTATATTGAAGGGCGTGTAACTAAAGAACTACTAGCCGTCGCCACATGACACTCTGCACAGGTATAGCACACACTTCTGAATATTACATGAAAAAGTTTAAAGGCAGATTAACGAGCCGTTATGAGATATGATTTTTCGAATATCGTTAAAATTTAAGGCCTCGCTCCGAAATGCCTTTCCGTCCTATATTTAAGGGCGTGTAACTAAAGAACTACTAGCGGTCGCCACATGACACTCTGCACAGGTATAGCACACACTTCTAAATACTACTTGAAAAAGTTTAAAGCCAGATTAACGAGCCGATTATGAGATATGATTTTTCGAATATCGTTAATATTTCCGGCCACGCCCCGAAATGCCTTTCCGTCCTATATTTAAGGGCGTGTAACTAAAGAACTACTAGCCGTCGCCACATGACACTCTGTATAGGAATAGTACACACATCCAAATACTACTCGAAAAAGTTTAAAACAAGATTAACGAGCCGATTATGACATATGAATTTTCGAATATCGTTAAAATTGCCGGCGGCGCCCCGAAATGCCTTTCCGTCCTATATTTAAGGGCGTGTAACTAAAGAACTACTAGCCGTCGCCACATGACACTCTGTATAGGTATAGCACACACTTCTGAATATTACATGAAAAAGTTTAAAGGCAGATTAACGAGCCGTTATGAGATATGATTTTTCGAATATCGTTAAAATTTAAGGCCTCGCTCCGAAATGCCTTTCCGTCCTATATTTAAGGGCTTGTAAGTAAAGAACTACTAGCGGTCGCCACATGAAATTCTGCACAGGTATAGCACACACTTCTAAGTACTACTTGAAAAAGTTTAAAGCCAGATTAACGAGCCGATTATGAGATATGATTTTTCGAAGATCGTTAAAATTTAAGGCCTCGCTCTGAAATGCCTTTCCGTCCTATATTTACGGGCGTGTAACTACAGAACTACTAGCCGTCGCCACATGACACTCTGTATAGGTATAGCACACACTTCTGAATATTACATGAAAAAGTTTAAAGGCAGATTAACGATCCGAGTATGAGATATGATTTTTCGAATATCGTTAAAATTTAAGGCCTCGCTCCGAAATGCCTTTCCGTCCTATATTTAAGGGCTTGTAAGTAAAGAACTACTAGCGGTCGCCACATGAAATTCTGCACAGGTATAGCACACACTTCTAAGTACTACTTGAAAAAGTTTAAAGCCAGATTAACGAGCCGATTATGAGATATGATTTTTCGAAGATCGTTAAAATTTAAGGCCTCGCTCTGAAATGCCTTTCCGTCCTATATTTACGGGCGTGTAACTACAGAACTACTAGCCGTCGCCACATGACACTCTGTATAGGTATAGCACACACTTCTGAATATTACATGAAAAAGTTTAAAGGCAGATTAACGATCCGAGTATGAGATATGATTTTTCGAATATCGTTAAAATTTAAGGCCTCGCTCCGAAATGCCTTTCCGTCCTATATTTAAGGGCGTGTAACTACAGAACTACTAGCCGTCGCCACATGACACTCTGTATAGGAATAGTACACACATCCAAATACTACTCGAAAAAGTTTAAAACCAGATTAACGAGCCGATTATGACATATGATTTTTCGAATATCGTTAAAATTTCCGGCCACGCCCCGAAATGCCTTTCCGTCCTATATTTAAGGGCGTGTAACTAAGGAACTACTAGCGGTCGCCACATGACACTCTGCACAGGTATAGCACACACTTCTAAATACTACTTGAAAAAGTTTAAAGCCAGATTAACGAGCCGATTATGAGATATGATTTTTCGAATATCGTTAAAATTTCCGGCGGTGCCCCTAAATGCCTTTCCGTCCTATATTTAAGGGCCTGTAACTAAAGAACTACTAGCCGTCGCCACATGACACTCTGTATAGGAAGAGTACACACATCCAAATACTACTCGAAAAAGTTTAAAACCAGATTAACGTGCCGATTATGACATATGATTTTTCGAATATCGTTAAAATTTCCGGCCACGCCCCGAAATGCCTTTCCGTCCTATATTTAAGGGCGTGTAACTAAAGAACTACTAGCGGTCGCCACATGACACTCTGCACAGGTATAGCACACACTTCTAAATACTACTTGAAAAAGTTTAAAGCCAGATTAACGAGCCGATTATGACATATGATTTTTCGAATATCGTTAAAATTTCTGGCCGCGCCCCGAAATGCCTTTCCGTCCTATATTGAAGGGCGTGTAACTAAAGAACTACTAGCCGTCGCCACATGACACTCTGTATAGGTATAGCACACACTTCTGAATATTACATGAAAAAGTTTAAAGGCAGATTAACGAGCCGATTATGAACTATAATTTTTCGAATATCGTTAAAATTTAAGGCCTCGCTCCGAAATGCCTTTCCGTCCTATATTTAAGGGCGTGTAACTAAAGAACTACTAGCCGTCGCCACATCACACTTTGTATAGATATAGCACACACTTCTGAATACTACTTGAAAAAGTTTAAATGCAGATTAACGAGCCGATTATGAGATATGATTTTTCGAATATCCTTAAAATTTCCGGCGGCCCTCCGAAATGTCTTACCGGCATAATTTCAAGGGCGTGTGACTAAAGAACTACTAGTCGTATGCGTGTAGCACACACGTCCAAGTACTACTTGACACAAAATGAAGGCAGATTAACGAGCCGATTATGAGATATGAACAAAAACATATACACCAAAATCGTATGAGAGACAATGTGTGGCCGGCCGCGGTGGCCGAGGTGACTGAGGCGCTCCAGTCACGGTCTGCACGGCCACTACGGTCGGGGGTTCGAATCCCCCCTCGGGCATGGATATTTGTGCCGTCCTAGTTCTTAAGTAGTTCATAAGTAGTTTGTAAGTTTAGGGACTGATGACCCCGTAGTTAAGTCCCATAGACTATACAAACATTTAAAAAATAATGTTAATAATAAAAATAGACAATGTAAAGGTCCCTTTATACACTAGTGATACTCCCGCATCTGCAAAACTCTGCAGTCGTCCGTTAGGCGGGTATTACACTGTAAAAGATCTTTGTCAAAGATCTTTTATCAAAGCTCTTTGGTCAAATCTTTGACAGTGTAATGGGTCATCTTTTATAAAAGATTTCTTTTATAAAAGATATTTGATAAAAGTTAGCGAGAGAGCCTAGCTTTTATAAAAGTTCGCAATTGTATACATGCGTCTTTCCACCGGCTTAAAGTTAGCTTCTGATTCGTTTCCAGAAAACCATGCGGGTGCTATAACTCCCAGGCGCAAGCGAGCCAAGGGACGGGAGTGCCAAGCTCCACGCTAAAAACCGACTATACGCTCAACAAATAAAGCGATGCGGGTTATTTCATTGAAACGTAGCTTACAGAATATTCAGAATCTTATTACCTGAACTACATCGACGAATCAGTAAACTAGTGTAAAATGGGAATTCAAAATAAACCATAAAACATACACCAGTGTTAAGTAAATGGATAGAGGAACTGTATATATATTGCTCCCTTTCGAAGCACCAAAAATACTTCCTCTTGTATATTTGATAAAACATAAACGATATTCGAAGCTCATAAGCCTATTAAAAATCGGCAAACTTCTGGTCAGCACTATCCTCCCGTTTCCTAACACTGAAGCAAACAAATCCAATGAGGTGTTTACTGTCGTCATTTAACTGTCAGTAGAAGTGCAGCTTACACATCCATGTATGGCCTGACAAAATACCAACGCACATTAAAGAGAGGATCAGGAGGTACAGTACATAGAAAATCGGAAAAAGTTCTTTTTGTCACCGAAGTGCCGTACATAGTAAGCTTAAACGTAAGTAACGAAACAATTGTTATACGTCGCTCATGACACTCTACTGAGACATACCAGAAACATAAAGACCCTAAGTGACAAAGTAAGGAAACGGAATATCGAGCAGATTACGACATACGATTCTTAGACATTCGTCAAAATTTCCGGCGTAGAAAGGAATTGCCTTTCCGTCCTACATTAAAGGGCGTGTAACTAAAGAATTACTAGTCGTGGCCAAATGACACTTTGTATACGTATAGCACGCACAACCAAGTACCACGTGACAAAAAAAAAAGAAGGCAGATTAACGAGCCGATTATGAGATATGATTTTTCGAATATCGTTAAAATTTCCGGCGTCGCTCCGAACTGCCTTTCCTTCCTACATTCAAGGGCGTGTAACTAAAGAATTAGTAGCCGTCGCCATATGACACTCTGTATACGTGTAGCACACACGTCCAAGTGCTACATGACAAAAAATGTAGGCAGATTAACGATCCGATTATAAGATATGAATTTTCGAATATCGTTAAATATCCGGCGTCGCTCCGAACTGCCTTTCCGTCCTACATTCAAGGGCGTGTAACTACTTGCACATTAAGTTGTACTAATATAGTGCTAATAGCGTACAAAGTTTGAAGTAAATCCGTGATCCGAACGTTGCGACCTCCCCTTGTCAGTTGCAGTCTCGTGTGCATTTACTGCTGTAATCATGTCTTTCCTTGTTCGTCTGCGTTTTATTTCTTGGATATTGACGACGTTAACGTTTTTGCGAAGAAAATGGCACACCGTCGCAGTTGTACGGATGAAGGAAGGAAGGAAGGAATCTTAGGGTTTAACGTTCCGTCGACAGAGTGGTCATCAGAGACGGAGCTTACGCTCGAAATTTTGGGTAAGGATGGTGGAAGGAAATCGGCCGTGCCCTTTGAAAGGAACCATCCCAGCATTTGCCTGAAGTGATTTAGGGAAATCACGGAAAACCTAAATCTGGATGACCGGAGGTAGATTTGAACCAACTTCCTTCCGAATACGAGTCGAGTGTGTTACCACTGCTCCACTTCGCTCGGTGAATAAATCTTTGAGATGCTCACTAGAAGTGACAGTGTAAGTGGATTCATCGACTGTGACGACTCTTTGACAGAATCTCGGAGTAACAGTCTTGCGCCACATGTATCAGTTCTGATACATCCCCTCCACAAGGGCAGAAGGAGGCGGGGCATGTTGTGCTTGTGACTAGTCAGCAGTAGCGCTTCCTAGCGGCAGAAAGCAAAAGCTTAACGCTGTCAGCTGTTGCTGTCTTATATTTTTGACGTCTGTAGCTCATGAATGTTCCTATTTTAGTGAAATTTCATAGTAAGTACTACCAACGTTACGTTTCTCCTTACTATCCCTACAATATGCTACATAAATTGCAAGCCTGAAGGAGTGGGACAGTTCTGAATTACAAAGAAAAATGATAGAATTGTAAAAGTGTAAACACTAACTCAGGCCTACCGGTACTGTAAATTTCATCTCATATATTATTTGATTTATGTTCTAATTACCATAGTCTCCACTACAGGAACAAAAAATTATGGTCTTTATCTGTCTGTGCTGACTGACTGCCACTGGTGTTTTTACTAATAAACAGTAAACTTAAATTCACACCTACGCTACAGGCAACGAGTTTAAAGAGAACAAAGGCATGTGACAATACACATTCTTTTACGCAAGTCGCCGAAGTGCCGTCCAATTTAAAGACTTGCACCTGGCCAACGAGCCACACGAAATTATTATTATAGGGAGATGACTGTGGCCCACGTCTTTGATATGTATAATTATAAATGTTTCATAAATTATGTATTTAAAACACACTTACAGCAAATGAGACATTCTATATCAGATGGTAAGAAATATATATTTTTTATTTCAGAAACTTGGCATAAATTACACACGTCGGCTCTAATATCGGTATAAGAATGTTGTCAGCGTCATTATTTATATTTTCTTCGATGGAAAGACGTGAGAGGCGCTTCCACACTCAATTGACATTTACTACAAAACTAATGATTTTTTTCACGGGTAGTTACATCACGAATAGAAGAATAAAGCATTGAAGCTTCCCGTTTCGTTTGAGGCTACTAAGGAAGGCAGTAATTCACTCTTGTGTTCAGACTGCTGTACAATATTTTCATGTTACTTTGCCGAGTCTGCTCTGGGAATGGAATTCACACAACCTAACCTACACGTAAAATCACGCAATAACGCACGTAAAGTGTAAACAAAAGTGACCGAAGCTTTTGCTGTCTGCCGCTTGGATGCGCTACTGGAGACCAGTCACGTGCTCAAGGGACTCCGCCTCCTTCTACCCGTCTGGAGGGGGTTTGGCAGAACTGTAGTACGATCACAGTCTAACATATACAGTCACGACACTCACGCAGATTTTTGTTATACACTACGACTGCAGCGCTCCAAGCGGTCGGGAAGCTACATTTCTGAATACGGTATTGGATGAGTACGAATAGCATCGTTTATATTGATTTTTACAGACTTTTCACACTTGGGAATGTATGTAGTGCCATAAAAATAGGTAATAATTTAAAATTAGTTCCACCTTTGTCTTCATTAGGTTTACTGAGATCCCTGATGAGGTGCGAAAAGGTACATTGCATGATAGTCTATTTACAATTAATTTGTAACCTACAGGCTTTTGCTGAATAATATCATTTCTATTAAAAATAATTAATGGCTAAGAAACACCAGAAGACCTGTCTTTGGCAAAAAGTCGTCGCTTTTCTACTCAGGAACGTTAAGGCTTCTTCACTACAATCCCAGTAAAATCGGTGAGAGTGGAACGTAGGAAACGCATATAGAATGCAATAACTACAGTATTTAACGTACCAAAGCAGCCACCACAGCTGTAGCTGGCAAGAAAACGGAAAAAGCAATCAAACTGTTTTCAACAAAGAAGAACACAATTCTACAATTGTTGCTACAACTGAACCACAAACGGCAAGACTCTTAAAGACATTGTCCTCTTAAGCTAAAGTAATCACACTCAAACGAATATGCGCGTATCAGAAAGACGAGTGAAGCCTAAAAATGTGCGAATCATTAGACTACACACAGAATTGATACGTGTCAAAAACTCTTGTCATAGTAAGAACACACCATATTACAAATTTATATTTCTCTTATGTTTATATTCTACTTAGTTTCAGCGGAATAAGCTGCAAAATATCACATATTCGTAAGTATTTGTTCATGACGAAGTTGTTCATTACACCTCTGAATCAGTTAAATTCGGCTGTTTTTGCATTAATGTCCGTGATATGTATATCTCTTAATATTATACTAATGTTTGTAACGCAAAAACTATATCAACTATTTCGTTAATTACGCACACAAATAATTATAATCAAACATCACTCCTACGGCGGCTTTCCCACTGCTAGGAGCGCTAGTGTCGTTGCATCTGTCAGTTGGTAACAACTTTCACAGCAGAGAGTGTCGCGACTGTATATATTAGACTGTGGTACGATTCAATTTACGTCCTTCTCTGCCGATGACCAGCTCCTTCGCCTTACTCATCTCCTTTCTGTCCAACTCAACTCCCGTCGCTCCGCAATTTTTGTCTCCCTTGATATCCAAAAAGCCTACGACCGTGTATGGCATTCCGGTCTCCTCTTCAAGCTCCAGTTCTACGGCCTTCCTATTAATTACGTCCGCCTCATTGCTTCCTTTCTCACCCGCCGCCCCTCCTATGTCACTGTCTGCAACTCCGACTCCCGTTTGTTCTACCCCTCTGCCGGGGTGCCCCAAGGCTCCGTCCTCTCTCCTCTCCTTTATCTCATCTACTCCGCCGACATGCCCCACCCCGAGCCTTCCCGTTTACCTTCTACAATATGCTGACGACACCGCCTTCCTAGCCCTCGCCCCCTCCCTTGCCCGCTCCCAGTTTTTGCTCCAGTCCCACCTCACCGAGTTCGCCTCATGGTGCAACCGGTGGCTCCTCTCCGTCAATCCTGACAAATCCCAGGCAATTATCATAGGTCGTACCACCCGCTCCTTCCGTCTCCATGATTTCTACCTCACCCTCCACAACCCCCCTATCCGCCACACCCCCACCCTGAAGTACCTTGGCCTAACCCTCGACCGTAACCTCTCCTGGACCCCCCACCCCCGCACTGTCCGACAGAAAGCCCTCTCCCGCCTTAACCTCCTCAAACTCCTCGCCGGCCGGACGTGGGGTCTCAGCCCCTCCACCATTCTCTACACCTACCGGTCCCTTATGCGTCCTGTCCTTTGCAGCTTCCATCCTGCCTGGATCTCCGCTCCCACATCCTACTATAAAACCCTCCAAGTCCTCGAGCGCCACGCCCTCCGCCTCGCCTACCGCATCCGGCTCCCGTCCCCCACGCGGATCCTGTATGACCTGATCCCGTTTCCCCACCTCCTCAAATATCTCCAGCGTATCCGTATCCTCTATACCACCCGTAAAATTGACTCCCACAACCCCCTGGTCCACCCCATCCTTACCAACCCTGGGCCTCTGCCACGCCTCTACCGCGTTATACCCCCTTCCCTTCATCTCCACACCCTCCATGTCCTCTCCCAGGGTAATTTCCGCCGCCTCTCCCTTCCTGATGTCCTCCGTTCCGACATATACCCGTCCTACCAGCTCTGATCCCCCACCCATAGATAAAGTGCCCCCTCTCCTCCCTCCCACTCCCTCGCTTGGTTACCCCCTCCCTGCCCTGGAGTCCCTACGGCTCCTCCCGGCCGCCCCCTTTCCCCGCCGTTTTTCCTCTCCCCCACGCTTTGCTCCCCCCCCCCCTTTCTCGGGGTCCTGGACCGACAGTTTTACAAGTGCTACGTCAAGTGTTGTGTGTTGTGCTACAGTGAAGTGTGTGTTTTTTAACTGAGTCCACCGCAACCAGACAAGTGTCGCACCGTGTATTTTACTTAGTGTCTCCGTGTACTCACCGTCCTGTGTTCTTGTCGTCCAACATGTGCTTTTTAAGTCACCGTGGCTCCTCGTTTTTAACTGACTACATCCGGTTTTTGTTCACCTGTCAACTGTTTGTACCTCCAATTGTCGCCATGTATGTGTCATTGTTCCTCCGTTGATTTTTCGCCTGTCATGTATTTTAAATTTTCATCTCATCAATGTATGTTATTCTCTCGGCTGAAGAGCAGCCTCTGGAGCTGCTGCCAGCCTACTGGTGTAATCGCTGGCGTGGAAATACAATAAAAAAAAAATTCAATTTACGCACATTCATCAGGTGTTGTAACAGTACCACCTGTTTCAAGAACGGATGAAAATCTTTCAGAATCTCATGAATCAGAAAATGAGAGAGAGAGAGAAAAAGGACGCTTTAGCAACACGTTTGACTTGAGGAAAAATGATTATCGTCCGTTTGTGCATGCATTTGACTATTCAATTTCAGGACAGAAACGGCCACATTCATATAGTCTGTCATTTTTCCTGGTATTCTTAACGGAAGGTCTGACGAAATATGCTGCTGACGAAACAAACAGATTTCATTTATATATCAAAGATGGAAAGAAACGGGATTTGAAGAATTGTAATCTTTCGTTGCTGTTTGTCTGCTGATGGCTCGAGATACATACTCTTCAATAATCCAATTTTCAGCGAAATAATGTCCAGGAATCGATTTCTCTTAATTTTAAGAATGCTTCATTTTAGTGACAACTTTCCCATTAATGAAACAGGCAGATTATTTAAGATTAGAAATGTTGCTGATACTGTCCGCACAACATTCCACAGCACATTTCATGCTTACCAAAAGCTTTACATCGACGAAAGCCTGTTGGTTTTCAAAGGGCAATTGTCTTTCAAAGAATATATTCCATCCAAACGAATTCGGTTTGAAATAAAAACGTTTGTGCTGTGCGACTGGTTACATACGGGACTTTATTGAATATACAGGCACCACGACTGAAATTGGCTTTCACAATCTGGGCAAAAGTAGCGGCATAGTAGCCACACTGCTGAAACCGTACTTGCAACGGCTTCGCAGGCTTTATGTTGACAACTGGTATTCGAGACCAGACCTGTTCTTCTGGCTTCATAACCACGGTACGAATGCCTGTGGTACTGTTCGTAAAAACAGGCGTAACTTGCCAAAATTGCAGGACAAACTGAAACGAGGAGAAGTGCAGTTTATATCAACTAATACAATTTTTGCCTCGAAGTGGTGCGATAAGAGATAAGTGTGGATGTTGACCATCAGTAATACTGCAGAAACGTGTGATACGGAGAAGACAGGCAGGAAGACTGGTGAAAGACGCAGGAAACTACAATGCGTTGCAGATTACATCGCTAGTACGGGGGCAGTTGACCGTACCGACATGCTACTGAGCTCAGTCGCATCAGTGCCGAAGACAGTAAAGTGGTACAAGAAGTTCAGAAGTTCTTCTTCCATGTATCAGATCTGTGCGTTTTAAACGCCCATGCTCTCCATAGAGAAGTAACAGGGCGGAAGATGCCAATAGCAGAATTTCACATGTCTCTGGTAAGAGAACTTGTTGAGACTTACGCCACAGAACCAGTGGCGTAGCTATATCAGCAAGGGCCCCGGGGCAAAAATGACGTTGGGGCCCTCTTTAAACAAAAACTACACAGATGCAAAACTACTTCATCGTCAGCTCCTAACCACCCACTGGAAGACATAATAAGGCAAACCTAAATACTACTGAGTAAATTATTATGTGTCGCACAGTAGATTATATTTAATCGTGCTGTCTAATATAATTATAACTGTGAAAATTTGATTGTTATGCTTTCTCACAAAAATTACTGGGTGGATGCGGATGAAATTTTCCAGTGGGATAGACATGATAAAACGACCCGATGGGATAGTTTCCGAAGCTGCTCCGTACTAGGCGAATGAAGTTGCAGGCAGAAACATCACTGATGAAGCGTCCATCAGTAACACAAAACCATTCGCTATCCATATTTTCTTCTTGCACGAATTTCAAAGTGCATTTGGTTACAGCACTTCATTGGGATCTATGATTAAGGAGCACTCTCTTGGGGGAATCCACTACACAAACAGTTGAGTTAGTATAACAATACCGTTCTGTAACAATGCATTGCAGAGACTTCATATTCAAATGTGATCACCGTGTATTGTCAAACACAGTGCTAATAATTCAGCGCCATTGACTGTTATTTCGTAAAGACTGGCAGCCATGGCAATTCTGACTTCAACCGACAAGGTGCACGTCTCAGGGGACAAGCAATAGACCTTGTTATGTTTCTATACTGAGATGGGAATAATTTTTGGATTTCACTCTGTGCGTTTGAGGTTTGTTGGTCAGGGTTCAAAAAGTTAAGCCGAAAAACCCTTCATTGAACTAAAATATATACAGTAGAACGTCGATTATCGGTAGTAACTGGGGGACATCGATGTTCCAAAAACCGGTTTATTTGGATAATCGTTCTATACACATGTATTTGCCAATAAGTTTGTACAGTATTTGAAGCCGGGCGATCCTTCACACTGCGCCTCACAAACGGCTTTTAATCAAATTGCGTGGTTATGGTATATCGCCCCAAATTTGCGATTGGATAGGGGATTTCTTGTCAGAGAGGACACGGTTCGTAGTAATCGATGGTAAGGCATCGACTAAAACAGAGGTGATATCGGGCGTTCCACAGGGTAGTGTTATTGTTCTCTACTATTCCTTATTTACATAAACGATTTAGGGGAAAATCTAAGTAGCTCTCTTAGGTTGTTTGCAGATGACACCGTCATTTACCGTCTAGTAAAATCATCTGAAGATCAAAACCAACTGCAGAACGATCTGAATAAGATATCAGTATGGTGTAAAAATTGGCAATTGACTCTAAATAATGAGAAGTGTGAAGTCGTCCACATGAGTACGAAAAGAAATCCGTTAAACTTTGTTTACAACATAAATCAATCAAATTTGAAGGCCGTAAACTCCACAAAATACCTAGGAATTACTATTACTTCAGACTTAAACTGGAAAGAACACGTAGATAATATCGTGGGAAAGGCGAACCAGAGACTGCGTTTTATTGGCAGAACCCTTAAAAGATGCAACAGAACTACAAAAAAACTGCATACACTGCGCTTGTCCGTCCATTTTTGGAGTATTGCAGCCCAGTGTGGGATCCTTATCAGGTGGGTTTGACGGAGGACATCGAAAGAGTCCAAAGAAGGGCAGCTCGTTTCGTATTGTCACGATACAGGGGAGACAGCGTTACGGAAATGATACAGGACATGGGATGGGAATCATTACAACAACAGCGCTTATCGCTGCGGCGTGGGCTACTTGCGAAACTCCAATCGCCAACATTCTCCTCCGAATGCGAAAATATATTGTTGACTCCCACTTACATAGGTAGAAATGATCATCAGAATAAAATAAGAGAAATCAGAGCTCGAACAGAGAGATTCAGGTGTTCTTTCTTTCCGCGCGCTATTCGAGAATGGAATGGGAGATAAATAGTATAATTGTGGTTCGATGAACCCTCTGCCAGGCACTTAAATGTGATTTGCAGAGTATCCCATGTAAATGTAAATGGCTGCTTGGCTGGTTAGCAAAGCCACCGAGTAGTGTCGTGTGAATGAAGGTCCCATTAGAAGCACTGTTCTGCCACTCGGTGGCCCAGTGCGAGTACTGTCGGAAACTTGGTTTGAAGGGACGGGGAGGTGTTGTTGTTGTTGTGGTCTTCAGTCCGGAGACTGGTTTGATGCAGCTCTCCACAATACCCTATCCTGAGCAAGCCTCTTCATTTCCACATAAGAACGGCAACCTACATCTGTCTGAATCTGCTTACTGTATTCATCTCTTGGTCTTCCTCTGCGATTTTTACCCCACACACTTCCCTCCAACGCTAAATTCACATTTTATTGATGTCTAAGAATGTGCCCTATCAATCTATCCCTTCTTTTAGTCAAGGTATGCCAGAAATTCCTTTCCTCCCCAATTCTGTTCAGTTCCTCCTCATTAGTTACGCAATCCACCCAGCTAATCTTCAGCATTCTTCTGTAGCACTATATTTCAAAAGCCTCAATCCTCTTCCTGTCCGCACTGTTTATCGTCCATGTTTCACTCCCATACAAGGCAACACTTCATACAAATGCCTTCAGAAAGGACTTCCTTAGGCTTAAATCAATATTCGATGTTAACAAATTCCTCTTTTTCAAGAATGCTTTTCTACCCATTGCCATTCTGCATTCTATATCCTCTGTACTGCGACCATCATTTGTTATTTTACTGCCCAAGTAACAAAACTCATCTACCTCCTGTATTGTTTCGTTACCTAATCTAATTCCTTCGGCATCACCTGATTTTCTTAGACTGCACACCATTACCCCAGTTTGGCTCTTGTTAATGTTCATCTTATATGCACCTTTCAGCACACTGCCCATTCCGTTCAATTGCTCTTCCAGGTCCTTTGCTGTATCTGACAGAATTACTATGTCGTCGGCAAAACGCAATGTTTTTAATTCTTCCCCCTGAACTTTAATTCCTTCACCAAATTTCTCCTTGCTTTCCTTTATAGCTTGCTCAATGTACAAATTGAATAACATTGGAGAAAGGCTACAACCCTGTCTTACTTCCTTTCCAGCCACTGCATCCCTTTCATGCCCTTCGAGTCTAATAACTGTGGTCTGGCTTTTGTACAAGTTGTAAATAACTCTCCTTTCCCTGTATTTTACTCCTGCTTGCTTCAGAACTTGAAAGAGTTTATTCCAGTCAACACTGTCAAAAGCCTTCTCCAAATCTACAAAAGCTAGAAATGTAGGTTTACCTTTTCTTAATCTCTCTTCTAGGATAAGCCGTAAAGTGAGTATTGCCTCCCGAGTTCCTACATTTCTCCTGAACCCAAACTGATCTTCCCCGAGGTCGGCTTCTACCAGCTTTTCCAACAGTAACGGGGAGGTGATGGACGTAAAAATTATTCGACGCTCTACTGTAACTTTTTCGAACGTCGCTCATGGAGGCCGAGGGGCCCATGTGCTCGGGGACCCCGGGGCACTGCCCCGCCTAGCCCTATGATAGCTGCGCCACTGCACAGAACGGAGGAAAGCTGGCAGAGGGAGGCGCTCTGATGACGAGAATCCTCTGCGATTTATCAGGAGGCATTTTCCGAATATAACTGAGAGCGAAAAGTAGGCCAATGCGAAGATGTGCCGTTTGTTCCAAGCAGAAAGTGCGCCAAGAGACCAGGTACGAATGCAGAACATGCAATATACCACTGTTTGTGGTTTCGAGGCTTATCAAATAAATAAATAAATGAATCGTGCCATCGAATAACGCTGTATGGCACATTTTGACATTTCGTAGAATCGCGTGGAATAATGATGTAAGCGGCAGTCTGCATCGCCTGCTGTAAAAGTTGACTCGTTTACCGTCCGAGGGCAGCACTAAACAGCGAGGAGACCCACGAAGTTTTCGCCCCTCTTCTGGAACAATGCTGTATGTTACAATAATGGCGGAGTGTAGCAAGGTGACGCTTACCGAAAGCTGTTTGAAACGCGCTAATAACACACGGAAAAGGAAAATTAACATCGCTAATTGGCAGGATATTAAGAGGAAAAGGCTTCGTGATGCTGGAATGGAATGTAAATCACAGAAAGGAAAGGTAGTTTTTGGGAAACAACCTCCAACACAGGTGAGTGGAATAATGCTGTATGGGTTCTGTGAACATCAAATAAAAAATTTACCGTTGTCTTCTGGTTTTCGGTTCCTTTACAATGGGGCTCTGACACTTCAGAAGGAGAAGAAAAAGCATCTGTTGGACATGTTAAAATATATGGATACAAAATACCGGCATTTTTACGAAAACCTACAATGTGACAGCTGAGTTTGGCTACCAGATTTGTCTCTCAAGTTTAACAGACTCATGTACTACTACTTTTCTAAGATCAATGTAATCAGTTTACAATAAATAATTTTTGTATCTTGTAATAATTTTCTTACTTACACTTTTTGGATTCTTGACAACCTTACCATTAGAGGAGAGTACAGAGTGATATGGAATAAAGCTGTATATCCAGTGCTATACAGCGTTTATCCATTTTAAAACTTACTAATTTTCAAAAAAACTATACTTAGTGAAATTTTGGAAAGCACAACCAAGTATTTTTAAGAGTCTGTATGCACAAATAATACGTATATACTGGTACATTATTACTTTCCATAAATTCTCTGGAATTAACAGTTTTTTTCGATTTCCCATAAACTGCAAAATGTGCCATACAGCGTTATTCGATGTGATGATTCAAATAAATAAAAATATTTAACTGTCGATAATCGCACAGCAAAATGTTATTCGTAATTTTTGAAAGTAATTGAAACCAAAAATAAATAAAAAATATAAAATGAAAGGAATAAAAAAAGTTTTTAACTTCGCCAGTGCCGCTCTAAAGCCCGGATCCAAAAGAAGGACGGGAAATATATAGGAAAGATGTAAAAGGCACTCGAACACAACAGTTCCTAGCTTTGAAACGCGTCTCAAGTGGTACGCTGTGCTGACAAAAAGACAAATTTTGTACGTTTCAGACGCTTTAATTATCTGCTTAGTATGGAAGCATAAAAAAAAATGCACAACACATATTGCACCAATGAAACATAATTATACATATTATTCTCATTAAGTGGAAGAACAAATATTCAGGTATCAATATTAGGAATCCTTGATTATTTGACTTTGATAAACGCGTAGGGGAATTACATAAGGTTTATACGCTCGAATTGTAATAGTAAACGTCGATAGAGCTTCCCGACATTCCGTGAAAGTGGTTCAGAGATATTGTGTTACCATAGACACACAAGAGCTGCAGGAAATTTCGGATCCTGGAGTAAGTTGAGCACAAAAAATTAAAAATCAGTCGTAGATCGTCAACCACTTTCGGCTAGCAAGAAGCGATTCCAAATAAACACTCTTCTGTAAATGTTCAGATTTCTTGCGGAGTAGTTCAGTTTTCTGTATGTGTTACCTGTGACGGTTTCTCCTTGCAGTTGTTTACATCATTTTGAAGATGATTATTAGTGGGGGTTTACATTGTAAACTGTTCTGTTCTATGCAGAGAAGATTGCAGAAATGATGAAATGTTGTAGATACTGGAAGGGGCAGTAAGAATGAATTCCTCGATGATGTATTAGTGATGACTCCTCAGCAATATCTGACACGAATATTCCTGAGCTCTGAACACAGCAGGTACAGCACACAAGCCTGATACTTCTTCGAGAGCTGCAGTGAACAATAACTCAGCATCCGAAGAACCTGAAGATATAAACAAACTCTTCAGAAAATAGTATGGTTTAAAGATGTATTCCACTGGAAGAACAGTGGTTTTCGACCCCCCGTCTTTATCGGTTTCACATAAGGTCAGATAGTAACTAGAAGTATTCTAAAAGTTTCAAGACCTTTTAACAGAAAAGTGGATGAATCAGACAACCAGTTCGGTAACTATCACCTAAAAAAGAGTAGATTGTGGGTGGGTAGCTAACTACTCGACACATGAAAATCGTTTTTACAAGTAACTAATAATATCGTGTCGAAAATTATGGAAAATACATAATTCTTAGCGCAGAAATAATTTTAATGTCTCTGGGTAGAAGCTACCAAGCAGAGAAAATACAAAAGCAATATTGTTAAGTGTCAGTGAGAGTATTCACTTCAGCGTAAATTGAATGGTACTACAGTTCTGCCAAACCCCCTCCAGACGGGTAGCAGGAGGCGGAGTCTCTTGAGCACATGACTGGTCTTCAGTAGCGCTTCCAAGCGGCAGACAGCAAAAGCTTCGCTCACTTTTGTTTACACTTTACGTGCGTTATTGCGTGATTTTACGTGTAGGTTAGGTTGTGTGAATTCCATTCCCAGAGCAGACTCGGCAAAGTAACATGAAAATATTGTACAGCAGTCTGAACACAAGAGTGAATTGCTGCCTTCCTTATGTGATTTTAGTAGCCTCAAATGAAACGGGAAGCTTCAATACTTTATTCTTCTATTCGTGATGTAACTACCCGGAAAAAAAAATCACTATGGTAGTTTTGTAATGAGTGTGGAAGCACCTCTCACGTCTTTCCATCGAAGAAAATGTAAAGAATGATGCTGACAACATTCTTATGCCGATATCCGAATATTAGAGCCGACGTGTGTAATTTATGCCAACTTTCTGAAATAAAATATATATATTTCTCACCATCTGATATAGAATGTCTCATTTGCTGTAAGTGCGTTTTAAATACATAATTTATGAAAAATTTATAATTATACGTATCAAAGACATGTGGGCTACAGTCATCTCCCTATAATAATAATTTCGTGTGGCTTTGTTGGCCAGGTGCAAGTCTTTAAATTGGACTGCACTTCGGCGACTTGTGTAAAAGAATGTGTGTTGTCACATGCCTTTATTCTCTTTAAACTCGTAGCGAGTAGCGTAGGTGTGATTTTAAGTTTACTGTTTATTAGTAAAAGCACCAGTGGCAGTCAGTCAGCACAGACAAATAAAGACCATAATTTTTTATTCCTGTAGTGAAGACTATGGTAATTAGAACATAAATAAAATAATATATGAGTTATAATTTACAGTACCAGTAGGCCTAAGTTAATGTTTACACTTTTCCAATTCTATCATTTTTGTTTGTACCTCAGAACTGTCCCACTCCTTCAGGCTTGCAATTTATGTAGCATATTGTAGGGATAGTAGGGAGAAACGTAACCTTGGTAGTATCTACTATGAAATTTCACTAAAATAGGAACATTCATGAGCTGCAGATGTCAAAAATTAAAAAAAAAAAAAAAAAAAAAAAAAAAAAAAAAAAAAAAGGACTTTGAATATAAGACAGCAACAGCTGACAGCGTGAGCTGCAGACGTAAAAATATAAAAATGAACTTGGAATATAAGACAGCAACAGCTGACAGCGTTAAGCTTTTGCTTTCTGCCGCTGGGAAGCGCTACTGCAGACTAGTCACGTGCACAACATGCCCCGCCTCCTCCTGCCCTCGTGGAGGGGATGTGGCAGAACTCTAGTACGATTCAATTTACGCATTCACTTCACCTCAGTGGCAACCAAAATCAGACTTGCAGAGTGTGGTCGCTGCCGCACGCCTGACAGACGACTAGAGCCAGTGTAAGGACTTCCCGAGCGCCCGATAGATGTCTCTACGGTTACGCTACCAGAGCTCTGTGCGACATGAGAACAACCAATAGCATCACAAGTTAGCGAGAGCTAAAAGAATTGCATACTGGTGCGGCAGTTTGAACGCATTCTGCCACGGACTCTTGTTGAGGAGGCCGTGAGTCTGCCTCTTTCTTATGAAAGTAATGCGAGTATATTCTGCAACATTCGGTGTTTTAGGAAAGTAAGCTTAAATAGCTTCGAGTGAAACGTAGCATATAGAAGGAAAAGTCATGTCATTCCTTGTCACAAATTTTTGTGTCTCTTTCCAGATATGTGACGATTTCCGAGAATGTGGTCAGGTAGGCGAATACGAATTTTATTGCTGCTTTCGGAGCAATTTAAGCTGCCCTCATACCCTCATAATTCCCTGCCCGTCCAGATTTATTTTATTTATTTATTTTCGAGGTCTATGAAATCGTGACGGGAGTGTATCGCTGGGATGTAGAATGTGTCATATTATTGCTATAATAATCATATGTAAATGTCATGCGGCTTACTGACTAAATTGTTTGTAAACAGATGGGCGAAAAGGGCTACACTTTACTTATGGGCTGCAAGGGCTTAGTATGTTAATGTTGGCAATGAAATTTTCGCTTTACGATGGTAAAGGTTATATACAAGAACTTGTCATAGAGTAGGAACAGCATTAATTACTTATCTCACGTCCAACACAAAAGATTATTCCGCTCATTCAATGTGATTTTTGTCAGAGAACGTGTAATGTGGTTGCCAACACCAGCACACTACGTCTGTACCATAAAGCTTACGTTCTAATTCGCAGAAAAAGTATACAGCCAGTAAGTGATATATGCATGAGAGTGGCATGGTCAGTTCTTATAGTGAAGCTAAAACGTAAACAGCAAGTAACGCAGATTATGAATCAACTCCTTTAAAGAATAGATATCTAGAAGACGAGGGGTTAGTTGCTTTTTGAATTTAGCCATATCATCAGCGACTGATGTAATATAGACTAAAGGTTTATTTTATACTTTTCTGCCTGAATAATTTACCGTGTTCCTCATTGTCTCCTGCTAGAATTTTTAATAGAGTACTATATTTGAAGATCGTGTTTACTTCTTGCAATATCAAGGTAACATGCACTCTTAGTTTTGTGAACAGTATGATTATAGCTCAGAGAGCACATAAGTAATAAAATGTACCAGCTTTTTCAGTAAATCTCTACAATAGTATCCAGAGTGCACTCTGATAATACTCTCTGAGAGCGCTGTATTTCGGAAGCAGACAGCCAAATATATGTGATAAGGAAGAATATTAATATTGTTGCCGCTCGTGAAGCTGTCCTATTGGGTTCCTACCTAAGGGCACACTGTCAAATTATCATAGATTGGGAAATAAACGGCGAAATATTTGCGTCCTTCATTTTCTAATCACAAGGAAATATAAATAATGTAGAACACTGCAAATCATACTTGCCTTATATTAATAAGCAACTCAAAGAATGCGTTTAAATAAAATATTTCAAAACGTTAAAAGAAGCATGCAGTTGCGAACTATGAACCCTTGTAATGACGATCTAGAACGCTATCCATTACACCACGTTGACAACGAATGTTTCAATGCTTGTTACTGAATTCATTACAACATCTTATTGCTGCATTACAGTTTCATATGTAATAACAAGGTACACCTCCTTGTGATACAGTGTCAGTGCACTGTCACTTTGAAATGGAACTGGGCAACCTTAACACGAAACAGTTAACATATTATGCCAGAATGAACAACGGCGTCTTCTGCAGAGTCAAGGATATACCAGTACAGTAGCGTAACCGTAGAGACATCTATCGGGCGGTCGGGAAGTCTTGGGTGCCCTCCTAACTCTTTGAGGGGCAGTGGCCTTGACCAGGCATCAGCTCTTTCAAGGGCGGTGGTTACCGATGTTAACCACTTGTTTAAAGACATCTGGTGACGGAATGGGGCAGCAATTGTCACTGCGACCCACACAGTTAGTTGAGGGAGTTCTCCCTGGATGGCGCTGCATTGGATATCACGCATTTTGCTGTCCTATTATTGGTACAGCACTGTTTGTTTGTTGCCTTGCAGCAGTTTTGCGCGGTTTAGTTGGTGTACGTTTTGTAGGGCAAATTTGACAGATATATACTACTTTCATTTCCAAGTAAGTATTTTCATATGTAAATTTAGTCCATGCTAATTACATTCAGTGCAATAGTTACGCGAAACAAGTTCATTTATTTCATATTTTTGTTACTTTCATCTTGGTTAGCGCTGCTACCTACCGCGCAATTGGTACACAGCTTTCTTCCAGTATGGCTAGGAGGTGTCTTAGTGATAGTGAAATACAGAAACTACTCTTTGAGGACTTTCCATCACACTCAGATAGTGATGTAAGTTCGTTTGAAGACTCTGACATTGATCCTACATATATACCTGACAATGATTATATTGTGTTATCATGTTCCGAAGAGAGTAGCACTGAAGCAGTTGATAATTTACCAGAATGTAATCGTCACTTGTGCGATGATATACAACCTTGCATGGCTAAAACTCCATCAAAGTATGATTCTTCAGGCTCTGAATCACTTCCTCTGTCCATGCCACCATTGGCTATAGCAACAACATCTGTGGCACATATACAGCGAAACACCTCAGATCATTCTGGTACCTCTGGTGGATCTGTAAGTGTACCTATTGTTCAGGATGTTCCTCCACAATGGAGCCAAAATTTCAGAGTTGAAGAACTGCCTAATTTTGTGGAAAAAGTGGCTTTACAGCTATTTTTACAGAGATGTCAAATCCATCACCACATAAAATATTTTGTGAAATTTTTACTGATGAAATGGTAAAACATTACATTTCATACCAATTTGTATGCCACACAAAAAGGAAAACCTTTCATCCCAACTACTGAAGATGAGATGAGGGTTTTCTTAGGCATCTATTTATGAGTGTCAAAAAATTACAAAGTTATCGAGATTATTGGTATTCATCTCCAGATTTAAATGAGTCATATATATGACTTGATGACTGTAAAACGATTCAGTTTTTTCCTCAGTCATGTAATGTGCCTCTTTGTCTGCGAAAAGGCAAAACTTGCTTTCAGACATTTCACTCTTAATAATAATGTACTTTGGAGTTGTTTGCGTAAGTTTCCTAAGTCAAAATTTTACCTCTCAAAATTGCGCAACAAATAAGTAACTAGTGAGTATAATGGGCGGTGGTTAACATAGGTAACCACAATTTAATTGACTGTAATTAAAAAGTAAGCAAAATATTGTAAAAATGTATTAAAAACAATTGTTCTGTTGGGTATGAAGTTTTACAATTTTGGCAAATTACGTGTTTTCCTTTTAAAAAAATTTCCTGCCCATCAAAGGGATAAAATATGCAGTTAACATTGATAACCACTGCCCCTGAAAGAGCTAAGCTGCTTCTAGTCGCCTGTCACGCCTGAGCACACGGCGAAGCTGACCGAGCTGGCCTTTGAGGCGTGGGGTGGCCCAGCCGGAAACCGCTCAGCACAGGTAGACGGATTAGTGTCCGACAAAGCAGGCCACCAGCAGTCAAACGGTTACTGCAGATTTGTATATAATCAGTATCAGTGTAACCAGTTCGTACCCCACTAGCTCATTGGGACCAACAGTTGGACTCGTCCAACAACAGGTGCATACAATTGTTACCAGAAGCAATAAACGTATTAATGCTGTTAATCATCATTGCAGCCTGCACTTTCTTGTCGCTATCGTCAGTAGTACTGTCGTATCGATATTTTAAGTATTATACGACAAAGCAAAGTGCGAATCTCACCGCGGTGGCAGCACCGCGTATTTACGCCCGAGAAAAAAGGAGGGAGAAGCAATACAAGCGTACATTTCTGCAGAGGTGACCCCACCACGGAAGATCACTTCATATTCTATATAAACATTCCTTTATCGTTAACAAAAATGTAAAGCCAATTCTCTAGCTATACGCCCTTCAATGTAGGACGGAATGGCAATTTCGAGCTACGACGGAAATTTTAACGATATTCGAAAATTTATTTCTTATAATGAGCTCGTTCATCTGATTTCATATTTTGTCACGTAGTGTGTGCTATACGTATACAGACGGCGCATATGGCGACGACTAGTAATTCTTTAGTTACATGCCCTTGAATGTAGGTCAGAAAGGCAGTTCGAAGCGACGACGGATATTTTAACGATATTCGAAAAATCATATCTCATAATCGGCTCGTTAATCTGCCTTCACTTTTTGTCACGTAGTATTTGGAAGTATGTGCTATACCTATACAGGGCGTCATATGGCGACGGATAGTTATTCTTTAGTTACACGCCCTTTAATGTAGGACGGAAAGGCAATTCCTTTCTACGCCGGAAATTTTGACGAATGTCTAAGAATCTTATGTAGTAATCTGCTTGGTAATCCGTTTCCTCACTTTGTCACTTAATGACCTGTATGTTTCTGGTATGTCTCAGTAGAGTTTCATGATCGACGTCTAACAATTGTTTCGTTACTTACGTTTGAGCTTACTATTAACGGCACTTCGGTGACAAAAAGAACTTCTTCCGATTTTCTATGTACTGTACCTCCTGATCCTCTCTTTAATGTGCGTTGGTATTTTGTCAGGCCATACATGGATGTGTAAGCTGCACTTCTACTGACAGTTAAATGACGACAGTAAACACCTCATTGGATTTGTTTGCTTCAGTGTTAGGAAACGGGAGGATAGTGCTGACCAGAAGTTTGCCGATTTTTAATAGGCTTATGAGCTTCGAATATCGTTTATGTTTTATCAAATATACAAGAGGAAGTATTTTTCGTGCTTCGAAAGGGAGCAATATATATACAGTTCCTCTATCCATTTACTTAATACTGGTGTATGTTTTATGGTTTATTTTGAATTCACATTTTACACTAGTTTACTGATTCGTCGATGTAGTTCAGGTAATAAGATTCTGAATATTCTGTAAGCTACATTTCACTGAAATAACCCGCATCGCTTTATTTGTTGAGCGTATAGTCGGTTTTTAGCGTGGAGGTTGGCACTACTCTCCCTTGGCTCGCTTGCGCCTGGGAGTTATACCACCCGCATGGTTTTCTGGAAATGAATCCCAGGGGGGCGCAGTAAGCGATGCGCAGTAGGAAACGCGTTTTCGACTTCCTGCGCATGACGTTACTGTGGGACACCAGGGAGTGAAGCAATATGCGGTGTTGGTTCCTAACTCGTATGTGTTACCGTTTCTGCTGTATTTGCTTAAACCTTTCATTCCCACATTATCAATTGAGCTTTGGAAAACTTAAAATTCAATGTTTTCTGTATTAATAAAACATCAAAATACGTGCTTCAAAATTTTTGATCGATCTGTTGTTTTCTTATGTCATGTATTTCATGCGTTAACACAGACGTTTGTATCGAGGTATTTTATTACTTGGGACGTTATTTTGATGATTGTTAACGCTGCCAGATCAATAATGCTAGCATAATCATCGCCTCAGCACCAAAGACAAGACAATTCACTGCTGAAATAAAATAACATGAACCACAATCACGCTCCTAATTACAACCATGTACTGATGGCAACGTAACACCACCCTCAAGACGGACGGAGTAATACCTCAGAACTGACTAAACACCGTACCAAGCGGCAAAATGTCGTACTAGAAGCAAGTCATTCGTCAACAACAATGCGATTTTAAGGACTGATACAGAAAATACGGTATAAATCAGCTTTTAATACGTTGTTGTCGTCGAGGAACAACACTGGTAATGAAAGTGTTAAATAATATGCTTCGTTTCATAGTTTGGAAGTAAAAAGTTTATAGTGGAAAGTACATATATTGATTTCCCGAGTGCCTGTCGTGCGTGCTATCGTTTCTGCTGTAATTCTTTGAAATACTTCTGTTATTATTTATACAATGCCAGGCTGTGCTATTATGGGTTGTAATTCTCATAGCGGGAACACAAAGGGAACTGAAATAAAGTTTCATTTTTTCCTGGAGATGAAACGTTAAAGAAAGTGTAGCTCTCAAAGTGCTACAGGAAGGACAATGTAAATGTTGCACATACTCGAATAGGCTCCCGACATTTCAATGAAAACGATTATGTATGGCATTTACAGACGGAGTTGCTTAATTTGCACGGAAAAAAGTGTTTGAAACATTCCTGTTCATATTAAAGAAATTGTCGATATGTTTGTGATTTGATATGTTACTGATATGTATCGCGTAAATCTACGATATAATATGACCCAGCATTCTTAAATGGAATATTTTACAGCAGAATAGCACTTTGTATTTAAGGCAGAAACAATTTCTTTAGTCAAAAACTTGTTATAAATGCACATTCCGTGCCGTACCGAAATATGCTTGTGCAGGCCGTTTATGAGCGCGCAGTCCCACAGTGACGTCACAGCGCTAGCCAATGGCAGAGCAGAGCGCTTACTGACCAACCTTATAATTATTAACCTTGAGGAATCCGAAGCTAACTTCAAGCCGGTCACTCCTATTGCCTTTCTTGAATATTGGAGTAACTTGGGCAACTTTCCAGTGTTTGGGTACGGATCTTTCGCAGAGTGATCGGTTGTATATGATAGCTAAGTATGGAGTAATTGCATCAGCATACTCTGACAGGAATCTAGTTGGTATACAATCTGGCCCGGAAGATTTGTTTTTGTTTAGTGACTTAAGTTGTTTTACTACTCCAGGAACATCTACTTCTAAATTTCGCATGCTGGCAGCTGTGCTTGGTTTGTATTCTGGAGTGTTCACTTTATCTTCTTTAGTGAACGAATTTCAGAAGGCTGTGTTTAGCAATTCTGCTTTAGCAGTACTGTCATCAGTAGTATTACCATTGCTATCGCGTAGTGAAGGTATTGTACCTGTTTTGCCGCTAGTCTATTTCATGTATGACCAGAATTTCTTTGGATTTTCTACAACATTACGAGACAGGATTTCGTTGTGGAAACTACTATAAGCTTCTAGTATTGAAGTCCGCGCTAGGTTGCGAGTTTCTGTAAAAGATTGTCAATCTTGGAGGTTCTGTGTCTTTTTAAATTTTGCATGCGTTATTCTTTGCTTCTGCAATAGTGATCTCACCTGTTTTGTGTACCTCTTTTTTTAATTTACTAGCTTATATGCCCGTGCTTCGCAACTGTTGTTAAAGAGGGACCTGTGTATATCGTTTTTTATGGTTCCGGACCTAGGTCATAAAACACAAGTTTCCTTGTTGGATCGCTCTGTCAATGAACTGAGTTCTCATAGCCAAGATGTCAAATTTAAGTATAACTCATTGTCGCAAACGATGATTGTTCATAAAGTTTTTCAAACAAAAAGTGAAATTAATTTAAGTCCGTACTCCGGCACGATATAAATTCAATGTTAGTTTGTGTTCATAAAGTTATGGCTGCGGTGTATAACTGTCTGTTTGGCGTAAGCTTCTGAAAGCACTTCTATCGTTGACATGAGTAGTAGTAATAATAATAACAGCGCCATGTATTGGTTCTATAGTGTAGTAGCTACTAAACTGTTTATCTCTGACAGTAAGTGCCTGCTGAATTATTAGTATGTTGCAGTGTTGCACTGGGGACAATGTGGTTATTCGATATGGAGTGCTCACTATTATCGAAAACTCGACGAATGATGAAAGTCTGGTAATTAAATCAACAGAGCTGTCCATGTCAGTTTAAATATGACGTCATGGTGGTGTCAATGTGCGATAAAGTAAGTCTGAGTAATCGTTGAAGGAATAGCGTCAGCTGATCGTCTATGTAGAACTTTCCATTAAATATAGTATTTTCAGGGAATTGTCTTGACTGTGTTAGCAGCATCGGCCACTATTTCAGCTAATACATGTTCCTACGTATTAAAGCATGTACCGAACAAGCCTCCACAATCGCGTAAACGGCCGACTGCGAACAGCGGATAAATTGAAGAGCGCCTCGGCGGCCATTGTAGTGGCAAACTTCCGCGCGAACTGTAAATGTGCGTAAGATTCTTTTGATTAGAGAGGGTACTCATTTGAGTTAAGTCGCGAAAACTATGTCTAATTGAAATACATAACCACAAAACAGCTTCAGACTCCTTGAATATACAGCAACTATCGGTTGTGTGTAAATTTATTACACGTACGGTGAAATTGGCCAACAGCGTCTGCTGTTCCTAACGAAACCGAACTAGAACTTGTAGTTTTTTGGCTTTCTATGGGCAACATATGAACGCAATTTATCGTCAGACACGATTTTTTGGCATTTTCTCAGTATATTCTACGATTGCGAAACTTTTCTACAAACATTAATTTCGGAAGAATTTTACACTTTACGTCTTTGCTTTTATGCTCTATCCTCCAATATTTAGATATTTCATAGCATGTGTCCTGAATAATAATATGGAAATGTCTTGGGATATTGGGAAAAATCGACTAATCGCTGACTTTATCTTGGTCCATTTTGTGTTCGGTTAAGACGGATTAAAGCATGTACTGAACAGTTATGAAAGCAGAGAGGTTTCTGATGAACTGTATACTATCTCTAGTGGCAGACAAAGAGAAGAAATGTCTCTGGATTGACCATTCAGATGCGCAGAACAGATTTTGTGTCCTGAACAATAATATGGAAATGTCTTGCGATATTGGGAAAAATCGACTAATCGCTGACTTTATCTTGGTCCATTTTGTGTTCGGTTAAGACGGATTAAAGCATGTACTGAACAGTTATGAAAGCAGAGAGGTTTCTGATGAACTGTATACTATCTCTAGTGGCAGACAAAGAGAAGAAATGTCTCTGGATTGACCATTCAGATGCGCAGAACAGATTTTGTGTCCTGAACAATAATATGGAAATGTCTTGCGATATTGGGAAAAATCGACTAATCGCTGACTTTATCTTGGTCCATTTTGTGTTCGGTTAAGACGGATTAAAGCATGTACTGAACAGTTATGAAAGCAGAGAGGTTTCTGATGAACTGTATACTATCTCTAGTGGCAGACAAAGAGAAGAAATGTCTCTGGATTGACCATTCAGATGCGCAGAACAGATTTTGTGTCCTGGCAATAATATGGAAATGTCTTGCGATATTGGGAAAAATCGACTAATCGCTGACTTTATCTTGGTCCATTTTGTGTTCGGTTAAGACGGATTAAAGCATGTACTGAACAGTTATGAAAGCAGAGAGGTTTCTGATGAACTGTATACTATCTCTAGTGGCAGACAAAGAGAAGAAATGTCTCTGGATTGACCATTCAGATGCGCAGAACAGATTTTGTGTCCTGGCAATAATATGGAAATGTCTTGCGATATTGGGAAAAATCGACTAATCGCTGACTTTATCTTGGTCCATTTTGTGTTCGGTTAAGACGGATTAAAGCATGTACTGAACAGTTATGAAAGCAGAGAGGTTTCTGATGAACTGTATACTATCTCTAGTGGCAGACAAAGAGAAGAAATGTCTCTGGATTGACCAATCAGATGCGCAGAACAGATTTTGTGTCCTGAACAATAATATGGAAATGTCTTGGGATATTGGGAAAAATCGACTAATCGCTGACTTTATCTTGGTCCATTTTGTGTTCGGTTAAGACGGATTAAAGCATGTACTGAACAGTTATGAAAGCAGAGAGGTTTCTGATGAACTGTATACTATCTCTAGTGGCAGACAAAGAGAAGAAATGTCTCTGGATTGACCATTCAGATGCGCAGAACAGATTTTGTGTCCTGGCAATAATATGGAAATGTCTTGCGATATTGGGAAAAATCGACTAATCGCTGACTTTATCTTGGTCCATTTTGTGTTCGGTTAAGACGGATTAAAGCATGTACTGAACAGTTATGAAAGCAGAGAGGTTTCTGATGAACTGTATACTATCTCTAGTGGCAGACAAAGAGAAGACATGTCTCTGGATTGACCATTCAGATGCGCAGAACAGATTTTGTGTCCTGAACAATAATATGGAAATGTCTTGCGATATTGGGAAAAATCGACTAATCGCTGACTTTATCTTGGTCCATTTTGTGTTCGGTTAAGACGGATTAAAGCATGTACTGAACAGTTATGAAAGCAGAGAGGTTTCTGATGAACTGTATACTATCTCTAGTGGCAGACAAAGAGAAGAAATGTCTCTGGATTGACCATTCAGATGCGCAGAACAGATTTTGTGTCCTGGCAATAATATGGAAATGTCTTGCGATATTGGGAAAAATCGACTAATCGCTGACTTTATCTTGGTCCATTTTGTGTTCGGTTAAGACGGATTAAAGCATGTACTGAACAGTTATGAAAGCAGAGAGGTTTCTGATGAACTGTATACTATCTCTAGTGGCAGACAAAGAGAAGAAATGTCTCTGGATTGACCATTCAGATGCGCAGAACAGATTTTGTGTCCTGGCAATAATATGGAAATGTCTTGCGATATTGGGAAAAATCGACTAATCGCTGACTTTATCTTGGTCCATTTTGTGTTCGGTTAAGACGGATTAAAGCATGTACTGAACAGTTATGAAAGCAGAGAGGTTTCTGATGAACTGTATACTATCTCTAGTGGCAGACAAAGAGAAGAAATGTCTCTGGATTGACCAATCAGATGCGCAGAACAGATTTTGTGTCCTGAACAATAATATGGAAATGTCTTGGGATATTGGGAAAAATCGACTAATCGCTGACTTTATCTTGGTCCATTTTGTGTTCGGTTAAGACGGATTAAAGCATGTACTGAACAGTTATGAAAGCAGAGAGGTTTCTGATGAACTGTATACTATCTCTAGTGGCAGACAAAGAGAAGAAATGTCTCTGGATTGACCATTCAGATGCGCAGAACAGATTTTGTGTCCTGGCAATAATATGGAAATGTCTTGCGATATTGGGAAAAATCGACTAATCGCTGACTTTATCTTGGTCCATTTTGTGTTCGGTTAAGACGGATTAAAGCATGTACTGAACAGTTATGAAAGCAGAGAGGTTTCTGATGAACTGTATACTATCTCTAGTGGCAGACAAAGAGAAGAAATGTCTCTGGATTGACCATTCAGATGCGCAGAACAGATTTTGTGTCCTGGCAATAATATGGAAATGTCTTGCGATATTGGGAAAAATCGACTAATCGCTGACTTTATCTTGGTCCATTTTGTGTTCGGTTAAGACGGATTAAAGCATGTACTGAACATTTATGAAAGCAGAGAGGTTTCTGATGAACTGTATACTATCTCTAGTGGCAGACAAAGAGAAGACATGTCTCTGGATTGACCATTCAGATGCGCAGAACAGATTTTGTGTCCTGGCAATAATATGGAAATGTCTTGCGATATTGGGAAAAATCGACTAATCGCTGACTTTATCTTGGTCCATTTTGTGTTCGGTTAAGACGGATTAAAGCATGTACTGAACAGTTATGAAAGCAGAGAGGTTTCTGATGAACTGTATACTATCTCTAGTGGCAGACAAAGAGAAGAAATGTCTCTGGATTGACCATTCAGATGCGCAGAACAGATTTTGTGTCCTGAACAATAATATGGAAATGTCTTGCGATATTGGGAAAAATCGACTAATCGCTGACTTTATCTTGGTCCATTTTGTGTTCGGTTAAGGCGGATTAAAGCATGTACTGAACAGTTATGAAAGCAGAGAGGTTTCTGATGAACTGTATACTATCTCTAGTGGCAGACAAAGAGAAGAAATGTCTCTGGATTGACCATTCAGATGCGCAGAACAGATTTTGTGTCCTGAACAATAATATGGAAATGTCTCGGGATATTGGGAAAAATCGACTAATCGCTGACTTTATCTTGGTCCATTTTGTGTTCGGTTAAGACGGATTAAAGCATGTACTGAACAGTTATGAAAGCAGAGAGGTTTCTGATGAACTGTATACTATCTCTAGTGGCAGACAAAGAGAAGAAATGTCTCTGGATTGACCATTCAGATGCGCAGAACAGATTTTGTGTCCTGAACAATAATATGGAAATGTCTTGGGATATTGGGAAAAATCGACTAATCGCTGACTTTATCTTGGTCCATTTTGTGTTCAGTTAAGACGGATTAAAGCATGTACTGAACAGTTATGAAAGCAGAGAGGTTTCTGATGAACTGTATACTATCTCTAGTGGCAGACAAAGAGAAGAAATGTCTCTGGATTGACCATTCAGATGCGCAGAACAGATTTTGTGTCCTGAACAATAATATGGAAATGTCTTGCGATATTGGGAAAAATCGACTAATCGCTGACTTTATCTTGGTCCATTTTGTGTTCGGTTAAGGCGGATTAAAGCATGTACTGAACAGTTATGAAAGCAGAGAGGTTTCTGATGAACTGTATACTATCTCTAGTGGCAGACAAAGAGAAGAAATGTCTCTGGATTGACCATTCAGATGCGCAGAACAGATTTTGTGTCCTGAACAATAATATGGAAATGTCTTGGGATATTGGGAAAAATCGACTAATCGCTGACTTTATCTTGGTCCATTTTGTGTTCGGTTAAGACGGATTAAAGCATGTACTGAACAGTTATGAAAGCAGAGAGGTTTCTGATGAACTGTATACTATCTCTAGTGGCAGACAAAGAGAAGAAATGTCTCTGGATTGACCATTCAGATGCGCAGAACAGATTTTGTGTCCTGAACAATAATATGGAAATGTCTTGGGATATTGGGAAAAAGTGACTAATCGCTGACT
The DNA here is from genome assembly GCA_026315105.1 of Locusta migratoria. Classification (NCBI taxonomy): domain Eukaryota; kingdom Metazoa; phylum Arthropoda; class Insecta; order Orthoptera; family Acrididae; genus Locusta; species Locusta migratoria. Next base: position 376,981,305 of record CM048745.1, read on the forward strand.
TTATCTTGGTCCATTTTGTGTTCGGTTAAGACGGATTAAAGCATGTACTGAACAGTTATGAAAGCAGAGAGGTTTCTGATGAACTGTATACTATCTCTAGTGGCAGACAAAGAGAAGAAATGTCTCTGGATTGACCAATCAGATGCGCAGAACAGATTTTGTGTCCTGAACAATAATATGGAAATGTCTTGGGATATTGGGAAAAATCGACTAATCGCTGACTTTATCTTGGTCCATTTTGTGTTCGGTTAAGACGGATTAAAGCATGTACTGAACAGTTATGAAAGCAGAGAGGTTTCTGATGAACTGTATACTATCTCTAGTGGCAGACAAAGAGAAGAAATGTCTCTGGATTGACCATTCAGATGCGCAGAACAGATTTTGTGTCCTGGCAATAATATGGAAATGTCTTGCGATATTGGGAAAAATCGACTAATCGCTGACTTTATCTTGGTCCATTTTGTGTTCGGTTAAGACGGATTAAAGCATGTACTGAACAGTTATGAAAGCAAAGAGGTTTCTGATGAACTGTATACTATCTCTAGTGGCAGACAAAGAGAAGAAATGTCTCTGGATTGACCATTCAGATGCGCAGAACAGATTTTGTGTCCTGGCAATAATATGGAAATGTCTTGGGATATTGGGAAAAATCGACTAATCGCTGACTTTATCTTGGTCCATTTTGTGTTCGGTTAAGACGGATTAAAGCATGTACTGAACAGTTATGAAAGCAGAGAGGTTTCTGATGAACTGTATACTATCTCTAGTGGCAGACAAAGAGAAGACATGTCTCTGGATTGACCATTCAGATGTGCAGAACAGATTTTGTGTCCTGGCAATAATATGGAAATGTCTTGCGATATTGGGAAAAATCGACTAATCGCTGACTTTATCTTGGTCCATTTTGTGTTCGGTTAAGACGGATTAAAGCATGTACTGAACAGTTATGAAAGCAGAGAGGTTTCTGATGAACTGTAGACTATCTCTAGTGGCAGACAAAGAGAAGAAATGTCTCTGGATTGACCATTCAGATGCGCAGAACAGATTTTGTGTCCTGAACAATAATATGGAAATGTCTTGCGATATTGGGAAAAATCGACTAATCGCTGACTTTATCTTGGTCCATTTTGTGTTCGGTTAAGGCGGATTAAAGCATGTACTGAACAGTTATGAAAGCAGAGAGGTTTCTGATGAACTGTATACTATCTCTAGTGGCAGACAAAGAGAAGAAATGTCTCTGGATTGACCATTCAGATGCGCAGAACAGATTTTGTGTCCTGAACAATAATATGGAAATGTCTCGGGATATTGGGAAAAATCGACTAATCGCTGACTTTATCTTGGTCCATTTTGTGTTCGGTTAAGACGGATTAAAGCATGTACTGAACAGTTATGAAAGCAGAGAGGTTTCTGATGAACTGTATACTATCTCTAGTGGCAGACAAAGAGAAGAAATGTCTCTGGATTGACCATTCAGATGCGCAGAACAGATTTTGTGTCCTGAACAATAATATGGAAATGTCTTGGGATATTGGGAAAAATCGACTAATCGCTGACTTTATCTTGGTCCATTTTGTGTTCAGTTAAGACGGATTAAAGCATGTACTGAACAGTTATGAAAGCAGAGAGGTTTCTGATGAACTGTATACTATCTCTAGTGGCAGACAAAGAGAAGAAATGTCTCTGGATTGACCATTCAGATGCGCAGAACAGATTTTGTGTCCTGGCAATAATATGGAAATGTCTTGCGATATTGGGAAAAATCGACTAATCGCTGACTTTATCTTGGTCCATTTTGTGTTCGGTTAAGACGGATTAAAGCATGTACTGAACAGTTATGAAAGCAGAGAGGTTTCTGATGAACTGTATACTATCTCTAGTGGCAGACAAAGAGAAGAAATGTCTCTGGATTGACCATTCAGATGCGCAGAACAGATTTTGTGTCCTGAACAATAATATGGAAATGTCTTGCGATATTGGGAAAAAGTGACTAATCGCTGACTTTATCTTGGTCCATTTTGTGTTCGGTTAAGACGGATTAAAGCATGTACTGAACAGTTATGAAAGCAGAGAGGTTTCTGATGAACTGTATACTATCTCTAGTGGCAGACAAAGAGAAGAAATGTCTCTGGATTGACCATTCAGATGCGCAGAACAGATTTTGTGTCCTGAACAATAATATGGAAATGTCTTGCGATATTGGGAAAAATCGACTAATCGCTGACTTTATCTTGGTCCATTTTGTGTTCGGTTAAGACGGATTAAAGCATGTACTGAACAATTATGAAAGCAGAGAGGTTTCTGATGAACTGTATACTATCTCTAGTGGCAGACAAAGAGAAGAAATGTCTCTGGATTGACCATTCAGATGCGCAGAACAGATTTTGTGTCCTGAACAATAATATGGAAATGTCTTGCGATATTGGGAAAAATCGACTAATCGCTGACTTTATCTTGGTCCATTTTGTGTTCGGTTAAGACGGATTAAAGCATGTACTGAACAGTTATGAAAGCAGAGAGGTTTCTGATGAACTGTATACTATCTCTAGTGGCAGACAAAGAGAAGAAATGTCTCTGGATTGACCATTCAGATGCGCAGAACAGATTTTGTGTCCTGAACAATAATATGGAAATGTCTTGGGATATTGGGAAAAATCGACTAATCGCTGACTTTATCTTGGTCCATTTTGTGTTCGGTTAAGACGGATTAAAGCATGTACTGAACAGTTATGAAAGCAGAGAGGTTTCTGATGAACTGTATACTATCTCTAGTGGCAGACAAAGAGAAGAAATGTCTCTGGATTGACCATTCAGATGCGCAGAACAGATTTTGTGTCCTGGCAATAATATGGAAATGTCTTGCGATATTGGGAAAAATCGACTAATCGCTGACTTTATCTTGGTCCATTTTGTGTTCGGTTAAGACGGATTAAAGCATGTACTGAACAGTTATGAAAGCAGAGAGGTTTCTGATGAACTGTATACTATCTCTAGTGGCAGACAAAGAGAAGAAATGTCTCTGGATTGACCATTCAGATGCGCAGAACAGATTTTGTGTCCTGAACAATAATATGGAAATGTCTTGGGATATTGGGAAAAATCGACTAATCGCTGACTTTATCTTGCTCCATTTTGTGTTCAGTTAAGACGGATTAAAGCATGTACTGAACAGTTATGAAAGCAGAGAGGTTTCTGATGAACTGTATACTATCTCTAGTGGCAGACAAAGAGAAGAAATGACTCTGGATTGACCATTCAGATGCGCAGAACAGATTTTGTGTCCTGAACAATAATATGGAAATGTCTTGGGATATTGGGAAAAATCGACTAATCGCTGACTTTATCTTGGTCCATTTTGTGTTCGGTTAAGACGGATTAAAGCATGTACTGAACAATTATGAAAGCAGAGAGGTTTCTGATGAACTGTATACTATCTCTAGTGGCAGACAAAGAGAAGAAATGTCTCTGGATTGACCATTCAGATGCGCAGAACAGATTTTGTGTCCTGAACAATAATATGGAAATGTCTTGGGATATTGGGAAAAATCGACTAATCGCTGACTTTATCTTGGTCCATTTTGTGTTCAGTTAAGACGGATTAAAGCATGTACTGAACAGTTATGAAAGCAGAGAGGTTTCTGATGAACTGTATACTATCTCTAGTGGCAGACAAAGAGAAGAAATGTCTCTGGATTGACCATTCAGATGCGCAGAACAGATTTTGTGTCCTGAACAATAATATGGAAATGTCTTGCGATATTGGGAAAAATCGACTAATCGCTGACTTTATCTTGGTCCATTTTGTGTTCGGTTAAGGCGGATTAAAGCATGTACTGAACAGTTATGAAAGCAGAGAGGTTTCTGATGAACTGTATACTATCTCTAGTGGCAGACAAAGAGAAGAAATGTCTCTGGATTGACCATTCAGATGCGCAGAACAGATTTTGTGTCCTGAACAATAATATGGAAATGTCTTGGGATATTGGGAAAAATCGACTAATCGCTGACTTTATCTTGGTCCATTTTGTGTTCGGTTAAGACGGATTAAAGCATGTACTGAACAGTTATGAAAGCAGAGAGGTTTCTGATGAACTGTATACTATCTCTAGTGGCAGACAAAGAGAAGAAATGTCTCTGGATTGACCATTCAGATGCGCAGAACAGATTTTGTGTCCTGGCAATAATATGGAAATGTCTTGCGATATTGGGAAAAATCGACTAATCGCTGACTTTATCTTGGTCCATTTTGTGTTCGGTTAAGACGGATTAAAGCATGTACTGAACAGTTATGAAAGCAAAGAGGTTTCTGATGAACTGTATACTATCTCTAGTGGCAGACAAAGAGAAGAAATGTCTCTGGATTGACCATTCAGATGCGCAGAACAGATTTTGTGTCCTGGCAATAATATGGAAATGTCTTGGGATATTGGGAAAAATCGACTAATCGCTGACTTTATCTTGGTCCATTTTGTGTTCGGTTAAGACGGATTAAAGCATGTACTGAACAGTTATGAAAGCAGAGAGGTTTCTGATGAACTGTATACTATCTCTAGTGGCAGACAAAGAGAAGACATGTCTCTGGATTGACCATTCAGATGCGCAGAACAGATTTTGTGTCCTGGCAATAATATGGAAATGTCTTGCGATATTGGGAAAAATCGACTAATCGCTGACTTTATCTTGGTCCATTTTGTGTTCGGTTAAGACGGATTAAAGCATGTACTGAACAGTTATGAAAGCAGAGAGGTTTCTGATGAACTGTAGACTATCTCTAGTGGCAGACAAAGAGAAGAAATGTCTCTGGATTGACCATTCAGATGCGCAGAACAGATTTTGTGTCCTGAACAATAATATGGAAATGTCTTGCGATATTGGGAAAAATCGACTAATCGCTGACTTTATCTTGGTCCATTTTGTGTTCGGTTAAGGCGGATTAAAGCATGTACTGAACAGTTATGAAAGCAGAGAGGTTTCTGATGAACTGTATACTATCTCTAGTGGCAGACAAAGAGAAGAAATGTCTCTGGATTGACCATTCAGATGCGCAGAACAGATTTTGTGTCCTGAACAATAATATGGAAATGTCTCGGGATATTGGGAAAAATCGACTAATCGCTGACTTTATCTTGGTCCATTTTGTGTTCGGTTAAGACGGATTAAAGCATGTACTGAACAGTTATGAAAGCAGAGAGGTTTCTGATGAACTGTATACTATCTCTAGTGGCAGACAAAGAGAAGAAATGTCTCTGGATTGACCATTCAGATGCGCAGAACAGATTTTGTGTCCTGAACAATAATATGGAAATGTCTTGGGATATTGGGAAAAATCGACTAATCGCTGACTTTATCTTGGTCCATTTTGTGTTCAGTTAAGACGGATTAAAGCATGTACTGAACAGTTATGAAAGCAGAGAGGTTTCTGATGAACTGTATACTATCTCTAGTGGCAGACAAAGAGAAGAAATGTCTCTGGATTGACCATTCAGATGCGCAGAACAGATTTTGTGTCCTGGCAATAATATGGAAATGTCTTGCGATATTGGGAAAAATCGACTAATCGCTGACTTTATCTTGGTCCATTTTGTGTTCGGTTAAGACGGATTAAAGCATGTACTGAACAGTTATGAAAGCAGAGAGGTTTCTGATGAACTGTATACTATCTCTAGTGGCAGACAAAGAGAAGAAATGTCTCTGGATTGACCATTCAGATGCGCAGAACAGATTTTGTGTCCTGAACAATAATATGGAAATGTCTTGCGATATTGGGAAAAAGTGACTAATCGCTGACTTTATCTTGGTCCATTTTGTGTTCGGTTAAGACGGATTAAAGCATGTACTGAACAGTTATGAAAGCAGAGAGGTTTCTGATGAACTGTATACTATCTCTAGTGGCAGACAAAGAGAAGAAATGTCTCTGGATTGACCATTCAGATGCGCAGAACAGATTTTGTGTCCTGAACCATAATATGGAAATGTCTTGCGATATTGGGAAAAATCGACTAATCGCTGACTTTATCTTGGTCCATTTTGTGTTCGGTTAAGACGGATTAAAGCATGTACTGAACAATTATGAAAGCAGAGAGGTTTCTGATGAACTGTATACTATCTCTAGTGGCAGACAAAGAGAAGAAATGTCTCTGGATTGACCATTCAGATGCGCAGAACAGATTTTGTGTCCTGAACAATAATATGGAAATGTCTTGCGATATTGGGAAAAATCGACTAATCGCTGACTTTATCTTGGTCCATTTTGTGTTCGGTTAAGACGGATTAAAGCATGTACTGAACAGTTATGAAAGCAGAGAGGTTTCTGATGAACTGTATACTATCTCTAGTGGCAGACAAAGAGAAGAAATGTCTCTGGATTGACCATTCAGATGCGCAGAACAGATTTTGTGTCCTGAACAATAATATGGAAATGTCTTGCGATATTGGGAAAAATCGACTAATCGCTGACTTTATCTTGGTCCATTTTGTGTTCGGTTAAGACGGATTAAAGCATGTACTGAACAGTTATGAAAGCAGAGAGGTTTCTGATGAACTGTATACTATCTCTAGTGGCAGACAAAGAGAAGAAATGTCTCTGGATTGACCATTCAGATGCGCAGAACAGATTTTGTGTCCTGAACAATAATATGGAAATGTCTTGGGATATTGGGAAAAATCGACTAATCGCTGACTTTATCTTGGTCCATTTTGTGTTCGGTTAAGACGGATTAAAGCATGTACTGAACAGTTATGAAAGCAGAGAGGTTTCTGATGAACTGTATACTATCTCTAGTGGCAGACAAAGAGAAGAAATGTCTCTGGATTGACCATTCAGATGCGCAGAACAGATTTTGTGTCCTGGCAATAATATGGAAATGTCTTGCGATATTGGGAAAAATCGACTAATCGCTGACTTTATCTTGGTCCATTTTGTGTTCGGTTAAGACGGATTAAAGCATGTACTGAACAGTTATGAAAGCAGAGAGGTTTCTGATGAACTGTATACTATCTCTAGTGGCAGACAAAGAGAAGAAATGTCTCTGGATTGACCATTCAGATGCGCAGAACAGATTTTGTGTCCTGAACAATAATATGGAAATGTCTTGGGATATTGGGAAAAATCGACTAATCGCTGACTTTATCTTGCTCCATTTTGTGTTCAGTTAAGACGGATTAAAGCATGTACTGAACAGTTATGAAAGCAGAGAGGTTTCTGATGAACTGTATACTATCTCTAGTGGCAGACAAAGAGAAGAAATGACTCTGGATTGACCATTCAGATGCGCAGAACAGATTTTGTGTCCTGAACAATAATATGGAAATGTCTTGGGATATTGGGAAAAATCGACTAATCGCTGACTTTATCTTGGTCCATTTTGTGTTCGGTTAAGACGGATTAAAGCATGTACTGAACAATTATGAAAGCAGAGAGGTTTCTGATGAACTGTATACTATCTCTAGTGGCAGACAAAGAGAAGAAATGTCTCTGGATTGACCATTCAGATGCGCAGAACAGATTTTGTGTCCTGAACAATAATATGGAAATGTCTTGGGATATTGGGAAAAATCGACTAATCGCTGACTTTATCTTGGTCCATTTTGTGTTCAGTTAAGACGGATTAAAGCATGTACTGAACAGTTATGAAAGCAGAGAGGTTTCTGATGAACTGTATACTATCTCTAGTGGCAGACAAAGAGAAGAAATGTCTCTGGATTGACCATTCAGATGCGCAGAACAGATTTTGTGTCCTGAACAATAATATGGAAATGTCTTGCGATATTGGGAAAAATCGACTAATCGCTGACTTTATCTTGGTCCATTTTGTGTTCGGTTAAGGCGGATTAAAGCATGTACTGAACAGTTATGAAAGCAGAGAGGTTTCTGATGAACTGTATACTATCTCTAGTGGCAGACAAAGAGAAGAAATGTCTCTGGATTGACCATTCAGATGCGCAGAACAGATTTTGTGTCCTGAACAATAATATGGAAATGTCTTGGGATATTGGGAAAAATCGACTAATCGCTGACTTTATCTTGGTCCATTTTGTGTTCGGTTAAGACGGATTAAAGCATGTACTGAACAGTTATGAAAGCAGAGAGGTTTCTGATGAACTGTATACTATCTCTAGTGGCAGACAAAGAGAAGAAATGTCTCTGGATTGACCATTCAGATGCGCAGAACAGATTTTGTGTCCTGAACAATAATATGGAAATGTCTTGCGATATTGGGAAAAAGTGACTAATCGCTGACTTTATCTTGGTCCATTTTGTGTTCGGTTAAGACGGATTAAAGCATGTACTGAACAGTTATGAAAGCAGAGAGGTTTCTGATGAACTGTATACTATCTCTAGTGGCAGACAAAGAGAAGAAATGTCTCTGGATTGACCATTCAGATGCGCAGAACAGATTTTGTGTCCTGAACAATAATATGGAAATGTCTTGCGATATTGGGAAAAATCGACTAATCGCTGACTTTATCTTGGTCCATTTTTTGTTCGGTTAAGACGGATTAAAGCATGTACTGAACAATTATGAAAGCAGAGAGGTTTCTGATGAACTGTATACTATCTCTAGTGGCAGACAAAGAGAAGAAATGTCTCTGGATTGACCATTCAGATGCGCAGAACAGATTTTGTGTCCTGAACAATAATATGGAAATGTCTTGCGATATTGGGAAAAATCGACTAATCGCTGACTTTATCTTTGTCCATTTTGTGTTCGGTTAAGACGGATTAAAGCATGTACTGAGCAGTTATGAAAGCAGAGAGGTTTCTGATGAACTGTATACTATCTCTAGTGGCAGACAAAGAGAAGAAATGTCTCTGGATTGACCATTCAGATGCGCAGAACAGATTTTGTGTCCTGAACAATAATATGGAAATGTCTTGGGATATTGGGAAAAATCGACTAATCGCTGACTTTATCTTGGTCCATTTTGTGTTCGGTTAAGACGGATTAATGCATGTACTGAACAGTTATGAAAGCAGAGAGGTTTCTGATGAACTGTATACTATCTCTAGTGGCAGACAAAGAGAAGAAATGTCTCTGGATTGACCATTCAGATGCGCAGAACAGATTTTGTGTCCTGGCAATAATATGGAAATGTCTTGCGATATTGGGAAAAATCGACTAATCGCTGACTTTATCTTGGTCCATTTTGTGTTCGGTTAAGACGGATTAAAGCATGTACTGAACAGTTATGAAAGCAGAGAGGTTTCTGATGAACTGTATACTATCTCTAGTGGCAGACAAAGAGAAGAAATGTCTCTGGATTGACCATTCAGATGCGCAGAACAGATTTTGTGTCCTGAACAATAATATGGAAATGTCTTGGGATATTGGGAAAAATCGACTAATCGCTGACTTTATCTTGGTCCATTTTGTGTTCGGTTAAGACGGATTAATGCATGTACTGAACAGTTATGAAAGCAGAGAGGTTTCTGATGAACTGTATACTATCTCTAGTGGCAGACAAAGAGAAGAAATGTCTCTGGATTGACCATTCAGATGCGCAGAACAGATTTTGTGTCCTGGCAATAATATGGAAATGTCTTGCGATATTGGGAAAAATCGACTAATCGCTGACTTTATCTTGGTCCATTTTGTGTTCGGTTAAGACGGATTAAAGCATGTACTGAACAGTTATGAAAGCAGAGAGGTTTCTGATGAACTGTATACTATCTCTAGTGGCAGACAAAGAGAAGAAATGTCTCTGGATTGACCATTCAGATGCGCAGAACAGATTTTGTGTCCTGAACAATAATATGGAAATGTCTTGGGATATTGGGAAAAATCGACTAATCGCTGACTTTATCTTGGTCCATTTTGTGTTCGGTTAAGACGGATTAAAGCATGTACTGAACAGTTATGAAAGCAGAGAGGTTTCTGATGAACTGTATACTATCTCTAGTGGCAGACAAAGAGAAGACATGTCTCTGGATTGACCATTCAGATGCGCAGAACAGATTTTGTGTCCTCAACAACAATATGGAAATGTCTTGGGATATTGGGAAAAATCGACTAATCGCTGACTTTATCTTGGTCCATTTTGTGTTCGGTTAAGACGGATTAAAGCATGTACTGAACAGTTATGAAAGCAGAGAGGTTTCTGATGAACTGTATACTATCTCTAGTGGCAGACAAAGAGAAGAAATGTCTCTGGATTGACCATTCAGATGCGCAGAACAGATTTTGTGTCCTGGCAATAATATGGAAATGTCTTGCGATATTGGGAAAAATCGACTAATCGCTGACTTTATCTTGGTCCATTTTGTGTTCGGTTAAGACGGATTAAAGCATGTACTGAACAGTTATGAAAGCAGAGAGGTTTCTGATGAACTGTATACTATCTCTAGTGGCAGACAAAGAGAAGAAATGTCTCTGGATTGACCATTCAGATGCGCAGAACAGATTTTGTGTCCTGAACAATAATATGGAAATGTCTTGGGATATTGGGAAAAATCGACTAATCGCTGACTTTATCTTGGTCCATTTTGTGTTCAGTTAAGACGGATTAAAGCATGTACTGAACAGTTATGAAAGCAGAGAGGTTTCTGATGAACTGTATACTATCTCTAGTGGCAGACAAAGAGAAGAAATGACTCTGGATTGACCATTCAGATGCGCAGAACAGATTTTGTGTCCTGAACAATAATATGGAAATGTCTTGGGATATTGGGAAAAATCGACTAATCGCTGACTTTATCTTGGTCCATTTTGTGTTCGGTTAAGACGGATTAAAGCATGTACTGAACAATTATGAAAGCAGAGAGGTTTCTGATGAACTGTATACTATCTCTAGTGGCAGACAAAGAGAAGAAATGTCTCTGGATTGACCATTCAGATGCGCAGAACAGATTTTGTGTCCTGAACAATAATATGGAAATGTCTTGGGATATTGGGAAAAATCGACTAATCGCTGACTTTATCTTGGTCCATTTTGTGTTCGGTTAAGACGGATTAAAGCATGTACTGAACAGTTATGAAAGCAGAGAGGTTTCTGATGAACTGTATACTATCTCTAGTGGCAGACAAAGAGAAGAAATGTCTCTGGATTGACCATTCAGATGCGCAGAACAGATTTTGTGTCCTGAACAATAATATGGAAATGTCTTGCGATATTGGGAAAAATCGACTAATCGCTGACTTTATCTTGGTCCATTTTGTGTTCGGTTAAGGCGGATTAAAGCATGTACTGAACAGTTATGAAAGCAGAGAGGTTTCTGATGAACTGTATACTATCTCTAGTGGCAGACAAAGAGAAGAAATGTCTCTGGATTGACCATTCAGATGCGCAGAACAGATTTTGTGTCCTGAACAATAATATGGAAATGTCTTGGGATATTGGGAAAAATCGACTAATCGCTGACTTTATCTTGGTCCATTTTGTGTTCGGTTAAGACGGATTAAAGCATGTACTGAACAGTTATGAAAGCAGAGAGGTTTCTGATGAACTGTATACTATCTCTAGTGGCAGACAAAGAGAAGAAATGTCTCTGGATTGACCATTCAGATGCGCAGAACAGATTTTGTGTCCTGAACAATAATATGGAAATGTCTTGCGATATTGGGAAAAAGTGACTAATCGCTGACTTTATCTTGGTCCATTTTGTGTTCGGTTAAGACGGATTAAAGCATGTACTGAACAGTTATGAAAGCAGAGAGGTTTCTGATGAACTGTATACTATCTCTAGTGGCAGACAAAGAGAAGACATGTCTCTGGATTGACCATTCAGATGCGCAGAACAGATTTTGTGTCCTCAACAACAATATGGAAATGTCTTGGGATATTGGGAAAAATCGACTAATCGCTGACTTTATCTTGGTCCATTTTGTGTTCGGTTAAGACGGATTAAAGCATGTACTGAACAGTTATGAAAGCAGAGAGGTTTCTGATGAACTGTATACTATCTCTAGTGGCAGACAAAGAGAAGAAATGTCTCTGGATTGACCATTCAGATGCGCAGAACAGATTTTGTGTCCTGGCAATAATATGGAAATGTCTTGCGATATTGGGAAAAATCGACTAATCGCTGACTTTATCTTGGTCCATTTTGTGTTCGGTTAAGACGGATTAAAGCATGTACTGAACAGTTATGAAAGCAGAGAGGTTTCTGATGAACTGTATACTATCTCTAGTGGCAGACAAAGAGAAGAAATGTCTCTGGATTGACCATTCAGATGCGCAGAACAGATTTTGTGTCCTGAACAATAATATGGAAATGTCTTGGGATATTGGGAAAAATCGACTAATCGCTGACTTTATCTTGGTCCATTTTGTGTTCAGTTAAGACGGATTAAAGCATGTACTGAACAGTTATGAAAGCAGAGAGGTTTCTGATGAACTGTATACTATCTCTAGTGGCAGACAAAGAGAAGAAATGACTCTGGATTGACCATTCAGATGCGCAGAACAGATTTTGTGTCCTGAACAATAATATGGAAATGTCTTGGGATATTGGGAAAAATCGACTAATCGCTGACTTTATCTTGGTCCATTTTGTGTTCGGTTAAGACGGATTAAAGCATGTACTGAACAATTATGAAAGCAGAGAGGTTTCTGATGAACTGTATACTATCTCTAGTGGCAGACAAAGAGAAGAAATGTCTCTGGATTGACCATTCAGATGCGCAGAACAGATTTTGTGTCCTGAACAATAATATGGAAATGTCTTGGGATATTGGGAAAAATCGACTAATCGCTGACTTTATCTTGGTCCATTTTGTGTTCAGTTAAGACGGATTAAAGCATGTACTGAACAGTTATGAAAGCAGAGAGGTTTCTGATGAACTGTATACTATCTCTAGTGGCAGACAAAGAGAAGAAATGTCTCTGGATTGACCATTCAGATGCGCAGAACAGATTTTGTGTCCTGAACAATAATATGGAAATGTCTTGCGATATTGGGAAAAATCGACTAATCGCTGACTTTATCTTGGTCCATTTTGTGTTCGGTTAAGACGGATTAAAGCATGTACTGAACAGTTATGAAGGCAGAGAGGTTTCTGATGAACTGTATACTATCTCTAGTGGCAGACAAAGAGAAGAAATGTCTCTGGATTGACCAATCAGATGCGCAGAACAGATTTTGTGTCCTGAACAATAATATGGAAATGTCTTGGGATATTGGGAAAAATCGACTAATCGCTGACTTTATCTTGGTCCATTTTGTGTTCGGTTAAGACGGATTAAAGCATGTACTGAACAGTTATGAAAGCAGAGAGGTTTCTGATGAACTGTATACTATCTCTAGTGGCAGACAAAGAGAAGAAATGTCTCTGGATTGACCATTCAGATGCGCAGAACAGATTTTGTGTCCTGGCAATAATATGGAAATGTCTTGCGATATTGGGAAAAATCGACTAATCGCTGACTTTATCTTGGTCCATTTTGTGTTCGGTTAAGACGGATTAACGCATGTACTGAACAGTTATGAAAGCAAAGAGGTTTCTGATGAACTGTATACTATCTCTAGTGGCAGACAAAGAGAAGAAATGTCTCTGGATTGACCATTCAGATGCGCAGAACAGATTTTGTGTCCTGGCAATAATATGGAAATGTCTTGCGATATTGGGAAAAATCGACTAATCGCTGACTTTATCTTGGTCCATTTTGTGTTCGGTTAAGACGGATTAAAGCATGTACTGAACAGTTATGAAAGCAGAGAGGTTTCTGATGAACTGTATACTATCTCTAGTGGCAGACAAAGAGAAGACATGTCTCTGGATTGACCATTCAGATGCGCAGAACAGATTTTGTGTCCTCAACAACAATATGGAAATGTCTTGGGATATTGGGAAAAATCGACTAATCGCTGACTTTATCTTGGTCCATTTTGTGTTCGGTTAAGACGGATTAAAGCACGTACTGAACAGTTATGAAAGCAGAGAGGTTTCTGATGAACTGTATACTATCTCTAGTGGCAGACAAAGAGAAGAAATGTCTCTGGATTGACCATTCAGATGCGCAGAACAGATTTTGTGTCCTGAACAATAATATGGAAATGTCTCGGGATATTGGGAAAAATCGACTAATCGCTGACTTTATCTTGGTCCATTTTGTGTTCGGTTAAGACGGATTAAAGCATGTACTGAACAGTTATGAAAGCAGAGAGGTTTCTGATGAACTGTATACTATCTCTAGTGGCAGACAAAGAGAAGAAATGTCTCTGGATTGACCATTCAGATGCGCAGAACAGATTTTGTGTCCTGAACAATAATATGGAAATGTCTTGGGATATTGGGAAAAATCGACTAATCGCTGACTTTATCTTGGTCCATTTTGTGTTCAGTTAAGACGGATTAAAGCATGTACTGAACAGTTATGAAAGCAGAGAGGTTTCTGATGAACTGTATACTATCTCTAGTGGCAGACAAAGAGAAGAAATGTCTCTGGATTGACCATTCAGATGCGCAGAACAGATTTTGTGTCCTGAACAATAATATGGAAATGTCTTGCGATATTGGGAAAAATCGACTAATCGCTGACTTTATCTTGGTCCATTTTGTGTTCGGTTAAGGCGGATTAAAGCATGTACTGAACAGTTATGAAAGCAGAGAGGTTTCTGATGAACTGTATACTATCTCTAGTGGCAGACAAAGAGAAGAAATGTCTCTGGATTGACCATTCAGATGCGCAGAACAGATTTTGTGTCCTGAACAATAATATGGAAATGTCTTGGGATATTGGGAAAAAATCGACTAATCGCTGACTTTATCTTGGTCCATTTTGTGTTCGGTTAAGACGGATTAAAGCATGTACTGAACAGTTATGAAAGCAGAGAGGTTTCTGATGAACTGTATACTATCTCTAGTGGCAGACAAAGAGAAGAAATGTCTCTGGATTGACCATTCAGATGCGCAGAACAGATTTTGTGTCCTGAACAATAATATGGAAATGTCTTGCGATATTGGGAAAAAGTGACTAATCGCTGACTTTATCTTGGTCCATTTTGTGTTCGGTTAAGACGGATTAAAGCATGTACTGAACAGTTATGAAAGCAGAGAGGTTTCTGATGAACTGTATACTATCTCTAGTGGCAGACAAAGAGAAGACATGTCTCTGGATTGACCATTCAGATGCGCAGAACAGATTTTGTGTCCTCAACAACAATATGGAAATGTCTTGGGATATTGGGAAAAATCGACTAATCGCTGACTTTATCTTGGTCCATTTTGTGTTCGGTTAAGACGGATTAAAGCATGTACTGAACAGTTATGAAAGCAGAGAGGTTTCTGATGAACTGTATACTATCTCTAGTGGCAGACAAAGAGAAGAAATGTCTCTGGATTGACCATTCAGATGCGCAGAACAGATTTTGTGTCCTGGCAATAATATGGAAATGTCTTGCGATATTGGGAAAAATCGACTAATCGCTGACTTTATCTTGGTCCATTTTGTGTTCGGTTAAGACGGATTAAAGCATGTACTGAACAGTTATGAAAGCAGAGAGGTTTCTGATGAACTGTATACTATCTCTAGTGGCAGACAAAGAGAAGAAATGTCTCTGGATTGACCATTCAGATGCGCAGAACAGATTTTGTGTCCTGAACAATAATATGGAAATGTCTTGGGATATTGGGAAAAATCGACTAATCGCTGACTTTATCTTGGTCCATTTTGTGTTCAGTTAAGACGGATTAAAGCATGTACTGAACAGTTATGAAAGCAGAGAGGTTTCTGATGAACTGTATACTATCTCTAGTGGCAGACAAAGAGAAGAAATGACTCTGGATTGACCATTCAGATGCGCAGAACAGATTTTGTGTCCTGAACAATAATATGGAAATGTCTTGGGATATTGGGAAAAATCGACTAATCGCTGACTTTATCTTGGTCCATTTTGTGTTCGGTTAAGACGGATTAAAGCATGTACTGAACAATTATGAAAGCAGAGAGGTTTCTGATGAACTGTATACTATCTCTAGTGGCAGACAAAGAGAAGAAATGTCTCTGGATTGACCATTCAGATGCGCAGAACAGATTTTGTGTCCTGAACAATAATATGGAAATGTCTTGGGATATTGGGAAAAATCGACTAATCGCTGACTTTATCTTGGTCCATTTTGTGTTCAGTTAAGACGGATTAAAGCATGTACTGAACAGTTATGAAAGCAGAGAGGTTTCTGATGAACTGTATACTATCTCTAGTGGCAGACAAAGAGAAGAAATGTCTCTGGATTGACCATTCAGATGCGCAGAACAGATTTTGTGTCCTGAACAATAATATGGAAATGTCTTGGGATATTGGGAAAAATCGACTAATCGCTGACTTTATCTTGGTCCATTTTGTGTTCAGTTAAGACGAATTAAAGCATGTACTGAACAGTTATGAAAGCAGAGAGGTTTCTGATGAACTGTATACTATCTCTAGTGGCAGACAAAGAGAAGAAATGACTCTGGATTGACCATTCAGATGCGCAGAACAGATTTTGTGTCCTGAACAATAATATGGAAATGTCTTGGGATATTGGGAAAAATCGACTAATCGCTGACTTTATCTTGGTCCATTTTGTGTTCGGTTAAGACGGATTAAAGCATGTACTGAACAGTTATGAAAGCAGAGAGGTTTCTGATGAACTGTATACTATCTCTAGTGGCAGACAAAGAGAAGAAATGTCTCTGGATTGACCATTCAGATGCGCAGAACAGATTTTGTGTCCTGAACAATAATATGGAAATGTCTTGCGATATTGGGAAAAAGTGACTAATCGCTGACTTTATCTTGGTCCATTTTGTGTTCGGTTAAGACGGATTAAAGCATGTACTGAACAGTTATGAAGGCAGAGAGGTTTCTGATGAACTGTATACTATCTCTAGTGGCAGACAAAGAGAAGAAATGTCTCTGGATTGACCAATCAGATGCGCAGAACAGATTTTGTGTCCTGAACAATAATATGGAAATGTCTTGGGATATTGGGAAAAATCGACTAATCGCTGACTTTATCTTGGTCCATTTTGTGTTCGGTTAAGACGGATTAAAGCATGTACTGAACAGTTATGAAAGCAGAGAGGTTTCTGATGAACTGTATACTATCTCTAGTGGCAGACAAAGAGAAGAAATGTCTCTGGATTGACCATTCAGATGCGCAGAACAGATTTTGTGTCCTGGCAATAATATGGAAATGTCTTGCGATATTGGGAAAAATCGACTAATCGCTGACTTTATCTTGGTCCATTTTGTGTTCGGTTAAGACGGATTAACGCATGTACTGAACAGTTATGAAAGCAAAGAGGTTTCTGATGAACTGTATACTATCTCTAGTGGCAGACAAAGAGAAGAAATGTCTCTGGATTGACCATTCAGATGCGCAGAACAGATTTTGTGTCCTGGCAATAATATGGAAATGTCTTGCGATATTGGGAAAAATCGACTAATCGCTGACTTTATCTTGGTCCATTTTGTGTTCGGTTAAGACGGATTAAAGCATGTACTGAACAGTTATGAAAGCAGAGAGGTTTCTGATGAACTGTATACTATCTCTAGTGGCAGACAAAGAGAAGACATGTCTCTGGATTGACCATTCAGATGCGCAGAACAGATTTTGTGTCCTCAACAACAATATGGAAATGTCTTGGGATATTGGGAAAAATCGACTAATCGCTGACTTTATCTTGGTCCATTTTGTGTTCGGTTAAGACGGATTAAAGCACGTACTGAACAGTTATGAAAGCAGAGAGGTTTCTGATGAACTGTATACTATCTCTAGTGGCAGACAAAGAGAAGAAATGTCTCTGGATTGACCATTCAGATGCGCAGAACAGATTTTGTGTCCTGAACAATAATATGGAAATGTCTCGGGATATTGGGAAAAATCGACTAATCGCTGACTTTATCTTGGTCCATTTTGTGTTCGGTTAAGACGGATTAAAGCATGTACTGAACAGTTATGAAAGCAGAGAGGTTTCTGATGAACTGTATACTATCTCTAGTGGCAGACAAAGAGAAGAAATGTCTCTGGATTGACCATTCAGATGCGCAGAACAGATTTTGTGTCCTGAACAATAATATGGAAATGTCTTGGGATATTGGGAAAAATCGACTAATCGCTGACTTTATCTTGGTCCATTTTGTGTTCAGTTAAGACGGATTAAAGCATGTACTGAACAGTTATGAAAGCAGAGAGGTTTCTGATGAACTGTATACTATCTCTAGTGGCAGACAAAGAGAAGAAATGTCTCTGGATTGACCATTCAGATGCGCAGAACAGATTTTGTGTCCTGAACAATAAAATGGAAATGTCTTGCGATATTGGGAAAAATCGACTAATCGCTGACTTTATCTTGGTCCATTTTGTGTTCGGTTAAGGCGGATTAAAGCATGTACTGAACAGTTATGAAAGCAGAGAGGTTTCTGATGAACTGTATACTATCTCTAGTGGCAGACAAAGAGAAGAAATGTCTCTGGATTGACCATTCAGATGCGCAGAACAGATTTTGTGTCCTGAACAATAATATGGAAATGTCTTGGGATATTGGGAAAAATCGACTAATCGCTGACTTTATCTTGGTCCATTTTGTGTTCGGTTAAGACGGATTAAAGCATGTACTGAACAGTTATGAAAGCAGAGAGGTTTCTGATGAACTGTATACTATCTCTAGTGGCAGACAAAGAGAAGAAATGTCTCTGGATTGACCATTCAGATGCGCAGAACAGATTTTGTGTCCTGAACAATAATATGGAAATGTCTTGCGATATTGGGAAAAATCGACTAATCGCTGACTTTATCTTGGTCCATTTTGTGTTCGGTTAAGACGGATTAAAGCATGTACTGAACAGTTATGAAAGCAGAGAGGTTTCTGATGAACTGTATACTATCTCTAGTGGCAGACAAAGAGAAGACATGTCTCTGGATTGACCATTCAGATGCGCAGAACAGATTTTGTGTCCTCAACAACAATATGGAAATGTCTTGGGATATTGGGAAAAATCGACTAATCGCTGACTTTATCTTGGTCCATTTTGTGTTCGGTTAAGACGGATTAAAGCACGTACTGAACAGTTATGAAAGCAGAGAGGTTTCTGATGAACTGTATACTATCTCTAGTGGCAGACAAAGAGAAGAAATGTCTCTGGATTGACCATTCAGATGCGCAGAACAGATTTTGTGTCCTGAACAATAATATGGAAATGTCTCGGGATATTGGGAAAAATCGACTAATCGCTGACTTTATCTTGGTCCATTTTGTGTTCGGTTAAGACGGATTAAAGCATGTACTGAACAGTTATGAAAGCAGAGAGGTTTCTGATGAACTGTATACTATCTCTAGTGGCAGACAAAGAGAAGAAATGTCTCTGGATTGACCATTCAGATGCGCAGAACAGATTTTGTGTCCTGAACAATAATATGGAAATGTCTTGGGATATTGGGAAAAATCGACTAATCGCTGACTTTATCTTGGTCCATTTTGTGTTCAGTTAAGACGGATTAAAGCATGTACTGAACAGTTATGAAAGCAGAGAGGTTTCTGATGAACTGTATACTATCTCTAGTGGCAGACAAAGAGAAGAAATGTCTCTGGATTGACCATTCAGATGCGCAGAACAGATTTTGTGTCCTGAACAATAATATGGAAATGTCTTGCGATATTGGGAAAAATCGACTAATCGCTGACTTTATCTTGGTCCATTTTGTGTTCGGTTAAGGCGGATTAAAGCATGTACTGAACAGTTATGAAAGCAGAGAGGTTTCTGATGAACTGTATACTATCTCTAGTGGCAGACAAAGAGAAGAAATGTCTCTGGATTGACCATTCAGATGCGCAGAACAGATTTTGTGTCCTGAACAATAATATGGAAATGTCTTGGGATATTGGGAAAAATCGACTAATCGCTGACTTTATCTTGGTCCATTTTGTGTTCAGTTAAGACGGATTAAAGCATGTACTGAACAGTTATGAAAGCAGAGAGGTTTCTGATGAACTGTATACTATCTCTAGTGGCAGACAAAGAGAAGAAATGTCTCTGGATTGACCATTCAGATGCGCAGAACAGATTTTGTGTCCTGAACAATAATATGGAAATGTCTTGCGATATTGGGAAAAATCGACTAATCGCTGACTTTATCTTGGTCCATTTTGTGTTCGGTTAAGGCGGATTAAAGCATGTACTGAACAGTTATGAAAGCAGAGAGGTTTCTGATGAACTGTATACTATCTCTAGTGGCAGACAAAGAGAAGAAATGTCTCTGGATTGACCATTCAGATGCGCAGAACAGATTTTGTGTCCTGAACAATAATATGGAAATGTCTTGGGATATTGGGAAAAATCGACTAATCGCTGACTTTATCTTGGTCCATTTTGTGTTCGGTTAAGACGGATTAAAGCATGTACTGAACAGTTATGAAAGCAGAGAGGTTTCTGATGAACTGTATACTATCTCTAGTGGCAGACAAAGAGAAGAAATGTCTCTGGATTGACCATTCAGATGCGCAGAACAGATTTTGTGTCCTGAACAATAATATGGAAATGTCTTGCGATATTGGGAAAAAGTGACTAATCGCTGACTTTATCTTGGTCCATTTTGTGTTCGGTTAAGACGGATTAAAGCATGTACTGAACAGTTATGAAAGCAGAGAGGTTTCTGATGAACTGTATACTATCTCTAGTGGCAGACAAAGAGAAGACATGTCTCTGGATTGACCATTCAGATGCGCAGAACAGATTTTGTGTCCTCAACAACAATATGGAAATGTCTTGGGATATTGGGAAAAATCGACTAATCGCTGACTTTATCTTGGTCCATTTTGTGTTCGGTTAAGACGGATTAAAGCATGTACTGAACAGTTATGAAAGCAGAGAGGTTTCTGATGAACTGTATACTATCTCTAGTGGCAGACAAAGAGAAGAAATGTCTCTGGATTGACCATTCAGATGCGCAGAACAGATTTTGTGTCCTGGCAATAATATGGAAATGTCTTGCGATATTGGGAAAAATCGACTAATCGCTGACTTTATCTTGGTCCATTTTGTGTTCGGTTAAGACGGATTAAAGCATGTACTGAACAGTTATGAAAGCAGAGAGGTTTCTGATGAACTGTATACTATCTCTAGTGGCAGACAAAGAGAAGAAATGTCTCTGGATTGACCATTCAGATGCGCAGAACAGATTTTGTGTCCTGAACAATAATATGGAAATGTCTTGGGATATTGGGAAAAATCGACTAATCGCTGACTTTATCTTGGTCCATTTTGTGTTCGGTTAAGACGGATTAAAGCATGTACTGAACAGTTATGAAAGCAGAGAGGTTTCTGATGAACTGTATACTATCTCTAGTGGCAGACAAAGAGAAGAAATGACTCTGGATTGACCATTCAGATGCGCAGAACAGATTTTGTGTCCTGAACAATAATATGGAAATGTCTTGGGATATTGGGAAAAATCGACTAATCGCTGACTTTATCTTGGTCCATTTTGTGTCGGTTAAGACGGATTAAAGCATGTACTGAACAATTATGAAAGCAGAGAGGTTTCTGATGAACTGTATACTAATCTCTAGTGGCAGACAAAGAGAAGAAATGTCTCTGGATTGACCATTCAGATGCGCAGAACAGATTTTGTGTCCTGAACAATAATATGGAAATGTCTTGGGATATTGGGAAAAATCGACTAATCGCTGACTTTATCTTGGTCCATTTTGTGTTCAGTTAAGACGGATTAAAGCATGTACTGAACAGTTATGAAAGCAGAGAGGTTTCTGATGAACTGTATACATCTCTAGTGGCAGACAAAGAGAAGAAATGTCTCTGGATTGACCATTCAGATGCGCAGAACAGATTTTGTGTCCTGAACAATAATATGGAAATGTCTTGGGATATTGGGAAAAATCGACTAATCGCTGACTTTATCTTGGTCCATTTTGTGTTCAGTTAAGACGGATTAAAGCATGTACTGAACAGTTATGAAAGCAGAGAGGTTTCTGATGAACTGTATACTATCTCTAGTGGCAGACAAAGAGAAGAAATGACTCTGGATTGACCATTCAGATGCGCAGAACAGATTTTGTGTCCTGAACAATAATATGGAAATGTCTTGGGATATTGGGAAAAAATCGGACTAATCGCTGACTTTATCTTGGTCCATTTTGTGTTCGGTTAAGACGGATTAAAGCATGTACTGAACAGTTATGAAAGCAGAGAGGTTTCTGATGAACTGTATACTATCTCTAGTGGCAGACAAAGAGAAGAAATGTCTCTGGATTGACCATTCAGATGCGCAGAACAGATTTTGTGTCCTGAACAATAATATGGAAATGTCTTGCGATATTGGGAAAAAGTGACTAATCGCTGACTTTATCTTGGTCCATTTTGTGTTCGGTTAAGACGGATTAAAGCATGTACTGAACAGTTATGAAGGCAGAGAGGTTTCTGATGAACTGTATACTATCTCTAGTGGCAGACAAAGAGAAGAAATGTCTCTGGATTGACCAATCAGATGCGCAGAACAGATTTTGTGTCCTGAACAATAATATGGAAATGTCTTGGGATATTGGGAAAAATCGACTAATCGCTGACTTTATCTTGGTCCATTTTGTGTTCGGTTAAGACGGATTAAAGCATGTACTGAACAGTTATGAAAGCAGAGAGGTTTCTGATGAACTGTATACTATCTCTAGTGGCAGACAAAGAGAAGAAATGTCTCTGGATTGACCATTCAGATGCGCAGAACAGATTTTGTGTCCTGGCAATAATATGGAAATGTCTTGCGATATTGGGAAAAATCGACTAATCGCTGACTTTATCTTGGTCCATTTTGTGTTCGGTTAAGACGGATTAACGCATGTACTGAACAGTTATGAAAGCAAAGAGGTTTCTGATGAACTGTATACTATCTCTAGTGGCAGACAAAGAGAAGAAATGTCTCTGGATTGACCATTCAGATGCGCAGAACAGATTTTGTGTCCTGGCAATAATATGGAAATGTCTTGCGATATTGGGAAAAATCGACTAATCGCTGACTTTATCTTGGTCCATTTTGTGTTCGGTTAAGACGGATTAAAGCATGTACTGAACAGTTATGAAAGCAGAGAGGTTTCTGATGAACTGTATACTATCTCTAGTGGCAGACAAAGAGAAGACATGTCTCTGGATTGACCATTCAGATGCGCAGAACAGATTTTGTGTCCTCAACAACAATATGGAAATGTCTTGGGATATTGGGAAAAATCGACTAATCGCTGACTTTATCTTGGTCCATTTTGTGTTCGGTTAAGACGGATTAAAGCATGTACTGAACAGTTATGAAAGCAGAGAGGTTTCTGATGAACTGTATACTATCTCTAGTGGCAGACAAAGAGAAGAAATGTCTCTGGATTGACCATTCAGATGCGCAGAACAGATTTTGTGTCCTGGCAATAATATGGAAATGTCTTGCGATATTGGGAAAAATCGACTAATCGCTGACTTTATCTTGGTCCATTTTGTGTTCGGTTAAGACGGATTAAAGCATGTACTGAACAGTTATGAAAGCAAAGAGGTTTCTGATGAACTGTATACTATCTCTAGTGGCAGACAAAGAGAAGAAATGTCTCTGGATTGACCATTCAGATGCGCAGAACAGATTTTGTGTCCTGGCAATAATATGGAAATGTCTTGCGATATTGGGAAAAATCGACTAATCGCTGACTTTATCTTGGTCCATTTTGTGTTCGGTTAAGACGGATTAAAGCATGTACTGAACAGTTATGAAAGCAGAGAGGTTTCTGATGAACTGTATACTATCTCTAGTGGCAGACAAAGAGAAGACATGTCTCTGGATTGACCATTCAGATGCGCAGAACAGATTTTGTGTCCTGGCAATAATATGGAAATGTCTTGCGATATTGGGAAAAATCGACTAATCGCTGACTTTATCTTGGTCCATTTTGTGTTCGGTTAAGACGGATTAAAGCATGTACTGAACAGTTATGAAAGCAGAGAGGTTTCTGATGAACTGTAGACTATCTCTAGTGGCAGACAAAGAGAAGAAATGTCTCTGGATTGACCATTCAGATGCGCAGAACAGATTTTGTGTCCTGAACAATAATATGGAAATGTCTTGCGATATTGGGAAAAATCGACTAATCGCTGACTTTATCTTGGTCCATTTTGTGTTCGGTTAAGGCGGATTAAAGCATGTACTGAACAGTTATGAAAGCAGAGAGGTTTCTGATGAACTGTATACTATCTCTAGTGGCAGACAAAGAGAAGAAATGTCTCTGGATTGACCATTCAGATGCGCAGAACAGATTTTGTGTCCTGAACAATAATATGGAAATGTCTTGGGATATTGGGAAAAATCTACTAATCGCTGACTTTATCTTGGTCCATTTTGTGTTCGGTTAAGACGGATTAAAGCATGTACTGAACAGTTATGAAAGCAGAGAGGTTTCTGATGAACTGTATACTATCTCTAGTGGCAGACAAAGAGAAGACATGTCTCTGGATTGACCATTCAGATGCGCAGAACAGATTTTGTGTCCTCAACAACAATATGGAAATGTCTTGGGATATTGGGAAAAATCGACTAATCGCTGACTTTATCTTGGTCCATTTTGTGTTCGGTTAAGACGGATTAAAGCACGTACTGAACAGTTATGAAAGCAGAGAGGTTTCTGATGAACTGTATACTATCTCTAGTGGCAGACAAAGAGAAGAAATGTCTCTGGATTGACCATTCAGATGCGCAGAACAGATTTTGTGTCCTGAACAATAATATGGAAATGTCTCGGGATATTGGGAAAAATCGACTAATCGCTGACTTTATCTTGGTCCATTTTGTGTTCGGTTAAGACGGATTAAAGCATGTACTGAACAGTTATGAAAGCAGAGAGGTTTCTGATGAACTGTATACTATCTCTAGTGGCAGACAAAGAGAAGAAATGTCTCTGGATTGACCATTCAGATGCGCAGAACAGATTTTGTGTCCTGAACAATAATATGGAAATGTCTTGGGATATTGGGAAAAATCGACTAATCGCTGACTTTATCTTGGTCCATTTTGTGTTCAGTTAAGACGGATTAAAGCATGTACTGAACAGTTATGAAAGCAGAGAGGTTTCTGATGAACTGTATACTATCTCTAGTGGCAGACAAAGAGAAGAAATGTCTCTGGATTGACCATTCAGATGCGCAGAACAGGTTTTGTGTCCTGGCAATAATATGGAAATGTCTTGCGATATTGGGAAAAATCGACTAATCGCTGACTTTATCTTGGTCCATTTTTGTGTTCGGTTAAGACGGATTAAAGCATGTACTGAACAGTTATGAAAGCAGAGAGGTTTCTGATGAACTGTATACTATCTCTAGTGGCAGACAAAGAGAAGAAATGTCTCTGGATTGACCATTCAGATGCGCAGAACAGATTTTGTGTCCTGAACAATAATATGGAAATGTCTTGGGATATTGGGAAAAATCGACTAATCGCTGACTTTATCTTGGTCCATTTTGTGTTCGGTTAAGACGGATTAAAGCATGTACTGAACAGTTATGAAAGCAGAGAGGTTTCTGATGAACTGTATACTATCTCTAGTGGCAGACAAAGAGAAGAAATGTCTCTGGATTGACCATTCAGATGCGCAGAACAGATTTTGTGTCCTGAACAATAATATGGAAATGTCTTGGGATATTGGGAAAAATCGACTAATCGCTGACTTTATCTTGGTCCATTTTGTGTTCAGTTAAGACGGATTAAAGCATGTACTGAACAGTTATGAAAGCAGAGAGGTTTCTGATGAACTGTATACTATCTCTAGTGGCAGACAAAGAGAAGAAATGTCTCTGGATTGACCATTCAGATGCGCAGAACAGATTTTGTGTCCTGAACAATAATATGGAAATGTCTTGCGATATTGGGAAAAATCGACTAATCGCTGACTTTATCTTGGTCCATTTTGTGTTCGGTTAAGACGGATTAAAGCATGTACTGAACAGTTATGAAAGCAGAGAGGTTTCTGATGAACTGTATACTATCTCTAGTGGCAGACAAAGAGAAGAAATGTCTCTGGATTGACCATTCAGATGCGCAGAACAGATTTTGTGTCCTGAACAATAATATGGAAATGTCTTGGGATATTGGGAAAAATCTACTAATCGCTGACTTTATCTTGGTCCATTTTGTGTTCGGTTAAGACGGATTAAAGCATGTACTGAACAGTTATGAAAGCAGAGAGGTTTCTGATGAACTGTATACTACCTCTAGTGGCAGACAAAGAGAAGACATGTCTCTGGATTGACCATTCAGATGCGCAGAACAGATTTTGTGTCCTCAACAACAATATGGAAATGTCTTGGGATATTGGGAAAAATCGACTAATCGCTGACTTTATCTTGGTCCATT
Source organism: Locusta migratoria (assembly GCA_026315105.1). Lineage (NCBI taxonomy): Eukaryota > Metazoa > Arthropoda > Insecta > Orthoptera > Acrididae > Locusta > Locusta migratoria. Next base: position 377,007,611 of record CM048745.1, read on the forward strand.
TTGTGTTCGGTTAAGACGGATTAAAGCACGTACTGAACAGTTATGAAAGCAGAGAGGTTTCTGATGAACTGTATACTATCTCTAGTGGCAGACAAAGAGAAGAAATGTCTCTGGATTGACCATTCAGATGCGCAGAACAGATTTTGTGTCCTGAACAATAATATGGAAATGTCTCGGGATATTGGGAAAAATCGACTAATCGCTGACTTTATCTTGGTCCATTTTGTGTTCGGTTAAGACGGATTAAAGCATGTACTGAACAGTTATGAAAGCAGAGAGGTTTCTGATGAACTGTATACTATCTCTAGTGGCAGACAAAGAGAAGAAATGTCTCTGGATTGACCATTCAGATGCGCAGAACAGATTTTGTGTCCTGAACAATAATATGGAAATGTCTTGGGATATTGGGAAAAATCGACTAATCGCTGACTTTATCTTGGTCCATTTTGTGTTCAGTTAAGACGGATTAAAGCATGTACTGAACAGTTATGAAAGCAGAGAGGTTTCTGATGAACTGTATACTATCTCTAGTGGCAGACAAAGAGAAGAAATGTCTCTGGATTGACCATTCAGATGCGCAGAACAGGTTTTGTGTCCTGGCAATAATATGGAAATGTCTTGCGATATTGGGAAAAATCGACTAATCGCTGACTTTATCTTGGTCCATTTTGTGTTCGGTTAAGACGGATTAAAGCATGTACTGAACAGTTATGAAAGCAGAGAGGTTTCTGATGAACTGTATACTATCTCTAGTGGCAGACAAAGAGAAGAAATGTCTCTGGATTGACCATTCAGATGCGCAGAACAGATTTTGTGTCCTGAACAATAATATGGAAATGTCTTGGGATATTGGGAAAAATCAACTAATCGCTGACTTTATCTTGGTCCATTTTGTGTTCGGTTAAGACGGATTAAAGCATGTACTGAACAGTTATGAAAGCAGAGAGGTTTCTGATGAACTGTATACTATCTCTAGTGGCAGACAAAGAGAAGAAATGTCTCTGGATTGACCATTCAGATGCGCAGAACAGATTTTGTGTCCTGGCAATAATATGGAAATGTCTTGCGATATTGGGAAAAATCGACTAATCGCTGACTTTATCTTGGTCCATTTTGTGTTCGGTTAAGACGGATTAAAGCATGTACTGAACAGTTATGAAAGCAGAGAGGTTTCTGATGAACTGTATACTATCTCTAGTGGCAGACAAAGAGAAGAAATGTCTCTGGATTGACCATTCAGATGCGCAGAACAGATTTTGTGTCCTGAACAATAATATGGAAATGTCTTGGGATATTGGGAAAAATCGACTAATCGCTGACTTTATCTTGGTCCATTTTGTGTTTGGTTAAGACGGATTAATGCATGTACTGAACAGTTATGAAAGCAGAGAGGTTTCTGATGAACTGTATACTATCTCTAGTGGCAGACAAAGAGAAGAAATGTCTCTGGATTGACCATTCAGATGCGCAGAACAGATTTTGTGTCCTGGCAATAATATGGAAATGTCTTGCGATATTGGGAAAAATCGACTAATCGCTGACTTTATCTTGGTCCATTTTGTGTTCGGTTAAGACGGATTAAAGCATGTACTGAACAGTTATGAAAGCAGAGAGGTTTCTGATGAACTGTATACTATCTCTAGTGGCAGACAAAGAGAAGAAATGTCTCTGGATTGACCATTCAGATGCGCAGAACAGATTTTGTGTCCTGAACAATAATATGGAAATGTCTTGGGATATTGGGAAAAATCGACTAATCGCTGACTTTATCTTGGTCCATTTTGTGTTCGGTTAAGACGGATTAAAGCATGTACTGAACAGTTATGAAAGCAGAGAGGTTTCTGATGAACTGTATACTATCTCTAGTGGCAGACAAAGAGAAGACATGTCTCTGGATTGACCATTCAGATGCGCAGAACAGATTTTGTGTCCTCAACAACAATATGGAAATGTCTTGGGATATTGGGAAAAATCGACTAATCGCTGACTTTATCTTGGTCCATTTTGTGTTCGGTTAAGACGGATTAAAGCATGTACTGAACAGTTATGAAAGCAGAGAGGTTTCTGATGAACTGTATACTATCTCTAGTGGCAGACAAAGAGAAGAAATGTCTCTGGATTGACCATTCAGATGCGCAGAACAGATTTTGTGTCCTGGCAATAATATGGAAATGTCTTGCGATATTGGGAAAAATCGACTAATCGCTGACTTTATCTTGGTCCATTTTGTGTTCGGTTAAGACGGATTAAAGCATGTACTGAACAGTTATGAAAGCAGAGAGGTTTCTGATGAACTGTATACTATCTCTAGTGGCAGACAAAGAGAAGAAATGTCTCTGGATTGACCATTCAGATGCGCAGAACAGATTTTGTGTCCTGAACAATAATATGGAAATGTCTTGGGATATTGGGAAAAATCGACTAATCGCTGACTTTATCTTGGTCCATTTTGTGTTCAGTTAAGACGGATTAAAGCATGTACTGAACAGTTATGAAAGCAGAGAGGTTTCTGATGAACTGTATACTATCTCTAGTGGCAGACAAAGAGAAGAAATGACTCTGGATTGACCATTCAGATGCGCAGAACAGATTTTGTGTCCTGAACAATAATATGGAAATGTCTTGGGATATTGGGAAAAATCGACTAATCGCTGACTTTATCTTGGTCCATTTTGTGTTCGGTTAAGACGGATTAAAGCATGTACTGAACAATTATGAAAGCAGAGAGGTTTCTGATGAACTGTATACTATCTCTAGTGGCAGACAAAGAGAAGAAATGTCTCTGGATTGACCATTCAGATGCGCAGAACAGATTTTGTGTCCTGAACAATAATATGGAAATGTCTTGGGATATTGGGAAAAATCGACTAATCGCTGACTTTATCTTGGTCCATTTTGTGTTCAGTTAAGACGGATTAAAGCATGTACTGAACAGTTATGAAAGCAGAGAGGTTTCTGATGAACTGTATACTATCTCTAGTGGCAGACAAAGAGAAGAAATGTCTCTGGATTGACCATTCAGATGCGCAGAACAGATTTTGTGTCCTGAACAATAATATGGAAATGTCTTGCGATATTGGGAAAAATCGACTAATCGCTGACTTTATCTTGGTCCATTTTGTGTTCGGTTAAGGCGGATTAAAGCATGTACTGAACAGTTATGAAAGCAGAGAGGTTTCTGATGAACTGTATACTATCTCTAGTGGCAGACAAAGAGAAGAAATGTCTCTGGATTGACCATTCAGATGCGCAGAACAGATTTTGTGTCCTGAACAATAATATGGAAATGTCTTGGGATATTGGGAAAAATCGACTAATCGCTGACTTTATCTTGGTCCATTTTGTGTTCGGTTAAGACGGATTAAAGCATGTACTGAACAGTTATGAAAGCAGAGAGGTTTCTGATGAACTGTATACTATCTCTAGTGGCAGACAAAGAGAAGAAATGTCTCTGGATTGACCATTCAGATGCGCAGAACAGATTTTGTGTCCTGAACAATAATATGGAAATGTCTTGCGATATTGGGAAAAAGTGACTAATCGCTGACTTTATCTTGGTCCATTTTGTGTTCGGTTAAGACGGATTAAAGCATGTACTGAACAGTTATGAAAGCAGAGAGGTTTCTGATGAACTGTATACTATCTCTAGTGGCAGACAAAGAGAAGAAATGTCTCTGGATTGACCAATCAGATGCGCAGAACAGATTTTGTGTCCTGAACAATAATATGGAAATGTCTTGGGATATTGGGAAAAATCGACTAATCGCTGACTTTATCTTGGTCCATTTTGTGTTCGGTTAAGACGGATTAAAGCATGTACTGAACAGTTATGAAAGCAGAGAGGTTTCTGATGAACTGTATACTATCTCTAGTGGCAGACAAAGAGAAGAAATGTCTCTGGATTGACCATTCAGATGCGCAGAACAGATTTTGTGTCCTGGCAATAATATGGAAATGTCTTGCGATATTGGGAAAAATCGACTAATCGCTGACTTTATCTTGGTCCATTTTGTGTTCGGTTAAGACGGATTAAAGCATGTACTGAACAGTTATGAAAGCAAAGAGGTTTCTGATGAACTGTATACTATCTCTAGTGGCAGACAAAGAGAAGAAATGTCTCTGGATTGACCATTCAGATGCGCAGAACAGATTTTGTGTCCTGGCAATAATATGGAAATGTCTTGCGATATTGGGAAAAATCGACTAATCGCTGACTTTATCTTGGTCCATTTTGTGTTCGGTTAAGACGGATTAAAGCATGTACTGAACAGTTATGAAAGCAGAGAGGTTTCTGATGAACTGTATACTATCTCTAGTGGCAGACAAAGAGAAGACATGTCTCTGGATTGACCATTCAGATGCGCAGAACAGATTTTGTGTCCTGGCAATAATATGGAAATGTCTTGCGATATTGGGAAAAATCGACTAATCGCTGACTTTATCTTGGTCCATTTTGTGTTCGGTTAAGACGGATTAAAGCATGTACTGAACAGTTATGAAAGCAGAGAGGTTTCTGATGAACTGTAGACTATCTCTAGTGGCAGACAAAGAGAAGAAATGTCTCTGGATTGACCATTCAGATGCGCAGAACAGATTTTGTGTCCTGAACAATAATATGGAAATGTCTTGCGATATTGGGAAAAATCGACTAATCGCTGACTTTATCTTGGTCCATTTTGTGTTCGGTTAAGGCGGATTAAAGCATGTACTGAACAGTTATGAAAGCAGAGAGGTTTCTGATGAACTGTATACTATCTCTAGTGGCAGACAAAGAGAAGAAATGTCTCTGGATTGACCATTCAGATGCGCAGAACAGATTTTGTGTCCTGAACAATAATATGGAAATGTCTTGGGATATTGGGAAAAATCTACTAATCGCTGACTTTATCTTGGTCCATTTTGTGTTCGGTTAAGACGGATTAAAGCATGTACTGAACAGTTATGAAAGCAGAGAGGTTTCTGATGAACTGTATACTATCTCTAGTGGCAGACAAAGAGAAGACATGTCTCTGGATTGACCATTCAGATGCGCAGAACAGATTTTGTGTCCTCAACAACAATATGGAAATGTCTTGGGATATTGGGAAAAATCGACTAATCGCTGACTTTATCTTGGTCCATTTTGTGTTCGGTTAAGACGGATTAAAGCACGTACTGAACAGTTATGAAAGCAGAGAGGTTTCTGATGAACTGTATACTATCTCTAGTGGCAGACAAAGAGAAGAAATGTCTCTGGATTGACCATTCAGATGCGCAGAACAGATTTTGTGTCCTGAACAATAATATGGAAATGTCTCGGGATATTGGGAAAAATCGACTAATCGCTGACTTTATCTTGGTCCATTTTGTGTTCGGTTAAGACGGATTAAAGCATGTACTGAACAGTTATGAAAGCAGAGAGGTTTCTGATGAACTGTATACTATCTCTAGTGGCAGACAAAGAGAAGAAATGTCTCTGGATTGACCATTCAGATGCGCAGAACAGATTTTGTGTCCTGAACAATAATATGGAAATGTCTTGGGATATTGGGAAAAATCGACTAATCGCTGACTTTATCTTGGTCCATTTTGTGTTCAGTTAAGACGGATTAAAGCATGTACTGAACAGTTATGAAAGCAGAGAGGTTTCTGATGAACTGTATACTATCTCTAGTGGCAGACAAAGAGAAGAAATGTCTCTGGATTGACCATTCAGATGCGCAGAACAGGTTTTGTGTCCTGGCAATAATATGGAAATGTCTTGCGATATTGGGAAAAATCGACTAATCGCTGACTTTATCTTGGTCCATTTTGTGTTCGGTTAAGACGGATTAAAGCATGTACTGAACAGTTATGAAAGCAGAGAGGTTTCTGATGAACTGTATACTATCTCTAGTGGCAGACAAAGAGAAGAAATGTCTCTGGATTGACCATTCAGATGCGCAGAACAGATTTTGTGTCCTGAACAATAATATGGAAATGTCTTGGGATATTGGGAAAAATCGACTAATCGCTGACTTTATCTTGGTCCATTTTGTGTTCGGTTAAGACGGATTAAAGCATGTACTGAACAGTTATGAAAGCAGAGAGGTTTCTGATGAACTGTATACTATCTCTAGTGGCAGACAAAGAGAAGAAATGTCTCTGGATTGACCATTCAGATGCGCAGAACAGATTTTGTGTCCTGAACAATAATATGGAAATGTCTTGGGATATTGGGAAAAATCGACTAATCGCTGACTTTATCTTGGTCCATTTTGTGTTCAGTTAAGACGGATTAAAGCATGTACTGAACAGTTATGAAAGCAGAGAGGTTTCTGATGAACTGTATACTATCTCTAGTGGCAGACAAAGAGAAGAAATGTCTCTGGATTGACCATTCAGATGCGCAGAACAGATTTTGTGTCCTGAACAATAATATGGAAATGTCTTGCGATATTGGGAAAAATCGACTAATCGCTGACTTTATCTTGGTCCATTTTGTGTTCGGTTAAGACGGATTAAAGCATGTACTGAACAGTTATGAAAGCAGAGAGGTTTCTGATGAACTGTATACTATCTCTAGTGGCAGACAAAGAGAAGAAATGTCTCTGGATTGACCATTCAGATGCGCAGAACAGATTTTGTGTCCTGAACAATAATATGGAAATGTCTTGGGATATTGGGAAAAATCGACTAATCGCTGACTTTATCTTGGTCCATTTTGTGTTCGGTTAAGACGGATTAAAGCATGTACTGAACAGTTATGAAAGCAGAGAGGTTTCTGATGAACTGTATACTATCTCTAGTGGCAGACAAAGAGAAGAAATGTCTCTGGATTGACCATTCAGATGCGCAGAACAGATTTTGTGTCCTGAACAATAATATGGAAATGTCTTGCGATATTGTGAAAAAGTGACTAATCGCTGACTTTATCTTGGTCCATTTTGTGTTCGGTTAAGAAGGATGACTGAGTAAATTGCCCTTTTAGTGACGCTTCCTCAACTTTCTTGTTGCTTCTGTGACACATTTATTTAGATGTTATTTGGTTGCTCTGCGAAAAGGAGGTGGGGCTTCTTTGCAGCCAGTGCGGTACAAACCAATCGTAAGTGCAAATAAATGCGTGGGAAGAGTGGATTTGTCTCAATACCACATGGTACTTCCATCTTAATGATGAGAAGATGCACAGAACACATTACTCACTCCATAATATCTCTTCTCTATGTACCATTCAGTGGTTACACCCGTCGAAAGATGCACTTATTTTCTTTCCATGATATTGCAAAGCATATGAGATACCGCTAGGAAGAAAAAAAATGTTTTGTCCTACCTAGGTTAAATTTTACTTGCAGTGGCAGCGGTTAAGTTTGCTGTCGATGGCAACGAGATATTCGCTTTAGGAGGATGATTAATTTACTGACAAGAACAGCATAAATTGTGTATTTCATCAGGAACATAAATAATTTTTCACCTCATTCTACGTGACAGATTTTTGAAAAAGCATTCAACGGGCGTTGCCAACATCAGTACACAAGGCCGCTGCCGTAAGTAAAGTTGTACCCCTTCTTGTAGTGTATTACACCATAATTATGAGAATGTAAAAAAAACGCATGAACGCCATAATTAGCTATTTAGTGTACTATTTAACTAAGGTCGCTTCACTTTCTCCTTTCCTGTACTATGGCGTTTCCGACTATTCCTCAACAGAACGCACTCAAAATGTAATGAGGATACACCGAAATCAGAAAGGGAACTACATAAATTCCATTTTCTTTGCAAAGAATTCTTACTAAATAAAAACATCGATAGACGCAAAAGAACGTCGTTATGTTTTAAATTCAAATGATACCTGCAGAAAGAAGCACTTTCCATGGCATTGCAAAGCATGCGGGATACAGCTAATAAAAATTAATTTTTTGTGTCGTAACTGGGTTAAATTTTACTTGCAGTGTCAGCGGTTTAGTATGTTTACATTGGCAACGAAATATTCGATTTAGGGGATCATTAATTTATTGATTGGGTCAACATTAATTAATTATTTCATTATCAATATAAAGAATTATTCCCCTCATTTTACATGACTGATTTTTCAAAAAGGATTCTAACACAGCATCATCATCTATTAATTATTTGGTATGTTACATAACAGCACCTCTATCAGATCTTTGCTATACTACGCTGCAATTGAAGTGTAGAATACACCAGAAACTACAAATGACGATATCTTTTCCTCCACTGATGCGATTTTGATTAAATGAAGCCTATGTTACTCTCCAAACTATTGTATAAATTTACATGTGGAAAGCCATGAAAGTTCGTTTAGTACTTTTGGACATTTCCCTCAACAAACAGAAGTACACGATGGCTTTTAAACAAATGATTAAATTATGATATCTTTATTTTCTCAGATCCGATTTTAATTATTGAAACCTTTATGTAACTGCACGATATGCTCCAATTACGTGTGAAAACCCCATGAAAATTCGTCAAATCGTTTAGGAAGTAAACATGTTCAAAGAGATAGACATGACGGTAGTTGATAAAATATTTCAAATTACGAGATATATATATATATATATATATATATATATATATATATATGTGTGTGTGTGTGTGTGTGTGTGTGTATATATATATATATATTTTTTTTTTCGTGATACGATTTTTATGAAACGAAGTCTGTATGTTGTCCAGAGTTACGCTCAAGTTACCTGTGAATAAAAAAGGTAAAGCAGTCAACAATCCGAAGATTGGTTTGAACACCACAGTGCTTTACTAGGCATGGTCCTGTTTGGAGGTGGTATGCCGTTGCCTTCCTCCGACCTTCGAACTGACTTACCCAGCCGGTTATAGGGGGACCTACAGTTTAACGTGGGTTCCGAACCACGGTGCTACTCGGTATTTTTCACATGAGCAATACTGCCAGAGGTGAAAGAAGTGGAAAGTGACAGATAAAAATCCTAGGACCTTTGGATTTGTAGTCTGGCACTCTACCACTGTGCAACCGAGGCACACTTCTGTGAATACCCCATGCAAATTCGTGAAGTAGTCTTGGAGGTATGTGGTTTTTAATAGTTGAACAAACACACACGACGGCTACTGAAAACACTTAAAATTACGATATCTTTTGTTTCCGTGATCCGATTTTGATAAAAGTTTACCTATATATTGACCCAAACTTTTCTCTTGTTTCCTGTGAAAACCGCAAGAAGATTCGTCCATTAGTTTTGAAGATTGAAGTGAACAGCGAGAGGCCTACATTTACAGATTTATTATTAGTATAGATTGCTAGTGATATTATGTTGTGGCAGCGGCGCCAGGCCGAGCAGCGGCACAGCCTCCTGACTTTCCCGCGAATCTCCGACACCCCCGCAGTGTCCCGTTACGCGGCAGGGTGGCAACGGCGCTAAAAAAACGCGCCTGCCTATTGGAGACAAAGTGGGAAGAGAGTGCGAGTTGGGTGATCGAGCTGTGTGGACCAACGAGCTTGAATTTCATAGAGTGGCGATAGCTCCGCCATGTTTGAGGCAAATTGAACTGGCGTCCGCCATGTTATTTGGAATACCAGCTGACAGCTGGTATGCCACACCCACTCTAGAATTTTACCTATTTACACAGTTTTACGTTTTAAATGAAGATTGACTATTGAGTACAGATGTGCATGAAGTTCCGTCAGTGTCTCCAAACACAGACAAATATATACAGACGGGAAACCTCTGTAAGGGCCCGGTCCTACGCTCTGGGGTGCGGGGAGGGAGGGTTTCCAGCAGTTCCGTAAGATGTCCCATGATGGCGCTGCGGTCAGAAGCAGCCCTTTAAAGTGATCAGAGCAGGCGGCTGGTAGCGGCTGCCCCCACCACCACCTCCCCTCAAACGCCGGACACAGCCGTGGCCTCGTGGCAGGCGGCACGAGCTCTCCCCTCAGCCTCCCCTCCACGCTACTCTCAGAAGCGCCTCTAGTGTCGTCTACCGGTACTAAGCTAAAGCTCTGTATAGGGAAAGTATGGGAGAGGATCGCGACAGTACCTCACACGGCTGGGATGACGTTTCGGACCGGAAATCGATATCACGTGACAAGGTGCTTCTGCTACCCACCTGGCTTTAACAAAATAACATGGGAACAGCTGAAACAAAATTCCATTTTCGATTGATTTTCGATTGAAATATATGATTGTATATTCGTAGGTAAAAAATGCGCATTATTGTGATGCTTGGTGTATCTACGCTATATGCTCCAAACATTAGCAGGTGTACCAAAATAGTGGACTTCTTTTAAACAGTAATATCGTGCTATAGATTTCAGTTGCTATTTAAGACCTTTTGTGTGATAGAAAGGAAGTGTTAAATCCGAACGTTTGTGTCGGTTATTGATATCAAATGAATAACAAGTTTATTACTAGTCACTGTTCATTTTCTTCCACAAGTTGCGTGATTACTATTTTTGCGACACAGCTGGTGCGGGACTGTTGTTAAAGAATAAACATTGGTTAACATTTGTTGGAACATGTGTGTTCACGTTAATTATTTGCGTACATTGAATATGGATGTATCTCAGTACCGTTTTCAAGCGTTTGTCCTAAGATTAATATGATGACAGCGTATTGTGCGCTGCCGACACAGACTGGATTACATAAAATTCATTTATACCGATGTATGGTATATAATCCTCACTTCATAACCATGAATTACTTTAATGATGTTTTCTTAAACTAAATAAAAGAACCTCTACGTTTGAGAAATGTTTTTCTGATGTTACTTGGACTATGTCTCCAAACTCATTTTTCTAGGTATCTGTATCATAATTTAATGAACTTATTTACTCAGGTGAAGTTAAAGCTATTATAGTAACTTGTCCCACTTTTTGAGGACAAGGCATTTTTAACTTACAATGGTAATACAGTTAATATTGCAAATCACAGAAAGGTGGCCTATGTGATTCCATTAAATATGCCTTATAGCTTTGCTTGTTTGCATTTGCCAACTGTTGATTAACACAAAAGCTGATACAAGGAAGAAAAAATTAATGCAAGGAAACGTATCATGTAGCAGCTACTTTCAAAATGGACATTCTCCAATTTTATATGAATAAAGCTACAGAAGTTTCTCACGACGTGAGAACATTCTCAGATTTCTGGAGTGAGCTCTATGGCATACTCCGTGCTGACTAACTTCTATTTACGTTACGTTTTACTGAGGTTTATAATAAAAATGACAACAATTTTGTTACTTAGAAGGCAAAAACAAGTTCCTTTATATGTAGCCTTTAAGAAATACGAGGGGATCTATAAAGTTAATACAAATAAAAACATTTTGTTGGCGAGTATCTTCCTTCAGAAAAATCATGTAACACTTCCAGCATTTTATACAGTGACGAGAGTGATGTAAGAGGTGTTTTCATTACCGACATAAAAATGAAATGGATTCAGCTGCGTGTTTATTCATTTGTTTGGCGTGTATATTTACAGTTGTAAACAGTCACATAGCAAAATAATATTGTTTTAAAATATGGTCTATTAGTAAGACCTTATGTTGTTAGTTCCAAATAAAGTGTATCCCAGGACTTCACAGTTTCTATCACAAAATAAATATTGCTGCAATATCAGGTAGGCCTACTGAAGTACTGTTTCTATCCAAACCGGTTGGCCTATTTATGATGCGTTTTCTGACTTCGTGACTTCTAACTTCTGTGATGTTAGAAGTAAGTAAACACGACAGGAAAATTAATAACTGATTAATTACATACCTAGCAGCGTGTTTCTTGTTCAAAAACGCTTATGAGCAAACCATTGGGTGTCATATTTAACAAGGCCTATCTCATGTTAGAACACTCCGACAGCATTCCACGTTGTAACAGATGAATATGTGATGCATTCTTATTATATCGTTCGCAAATTGTGCTAACCCTACTTCATTAACAAACGAGTTTCTCGCGTGACGAAAATTTTGTATCGCCAGCAGAATACATCTTCGTAAAAAGTGCATATTTAGTCTTAATAATATGCTCCTTCACAACAAACTAATATCTAAACATAGTACAGTTCTTTCTGAACACGTAGATGCCTACTCCATATTTGTATACTTAATAATTTGCCTGATTGGGCTAGTTTAAAGAAATACACGATTGGACAGCTGATCTGTGGCGGATATGACACGCGGAGAACTTACTCAAGTAGGAGGGGAGGTAGCGAGAATGAACTACCTGCTCAGAGCATATGCTTCTAAGTTTTTATTCATACGAATTTGAGAACTTACTCAGAGAACGTTCTTTTGCTCTGAGAATCTTCTGTGGAGCATATGCTCTTTTTTATTCATACGACCCATTATAGCAAGCTCTACAAAGTGTTGTTTACTGTGCAGCTGCGTGCGTCTGATCACGTGACAACGATTTCCGGTCTGATACGTCATCGCAGCCGTGTGAGGTACTGTCGCGATCCTCTCTTGGGAAAGTATGGCCAGCCTGCCAGCGACAGCCATGTTGGGCCTAATCCGCTGCTGCTTGCACACCGACCGCTACATCGTTCCCAGCGCTTAACAACACTTGTCAACCGATTTTGAGAAAACTATTTGATAAAATATTTAATTTTTTTACATGTTATGGTGTTATATATTCGCTCGACAATGATCTCAATTTCTATTCATTATTACTTATAGTTTCCGTGCTACATCGAATTAAGTAAACTACTGTGCAAAATTTTAAAGAGTTTGCAGAGGAAAAATCGCATTGCGTAGACTTTGCGTATGGTTGATTTTAGCATACAGAATGTTGCGGACGAAATGTAGGTAAGATATCGAAATTTTATTAAAGGTTGAGAGCAGAACGATAACTCTTTTCGTTCTCGAGATACAGGGTGTTATATCCGACGGACAGATGCGGGAACTTCGCATAGTTCTGTCCATGCGGACCTGGCTGCTCTACGGAATACTTTTCGTCCGATTTTAAGAAAACTGTTTGGTTTGTGGCTGTAGATCTAAACGATTCATCTATAAATTCAGATTGATCTGTACCGTAGACAAATATTCGAATAGACCACGAACATGTCGTCATCGGAGCATAATGTAAATGAAGAAAACAATAGAGATTATGGATAAGTCTTTGATGAGTATTTTTAAAAAAACGAATGAGAAAAGCTTGTTTCAGAACTGTATATTAATTTCATATCTAAACGGAAATCTAGTTCACTCACTAGTATGTCAAAAATTTGTGTATTTTCGGCAACTACCTGCAGATAAAGCCAAACACGCGTGAATAATTTAATCTCATGACATTGTGCAGCAATTTTCCTCACAAATTTATTCAAGTTAAAAATATATAGGTGCTGGGTGATCCATTCGTCAGTGAATCTTTAATCTATTAATTTACATTATGAATTAAAATCATCACAGCACAAGATGAGGTCGCTTCTGGACTCCTACTTTTCTCTGACGACTTTCATCAGCCAGACTGTTCATCTTCCTATATTTCTAATGCCTAATGGAAGTACTATAATGTTTACCTTCCTTCCTCGCTTCTTAAAAACACCCAAAAGTAAAACAGTGTGGCATTATTCAAACTAAAGCGCAAGAATATTCACAAGGCTTCTCATGGCAGCCAAGCAACGTAAAGGGCCAAGATGGCGGAAAGAATTACGTGACTCGATTTCAGGCAATCACGAGCTGCAGACGGCGGCACGCGGCGCGGAAAAGGATGGCCATACTTTCCCTATACAGAGCTTTACCACGCTACCTTCAGAAGCGTCTCTAGTGTGGTCTACCAGTACTAAGCCAGCGAACCGCCTGACACCTGCTAGCATCTTACGGAACTACGAGGGGAGCGTAGGACAGTGGTTTAGGGTGGGCTGCTTCTCTGTATATGTTACACTGTGCTCCAGACTTTATTAAAGCTGTGAATTGATGAGCCAGATAGTGTATTTTCTTAAAATGCGGTAATGAAATATCATGAACCTGTCAGTAATACACTTCCAGTTCGAAGTATAACAGTTAGCTGAGTTTTGATCCAACAATGAAAATGCCACTTTGAAAATATTTGTGTTAATTATAATGCAAGTCCATAGTCTAAAAGTGCTGCGAAACTTATACAGTGAACAGTAACTGTAATGATGAACAATCGTGATCACGGATTTGCATGTTGTTAATGTGTTGTAACAACTGCTTTCATAGTCTAAGACATATTTATCTGGTGCTTATTAAACGTATTAAGTCCACATGCTCGTAAAATTGCTGTTAAAGGGTTTGGTTGTGAAATTTGGTTGACGAAATATGAGTACAAACACAAAGTTAACAACAGACTACTGCAATCAAAAATGCGCCTAGGTCAGCTGCCACAAAAGCATTCTACACCGAAATTACATATCCTTAATAACTTACGTTGTTGCCACGCTGATATACGTAAATATTTGCTACACAAACATTTAACAAGTGAAAAATTCCGGCTGTTAATACTGCTTCCGTTAATCAGGTACTGTCAACAACAAATGAAAATATTTTTAAAGAAAGAGTAGACACTCAAGTGTTTATTTTATTTTATTATTCAACAGATGAGACACACTTTCATCAACTGCAGCAGCAAGAAGAAACACACAGACGCTAGGCAGAAAACTGAGCCTTTTCTATGGAGTGTACTTCAAAGAAATTGCAAGATACGTCATCTGAAGCTTCACTCTTGGGGAAGCTGTGTGTCATTAGCCAGGAGTTTTGTTTGTGTATAGACAGACAGAGACCAAAAGAGGCAAAACATCTGGTATTCCTGCTCGATATATTTGTCGTTTTAACACTTCGATTTGTCTATTTAAATGCTGAATACACTTTAGAGATATTGCAGAAGCAAAGATTGTACAGAAAATGTACACTAAATACAGCACATCACTTTCAACAACAAGGACAGACTCCTGTAAACTGTACTGACCACCGCCAATATGGCGGCCTAGTTTATGCAGGTTGCCGCAAAGAGCGCTGTAACTCGTGTGTGAACCACTCCATAAAATTCTAGCTTGTTGGTGTGGACCTTCTAGTGTAAATCTGCTACGCCACCACGTGGGTCGAGCTATCCACGAGCTCCCCACGCGATCATGCGAAGTTAATACTACGCCCTTTGCATTTTACTACACGACTCATTTCGCTGCCGAGTTTTAGCGGACATGTGTCCTCGGTTTCTCACGCGACGAGACGATTCGGCAACTGAGGACCAGTGACCGAAGGCACCACTCAGGAATCAGTGTATGTCGAATTGTCCTGCTGCATGTTGTAATGGGTGAAAATAAATTATAATTACTGCAAACACAGTCATCACTTTGCCATTTATAAATTCACCACCAGGGCCGGCGGAAGGGTAAAATATCACCCGGGCAAAGGATCCATATGGCGCCTCCTACAACCCATTGGTATCACTGACTTTAAATTTGCTATGCTACCTCACAGATAGTTGCTTTTAAAGGATAAGTCCTTGAACTCTATAACTATAAGAATCAATTATCAAACTGAGTAAGATCTTCACTTTTGTCAGTTAAATACACAGAGTAAGTTGTGGTTAGTGATATTCGAATCAATTATTTACACATAAGCATGCAGAATAAATGTTTGTAGAGTCTATGGGACTTAACTACGGGTTCATCAGTCCCTAAATGTACAGACTACTTATGAACTACTTACAACTAAGGACGGCACAAATATCCATGCCCAAGGGGGGATTCGAACCCCCGTCCATAGTGGCCATGCAGACCGTGACTGGAGTGCCTCAGTCCCCTCGGCCACCGCAGCTGGCGCATGCAGAATATTCTTCGTCATTGATTAGAAATTTACAGAACGATTCAAGAATCAACGATTTATATAAGATTGGTGATGCGATACAGTATTTATTTACACATATATTCATAAGCAACCTTGTTAACTGCGAAAGAGAACACAAATATGAACAAAAGAACATACAAATATATTTTGAAACAGCATTGCACAAAGATTTCGTAATACAAATAATACAACCAGTAATATAATTTTATATCTTTATACAGTTTTAAAGCAAATTGCCCTTTGACTTTTTACAATGTTAAGTAAAGTTAACTTATCGTGCCTTTTTCTCTCAAAGTCTTTAATTAAAGTATCATTGTCAAACTCACACAGAACATCACATTCAATGAAGTGATTTCCTTTATAGGAGATTCAAGAAGAGACTGGGGTTGTTATAAAGTGTGAGGCCTATGGCATGAGGTAGCAACCAAAGTCGCTACAAAGTTTATGAAAAAGTTCATTTTTAGTTCACTGTTTACAATAATATAAATTTAGCAACGATTTTGGCGCCCCCCAAACTCCCCTAAAATTTGGTGCCCTGGGCGGTCGCCGGTCTCACCCGGCCCTTCCGCCGGTACTGGTCACCACTACCTACGTGAACAATTAGTTGTAAGCGGCGAGGATAACTCGTTACGCTTCAATGTCTTTGAAAGTAAGCCACAACTGATCTACATTCGCATTTTTATTTTTGAAAGACTGTAGACTATCACTCAGGAAAGCGTGAAGCGAATTTTTATCTGCTCTATTGAGTAGATATATTTTTCGTTTATTTTTGGTTGATTTGGGAATTTCGATATTCAGCCTCTATGTTCACTAATCCCTGTATATGTTTTGATGCTCTTTACTAGCTCAGGGTTATTTGTTGCAACCATTTCCTATTCTAGTGCCAGCCGCGGTGGCCGAGGGGACTGAGTCGTTCCAGTCACAGTCTGCACGGCCACTACGGTCGGTGGTTCGAATCCACCCTTGGGCATGGATATTTGTGCCGTCTTAGTATTAGCTAGTCCATAAGTAGTTTGTAAGTTTGGCCTGATGACCCCGTAGCTAAGTCCCATAACTTATACGAACATTTGAAAACATTCCTATTCTAGTGGGTTCATGAACTGAATGTTCAAAGTTCAGAAAAAGCATTCAGAACTAGTTTTATATTTGCCGCCGGTTTTGAATACATATTTATGCTAACATATCGAGGGTAAATTAAAGTCGCCGATTATAACAGTATGCTTCGGGTACCTGTTTGAAATGCGATTCAAGCTTTCTTTGAACATTTTGGCAATTGCAACGTCTGACTTACGAGGCCGATAAAAAGATCCAATTCTTAATTTACACCGGTTGTCAGGAATAACCTCTACCCATACCAACTCACAGAAAATATCTGACTCAATTTCGCTGCAGGGTAAACCGTTTGTAACAGCAATAAACACGCCAGCCCCTTTTTTATTTATTCTATCCTTTCTGAAGATCATTTGGCTCTTTGTAAAAATCTCGGCTGCACTTATCTCTGGCGTCAGCCAGCTTTCAGAATCTATAAAGATTTGTGCCTCATTACTTTCTATCAGCGCTTGGAGCTCTGGAACTTTCCCAACACAGGTACGACAATTTACATCTGTTAAACCCGGTTGCACAGTGGTAAAGTGCCAGACTACAAGTCCGAAGGTCGCGGGTTCGATCTCTGCCAGGTCCTCTTCTTTCACCTCTGGCAGTATTGCTCATGTGAAAGATACCGAGTAGCACCGTGGTTCGGAACCCACGTAAAACTGTAGGTACCCCTATAACTGGCTGGGTAAGTCAGTTCTAAGGTCGGAGGAAGGCAACGGCATACCACCTCCAAATAGGACCATGCCTAGTAAAGCACTGTGGTGTTCAAACCAATCTTCGGATTGTAGACTGCTTTACCTTACACCAGTGGTTCCTAGATCTGCATTCTTCTTGTGTCTGACCTGTACTCTTTAAGACTGAAACCCATTTTGTGTATTCCTTAGGCTCTCTAACCAAAAAAACGCCGAGTCCACGCCACATAGCCCCCGCTACCCACGTAGCCGCTTCCTGAGTATAATGGACTCCTGACCTGTTTAGCAGAACCCAAAAACGAACCACCCTTTGGCGTAAGTCGAGGAATCTGCAGCCCACACGGTTACAGAACCGAATGAGCCTCTGATTCAGACTTTCCACTCGGTTCTGAACCAAAGGTTTTCAGTCAGTCCTGTGTACTATGCTGCAGATGGTGAGCTCTGCCTTAATCTTGCAAGCAAGACTGGCAGTCTTTACCACCTCTGATAGCCGCTCAAAACCAGAGAGTATCTCTTCCGATCCAAAGCGACACACATTGTTGGACCAAACATGAGTCACCACCTGCAGCCATTGTTTTAACTGCATTTCATATTTTAAGTTTTCATTCCTAAGTTTTATGTTCTCTTGGCTGAAGAGCAGCGCTGAATGCTTACATCTTCAGATATATGTGGTAATCTGCTACACATTAGCAGATAACTGCTTCAATACATCATTCTGAAGTCAAATAATTGAAAAGCATTGATTTGCATTTCACGAAAATCGAAAAACACATCGTCACTGTGCTCGTAAATCTGACGTTGATTCCCTCAATCAATTTGTTGTATCAGAGGATCGTAAGAACAACTAAAGAAAGTACCCATGTTTATTACTAAATTAACAAAATTGTATCATTTACATTGAAGACTGGGATATGGTAGTAATTCGTAATATTGTCGCATTGAAAGGGAAGCAGGCTTGACTTCGAAGACAACTGAACACAGCACTTATACTGATGGTAGGATTATTATGAACTTAACATACACACAGCACTAACTGCCTCTCGGGCAGAGTGCTCTGCTACTTATACACAGACAGAATGTACCAGAAATTAGAAGAACACTTAACATAAGAAACAAGTTGAATTTACAAGTGAACATAAGAAAGATGTACATCATTCTGGAATTGTTAATTACAAAGAAAGGAAAATTTTGCCCATGGGCGGCATTGAACCGGCGGCCATCAGCACCGCCGTCGGTGATGCGATCCCCTGTGCCACGCCGGCAGTCGGTTTACGTGGTGTCTCGCGGCATTGCTCCGTCTCCTGGAAAAACAGCGACCCGCTGTTATGTTCCCTGTGGAGCCAGCTGTAATGTCCTGGATCTTGACCTTGTCATGGGTCCTCTGTATGGCAGTTCTGAAGAATCCTTCCCTTCTCCACAATTATCTATGACAGGCGTTCCTGTCGTGGCTTCATCACTAACATTACCGTCCTTAGAGTCCTTGAACAAGAAGCAATTGTCGCGTACCTGCTCTTTAGGATCATAGTAAGGCTTCATGCACAGGACGTGAACAATATTTATTCGTTTTTGTCGTTTCGACGACGACTCATAATCCTCAACTTCGTATGTGACGTCTGACAGGCGGCGTATGACACGATACGGACCAAAGTACCACTACAATAACTTTTCTGACAGTCCAACCTTCCATACAGGAGTAAAAATCAATACCAGATTTCCTGGGCTGTACACAAAATGTCGGTGCTTGTCGTTATACCGCTGACGTTCCTTCTCCTGGTCGTCCAGTGTGCGTAGGCGAGCCAGCTGTCTTGCTTCTTCGGCCCTGGTGATGAGCTCTTTAACGTAGCCATCCTGAGTGTCGTCCGGTTGGAACGGGAACAGTGTATCCATTGTCGTCTCAGCTTCACGGTCATGGAGCAGGAAAAACGGCGTGAAGCCTGTGGCGTCTTGGCTTGCGCTATTGTAAGCAAATGTCGCGACTGGCAGAATTGTATCCCAATCCTTCTGCTCAACATCGACGTACAACGTTCCGTAAGACCATTTGTCTGAGGATGGTAAGCATTTGTCATTCTGTGGACAATGTCGCATCGTGACATTACCTTTGATACTAGTTTTGACTGGATACTTGATTTGATTTGATTTGATTTTTTCCAGGGAACCAAAACAGTCTTGGACCAACCCGCCACTGCCCGCACCGAAACTAAGTTTATTGTGCGGTATCGCTCCCTGTGTATCTAGTAAAGCCAACCAATGCCCTTGAACAGTGCAAGGAGTCCCTTTACCAGTTCTTTATTAGACACAATTTCTTCGGGTCTGGTTGTCCCAAATATTCTGTGCCTTTTATTCTCCAATGCAATGCATTCGAAGATTAGATGTGATGCATCATCCTACATTTAGGGTCCTCTTCTGTTATTCCCATTGTATGTAGGTGTTTTTTGAAATTTCCATGGCCTGTCAGCGATCCAACCATGAGTCTAATCTCTCTCCTGTTCAGACCCAGGATTGCAGAGCTTCTTTTAAAACATGGCTTTGGCATCATTACCTTGCCATGTTTTTGTTGATGGACTTTGGTCCAATATTCTACGTGCTGTCTTCTGAGCCAGTTACGTAGCTCCAATTTGATCATTGCCTTGGTGATTGTCAGGACAGGTTCCGGTCCAATAAATGGAGTCTCTGCCCCCATCCCGGCTAATCTGTCGGCATGTTCGTTGCCACTGATCCCCGAGTGGCCAGGGACCCACAATAGGTTTACTCTATTGCTTTCCCCTAGCTCCACCAGAACCCTGTGACATTCTGCAACAATTTTAGACCTTGTTGCAGGAGCTACCAGTGATCTCAGGGCTGCCTGGCTGTCTGAATAGATATAGATGCTACGATCTTTGTAGCACCTACGCAAATTCTCCTCCACGCCCTGATGGCAATGATTTCGGCCTGGAATACTGAGGCCAGTTTTCCTAGAGAGATGACGCCCTCCAGTCTTGGCTGCACCCCATATAACCCATCAGTGAACCAGACAATATCCCCTGTACAGTGTCGAACTATTTTCCCCCATTGCTCCCTACTTCCAATTGTTATATTGAAAGGCTTGTTGAAGCAGTATGGGGTTATAATATAGTCGGCTGGCATTTCCCCAACCTTTCCTATATTTACCTCACTATTTTAGTGTGTGATTCTGGATATCCCAAAGAGTTCCAGTTGTTGCCAGATTTGAGTCTGTATGCACCACCCGCTGCCTCCATCTTGACCCAAAGATGTAATGGGGGCATATCCAGCATGGTTTCCATCCCAGCAGTTGGTGTGCTGCTAATTCCGCCTGTTACGGCTAAGCAGACTAGTCTCTGCACCTTGCCAAGCTCCTTAGCAGCAACCTGCTGTTCTACCTTCTTCCACCACACGACCGCCCCATAGGTGATCCTGGGTCTAATCACTGTGGTGTATATCCAGTGCATACCCTTGGGGCTCAGGCCCCAATTTTTGCCACAAGCTCTCCTGGTACTCACAAGAGTACCTTTTGCCTTGGTGCAAATATTCCTGATGTGAGGGGTCCATGTCAGTTTCTCATCTAAGGTAACCCCTAGATATTTCACTGTCCCCTTCACAGGTAGAGCTTCATTGAAAAGCTTTAGATTCCAACTTGAATGTTGTATATGCTTCTTTGTGAATGGTACAACAGTCTTCTTAGGACTAACCCCCAGATCCTGTTTTCTGCACCAGTGTTGCACAATGTCCAAAGCACCTTGTGCCATATTCTTTACTGTGGTAGCAAATTTGCCAAGTATTACTATGACAAGATCATCTGCATATCCTTGGCAAAAGTACTGCCTAGAGTTTAATTCTGCAATGGATCATTCACCACTAGATTCCACAATAAAGGGGAAAGGAATCCTCCTTGCGGGCAACCCCTAGTGGTGTTGATTACCATTCATGGTAGCTTCTACCTTTCTTCCACTGAGCATGGCACTAGTCCACCTACATATTGTGGTCCCTAGGTCATGCACCTCTGCTGCCCTAACCATGGAATCGAAGGTCGTGTTGCTAAAAGCCCTCTCGATGTCCAGGAAGATACAGAGGGCTATTTTCTGAAAGTGTATTGCTTTCTCCACCTTCCCAACAAGTTGGTGGATAGCTGTCTCACATGATTTACCCGGCTGATATGCATGCTGGTTTGAATGTAGAGGAGCCCTACTTAACCTCCTTTTTCCAACATGCACATTAACCAGCTTTTCCAATGTCTTAAGAATGAAGGAGGACAGGCTGATTGGTCTCATGTCCTTGGCCTTGGTATGATCAATTCTCCCTGCCTTGGAATGAAGACAACCTTCACTGCCCTGCAGGCATTGGGAATGATTCCTGCTGCTAGGCTAACCCTGAATAACCCGCATAGGAATCTAATAAGATTTTCTCACGCTTTTGCAGGAGAGTTAGAAAGATTCCATCGGGGCCAGGTGACTTGAACGGTTGAAATGTTCCCACCGCCCATCGGACCTTACTGAAATCGACACACTCCTTGGCCAGATCCCAGTCCTGTTTGCGAATACCTGAGAACCGTTGTCTCTCAGGAATCACATTCTAGTCTGAGTTATCCCCCAGAGTATATTGAGGAAAGTGAGTCTTGAGGAGCAGTTCCAGCGTTTCATGTGCTGTCTTTGTATACTCCCCATCCTCCTTCCTCAATGTTCCTCCTGGATTAGTTGGTACTCTAGTGAGGATTTTATGAAGACTCGCTTGAGCAGCTGTGCCCTCCACTTCCTCACAGAATACCTTCCAGGATGCCTCCTTTGCCCATCTGATGGCAAGGTTGTAATTGACAAGGACCTCACGATACTTTGCCCATTGTCCTTTGCGCCTCACAAGGTTAAACAGTCTTCGTACCTGTTTCCTTTGCATTTCCAGGTTATTATTCCACCAAGGCACACTCCTATTTGTGCACTTCTTAGTGATTGAGCAGTTGTCCTGGTATAAGGTCACTATAGCAGAGGTTACGGCCTCTGCTACTTCCTCAAACTCTGCTGGATTCCTTATCGAAGTTTTAATTTCCGATAGGCTGAAGTCAAGGTCTCTCCTATATGTCTCCCAGTCCGTTTTCCTGGGATTCCTATAGGCCATGGTCTGTCTGGTTCCCATTTCAACCTTGAATTTAATATACATGTGATCTGATGAGGATGGCTCCAGGACCACATGCCACTGTTTGACGTAAATTCCCATCATCATGGAACCAAAAGTTATGTCAATTACTGGCAGAATTGTATCCCAATCCTTCTGCTCAACATAGACGTACATCGACAGCATATCGGCTAACGTCTTGTTAAAACGTTCCGCAAGACCATTTGTCTGAGGATGGTAAGCAGTTGTCATTCTGTGGACAATGTCTCGTCGTGACATTACCTCTGATAATAGTTTTTACTGGAATACTTTCCCACGATCAGCTATTATGACACGTGGTGATCCATGCTTCAAAATAGTGTCTTCTACAAGGAATTTTGTGATCTCTGGAGCTTCTGCATTCGACACAGGTTTGGTGACAGCGTAACGTGTGAGGTAGTCAGTGCAGACTATTATCCATCGGTTACCGGTTGTCGACTCTGGGAACCTCCCTAAAAGATCGATCCCATCTCGATGGAATGGTGCTGCTGCCTGCGGAATAGGTACGAGATGCCCTGGAGGTAATTTTACCACGTTCTTCCGTCGCTGGCACTCTTTACAGTGATTCACATAGTGGTTGACAGATCGATAGAGACATTTTCAGTAATATCTGAGTCTCATTCTGTCTAGGATCTTCACAAATCCCAGATGACCAGATATTGGAGAATCGTGGAAATATTTGAGAATAGCTGGTTGGAGATGACCTGGAATGAGCGGTAGCCATTTGGGGCCCAGTGGATCGTAGTTGCTCTTACACAATTTTCCGTTTATAAGATGGAACTCTCCATTGGTCAGTTCTCATTTATCCAAGTCCTCTGTCGTTTTTAATAGTGCTGGATCTTCCCTCTGTTCAATTGTAATGTCAACTAATTCAGTGAGGGCTGAAATTTCATTAATGCTGTTGTGTTCCACTAATGGATTCCTCGAAAGGTAGTCGGCTTTCTTGTGTTTGCGCCCGTTCTTGAATAGCACTGTGACATTGTACCCTTTAAGTCTTAGTGCTCATATTGCTAGTCGACCTGATGGATCCTTCAAGCTAGTCAGCCAACATAAAAAATTGTGGTTTGTCACGACGGTGAATGGTTTGTCGAATAAATACAGCCGAAACTTGTTGATAGCTCAGATAACTGCCAGACACTCTTTCTCAGTTGTAGAGTAGTTTATCTCGGACTTTGAGAGTACTCTTGATGCATATGCTATCACTTTTTCAACACCTTCCTGAACTTGTACAAGCACTGCACCAATCCCATAACCAGTGACGTATGTGTGATGTTCCGTTTCCGCATTCTCGTCGTACAAGACTAGCACTGGTTCGGACGTTGGAGCCTCCTTAAGTGGCCGGAAAGCTCTTTCTTTTGCCTCATCCCAGTAAAACTTGGCGTCTCCCTGCAGAAGCTCTTGTAATGGACATGCCTTGTTACAAAATTCTTTTATGAAACGTCGGTAGTATGAGCACAGCCCGAGAAAACTTCTCACATCACGAATGTGCTGAGGAGTTGGAAATTCTGTGACTGCCCTTACTTTATCTGGATCAGGACGGACACCATCTCCGTTGACTAGGTGCCCCAGGATTTTTATCTCTTTGGATTGAGGCGGAGTCCTGCAGCCTGAACACACTTCAACACAGTTGTCAGGCGACTCAGATGTTCTTCAAATGTTTTCGAGAAAACGACAGTGTCATCCAAATAGCAAAGACATGTCAAATTAAGTTTTCCATCATGCGTTCGAATGTGACCGGAGCATTACATAATCCAAATGGCATTACTTTGAATTCACAGAGGCCGTCAGGTGTAATAATAGCCGTCTTCTCTCTGTCAACTACATCAACCTCCGTTTGCCAGTAACCTGTCTGCATGTCCATAGTTGAGAAGTATGTAGCCCCTTTCAAGCAGTCTAAGGTGTCGTCAATGCGCGACAGTGGGTAGACATCTTTCTTTGTTATTTTGTTCAGCCGCCGATAGTCGACACAGAATGGCCATGTGCCATCCTTCTTTTTTTTACAAGGACCACCGTAGACGACCAAGGACTCTCGGATCGTGGAATAATGTCATTGTGCAACATCTTCTCTACTTCCTCCCGAATTATCCATCTTTCGGCTGGCGACACTCTATACAAACGCTGGCTAATTGGTGGATGATCCCCAGTATTTAAACGGTGCCTTATCGTTGGCCATTTCGTCTGACTTTTCCCCTGCTGAGTTGTGAATGCATTCAAAAATTGGCGTAGTATAGCTAACACCCGCTGGCGTTGTTCCTTGGTCAGTCCGGGCTCTATTGGCAGTTCCACTTTTGTTTCCTCCAGTGTGTTGTCTGTACTAACAACAGAGCATGGGTCTTCGTTGATGACATTGAGCTCACCGTCCTGGATTGGTTCAGCTGTCCCAATACACATTCCTTTGGGGATAAGTTGCGACTGCTTGTGACAATTAGTGATCCAAATCTCTCCTCGACCTCCGGTAATGGATATGATAGCCACTGGTATGTAAATTTCTTTGGTGACCCTGATAAACTTTTTACTATCAACAAGCACTTCACAGTTTAATTGCTCATCTGTGTTTGTGACTGCAACTCTTCTCATCGTCAACGGCGGGATCGTCACATTGTCAACGGCAAATAACTTCCCAGAAAATTCTGTGTTATGTGTCTTCAATTTGCAGCTCAGATCTTCCACAGTCAATGATAGCTTGGGATGCCTGAAGGCAGTCCCATCGAGGATGACATTGTGACTATATTCTGTGAACACGACAAATTCAAATGGCTGGGTCCTGTTGTTGATGGTTATTTTTGCGACACAAGTTCCTGCTGGCTGGACGTACTTTCCATTCTCGACCTTCAGCACAGTTGCCCCCATATCACAGAACATTGTCTTCTTTAGTGTGCGGCGGTAATTATCTGGCAATACAGAGAAAGACGCTCCTGAATCAACAAGTGCCTGGACAGGTTGCCTGTCGATTATGACGCCGTTGAGGTTTCCCGACATCTTAGCGACTGTCGTCCATGGAAGATTTTCATCTATGGCGGTCTCACCTCTGTAGATGGTCGTTTCGCTTAGTTTTCCTGGGCGCAGCGCCTAGGGGAGCGGCTGGTACATCTCTACGGCGACGATGAACGGCTGCGGCTCGTCGGAGAGCGACCTTGTCTAGGGTACACCGATTAGCTTCTTCCCATAGGTCGACTGAACTCATTAGCAGGTGATTGCTTGGGATAGAACTGCTCTGATGGCTGACGTCTTGCGGCAAAATAATCGTCGAATACTCGCCTTCTCTCTCTGCACTAGCATATGATATGTCCAGGGCGCCCAAAGTGGAAACACAGTGGTATGTTGTCTTCAGTCCTCCAGGCGTCTGTTCTTCTGCGGGGCGTCATAGTTGCAGGGGGAGTTGGTTGTGGCCGCGTCAGTGACGCTAACCGCTGTGCCACGCCGGCAGTCAGTTTACGCGGTGTCTCGTGGCAATATTGTACTTATTTTGAAACAAAATAAACGCGAGAATTTTCAGCTTTTACGAGATTTTATTTTAAACAAATACTTGAAACAACCCGTTTTTGAACGTTATATACGTATATAGTGCGATTAGGGACTGTAAATACAAACAGCACTATAACACACTGTCAGTGTCGTGGTCGGAGTGTCATGACATCGAGCCACGTCACCATTGCTTCAAAGAATTGTACAGCTGGAATACGTAGCGCTAGCTCTCTTTATTCTTACCTCCATGGCAAATAACTATTTGTCTATGGCACAATCTAATAACTGTGGTGCCGGCCGCGGTGGCCGAGGAGACTAAGGCGCTCCAGCCACGGTCTGCACGGCCACTACGGTCAGGGGTTCAAATCCCCCCTCAGGCATGGATATTAGTGCCGTCCTAGTTTGTAAGTAGTTCATAAGTAGTTTGTAAGTTTAGGGACTGATAACCCCGTAGTTGAGTCCCATAGACTATACAAACATTTGAACATTTTGAACATAACTGTGATATCACGAGCACAATCTAATAACTATGGTATCACTACCTCCTGATGGTTAAAATTTTGTTTGCTAGAGATCACCTATTCACCATCGACTTGGACGGCTCATTCGTTGTAATTACTTAAATTTTTTAATATCCAAATAATTACTTTTGGCATTTTGTACATAATACACACAATTTTATTCTGAAACTCTGCAGAATACAACTCACCGTAAGTAAAAGTACATAAAAATATCGTATCAGATTTTACATTTATGATGCATTTCTTTTTATCATTACGTCTTTTGATGCCACATACTACCTTTTCAATCAGTTTGACTTTTAATATTCTTACTAGTGACCTTTTGTATTAATTAATTTTATCACTTTATATTCAAGGTCATATCATTTTAATATCAAAACACTTCAGAATATAGCTGGTAATCACATTTATTATATTGGAGTGACCAAAGAGTAAGTATACATGTCCAAAATAGAAGATGTTGTCAAGAAAGAGGGAGTGAAGAAAAGGATTGGTTACTGAAAAGAAATGCTGAGACTAGAGAAAGAAATTAATATAAATCTAGCATAGGTGGTGGGAGAACGAAGAACATGTTGTAAAGAGCTCCGCAGGCACTCAGTTCTTGCCAAAACTCACCTAACATTACAATAATGTGTTTCTAAAAATTTTATGTCTCTAAGCTCACAGGTTTTTAAATCTCCTCCATGAAATCCTCAATAATTAGCCAACCTCTTTGGAAAATGTACCCTGACCTGGGCTCCTGGATGAGTTTTCCATTACTCTAGGCATTTTCTAAACCTCAACAGTCAATTTATCCCTCTTAATTCCCTTTCAGCTATTCTTCCATTAGGAGCATCCACTAAAGCCAAAAGCTTACACGTTTTCCTATATTTGTTTGTCTCTTCTCCTGCATTTTTGGTTTATCAATGTATTTGATACTGTGAAACAAACGCATATTAATGCCACAGTTAAATTATGGAAATTTAATGCAAATGTCTGTGGTCCCTGATGAAAGAAAATCAATCATGTAATTAGTTCTTAATTTAAGTTGTCGTATAAAAATACATACTGTGATAGCTATCGTTACGTAATAGACTAAACAATATATTTGATAGGGATAGGTTGGCACTCATCACAGAGACGTCCCAATGAGCTACACAAAGGCACAAATAACAGATACAACTTTTCCAAAGGTTTCGGCCGTTATAGCCTTTGTCACTGAGAGAAACACACACTCTCTCTCAACACACACAAACACAACTGCCATTTCCGTCCACTGTAGCCACCTCAGGCTGGCCAGAAATGGCAGTCGTGTTTATGCAAGTGTGTGTGTTTGAGAGAATGTGCGTGTTTCTCTGAGTGACGAAGGTCATAACAGCCAAAAGGTTTGGAGTAAGTTCTACTCTTATTTGTGCCTTTTTGCGTTTCATTGGGACGTATCAGTGGTGAGTAGCAACCTATCCTTCTCAAAAATATTGTTGAATCCTTCCTGGGATTTCCATTATTTGGTAATATACAAAACGTATCATCAGCAACTGTTGTTATTTTTAATGAGCTCTTTTCTCTAGGTTTCCTTAAATGCTGTACATTCAAACTCTAAATAAATAAGTTTTAAAAGCTTACTTGATCTGCATTAGGCTCATATACTGTAGTTAAAACAGGTTTCTTGGGAATACAAAGAGCAGCTTCCTTTGAAGCTTTGCCCCAAGTGGTGGTATAAGTGTATCTGAGTAGTAGATCCAATTCATCCTTCCCAAGTACTTCAGCAGCATCATCAAGAGAGAGTGCTGGAGCCATTATCACACGTGGACGAGTTTTTCTTACGAGTTCATCATCCTCTCTTGAAAGTTCCTGTGCAAACATTTAAAATATATTAGATTACTCTGAAAAATTCTCCACTGAACTGAGAAAGTATTATTCAAAAGAGATAGTGGCTGGTTAGTACATACACAAAAAAGACGCAAGTAGAGACGAAAATAAACGTGGACATTAGCTTTCGGAACTTTTTTCTTTTGTGGGGTAGAAGTGGAGGGAAAAGAAAGAGACAGAAGGGAAATGTTATATTCACAATCAGAGCTGTGATGTTAGGATGAGTGACATGTTAAAGGCAATCTCCAAAATAACGATATATTCACAAATAAACAGCTTAATACTGACCAATATAAATGTCATCGGTACTCATTTCACTAGCAGCAATTTAAAATGAACCCATAGATATCTCTCTAACCAAACCCTCTGAAATTACAACATACTTGGAAAGAAACGATCAAATATTTGTCAGAAGCAAGAACATAAAAGTCACATTGATCGTTTCACTTGCAGCAATTTCATTCTCCATTTTCAAACCCACAAAATCGATATTATTGTCGAGACTGCCCTCTCGTATAAGTAACATCTAATCTTACATAATATAGTGTGAGTCGAAAGTAGCACTAATCCTTTTATTAAAAAAAAAAAAAAAACTCAGCAGGAACTGGGAAACATGAATTTCCATTAATGTACAGGTGAGATGATATACCTATTGTGATAATATAATGAATCATGCCGACAACATTTCAAAACACTTGGTATTATGACACTGCCATCTGTTTATATTTATAATATCATCTCATTTGTCAAATCATATCTATTGAAGAATGACTGCACATTGTAATGTAACAACATGAGCCTCCATCTAATGTAGTATACGATACCTCTCTTTACTGAAACCCAGGATATCCTTCTTTCCTTATAGTGTAGTTTAGCATACCATTTCCTATATACTGAAGCTCCGGATGCCTTTCTTTCCTGTAGTAAAGTTTATGATACCACCTTTAAACCTTTCTATCCTATAGTAAAGTTTGTGATACCACCCGTATTCATTTCTACATTATAACAACTACATTGTTTATGTCACTAAGTATTTATCTCATTTTATTCCCATTAATAAAATCCATTAATTTCATAGTAATTACAGCTTTTATGCCCATTACTAAATTTCTATAACTTCATAATTACTATTACCATATTTTCCCATTATCAAACCTCATTAATTTCGTAATGCTCTATAACCATTGTTCCCATTATTAAAACCCCAGTAATTTTGTAGTATTTATTTTGCAGCATTTATTTCCTTTCATTTCCTTTATTAAGATTATATTAATTTTCATAATATTTTTGGCTTGACCAAATTCTAGTACAAATTTTAATTTAAAGTTGTAGTTACATCTAATTGTCATTATGGCTAATTGTCAGACATTGTAGTTCATTGTAAAGCAGATTATTTAACTTCAACCAAACAATAGGATTCACTTCCTTTATGAAATATTAAAACTATTTAGTCAGTTATTTGTTATAGTAATACATTTACATTGTATAACAAAAACAAATTACATCAATTTGTTGTTTATAAAAGAACCGATTCATAAATTATCATTGTGATAATTATGCATCACTTAACATTGTTAATAATGTAATAAACACATGTAATGCACGGGAATTAGTAGTCAGTCAGTCAGTCAGTCAGTTGTTGTACTTCAGAATTAGAGTTCAGTTAAGCCAGTTGTATCTTGCCTGTAGCAATAAATCGAAGTGGATTTCGAAGAAGTACTTGTTCTTTTTGACAAATACCCCTTCGCAATTAATATTTATCGTCAAGTTCAAATTTTATAACAAATTAATTATTACTTGTGGCGATCACCTTATTCAAAGAGGGATTGTCATAACATTCAGATTTAATTGAGATATTCATAATTATCAAACAAGGCAACAGTCTGACCTACATGTGATTCAATCCAAAACAACTTGCTACCAAAAATTGTCTTACATGTTGGGATACGTATGTATAATAATTTGCTCAATGAAATCAAAGCAACAAAAAGTCCATGAGCATTCACACACAACTTCAAAAAATACCTTCTGGAAAAAAGCTACTAAGCAGTAGCTGATTTTTTTTTAAAGAGTTGAAATTGCAAACCCCTTTGTAATAAGTGTTCGCCTATGCCTGGAAAGTCTACGAAATGTACTGGACTACAGTTTAAAAAAACAATTGCATTATATATATTTAAGTAGATGCAATCTAACAAATAAAGGAGGTCTACATTGTAATGTCTATTACCCTATTGTAAAATGTTGCGAAATAATTATAACAAAAATTGTAAAAATTAGTTTGTAAAATTATTTATAAAAATGTTTTTGACTTGTCCAATATCATATGTAGAACTGTACAATACTATGATTTCCTGGATCAAATAAAATACAATACCTTGAACATAGATATATGGTCGAAGATATATGGAGAACATGGGCATCATCATAAGGTTTTTGTTTTGTTGTTTTGTTTGTTTCTTTAATAGAAAGTCAATCATGTGATATATCATATAATATTACTATATTTTCTGACATGTTCATTCTCATAAACAAAGTATATGTAGCAGTTATGGTTCAAAAGTTACAACACTTTTGACTGGAAAAACAGACTTGACTGTTCTCCATAAAATGCAGTCACTTTATGTGCTCAACAAGCTATTCCTCCTGTTTAATGCTCACTTGAAGTTGCTGAACCAATCGTTGTGCACTCGCAGAAGGAATTCCATAAAAATGTTGGCACACGTTTCTTCAATACATTGCTTGAGAGGGTGTCTTTTTCTTATTTTCTACATATATAGGATCTGCTTTATTTTAAATGGTCCCACAGATAAATGCCATGTGGTGTAAGATCAGATGATCTCTCTGTCCATTCCACATAACCATTTTGGCCAATGATTAGGAAATTGACCATTTACCCACTGACAAACAACTGCTCCATACAGGACCACACACAAGGGTGGGGGTGGGCACAGGTCCCTCTTCCCCGAAATATTTGGCCTTACACTGCATACAATAGAATTTTTCTATTACTGATACGATTTCTTAATAATATTCTTAAAAATAATAATGAAACTTAGTAATATTCATTCTTGACTATGACTGAACGTCAGGTACAGAAGTGAAAAAGTTGAGAAATAGGAAAGGAATATTCACCTATTATGAGCCTTCAAATCTTGTAATGCAGAGTACACAGTGGATAGTTTAATAACATTTCTAAATCTACATTTTTATAATCATTTCCGTGTAGTTGTATATAGATCACCCAAGGACAGGTTTGAGCTAAATAGCTTAGTCTCAGTGCTATATTTAACCATAAAAGTAAATATTTTGGTGCAACAGAAAAGAATAGTCTCATCATTAGTATCTTTGTCCCTGCATTAAAGTAAATAGTTCCCTTTCATTTACAAAATAACACATTGAATGATGTGGAGTGGACTCAGGTCCAGTTTATGGGTTTTATAAGTACTGCAGCTGCAGGGTGCACCAAGATAGTGGAAGTGAGATAGAGAGGATGTGAAATTGAGGAGGTCCTGAAAATGAGGTGGGATCTGAGATTGATCACTGCCAAAACTTGACAGTTTGGTTTCTTGCTAAAAGAAAATGAATCTTCAGGTGTTAAAATCCAACTTTCGCATTAGTCTTGCTGTTGCAAAGGTGATAATTAATGGTTGATTTTACGTTTCCTTAAGATGGACAGCTGCTGCAGTCATCCTACAAGTGATCCAGTGACAATATAGATTCGCATTTCTCTCCTACTGCTACTACGGTAGATGAAGTGAGGCGATTGATTCGAGACAGAGATGTAACATTCTGTGACAGTCTCTAGTCGTTGCCATACCTGTTTTTTTAAACTGTAAGTATTTTTTAATACATTTCAAAAACGGAACATGTTTGTTTGGTGTTAAATTTGCGATTTGCGATTTGCGATAATTATGAATCCCGGCGTACTTTTTGAGGATAATTTTGCAAATGATATTGCAAAAATGTAGTCTTACTTCTTAACATAATATGAGCGATAGGGGACTTTGTCAAATGTGCAAAGTATTTTGATAGATATAAGACAGAAAGATTTGGAAAAATATTGTCAGTATCAGACATAAATAAAATTAATTCACAAATGGTTTGATATTACCGTAATTTTAGAAAAACCTAATGAAATGTTAAGATTCTTGTTTTTAAGATTGTATTTGTGTTGGTTTAGATACAGGTTCGTTCATTTGCAGTGCATTTCCTACATTTCTAGTACATGTTTCTTTGTTCTAGTTCAGGCTTTTATTTTCTGTAGAGTACTTTCGTTGATATTTTAATGCACACATTCACGTGGCTAAAACAACTGGCAACGCCTTTGTTTTCAGATTATTAAAAAATAACTGATCAAAACAATGGAAAGCGGCTGTGAATGTCACATTTTGTGCTTTATTTGCTTTGTCTAGCTGTGCTATAGCTATTTTACTGCATGTGATTCTGTTTGCCATGTAAGACATACAATTGGTGCCAATAATGAGGTGGCAGGTACGCTTTAGCCCACTAATCTTCCACCAGATTATCTCGTTTCTACTGCAAATAAACTTAGTTAACAGGAATGACATTTGTTGCCTAATGTTTTCAACAAAGTCCTTGAGAATCTCCATGTTTGTTGGATAGCTGTGATTCCACTGTTAATTAGAATCACTCGGATTCTATAAAGGCCACGAAAATGGTATTGGTTAGTCATAGTACGGTACTGATTTTTAAGTTCTTTCTCTCAAACTTAACGACTTTATCAAGATTGAAGAGCAGTGGTTACAATTTGTCACTTTCTTGCATGCCAGTCTTTATCTTGAAAGGCTTTGTTATATCAAAATAAATTTCATCTGTAAGTCTTTGATGAGGAATAGTGTTTTTTGTCAAGTCTATGACCTTCTAGGAAACTGAAAAGGGAAAGTCAATTAATGGAATCATGCGCTTTTTTTAAATCGAGAAACATACCAATGAGAGGACAGCTTCGAGTTACCATAAATATTTGTTCAGGATCGCCATGGTTGGAAGTCTGCTTGGTATTACTCAATCTTGACTTCAAAATTGCTCTTCAGTTCTCTGACAAAGACAAGTTGAAAACGTCTTGTAAATGGATTAAACTATGGAAATTCCACTATCGTTATTAATATCAACCTTGTCACTTTTTTATGTATTGGGCAGATGAATGTACATTTCCAGCCTTCAGATGTATTCCGTTTATAGGATTCCGTTTGTCACATGCCTATGAGGTTTTCTGTTGGATCGTTAAGTGGGCATACTTTCCTTTTAAGTATCAAAATTATTCCATCCTCTCGAGATATTACATTAATTTTTACTCTGAGGATGAGTGTGTGGATTCATATTTTGTGAGTGGTTGAGTTCCATGATTTGTGTACAGAGCAGGCTCTTTATGAGATTTTGATGGTGATTTGGACTTTTGAATATATCTGACAAATATACAGGCATCTCCATAAAGTTTTCTTGGTTAGTCATTTGAAGCCTTGCAAATTGTTGGAAGCACATGTTTTATGGAAAGTATATATTGGTCTTTCCTGTCAAAGTTTTGTAGAAGTCATATTTGTTGTAACCCTGAAGTCTTTTTTGACTGAGTGTATTTGTTTCTTCGTTTGTCTCCATTTTGTTTGTCTGATAAATTTTGCGATTTCTCGTTTTACTGTAAGGCTCTTTTCATCCATACATTGTTTTTTCACATGCCAAATTCCACCATGGAGCCACTTAAATAGGAATATTACAGAAATAAACTTATAAGACAATTTTCGACCGAGTTAACTATGGGAACTAAATTTTCAGTTTCCTTTCTTTAACTGTACTGTAGACGTGAAGCATCTCCAATCACTAGAATTATTTATTGTGAATCATGGAAATCGTTTAATTCGTAATTTCAGTTATTTATAAGTGAAATGGCATTAAGTATTTCACCCACACTATAAACATTTCTAAACCAAAAAATTTATTTCACAAGATACAAAGATAATTTTGTTGTAAAAAACAGTCCTTACTTAATATTGATTCTGAGAAAAAATGCGTATCACAGATCTGACTTCACCTAGGAGCACACAGTAAAGTATGAGGCTATCTGCAAAATATAAATAACAATAACTAGGGTTCCAAACCACAACATCAGACAGAATTTGTATTCATCCACTCAATATAACAGACATGATCAGCCCCTCTGACCTTATTTCAAAGTTTTGTTTCTGCTGCCTAGGTAAATCACAAGGGGAAGGCATGACCTGGGTAGCTCACTGAAGATAAGCGTTGGTAAATTAGTAACATTTTAAGGAAGTTGGCTCATGGAAGGTGTACAGTACACTAGCCTGTCGATTTAGAAGGGGAGAAGACTGCAAAGTTCTAAGTGCAGGTTGGTGAATTTTAAATATGTTTTTGTAGAGCAGCCACCAAGTCTTGTTTTGTACAACACACCAATAATAATATACTATGTGTTAATAAGAAGGAGCTTGTTGTATTGAGTTTTTTATTTTATTTATTATTTTTTGCGCTTTTAGCGTTCTTAATGTGAGCTCACCAGACACGTTTATTCATTTGTTCACTTGTGATCATGAGGACTTTTGTGTTTCATTCTACATCTACATCTACATGGGATACTCTGCAAATCACATTTAAGTGCCTGGCAGAGGGTTCATAGAACCACAATTATACTATTTATCTCCCATTCCATTCTCGAATAGCTCGTGGGAAGAAAGAACACCTGAATCTCTCTGTTCGAGCTCTGATTTCTCTTATTTTATTCTGATGATCATTTCTACCTATGTAAGTGGGAGTCAACAATATATTTTCGCATTCGGAGGAGAATGTTGGCGATTGGAGTTTCGCAAGTAGCCCACGCCGCAGCGATAAGCGCCGTTGTTGTAATGATTCCCATCCCAGATCCTGGATCATTTCCGTACCGCTGTCTCCCCTGTATCGTGACAATACGAAACGAGCTGCCCTTCTTTGGACTCTTTCGATGTCCTCCGTCAAACCCACCTGATAAGGATCCCACACTGGGCTGCAATACTCCAAAAATGGACGGACAAGCGCAGTGTATGCAGTTTCTTTAGTAGTTCTGTTGCATCTTTTAAGGGTCTGCCAATAAAACGCAGTCTCTGGTTCGCCTTTCCCACGATATTATCTACGTGTTCTTTCCAGTTTAAGTCTGAAGTAATAGTAATTCCTAGGTATTTTGTGGAGTTTACGGCCTTCACATTTGATTGATTTATGTTGTAAACAAAGTTTAACGGATTTCTTTTCGTACTCATGTGGACGACTTCACACTTCTCATTATTTAGAGTCAATTGCCAATTTTTACACCATACTGATATCTTATTCAGATCGTTCTGCAGTTGGTTTTGATCTTCAGATGATTTTACTAGACGGTAAATGACGGCGTCATCTGCAAACAACCTAAGAGAGCTACTTAGATTTTCCCCTTAATCGTTTATGTAAATAAGGAATAGCAGAGGACCAATAACACTACCCTGTGGAACGCTCGATATCACCTCTGTTTTAGTCGATGCCTTACCATCGATTACTACGAACTGTGTCCTCTCTGACAAGAAGTCCCCTATCCAATCGCAAATTTGGGGCGATATACCATAACCACGCAATTTCATTAAAAGCCGTTTGTGAGGTATGGTGTGAAAAGCCTTCTGGAAATCAAGAAATACGGAATCGATTTACGAATCCTTGTCGATATTACCCATCACTTCGTGTGATTAAAGAGCTAGTTGTGTTTCGCATGAACGATATTTTCTAAATCCGTGTTGAACTTGGATCAATAGATCATTCTGTTCGAGATAATTCATAATATTTGAATACAGGATATGTTCCAAAATCCTGCTTCAAATTGAAATAGGCCTGTAGTTTAGTGGGTTACTCCTACTGCCTTTCTTGAATATAGGTGTGATCTGTGCAACTTTCCAATGTTTTGGTACAGATCCTTCTTTGATAGAGCGGTTGTATATGGCTGTTAAGTAAGGAGCCATCGCTTCAGCATAATCAGATAGAAATCTAATGGGTATACAATCCGGACCAGAAGACTTGTTCTCGTTAAGTGATTTTAGTTGCTGCACTACTCCGATGATATCTACTTCTATGTTACTCATTACGGCATCTGTTCGTAATTCGAAATCTGGAATATTGGTTTCGTCTTCTTTGGTGAATGAGTTTCTAGAAGCTAAGTTTAGTAACTCTGCTTTAGTAGCGCTGTCATCGGCAGGCTCGCCATTACTATCACGTAGTGAAGGTATTGTTTGTGACTTGCCCAGAGAATATTTAACATATGACCAAAATCTCTTTGGGTTTTCAGTCAAATTACGAGAAAGAGTTTCGTTGTGATAAATATTGTAGGCATCTCGCATTGAAATCCTCGCTAAATTTCGAGCTTATGAGTACGGTCGCAAAACCTGGGGATTTCCTGTTCGTTTAAATTTAGTATGCCTTTTCCTTTGCTTTTGCAACAGTGTCCTGACCTGTTTTGTGTACCAAGGGGGATCGCCTCCTTCTTTTATTAATTTATTAGGTATAAAACTTTCAATTGCTGTCGATACCACATCTTTGAATTTGAGCCACATCTGGTCTACGCCTACATTTAGTGTTAGAAACGAGTGGAAGCTGTCTTTCAAGAAGCAATGTATTTTGTTTCTATCTGCTTTCCTGAACAAATATACTTTGCGTTTATTTTTGGTAACTTTGGGACTTTCGATATTCAATTTCGCTACGACAGCTCTGTGTTCACTAATACCAGTATCCGTTTTGATGCTCGTTATGAGCTCAGGATTATTTGTCGCTAAGAGATCAAGTGTGTTTTCACATCCATTTACAATTCTAGTTGGCTCATGAACTAATTGTTCGAAGTAATTCTCAGAGAATGCGTTGAGTACAATTTCGGACGATGTTTTATGCCTACCTGATGATTTGAAAATATAATTTCGCCAACAGATCGAGGGTAAATTAAAATCACCACCTACTATTATCGTGTGAGTCGGATATGATTTTGTAATTAGACTCAGGTTTTCTGTGGCCTTATGAGATGCATATAATTGTTTTTTGTCTTTGTGCTTACTGTGTCTTTTAGTGAAAGTAAAGAGCGTTTTTGTTGTTTAACTCTGACTCCGTTTTCTAATTTCAAAATTAATAACAGGTTATGAGCCCAGAACAAACGTGTACACTGTGTTTGATCAGAGTTTTCTGTGTGTGAAAGTAAAGCTCGAGTTCTGAAACTGCCTAGTTCGTCGGTCTTGTATGAAAAATACCTTTGTTGTCGTTTAGAACTGAGTCCTGTCAATTTTATGTAAGGAATATGGATGAGCTAAAGAGCTGTAGTATCTAGAAATTTGATGGTAACAATTTCCAGCTGTGTAAATATTAGTTAGAAATTATTCATTGAGCCGAAAAAGTTCTTGATACTGTGGAGGGGAAACTGAGGCCAAATGAAGCTGGAGAGAGTCAAGACATTTGGGACGATTTAAATGCAAAGGCAATGCTTATTCTGTCTATTACGATGGAATTTAACCAATTACAGTGTGTTATGACATACACAAATGCAGCTGAAATGTGGTCCAGACTGAAGATTATCCATGAACAGCGATCTGCAGTCAATAAAATGAATTTGAAGCAGAAGTTTTTTGATTATAGAATGTTGCCTACAGACACAATTGCACAACACATCAGTAAAGTTGAGTCTCTTGCAGAAGCATTGGCTGATATTGGTGAAACTGTTAAAGAAGTTGACAGATGGCCAAAATTTTGAGAAGTGTGCCAGCAAGATATGCATATTTTACGACGGCGTGGAAATCCTGTGCTGAACATCAACAAATATTCGATAACTTAACTTCAAGATTATTGAAAGAGGAACAAATACTTTTAGACTGTGATGAAAAGTTGACAGCCTTTGCAGCAGTTAATATGTACAACAGAAATAAGTACCCCACAAAGAATAATAAATCATCCAGTGCAATCAATAGGAAAGATGTTGAATGTTATTACTGTCACTAAAAGGGTCATTTTAAATCTGAATGCAGAAAGCTTTTAGCAAAAGTCGAAACTAAGACTGATGATAGTTTGAGTGCAGAGCAGGAGAATGTTTGTACGCCAGGTTCTGAAAATATTTGGTTAGCTGATGGTGCTGCATCAAAACATATGACATCATATAAAAATTGGTTCAAAACTTTTAATCCAATTCAGGCTAATGATTCCTATATAGAGATTAGAGATAATTCGATTGTTAAAGCAGAAGGTATTGGATCTATTGCAATACTGGCGTTCGTTGATGGAAAATGGCAACCTCGCACTTTGGAAAAAACACTATATGTTCCTAAGCTACGGAAAAATTTATTTTCCATGGGAGCAGTCACAAAAGGAGGGATGAAAGTTACGTTTGACGACAAGAGAATGGGAATTCGTAATTCACGTCTAGATGCAGTGGGCATTAAGATGGACATTCAGTGTTATCAAATGTTATTTAAACGCACAGATATATGGCAGACAAATCCTGCTTCTCTGAATTCCACAATGCTCTGGCATGAGAGGCTTGTACATATTCATTTCAAAGGTCTGAAGAATATGGCTGATTTGATTTTAATTCCTGGTTTAAAAATGAAGAATCATGTCAGTATGGGTCATTTAGTTCAAATTTGGATCAAGATCAAAAATTCATGGTGAATTTATTCATGCAGGTTTGTGTGGATGGATCAGAAAACCGTCTCTTGCAGTTGTGCTCAAGTGTACATAGTTTTAAAGAACGACTGTACTTCCTACAGATTTGTGTATTTTCTAAAGCAAATGTGATACTTTCCCTGTTTTTCGAATTTCAGAAACTGGCAACAAAATCAGAGTTCTGAGAAGTGACAATGGGTCCGAATACATAAACAAACAGTTTGAAGATTATTTCAAGCAAAATGGAAAAATACATGAGAAGTCAAGTCCTTATACCCCAAAGCAGAATGGCCTAATTGAACGAGAAAACAGGTCCATTGTTGAGTGTGCATGCACTATGTTACTGAGTTCAGATTTGTGTAATGAATTATGGGCAGAGCAGTTAATTGTGCTGCATATATCTTAAACCGACTCGCATGTAAAGCAAACAACACTGTTGCATCATATGAAAAGTGGTTTGGAAAACCCCCATATTTAAAACAAATGAGAAAGTTTGGATCAGCTGCGTAAGTACATGTTCCTGAGCAGTTTCGATCGAAGTGGGATAGTAAATCAAAGAAACTAATTACGGTTGGCTATAATGGATACAGTACCAATTATCGTCTGTACAATCCGGAATAGAAGAAAATTACCATCTTTCCAGTGTGTCTTTTAATTAAGAAGAAACCTCTGGCTCAAACATTGAACAAAAGTATACTGAATTTCACTTGGGGGACCATGTTACTGAAGATGCTCAAGATGAAACTGAGGAAGACCCTTCTGCAAAAGATTTTCAAGAAGAATCTATAGACGATGGTACAAATTGTGGCGAGGTATCGATTGTGTGTGTCCCTCTCCAAAGCAGACTGCCAGAGCGCTCTGGCGCCTTTCTCTCTTGTAATACCTAACTTGTAATATGTATCTTGTACGTTTCAAGTAATACAGTTTTGTATATGTATTCGTGTTGGGATTATTTACTTACCAAACCCCACAGTGGTGACCCCTTTGGACGCGAGTTACATGAACACGTTATACTTTCGGTACTTTCTACGATTTGTGAATTTTACTGTTGTGCAACATGTGGCCGGCCAACGCGAACTTCTCCTGACCGGCATTTCAAACAGCGTTGGTGCAACCCGTTGTGGATCACACACAACAGCACCTTCAAGCTAACATTGCAGTGAAACGTGCTTCGCAATCTATGAACAGTGTCGCAATTTCAGTGGAGGATGCTTCTAACTCAGTTACCCACGCCTCGCTCTAACGGTTTTACAAACATTCCGAACTTTGGAAATTCAGTTTCATGTACTTACCTAGTGAACAGTGACATTCATCCCTCATTCGGCCTTAATAATGACACGGTTTACGACCAAAATTTATTGAAAATTAAAAACTTTGAGTTGGGACCTTTTTCCTCTGCGGAGGACACCAATCAACAGGTGTCTGGTCCGCCATATTGGCATCCCCATAAGCGTATGTGCAGTGGTATTCTTCTGCGCAGGCCACTGCGGCCCCTGACGCGCATTAGCAGGTTGCGGCTACCGTTCGGCAACCTGTTGTAAACAACGCCAGCCTGGTCACTGTTCCTTACATTCCTGCTCAGAACAATACTACGCAGGAACAGGACTCGGCTACGTGGTCTCCTGCCAGCTACTACGGCTCCCCTCCAAGCTTAAATAAACTGCCAAAGCTGCCACCGTTTGACAGGGCCAATCCACGCACGTGGTTCGCACTCGCTGAACATTTTTTCGATTTACATGGAGTCTCATGTGATGATACTAAGTTCCTGTGCGTACTGTCTGGTCTGCACGACCACATTTCTTTCGTCAGTGACTTTATTTTGTCCCCGCCTAAGTCTAACAAGTATGCTTATGTAAAAGGGGCACATATTAATAGACTATCGCACTCGGTCGAGTATACCATGCAGGTGTTCATCGCCTCTGCCAGCCTCAGCCATAACTCTCCGTCCGATTTGTGCGCACATTACGCGCACACATTAACCCCGCAATTATTCCTGATGTTGCCTTGTGGCCGCTGTGGCTTCTCAAACTTCTGGTGAAGATACAGCTGCAGTTACTGTCCCAATTACCTAGTTCAATAGACGACAAATTGCGTCTAGCACACGACGCCCATCATTGGCTCAAATTGCATAAACCCTTTATAGAACCTACTGAATCCACTTTTCCTTCTGCCGGTCGAGGTAGGGCACGTCCTTTCACTACGCCCATCTCACTGGTTAATAAAGCAGGCCATACTTCTACTCAAAGCTCCCTTACTGATGCATCGGCTAAGCCCCACCCAGCTCATCTTTTTTGGTTTTTTTTTCATGCCAAATTCGGGGATGCTGCCAAGAAGTGTAGACACCCGTGCACTTACCCAAAAGCAGAGGCCGCAGAGGGCGCACCGGCCTGCGCAGCTTCTACCTCGCGTCCGCCCATTTCTCACTTACCGTCTGGTCAACTTTTTATTCAGGACTGTTCTTCCTACATTCTGTACCTCATTGACACAGGTGCAGAAATTAGCATTTTGCCCCGTTCTGCTTTCTACGGCCCACTGTTACCCTGTGTCATGCCTCTGACATCGGTTAACAATTTAGCTATCCCTGCCTTTGGCGTCACTGATGTCCTCATTC
This sequence comes from Locusta migratoria, assembly GCA_026315105.1. NCBI lineage: Eukaryota > Metazoa > Arthropoda > Insecta > Orthoptera > Acrididae > Locusta > Locusta migratoria. Next base: position 377,049,376 of record CM048745.1, read on the forward strand.
ACTTATCTGACTCGTTCGAGTCTTTCTGGCCTGTTTACGTGGCAGAAGTAGACACGGCCGTCCTGGGTATCGATTTCCTCACTCACTTTCACTTGTCTGTTGAGACCTCTGTCCCGGCCCACATCCGTGCCCCTTCCAAGATCAGTCGTCCACCTGCTGCGCATGCTAGCTCTCCGCCTCCCGCCCCTTCCTTTCCTGGCTGTGCCACGTCTAATGGTACTATGCATACGATTGTCACATCTCCTGGCCCTTCCATTAGACACAGATCAAGCCTCTTGGTTAAAAAAAAATATATCTTATCTCTGTCAAGGCAGCTGTCCAAGAACTGCTACAGGCCGGTATCATACGTCCTTCTGTCAGCGACTGGTCTTCCCCAATACACTTAGTTCCAAAAAAGATGGCTCTTACCACTTGTGCGGTGACTAATTATTGTACCCTTAACTCTCGCACGATAATGGATTCTTACCCGATACCCAACATCCATTTTTTTGCCCTCCTCTTTGGCGCTTCTGTTTTCAGTGTTTTAGATTGTCAGAAGGTATAGCACATAGCACCGGATCCCTAAGTCACCTTCTGATATTTCTAAGACCGCAATTATCACTCCTTTTGGAGTATCTGTTTATGCCTTACACCTTGAAGAAGACTACCCAAATGTGGCAATGTTTCATAGACACACTGTTTCGAGACGTGCCTTTCAGCTTTGCTTATTTAGATGACATTCTTATTTTTTCTCGCTATGCTGTAGAGCACGAGACCCATCACTTCAGACTAGAGCCGCTAGTAGGAGTCTGCCCTTTTCGCTCGCCTGTGTGAGCTCTGCGGTGTCCGTTGTTTCCACACAACAACCTATCACCCACAAAGCAACAGCTTAGTGGAACGATGGCACAACACACTCAAAGCCGCCCTCACCTGCCACAGCGGTGAGTGGTATCACGCCTTATCTTGGGTCCTTCTTGGTGTGTGCTTCTCTTTCAAAGAGGACTTAGGCTCATCCCTGTCAGAAATTCTCTACGGAGAATCTGTCACACTGCCCGCTGACTTTGTCGAGTCTCCTTCCCCAACTTCCCCTAATACACTTCCACTTATCGAGCGTGTTCGCACACTCATCACACGCGCCTGGCCCCCTCAGCTGAGCGTGCACTCAGTCCCCAAAGTGTTCGTCTCCACCACACTCCAGACTTGCTCCCACGTCATACTCAGGGATGGCACCGTGAGACCTCCGTTGACCCCCCCCCCCTACACTGGACCCCACGAGGTGCTCTACTGTTCAAACCACATGATGTTAATACTGTTTCATGGCAAATCCATTACTGTTTCAAATATTCAAATGTTTGTATAGTCTATGGGACTTAACTGCGGGGTTATCAGTCCCTAAACTTACAAACTACCTTTGAACTAGGACGGCACAAATATCCATGCCCGAGGGGGGATTTGAACCCCCGACTGTAGTGGACATGCAGACCGTGACTGCAGCGCCTTAGTCTCCTCGGCCACAGCAGCCGGCACTGTTTCACTCCACTGAGTTAAATCCATGTGGGTTTTTCCTGAATCCCCGGATGCCTTGCTTTCCGCACCTCCTTCTTCTCCTACAGATCCATCACCCCCTCCTTGAAATGCTGTCTTAGCCAGACACTGATCTCTGCCCAGGCCCCGCATCGCCTGCCGTCTGCTACCCAGTCTGCTACGGTTCCAACTCACGTCAAGGTTGCCTCACCTGCTGCCCCGTCGCAGTCGCTATGCTCCAACCGCTGCTCGTCAAACCTCAGCCTCATGCATTGAGGTTTAGTCGCCCTGTGCGTCGACCTGGTTACCTGGGTGATTTCTGGATCCCAAGTGTTTGTTGTCATATGAGCTCCGCTCTCCCGCTGGAAGGCTCTGCGGTGAGATATCGATAGTGATATCGATTGTGTGTGTGTCCCTCTCCACAGCAGACTCGTTGCTCGAGCGCTCTGGCGCCTTTCTCTCTTGTAATGTCTAACGTGTAACATGTATCTTGTACGTTTCAAGTAATACAGCTTTGTTTATGTGTTCATGTTGGGATTATTTACTTACCAAAACCCCACAAATTAAACAAGACAATCAAAGTGAAAGGATGAAACTGAGAAATAGATCTAATGTGCAAGCGCCTGCTCGCTTTCAAGTCCAAGATACAGCATGTTCTGCTATTATATTTTAACCTCAAACTTTTGATGGAGGAATGGGATCCTCTGAATCATCAATTTGAAAGCAAGCAATGACAGAAGAAATGGCATCCTTGAAGAAGAACCAAACTTGGGATCTAGTACCCAAGGCATTTGGGTGTAAATGGGTCTATGGGGGGAAGCAGAATTCTGAAGGAAATTTTGATCATTATAAAGCCAGGTTATGTGCAAAGGGCTATTCGCAATGAGAAGGTATTGATTATGAAGAGACATCCTCTCCTGTCATCCGATATGACTCTGTCAGAGTTTTATTACCTATTGCTGCTTCAAACAATACGGAAATCAGGCAGTTTGATGTTAAGATGGCATTCCTCAATGGGGATTTAAAGGAAGAAGTTTACATGGAGCAACCAAAAGGGTTTGTTTCGAAGGACTTCACTTTTGTTTGCAAACTAAAGAAAAGACTATATGGACTCAAACAATCACCACCATCAAAAATTTGTGCAGTTTCTAACAATGTTTGGATTCAAGCAAATGAATGCAGACAACTGTGTCTTCCATGCTTTACAAGATGCTGTTGATGTCTATCACATTATGTGGATGGTGGCTTGGTCATCAGCAAGTCTCTAAAAATATTAGAAAACTTTTTGATAACTCTGGGTACAACGTTTGAAATTACAGTGTGCGATGGAAAATACTTTTGTGGATTGGAAATTGAACAAAACCGTTCTGCAAAAGAATTCTACATAGGTCAGAAAGGATACATCAGTCGTCTGCTTCAAAAGTTTAACACGAATGATTCTAAACCGAACTCTACTCCTTTTGTTCCTGAAATCGTGTTGCACAGTGGACAATCTCCTGAAAATGAGCATGTAGTAAAAGAGATGGACAATAAGCCATATAGACAAGTAGTTGGTAGCTTAATGTTTGCAGCGACTGTTTCAAGGCGAGATATTATGTTTGTGAGTAGGTTTCTAAATATTCTAGGTGTTGATAATTGGCATGCTGTAAAAAGGATGATGAAGTATCTATAATGAACTAAGGACCTGAGCATAAGGTATAAAGCTGACTGTATTGATTTGGTGGCTAACTCAGATGCAGATTTCGCTGGTGACTATGGCACTCGTCGTTCAAGAACAGGGTATGTGAACTTGTTAGCAGGTGGACCTGTGTCATGGTGTTCCCATTGGCAGAAATGTGTTACTAGATCAACTACGGAGGCGGAATACATAGCAGTGTGAGATGCTGCTACTGAAGTTGTTTGGTTGCATGGTTTTCTCAGTGAACTTGCTTTCCAGTTGCAGCAACCAACTACTCTGTGCACTCACAATCAAAATGCTGTTCGTTTGATTAAAAATACAGAACATCACAAACGTACCAAGCACATTGACATTAAATATCACTATATACGTGAACATGTGGAAAACATTACAATCAAAATTTATTATGTTTGTTCTGAAAAACAAGTGGCAGATTTGTTTACAAAACCTTTGACCAGGGACAAAATCATATCAAACAGAAAAGCTCTGCCAATGATCTTAAAAGCAAACTCAATAATACAAGAGTTCAATCAATGTTTGTAAATCTATCGGACCAAACTGCATGGTCATCAGTCCGTAGCTTACAAACTACTTAAATCTAGGTAAACTAACCTAAGGACAAACACAAACACTCATGTCCCAGGGAGGACTCGAACTTCCACTGCACGCTCTGCAGCGAGACGCTTTAGACCGCTCGGCTATTCCACCGCGGCAATACAAGAGTGGAAGTGTTAATAAGAAGGAGCTTGTTGTATTGAGTTTTTTTATTTTGTTTATTATGTTTTGTGCTTTTAGCATTCTTAATGTGAGCTCACTAGAGACGTTTATTCATGTGTTCAGCTGTGATCAAGGAGACGTATTGTGTTTTATTCTGTGACCTTATGAGATGTATATCTTTTTGTTTTGTTTTGGTTTTTTGTCTTTGACGTTACTGTGTCGTTTAGTGGAAGTAAAGAGCGTTTTTGTTGTTTAACTCCGACTCTGTTTTCTAAGAAATAAATAACACAATGAACTTTGTTGGACTGAAGCAGCATGCCATCCCAAGTTGACAGGATTAAGGCCAATTCACACTGTCCGTCACGTCAATGTCACGTCATGGCACCGTCACATCAATTTGTATTCACACTGTCCATCAGTGTCCGTCACATCAATTCGTCCATCTCAATACGCGATGTTGAAAGTGAGGTTATGAGTGGCGATCTGTTATGTAGAAAGTCATAGTTTAACACTAAAATTGAGGGAACAACAATGCTAAATGTTATTGATGGCCAAAGCAAACTTTACAGTGTATGTTTTTGGCCAACTTACTGGGAATTGAATCAACATTTCAAAACATCGACGTATATTTTCGAGCGAAAAAATAAACATATGGAAACATCAAACAATACTTATAAGAGCATCAATAGCGCCTGTTTACTTTATCCGTTACAATTTGCCCACTGACATTGTTAATACCATCGTAAACAACTGAATTTTTCAGAATGAAACTTTCACTCTGCAGCGAAGTGTGCGCCGATATGAAACTTCCTGGTAGATTAAAATTGCATTCCGGAACCGGGACTCGAACCTGGGACCTTTGCCTTTCGCGGGCAAGCGCACTACCGACTGTGCTATCCCAACACGACTCAAGATGCCGCCCCACAACTTTTTGATTTGATTTTTTCAGGGAAGCCAAAACAGTCTTGGTCCAACCCGCCACTGCCCGCATCGAAACTAAGTTTATTGTGTGGGGAACAGTGCAAGGAGTCCCTTTTCCAGTTCTTTATTAGACACAATTTCTTTGCGTCTGGTTGTCCCAAATGTTCTGTGCCTTTTACTCTCCAGTGCAATGCATTCGAAGATCAGATGTGATGCAGTTTCATCACCGTCATCACAGATCCTACATTTAGGGTCCTCTTCTGTTATTCCCATTGTATGTAGGTGTTTTTTGAAATTTCCATGGCCTGTCAGCAATCCAACCATGAGTCTAATCTCTCTCCTGTTCAGACCCAGGATTGCAGAGCTTCTTTTAAAACATGGCTTTGGCATCATTACCTTGCCATGTTTTTGTTGATGGACTTTGGTCCAATATTCTATGTGCTGTCTTCTGAGCCAGTTACGTAGCTCCAATTTGATCATTGCTTGGTGATTGTCAGGACAGGTTCCGGTACAATAAATGGAGTCTCTGCCCCCATCCTGGCTAATCTGTCGGCATGTTTGTTGCCACTGATCCCCGAGTGGCCAGAGACCCACAATAGGTTTACTCTATTGCTTTCCCCTAGCTCCACCAGAACCCTGTGACATTCTGTAACAATTTTAGACCTTGTTGCAGGAGCTGTCAGTAATCTCAGGGCTGCCTGGCTGTCTGAATAGATATAGATGCTACGATCTTTGTAGCACCTACGCAAGTTCTCCTCCACACACGCCCTGATGGCACTGATTTCGGCCTAGAATACTGAGGCCAGTTTCCCTAGAGAGATGATGCCCTCCAGTCTTGGCTGCACCCCATATACCATAGCCCCAACACCTTGGTCTGATTTTGACCCATCAGTGAACCAGACAATATCCCCTGTACGGTGTCGAACTATTTTCTCCCACTGCTCCCTGCTTCCAATTGTTATATTGAAAGGCTTGTTGAAGCAGTATGGGATTATAATATAGTCGGCTGGCATTTCCCCCACCTTTCCTATATTTACCTCACTCACTATTTTAGTGTGTGATTCTGGATATCCCAAAGAGTTCCAGTTTTTGCCAGTTTTGAGTCTGTATCCACCAGCTGCTGGCTCCATCTTGACCCAAAGGTTTAATGGGGGCATATCCAGCAGTTGATGTGCTGGTAATTTCGCCCGTTATGGCTAAGCAGGCTAATCTCTGCACCTTACCAATCTCCTTAGCAGAAACCTGCTGTTCTATCTTCTTCCACCACACGACCGCCCCATACGTGATCCTGGGTCTAATCACCGTGGTGTATATCCAGTGCATACCCTTGGGGCTCAGGCCCCAATTTTTGCCACACACTCTCCTGGTACTTACTAGAGTACCTTTTGCCTTGGAGCAAATATTCCTAATGTGACAGGTCCATGTCAGTTTCTCATCTAGGGTAACCCCTAGATATTTCACTGTCCCCTTCACAGGTAGCGCTTCATTGAAAAGCTTTAGATTCCAACTTGAATGTTGTATATGCTTCTTTGTGAAAGATACAACAACAGTCTTCTTAGGACTAACCCCCAGATCCTGTTTTCTGCACCAGTCTTGCACAATGTCCAATGTGCCATATTCTTCAATGTGTCAACAAATTTGCCATGTATTACTATGACAAAATCATCTGCGTATCCTTGGCAAAAGTACTGCCTAGAGCTTAATTCTCCAGTGAGATCATTCACCACTAGATTCCACAATAAAGGGGAAAGAACTCCTCCTTGCGGGCAACCCCTAGTGGTGTTGATTACCATTTTTTTCATTTATCATGGTAGCTCCTACCTTTCTTCTACTGAGCATGGCCCTAGTCCACCTACATATAGTGGTCCCTAGGTCATGCACCTCTGCTGCCCTAACCATGGAATCGAAGGTCGTATTGCTAAAAGCCCTCTCGATGTCCAGGAAGGTACAGAGGGCTATTTCCTGAAAGTGTAGTGCTTTCTCCACCTTCCCAACGAATTGGTGGAGAGCTGTCTCACATGATTTACCTGGCTGATATGCATGTTGGTTTGAATGTAGAGGAGCCCTACTTAACCTCCTTTTTCCAACATGCACATTAACCAGCTTTTCCAATGTCTTAAGAATGAAGGAGGACAGGCTGATTGGTCTCATATCCTTGGCCTTGGTATGATCAATTGTCCCTGGTTTTGGAATGAAGACAACCTTCACTGCCCTCCAGGCATTGGGAACGATTCCTGCTGCTAGGCTAACCCCAAATAACCTGCATAGGAATCTAATAAGAGGAGAGCTGGAAAGTTTCCACTGTGGCCTGGTGACCCCCACAACTTTACTTACGGCAGTACCTCGCCTCCCACTTTCCAAACTTCACAGAAGCTCTCCTGCGAACCATGCAAGACTAGCACTCCTGGAAGAATGGATATGGTGGAGACATGGCTTAGCCACAGCCTGAATTTTTGTCTGCCATTAGAACTGACTTTTTCATTTAAAATGTAATTCAATGAAAAATGCATAATCAAATTATAATTTTATTCAAATAAACAGTTTGCTTCAGTTTTTTTCTGTTGCAATGTTACTTAATATTAACCATTTTTTGGTTTCAGATATCTGACCTCGTTTTTAGGGGGACACACAGTTGACAAAAATATTTATGTCGGCATGGAACATTTGAGAATTACCCCTAAAACGAAGTAAAACAACAAAATAAAGATGAATAAGACACATTTGCATATAAGCAGTGCAATCGTCGAATGCAACATGTAATTCGCATTTCGAAAATAGGTTAACTTCCGATGTTAACAGAGGGCCGTTCCGTCAAAACATTCTTCTCAAGAAAGCTTGACGTGACGTGACGGTCCGGTGAGGGACAGTGTGAATGGCGCCATTAGAAATACATTGCAGAATATTCTGTTGGGCGGTGATGTAACATGACATGATGGACAGTGTGAGTTGGCCTTTAGGCAATATGTTTCCTGTTCAGCTATTAATGAGAGAATTTTGCAACTTTGTTTAAAAGAAATGTGACTAACGCCTTTGGAGAAATACTTTGATGATCAGTATGTCATTTTGGGTGACACAGGGAAGTGTAGTTCTAGGACCTTGAGTTTATTTTAACGTTATTTGAAATAATTTTAGCTGGCCGCGGTGGCCGAGGGGACTAAGACGCTTCAGTCACGATCTGCATGGCCACTACGGTCGGGCGCTCGAATCCCCTCTCGGACATGGATATTTGTGCCGTCCTAGTTCGCAAGTAGTTCATAGGTAGTTTGTAAGCTTAGGGACTGATGACCCCGTAGTTAAGTCCCATAGACTATACAAAAAAAAATTTAATGGCCTTGAGAAAGGCAATATTCCAAACTAAACTCCACAATATGTAACTGATGAGTAAAAGTCAAACTGCAATTCCTGAACAACACTAACAATCTGCATTTACATTACAATCTACCGACCCACTCCAGCTCTGCATGGTGGCAATTTATTGATCAATAAAATGAGAGGTGCACTTAGCACAAAATATCAAGTACAATATTTCATAACATGTTTATATTGCCAGTAGTTTTCTGTCATTCAGTTCATCTGGAAAACATCCATCTCACTGATCTTTCAAAAATTTGGAACAAAACAAATTCAGTACAAAATAAATCAGATTTCAAATTAGTAAGTTGCCTCTGTTATAAAGAGATTGCTTACTCATATCAATTTGTAACATTACTCTTGTGATATTGCCTGTATGAATTAATCTTAAACTCTGTGATTAAAAGAATAAGCACTTTTGTTAAAATTTTGGTCACAGAAAAGTCGGATAAAAATATGAGAAAAGTACTGGGATGGATGAAATTAATACACAAAATGACTGAATAGACTGAGAGGCAGAATACAGATTGGGGTTGAGGCAACACACAAAAATAACATTACGGATAAAACTTACGGAAAGTACCCATTGTAGCTACTTTCTGGAGATCTTGATCCAGCAGCTGAAAAATGTTTAGGTGTTGAATGGTTTAGATGAATTTTACGATAGTTTCTGTAATAAGTTAATGTTCAGACTGTTCACCTCGCAAGTTATTGTTGCCAGACTGTGTACTAAAGTTTGATAAAGAAAATAACAAACAGAAAAGTCTATAGGACTTCGCGAAGCTGTTAATATTATGCAGATTCTAAAAGGAAAAGGATAATGATATAAAGTAACTGATTGGGATTTAACGACGGAAATATGCAAAGCGAATGTGATGGTGTCTGAACATCATGTTACAATGGCTCATTGAGGAGCTGAAAACCTCAAAGAAAATGAATAATTAAGAAAGAATGGGACATTATTATACAAAAACAGGGAGGATAGCTCTTAACAAAAGGAGGGTATATGTAATGTAATGGCACTCACATTACAAAGCAGTCTGCCAAAACATCCACACTTAATAGCCTCAAACGAGAGTCTGCGATCGCAGTTCTGTACTCTCAGTCACTGGAAGAAACAAAAGACGAGCGAAAGAAACATTTTCACAGATAAAATATTACAAACGTAGCTGATCCATTAAAAAATATTTATTTCATTATGTATCATTACAAATTATTTATCATCGAATGGAATCAGAATTAATTCTTTTGAAAATAATTTATTGGTGTTTTAATGCGTTCATCGCAACATTTGGTTATAAATGCCTTTTTTTAGTTCTCTATTGGGGTATTTATTTATATTAGTCTTTTGCTAGTATATCGATACTTGACTCTACTCACTATGCATCTCATCCTCCCTCCTCCTGAGATAAACGATGGTACATGTAATGCACATCAACGTTTCATAAATTATGTAATTATTCCATATTTCCTCCCCCTTTCCGTTTGGCCCTCTCTATCTATCCCTCTGTCGTTTCATCTCTTACTCTCATCTGACCATCCCCTCCTTCATCCTTCTCTCTGCCCTGTCTTGTCCTATCAGTTCCTTAACACCTCTACGTCATTCTCCTATTCTTTCCCCTCTCTCTGTACATATTCTCTTTCTCTTTATCTATGAAAAATTACAAATATCTGCTAAGTTTCATGATGATTGGTCAAACAAAGTTGGAGCTTATTGCAAGGTACCCTCTGCCAGGCAACATTTGACGTCTTAAACTACTCCAAGAAAAAAAATATATATGTGCCAAACATCATAGTCATCTCCCAAAATATGACATTAATATCATTAATTATGATTGCATTCAAAACATTATTTTTGCAGTTTGATCAAATTTTCGAATAGATAAGTGACCGAATTCAGTCCTGGATACTGTTTAAAAAAATTATAAAAAAATAGAATCTTGCATATTCAATGTCTGAATTGTGAATTATCGCCTTGAGTACGCACAAAAATCACATAGAAAAAGGTTATTTAGTCTTTCTCGGATTTTCCAATTTTCTGGAAAACTTTCCCAAATTTTTCTTCTATACAAACCTTTTCCTGACAATTATGGACATAGCAAAATAGACCCAGGCAGTTCTGTCAAGCCGTTCTCAAGTAATGATATTTCATACACACCAAAATAGGTTTTTTCATATATATATGATGCAGATAATTTGAAACTCATTGTAAAGACTATTGCTGAGCTGCAGACAAGTACATAGAAAAGACACTCATACACAATTTAGCTTTTGGGCACAGCTAGGCTTACCAATCTCCTGCATTTTGTGAGAGTCCCACATTTTAAAGTACTTTGTAAATGTCTCACACAGGACATTATTTGTCTTGCAACTGTTTCATTTTATATATGAATGCTTCTTATTATGAAAATTCATACCGATGACGACAACACGAAGTAACAATCCTGTCATCTAGCTTCAAGTCCAGATAGTGTAACCTTTGCCAACAGTACGACATTTGGAAAAGTGTTCCATATGTACCTTCAGGCTGGATTCATACAGTGAGCAACGTCACATCAACGTCAGTGATGTCATACACCATCAAAAATCCAAGTGCATCCCCACAGAACGTAACCACAGAAGATAGAAAAAAATGAAACAACATTTGTAGATAATAGTTCGAAACGTGCAATAGCAGTACCCTTTTTCACAAAAGACAAAGGCAAACAAATTTAGTGTTCAAGCATTATTTATAACAACAGGTGCCTTAGATCACAGGAAAAGGGAGTAGAAATTCAACTTAATGACTACATTTCACAACAAAGTCTTCGAATGGCGAGACAGTTTTTCATTTAAATGTCTGATAAGCCATAACCGGAAGGATCAAGGTAACACACACAAATATGTGACAAGCAGTTTCCACACAAGAAAAACTGATGGTGTGTTTGAGGTATGTCGTGTGTTTCAGCTTTACCAATTTCTTTATCGTTTTTGTCTTCCATGTTTTGACCTATTTTATAGGACAAAACATTTATTTTCAGTACCAAACACCATCAAAAGCTGCATACTATCAAAATTGATTTATAAATACTGGCGATTAATCAGCTGCAAGTTTAAGGTCCAACTAGGGTCGGTTTTATAAACAGCTATTTATATTGTTCAACATACTGTATGAAGTATGTAAGACAACAGTAAATTTCTACTATAATAAGTACTATAATAACACAGTCTGATATAGTTTTGCTGTTCATATCATAAAGTTCTATATTGTGGTGAATAAGCTCGATAAAAATTTCGTTGTTAATCTCCTAATACAAGTATTGTCCAAAGCTCAGTAACGAAACAGGTTTTAAATGTGAAGAAGACACCTGCAAATGAAAAGCGGGCATGTTCACACCCATAAACCACACAAAACTCAGGATTTAACATGGAGGTAAAAATTCTTACCTCCATGGCATTTAACATCCAGTAACATAAACGCCGCACCGAATAAATACACGCCTCCTCCGGGTCTTAGCAAACAGCGGCCGCTCTCGGTCGCCGGTAGCCACAATGAGCGCCAAGAGTATAGGCATACTTCACACTTGCGGACGTGTCGGAAGTACTGGGCGCCGTGCAGATTTACTCCCACCACAGCATATCGGCCTCCAAGACCACCGAGAGAGTGACAATCGGACGGAAGCAGGCGCAAGATAAAGAAGTGACACCACACACCGCTCCAGACGCGTAGCAACACTTATTGGGAGATTACTACACGGTAACACAGGCAGTGTTCATCAGTAAACACTTCCGAGCTGAGTTGCGTGGTCGATCTATAAAACTTCCTCTCCCTGACGTTTCGTTCTCGACTACAGAGAACATCTTCCGTGGTTGAGTCGTTGCCGTGGTCGATCTATAAAAGTTCCTCTCCCTGACGTTTCGTTCTCGACTACGGAGAACATCTTCCGTGGTTGAGTCGTCGACTCAACCTCGGAAGATGTTCTCCATAGTCGAGAACGAAACGTCAGGAAGAGGAAGTTTTATAGATCGACCACGGCAACTCAGCCCGGAAGTATTTACTGATGTAGACGCCGGCCGTGAAAGCCTTCATGGGATGAACACAGGCAGTGGTCGAGGGTTAAAGAGCAGCGCTATTGTACACCTGCACCACGCCCTGATGCATACAGACAAAAGACGCAACACACCTCCAGGGACACTGCTCGCATGGCGCTGGTTTGGGGGCCAAGCACAGGGAGGAAAACCCCCAACAGATACAGAATTGTCCCCCACACCACCTCCAAGAGATACACACGTTTCTTGCTTTATTTATTATTAAGGATTCCCATTTAACAACAACGTTTATGTTACATACGAAAGTTCTCTGAGTAGTGCGGTGCAGATACGGAAACTATTATTTTTTTAACTGATGTGGTGCTGATAAGGGACACTACTGTTTTAAATAGAGCAGTGTGGCACCTGCAGGCAGTGGTCAGGCATGTGCGTGCATCCACACTCGCCAGAATTCTCTATTGTTCAACCATTATTATTTCTTTGATCTTCCCTATCACACTCCACACATGTTCTAAATTAAACAAACGCCTGGCCCTCATGTCACTAACCAAATAGTTAAACTTACGACCAAAACTTTCTGACAATATTATTTATTTAACTGGACTCACACTGAAATTTAGTAGTCTCTGTAGAGTCGAAAACATTCGTCCAAGTGAGCGTCTGCACTATCCTCCTAAAAACCTATCGGAATAGCATTAAATAGACTATCTACCTTCAAATCCGAACACAATTAGGAAATTACTACCCTCTATCGATCACACCATAGCTATAGCATCCATCTGCTCTATCAACCCATCACAAGCAACACGACCTTCGATTCCATGGTTAGGGCAGCAGAGGTGCATGACCTACGGACCACTATATGTAGGTGGACTAGGGCCATGCCCAATGGAAGAAAGGTAGAGGCTACCATGATGAATGAAAAAATGGTAATCAACATTAATAGGGGTTGCCCGCAAGGAGGAGTTCTTTCCCCTTTATTGTGGAATCTAGTGGTGAATGATCTCATTGGAGAATTAAACTGTAGGCAGTACTTTTGCCAAGGATACGCAGATGATCTTGTCATAGTAATACTTGGCAAATTTACTGACACAGTGAAGAATATGGCACAAGGTGCATTGGACATTGTGCAAGACTGGTGCAGAAAACAGGATCTGGGGGTTAGTCCTAAGAAGACTGTTGTTGTACCATTCACAAGGAAACATATCCAACACTCAAGTTGGAATCTAAAGCTTTTCAATGAAGCGCTACCTGTGAAGGGGACAGTGAAATATCTAGGCGTTACCCTAGATGAGAAACTGACATGGACCCCTCACATTAGGAATATTTGCTCCAAAGCAAAAGGTACTTTAGTAAGTACCAGGAGGGCTTGTGGCAAAAATTGGGGCCTGAGCACACCATCTGCTGGGATGGAAACCATGCTGGATATGCCCCCATTACACCTTTGTGTCAAGATGGAGGCAGCAGCTGGTGCATACAGGCTCAAATCTGGCAACAACTGGAACTCTTTGAGATATCCAGAATCACAAACTAAAATAGTGAGTGAGGTAAATATAGGAAAGGTGGGGGAAATGCCAGCTGACTATATTATAACCCCATACTGCTTCAACAAGCCTTTCAGTATAACAATTGGAAGTAGGGAGCAGTGGGAGAAAATAGTTCGACACCATACGGGGGATATTGTCTGGTTCACTGACGGGTCAAAATCAGACCAAGGCGTTGGGGCCTGGGTATACGGGGTGCAGCCAAGACTGGAGGGCGTCATCTCTCTAGGGAAACTAGGCTCAGTATTCCAGGCCGAAATCACTGCCATCAGGGCATGTGTGGAGGAGAATTTGCCTAGGTGCTACAAAGATCGTAGCATCTATATCTATTCAGGCAGCCAGGCAGCCCTGAGATCACTGGCAGCTCCGGAAACAAGGTCTAAAATTGTTGCAGAATGTCACAGGGTTCTGGTGGAGCTAGGGGAAAGCAATAGATTAAAGCTATTGTGGGTCCCTGGCCACTCGGGGATCAGTGGCAACGAACATACCGACAGATTAGCCAGGATGGGGGCAGAGTCTCCATTTATTGCACCAGAACCTGTCCTGACAATCACCAAGGCAATGATCAAATTGGAGCTACGTAACTGGCTCAGAAGACAGCATGTAGAATATTGGACCAAAGTCCATCAACAAAAACATGGCAAGGTAATGATGCCAAAGCCATGTTTTAAAAGAAGCTCTGCAATCCTGGGCCTGAACAGGAGAGAGATTAGACTCATGGTTGGATTGCTGACTGGCCATGGGAATTTCAAAAAAACACCTACGTACAATGGGAATAAAAGAAGAGGACCCTAAATGTAGGATCTGTGATGACAGTGATGAAACTGCATGACATCTAATCTTCGAATGCGTTGCATAGGAGAGTAGAAGGCACAGAACATTTGGGACAACCAGACACGAAGAAATTGTGTCTAATAAAGAACTGGTGACGGGACTCCTTGCATTGTTGAAGGGCACTGGTTGGCTTTACTAGATATACAGGGAGCGATACTGCACAATAAACTTAGTTTCGATGCCGGCAGTAGCGGGTTGGACCAAGACTGTTTTGGCTTCCCTGGAAAAATCAAATCAACCCATCACATCTCGGATAACCTTACAGTGTATTCGTCATCATTCCTAATCAACCAAGTCCAGATACTTTGAAATTATTAGCCAAGAATCTACAAATTAATATTCAAATTGACAAACTCTCTATTTAGACGCTGTTTTGGTCACAGAGTGTCTGGATATCTGGTTGAGAATCGTTTACAGATTCGACGTAGGACCAAAATTTCTTACCATTTTCTGCCAAGTCGGGGCACAAAACATTTCTCTCAGAGTTGTTAACGTCTCTCACATGGCAGTCCTTATGTGAAATTTAGCTTCGTTTAATTGTAGCTTGTCTACAATACTTTTGCTACGTTTAATTTTGCAGTAAAGTTCTCTTTGCTTTCGTATCAGTTTCCTAACTCGTAATTTTACATGGCACATACAGATCTAACACATTATTTGCAGTACTCTTGAACTTCGTTCACAGATGCTCAACAATGTCAGAGACGAAACTTTAGTGTTGAGCCGTCAACTACACTGAAATCAGTCACTTTACGATTTTGCTAAACAGGAAGATCTTCCTAGAATTTTTGATATTTCACTGATGTTCCGCCACTACTGCTGCTGAGCCAGATTATCTAAAAACCCTCCAATGTCAAAGTCTGAGCCACATTTAACACTGAACTGTGTCTAAATTATTTCACATTCTGAATCTGTATTAATTTCACTCGATACAATCGTGTTTTTTACCGCTATAAACACCCCTGCCTGTTCAGTTTTCAGGCTATATCTGCAATATACGTTCCGGCTTATATTATGATTCTATTACTATTTATGTCTGGTTTTGGTCAGATTTCTGTCCCTAGCACTATGTGAACATTGTGACTGAAAGTGAGAGCAGTTTTGGAATCTTTCCATAGATGCTCCTGCAGATAACTATTACTTTATCATTTCTTTCTCTATTCCATTGTGTCGAGTGGTGCCCTGACTGGACTCATAAGTGTCTTGACGGACCTTTGCAGGGTTTTTTCTAGCATAAAAACCACAGGTACACTCCACACATACTCCACTACCCTAGTAGCCACTTCCTGCATGTAGTTCACGCCTGACCTATTGAGAGGTACGCTACATTTCTACACTTGATAGTGGATGTCAAGCAATTTGCACCCACAATCACCACAGAAGTATCTGAGCCTCTGGTATAAGCCTCTCATTCGGCTCCAAACCAGATGACCACGATTGAATCTGGTAACGATGCTATAACTCGATAGCTCTGTGTCCACACCACAAGTGTGGCTAGCCGACTTTACCAGATCCGCCAGCTGAGATTTTTGAAAGATTATGAATGCAATGTAACTCAGCAATGACGAAATTATTTTTATGTGATATAATTCAAAATTAATAATATTCCTGCTTTTATTTTTACTTATACAATGATACATCAATTCTTGCCAAATTTTATGGTTCTAGGTCAACTGAACACATCATGTAGGATACCATGAGTAAGTTTGAATGAAATGATAACTGTATCTTTTGACTGCAATGACATATAAGCTTAATTTTTTACACTATGATGTAGCCATAGACCTTAGCAAATGACATAAATTTTAACTTGGTATATATATCTGTTCCTGGGAAAAAGTGTTCGTAACGGTCAGCCAGATAGACAGATAGACATGAAATGATAATATAACAGTTCTGTTTTTATCGATTTAGTTACTGAATCCTAAAAAATGATGTGTGTGCGGGAGGGGGGCGGCAGTGAGCTGTGCCAGTGGTTGAGTATTTTGTTCACATACTACTCACTGCCTGAGAAGAAGTACTGTAGGGCTGAGAAGTGTTCGTAACATGGGACATCTATTCTGCCCTATGATGCATGCACATGTGTTCATAGTATTGCAATACATTCGAGGGATTCTTTGTATGAAAGGGCACAGGTTTTGTATTGACAAATAGCTTCAAGGTACAGTTACAGCATCGACTAGTTTTGTGTAATGTATAGATGATAATAACTGCGCAATTGTACAGCCATTATCAGTCATACTAAGTTGCACAACGAGAATATTGTCCTGTTTCTTCACTTTTTTTAATGAGTTTTTGTTAATTGAAAATAATTTTCTATAGGTATGTCCCATTTGTGGAGATGTGGATAAGGAGAAACCTAACAGCACAGCATCAATTGCTGCAAGTAAAATGCCCAGCATAAACATTTATTCTGTAACTTGTCAAAAACATGTCGTTTCCGACGAATTATCACTATTTTCGAGTATGTGGATATGTCAGACTATAATGATGCAGTTCAAATTACTGCAAGTGAAAGACAGCAAACAGATTTTCTGATTCTTACAAATATATCAGTCTACAGTTTTTATTAACATGCCACAATGTTTTATTGCAAGGTAATTTTGAAACATAATAGAACAGAAATCAAAATGAAACTTCCTGGCAGATTAAAAGTGTGTGCCGGAACCGGGACTCGAACCTGGGACCTTTGCCCGCGAAAGGCAAAGGTCCCAGGTTCGAATCCCGGTTCCGGCACACAATTTTAATCTGCCAGGAAGTTTCATATCAGCGCACACTCCGCTGCAGAGTGAAAGTTTCATTCTAGAAATCAAAATGTTTTTTAAGCTTAAGGGACTTAACTATGGGGTCATCAGTCCCTTAACTTATAAACTAACTACAACTAAGGACGGCACAAATATCCATGCCCGAGGGGGGATTCGAACCCCCGACAGTAGTGGCCGTGCAGACCGTGACTGGAGCACCTCAGTTCCCTCAGCCACCGCGGCCAGCAATAGAACAGAAAAATGACGGCCAAAATACAGGTATAATTATGATGCAAAACAAATCTGAAATGACACTGTTTTTGGCTGTCTCTCATCTCACTCACAATTGGCCATCATCAGTACCATCATTTATCGCATTGTTATCAATATCTGTAAGTTACTTAAAAACTGACGACTCTGTAAATGCACTTTTAGAAACAAATGAGTGTAAATGTGTCATATAAGTTGTTACGTCAATGAACAGCTGAATAGACTTGATGATCGATCAACTAGCTGCTTCATTTGTTTTGGAGTCACTTTTATTTCTTATTATATAGCTTATCAATTTCTGCAGTTAATTCTAGTTTACAGAATATATGTTCCTCAACTATATTCACAAGAAAGGTCTTTGAACTGTGAGAATCACATTTGAGTAAATCCAATATATTGAGCTCATTATGTGTCAATGAACGATGTTATAAACACTCTCTGCTAAAGATGTGCCCAGTTTTTAGCAATAAGCCATGTATTCATGAGCAATATGGCCATTTTGTAGGCAATGGAAGTGTTATTCCCCACACAGAGGAAACATTTGTTTTAATGCTAAATGATTACAATAAACATGTCTGTTAGTGTCTGAATAGTTTTTCGTTATATAGCACATGACACTGTTGTTTAGCTGTAAAGCCGCCATATGATTCCTGAAATAGTTATTTCCTTAACAGGGGAGGTTTACAACTTCATTCACAGATTCTAAATGAGCGTGATATATGTGTCTCATCCTCATACAACTCTCACACTTCAATCACCTCCCACATCACAAAATGCATAAAATAATTAATTTCGTGTTGTCTTCAGTTAAAAACACTTTTTGTGTTGGAACGTGCTCCTTGACATGTTGATGTTGGCACCAATCCATTGAATGATGGAAGGTGAAAGCAACCAATCAGGAGTGGCGTTCAGACAACCAATAAGAATGCCTCTTTACATTTTACGCTTTTTAAACAAGTTTGGAGTTATTGATATAATGTTTTTACAAGTTGCATATTGCAAAATCATGATATACTCGTAGAAAATACCATTGTTGAACACATTATTATTTTTATGAGTAACATACTGGAAAATTGTGACACTTTGTAGAAAACACATTGAATTGTTTTTTATGAGTAAAATATTACAAAATCGTGACAAATTCGTAGATGGAGCTTCATATTTTTGAAAAGCTACAGTTGAAGCGAATTTGGAAGTGTCCATATGAAAGGCTAACATCTTAAAAATGTATTTATGTATCAATGGAGCGGGAGGACGAGAGGAAAAAAGTAGAACCTATACAGAAATAAAAATTAAACATTGCACTTTCATGAGAAGAGAGTCGCTGGAGAAGAAGTTAAAGAAAACTACAGTCAGTACCAGTTACTACCTGGGTGTAACAATATTTTTAATTACATAGGATTGATTGGAAACTCTATTAATTGGTAGAGAATAAAACTGATTGCTGAATGTAATCACTCAATTTCCATTAAATAAAACAAACTGTTACATCCATGAAGTGACTGATTATCCAGGAACTGATGAGCCTACAGTTAAGTCCCACACCCTTTACAGACATTTGAACTGATTCTCGATGTACCTTTCTGAGTCACGATCCAGTAGCAATATGTTTTAAAATTGGCCACATTACACAGTTTCTGTTACATTCGCTAGCAATTTCAATTACGTTGATTGTATGACAGGATGACGCTTTCTTGTTGACTGTTAGAAAGCCACCCCATCATTAATAGTGCTACTACCAACATTAACACTTCAGGAAGATTGTGTCGACAGTTCAATCACATTTTAGCCTTGTCTTCTTGTTACTTCTGCATGCACACATCAGTTTGTAAAAAATCTCTACATGAATGGCATGGTACACATTCACAAGGTGAGGATATCAGATTTTTTTTAACTTGTTGACTTCTGGACATAGTGGAGTTCACGTTTTACTTGTGGCAATGGCAGCATTGTGTGTTAATATAGGGAAAAATGTTTGCTTTATGAGCATAATTAATTTACTGTACGTCCAGGATACATACAAGAACCTGTGAACAACGAGGCATAACCGGCAATAACGATTTACGTCAGTCAACACGGAAAATTCCATCGTATTCTATGTGAACTTTCAAAAATAGATCAAAGTTGTTTGTCAACATTAGCACACTAAGCTGCCATAAGTAAAATTTTACCCATACTTGGTGCCGATAGCAAAAACGATTGTGAGCACTGCTAATATGTTCTCACTCTGTCTTCCAAAATTAGCACTAGTACTCAATTTACTATTACCAAGGTGTTTATAGAATAAATGATATGTAAATAACTCAACTTGAAAGCAGATAGAAAACGCGAGATTAATCGAATAAAATATTTTTACATATTCTTACTTTTATTTCGAATGATGCTCTTGGATCAGTAGCAATTATTTCCTTTGGTCTGTGATAATAGTTAAATCGCGGCCAGTTTCCAGAAAACACTTCACCATGGGTATCAAACCGTTGGTACAGAGGTGTAGGTCGTATTCTGCATGACGGTTTTTTTCTTTTTTCCTTGAAAGCAACTGTCTCAAGTTCAGGCCATTTAAAATCATCTTGGTACGTTGTTTCGCCTTTCTTTGCTGCCATAGTACGGCTATACTAAAAGTAAACTCTCCTTTATGGACAAAAATTTTACAATAATTATGTTAAAGGTCTCGCCAAAGAAATTACGCAATTCACTGTCTTCTGTACACTGAAAACATCACTGGACCTTCGAAGCACTGGACATTAAACCCTGAACTTCCTTGGGGCTGGAGAGTCACACTCATAGATTAGAAATATCTATGGAGTGAGCATTGAGATGCGCAGAATACATTTAAAATGTCGTTATGATCATGTGTTCTTGGAACAAGGTACGATCATCTGTAATGGGGAATACCTAAATAGTGACTGTGAATGCTATTTTTCGGAGGCTGAGATATTTAGTTGTGATTTGTCACAAGTGCAAAACAGCAGTTTATGAATTCACAACTTCAGCGGGGTTGAAGCTGAATGTTACTGAAGCTGTACTCTTTAGCGTTAAGAAATCAGCGACTTGTTTTACGTAACTTACGTGGAGTCTCTAGTACACAGTAACATATTTTAACTGCTTCTTATAATTAATGCATCTGCACTCCATTTACAGAAGAACAATGCCGTAGATGTCGCGATAAAACCTTTATTTCAAACATAACTCGAATGCAAATGAAAAATTCGATCAGGAAAGGAACACATACAGATACATTAAACAACAGAAATTAAATTATTTCAAGGAGTGTTGCTTCCGCGACAAGGAATAAGCACGCAAGGCAGCGCCCCAAGCGGCAGGCGCATGAACTTCTTGCGTATGCTGCAATCAGCTGATCGCGTCCGCTGAATACTTGTCGCCACATCAGCCCACCGCGGAGTAGCGGAGCGTCGTCGGCGTCCACCATACTCGATGCTGTCGAGGAATCTTGCAGGAAAGTGGACGTGCCGACCTGACCGCGTTTGGCGTGGCGGCTGTGCCACTGGCGAGGCAGGAGGTTGCTGGGTGTGTATAGGCGAAGGCGACGGTGGTTGTGCGAGTAGGGTTGTATCACACAAGTCTTCAAATAGAAACGCTGGTTTCACTCGGTCAATTGAGACGTTACTTTTTTTACCATTAAGCAGAATGTCCATAGTTTTGCCGTTGCGTGCAAGGACACGGTGGGGTCCAGTATATGGAGGTGTAAGGGCTGGCTTAATTCCATCTCCATGTGAGCAATTTGATAATTCTTTGTGCACGAAGGAGGGGCGTCTTCCATGTCGCGATGCTGGTTGAGGTCTGATCTGCGTGATGTGCTCCCTGAGTTGAGCTATAACATCTGGTGGGTGTAAGTTGTCCCTCGATGAGGTTTTTGACTCAATAAATTCTCCTGGGAGGCGTACCGTCTCTCCATGTACTAATTCTGCAGGCGACGCGTTGAGGTCTGGCTTATGTACCGTTCGCAGGCCAAGTAAAACGAGGGGCAAGGCTGCAATCCACTTAGTCTCATAACACATTAGTGCTGCTTTGAGCGAGCGATGCCACCTCTCCACCATCCCGTTGCTTGTTGGATGGTAACTTGTAGTGAAATGGTGGTTTGCGCCGCAAAACTTGCTTATCTGGATGAAGATTTCCGATTCAAATTGGCGCCATCTGTCCGTTGTAATGTGTAACGGGCAACCAAATCGTGCGACCCACTGTGACATGAAAGCGACCGCCGATGT
The DNA here is from genome assembly GCA_026315105.1 of Locusta migratoria. Classification (NCBI taxonomy): domain Eukaryota; kingdom Metazoa; phylum Arthropoda; class Insecta; order Orthoptera; family Acrididae; genus Locusta; species Locusta migratoria. The sequence goes on from CM048745.1 coordinate 377,071,190, forward strand.
CTCTGCGGAGGTATTTTCAACGGAATCGCCTCTGGCCAACGTGTTAATCGATCAATAATCGTTAATAAGTAACGATGCCCATCAGACGGCGGTAAGGGTCCCACGACGTCCAAATGAACATGGGCGAATCTTCTGTGGTTTCTGGAAAATTCCCGACGGGCGCATCTACGTGACGTGCAATCTTACTACGTTGACAAGCTACGCATGCGCGGGCCCACTGGCGGCAATCTTTTTGTAGACCTGGCACAGTTTAACTGTAGCTCTGACGCCTGGGTGGCAGAGGTTGTGGAGTCCGTGGAAGACACTTTTGCGTAGTCCTACTGGCACATATGAGCGTTTGCTCCCGGCACATCAATAAGTTTGAGTTGTAGGCCAGTCTCCGTATTATTAAGTAGGTTATTCAACTCTTGATCGGTCTGTTGCGCGTCGCATAGCTGCCGAAAACCAACAGTCTCTGTGATAGAACCATCTCGAGATAAGCAGTCAGCCACTACATTAGACAGTCCTGAGACGTGCTGTATGTCAGTGGAAAATTGTGCTATGTACTCAAGCTGACGAAATTGTCTTGGCGAGCACTTGTCATTGTTCTGACGAAAAGCATACATGAGAGGCTTGTGGTCAGTAAATATTGTAAACACCCTCGCTTCGAGTTGCGTGCGGAAGTATTTAACAGCTGTGTAGATGGCCAACAATTCGCGATCGTACGCACTCCACTTTTGTTGCATTGGCGTTAGGTTGCGCGAAAAGAATGCAAGAGGTTACCACGTTTCGTTTACATATTGCTGAAGTGCCGCGCCGATTGCAGCAAATCTGGCTAGCATCTACTACCAGAGCCAGGCGTGCGTCTTTTACAGGGTGTGCCAGAAGTGTAGCGTCAACAAGTGTCTTTCTGGCAGTCTCTAAAGCGTCTATCATCGGTTGTGACCAGTGCAACAATGCCTTGCCTTTTGTCTTGGAACGGGTTAGTGCAGCTGTGAGTGGTTCTTGTATTTCAGCTGCAGGTGGGAGGTGGAATCTGCAGAAATTCAGCATACCGAAAAATCGGCGTAGTTCTTTTGCTGTAATCGGACGTGGAATGTCCTGAACCTTCTCATGTAGTGGGCGTGATCCCTTTGACGAAATTTTATGTCCCAAGAAGGTTATCTCCGGTTGATCGAACACACTTTTCCACATTCAGAACGATACCAGTCCATGAGCAGCGAGGCGTTCAAAGACCTGAGTAAGGTGCTGCTGATGTGTTTCAAGTGTTTCCGAAAAAACAAGGATATCGTCTAGATAAGCAAAACACTGTGGTAAGCCTCGTAACACCGAATCTATAAAGCGTTGCCATGTCTGTGCCGCATTTCGTAGACCAAAGGTCATGAATAAACTTTCAAATAATCCAAAAGGCGTAATTATTGCAGTTTTCGGAATGTCCTTCTCGGCCATGGGAATCTGTGTATAAGCTTTTGCGCAGTCAAGTATACTAAACACTCGTTTCCCACTTAAAGCATGATTGTAATCCTTCAAGTGTGGCACTGGATATCGATCCGGAATGGTTCTGTCATTTAAAGCACGATAGTCTCCACATGGCCTCCATGCACCATTTTTCTTGGGTACTAAGTGCAGAGCTGACGACCAGGCACTACTGGACGGACGTATGATACCTTCAGCCAGCATAGAATCAAACTCAGGCTTTGCTATGGCGTACTTGTCAGGGGCCAATCGTCGAGGTTTACACGAAACAGGGGGGCCTGCTGTAGTATTGATGTAATGAATAGTATCATGACATACCTGCTGTGGGGCCCCTGGAGACAGTGCTGGAAACTGGTTGAGTAGCTTGGTGAACTCTCCGTCTGCTGTTTGGATAAGCTTGACGCCACAGCCGGCCGCGTGACGTCGGAATCCGGTGGCAGATAGGCCGGTGACTGCATCCCGTAAGCAGGTGTTGGCGGTGTCCGGCATCAGATGGTAATGGGCCAATAGATCCGCTCCGATTATTGGTTCCCCAACATCGGCTATGACAAAATTCCACACTATTGCACGGCGTAGCCCAAGTTCTAGTTCCATGTGTTTTGTGCCGTATGTTTGAATCACGGAATTGTTGGCCGCCGTCAGTCGGAAGGTAGTGGTCGGGCGGTACTTGTAAGTTTTATCCCGTGGCAGAATACTTAAGTCAGAGCCTGTATCGATTAAAAATTTACGACCTGACTTGCAATCTGTCAAGAACAAGCGGGTAGAGACACCAGTAGGCGCACCAACTTCTGCTTGATGCTTGCTATTACCGTAATCGCATGGCGGGTTGCACTTGTGAGCTTGGTTTCCAAATCGGTGATGTTACCAGCATATATTACTTGCTTGCACATCGTTGTGACGGGGACCGTTGTGTGTGTATCGGCTCCGTGATCGTCGTCGGTATCTGTTTTTAGTGATATTATCTGCGAGCAGTTCACTAAGTTGGTTGCTCAAAGCCTCAATTCTGCTTGCTAAGCTATTGTTTAGCTGTTCTTCTAACTTACTTTGATAACCTGTCGTAATCGGGGTTCGTTTCTATAGAGGCACTGTTGCACGTAATTGCCGAGTCTGAACAGGAAGTGGGTGCAATTGCGCCCTGTATGCGGTCAGCAAGAGCCGCCAAGTCGTCTAAGGGCATTTCTGTTTGAGACGCGATTATTGGTTTAACTTGTGCTGGCATCCTGCTGCTCCATAATGTGCGTAGCAACGAGTCTGGAACAGTGTGTGCATCAACTTTACTGCGTAAGTGGCGTAAATATTGCGAAGGTTTCCGGTCGCCTATGTCTTCCTGCGCAAGACCTGCCGTATTCTCTCTTCCTGCGAGGCAGATACTCGGCGTATGAGTTCCGACTTCAGTTTCATCTAAGCGTCCGTTTGCGGTTTCGTCGTAATAACGTCTTGAACTTCTGCCGCAAATCTGTGATCAAGTTGACTAACCATAAGTGTAAACTTTGTAGAGTCCGTAGTTCTTCCAGAACATGAGAAGCTCGCCTCTACTTGGCGCGAACCACAGCGCGGGATTATTAGGCCAGAACGGCGGCAGTCGTACTGCCAATCTTGATGTGTTGAGTGCGTCTTCATTCGGCATTTTAGTGCTCTAAGAAGGTTTGGGGTCACCACTGAAGCTGTATGTTACTGAAGTGGTACTCTTTAACGTTAAGAAATCAGCTACTTGTTTTACGTAACCTACGCGGAGTCTCCAGTACACAGGAACATATTTTAACTGCTTCTTATAATTAATACATCTTCTCTCCATTTACAGAAGAACAATGCCGTAGATGTAGCAATAAAACTTTTATTTCAGACATAACTAAAATGCAAACTAAAATCTTCGACGAGGAAGGAACACAGATATATTAAACAACAGAAATTAAATTATTTCATAAAGTGTTGCTTCCGCGAAAAGGAATAAGCGCGCAAGGCAGCGCCCCAAGCGGCAGGCTCACGAACTTCTTGCGTACACTGCAATCAGCTGATCGAGTCCGTTGAATACTTATCGCCACAGATACACCTCAACGGCGAATTTCCACGCGGCATAATTCTCGCGACCTAAAAACCGCTTTATTTGCGGTACTTGCGCTGTAGCCATATTTACAGACACTTAATTTTTCGTCGCGGTGCAACTTTATACAGAACTTGACGCACTTCTGTCAAAAAACACGTCATCATAGAATTTATTACCGCGCTTTACAATTACGCGATTCTTCTTGTATGTCAGGGCATTACTGGGCCCATAACCTGTTAAATTATTTAAGTGAAAAATAACGTGTGTAATTCTTTAGTGACAGAATAAAACTTTTATTCATGCACATCAAAGCATACATTAAAACTATGCACAAGATACCATTGCTAATCAACAACCATAGAAATTAGACACAAGATAAAATACAAAGAAAGTCTATACACTGAAAAAGTATTTCGTTCATGGATCCCCAACAGGAAACGAAAAATCCATTCATATATCTATGGAAGTTTATGTTTTTATGCTTCTCCGGTGCTTCTCTATGACTCTTTTACAGCCGTGTTTCTGCTTTATTATCTGTGACTTGATAGTGTATATGTGTAATCTCATGTTCTTGTGATTTAATTTTTTTCGTATTCAGGGAGAAATCAATAAAACTTTTTTCTTGTGTAAAAAAATACCTTTATCACATGTTAAAGTGAACCTAAAGATTTGAGTGCCAAGTGAAATTAATAGATGGGTGTGCTGTTTCCTGAAGTGAAGTGATGATGCCTTCCTGTTAGCCTATGAGGCTGGTTGTAAGTCTTGATATGGAAGTTGGAAGGAGCTAAGACGCTTTTTCTAGTCCTCAAAAAGTTCTGAAAAGTTAAACAAATGGAAAAAGTTATCCCAAGAGAAGACATGACGCTGACAAAAAACTGTACATCATTTTGTGACACTTACATTAATGTAAATTTAAAATTAGAAACTAACAAATTCATTATTAGTGGAAACTAAGTGGAAATGTCCTGGATTAATTGGCAGTTGCAAACAAATACAGTTCCTCACATATTCCCGTAATTCATCATATATTTGTAGGCCTATAACCTGTGAAAGTAATGCAAATCTACTACAAAAAGAAAAGTTAATTGTAGAATTGTGAATAAAACTCCAAGCGAGTGTTGACAGTGATAACACTTCCGATTTAATTAGATAGGTCTAATTTTTTTTATCTACTCGAAGTAAGTATATTGAAAGCACACATGAAACAATAATTAAAATGTAAGTTGGGCTGGCCAAATAATAAACTCAAATCAGAGAAGGCTAGAGAAATGTGTTGCTGTAAGCACACTCGTTTATAGTCACTTCCAGGCAAGTAAAACTGTTGTGGCTTTTTCGATATAAGTGCCAATGCATTCTTGCTTGACTATCGCCCAAGAAAATAAATCCTGACTCAAATGCTGGAAATTAATTGAAAGCATAAAACTGGGAGAGGATTAAAGATCAACAATGCTCTGCAATATGTAGTGTGATTTAAGAAATTAAATCATTTCATTCTTGTATATTCGCAGCCTTACGAAAAGTGAGTTGTAGGAATATGCAGTGACACAGTAAGAATAAATATTAATGTTGGCAGATAAAATTCAATTATTACTTTTCTTGCCATTATAATACATTGACTGTCCAAATATTAATTAATGTGTGTATGAGGCCGTATAGTTTATGCAGTACAATTCCAGTACAATTAAGCAATCATCCTTATTCAGAGTGTGCTTAAATAATGTAAATATTTTCCCACAACTTATATGACTTTATAACATGCAAAATAGACGTCTGAATGTGAAAGTGAATGTAACTTAACTTAATGGTAGGGTAGTGTGTAAATCAAAGCTAATAGCGCCAAGCAGCTTAACAGCTGTTCTGGACTAATGATCACACGTGTTACCTTCTGTTCGTTAACCTGTTAGCAGTAAACTCGTGTCACAAGTGAAGTTAAACAGATAGTTGGCATACAGGCGTGGCAAGATGTTCGCAGAAAACGATTGATGCTTAATTTAAATGTCTACACATGTGCTTATCAAGCACATATTGTGCTAAGCAGGTTTGATGGTCTACCTATGGTCGCTTTAAGGGCAGTTCACACCGTCCATCACGTCACATCCCATTCCGTCAGAAGATTTGCATTTCCAATAGCGACATTTACAACGTCCTTCAACAGACTGTCATGTTAAGGTGTCTTGGGAAGAAAGTTTTGATGGTTGACATCATCCTTCTGTTGCTGATCAAGTGACTTTCAAGGTTTCCTCTGCATGTGCGTTAGTTGTCTGTCTTGTTATTGTTCCTCATTTTTACCACAATATGAATGACGAAATTTTAATTGAAATAATTCGACAATATAGTGAACTGTGTGATATGAGCAAGAGTAGGCAGTCAAATATTGTTATAAAAGACTTATTATGGAACAAACTAGGAGAAGTTGACTGTTTTATATTACCATCAATATCAAGGGTTACTTGCCAATATGGCATTTATTGATTGTAATTTACAACTAATTGTACTAAGAACGACATGATTTTGGTACTGCTTAAGTGTGCCGTAACTTTGAAATAGCAACACGTGAGTTATAAGGAGAAAAGCATGAAAATACGAAAGGTAAGATGGCGTCTCTGCAGGACAAAGCTTCCGATCGTAGAAACATCTATCGGTTCATACGAGTAACTGGGGTCTGACGCACTACTGTCACAGTCTAACATAGCAGTTGCATCACTCACTAGTGTAAAATCTGTTACCCTTTGACAGCTGGGCAACTCTAGCGCTCCAAGCGGTGAGCAAGGGAGCCATCTGTTAACTTCATGCACATTGTATGGGTAAATTCATTTTAGCCCCCTTTCCTAAGTTATTCACGATGTGATTTTTTTTATTTTTATTTTAGACTCGAGGGCGTTAGTCTAATATCAGATGGAAAGGATGATGCTAAAAATAAACAGTGGTGAAACTAAAACATGAATTAAATGACGAAACCTGGTACCTACTAACGTAGGAATACATGCCGGTCCGAATATTTTCGGAGCTTTCCCCATCGAAATCGGAATAATTTACATCAAGATACATAAACAGTTTTAAGCGTAATAAGTGTGGCCGTGTAGCTTCAAAGTTACCGGATATGACACACAATTTCCTTTTCTTTTCGTTCTGTGTTTTAGATTTTATGACACCTGTTAACAAAGCTACGACTTTCATCTTTATTATGGTCCTGTGTCGGATAAGATGCTTCCAACTAACAGTAGAAATATATTGAAAGTATAGGCCTTGTTACGTTAACATGCAATTTTTCCAAGAAAAAAAAAAAATAAAAACGGACGAGAATGACCGCTGACGCCCAGATTTGAATTTGGTATTAATATTTTCTACACCTACGGGGTATTTGCACGTCTCACCAGACGATTTTCTTCTTATTTTCGTTTAAAAAATCTTACGGTATAAGTTATATTACGCATTTTTCTGTACTTTTGGAAATCCAACTTGCAGTATATAATTCTCCATATACACGAACCATTTTCTACTTCTAAAAAGGTCAAAAAACCCTTATCATACTTTAATATATGCAGTTTTCAGGTGAATGATTTTGTTACATCCGTCTCTGGGTCCTAAAAAACAGGCAAATGAGGTAGCCTTCTTCTGGTTGTTGCTACATTTCGTTGCACTACAAGCATGTTCCATTCCAAAAAGCATCACGAAAACGAATATAAGCTACGGGTAACACGATTTAACAATGTACAAAATACTGCACCTCACTAGTGTCCCCTGCTGACCACAAAATTCGCTGCTGTCGCGTTGGGTAACAAAAATTCACTCGAGTGTCGTGACTGGTACGTTAGACTGTGCTACTGTCCCTAAAAGCTAGTGCAATTACACTGTGCTATTGTCCCTACCCGGTAGTGTAAAGCCGGGTCCCCACGCAACGATCTGTCTGCGCAAATGTCTGTGCAAATATCTGTGCACACCAATCGTTGCGTGTGGACAGGTGTTCACACCACTGGAAATTCTCGCGCCCGACGTCTTTCGGTGAAAAAAAGAAACTAGGTAGTACAGACTACAATTTGGGTGGCAAACGAATACCATAAGCTTCTTTACGAAGTTTATTTTTGTCAGTGATAGAGGAAATCTATTTACGGATACTATTTGCAGCGTATCTTGCAAGAAAAAAATATGCAAACAAACCGCAATAAACAGAAATGGTCTAGGCTGCTTAAAAGAAGGTAGTTGGCAGTTGGAGTGCAAACCCAATGACTGGCGTAATTATTTGCGAATGGATGTGGAAACTTATAATTATCTTTTGACACTGGCAACTCCTCGCATAATACGTAAAGACACTTGTATGAGGAGATATATTTCTCCACATGATTGGCTGACAGTTACATTAAGATTCCTGGCCACAGGAAGGACCTACAAAGACCTCGAATTTTCAACAGCAGTTTCTAAACAAGCATTGTGTTAAACCATCCCCAACACTTGTGAAGCTATTTACGCTGCCCAGAAGAATGATTTCATGAAGGCAAGTAAAGTAGGCCTACCTTCTAACAAGATACAAATAAAATTGTCTGAGTTTTAGATATGTTTGAAACACTGTACGCCTACTTCACTTTATACTCTATATGTGGCCAATAAGTTGCGGCTATCTTTGTTTCCCAGTCGGAATTTTCAGTTCTCAGCCAGTTTCATCCACTGTCAACATAGTAAGCACACGAAAAAAGTATACACTGAGACAGATTTGCAGCGATCTCCTGTCCACACGTTCCAACTTCTCTGCGCAGATGTGATTTGAACCCACAGATTTGAGCAATTTTGCTCAAACCTCCAACTGCAACTTCCAGGTTTGCGCACATCTCATATCTGCGCAAATGTGCTGTCCACACGCAACGATTTGCGAGGTGTGTGCATACATTTGCGCAGACAGATAGTAGCGTGTGGACCCGGCTTAATGACAGGTCCAGTGTAAAAGCATCCGCAACTAATTTATTTCGTCGTATAGCGTTGGCTACATTGGCTGCCATAGATAACAATGAACATCTTTGGTTTGTTTATATTTGGATTCCTGTGTGTAATTACGATTGCATAAATAGTAATTGTTAAACACGTGGGTGATATTTACGTGAAGTGAAAACAAATTAGATTTCTTTTGAGCGCACAAGCTTTGTTTTTCCTTGAATAGAAAAACAGTAGGAGGTGACTATGGCAGACGATACAGAATTCATGGATGAAGAAACGCTGTTAATAAAACACCGTAAAGAGAAGAAGGAACTGCAAAGTAATTAGTGTGAAATATGTATCTAATTAACACTTCCACATATACATGTGTGCAGGTTTCCGCTGTCAGACTAAGTTGACATAAACGTTTTGTCGGTGTTGTAGCACAACACATTCTTGTAATACTTTACGACGCTTCTCGCCGGGCTCCAGTTCTTATGTTGGCAACAGATGAACAATGAAGTGTAGAATTGCGTTAATATTTTTCACGGGCTACAGAGTAGATGTTATTCTGCTCGTTTCACTCGCAGCAAAATCGATACTGTACCTGCTCTATGGTTTACAGGTTCTTGTATGTAACCTTGTCCGTTCAGTAAAAATAATTTTCGTTTTAATTGAAGTTGTCGCGAAAAAACATTTATTGGTCATCTGAGTTGCCGTCATTACCATTGATGCCAACATAACCACTGCAGCCCGGCGTGAAGCGTCATTCAATTTAACCCATATTCTAAAATGCTAATTAATGAAACAACTAACGTTTCGGCCACAGTATACAGCGAAGGCTGCTTTAACTGTAGCCATCTTTTGAATATGACGCGGTACGATAGAAACGTTTATCTCAAGTTCCTCAAACATTACTATTTAAACTAATTTTGTACGTACCAGAAGTTCCACGATTTTTTTAGACTGTTACATTAACAAAATTATTCGATCCACCTGATGCATGGGATACCACCCATCGCATTTTACCCTTGGCGTCGACGTGTTGTATGACTCTGTGTTTATGTTGTGTGTTATGGTCTTCAGTCCGGAGACTGGTTTGATGCAGCGCTCCACCCTACTCTATCCTGAGCAAGCCTTTTCATCTCCTCATAAGAACGGCAACCCACATCTACTTGAATCTGCTTACTATACGCGTCTCTTGGCCTCCCTCTGCGATTTTTACCCCACACACTTCCCTCCAATGCTAAATTTACGATTCCTCGATGTCTAAGAATTTGCCCTACCAAGAGATCCCTTCTTTTAGTTAAGGTATGCCAAAACTTCCTTTTATCACCAATTCTATTCAGTACCTCTTCATTAGTTATGCGATCTACCCACCTAATCTTCAGCATTCTTCTGTAGCACCACATTTCAAAAGCCTCTATTCTCTTCCTGTCCGCACTGCTTATCGTCAATGTTTCACTCCCGTACAAGGCAACACTCCACACAAATGCCTTCAGAAAAGACTTCCTTACCGTACACTTAAATTAATATTCGTTGTTAGCAAATTACTCTTTTTCAAAAATGCTTTTCTTCCCATTGCCATTCTGCATTTTATATCCTCTGTACTGCGACCATCGAATGTTATTTTACTACCCAAGTAACAAAAGTCATCTACCACCTTCATTGTTTCATTACCTAATCTAATTCCTTCAGCATTGCCTGATTTTCTAAGACCGCATTCCATTATTTTTGTTTTGCTTTTGTTAATGTTCATTTTATACTCTCTCTTCAACACACTGTCCATTCCATTCAACTGCTCTTCCAGGTCCTTTGCTGTCTCTGACAGAATTACAATGTCATCAGCAAAACACAATGTTTTTATTTCTCCCCCCTGAACTTTAATCCCTATTCCAAATTTTTCCTTGCTTTCCTTCACCGCCTGCTTGATGTACAAATTGAATAAGATTGGAGAAAGGCTACAACCCTGTCTTAATCCCTTCCCAACTGATGCTTCCCTTTCATGCCCTTCGAGTCTAATAATTGCAGTCTGGCCTTTGTACAAGTTGTAAATAACTCTCCTTTCCCTATATTTTACCCCTGCTGACTTCAGAATTTGAAAAAGTGTGTTCCAGTCAACATTGTCAAATGCTTTCTCCAAATCTACAAAAGCTAAAAATATAGGTTTGCCTTTCCTTAATCTGTCTTCTAAGATAAGACGTAAAGTGAGTATTGCCTCCCGGGTTCCTACGTTCCTTCTGAATCCAAACTGATCTTCCTGAGGTCAGCTTCTACCAGCTTTTCCATTCTCCTGTAGATAATTCGTGTTAAAATTTTGCAACCATGACTTATCAAACTGATGTTTCTGTAATTTTCACACCTGTCTGCGCCTGATTTCTTTGGAATGGAGATTACAACATTTTTCTTAAAGTCTGAGGGTATTTCGCCTGTCTCATACATCCTACACACCAGTTCAAATAGTTTTGTCATGGCTGGCTCTCCCAGAGACTTTAGTAGCTCTGTGGGTATGTCATCTACTCCTGGGGGCCTTGTTCCGACCTTGATCTTTCAGGGCTCGTCAAATTCATCTCTCAGTATAGTATCTCCTATTTCATCTTGATCTACTTCCTCTTACCTTCCTACAACATCGTCTTTCCTTTGTAGAGCTGCTCTATGTACTCTTTCCACCTTTCAGGTTTCCCTTCTTTGCTGAGAATTGGTTTTCCATCTGAGTTCTTGATATTCATAGAGTTGCTTTTCTTGTCCCCAAATGCCTCTTTTTTTCCCCTTCTTATACATTCTTGTACAGATTTGCATTTGGTTTCTAGCCACTCCTGCTTAGCCATTTTGCACTTTCTGTCAATCTCATTTCTTAGTCGTCTGTACTTCATTTTGCCTGTTTCATTTACTGCATTTTTATATTTTCTCCTTTCCTCAATGAAATTTAGTATTTCCTGTGATATCCAAGGATTTTTTGTAGGTCTTGCCTTTCTACCTATTTTGTCCTCTGTTGCCTTCACTATTTCATCTCTCAATGCTACCCATTCCTCTTCTACTGTTTTATTTCCCCCTGTTTCTGTCAATTGATGCCAAAATCTCCCTCTGAATTCTCCAGAACTTCACGTTCCTTCAATTTATCTAAGTCCCATCTCCTTATTTTCCTACCTTTCTGCAGTTTTTTCAGTGTCAGCCTACAGGTCATGACTAACAAGTTATGGTCAGAGTCTATATCTGCCCCTGTGTATGTCCTGCAGTTTATAACCTGGTTCCGGAATCTATGTCTTACCATTATAAAATCTAGCTGGTACCTTCCGGTGTCGCCTGGTCTCTTCCACGTATACAACCTTCTTTTGTGATTCTTAAACCAAGTGTTTGTTACAATTAAATCATGTTCCGTGCAAAATTCTACCAGGTGACTTCCTCTTTCATTCCTTCTGCCCAGTCCATATTCACCTATTTTTCCTTCTCTTCCTTTTCCTACTACCGAATTCCAGTCTTCCATCACAATTAAGTTTTCCTCTCCCTTAACTGTCTGAATAATTTCCTTTAGCTCCTCATATATTTCTTCGATCTCCTCATCATCGGCAGAGCTAGTTGGCATATAAACCTGTACTACTGTAGTCGGTGTTGGCTTCGTATCTATCTTGACAATGATAATGCGATCACTGCGCTGCTTATAGTAGTTTACCCGCATTCCTATCTTCTTATTCATTATCATTCCTACTCCTGTGATACCCTCAACTGATTTTGTATTTATAATCCTGTACTCACCCGACCAGAAATCCTGTTCATCCTGCCACCGAACTTCACTAATCCCCACTATATCTACCTTCAACCTATCCATTTCCCTTTTTAAATTTTCTAATTTTCCTACCCGATAAAGGGATCTAACATTCGACGCTCCGATCCGTAGAATGCCAGTATTGTCTTTCCTGATGACAACATCCTCCTGAGTAGTAGTAGACTCTAATAATTGAAAATTTTCCTCTTGTTAAGAATGTGTCACTTACATTCACCCAAACACCTGCCCGAACCCCATGTTATAATTTAAAAAATACTAATCACTTGAAACATTCCACGTTGGTAATGGTAACTGATAAAACATTATTGAAAAGTAACATTTTTTGGCGCATATGACAGTTTTATTATGTGAGTATTGTTTTGTGTTTCCGAATGTTGTATTCCTTTTTTTCCTGTTCGGTATGTCCCCGTCAGTGACATCAAAGCAGACGTGGTATCGGGTTGTTTTGGTATTACCTATTCGTATACAGAAAGTGAACAGATTATCAGTTATCCACGAACAGTAAAACCATGTCGATTATTTGTGAATTAGGACTTTGTGCCAGGGATATGGTACAATTTTCAGCATATGTCATGAGTGTAGGCAAATGTATATTGGTAGCACAGGATACTTTTATTTTTTTAATTTGTATCACAAACAATGTAAAAGTATGTGCTATGAGGTAAAATTTATCTTAACATGAAAATTGGTTTTGATTAAGTAACTACATTCTTTTGGTACCGTTCATATAACTTTTTTGCCTAATTCTAATGTTTGTAGTAACATACCAGTGAGTTATAGAGAGACCTACAATTTAACATTGGTACGCTATTTGTTGTTTCATAGAAACAAATGCAGTGTTGCATGTTACATTGTTTACATTGCTAACACCTTTATATATCCCTCGGTATCTCACACCATTTGCCACATTTTTACAATGAAAGGAAGTCATGCAGTCCTCCTTCCATCTGGCAAGTTGGAACAGTTTGTATTTGAAATGAGCTCATATGAATTATGGGATAAACTCTAGTCTCCGATACCTCTTTGACCAATGTCATCATACATAATCGAGAGATACTACGAACACAACATGGTGATATAATAACGTCCACGACTAATGGGAATATATTAATCAAAATTAATGGGACCAGTGTGGGAAATTGGGGCTTTTGGGTACGAAAAAAAACTGCACTGCATTCACAATCCAAATATAGAACAAACTTGGCATTGATAACTATATTAGGCCTATTTAGATCAAATCTAATATTGTTGATACCACCCTTATATTTCATGCAGAAATAATGATACCACCTCTTCAAAATACATTTAATAATTAGGTAATTTTAAAGAAAACTTACACTCAAAGTTGTACGGCCTGAAATGATATATATCAAATGTACAACTGTAAACCATTTGAGTGTTTCTGAACCAGAGATTCGGGCGCTACATGCCCTTACATGGTAAAAAAAACTTCTTGTTTAACCTAAAACTAACCTTCTTAAGGCTATGCTACAGATAACGTTTTTGAATCTCTTTCCATCTGTCAAATACATACATGCTCTGTGAGGCTGTGTTGTAACTATCCCTACTACTGCCTTGCAACCTTCCTGTCCTCACCTCCCATCCTGTCCATTCACTGCAAAGAGTATCTCAGAATGCAGCAGCTGGAGGTAAGAGTAGTGTGTCTGGGTGTCTTCTTCTTCTTCTTCTTCTTCTTCTTCTTCTTCTTTCCCCCCCCCCCCCCCCCGACTAAGGGCAATGGACGAAAGCTGTAGATATGTATGTATAAGAATGTTTTTATGTTCCTGTCACAGTCTGATGGATTTCTTTGCAGTGAGTTGCAATCTATTCTCATTATATCATTGTGGTGGACGTTTCTGTCATGTCTACTTTTATTATGATAATGTATTCATGATGCTGATGACAGTATCTTATCCAAATTGCTACCTTCTTATTTATTTTTAGAGCTACTCCTGCATCACGTCCATCTGATTTTGTATTATTGTTTGTTTGTTTATTTTTACATCTTAAAATGTAGGTGGACAGAATCTTTGTGAAGAAAGTGAAGCAGTTTATAAGCTCTGAATAGTGAAAAGGCTTATTAAAATACTAAAAAATGCTCAGTCTCTGTTGCAGTATTTTATTTACCAATTACGCGTTTCGCGCTGTTAGCGCATCGTCAGACTGGAAAAAGACAAATATTTTATTAGCGTCCGTGTACCTGGTACGCAGCGAACCTAATGTGGCTAAGGTGAGTAAATTTGGAAATTCGGACTTACTTGGGCGGAGATGGAGTCGCAGAAGTATCTATTGCTGTCTAGGAGGTATCTTAACAATTTGTGTTATTGGGCGCCTGCAAAGAGGTAAACGTACAAAGTGCGTAAGGGTTATTTGAGCTATAATAATTAGGGACTAAAGGGGTGTGGTATGGAAATTAATAAAACGCTTTATATGATAAAACTCACCATAGCAGCAGAGGAGTCGCTGTCGCGGCAGGTCCACGTTTACAACTGGTAGTATTCTTAATAACTACGGAACATGACTACGACCGTTAAACAGAGCGGTATGGGCAGAGTTACGCCTGCGAGAATGAGCGGCTAGAGGTGTTAGTGACGTGAGGGAATAAATCTTGTTAAATGATACATGTTGGTATGAAATAATAATAGATGAATGAAAACGAAATTATTAGAGGCCTGAGGGTGGGGTGGGAGAAAGATGTGAATTGTCAGAAGGGGGGTCATTTTGGAAAAAGATAGATAACATGATGTCGTAAAAAGTTTGATTTTTTGTGATGAGCTGTTCGTTGAGACTGTGTTCTGGGGACCGTTTTACAAACTTAGTGATTTCTAATTCTTCAAGAAGTGAGAGTTTTTTACCTTTGGGGGCGATGTGAAGAACTTGTAATTTGTCAAGGGGGGGCTGAATGTGTTTGCTTCTTTTGAGGTGCTCGGAAAAGGCCGAATTATTTTTGGCAGCGCCTTTCTTAGTTAAAAGATGTTCTTGGAACCTAGTTTTGAAGGCTCGTCCAGTTTGGCCAATGTAAGATAAGGGGCACTGCAAACATTGTATTTTGTAGACGCCTGACTGGCTAAAAGAGTCTTTAACTAGTCTTTTAGCCAGTCAGGCGTCTACAAAATACAAACTCTCACTTCTTGAAGAATTAGAAATCACTAAGTTTGTAAAACGGTCCCCAGAACACAGTCTCAACGAACAGCTCATCACAAAAAATCAAACTTTTTACGACATCATGTTATCTATCTTTTTCCAAAATGACCCCCCTTCTGACAATTCACATCTTTCTCCCACCCCACCCTCAGGCCTCTAATAATTTCGTTTTCATTCATCTATTATTATTTCATACCAACATGTATCATTTAACAAGATTTATTCCCTCACGTCACTAACACCTCTAGCCGCTCATTCTCGCAGGCGTAACTCTGCCCATACCGCTCTGTTTAACGGTCGTAGTCATGTTCCGTAGTTATTAAGAATACTACCAGTTGTAAACGTGGACCTGCCGCGACAGCGACTCCTCTGCTGCTATGGTGAGTTTTATCATATAAAGCGTTTTATTAATTTCCATACCACACCCCTTTAGTCCCTAATTATTATAGCTCAAATAACCCTTACGCACTTTGTACGTTTACCTCTTTGCAGGCGCCCAATAACACAAATTGTTAAGATACCTCCTAGACAGCAATAGATACTTCTGCGACTCCATCTCCGCCCAAGTAAGTCCGAATTTCCAAATTTACTCACCTTAGCCACATTAGGTTCGCTGCGTACCAGGTACACGGACGCTAATAAAATATTTGTCTTTTTCCAGTCTGACGATGCGCTAACAGCGCGAAACGCGTAATTGGTAAATAAAATACTGCAACAGAGACTGAGCATTTTTTAATATTCAACACTGTTGCTGCACCAGCCACCATCACCACCATCATGGAATGGAGTGAAATGTATTAAAATACTCTTGACCTGGGTTTCAGAAAGATAGCACACCTATAAGGTTTAAATTATCTACATATTAATTACAGTGGTTAAATATGTTCCTATGGTCTTCAGTCCAGAGACTGGTTTGATGCATCTCTCAACCCTACTCTGTCCTGAGCAAGCCTCTTCATCTCCTAAGAACAGCAACCCACTTTCCTTTGAATCTGCTTAATGTATTCATCTCTTGGTCTCCCTCTGCAATTTTTACCCCACACACTTTCTTCCAATGCCAAATTCACGATTCCTTGATGTCTAAGAATATGTCCTATCACTTGTTCCCTTCATTTAGTCAAGGTATGCCAGAAATTCCTTTTCTTCCCAATTGTGTTTAGTACCTCTTCATTAGTTGCGCAATCCAACCACATAATCTACAGCATTCTTCTGTAGCACCATATTTCAAAATCATCTATCCTCTTCCTGTCCTTACCGTTTATTGTCCATCTTTCACTACCATACAAGGCAGCACTTCACACAAATGCCTTCAGAAAGGACTTCCTTACACTTAAATTAATATTTGATGTTAACAAATTTCTCTTTTTCAAAAACGCTTTTCTTCCTATTGTATTTTGCATTTTGTATCCTCTGTACTGTGACCCTCATATATTATTTTACTGCCCAAGTAACAAAAATTATCTACCGCTTTTATTGTTTCATTACCTAATCTAATTCTTAGACTGCACTCCATTATTCTTGTTGATGTTCATCTTATATGCTACTTTCAACACACTGTCCATTCCGTTCAACTACTGTTTCAGGTACTTTGCTGTCTGTGACAAAATTACAATGTCATCAGCAAAAAACAATGTCGTTATTTCCTCACCTTGCACTTTAAGTCCTTCACCAAATTTCTCCTTGCTTTTTTATAGCTTCCTCAATGTACAAATTGAATAACACTGGAGAAAGGTGACAACCCTATCTTACTCCCTTCCCAACCTCTGCGTCCATTTCATGTCCTTCAACTCTGATAACAGCTGTCCAGTTTTTGTACAAGTTTCCATTCCTTATATTTTACTTCTTCTCATTTCAGAACTTGAAAGAGTGCATTGCAATCAACATTGTCAAAAGCTTTCTCGAAATCTACAAAAGCTAGAAACGTAATTTTGCCTTTCCTTAATCTGTCTTATAAGATAAGATGTAAACTGACTATTACCTCTTGTGTTCCTACATTTCTCCTGAATCCAAACTGAACTTCTCCGAGGTCGGCTTTTACCAGATTTTTCATATTTCTGTTACAATTTGGCAACCATGACTTATTAAACTGATAGTTCTGTAATTTTCACACCTGTCTGTACCTGATTTCTTTGGAATGAGGATTTTTACATTTTTTTCTTAAAGCCTGAGGGTGTTTCCCCTGTCTCCTACATCTTACGCACCAAGTGAAATAGTTTTGTCATGGCTGGCTCTCCCAGTGACTTAAATAGTTCTGACGGAATGTGATCCGCTCCAGGAACCTTGTTTCAGCTTAGGTCTTTTAGTTCTCTGTCAAATTATTCTCTCAATATAGTATCTTCTATTTTATCTTCGTCTACTTTCTCTTCCATTCCTACAATTTGCCATGTTAGCCACTGTGCTTTGGTAAACGTCACAGCAGGACGAGTAGCTTGAATGGTTGCAGCGGTGATAGGGGAGGACAGACCTGGAGAATTTGTACATCTCTGACACAAGACAACATAATGTGATGAAATATCATCAGGCAGTGGGGCTGCGCAGTGCAGTACTGCAAGGTAAAAATGACCAACACAGCTCTTATGAGGCAAACTGAGGAGCTACTTGATTGAGAATTAGCAGTTCCAGTCATGAAAACTGACTCAAAGGTTGGGACTGAGGGTTGCCTTTGGGAGGGGGGGGGGGGCACGATGACACAGCGGTTGGCTGGTAGCTGTTGGGCCCTCGAGGGCTGTGTGGGATGGAGTTCAGTTTGCAATAACATAGAAATACTTACAAATTATTGAATATATGGCGAGGAACCTGGAACCTCATGCTTACTGGGCATACACTTTAACCAGTTAGTTAACACTGCCTTGTGGATAATGTGGTTATACAGACTGTCTTAAAGCACATCTCGCTCCACAACACATATTTTAATTATGCCTTAGTGCTCCCTTATAAAATATGAATCAAAGCTGCCAAGGCTCTACAATATTGGAATAGCACCCCAGCAATGAATGTGGATGGGAACAACTCTGCCCTGTACCTCAAGCAGACATGATATAAATATCAATAATTCAATTCCTGAGACGTACATTGCCTCATTGTATCAAAGATATTGAATATATAGAAAAGCAATGGAGGACATTGAAAGAGTACAAAGAATGGGTGCTTGCTTGTTTTATATTATCACATTACAGGAGAGAGAGTAGCCCAGAAATCATAGAGGAGTTAGAGTGGGAATCATTTCAAAAAAAGGTGTTTTCCACATTGTAGTGATAGCTACTTAAGAAATTTTGATCACTTAGCTTCCTCCTCCGAATGCAAAAAAAAAAAAAAAAAAAAAAAAAAGGAAGAAGAAGTTTTCAAAACAATATAAGGGAGAGCAGAGCTCAAATGGAGAGATTTCAGTGGTCTTTCTTCCCACATACTACTTAAGAATGAAATGTTAGACAAAGAGTATGAAAGTGGTTCGATGAACCCTCTGCCGTGCACATAAATTTGATCTGCAGAGTAATGATAATCAATGTTGAGGGCAATATACCTGACCCATTTTGATTGGTTTTAAGTATTATGCCTCCAATAATACTTGTTAACTTAAATATTAGGAAATTATTGTTGAAACGAGATAGAATGGCTGGCCAGTACTTACCTTTGTGCTGTACTGCCGATAGTAACACAAATGAAGAAACAGAAAAAAGGGGACAAAAAGGACAAGCTTTTGGAACACAGTTCCTTCACACCTGATGAAGGAACTGTGTTCCAAAAGCTAGTCCTTTTTGTCCCCTTTTTTCTGTTTCTTCATTTGTGTTACTATCGGCAGTACAGCACAAAGGTAAGTACTGGCCAGCCATTCTATCTCGTTTCAACAATAGTTATAATCTCTGAGGAGAATTTCATCATTAATTAAATATTAGGAAATGTTTACTTGGCAGAGATATTCTATCATTTAACATTAATTTTATCACTTAGATCAACATATGATTAATTTTTACTTCATGAAATGTTGCAATGTCTTATGCTATTTTGAAAAACTGGTTCTAACATGTTTCCTTTTTCACAGGTAAAATTCAAGCACTTAAAAAAACAGCAACAAAAGGTGATAAGAAGAAGAAAAAAGAAGTGATGGAGGAAATTGCTGCATTAGAGATGGAATTAGATAAAAAACAGAATGAGGAATTGGAGAAACTGAAAGGAATTACAAAGGTTAATAAAGTATTAATGTGCAATTTTTCATGCATATTCAGTTCATATGTAACATAGCCTTATTTATTTTGTAGAATGATGAGGTGTCAACAAAAGTGGAGAAGTTGCACTTAGAAGAAAAAGAACCCGAAGATAAAGTAATGGAAGAGGAAGATGAGGAAAATGATGGTGGACCACACCCACAGAAACGAGTAACAAAAGCACAAAAACGGAGAGAAAAAAAAGCAACAAAAGAGAAAGAGAGAGAGAGGTTAATAGCAATTCAGGAGACTGAAAATGTACACGGAGCTAGAAACATAGAAATGCAGAAAATAAAACAAATTCTCAAAGAGAAGAAATTAATGTTACACGAAATTCCATCTGATGGAAACTGGTAAGTACTAACACCTTCACTGAAACATAAATGTCATAGCACTACTGAGTTAACGTACCACTTTATTGATAATCTGCTTGTGATTTATCACTTGAAGAATGTTGTACAACACAGGGTACTCATTTTAATATTTTTTATTTTGATTAAATCCAACTTAGACCACATTTTCTGACAGGATTTAGCATGCAAACCACTATTTACCACTCATAAGTTCGTCCTGAAATCTGTAAATAAATGCAGATGAGTGCCAAAGAAATGACCAGCTTCCTCGATGCCATATCCTAACACAGTTTGAGCAGTCACGCCCAGGAGAGTGCACTGATTCCTGTCAGTTCACTGAAGTAGGGAGTGGCCAGTATTTAGATGGCTGTTTTTACAGTCTTTCCTTTGCCTTTATGGCAGAGGGGTAGTGGAAAGTTCCTGGCCACCAGTCTTTGCTCCAATGTAATCAATCAAATTTCAAAACTCTCCGCAGTGTCTCTTGCACATGCACACACGGTCACTTATATTTAACAGACCTATCTGTATCTACTTAAATACTGCACAAGCAATCATATTGTGTGGCAGAGGCTACCTCCTGCCACTACTAATCATTTTCTTTTCTATTCCACTCCCAAATCCAGTGATTGGGGAAAAAGTCTCTTTACAAGCCCTAATTTTTCTTATCTTTGCGATCCTTACCGGAAATTTAAGTTGGTGGCAGAAGAATTGTTCTACAGTCAACTTGCAATATCAGCCCTCTAAATTTCATCAGTAGTGTCTCTGAAAAAGAATGTTGCTTTTCCTCCATGGACTTCCATTTCAGTTCCCACAGCATCCAGTAACACTCATGTATTTATAGAATCTTGCAGCCTCCATTGGAATTACATCTATGTCTTCTTGAAACCCTATCTGGCGTGGATCCCAAAGACTTGAGCAGTGCTCTAGAATGGGTCATTCTGATGTTCTGTATGTGGTCTCATATTTCACTAAGGAACATTGTCTGTGGGTGTGAACGATTGGAAAAAAAATCTTCCAATTAGAGAGCTGAACCAGCTCTTCTGGGTCTGATGGCTAACACACACTTAATCTGTAAAGTTTTCATTGTCATTAGTTGGCCTATGTTTTCTGTTGTATTTTACTTGTGTTAGTCTTTACTCTATGGTACATTGTTTAATACATGATATTGCTCCAATATTTTCATCTCATGATACGTAGACCAAAAGCTAGTATTTTGCTCGATTGTTAGTGAGAAATGGTATGGTATAAAGTTTATGCAGTTTATGGTGATGAAATTATTTCCAAAATTTAACGGAAAATGTACAATATGTGAAAAGTTAAGGCTGATTGCACTACTTGGTTTCATCTAGTATGCACAGATAATTATTTAGCAATGGGGCAGACAGGATTGCTGCTATACTGACAGATGTCACTTCCATGCATTTCTTATGGAACATTAACAAATCTTTTGAGAACAGTCAGTGGTATTGTGTGTACTTCCTCAGAAATTGACTTCTGCATGCAGTAATGCAAATCTGAATTATTGTTCATGACATTATTCCTTATAATTAAGAGAGTAGGGAAAAATCATTTTATGTCATAATTCGGTATTTATTTAATTTTTCACAGCTTTTGCTGTTTGTTCTATAATATTAACACGTTTTGTAATTTTGGTGTTATTTACTGTCAGTGTATTTCTGAAATACGTCCTATATGTTATTTCATTGTTCTTCAGTGTTACATTGAAATCTATCAAACATATTAAACTAACTGTAAACCTGGCACTGTCGAGGTATTTATATACCTTACACTCTCATTGTCCCCTCCCATGCCCCTCCCCCACTCTCTGCATCTACCTCTTTCTCTCCCATCTCTCTGTTCGTTTCCACCTTTCCCCCGTCTCGCCAAAGTTTTCCACAAGGTCGTGTACCATACAAATATTTATGTACCCAGTGATCTTCATCTTGGCTTAAAGGTCATGTGTGCAAAATTTCTTAAAGATTGCAGCAAAACTATGTATTTTACAAAATTCTGTTAAGTTAAGTACCCTCCACCATGCACCGAACGAAATTTTTTACAGACAGTGACATGCCTCTTGTTTCTAAGGTAGAGTGTGAAAAATTACATCAGTATCAGAACAAAACTTTAGATTTCTATTCAATAGAAATGCAGGGTTACATTGAAAAATGTTCTTTGTTGTTCTCAAATATCCCAGTTCTGAGAATAATGAAAACAACAAAGAAAGGATCTGTGAAATCAGTCAAGCTATTCTCAAGTTATGGCCTGACCAAGGTACTTAGGGATACATTTTTATGTTGCAAAGTACTCTCCTCCATGCAGTGTATGAAACTTAAGGTAGACGGCGATCTTCCTCTTGTTTTGATCAAGCGTGCGAAATTTCATGAGTCTGTAGGAGAAGTATACTCCACCATGCACCTATCACAAAATACTTTCTTAGCTGAAGTTTTCTACCTATAAACTACATTCCTGCCAAATTTCAGCTTCATAGGTGAACAGTTCGCCAAAGTCTCATTGCAATCGAATGAATGGTTTATGAACCCATAGAGGACATACAGACAAACATTAATTTTTATATATAAAGTTATTGACATCATAAATCATTTATTTTCATCATTGATAAAAAGAAACATGTGTATTAAATATATAATTATTTGAAAAAAATATTGCCACAACTGTTCCGACAGTACGTGTGGTGCAGTGGTTACCATTGCAGATCGCTGTGCTTGTGGTCCCCAGTTCAAATCACACCAAGGGCAGAAGACAATTTATTTCTTTGTATTTACTATTTCTAGAATATTCAACATGTTTCTTATGTTTAATGTACTTGTAAGGTCCAGAAAATCCCACTCAGAAGAAAGCTATGCTGAACACCTTGGTACACAGAGCAAGGATTATTTCAGATCATCCCACTCAGAAGAAAGCTGTGCTGAACACCTTGGTACACAGAGCAAGGATTATTTCAGACGAAAACCGCCTCGACTCTGAGCTCAACCACCTGAAGAAGGTCTTCAGAAAGAATGGATATTCCTCCTGTGATATTAGGTCCACACTGTCGAGGAAACCTAGACAGGATGCTATTTCAACAAATCAAGAGGACCAACACATCGCGCGGCTTCCATTCTGCGGTGCAACGAGCAGTAAAATCGGAAGCGTCCTAAATAGGCAGGGGATCCGACCTGTCTTTCGTCCTCCCAAGAAGATAAAAG
This sequence comes from Locusta migratoria, assembly GCA_026315105.1. Lineage (NCBI taxonomy): Eukaryota > Metazoa > Arthropoda > Insecta > Orthoptera > Acrididae > Locusta > Locusta migratoria. The sequence continues at coordinate 377,094,283 of CM048745.1, forward strand.
AAATGATGCCACCCGTCAAAGACAACCTCGGTCTGAGAGTGCTGAGAATATACAGCATTCCGTGTGAGTGTGGCAAAAATTACATGGGGCAGTCAATAAGAACTGTTTCTGAATGCTGAGTTGAACATCAGCGTCACCTGAAATACAGGCATTTAGAAAAATCTGTGGTGGTTGAGCACAGGCTGTTAAATAAACACTGGATTTTGTTTGAAGAAACGAGAGTACTGGCTCACACTTCCAACTACTGGGATTCTGTCATCAGGGAGACGATTGAAATCAGATTATGCAATAATAATATCAATATAGACTCCGGGTATGCACTCTGCAATGCATGGAAGCGAGCACAGGAGGAGGAACAGAGGTTGGCTCCCAGAACCTTTAGTACTTCCCGCAGATTACTGCCTTCTGCGAGAGATGGCACTGCTAACAACGCGGAATAGAGCATGCTAGAAAACTCTAGGTGGTTAGATGGCACCTCCCAAGTATGCGCCATTACTGCTGTGACGTAAGCCAGCCAATGAGAAACCGTCTCCTGGTTATATAAGCAGAAGCCTCTAGTTCACGGCAGTCAGTTTTTCCACGGATGGCGACTATGGAGGATATAGTTGAAAGTTTGGGCTCCTACCCGTATTTGACGCAGCAAGAACACCGAGAGTATTTTCCAACACTAGTAATTTGAGTGGTGCTCTGACACAAAATTTTAGTCTACTCTGGTGTTGATCTGTAAACAGAGATTAAATAAACAACAACTAATTTCAACAAACTGTAATTTAATTTTAGTAACTGAAGAGTTTGTGAACACATCCTCAGGAACAGTTGCATTGGTGCGCTTATGAGCTAATACATGTACTCTGTAATGGTACTTAAGGTTAATAAAGATGAACTGTGAAATTCTTAGTTATGATAGATAATCTATAAGAAAATAGTTGTCACTTCTTCTATTTCTACCTTGGATTAAGAATGGAGTTCTATATTGTGGCACCAAAATCTGCAACAGGTTATATGAGGGTTTTCCAGTTCTATTTCTATCTGCGGCATCGCTAAGATTGCAGTTCTGAGCATGTGTGGCAGTTACTCTGAAGGAAGGAAGCTTGGAGTTTAACATCCCGTCGACAGCGTGGTCATTAGAGACGGAGTTACTCTCAGCCAAGGAGACGAAATGTACACCATTTTCATATTGTTACTGCCAACATGTGCTTTGTAGTGCTTCTTCATAATGTCAACTGTAATTTAAAATGCCGCCACATGTGAAATCAGATCTGTCATTCATTTTCTAAATGCAAAGAAAGTTAAACCAAAGGAAATTCATTGGCAAAAATGGGGGGTTTATGGACACAATGTTGTGATTACTGTCAAAAAGTGGTGTTTTTTCCCACGATGATGCCCGATTTCACACTGCGAATATGACCAAACAACTCTTACAGGAATTTCACTGGGACATGTTTGATCATCCTCCATACAGCCCAGACCGTGCTCCTAGTGACTTTAATCTCTTCTTATACCTAAAATCTGCCCTTGGTGGTCAACCCTTCAATGATGATGAACAGCTGAAAGAACATGTTACCACATGGTTGAATACACAGGCAGCAACCTTCTATGACAAAGGATAGAAAAACTTGTGTCACTACGACAAGTGCCTACAAAATTTCAGAAGCTGTGTAGAAGAGCAGTTCATCAGTTGTAGATTTTTGTACAATAAATATTTTTTTCTGGATCTGTACATGTTTGTTTTATATAACCAAATGGAACTTACTTTGTGAACATACCTCATATTAATCTGTGCCTTGCCGAACAACATGTGCAACTTTTGGGGGTTAGTTGTATAAGAGCAGCAACAGAAGCCTTTTTCCTCTCAAGAGTAATGGCTTTTCTACTGATATACATACATAATGCGGGCTATTATTTGTTGATTAACTACAGTGACTGCTTCTGCTTCTTCTACAGTTGTTAAATTTGGCTAATTCCACAGTCCTGTCTTTTGTAATGAGAAAACAGCTTGCAAGGGACAGTGATTATAAATAAACATTTCATTAATCATACTAATACACTTCTCCGAATGGCACAGTATGTTGACTGTGTCATGTAGAGTGGGTCATAATATTTACAATCAAACTAATTTTTTGTGTAATTCTTGTTTGTTGTCTGCTTCTGCTGGTAGTATATGGGATATTAGCTAAGTAAGCATTAGCAAGATATATAAGTATGGAAAAAAAATCAATGTCTTTATTGCAGTTTCTCACTGAATACTGAAGCTTCATTATGTTTTAGGATAATATTATTACAAAGCATTATCTCTGCTAAAATAAAAATTTGTTTTGTTCTTAATATTAAACAATGGAAGTTCTCTCTAGAGTAGCCTTGTCTTGCCTGATAATGATAAATGGATATGCAATTTGCATGATGACAAACCAAAGGGAAAAATACTGATTTATTTAATTTCTCTTTCACATAGCTTATATTGTGCAATAGATTATGCACAGGCAGCAGTCGGGAGAGAAGAAATGGGATATCAGACTTTAAGGTTGTTGACCAGTCAGTTCTTAAAGAAAAACTGCTCTGAATTTCTTCCATTTCTCAGTGATCCCGCGACGGGGGACACATTTTCAAAAGAACAGTATGAAGAATACTGTGATCAGATTGCTAACACATCCAGTTGGGGTGGACAAGTGGAGGTATGACATAATTGACTAATTGCCCAAAAACTCTCTCTTAAACTTTGCATATTAAGCGGATTTAATTTATAGCTCTTAAGTATTGGAATGCTGACATTGAAGTTAGTTATCCTCACTTAGAATTTCTTTTATTTTTAGCAATAATCAGCATGACTTATCTGCACTGTTCGAAAATATTTCCCTAGCGAAAACATATACTGTATATTTCATAATTACATGGTATTTATTTGTAGAAATAATGTAAATTTTACTTCTCATTTGTTTCAGTTGCGTGCTCTGTCACATATACTTAAATGCCCTATAGAAGTTATTCAAGCTGTTGGACCTACAGTAGTGATTGGTGAAGAATATAAGGACCAAAAAAGCATTATTTTGACATATCATAGACACATGTATAGATTAGGAGAGCATTACAATGCCGTAAAACCTTACGTAGATGAACAGGATGAGGACAAATGATAACAGCTAAATGAGATGCTTACTGAAATGGTGTAAAGAAAGAAATTATCATCACAATTGGTTCACCAGTCTAACAAGCTAGCACTGGTGTATATTTGTGCAGTTGATGTGTTCTTAAGAAATGGTTACAACAAGGTGTGTGTTGTCACTTTCTTGTATGAGTGCTATGCGTTGTTGGCAGAAGTTTTGCAAGCATGAATACAATATGGAGAATGTGACTTAAAGCAGAGTGCAGCCCGCTAAATTTATAATTCTTGTACAGTAGTACAGATAAGAGCTTAATTCATGTTATGATACATGCAAAAGCCTGTACAAATTTCAGGTACCAGATGAAACTATTCTCCATGAATTTTCTTATTATGTGCTGTCATATGTATTATACAGAAATGTAATTCAGGGTGACCAAACGTGATTTGGACACAGAATTTAAAACTCTTACTGAGTTGCTGCTGCTTTGTGATTAAAGCATTGTAAACTCAGGTAACAGTAATAGATATGCAAGAAGAACAGAATGTGATACTTACTTTAAAACAATTATCCTCATTAAATGCTTCTGAAAGGTATTGATGTTTTCACTCTGATGCCACTCACTGCTGCAGTACTCTCAGTTGCCAAAATCCAAAAATTGATAATCAAAATTATGGAGTGATGTACTCGGAGAACTTGCTCAGCTGATTGAATGCATTGACCATGTTATACTTTGGCCCAAGAATGACACTGGCCAAGTGTAGGCACGTTCTGTGCTTATGATGCCACACTTTCTCCAGCAGCCAATAAATGTCATTTGTATTGTGAACGCTCTGCTGTGCCCGGTGCAAGTTCTACAATTGATGTAGCAAGTTAT